>OY728150.1:1139392809-1140799059 GCA_963277665.1 Viscum album | reverse complement strand
TAGAGTGTATGTCTTCTTAATAAATGAGAGTTCTACTTAGGGAAACCATCACCCGAATAGCAACACCGCTGTGAAAATATATATAAGAATTTACAATCTGTAAATAAATTAATGCGATCTAAGTTAATTGGGATATCAACTTAAGAATTCATAACAAATTTACAATATAAATAGGTTACACAAAAAAGACCAGTAGGCTTACCAACCTAACAACTAAACATACTAATAAATGAATGGTTAACTGATACCTTTGAGAAATTTCTATGTTTCAATCAAAGGTAACAGTTTTTAAAATACCCATACATGAGGGTTACAAATAATAAGATGAAATTTAGGATTTAAGTTCCATTAAATTGAAAAACGGAATATTATCATATCATTTTAATAATCTAATATATAAATAATTTCATCGACCTGTGTTCAAGGAAAACTATACTATGCATTATATGTAGTTGATCATAGGATGCATAATAGGATAATCACATCATTACATCCTTTTAATAATTTAATCATTATTTATTTAACCATAAAGTTACCAAAATATTTGTTGTTAAATTATATTTTAATTTAATTATCTAGATGAAAACAACCATTAGTTTGGAATTGGTAATTTAATTAAAATATTCTTCATAATAATAAATCTCAAAAGTAGAATGAAATGTATTTTATTAACTACAGGGTTCCGTTTAGTAATATTACCCCATAAATTTATATGAAACACATATTAGTGGTTGAAAACACTAAATATATATATATATCCAATATTTATTAAAATAATTCCCATCATGGGGTTAGATACAAAGGCATTTAATGAAAAAGGTGACCTACAAGGTTCCCATTAATCGAACCGGTGTCCAATTAAATTCTATCTAAGAGAAGTTTTCCCTTTAATTATTTTAATTACATCCATAGTGGGATTACCTAATATCATTAATAAGTTTTTGATGGCCTACTTGGGCCGAGTCAAACACATAATCCCATAGCAATTTAATATCATTATGAGCCAGATTTTTAACAATGTTTCTTTTTATTCATGGTATTTTTTGGTGGACTAACATTAAAAATTTATAATTGTAAACAAAATTATAAGAAAAAACTATAATTAATCTAATAATAACTAGGTGTTCACTCCCCATCTCTTAACTTTAAAAATTCATAAATATTGATTTCATTATATGGGTTACCTATACAAATGTTCAATTTGCATACACATATAATTTTTTTTAGAACCTTTTTAATCACACTGGTAAGATATTTAGGCCTTGAAACTAATTATATATAGATAAAAATGTAATAATTTTTTAATTAGGGTTCCACAATCATGATATATGGGTAACATGTCATGAACCATCCACCCAGCCATGTGACGCGACTACCCCAAGCATAACTTCCATAGGCTAGTGGATGGTGACAAGAACGAGAAAAACATATCCCTAAAAAGTAGAAAGGAATTGAATTTAATCCTATAAAAACACACCGTCCAAGAACCCAGCAATATGTAACCATGAAGTAAAACTACAGATGTAAAAGTGTGTGTTTAAAGTAATAGGGGTCATAATATGTTCCCAACTTAAAAGATACAACTACAACTCAAAACAGAAAACAACTCCTGAGATCGTCCACCGCTGATCCTACCTAAATGGTAGGTACATATAATCTCCACAACTCTCCATGTCATCCGTCACTACCATCCACCATCAGGTCCTAGATCCCCGAGTCTCAGTGAAGGCTGTCGGTCATTTTCACAGGTCACAATATGGGGCAACTGATTCCCGTGTAGGGGTGAGTATAAAAATACATAGTAGGGACCCCGAGACCTCCAAAGGTCTCTCATAATTCCACAAAGTAAAACCAAAAATTATGATCTCAATAATAAAGCACAAAGAATAATACTTAGCTCAAAAACCCGGTATAACTAAGTACAGAAGTATAAATGATTAGTCATTAAGCATTATAATATTATACTGTCAAGAGGCACTGATGCTGACCATACAGAGTCTGACCTATACAGACCCACACAGGATCCGACCCACCCAGGATCGACAGGTACTAACCCCTACTGACCCACACAATATTTGAACCACCATGTATAGATAGGTATTAACCCCCGTAAGACCCACAAAGGATCTGAGCAACAAGATCAGTATTTTTCTGATCCACAACGGGCCGCTCAATGGTTGGTCCTCATCGAGTTAGAAGAATGTTGATCCACACAGGGTCACCAGAATGATGATCCACACCGGGTCACTAGGTGCTGATCCACATAGTGTCTTTATGTGTTAATACATAGATGATTTCTAGGTGCTTAACCTCAAAATATTTCTAGGTGATGATTTCACGACCTGTCCCCCTAGGCCCTTGTCATGACTACTCCAAGCCTGCCTTCCATAGGCTAGGGGCTGGCGACTAGAACCAAAGAACAAATTCCCTAAAACTAAGAAGTCATTTTCTTTATAACATGTTAACACACGCATAAGCAAGCACACAACTGGATATGAAACATCAAGTAAACTCTTTATCAAAAGAGTGCTGAAAGAAAAAGGGGCCTTACTACAAGCCCAACTTTAAAATACAAGTACTACTGTGATAAAATACATCTGAAGAAAAGGGAAGGTCAATTGTTGGGTCATCCTCCATGGTTCCAACCTAAATTGTAGGTACAGATCACCTCCTTAGCACTCCTCGTCCGTCCATCTCCTCAGTGTACTGATTTGTCCTAAGGTCCACCTCCTGGTACCTTCCAGTCCTCATACTCTCGGCCTCAGTCAACGTTGTCCGCCATCTGCATCCAACACAACAAGGTTCGGGCATATCCCGTGTAGGGGTGAGTATAATGATACTCAGTAGGGACCCCAAGAATCTCTAGGTATCAAAAAATCCATCAAGGATAAACCACATTGTATGAAATCAATATATAACCTTACATAGGTATATACCCATAAATATACCTATGTCTTCAAGTAATCCTTCTCAATATTGAAGAAAACACAGAAAATATGAGTCAACTGAACTAGGATTTTATTCTTGGGGTAGTATCAAGTAACATCCCCAGTCACATTGTCGAAACCTCGGTTGCGGGAGAACTAATCCTCTATAGATTACTATGAGACTGATGCAACACTAGGGAGCTTCCCACTATCCATAGACTACTAAGGTACTCCTCCTGTCGAGTATCGTGGGTCTTCCACGTCACCAAGGAACTCCCCACCGTGGGTCTTCTATATCACCAAGGTGCTCCCCCATTTATCCTACAAAGGAACTCCTCATTTCAAGTATCGTGGGTCTATAGGGACACCAAGGCGCTCCCCTATATGGGTCTACCACAACACCAAGGCACTCCCCACTAGGCTAGTCGAGTCACTCCAAGTCGGAATGATAATCAGTTGTCAGGTCGCAGCCAACTACAATGTCTCTGTACTATGCTCGCTCATCTCCAGGAGGATACACTCCACAAGATTCTGGTCGATACTACAACTGTCATGGAGTCCCATGAAAAAGTATCATAATGGTTCACCATGTCATAGGGGTCTCAACTCAACTGAAGACGGGTCAATCAGACACTCGGTCTGTGAGTTATTATCCTTTTAGTCCTGAGATCCCAGTTAGATTCATGCTCGATCCATCCTGGCTGCTTGTTTCATCTCAAACCCAAAATCCAGTGGAGTATACTCAATGGGACCGTCTCGCTCCATGATTTCTAGTGCCACTGACGGTTCGTCAAACAGACGTCTGGTGCCAATGATATGGTCGAAGGGTGTAAATTGGTCGTATTGGGCCAGGGTCCGGTCTGACCTGGTCGGACAGACCCGGCCCAACCTAGCATGGGTCGACCCGGTTCAGGGCAACCCGACCCTACCCACTGGGTCATTCCCAGCCCGCGAGTTAGCCCAGTCCGCTGGGAGGTCCGGTAGGCCGCGAGCAGCCACATAGCCCGTGGGTACCGCAGGCGGCCCTGGGACGGTTCATCTAGAACGCCGTGGGGGTGTGGGGTTGGTTCGTCTGGGGCCCCATGGGGGGAATGGGGTCGGTTCATCCGGGATGCCACAGGGGGGGGGGGGCGAAGCCGGCTCGACCCGGGGTGGCGGCTTGGCTCGACAGCTCGGCATGGCGGCGGTTTAGCTCAGCAGCTCGCATGGCAGCATTTTGGCTCGGCAGGTCACCATGATTGCGTTTTGGCTCTGCGGCTCGGTACGGCGGTGTCAGGAAGTGGGGGAGGTCACGGGTGCCACGTGGCGATGTGGTGAGGTTGCGGGTGGCAGAGTTCCATGGGGCGCAGAGGCCAAGGGTGGCAGAGTGTCGTTGCCTTTGTCGCCTTCCTCCATTTCAAAGTACAAATCTAATAATAATGGTGGAGGGGTCGAGCCATGTTAATTTGCCCCGCACCCTCCGCGTTTAGAGTGGTAGCAAGCGGTTCAATTACTTCTTGAATTTCAATGCATTATCAAGAATGGAAGAGAGACGAATATCCATCAATCACCCTAAAACTTCCTTCAAATAATCAAACACAATTAAACCCCTACCTTGTATTGTTCGTTAACGATGATGAGGGAAGGTCGGTCGTCAAAGACATCCCACATCAGTTGCCTATGCAAGGTGCTTCTGAGGAAGAAGTCAAAGTCATTCCATGCCAGCATTCTTCATGGAGGAAGCGATCTTCATTGAAGAATATTTCTCCCAATTCCACCCAAATGCAATGTGGTGCCAAAATAATATATTAAGCCATCTATTATTTTGTTGGAAAAAATTCAAATAGCTAAATAAATCATGGTGGGTGGCATAATTAATCAAGATAAGGGTTGGCATTAATTAAATAAAGGGGGTTGGCACCATTAAGTTGGGAGTTCAAGAGGTTTATTCCACCTTAATGATGGAGTTCAAGAGGTTTCATTCCACAGGTGGTCCCCACCATTATAATAACTATAAGAGGGTTAGTTTTGGGTTGTCTCCACCACTGAGCATTCAATTTGAAGGATAAAACTCCTATGGTCTCCTCCTCCACAATATTCACATGGGTGTTCCAAATATAAGTAAATTGTTTACAATATTTTATTTTTATTTTATTCTTTCACGAAAATCCAAAAAACTAACATTCACCCTCAACGAACTACCATCGAGGTGAAAGTCTTCTTTAGAAAATATCGGTGCTACGAGTTCAATGGGCCCTCAGAATTCAATTCCAAGCACCGGTACAAAAGCTATAAAAACCATCTCGCACGTTTACTGAACGAACATGAACAAAACTTCAGAAATTCATTCCGAGCACTCCGGTCCTCGGAATCATGCACCGTTAAATTTCACAGACTAATAAAATTCCCATTTATTGAAAAACAATTTACATGGAAATTCCAGGTCGTTACATTTTCCCCACCTTAGGTATCTACGTCCCTATAAGCCACCACTCAAACTATGAAAGCATGTGGGGGTACTGAGCACGCATCTGAACCTCCTGTTCCCATGTGCTCTCTAGGAAGTTCATGTGTTGCCAGTGAACACACACCAGAGGAATCGACCATCCATGAAAGACCCAATATTTTCGATCCCTAATCTCTACTGGAACCTCTGTAAAAGTTTCCCGATCGTCAACTTCCATCTCGCTATGGTTGATGATGTGAGAAGGGTCATGCATGTATCTCCCCAGCTGGGATGCGTGGAAGACGTCGTGCACCTGGCCAAAAAAAGGTGGAAGATCTAATCAGTATGCCACCTCTCCAACTCTTCCGAGGACCTGAAAAGGTCCGACGAATCATTGAGATAACTTGCCACCTTGGCCTAATCTCCGCAAACATTGTCGAGGTGAGACCCGTAGAAAGACGAGGTCGCCATCCTCGAAATATAAAGGTTTATGTCACCTGTCGGCATACAACTTCTACCTACTCTGTGTAGTCTTTATCCACTCATGGATGACCTGAACCTTCTCTGTGGTAGGTTGTACCATCTCTAGTCCCAATAGTTCTAACTCTTCTGGGTCATTCCATCATAAAGGTGATCTGCAAGGTTGCATGTACAACGCCTCTAATGATGTAATGCCAATGGTGGAGTGATAGGTGTTGATATATGAAAACTCCACCAAAGTTAAGTGATCCTCCCAGCTACGACTGAAGTCGAGGACACAAGCATGCAACATTTCCTCGAGGGTCTGAATGGCCTGCTCAGTCCGACCATCCGTCTGTGGATGGACGGCGGTTCTCAAATAAAGTTATGTGCCAAAATCCTCCAACCACCCCTTCCATAGCTGGGATGTAAATCGTGTGTCACGATCAGATATAATCGTCAATGGTAATCCATGTAGCCGCACAATCTCTTGCACATAGAGGTGCCCCAATCTCTCTATTAAACCCTTCTCTCTGATTGGTAGGAAGTGGGCCGACTTGATGAGTCAGTTATCGAACACCCAAATAGAGTCATGACCCCTTGATGTACATGTAAGTCATGTCACTAATTCCATTGATATCCCATCCCACTTCCACTATGGTACATCTAAAGGCTAAACCAGGCATACTGGTACCTGATTCTCTGCCTTCATTTGCTGATATGTGATGCATCGAGAAACAAACTCTACAAATTTCTTTCTTCATTCCCAGCCACTAGTGTTGTCATCGGAGGTGCTGGTACATATTCACCACTCCTGGATGTTCCACTAGAGGGGATGTGTGGAACCCCCTCAACACTTCCTCTTGAAGTGACACTGGAACCATGGTACGTCCTCTAAAGAGGATTACATGATCCCCACCATCAAAAAATCATTCAGGTGCCTGCCCTGTGGATATCTAAGAACGTCGAGACTCACAGTCAGCGTTCACATGCTACGCCTCCATGACTCACTGAAGAAGTGGGGGAGGGACTGTAAGAGACTGAATAAAAGCTACTCCATCATGTTCCACGAAGGATATCATTAAAGCGGCCAGCTACTCTGTCACCTACCCTAGCATCTATGTACTAGACCTCCTACTGAGTGCTTCTTCCACAACGTTCCCCTTCCAAAGAGTATAGACTATAACTAAGTCATACTCTCAGTGGAACTCAAGACAATGTCGTTGTCTCAGGTTCAGGTCCTTATAGGAGAAGATATACCTGAGACTCGTGTTATCAGAGTACACTATAAAATGTTCTCCCATAAGATAATGCCACCACATTTTCAAGGAAAAGTCCACTACTACTAACTCCAGGTCATGGTTAGTGTAGTTATGATCATGATGTCTCAGCTGCTGGGAACCCTAAGCGGTCACTGCTCACTCATGCATCAGGACACATTTGAGCTCAGTCTCTGATGCATCGCAGTAAACTACGTACCCTACACCCTCCTCATGAAGCCTCGAGGTGGGGGCACTTGTCAGCCTCTGCCTCTTCTCCTGAAAGCTCTCATGGCTTCTCTCCGACCACATGAAGGTTTTCCCCTTCTTCGTCAACACTGATAGTGGGGATGCAACATAGGGGAAGTCTGGCACAAACCTCCAGTAATATCTATCCAAACCCAGGAAACTTCGTACCTCCGTCACACTCCTGGATGGATCCCAAGAAAGTACCACCTCAATCATCGCTGGGTCCACTGCAACTCTAGCCTCCGATATGACATGTCCCAGGAAGTGAACCCCTTAGATCCAAAACTAGCACTTCGAGATCCTAACATAAATCTGGTTCTCTCGGAGTGTGTCTAGTACTACCTACAAATGGTAATCATTCTCCTCCTTAGTAGTCGAGTAGATCAGTATGTTGTCGATGAAAACTAATACAAAGTAATCAAGGTATGGCTAGAAGATCCTATTCATGAGTCCCTAGAAAACTACTGGAGTGTTGGTTATGCCGAATTTCATAACCATGAACTCTTCATGGTCGCACCAACACATGAAGGTAGTCTTCTGCACATCCTCATCTCGTACTCTGAGCTGGTGATAGCCTGATCTGAGGTCTATCTTCGAGAACCATGGTTCTCCCTTAAGCTGATCAAAGAGGTTGGCAATATTTAAGAGTGGGTACTTGTTCATCACAGTCTCCTGGTTCTAGCGTCTATAGTTGACACAATGTCTCAAGCTCCCATACGCCTTTTTGGAAAACAAAATTGGGTCTGCCTAAGGTGAAAAACTGGGGTGTATGAACCCCTTCCCATGCAAGTCCTCTAGTTGTACTCGTATCTCACAAAGCTCCATGAGAGCCCTCTGATATGCTGGTGAAGATATCAGTGTCGTCCCAGGGTACAAGTCAATGTAAAAGTCCACCTCTCTGTGAGGAGGTAGACTTGGAACATCATAAAATAAAACATCCATGTACTGGTCCACCACTACAGGATAGCTCAGACTCTCCCCATCAACAGCTCCGAGGGTAGGGCTAGTAAACTGATGAGTGATCGGCTGCACTCTCCTCTGGGTAAGTCCATGTTGTACTTTAAAATCTACCTTCTCACCAGTGAAGGTAATCCTGGCCCCATCCATGCAGACACACTGCACTTTGAGCCTAATACAGTCAATCTGAGAATGAATTATAGATAACCAGTCCATACCCAAGATGACATCATAAGGCCTCTACACCGCTACTAGGAGATCCCAGATGAAGCTATCACCTCCTAGAGTATTCTCACACTACCGTTACTAGTGCATAATCGTCGAATCCACTCTCATAGCAGTCTCTAGCGATAGGGATTGTGCCAACAACTCAATCAGAATCTCTGGGCTCCGAATGAGGGAAGTGGCAATGAAATAATTAATGGCACATATTTCTATAAGTACTACAGCTAAGGTAGAGTAGATAGATATCATACATCATATAATATCTAGAGTTCCATGATCATAATCCTCAGCTACCTAGAGTAGAGCTCTTTTTAGTCCACCTACTCCCTGCGGTCGGTGTGGACCTCCTGAGGATGGTGGTGGTAAAATCTCGAATTGTCACCCACCACCAGCTGCACGAACAGCTCCTCTACCACATCCGCTTTGTCCCTGAGGACCATATCGATCGAACCTCTGTCTCTACCTAGATGGTCATTCAACCGTATGATGGTCATCTGAATGGCGGGTCAGATAGTCACAAGCCATGTGACACTGCCTTCTGCAAGAGTAACATTGCCCACTCCAGGCATGCACAACTGATCCTAAGTCATGCGGTCGTCCAGAGGCACCCCCATACCCAGTTGGTGACATGGTCTCAAGCGCATTTCCCCAAAGACCAGACATCCCTGTGATAGCACAAACACCCCTCCTTAACATGGTCATCGGGTCCCAGCCCACTATGTACCACCAGTTTCCCCGTAAACACATGGTCCCCACCCTGGGTCCCACCCACATTCCTGCATAGGTCATATGACAAATGATATACCCCATAGGCCAACACTTGTCCTTTACAGTGTGCTTTTTCCTCACTCACACACACCCTGAGAAAATTCCTAGAAGGTCACCCATCCTAACAACCCAAATAGAGTAATGACCCCTGGATGTACGTGGAAGTCCTATCATGAAGTCCATGGATATCTCATACCACTTCCACTGTTGGACCTCTAAAGTCATAACCAAGCCTACTGGTACCTAATGCTCCCCCTTCACTTACAAACAAGTGAGGCATTGAGAGTAAAACTCTGCAACTTCATTATTCATTCCCGGCCACCAGTTCTATTGTCGAATGTCCTAATACATCTTTTCCACTACAGGATGTACCACTAGAGGGTATGTTTGGAACTCCTTCAACACTTCCTCCTTATTCGACACTGGTACCATAGTACATCCTCTGAATAGGATGACGTGCTCCCCACCTTTAGAAAATCCATCCGGTGCATGTCCTTGGGATATATGAGCACGTCGAGCCTCGCAGTCAGTGTCCCCATGTTGCACCTCCCTGAATCACTGATAAAGTGGTAGAGTGAATGTAAGAGACAACATAAAGGATGCTATGTCTCTATCCATAACAGATATCTATAAATTGGCCAGCTACTTCGTCACCTCACCTAGCAGCTGTATACCAGACCTCCTGCTCAGTGCATCTTCTACAACGTTCCCCTTCCCTGGAGTATAGACTATCTCGAAGTCATAGTCCTGGTGGAACTCAATCCAACATTGATTTCTCCAGTTCAGGTCCTTTTGGGAGATGATATACCTGATACGCTTGTGATCAGAGTACACGGTAAAATTATCACCCATCAGATAGTGTCTCCACATCTTCAAGGTGAAGACCACTACTACTAACTCGAGGTCATGGGTAGCGTAGTTCTGCATGTGCAGTATCAGCTGTTGAGAACCATATGTGATCACTGCTCACTCCTGCATCAGGACACATCCAAGTCCGGTCCCTTATGTGTTACAGTAAACTACATGCCCTACACCCTCTTCTGGATGCCTCAAGATGGGAGCACTAGTCATCCTCTACCTTAGCTCTTGGAAACTATACTTGTATCTCTCCGACCACACGAAGGGTTTCCTCTTCCTTTTCAAGAATGATATTGGTGCTGCAACTCTGGAGAAGTCTGGCACAAACATTTAGTAATATCCAACCATACCCAGGAAACTTTGTACCTATATCACACTCATGGGTGGCTCTCAAGCATGTAATGCCTCAATCTTGGCTGGATATACTACAACTCCTTCCACCGTTACGACATGTCCCAGGATGTAAACCTCTCAGATACAAAACTGGCACTTCGAGAGCATCCTATAATGCTGGTGATCTAGGAGTGTGTCCAGTACTACCAACAAGTGATTGTCATGATCCTCCTTAGTAGTGGAGTAGATCAGAATGTCATCGATAAAGACTATTATGAAGTGATCATGGTATGGATAAAAGATCATGTTTATGATTCCCATTAACACTACTGGAGTGTTGGTTATGCCGAATGGAATATCTAAGAAATCGTAATGGCAATACCATCACCTGAAGGTTGTCTTCTACACATCCTCGTCTCGTACTCTGAGTTGGTGATAGCCTAATCTAAGGACTTTCTTCGAGAACCACCGTGCTCCATTCAGCTGATCAACGAGGTCGTCAATCCTCAAGAGTGGGTACTTGTTCTTCATGGTAACCTTGTTCAAGCACCGATAGTAAACACAAAGCCTCAAGCTCTCATACGCCTTCTTGGAAAACAGAATCGGGGCTACACAGGGAGAAACAGTGGGCCGAATGAATCCCTTTCCCATACTAGTCATCTAGTTGTACTCGCAGCTCATGAAGCTCCGCGAGAGCCATCCAATACACTAATGTAGTTTCAGTGTCATTCCGGGGTACAAGTCAATGTAAAAGTTCACCACTCTACGTGGAGGTAGACCCAAAACATCATCAGGGAAAACATCCGCATACTGGTCCACCCCTACATGATATCTTTGAATCTCCACATCAATATCTCTGAGGGTTAAGGCTTGAAAAATGATGAGTGATCGGCTGCACTCTCCTTCAGGTAAGTCCATCTTGCTCTACAAAGGCTCCCTTCTCGCTAGTGAAGGTAAACCTGGTCCCATCCATGCGGACACACCACACATTGCGCCTAATATAGACTATATAAGCATGGACTGTAGATAACCAGTCCATACCAAAGAAGACGTTGTAAGGCCACGACGCTGCCACTAGGAGATCCCAGCCGAAGCTCTCTCCTCCTTGAGTAATCTCACACTACCGAAACTAGTGCGTAGTCATCGAATCCGCTCTCATAGGAGTCTCTAGCCGTAAGGATCGAGCCAATGACACTATCGGAATCTCTGAGCTACGAACAAGGGAAGTGGAAATGAATGAATGAACAGAACCTATGTCAATAAGTATTACAATAATGTTGGAGTAGACACAGATCGTACCACGTATCATATCCGGAGCACCGTGATCATAGGCCTCAACTGCCTGGAGCTGAGCTCACCCCTATCCACCTACTCCCTCCAGTCATGGTGGACCTCTTGGTGGTGGTGGCGGTAACATCTCGAATTGTCACCCACCGACAGCTGCATGGCTCGCTCCTCTGCCACATCCTCCTGCTCCCTGCAGACCTCCTCAGTCGAACCTTATTCTCTAACTAGGCGGTAATTCTCCTGTATGCTGATCAGTCGTATGATAAGTCAGAAATTCACGAGCCATGTGACCTTGCCCGCTGCATGCATAACACTAACCTCTCCTGGAATAACGGGCTCTACCTCGTGTGCCCTACACAACCGATCCAGAATCATGCGGTCATCCACCTGTAGGTCTGGTCCTCTTGGACCTCTACGACGTCTATCTGCTGCCAGCTGCAGAAGACTCTGCAACGTGCTAGCTGGTGTAGGGCCTCGATACTAGTGAATACTCAGCAAGGAAACGCTCCACTAAGAGGGCTCTCTCAAACACCCCCTGCCTGCATCGGGATGCTGCGTGAGATTGTCGAAGCCCTGATCTCTCACATGAATCCCTGATCAATGTTTCGGGTTCTGAAGAAAGGGTCTCACACCATATCTGTGGAGTAACATGAAATGTCAGTGAACCCTACAAAGTACTGAGCCATATTCATGCTGCCATATTTTAGATGAATTAGCTCCCATATACGCATTGCGTGAAGAGTCACTGGGATAAACTCTACCCAAAATAGGCTCTCAATATCTTCCCAGAGAAGCATCACCTCGTCGTGAACCAGGAGCATCAAGCTCCACCATCTTCCAGCTTCTTCCTGTAGAAGGCTGGCGGTAAGGATCACAATGTTATCGGCTGGTATCCCTATGAGTCAGAAGACTCTCATCACAGCCTCCAGCCAATCCTCAGCTGCCTCTGGGTCCGTCTCTCCCCTGATCCTCGGTTTCCTTTGGCGCTGGAATTCATTGAATGCGCTCAAGTGGCATGCACTCTCTACTACTAGGGTTGGTGGCATCGGTGGCAGAACGGGTAATGGTACCGTTGGTGCCTCTTCTAGAAGAGGGCCCCACACCGACACCTCATCACACAGTGGGATATTTGTTTGTAAAACTATCAGAACTCTAGATGGCTGTCTATGTGGAGGCATCCTGAAAAGAAACAGGTGCGCTATGGTTAAAAAGTTATACCTGGTGAGCTGAAGTAAAGAAAACTTTCTAAAACACACATGCAATCAGTGTTTTCATGTACTAAGTCAGAAATCAGAATTCAGGGTCCTGGTGTATGGATATGTCGGCCTCCGTACCAACACTGGACTCCCTGAACTAAAAACTACAATCACTACACATAACACTATTTCTTTATTGAAAAGGTCATAGTCCTAGGTTATGCTGTATAACTGACTCTTCTGATACCAATTTTCCACGACACGTCCCCTAGGGCCCGTGCCGTGACTACCCCAATCCCGTATTCCATATTCCAGGGACTGGTGACTAGCACCCAAGGTACAATTTCCTAAAACTGGGAAGGCATTGCTTTTATAACCTGTAAACATACACACAAGAAAACACACAGCTGGTTACAAAACTCCAGGTAAATTTTATAACAAAAGATTGATGTAGTAAAAAAGGGGCCGGAATACAATCCCAAAAGAAAAGGTACATGTACAACTGAAATACAAGACAACTGAAGAATGATAGAAGACAACTATCGGATCATCCTCTGAAGTTCCTACGTGAAGGGTAGGTATAGATCTTCTCCTTAGCAATCCTCGTTTGTCCGTCTCCTCCATGTACTAACTCTTCATAAGGTCCACCTCTAGGTACCGTCTTGTCCATGTACTATTGGCATCAGTCAGCGATGTCTGTCGTTTGAATCAAACACAACAAGGTGCAGGAATAACCCATGTAGGGGTTAGTATAACGATACTTAGTAGGGACCCCGAGACCCTCTAGGTCTCACAAAATCCGACAAGGATAAAATAAAAAGTATGAAGTCAATAGATAACCTTACTTAGGTATATTCCCATACATATAACTAAGTTATCGAGTAATTCATGTCAATCATGAGGAAAACACAGAAAAACTGTCTCTTCTCAAACCATGACATTTATTCCAGAGGTAGTATCAAGTGACATCCCCTGTCACATTGTTGAATCCTCGGCTGCAGGAGAACTCCTCCACTATCGAGTACAGTGGGACTAACATGACACCAAGGCACTTCCCACTAACCTTGGACTACTGAGGTACTTCTCCTATTGATTATCGTGGGTCTGCCGCGTCCCTACGGTGCTCCCCACCATGGGTATTCCGCGTCACCAAAGTTCTCCCCGTCATAGCCTACTAAGGTACTCCTCTTGTCGAGTATCGTGGGTCTACCGCGACACCAAGGCGCTCTCCACTGTGGGTCTTCTGTGACACCTAGGTTCTCCCCACTTGTCTAGTCGAGTCACTCTGAGTCGGAATGGTCAGCAGTCGTCAGGTCTCTGCCAGCTACTAAGTCTCTGCACTATGCTCACTCGTCTCCAGGAGGATCTACTCCATAAGATATTGGTCGATACTCCAACTATCACAAATTCCGACGAAGAATTTCTCAATGGCCCGCCACATCATAGGAGTATTAACGCAATAGACGACACGTCAATCAGAAGCCCAGTCTGTGAGTTATTATCCTTTTAGTCCAGGGGGCCCAGTTGGATTCGTGCTCGATCCAACCTGACTATTTCCCATCTCAAACCAAAACTCTAGTCAAGTATACTCAAAGGGAAAACTCGCTCCAAGGTCCCCAATGCCATTGAATGTTCGTATAACAGACATCCGGTGACAATGTTATGGCCAAAAAAAGTAAATGGGTCATAGTGGGCTCGGGTCTGGTCCGACCCAGCCTAGGATGACCCGGTTTGGGTTAACCTAGCCCAAACCGTGGGGTCCGGCCTTGCCCGTAGTGTGTCCTAGCTTGGGAGGGCCATGAGGTTGCTGTAAGGGCGGATTAGCTGAGGGGTGCTGCGAGGGCCCGGGTTGGATTTGCTCAGTACGGGGCGGCTCGGTCGAGGACAGCGCGAGACCTCAAGGCGACAGTCCGACCGCGCGGGGTGGCAGTCCGGCCGCATGAAGCGGCAGTCTGGCATCGCGGGGCAGTGGTCTAGCCTTGGGGTGGCGGTTCAACTAGGTGGTGGCGGTCTGGTTACGGGGCGGCGGCGGTGGACGCGGGGTGGCGTCGTTGGGCTGAAGCCTTCATCACAGCTGGTGGTGGTGTCAGCCGTCGTTCTTTTGCCTCCTGAGTGTCCAAAGTCTTGCTCCGGTTGCCGTCACTAAGGTCTTCTTCTTCCATCATGAAGGGTACACCAGAAAATTTGTGGAAGGGTCGGGATATGTTTGTTTGGCCCGTACCCTCCGCATTATGGTGGTAGCATATCGCTCATCAAGAACATGAACATGAACATCAAATCCTATCCTCCTGCAATGATTGTTCCCAACCCTCAAAAGAAAAAGAAGTGGTGTACATGTGAAGTAATAATAAAATAGAAATTAACCCTTAAAACATCCGATAAATAATCAAACTCAATTAAACCAATAAAAATTATCACAAATAATCAAAAACAATTAAACCAATACCTTGTATTATATGTTGATGATGATGAGGAGGGAAGGTCGTTTGTCGAAGATGTCCCACATAGGTTTCCTCCACATGGTGATTCTGAGGAAGATGTCAAAGATGTTCCTCACTGGCGTTCTTCATGGAGGAAGCGTTCTTCATTTGAGAACTTTTCTCCCAATTCCACCCAAATGTAATGTGGTGCCAAAAAAATAGAGAAAGCCATATATTATTTTGTTGGTAAGAATTCAAAAAGATAAATTAATTATGGTGGGTGGCATAATTACTCAAGAGAAGGGTTATCATAAAATAATTAATGGGTGTTGGCACCATTAAGTGGGGAAATCAAGAGGGTTCTCCCCACTAAATTATGGAGTTTATGAGGTTTCATTCCATTTAAAAAAAATTACTTGTAAATTTCAGGTCTTTAAAGATGGCCCAAAAGGATCACTCGGTACTAACATCAATATGATCTATATCCAACCTCCATATCTAGGCCAGCCACTGGATTCCCACTCATAACACTCTTGATTCCATGACAAACTGCCCCTCAAGCCATCAGTCTTTTTTCAACTAGCACAAATTCCATGAAGAATTTACCCAATGTTCTGTCACAATTTTAGGGTTCCAACGTAATTGACAAACCGTCATCCGGACGCCCTGTCTATAAGTTAATGGAATTTTTGTGTCGAGGGCTCAGTTGGATTTCGGATCGATCCATCCCATAAATACTCCAAATTTCAATGAAACTTGGGTAGAGTATCTCAAATGGACCATCTCACTCCAAGGATCCCAGTGCCGCACACGGTTCGTCAAACCGACGTCTTGTTCGCAAAATAAGGCTCTTTAAGAGAAACTGGGCCTGGAAGGGTCCAAGTCCAGTCAGACCCAGTCAGTGTCCAACCTATCCCGGTTGGGATGGGCCTCGGTGGCTTAGTCTGCTAGCTGGTGCGACCCATGTGGGGGTCGCACGATCCACCTAATGAATGGCTCAAAGGAGTCGTTCGACTCCTTGATTGGCGATGCTTGGTGGCACTGCCTCGTCACCTACGGGACCCATAGGGAGAGGTTCCCCTTATACCTATCTAGCATCTTTAAAGCCACTATCCCTCAATCCTGAATGTCTCAAAGAGCTGTTCAACCCTTTTTATTGGCTGCACCACGTGGCAGCGGCTCTTCATTCGCTAGACCCGTAGAGAGAGGGTCCCTTCCTTTGTCGCGACCTGTCTCATCGCGGCACGTTACAGCATGCCGCCTCCCATAAACGTGGCCGGCCATTTCCGGCCACCAAATCAATATTTGCGGTGCTGAACGGTGGAACCCTCATTCGCTGTTGGTGAGTGGCGGCCACCGACTTTGCGGGTGCCGCATGGAAGGGTTTTTCACTGGCCACCAGGGGGCTCTAGTGGTCCTTTATTCCTTCTGAATGCGCCTACAAGTCTCCTTGTATGCTTCCATCGTTGTGTGCCACTCAGTTTCCACTTCACTTCAAGTTGAAAATTGTCCCATGAAAAAATCATCCAGAAACTATGCGTTATAGGGTCTGCACCTTGTTCATTTTGCCCGCGCCCTCCTCGCTAACATCACAGCAAGTGGGAGAAATTTTTAATTCATTAATGTCAACATTAATAATAAAACCCATACCAAGAGATTTTTTGGGAAAATCATTGGGGTGGATGCATAATTTTTGTCAATGGAAGTTGTGAGTGTTCATCGTTGATCCCTCCAATGAAGTCCATGCTTCCGTTACTCTTCAGTGGAAGATGTCCCGTTATTTTGTCAGAGGTTCCTCGCTTGATGAAGTAGTTCCAAAACTCTAACCCGAGCATCAAATAAATAGGCAGAGGGTGAGAGTTCACACCAGAAATCATTAATGAGGCTCATTAATATGTAAATTAATTCACATCTCATCTCTCAATGGAGTGGTTACCGAATCAAAGGGTCACGCCATTATTTTCTTGACAACTCATCAGCTCGACCACCGCTGCTGAACCGCTGGAGAAAAATAATATAACTTTGTTAAGTTATTTTTTTAAAAAAATTTTTTTTTTTATTTTTCTCAAGACTTATTATTGTCCATGTAAATCCCCCCTTAAGAAAATCATGGTGATGTGGATTAAACGGTGCTCTCAAATTTCAATTTCGAGCACCAGTTCAAAAGTTAGAGAACGTTGCTTGTATTATTACTGAACGTACCTTTAAAAAGATGAAAGTTCCATTTTGGGCACACCAGGCCATGGAATCAAGCCCTGTCAATTTTCGTAGACTCATAATAATCCAAATTAGTTTTAAAAAAATGACATGGAAATTTTTTGGTCCTTACATTCTCCCCCCTTAGGGTTTTTGTCCCGGAATGCTATAACAAATCTAGGGAAAAAATGGGGGTACTTAGCACATATCAGAGCCTCTAACTCTGATGTGCTCTCATGAAGATCCCATGCTACCATCAAAATCACACTTGAGGAATTGATAGTTGATAAGGTACTTGCTCCTGTCGATCCTTTATCTCTACCAAGAACTCCACAAACGTGGACCCATCGTCGATGTCCATCTCGCCCCAATCGATATCATGTGATGGATCATGCATGTATCTCCTCAGTTGTGACATGTGGGGTACCTTAAACACCCAGTGAATTTGTGGGGGGGGACTAGATGGTATGCCACCTAGCCTACTATTCTGAGGATCTGGAAAGGTCTGATTAACATCAAAAATATCTTTCCATCCCGGACAAACCTCTTTAATACTCGATGGTGTGTGACTCGTAAAAAGACACGATCTCTCTCCTCAAACTCCAAGGTTCTCTATCTCTTGTCGGCATAAGACTACTAATTTATCTATGAAGTCTTATTCTGCTCCTAGATGATTTTCATGATCACTGTGGTTTCCAGTACCAACTCAGGACCCATAAGTGCTGACTCCCCTGGGTCTGTCAAGCAAAGAGTTGATTTGCATGGTTGTTTGTACAGGGCCTCAATGAGAGCCATTCCAATGGTGGAGTGATAACTTTAATTTTATGAGAACTTCGCTAGGGTATGGTGGTCCTCCCAATTATGGACAAAATCAAGGACACAAGCACGAAGCATGTCTTCGAGTGTATGCTTGGTCTACTATGTCTAGCCATATGTTTGAGGATAGAAGGTCGTGCTCAAGCATAGCTCTGTCTGAAAAGAATCATACAATCCCTTCCAAAAATGGGATGTAAAACATGTTTCATGTTAAAAGACGTTCATCGGTGGAACCCCATGTAGTCACACAATATCTTACATGTAGAGGCGTCCCAAGCCCTCTACTGATCCCTACTCTCTGATGGGACGGAAGTTGGCTGACTTGGTGAGTTGGTCTATGATCACTCAGATAGAATAATGGAACTCTGAGCATACATGTTATTCCCATAACAATGTCCATAAATATACTATCCCACTTCCACTCTGGTACAACATGTGGCCGAGCTAATCCCACTGGTACCTAATGTTTGACCATCACTTGTTGACAAGTGAGGCATCAGGATACAAAATCTTCTACTAATTTCTTTATCCCTAGCCACCAGTACTGATTCTATAGGTCCTGGTACATCTTTACTACTCTAGGATTTACCACTAAAGGGGATGTACTGAACTCCCTCAACAGCTCCTCTCATAGAGTCACTAGTACCGTGGTGCATCTTTTGAATAGGACGACATGCTCCGCACCTTCAGAAAATCCTTCAGGAGCCTATCCTGAGGATATCTGAGCACATCGAGGATCACCGTCAATGTCCCCAAGCTGTGTATCCCAAGATCACTATAGCAGTGGAGGAGTGACAATCATAGACTGAAGGTAAGATTCTCCATCTCTATCCATAAAGGAAATCTGAAATGCGTCTAGCTTCTCTGTCACGTCACTCAACATTTGTAGATGAGACCTCCTGTTGACTGTGTCATCTACAATGTTCCCCCTCCAAGGTGTATAGACTATCTCCAAGTCATAGTCCTGGATGAACTCTATCCATCATCGCTTCCTCAAGTTATGGTTCTTCTATGAGAATATTTACAATAGACTTTTGTGATCAGAGTAAACAGTAAACCATTCACCGGGAAAGTAGTGCTACCGCATCTTCAGCACAAAGACCACTGCTACAAAATCCAGTTCATGGGTAGTATATTTCTACTCATGTTATCTCATCTACCATGAGTCATAGGAGATCACTACTTACTCCTTCATTAAAACACAACCAAGTCTGGTCTCTGAGGCATCATAGTAGACTACATAGCCAACACCCTCTTCTGGTAGCCTTTGTAGGTTCTTGGTGCAGTGGAAGCACGTTGGTGGGTTTGACTATCATTAATTTTAACTTTAAATAACGTTCAATCAGAGATCTGTCATGTTTTAAAACACCGAATCTTCAGAATATAATGAGTAACTAAAAACTTAAGATGGAATCCTGTAACAATAGAGATAGGATCATGATATTTTGGTTATAATTAATTTAATTAATTCACAAGAATTACCTTGCTGGAATTATTTCTTCGTTGATGTCTCCAGTCATGATCATGTGATCCATAGTTGCGCTGTAGAATCCAAGTATAGGATTCCTCTAGTGGTGATCCACACGTGTGCCATGTATCTCCGGATGTCACCAAAGGGATGTCCAAGTGCTATCATGGAATAACCTTCTCTTGCGATGTCCGCCTTCGATCCCCTTGGTCTCTCAGTCTTGAGAGCATTCTTAGAGGAAGAAGTTCTTTCGGCCTTGAAATAATTCTCCATAGTTGTTGTGCACTATGATTCTCTTGTGTAATAGTGTTGGGGTTGTAAGGATATTTATAATTGGGTTTGAGGTTATAGGGTTATGACAATAAATAAACGCGTTACGCATTTTATTTATTTCATTAACCCATATTGAAAACCCCCATGTCGAATTATTAGTTCCTTGACATGCATCCACGCTGATTATAATAAATATCATTTAATAAAAAAATATCATATCTTGAAAATCATGAGTGGAAAACAACATGGTGTTCCATCATTAATACACAACCTTTACTCTTTTTCCATAAAACTACACGGCGTGTATATTTAATATACATGGCGTGTAGATTTATTTTTCCACTTTCCATTATTTCCTCCACCACATTTATTAGACCTTGAGTAATGCCTATTTATTTCTAAAATAAATATAACTACAGAACTCATTAATAAATATTATTTCATCCACAATATATTCTCTCGAATAACTAGTGTCGAAATAAATTCGATGAGGCATCCTTAAATAAGTATTAAACCACAGTCAGGAATAATCTTTGTTTAACTTGTTAAATTAATATTTAACTGAGATACATGGACACAATTACTGTGTGACCCTCTAGGCCCTTTTTTCAGTGGAATTTGGCATAGCCTACCTAATGTCCAAGGTTAGAATCTAGCAACACACCAAGGCACCCATAGAGAAAGAAGATAATGCCACAATGATGTGTCACCTCATACGAATTTTTATTGTGTAATGTAATCCCTTTGTCACGATATCTCAAATCTTGCAGGTTGCATGCTAGTGTCATCAACCCACATGCTCGATTATTCTTTATTTGAATTTCTGGAATCGAAATTTCCCATACCATGTGATGGCCATGTATTTATTTAGGTCATATCAATTCCATCAAAGGGTCTAAGATACCTACTTCCATTATGGAATAGAAGGGACAAATCCTATCTCACATTATCTATTAGTGTTGTATTACATGCGACGCACCTAACGTATCCTACCTCGCTGAGAAAAATGTGTTGTCATTGTTTTTGACAATACATCTAAGTGCGCGAGTTGTAATACCCATTAATAATAATCTTAAAGTCTGAGGATCAATACACACGTTCGCAAATAGGAACTTCCAATGACACTATGAAATGTTGATTTCCTACCGGCGGGTCTCGTTCTCATAATATCCTCTTGGATATTACCAAGGATGCACACCTTGAGATGGTGCCTCAAAGTTTTATGAGTCCTCATCCCTAATGGATTTTATTATTTGTGTCCCTCAAATAATATCATCTGGACATAGAATATATATTCAAGAACTATGTTATGGAACTTCTTGTTTCCATCATAGTTGGGATCCTCTATGACTCTTTAATGAAACAGCTATCCTTAGGACATTATCACATGCATTATTACACAGAAGAAAAATCAAGATGTGATAAGGATTTTATTAATGAATAATGTCCAAAGTAGTTGGTTCTAGGCCACTAAATCCAACAGACTCCCACTTGGACTAGAGCCAACTGCTTACAACCATTAACCCGCTAGCCCTCACAAGATATTAATTCTTCTGCTAAGATAGGACTTTAGTCATGGGGTTTTCCACGTTCTCTTCCATGGACACTCTTCTCACTACAACTTCACCCCTTTGATATAAATCCCTCAAGAGGTGATACTTCCGGAGTATGTTCTTTGTCTGTTGATGTGACCTTGGTTCTTTTGCAAGAGCCACCACTGCAGTATTATCACAATACAATGTAATGTAATATTTACTACGAGGCACCACATCAAGATCCCAGACAAAGTTCCGAATGCAGACGACTTCCTTGGCTTCATCAGAAGCTGATATATATTCAGACTCCGCAGTAGAATCGTCGACAACTGACTGCTTTGAACTCTTCCTGCTCAAGGCTTCACCATTAATACAGAAAACATATCCAGATTGCGACTTCAGAACATTATGATCTATCTGAAAACCAGCATCAACATACCCTCTGATGATAAGTTACTCATCTCCTCCATACACTAGTAACAGATCCTTAGTTTTCTTAGATACTTATGGATAGTCTTAACAGCAGTCCAATGCTATTCTCCTGGATCTTCTTCATATTTGCCTACCATGCTCAGTACATTGGCAACATCAAACCTAGTACATAACATGGAATACATGATGGATCCTATAGCTAAAGCGTATGGGATCTTACTCATTCTATCATTCTCTTGTTGTGTTCAAGGACACATTTTCCTAGAAAGATGTAGGCCATGTGACAGTGGAACAAATCCCATGTTGGATTGTTCCATACTAAATATCTTTAGTATATGGTCAATGTATGTACCCTGACTTAGTCCAAGAAGCCTCTTGGATCTATCACAAATAATCTTGATCCCTAGAATGTATGTTGCTTCACCAATGTCCTTCATGGAGAAACCCTTGTTCAACCAATCCTTAACAGACTGTAAGACTGGTACATCGTTATCAATAAGCAATATGTCATCAACGCATACTACTAGGATAATGATCACATTCCCATTAAACCGCTTATAAACACATTGCTCACATTCATTCATAATGAACCCAAATTACATTATGGCTTAATCAAATCGAATGTGCCATGACCTGGATGCTTTCTTTAATCCATAAATGGATTTCTGCAACTTGCTTACCTGTTTGGCTTCAAATGGTGTCACAACCCCTTCTGGTTGTGTCATATAGACATCTTCATGAAGGTTCCTATTAAGGAATGTTGTTTTGACATCCATCTGTCAAACCTCATTGTCATGGTAAGCTATTATGGAAAGTATTATTCTTATGGATTTAAACATGCCAACTGGCTAGAAGGTTTCATCATAGTCAATTTCTTGACACTGTCCGAACCCTTTATCCACTAGCCTAGCTTTATAGGTGGTAACATGACCTTCCATGTCCAGCTTTCTATTGAATACTCATTTGCATCCAACATGGTTTACATCAACTGGCTCATCGACTAGAACCCAAACTTGGTTCGGATACATGGAATCCATCTCAGAATTCATATCTTCTAGCCATCTTGCAGCTTCTGAGCATTCTATTGCTTCCTTGTAGGAGAGAGGTTCATCATTGTCCAAAAATAATGATTCACCATCCTTGGTGACTAGGAAAACAATTCTCTCGGGTTCTCTTACTTCTCTTGAGCTCCTACGCAATACTTTTTCTTTTGGAACCTCTTCCACAGGGACCTGTAGAACTTGTTCCTGTACCAACTCTTTTGTATCTTGACTATAAACTTCATCGAAGTCAATCTTTCTCCAACTATCCTTCATGAGGATGTTCTCCCTCTCAAGAAATATGGCTTGTCTGGCGACAATCACTTTCTTGTCTGAATGGTTATATAGGAAATATCCTTTCGTTTCCATGGGATATATTATAAAGATACACCTCGTGCCCTGGGGTGCTAGTTTGTTTCCTGAGGAAGCCTTAACAAATGCCTCACATCCCCATACATGTGTGTGCGAAGAAATTGGTTTCTTTCCATTCCATAGCTCAGAGATAATTCCATTTTCCACCGTAGTTGGTAGTCGGTTTAATGTGTATGATTCAATTTGTAATGAATATACCCAAAAGAATAATGGAAGATCCGCATGACTCATCATCGACCTCACCATGTCCAATAAGGTGTCGTTCCTTCTTTCACTAACACCATTCCACTGTGATGTATAAGGAGGAGTGAGCTGAGATAGAATCCTAGACTCCTGTAGAAGATAGACGGACTCTTGTTTCAGATATTCTCCACCTCAATCTGATCAAATCTTCTTTATCTTCTTACCAAGTCGATTCTCTACTTCATTCTGGAATTTCTTAAATTTATCTAAGTCCTCTGACTTATACCTCATTATGTAGACATAGCCTTATCTTGTCAAATCATTTGTAATAGTAATGATGTAATAATATCCACCTCTAGCTTCTACTGGAAATGGTCCTCACACCTCTGTGTCTACCAATCCTAGAAGCTCTATGGCCCTTTCACCCTGTCCACCAAAAGTTGTCTTGGTCATTTTTCCTTGTAAACAAGCGTGACATCTATCATGTGGTTTTAGCTCAGTATAGTCTAAATACCCATCTTGGCAGAGCTTTGTCATGCACTTCTCGTTCACATGACTGAGACGGTGATGCTACAACTGGGTGATGTATGAGTCGTGTGAGTTTGTTTCGTTATCGATTGACAAAACTTGGTTTTCGTAAGTTAATATAGAAAAACCATTATTTAAATGTGCCATACTGCAACATATGTTGATTTTATAAAATATACAACCCTTATTTCCAAGCTTGAAAATAATTCCATCCATATCCAAACAAGATACATAAATTATGTTCTTGGTAACACAAGGCACATAATAACAGTTATGTAAAACCAAAATCATTCCAGTAAGTAATGAGTGGTGGTAATCGCCAATAGCCAACGCAGTCAACCTTGCGCCATTGGATTCTCAAAGATCCACCTCTCCTCTGTCAATCTTTCTAAATCTACATGGATCTTGCATTTGAATGCATATGTGAGCCCCACAAGCTGTATCGAATACCCAATGTGTAGAAATAGAAAGATCAGACTCGTTAACGAATGCACCTTTAGCGTCCCCACGCTTCTCGGGGAAGTTCCTCTTCCAGTGGCCCTAATTTCCACATGAAAACAAACAACCTCTCGTTCCTTGCCCTGCTTCTGGATCTTCCCCTTCTTGGAGGGACAGTTCTCGGGGGCTTCAGACTGTTTTTCATTCTTGGACCTATTTTCCTTGTCCTTCATTTTCGTGTTAACCATAAGGACTGTGGGTATTTCATGCCCCATGTCCTTGTATACCTGGAGAATCAAGGTCAAAATCTCTGATAGAATCTTCTCATTGCTACTCATGTTATAATTGACAATGAAGCAAGAGAATTTCTTGGGCAGTGATGATAGGATGAGATCTATACGTAACTCATCCGAGAATTTATTCCCTAAGATCTCTAGGCATTAAATGTACCCAATAAGCTTGACTAAATGAGGCCTAGCTAGTGCATAATCTCCAATCTTAGATGTAAAAAATGAATTGGAGATCTCATACCTCTCATGTCTTACCTTCTCTTGGAAGAGATACTTAAGGTGAGACATCATGCTATAGGCGTCCATGTTTTCATGTTGTATCAAAAGCTCATTGGACATTGCCGATAGCATGAAACACTGGAAATACGTGGCATCATCCATGTGTTTCATATAGAAAGATAATTCCTCATAATTTCCCTCTTTCCCAGGCGCAACTGGAATAGGCTCTTACAGCACATACAATTTATTTTCGTAGTGAAGGATGACGCTTAAACGCCTCTACCACACTTGGAAATTGGTGCTGGTGAGAAGGTTTTCCTTCTCGAGTATGGTTCCCAATGATGTGTTTGAAGTCATTTTCATGTCTTTTCTACAAATTAAGATGAGATAAGGTCTAGTACTTTTTTATGAAACTGAGACAAATAAATAAATTAATACTTATTAGTCTCCCAATATTTTATCGAATTCAAATAGCCCTCACCATTGAATTCAGAATATTCAATTGCCTAAATATTCTAGTGGCAAGGATCCATGTTGCCCTTCGCATTACCCCAACTAGGGTTGGCCAAGAAACTTGAAGGGTTTTAGGTAGGCATTCCAAATTCAAACTACATTAACACGCAACTCCTTGATCCGCTGAGTGGACTCCCCAATCCTGAAATCCTTTTATTTTGGATTTCCTCAACCTTTTCCTATTAGTCACACCAAGTCCTACTGTGGTAGTCAACCCTTGTTGTGAACCAAGTCAAGTCAACCCAAAACCTTTAATTCGAATTCCCAGATAATTGAAATCACCCCAACTTGGTTTGGTCAAGCATTTTGAACTATGGTTCATTTCTAACCAAGATTATGGAAGGCTATAACGACTTAATATTTATTTTGAGTGATTTTATCCTTATATGTAAATTTCTATTTTATTATCTTTGATTAAATGATTTTAAATATTATGTGTGATATACATAAGTGAATAACCGTGTCTATGATTATATTTATGTATAATCCGGTTTTATTTTAGTTCAATATTGCATGCTCATTTAATTCATTAATTGTTTGATCGTGACAACACACCCTTAAAAAATAAACCATGCAACTGATAGAAATAAAATAAATGGTACGATCATGAGCTTTTTCTATTGGTTAGTTTATCTAGTGGTTGATAAACTATCCCATGACCTTGGGGAGAAACACCTTGAACCTTTGGGGTTCGTGTTTACAAGTTCCCACCAGTCCAGCTTTGTATCTCCTTGGATTGGTTTCACCTTGGCTCCTGACTTGAGCCACCTCCACTAGATTTGGAGCTCCATCCATTAGATATTCATTTATCTCACATGAAGGTGAGGGGGTAAAAAAGGGATTTTTACATAAAAGAATCCTTAGGTGCGTAGGCCCTACATATTAACGAGAAGATGGCTCATAGGCCAACATATTTAATATAAATAAATAAATTAAAAGAAACCATTCACATAGGAAGATCTCGGTCTAGCTCATGATCATCCATACATGAAACGATATTTACGCAAAAATAAAAATTGCATTCAAATATTTAATCGTTCTTGTTTATGATAAATAACGCTCAAATCAATTAATTATCTTTAATTAATCAATCCTTTTATCATAAAACCTTTTCATAACTTCCTTGACATTCCCATCCATCAAAATTTTAAACAAATCGATTCATTTAAAATTATCCTTGTACATAACCTGTAACTTGGAGGAAACCCGGTGAATTCCCGTTCATTACGCAAATGTTAAATTAAACACATATATATAAAGCACCTATCAGGTGTTGTGCCTCAGCTTTACACATACACTATGGTACACGTCTCAAGGGTTTTTATAATATAATAATAAATTTTAATAAATCTGTGTTATTTGGGTGAGTACACGGTGTGTATCTCCGACTACAGGGTGTGTACATTTATTCACCATCCATACGAAGTACACGCCAGGGGACATGGTGTGTTAATGTACTTCGGAAATTTTCAGAGTACACGGCATGTTCTGTAGGACACACACAGTGTAGTTTCCGTGTTACACGGTTTCTAACCGGGCAAGCCGTGTACGGGGTATACGGTCCAACCCAAACCCGAAGGGACTACACCCCGTGTTCAGTTGGACCACATGATGGGTAATCTGGAAACTGTGTACCACTTGTTCCTGATCGACGCACGGTGTCGTAAATGAAAGAGGTATACTCCAATATATTTCTTGATTTGGCGGATCAGTCATTGCATTGAACCTAGACTACCCGGTGTGTACTTCTGAATACACGTCGTGTATTCTAGTGCTCTACGGCCTGAAAAGATTGGCTCCTCTGGATGAGTTCCTCTATTTTATTTTAATCAAAATTAAAATAAAAATTCATTTCTGTGAGGTGAACGAGAAATGAGGGAGGAGGAACAGATCTCAAGATTCATATTTCTAGAACGATTAAACATGAATTGAAACAACTAAATTATTAAATGCGTACAACATAAACAAAAAACTAAATAATTATAATCAATGATATGACCGCTCTGAAACCACTTGTAGGTTCTGGACGCTGTGTAAGCACGTTGGTGTGTTTTCCCAACTTTAATTTTAACGTTAAACAACATTCAATCCGAGATCTATCACGATGTAAAATGCTGAATCTTTGAAATAGAACAAGGAACGAAAAACATAAGAGGGAATCCCAGAACCATAGAGATAGTATCATCATATTTTAGTTATAATTAATTTAATTAATTCACTAGAATTACCTTGGTGGAATTTTTTCTTCATTGATGTCTCCGGTCACGATCAAGTGATCAGTCATTGTGTTATAGAATCCAAGTGTAGGATTCCTCTAGCGGTATTCCACATGCGTACCACGTATCACTGGACATCGCCGAAGGGATCTCTGGGTGCTAGCATGGAAGAACCTTCGCTTACGATGCCTTCCTTAGATCTCTTTGGTCTCTCGGTCTTGAGAGCATTCTTGGAGGAAGGAGTTCTTTCTGCCTTGAAAGAATTCTCCATAGTTGTTGTGCACAACAATTCTCTCGTGGAAAAGTGTTGGGTTGTGGGGATATTTATAATCAGGTTTGAGGTTATAGATTAATAATAATAAATAAACATGTTACACGTTTTATTTATTTCATTAACTCTTTTTGAAAACCCCCATTTCCAATTATTATTTCCTTGACATGTTCCCATGCTGATTATAATAAATATCATTTAATGAAACAATATCATATCCTCAAAATCATGACTGAAAAAACTACATGGCATGTAATCATTAATACACGGCAAGTACTCGTTTTCCATAAAACTATACGGAATGTATATTTAATATACACGGTGTGTACTTTTATTTTCCACATGCCTTTATTTCCTCCACCACATTTATTAGACCTTTATTAATGGATATTTATTTCTGAAATAAATATAACTAGATGACTCTCTAATAAATATTATTTCATCCACAATATATTCTCTAGAATAACTAGTGTTTAAATAAATTCGATCAGGCACCCATAAATAATTATTAAACCATAGTCAGGAATAATCTTTATTTAAGTTTTTGAATTAATATTTAACTAAGATACATAGACACACTTAGTGTGTGACCCTCGAGGCCTCTTTCTCAGTGGGATTAGGCAGAGCCTGCCTAAAGTCCAATGATAGCATCTAGCTACACACCATGGCACCCATAGAGAAAGACGTTAACGCCTCAATGACGTGTCACCTCATACGAATGCTTACCCTGTAATATAATCCATTTGTCATGAAATCTTGAATCAAGTGGGTTGCATGATAGTGTCATCAACCCACATGCTTGATTATTCTTTCTTTGGCTTTCTATAATCAAACTCGCTCATACCTTACCATGTACTTGGATTTATTTAATCTATATCAATTCCATCAAAGGTCCTAAGATATCTACATCTATTATGGAACAGAAGGGAAAAATCCTTTCTCACATTATCTATTAATGCAGTATTACTTGTGACACACCCAATGTATCCTACCTCACTTCGAACAGTGTGTTGTCATAGTTTTTGTCAATAAATCTATGTGATCTAGTTGTAATACCAATTAATAATAATCTTAAAGTCTATGGATCAATACATGCGTTCACAAATAGGAACATCCAATGACACTATGAAATTTGGATTTCTTACTGGCGGGTCTCGTTCTCATAATATCCTCCTGGATATTACCAATGGTGCACACCATGAGATGGTGCCTCAATGTTTTATGAGTCCTCAACCTTAATGAAATGTATTATTTGTGTCCCTCAAATAATATCATCTGGCCATAGAACATATATTCAAGAACAGTGTTATGGCACATCCGAGTTCTCATCATAGCAGGGATCTGCTATGACCCTTTAATGCAATAGCTATCCTTAGGAAATTATCACATGAATTTTCACATATAAGAACATTATAGATGTGATAATTCTTTTATTAATGAATAATGTACAAAGTAGTTGGTTCTAGGCCACCAACTCCAAGAGCCTTACGATGGGGGAACTCATCAGTCTCTACTTTAGCTATTGAAAAATCTGCAGCCACTTATCCTTAAAAAATAAAGACATCCCGTTATTTGTCATGGATGATATGGGTGAAACGAATTTGGAAATGTTAGGTAAGAATCATCCATAGTACCCAGCCAATCCCAGAAAACTCCACACCTTGGTTACACTCCAGGGTGGCTCCCAAGCAAGAACTACATCTATCTTCACTAAATCCACTACAACTCTAGCCTCCGAGATAACATGCCCAAAGAAGTGAAATTTTTGTATCTAGAACTGGCGTTTTGAGGACATTCCATAAAGAATGTTCTCTCATAGTGTATCTAGATCTATCATTCAGTTCATGCCATTCTCCTCCTCCAACATGGAGTATATCATGATGTCATCAATGAAGACCACCATGAAGGGATCGAGGCATGGCTAGAAGATCCTTTTCATGAGCCCCATGAACATTGATGGAGTGTTGATCACACCGAAAGGAAACACTATTAACTCATAATGACTATACAGACATCTATAGGCAGTCTTTGGTACATTCTCGTTTCGTACCCTGATCTGGTGATAGCCTGATCTAAGGTCTATCTTCCAAAACCAATGATCTCCATTCATCTAGTCGATGAGATCATCGATCCTCAGTAGAGGATACTTGTTCTTCATAGTCACGTGGGTCAGGTGCTGATAGTCCACAAAAATTCTTAGACTCTCAACTTCCTTTTTGAAGAACAAAATTAGGGATGACCATGGAGAAGCATAGGGCCTTACAAACCCCTTTCTCTGCAAGTCCACCAACTGTACCCTTATCGTACAAGGCTCTAAGAGAGCCATCCGATATGCTGTTGTAGATATCAGTGATGTATCAGGGCAGGGGTTGAGGTGGAAGTATACCCCTATATGAGGAGGTAGTCCGAGAACATCATTAGGGAAGAAATCAGCATTCTAGTCCACCACTATTGGATAACTCAGATTCCTCGTGTCAACAACACCGAGGGTGAGGCTATCCAACTGAATAGTAATCGACTGCACCCACATCTAAGATAGTTTATCATGTTCTGCAATACTTTCCTCCTCACTGGTGAAGGGAAACATGATCCCATCCTCATGGACACACCACACTTTGCGCATAAAATAGTCAATCTGAGCATGGAATGTAGATAGCCAGTCCATACCTAAGATGATGTCTTTAAGCCCCGACACTAGTATTAAAAGATCACAACTGAAACTCTTACCTTATATAGTGAGCTCACTCTACCTACACCAGTCCTAAATCGTTGAATATTTTCCTATAGGTGTCTATAATCGCAAGGATCGATCACACAGCTCAATTGGAATATCTGATCATTGAACGAGTGTAGTGGAAATGAAAGATTCATTGGAACCTATATCTATAAGTACTATAGCTATGGTGGAATAGACAAATATCATACCTCTAATAATTTCTAGAGCACCGTGGTCATAAGCCTCCGTTGCCTATAACTGTGCTTGCCCCGATCGACCTTCTCCCTGTGGTCAGGGTGGACCATCTGGTGGTGGTGACAGTAGAACCTCAAATTGTCTCCCACCGCCTGCTACATGACCTGCTCCTCTGCCACATCTGCCTCCCTATGGAACTCCTTCCTTGAATCATTACCTCATCCTCGGTGGTCCCTCACCTATCTTTCTATCGTTGGTATGGACGGTCTGGAAGTCGTGATCCATGTGGCCCTGCCCGTCGCACATGAAGCACACTCTGCCTCCAAGCATACCTCCTCTACCTCTTGAGATCTACACCTCCGACCCTATGTACTATGGTAGACCCCAGAGGGTCTGGCCCACTTGGACCTCAACTTCATCTACCTACTACCTCCTTCAAATGTCTCGGATACCTGTCGTATGGTGTTAGCACTCACCGTTTGTGCCTGCTCATCTAAGAATCTCTCCACCAACAATGCTCGCTCGAGAATTCTAGTATGCATCAGGATATTCTGTGTTAACGTCGATGCTCTGATCTCTCGATGGAGACCCATATCAAAGGACTAGGCCCTAATGAATGGCTCTCGTACCATGTCGGAGAAGTAACATTATAGGTTTTTGAATCTCACTGATTACTGAGATACTTTCAGGCCACCTTACTATAAGTGTAGTAGCTCATGAATTCGCATCAAGCGTAGTGTCACTGGGAAAAACTCCGCCCTGAAGAGGATCTCAATGTACATCCAGGTGAGGGGTAACCTCGACATGTAACTGGAGCATTAGGATCCACCAAAGCTTAGTCATGTCCATGAATGGACTAGCAGCAAGGATCCCTATATGCTCTGCTGGTGTCCCAACTAGGCAAAAACCCATGCCACATCCTCCAGCCAGTCCTCGGCTATCCGGGGATTTGTCTCACCTTGAAACCTTGGAGGCCTCTCCCGCGGGAACTCATTTAACCTGCTTAGTTGGTGTGCACCATCTGCTAGTGGTGCTGGTGGAAACTACCTCCCAAAGGGTGGTGGTGCTGCTGGTGCACCACCTGAAGGTGCTAACATAGAAAGAGGGCCCTACAACGAAGCCTTTTCACTCAGTGGGAAGTCATCGTGTACTTTCTAAGGAATCTTGGTTGTATGTCTATGTGTTGGCATCCTGAAAAGAAACCGGTGCACCATATTCAATTAGTTATAACTGGTGAGCTGACTCAAAAGAGATAAAAAGTAAATCATTTCAAAAAAACACACGCAATCAGGGTTTTCATGTACCAAGTCATAAATTATAGTTTAGGATCCTGGTGTATGGATATGTCAGCCGCAACACCAACACTCAAATCGCTGAACTAAAAACCACACCTAAAACTATTTCTCCTTTAAAAATAATATACTCATAGTTCATCGGTAGAACCGAATCCTATGATACCACTATGTCACGACCCCCTAGGATAATGAGGAGACTACCCCATGCCCACCTTCTATAGGTCGGGTGTTAGCGACTAGCACCGAAATGACGTATCACTATAAAATGGGAAACAATTTCCTTTAAACCAGTACAAAAACACAGTCCAAAAACACAACAATATGTAACCACGATGTAAAACTACAGTAGTAAAGGTGCGTACATAAATTATAGGGGCTGAAATACAACCCCACTTAAAAGATATAACTACAATTGAAATAGAAAACTACTCCTGAGATCGTCCAGTGAGGATCATATCAGAAGGGTAGGTAAAAATCATATCCACAGCTCTCCACATCAACCGTCACCTTTTTCCAACATCAGGTCTTAGCTCCCCGAGTCTCACTGAAGGATGCATGTCATCTGCACAAGAAACAAAAAGGTTTGGGAGAAGCTCAAGCAGAGGTGAGTATAACAATACCCAGTAGGGACCCAAAGACCCCTGAAGGTCTCTAAGAATTCCACTAATTAAAACCAAAAAGCATGATCTAAATCAAGAATCTCAAAGACAAAGGCTCAGCTAAAAACCAGGTATACCTAAGAACATATGTACAAATGATTAGTCATAAATCATTATCATTTTATTCTGTCAAGTGGAACTGCTGATGAACATACAGAGTCTAAAACACGCTGGATCGATAGTTACTAACCCTTGCTGACCCACACAAGATTCGACCCACCCATGATCCATAGGTACTAACCCCTACTGACCCACACTGGATCCGACCCACCTAGGATCCATAGGTACAAACCCCCAAAAGATCCAAATACATTCTGATCCACCTAGGATCGATATGTCGCAGATCCACGATGGGCCGCTCTAAGGTTGGTCTAATCAGGTCTTGAGAATACTGCTACACATAGGTGTGCTATAATAATAATACAATTAGTGTTGCTAGGTTTTGACCAACACAAGATCGACAGGTTCTGACCCACAAAATATTGCTAGGTGCTGACACACATAGGATCGCTTGGTACCAAACTCTGTATGATCTTTCTTCAACCTCCATCTCTTATCCAGCCACTGGTTTCTTGCTCATAGCATTCTTGATTCAAGGAGACGCCACTTATCAAGCCATCGATCATTTCTGAACGGGCATGAAGTCCCATGAAGAAGATACCAAAATTTATGTCATGATATAATGGTACTAATTCATCTTGTAGCGCATCAACCATACACATTGTTTTTGTGTTATTGGCATTTTAGTGTCGATGGTCCGGTTGGATTCAGGTTCAATCCAAACTAGAAAGACTCCAACTTTCTCGAAAACTTATGAAGAGTACTTCAAAAGGGTTATATCACTCCAAGGATCCCAACGTCATAGATGGTTCGTTAAATGGACGACTGGTTCGCAAGATACAACTCTTTAAGGGAAACTGGGCCCGATAGGGTCCGGGTCCTGTCCCATCCGACCCGGTCCGGGTCTGACCAGGCCCGGCCCGAACAGGCCTGGGTGGGGCTGCGATGGGATTTCCCTATTGGGTCATGGACTGGCTCCGCCCACCCCGACGGGGCTGGGCGACGGCGGCACGTCCTGCCAGCTGGTGTGACCCACGCGGGGGTTGCATGTTTCGCCTGCAGAATGGCTCAAAGGAGCCGTTCGACTCCTTGAATGGTGGCACCAGGTGGGGACACCTCATCTCCCGCAGGACCTGCAGGGGGAAGGTCCCCCTACGCCTCTGTCATGGCCCCTTTAGCTAGAACAAATGAAAGTGAAATTCAAATCTTTTAATTGGTGGCATGTCTCACTGGGCCGCGCAGCTGCATGTTGGCTCCCATCGTCGGGGTCGGCCATTACAGTCCACCTGATAAACGATCGTGGTGTCAAGCAGCTCTGCAATCATCCATGGCATGTGAGCACTGGCCACTGCCTTCACCGGTGTCACGCCGGCATATATTCAATGGGCCACTAGGTGAGCTTCAGTGGTCTATTCTTACATCCAGATGTCCCTATGGGTCTCCCAGGATGCATACGTCGTTGTGTACCCTTCGGTATCAGATTTCCATCATGTTGAAAATTTTCCAATAAAGAATGCTTCATGAAACGCTGCATTGGAGGGTCTTATCCATGTATGTTTGGCCCACTCCCTTGGCATTAACATCATACAAGTGGGAGAAATTTTTAATTCATCAAAGACAACTTTAATAATAAACCCCCTACCTTTAGATTCTCTTGGGATGCCATGGTGGTGGAAGGAAAATCCATGTCTGTGGAAGCTACTGGGATTTGTCATCGATCCCTCCAATGACGTCCAAGCTTTCATTCCCCATCATTGGAATACATCGCGTTACTTCGTTAGAGGTTCCTTGGATGATGAAGTTGTGCCAAAACTCCAACCCGAGCCCTACTAAAATAGAAGGAGGGTGGGATTTCACAAAACAAATATTTAATGAAGCTCAATAATAAGTTAATTAATGCACCTCTCATATCTCAATGGAGTGGTTACAAAAACATAGTGTCAATCCATTAATGGATTGATAACTCAGTGGCCCTGCCACAACTACTCAATAATTGGAGAAAAATTAATTAGCCTTTTAAAGTTATTTTTTATTATTTTTTTCGAAAGTAAAAAATTTATCATATTATCCCGACCTACTGTTGTCGAAGGGAAGAATCTCTTATGTGAATCCCAGTGCTTTGGATTCAACAGTGCTCTTAGATTTCAATTCTAAGCACCGGTTCAAAAGTTAGAAAATGTTTCCAATACATTTACTTAACGTACCTTAAAAAAAGTTCAAAATTTCATTCTAGGCACACCAGGCCTCAGAATCACGCATGACCAATTTTCGGAGACTCGTAATAATCCCAAATAATTTTAAAAAAATTTACATGGAATTTTCCAGGTCATTACATAACAACTATTTAGGATGATGAAGACACATTAATTACTAATCATATAACACTACTAAAACATAGAATGCAATGAAAAAAATATTCAATAGAGTAGTCATTACAGGTTCCTATGTTAGAAAAATAGAAAAGTATTCGTGATTAAAATTAAACAATATTGTTATAATGTAAATCATTCTATACATCACCTACACATGAATGCCAATTAAAATGCGGATAAACTCTAGAAACATGGAATACATATCGTCATGCATCAATCCAAATACAATGACTTCCACATGGAATACCATATACCAGAAATGTGATTCTATGTGTACTTAAAATGATGCATGTAACACTAGTTTATTATATTATCAGGGAATGGGTATGTATCACAAATCATTATTATGTGTAAATTAAATAGTAACCCATAATGAAATAGTAATCTATAATATCGAATGATCATGATCACCAATCCAATCGTTAGAAACATGATCTTTCCCCGATGTGTGGGTTATATGGTCCCAAACACAAGCTATATACTCTGTTCCAATAGATTCTTATTTTTATATATTCCATCCAAAAATAGTAAAAAAGTATGAAAATAAACTCACTAATACAGTGTTGTACCCTCCCGACCCTGGTGGCACTAAAATGGTTCCCTGAGATGGTTCACCACATAGTATAATGTGAACCTCTCCATGCACTAGAGGATATTGAATAATAGTATGGTTCTAAATTGATATGGTGGAGTGACTATAACATGATTATCAAGGTAATAAAATGGTATTATAGATAAGCATTATAATATGAATATTAAATAAACGGGTAGAGGAATAAAATAATAATGAAAAATAAATAACAATTGAATAAATAACCATGCCCAATCATGATATAATAAATAATAATTGAAATAAACCATATAATTAATATGTAAGCATAATATAATGAACAAATACCTCTAAATACATAAATGAGAATCATGATAAACCCATATTTCATGAGCTCATATGTTCCCATGGACACAATTTACCACACCTAGCATAATCATTAATCTTGATCCTATAACAATGAGCCATCATCAAGTACCATATGTATCATGGATAGTGTTTGAGATAAATAGGGTAAGACACCACCAATGGTGTGTAATTAAATATAGCATGTGAATATGAAATTGAGAAATGTATTGGTGGGAAAATTTGGAAATAGAGATATAAAAGTAATCTATCTTGGAAAAAATTCCTTAATGGACACTTGACCAAACATACCATCTTTATCCTAATTCATGATTTATCAAAATACAATTGACCTTTTATATGAATATTTATAAAATATATATATAATTTAATATAGATATATATAAATATTTTTTAATAATATGATGGACTCAAGTCATAACTAATTAATCCATTCAAAATCACAAGAGTCACATTCTCAATATGGTATGTCATTCAACTGATATCAATGAATTAATAAGTGATTCCATTCCGATATGTCTAAAGTGAATAATTTTATAAAAATTGTCTCAAATAATATGTTTTGGGAATAAAAGAAAGATTTTCAATAAGGTATATATGGAATCATGTCCAACAATCCTAATTGATGGCGTGGTGCATCATTCCCAGCATGCTAATTGTGGGTGTATGGAATGTTATCCCAAGAAACCCATGTGTCGTGAATCACCATGACCAACATCCTAAAATAAAGAGCAGTAAATAATAATTTCCAAAACACTATCTATAGACACTAATCAATGATCTGGTATGAAGTAATCAAACATGCCATATGATTCATTTACCAAAGCATCATGTAATGAGGAACCCACATTCACTTAAGGAAAATTATACTTTAATTTTTAAATTTAATTATTTATTATAATCATTACAATGAAATAATTTGTGACCTAGCATAAGGAAATGAATTTTTTTACAACTAAATCCATTATCAATTCAATTATATAAATAGAACATTGTATTTATAACAAACAAATGGGCTAGGGGATACAACCTTGTTTCATCCCCATCCATCATGATAGAGTTAATTCAAAAATTCAAAAAACATTAAAATTAATTAAATTAAATCACGCTTCGTTATCAATAAATTTGTATCTAATTGAAGAAAAATGGTTTATTTAGGACATTTATTTTTTCAGGTCATCTCAAAAAATGAGGTAATGCTCAACACACCCATCCAGGTAATTTATTATAAATGATAAAAAGAAAAATTATGAAAAATTTATTTGAAATTACAATGAGTGGTGCTTTGTGTTAATTTAATTTACCTCAAACCATTATAATTGGTATATAAATGATAATATGTTGTATAATCAAATATATTTATGGTATTTCAGGTTTTATTGCGCAACACATAGAATGTTTAATGTGGGGAACAATGAAAAGCATTTATAAATTATTAAAATTTAATTGAAGAGAAAATTCTCCACCAACATTACACTAAGTATACATCAGTCATCCATTATTAGTATTTTATTTTATATCTAAAAAGATATAGAATAGTAAATTTTAAAATACATAAAAATAGATCATATGATCTCACCCGAGTATAATGAATAATACCCAAAAATAAATGAATAATGAAAGAAGAAGGCTTCATAGATTTATTTAGAAGATTATGATGTACCAAATGATATTTGAATCGGACCATTACTGTTAGAAAGTGTCCTATGAATGAGTAAAGAAGATGTGGAGAACATGGAAGAGACTTCTAGAGAAATGAGGATTATTAATGGGTGAATAATAATTAATAACTGGATTAGAAAAAGGATAAATCAGCATACATTAATGAGACGTATGATTTGACTTCATGGTTTGGATAACCATTAACTGGCCTTGTGATGCAACTGTACAAAGGAACATACCCTCAAATGTCTATGCACTATATAGTGTTACTAAAACCATGTATTTTTATTCATTTTTTTTATCAAAACCATTCATAACCATAAGAATATAATGATCCTAATATAGTTAGTATAGTGGAGTTTTATTATAATAATGTTGTAAATTTTATTTATTCATTCATATATAAGCAGGGAATAAAAGAACATTAATCCTAATTTTTATGGACTACCACCTCCTTTTTGTAACAATTTTTATTTTTATTCTTTATTCTCATTATTGATCTCAAACAATTCAAATATTTTTCAAATATTTTTTAAAAATTATGATATAATTATATTTATTTTATAATGTTATTATGAAATTATAATTTTTTTTATGATTCACACTCATCAATTTGTTTTATATTCACTTTGGATCAGTTTAACCAATAAAATGAGAATTTATATAAAACAAAATCAGCAATGACTATAAAAACTAAAATAAAACTATAATTATAATTTATAATGAAATAATTATATCTAATGTTAATGATAAATTATATTTTTTAGTTAATGTATCAACCTAGTGTTTTTGCAAAGGAAATTCCCTTCTTATAATTATGTCATATAATCAAATGAAATCAAAACTCAATGAACTACTACGTACTATGTGTCCTTTAATCATAATATTGTCATTGTTGTGATTTGAATTTCAAAAATCTAATATACACTATTTCAATCAATAAGATGTTTAGATTCTGATAAGGAAAACATAATTTTTGGAGAATAGTAACAGACCCTTATGAATAGTAATGTCACCCTTATGAATTTTAATATATCTTTTATGAATATTAAATCATCCAATAATAAATCACCTTATCAATGAAAGTAAATATAAAACTTTCGCATCATATAAGTGATAATATATTAGTGTTGGTATTTTTAAAAGTTAATAATATTAAAGAAAAAATTATGAAAAATTTAATTATTAATAAAAGATAATATATTTTCTTATAAAGTATTCATAAATTATTGTTTTATGTCTTGTGATTATAGGATAATTTTTTGAGACATTTATTATTTTTTAATGGTCTTATAAAATTAGTTATAACATTAAAATATATATTTTTCATGTAAATTATGATTTTATATAAAAATTAAATTTCCCATATTTAGAAAAGAATTTTTATAAAATGGATCCAATTTTTTGAATCTACACATCAAAATAATGGTTAGGGTAAATTCGAAGGATTTTTCTAAAATCCTTGAATTTTTGAGGAATAGTAGAAGTTGATAATTTATGATAAAATCTAAATCCAAAATTTCTATGTTATGCTTGAGTCATGGATGTTGTAAATGGCTATAATTTAAAAATCACATTAAATTATTACTATTTTTTTTCATTTAATCATCAATATTTCTTGTATTATGGAGATATAATAATCTATTGATCAAAATATTAAAAAAACCCTCCACCCCTCCACTATAAAAACCACCCACAATCTGCTCTTCTCATCACTCTTCTAAAGCCCTGTGTTTTGCCTAAATTATACTAGAACGTATCCCAAATCAGCTCCCCCATGTCAAGATTACCTTGGCCTTTTTGAAACACCAAATTTTATCCCTTTAAGAGGCTCTCAAGGGAAATTAATTTAAGAGGCCAATTCCCCTTTTATTTTTTTACCTTCTTTTTAAATTTCAATGTTTTCATTTCTACCATTACCTCTCCTCATACAAATGTTATGAAAACTCCAGTAACATATATTAATTAAAAATTTTATGATAATGTAATAAATTATTATTGTCTCTCCTTTACCATTGTTCTATACTAGTAGTAAACACACCATTCGAGATGTGTTAATTTACCACATTCAAGGATAATGAGTTTTTAATTTCCGTTTTCATATTTAATTCTTCACATGAAACAATTATTATGGTTGAAAAAAACTATAATATATGTAATATTTCTCATCAATAGTTCTATAATATTATTGTATACATGGTTTTTTATTTTTAAAACAAAATGTGTTCATTGGGATAAAAACCGCAAATTAACCCAAAAGGTTATCAGTAAAAATTTATATATTGATTCAAATTCACTCCAAGTAACCAAATGAGATTTAAAACCATGAAAACATTTAAATGTTGAATAGATAAAATATAAAACCAATACTATAAAATCATACTCATTTTACCTGATTATCCGATCATGTATATAAGTAAACTGATTATGAAACAAATTGACCCGAATAACAATATTGAACCTCATAACAAAAAAATGGATATTAATGAAATCAAAAATGTTAAAATGAATCAATTAAATGTAAAATAATTTCTAGAATTATTAATTAATGATCCTAATTTGATTATTCATGTCATTAATATCATGTGGATAACAACATCCTACTTTAGGTAATGGATTCTACCCGAACATCAATTATTCATTCGAGTTATTATTACTCTCATTTTTATGAAAATGAAATCCTATATTATATTTATTTACATATACTAATTTTTATTTATATGTCCAAAATCCTGTTTCAAGATTTGTTAATCATACTCTTTCGGGGATAGACTTTCTATTATGTGATTCCATCCTCAATACTTCTCGATAAGCAAATCTGTTTTAAGGGAACTTCCCAAATTCTTACCCAATTTAAAAAACAATATAAAATTTGTTTTAAGAAAAAATTATATTTTTAAGAAACACTTTTTATCATGAAAAAATTATTGGTTTACTTGTTTTTTTATATAAAATATCAGGTCCATTTCAATTTTAAAGGATCATTGATATATTCATTAAATTGTACTAAAATGATTTAATTTTAAAGTTTCTTAAAAACTATTTTACATGATATGAATTCAATTTGGAATAAAGTATTAAGATATAGTTCTATTAAACCTTGAGAATGTACATGTTTTATATAATCCCATTATTTTCATGGAAACTTGTATGATATTCACATTCATTATGCTTTATGACCTGATTATGACTCCCACTTATTTACGTGGGTACTGTTTTGTTTTTGAATGATTGATTATATATAATTAATTATGTGGAAATCATATTCCTGAATATGTTATGATGGGTGTACCCAGATAGTTATCCACTTCATTGGATAATGTTGTGTCCCATGAGATGTTACGTGAAACGATATTGGAAATTAACCTAGAATCATGCTATCATGTGCACCAGTCTTGGTGGTTAACCATGACTTGTAATACTCAATGTGAAGATTTTAATCATGCTAGAGTCATGTTTTATGTTGTTACAACTTTATTATGAATATATGTTTATAGGACCCCATGTTTATATGTTATGAATTCACATGTTCAATGCCTTTTTATATCATTATTCCATGACTTCTAAACCATGTGCTAAAGCATTATTACTACGATTTTCACTTAAAAGGATTTTAGCTCATCCATTTTTCATGTTATCCCCAGGTTAACCTATGAAGAAGTATGAGAAAAATGGATGTTATGATCTCTTTGTTATGATTAAATAATTTAATTTTTTATTTAGTCCCTTTTTTTTCAGTTTTATGTACCTAGTCTTCTATGACACTAGACGTCACATTCCATGGCCTATAATACATGGGTTTATTGTTCTTAAAATCATGTAATGATATGTGTAAAAGGATTTTGATTCTATAGTTGGTATCAGAGTATAGTCTAGTGATTTTTGGATATTCGGAATAGAACACCATAGTATGAAAAATAACAACGAGACTAGGTATAAGAAAACATCCCTTAAACATTGGTAAAAATAGATTAAGTGGTTTATCAAGAAAATAAATCCCTGTCAGGATTCTAATAGGAAAATATGGATCTAGAACAGATGCATCTAGGGTTAAAACCTAGAAACACTTATTTGGGATAAAGTCAAATGAGAACTGCTGCATGACAATGGGCCTTGTTGCACTATTGGTTTGATAATCCCAGGGGATATGCTTTGGTAAATTCAGGAGCTTGGTACAAACCATTACCGATGAAATAAAAAAAGATCCCCGAAGAATATATGTTTTGAAATAGATCATGGATAACCTAGATTTAAACCTAGGTAATAAAATGTTATGATATACTTTTCCATTAAGAGTTTACCCTTTTGTGTTTAGTGTTTCCTTTTTATGCTTATTATCTTTGTATTCAAGTCCTCTAATTGTGTGTTCTTTTTCATAGTTAATGGTTGTAAATAGAAGAACATGTTACAACAATAAATGTGACAGGGAATGTGAATATTGACCTAATGATATTCCAAATATGATGGGAACTTGTGGTAAAAAATACATGACAGTACTTGCTCAACTGGCCAAAGTTATGAATAATAGCTTGAATCTTCTACAACACCCTCTTCCTCTACAAAAAGGGAAAGTCGTCATTTAATCCATCATGGAAAAAAGTACTCTAAAGTTTAGTAGATATTTTGATCCCCTCATCTTAGAACTGTGGATTAACTCCATTGAAATGATATTCTCAATCCTACTATGATAAGAAGAAGAGATGTTAATATTATCAGTCTATCGTTTTGATAGGGAAGCTGATTAGTGATGGAAATAGATCGAGAATATGTTGTATAAGGACCTAGCCTTAAACATTACATAATATTAAATTAAAAGAATAATTAACATTGAGGATCTTTTTAGGTTTATAGGTTTAGAGAATTAGGTCATAACTATTACATTACATCTCAAAAATTACAAAGTAGACACTACTATTCAGTTTCAATTTTTTCATAAAATAATAACACTGAAAAAATTTTTAATGTTTAGTTCCATGTTTTAGACGGCATGAATTTTCCATGATCTTATATTTGACCCTATTCATCTTTATGTCCTGTGAAAAACACTTCAAAACATCGGATAATCATAAAAAGCTCAGAAAGGGTTATAAAAAAAGAATGAGAAAATCAGTTCATCAATACATAGATAACATAATCTCTTTAAAATACTTCATGAAATCATAAGTTTTAGGAATAACACATAGTAATCACAAATCATAAAGGTGACTTGTGGAATCTATAACATACTTACATTGTAGCTTTCACATCTACGTTGGGAGTAACATTTGGAATAAAAATCACCATATATCCCCTCTATCATTTATGTGAAACATTAACATTTACCTCTGTCAGGTTACCCAATGCATTAGAGAGATATCTCAGGAACACCCTCCTAGGTTTATCATGGAACCACCCTTATACCTAAACATTTCCCAAGAACCATATTATATTCATAACACATAAAACAAGCACAAATGAAAGATAACATTTCCACATTGCAATCAAGATAAATCATTTCAATATATTGACATTATTAAACCATTATCAAAACCATTTTTAGTAACAAAATACATAAAAAGGGTATTTGGTATTTATTTTCCTTTAAAAAACACTGTAACTTATTACGGAATCCCAAGATCAAATAATACTCACGATGGCAGAAAGGACATTGTCACCACGTACGTTGAAAAGAAACATTCATTTTGTCATTTAGTACAATGCTTCATAGAGAAAATCTTCCCTTTGAATGAAATGTAATTTAAAAGGGGTATATACATTGTATAAATGAAATTCATGCAGAATTCAAAATATTCCTTAATGAAAGGAGATTGAGGTGAAGTCCCTTACCTCATGTCCAACTTGACCCGTTTGTTCTTTAATCTCATGAATAATAATCTAAAGTAAATTTCTACTTACTTAAGAACATTTTTCATGTTTGTTATTCCTTATAGATAACTTATTACCATGTAATATACATTATGTAATCATTTATGTTAATAATGGTCATTTTGTCGATATTTGGTACATTAGTCAAAAATTAACTTTTTATAATTACAAGTGGTTCATGTGGTCAAAATTAAATTATCTACATAATTATATTCATGATTTAGATATCAAATATATTATATATATCCAGTATATATATGTATTTATAATAGTACATAACATTTGGATGTAAGAATTGAAATGCACCGTTTATGGAGATGGCAAGCCGTACATTTTCCTGAACGCTACTTTCATTTCTATTTATTATTTAATGGAATGAAAACTTAATGATACATATGTATAATATAATTCTAGTATAATATCATATATATAATTTCAGTAACTCCATCGTTTATATGTTTCACATATGTCATGAATGAGTCATATCACATTGAGGGGGCAGTAGTACGCATTTCGCCAAATGAAATTATCGCATTTACCCATTATGGAAACCATTAAGGTATGCTATAAATGAAAAATACAGAAGTATATAGACAATAAAACTATAATATATATAACATATAAATACAGTTCCATCATAATGGCCACCATAAGAGGTGGTAAGAGAAGATTGAACAATCATCATTTCGTGAGGCAGTAGTTCACCGTCCACATAAACAATATGTTCTTTACCCATTATGTGGAGGGGTGTGTATGGGCAGTTTGAATACTTATCATTAAAACATCCTCATATATTTATGATATTGGTGTTGTTATAAAATAAAGGAATAAAAAGAGTTTATGGGGTTGGATATGTAAAATAAAAAAATAACTTAATAGAATACGTTACATTTAAATCATGTAACTCCCTTTGGTTTGAACCAAATGGATTTATTGAAGTGACTTATACCTAAGTTAATGCTTCTAGGATGATTATAGAGAACATGAGAGTTTATTTGGATAGAGTTTTGATGAGCCTAGGGGATTTATAGGAGTGAGTAAAGGGTTAGAGGTGGGTGGTTTTTATAAGGGGGAGGAGGGGCTCTTTATGAATATTTGAAAATATTATTTTATTATATAATTATTTTCGGTTTCTAAAGATCCAAAACATATTAAAGTAAAACATAAGATGAATATTGTTTGAAATAAAATCATCCAATATGAATTGAACATGTTTTAGATATTGTTTTAATCTTTATAATCTTATTAATTTAAATCATTCGTTAATGAGGAAAATTCTACATCATTATTGTGTTCTAGTTTTTTTTATTTGATGTCAAAAAACTATTAAAAAACTACATGATGTAGGAAATAATTTTTATCATTCAAATAAATTTTTATAGTTGAAGAGAAAAATTATATAACCTCATTTAAAATTTATTAACAAACAGATATATGTTTATGTCATTTTTTGCGTTATTTTATATTAATTAATATAAAGTGTCCTTATCAATCCCAAGTGTCTCCATGGGGTCCCAAAATCGACCAAAATATGCTCATGGTCAGACATGTATCATCTAATAGGATTATGACATATATTAGGGTAATTTTTTATTAATATAAAATTATTTTTAGGTTGAATTACCCTATTTACCTTTAACCGTGGTAAATAAGAGTCAAAAGTTACTATTAACTAAAATTATATTCATCTTATTAAACCAAAATTTAGTTACTAATAACAAACATATATGTTGTATTTTAAAAATTCAATTCATAGAATTTGTAAAATTTCATTTAAATGTGATTGTCGGATTTTTAACTACTACTATGTGTTTACACTATTCTTCAAAAATTGAAAGTCTTCAGAAAAATACCAAAAAACCAGCCAATGATGTATTTGATATTCTGAATTCAAAAATGATGTTTATTTTATCTAATTCAAAAAATAGAAGTTGCATTAATTATTTTAAAATTTATTCTCATTGTCAAAACAAAAAGCGTGTTTTAAAGAAATAATAACTATAAAAGAATTAACACTTATTTATGTCCAATTTTAATGTGAAATTACTTTTAATGACCAAAATAGGATTAAATAGTAAAAATATAATCTAATTAAACTTTAAACCAAATTAAAAATATAATCTACCCATATAAATAAATTAGATTAAAGGATAGTTTTGAATTAAATTATAATATTTTCCACTATTCATTAAAATATGAATTTTATCAGAAAAATAGCAAAAATTTTCCCAAATTATGTTATGATGTCCCAATTTTGAGGAAGAATTTTATTTTTTTAAAATAGAACTTATAAGAGTATCCAAAACTAGATTTAAGGTGGGTTCACCATCAAAAGCTTGTAAATCAAAAATTTAATGAATTTTAGAGTATTTGTGCTTAAAATTAGATACATTCAAATTTTAAGCCTCAATTTTTTTTGTGATAAATGTAAAAACATTTAAATAACATGTATAATAAAATTGTGGTTAAGTCTATTCAGTCCCACGAAAAAAACGGCTAGACGTTAACTATCATTTATAAGAATAATAATATTATTATTATTTATTGTGACACAACGTTGTGTGAAACGTAAGATTTTAAAGAAACTCATTGTTGCGTATCAGGTATGCCATCAAACACATCATCCCCATTAATGTAAAATTAATATTTATTTCAAAAATATTAATAAATATGAAAATGTATTATTCTTTATTTTCCTGGGGTGTTACATTCATCTCCCCTTGTGGAAATTGCATCCTCACAATTTGTATTCACTTTTCAAAAAAGTGGGGGTATTTATCCCTCATAGCATTTTCAGATTCTCACATTGCCTCTTCACCCTTTTTTTCAAAAATCTTCTACCTAATGAATTACATTATTTTGCAACACATGCTCTCTTCGGTCAATAATCTGGGCTGATTGTTTCTCATATGAGAGAGTCTCTTCCAACTGAACTACCTCAAGGCATACAACATGAGATGAATCCAGCATATAATTTCTCAATATTGAAACATGAAAGGTATTGTGTACATAGAATAAAGTTGGAGTTAAATCCACTGTCTACAAAATTGATCCAACATTATCTAGGATTTCATTAGGTAAAATGAACATCTAACTCATCATTCCCTTCTTACCTAAACACATCAGAAAATTCTATGGAGAAACTTTGAGAAAGACATGATCACCTACCTCAAAAGACAGATCCTTCCTCCAGCTTTCTGTATAACTTTTCGGTCTGCTCTGAGCTATTCTCATGTGCTTCTGAATGAACTAAATTTTTTCTACCATCTCTTATACCAATTCTGGTCCCATCAACTTACTTTCACTTACTTCATACCAAAAAGCTAGAGTTCGACACCACTTCCCATATAATTCCACAAATGGAGCCATCAATATACTAGAATGAAAACTATTATTATACGAAAAATAAACCAAAGATTGATGTTCGTCCCAACTATCCCAGTTATCTAGTGAACAATCACGTAGCATATCCACATAGGTCTGAATTGTTTGTTCTGACTTCCCATCTGGTTGAGGATGAAAAGCTGTACTAAAATTTAATTTAGTACCCAATGACTTCTAAAGACCATTCCAAATGATAAAAGTAAACCTTGGATCACGATATGAAATTGGAGAGGGGAACTCCATGAAGCCTGACTATCTCTTTAACATACAACTGAGAAAGTTGATCTAGAGACACAGTATCTCAAATAGGAAGGAAATGATAAGATTTAGTCAATCAATCAACAACAACCTAATTTCATTATAACATTGAGTTTTTTGGAATTCCCACAACAAAGTACATGGATATAATTCCCATTTCCACTTTGGAACTGGTAAATACTAAAGCATCCCTTTCTGTAACTGCCACTCTGCTTTAACCAGCTGAAAAGTCAAGCACATCACAGTAAGGTCAGTAATATAACTTTTCATTCCATCCCACCAGTAATACTCCCAAAGATATATGTATATATTAGTATATCCTGGATGAAATGAAAAAGGAGTAATAAGTGCTTCGGATAACAACTAATTCTTCAATTGTGAATCAGAAGGAACACATATTCTCTTCCCAAACCTCAAAATACAATCATTATCATTGTTAAAATAAGAAAACATACCATTCAGAAACAACACTACCATTTTCATCAACTCACTATCTTCCTTCTGTGCTTGCCTAATTCTATCTGATAGATTTGATTTCAATGACGCATGAAACTAAATAGAAGAATTTCCTTCACCAACAACTTCTATGAAAAATTTCATCAAGTCTTGAATGAAAGGATCTTGTTCCAAACATAATAATGTTAATGTTGCATTATGTTTTTTTACTCTAAGCATCAGCCACTTAATTTTCACTTCCTAGAAGGTAATGAATTGTGCATTCATAATCCTTGATTAATTCCAGCCATCTCCTCTTTCTCATGTTCAATTATTTCTGAGTGAATTTATACTTCAATCTATTATTGTCGGTACATATTTCTCATTTTTCTCCAAAAAAATGATGCCACCAAATTTTCAAAGGAAAAAACAATAGCAGATAATTCCAAATCATGTTTAGGGTAATTTAACTCACGAGGTTTCAACTGAATTTAAGCATAAGTAATTACTTTATCATTCAACATAAGGACACAACCAAGTCCTTTCAATGAATCATCTCTATAGATAACAAACTCACCATTTCTGGAAGGCAGTTCCAAAATAAGAGCATTAACCAATATTCTTTTAAATTCCTGAAAACAATCATCACATTCTTTTTTCCAGTTGAACTGAACACCTATTCGAGTTAACATAGTCATTGTACTAGATAACCATGAAAAATTCTCAACAATCCTCTAGTAATAACCCCATAAACCATGAAAACTATAGATCTCAATTATATTTGTGGGTCTTGGCTATTCATCAGCAACTTTTGTTTTAGTAGGATCTCCAATTATGTCATTTTTGGAAAAACATGACCAAGAAATAAAATTTGTTGTAACCAAAACTCACACTTGCGGAATTTCCCAAATAGTTCTTTTATTTTATGGTTTGCAAGACAACCCTTAAAAGACTTTCATGGTCCTATTTACATTTAAAATAATCCAAAATATCATCAATGAATACAACCACAAACTTTTCCAAGAGCTCATGGAAAATTAAATTCATAAGATCCATGAATATAACAGGTGCATTAGTTAACCCAAAAGGCATAAATTCATATTCACAGTGGTCATATCTAGTATGATAAGTGGTCTTCGAAATTTATACATCCAATACATTCAACCAATGGTACCCCGACCTCAAATCCGTCTTCAAAAAATACTGAGCTTCATGGAGATAATCAAACAAATCATTGATATGAGGCAAATGATACTTGTTCTTAATAGTGATGTTATTCAATGCTCTACAGTCAAATAAAAGTCTCATTGTACCATCTTTTTTTTACAAACAAGACAACACCACCGCATGGGGATGTGCTATGTATAATGATACCTTTATCTAATAATAGCTATAATTGCTTCTTTAACTCTAAAAGTTCAATTTGAGCCATTTGATAAGGGGGTTTTGAAATTGGATTAGCCTCAGGATCTGTGTCAATAGAAAATTCAACTTACCGGTCAGGTATAATACCAGAAAACTCATCAAGAACAACATCAAGATACTCATTTACCACTAGCACATCATTAATCTGAACAGTTCATTTGTTTTCAACTATATGTGAGAGGTAACATTCATTTCCATCTTTTACTAGTTTCTCAGCTTCCTTATAGGTTATCAAAATTATGGGTTCATTGATGTACACAAAATGAAATTCATTTTGAAAATAATCATCTTTAGCTCTACAGTCAATCTCAGCTTGATAAACAAAAATCTAGTCCATACCCAAAATAACATCAAACTCTACTAGAGGCAAAACAAAAAGGTTGGAAGGTATATTCCTTGTGCACACAAGTAAAATAAGGTACTTATAATTTATTTTTGTCACAACATTTCCTCCTGGTGTTTTTACAATAAGTACAAGATTATTAACTTGAGATGGAATTCCAAATTTACTTGAAAAATTCTCAGAAATGACAGAATGTGTATAACCTGAATCAAACAACACATTGGAATAAACTGAACAAAAAAAGTGTACAAGATAGTACTTCATTTAATGGAACAACATCTACTGAAGTTGTTGCAAATGATTTAGCCACCCCTTTCTACTTGTAGTCTGGCTGCTTTCCTTCAATTGAGTTTTTCATTGGACACTCATTTTCATAATTACCCATTTCACTACTCTTAAAACATTTCACTGACTATAAATCAGATTTTGTTTTACCATTAACCCAATAATTTTCAGTGCAATTACATGCCTTATATCCCATTTTACTACATCTCTAGCACATACCAGTATTCAAAAGACATTCCCCAACATAATTTTTACTACAATTTTCACAAACTGTAAACTTATGTTTCATACCATTATACTTTTTTGAAGAGTTATTCCCTTTTTTCTTCCACCTCAAACTTTTATTCTATTGTTTTTCAAAGATCACCTAATCATTGTAAAACTCCATTTTGACCTTCAACGCACATCAAACAAGTTTTTCATAACTTTCGAACTCATGAGAAGCTAAATCCCTCCAATACGTTGGCTTTAAAATTGAGTAAAAATGGTTGATTTTACTATCAAGATCTTGTATGAAAGTTGGAGCATACCTTGCTAGTTGAGTGAATATTGCTTCAAATACAGCCACTTAGTCATCCTCCTGCCTCAATTCTGGTAATAGTTTTTACATCTTATGAATAAACACCACAGGAAAATATTTCTCAAGAAACATACCAATGAATTCATACCAATTAAGGGAATAAATCTCCTCACTATCCTTGATATGTTTCACCATCGACCACCACTGATCGGTGTCACCTTAAAAATGGTAAACATCAAGAATTACCTTTTTATGTTCTGAACACCCCATGAGATCATAAATATTTCACAGTGCTTTCATCCACCATTCTGCTAGCACATGGTACGATGTTCCTCTGAATGATGAGCGATGTTTCCCTATGAAATACTACACTACTGACATGTTCCTCTGTGGTTGATCTGGATGATCCCATGCATGGATACCACCACCATTTATATCCTGAGTCAACTATGCCATCACTGCAATAAAACTTTCATTTCCAAATCTGACCATCTCAGGTTGCTGATTTGGAAGGTTGCCTTTTTCCTAATGTCATCCCATAAAAACTGCCCTATTTCATTTGCAGAAAATCATTCTGAACACATAAATAACTTAGGCAGAGCAATATGGTAATATTTAAATGCTATATCATTTCAATATTACAATAAATTAATTTATGGAAATTAATTTAAAAATATTCCAACTACAAAAGATATCTAAACTGACCTCTGATACCAACTATAAGGACCCATCATTAAACATTACATAATCCTTAATTAAATGAATAATTCACATCGTGGATCTTTTCAGTTTTAGAGTTTTAGAGAATTAGGCCATAAACATTACATTACATCTAAAAAATTAAAATTTAGAATGTTCTACTCATTTTCCATTTTTTTAAATAAACACTCTTGAAAAAAAGAGTCATGCCTCGTTCCCTGTTTTAGAAAACATGACTTTTCCTTGATCCCATCCATGACCCTATTCATTTTTTTTCTAGTAAAAAACATTTCAAAACATGGGATGAGAATAAAATGTTCATTAATGGTTATAAAACCACGAAAGAAAACATTATTTCATCAATACATACATAACATAAGTGATTTAAAATACCTAATGAAATCATAAGATTTATTAATAACACATTGTAATCATAAATCAGGAAGGTAACTTGTGGAAGACATGACATACCTACATTGTAGTTTTCATAACTATGTAGGGAGTTACATTTTCTATACCCATTAGAGTATATTACCTAAATCTATTTGGAGAAACATTAATGTTTACATTTTTCATGTTACCCAATGCATTGGAGAGCTATCTTGGGATCACCCACCCTAGGTTAATCACGTAACCACCCATATATATAAACAATTCCCAAGAACCATAACATATTCATAATGCATAAAAATCATAATGGAAAGAAAAAATTTCCACATTACAATCATGATATATCATTTACATATATTGAGATAATAAAACCATTTTCAAAACAATTTTCAATAAAAAATATGTAAAAATGGTATATGGTATTTATTTTCCTTTAAAAATACACTATGACTTGTTAAGTAAGTCAAAGATCAAATAATACTCGTGGTGGTGGAAAGGTAATTGTCACCACATACCTTAAAAAGACACATTAATTTTTTCATTTAGTAAAACACTTCATAGAGAAAATATTCCCTTTGAATGAAATGTAAAATCAAAGGGGTTTATACACTATATAAAATAAAGTCACATATAAATTAAAATATTCCTTAATGAAAGGAGATTGTGACGAAGTCTCTAACCTCGTGTCCGACTTCACCCATTCATTCTTTAATCTCCTCAATAATAAACAAAAGTTATTTTATACTTGCATAAGAACCTTTTTCATGTTTATTAATATTTTTTAAATCACTTATTACCATGTTATAAACATTATATAATCATTTATGATAATAATGGTCATTTTGTTAATATTTGGTACTTTAGTCAAAAATGAACTTCTTATAATTACAAGTTATTCAGGGGGCCAAAAGTACATTATCTATTGAATGATATTCATGATTTAGATATCATATATATCATATATATATTATATATAATTTATAAGAATTGTACGTAACATTTGGAGGAATGTAATGAAATCCAACATTTATGGAGACGGTAAGTCGTACGTACGCATGAAAAATAATTTCATTTAAATTTCATATTTAATGGAATTAAATCATAATGATACATTTGTATATTATAATTCCAGTATAATATCATATATATAATTTATGTAACTTCATCTTTTATACGCTCCACATATGTCATGAACAAGTCATATCACTTTGAGGGGACAACAGTCCACATTTTCTCAAATGAAATTATTGCGTTTACTCATTATGAAAACAATTGAGGAATGATATAAATTTAAAATAAATAATATAGATAAAATATAAATATAATTTATATATTACATATAAAGACATTTCCATCATAATGGCCACCATAATAGGTGTTCAAATAAGATTGAACAATCATTGTTTCGTGAGGCAAGGTTCATCATCGACAGAAACAATAAGTTCTTTACCCATTAGAAAAAGGTGTGTATAAGTGTAGATAGAATACATATTATAACAAAAAATTATTATATTGAAGATACTGGTTTTTTATAAAATAATGTAATAAAAAAAGTTTATGGTGTGGTAGAAGTAAAATAAAAGAAAAGAACTAAAGAGAATATTTCAGCTTTAAATCGGGTAACTCCCATTCTTTTGAAGCAAACTGAATTCTTAAAGAGACTTCTACCTAATGTAAGGCCTCTTGGTCAAAGAGAGGAATTTTTTGAACTTATTTGGGTAGAGTTTGAATGAGACAAGGGGCTTTATGGGTGTGAGTAATTTAGAGATAGGGCCTTTTTATAAGGCAGAGGATGAGCTCTTTTGGAATTCCTGCAAATATTATTTTATTAAATAATTGGTTTTGGTTTCTAAGGGTCTGATACTTATTAAAGATGAATATAAGATGACTCTTTTTCTATATAAAATCATCCAATAATAATGGTACAGGTTTTGGATATTTTTTAATCTTTATAATCTTATTTATTTAAATCATTAATTAATGAGGTAAAGAGTGCATCATTATTGTGTCATAAATAATTTTATTTATCTGATTTATAAAAATTATAAAAAAATAATATGATGTAGTAAATGGTTTTTTCAATCAAATTAATATTTTTATTTGAAGATATCTGTTATATAACACCGTGTAAATATTAATTTACTAAAAGATATATGTTTATGTTATTTGTTTATTACTTTAAATTAATTAATATAATGTATCATTATCACTACCATGGAGCTCCATGGGGTCCCAAAATCGACCCAAGGAAGCCTATGGATTGACATGTATCAACCAATAGGATTAAAAAACATATAATTATAATTTTATATTATTATAATCGATTTTTTACCTTGATTTATCCTATTTAACTTTAACCGCAGAAAATAAAAGTCCAAAGGAACAATTCATAAAAAATTATTTTCATATTATTGAACCACATTTTACATACTAATAACAAACATGTTTTTCAGATTTTTAAAATTTAATTCATAGAAGAGGTAAAATTTCATTTATATGAAAAATTCAGTTTTTTAACTACTACTCTGTGTTTTCACTATTCATAAAAAATTGATGGTTTTCAGAAAAATTAAAAAAATAAAGCCTAATATATTTTTGATATTCATAATTCATAAATGAAGCCTTTTGACTAAATTGAAAACAAACAAGTTGCATTAATTAATAAAAAATAATTTCCCGTTGTCAAAAGAAAAAGCGTGTTTTAAAAAAATAATAACTATCAAAAGATTGACACTTGTTAATGTCAATTTCAATGTCAAATTACATAAAATGACCAATATTGAATTAAATGATAAAAATATAATCAAATTAAAACTTAAAACAAATTAGAAATATAATCTATCCATATAAATAAATTATATTCAAAGAAAATTTTGAATATAATTAAAGTATTTTTCACTTTTCATGAAAAAATGAATTTTATCAGAAAAACACAAAAAATTTACTGATTGTAAATTTTGATGTCCCTATTATAAATAATAATTTTATTTTTTCAAATATAACATATAAAAGTGACCAAAACTAGATTTAATAGTAATTCACCAACAAAAGGAGGTAAATCGAAATTGAAAAGAATATTAGAGTATTTAGGATTAAAATGAGAATCAGTCAAATTTTATGCCTCTAAATTTTATTGGATAAATGTAAAAACATTTAATAAACCAGTATAATAATATTTAGTAAGTTTTATTCATTCCCTCCAATACAATGGATAGACATTAACTACCATTTAAAATAATTTTATATTATTATTTTTCATTATGACTCAACATTGTGTGCAACATAATATTTTAAAGAAACTTGTTGTTGCGTATCGGGTATGCCATCAAACATAGAATCCCATGTAAAGTAAAATTAATATATATTTCAAAAATATTAATAAAAATGATAATGTATTATTTTTTATTTACATGAGATATTACATGAAGTCCCATGGGGAAATTTATTCCAGGGATTGGGAGAAATTACAGAAAATGTTTTTCAATAAATATTTTCCTCAAACCATCCACCTCAAGATAGAACGAGAGTTCCTCGGACTCATTACGAGCGAAAATGATTCCATTTGAGAGTATGAATAAAACTTCACAATGTATATATGATACACCTCCGATATTTTCAATAATTGCGAATGTAAGATGGATTACTTATTTAGTGGACTAAATCCAATTCTGTGAAAATCACTTGAGATTAATGACATTGAATGTTATGAAGAGATTTTCCATTAGGCCTTGAAGGTTGAAATGGAGATCAAAGATTCCCAATGGTCTCGTGGGCCTGGTTAAAAGAATTATAAGACGAAGTCTAATATGAGTGGTTAGGAAAGTAAATCCCATGATGGAAAGGAGATAAAAAATCATACATTTCAAAATTGTGGGAAAAAGCATCTTGGGATCTGTTTTAAGGGAACCCAGAATTGCCTAAAATGTGGAGAGATGGGGCATTTGAATAAGAAAATCCAAATGTATATGAATAATCCCACTAAGGTGGAAGAAGAAATAAAGGTTCAAAAAAATTCTCATCCAGTGGTGGAGTGTTACAACTGCAAGGAGCATAGGAATTATGTGAAGAATTTCCCTAATCCAAAGGTTGTTAGAATAAATTAACAAAAACATCCAAGAAAACAAGGATGTGGACATGCTTTCACAATGGATGAGGAGGAGTGAGACAATGATTTGGTGAAATATATGATTATTATTAATTCAAGAATAGCATACATATTATTTGATTAGGGTTCTTCATATAACTTCACATTTTTCAAGTTTAGTAGAACTATTCGAACACCTCATTAATTTTAGGGGGATATTTTATCATTGAGAAAATATAAAGGGAAAATTATTTTGTCCAAGGTTTATAACTCCTCCCCGGTAAATGTTTGTGTATTGAACCTCCCTAAAAATCATTTCATACTTACCTTATTAGAGTTTTATGTTATATGGGGCATGGATTGGAAATCATTGTACAAATCCAAAATCAACTATTGGGAAAGGGAGATAACTCTCCAAATCCTGAAGAATCCTTCAATTCATTATAACTATAAGTAGGAAGATGAATCTCTTTTACAATCATCTTCTCAAGTGTTGATATTACTACCTTATGAGAAAGCATGTCTAGATCAAATTATTGAGACCAAGGTTGGGATACCCTCAAATATATTCTCATCCTGAGGGATTACGATGATTTATCCCCTTATGAGTTTCATGGTCTTCCTCCTGATAAATAGGTCATGTTCTCAATTTAACATATTAATGGATCCCTACATGTATCAAATACACCTTATATAATGGACACCATATAGCAAGATGTTCTTAAAAAGATGTTACAGGAGAACCTAGAGAAGGGTTTTATATGTCGGAGTGCTTCACCATGGGGTGTGCCAGTCCTATTTGTTAGTAAGAAGGATAGATCAATGTGCCTCTACATTGATTATTTTGAGCGTAATAAAATCAATATAAAGAACATGTATCCCCTTTAATGTATAGAGGACTTATTCAATTAGCTTCATTGGGCATTTTATTTCTCTATGGTTGACCTTCGCTCGGGATATCACTAATTAAGGGTGATGAATGAAGATACTCCCAAAACTTACTTTCAAACAAGATATGGACACCAAGAGTTCATAGTGATTCCCTTCAGGCTCACTTATTCTCCTATAATTTTCATGGATTTAATTAATAACGCCTTTAAATATTACCTCGATAAATTGGTTGTAGTCTTTGTTGAGGATATTATTTTATACATCAAGAGAAAGGAGGAACATGAGGAGAATTTGAATAAAGTTATAAAGAAATTGTGAGGGGAGAAACTATAATCATGGTACATTAAATGTGAGTTCCAAATGGAGGAAGCATCTTTCCAGGGGGATGTTATCACCTGTAATGTATTATTTGTAGGCCCTTCGAAGTCAAATGCAATGGAAGAATGGCCCATACCAATGTCTGTAATAGAGATCGATAGCTTCGTTGGTCTAGCTAGGTATTACCGATAATTTGGGTTGAACATTTCAAGATTTTCAAACCCAATGACCAAGTTTGCATTGAAGGGGGTGATGTTTTCCTTGACATTTGAATGTGAAAAATTATTTAAGGAGTTGAAAAGATTCCTATATCTGTGCCAATAATCACACTCCCAACAAGTGGAGAACTCATTTTGGTGTATAGATATTCTTCAAAGAAGAGACTGGGCTGTGAGATGATGCAAATTGATAATGTAATAGGTTACACCTCAAGGAATATGAAAATCCATGAAAAAAAACAATTCTATGAAAGATCATTAGTTTGAGGCTAGGATATTTTCATTGAAAATATTGAGGCATTATCTCTATGGGGATTAATGTGAGATATATATATTGATCAATAGTGTCGAAAATATATATTTAAATAGAAAGTTCTTAATATGCACCATTGAATATGGTTAGGGATCCTCATTAATTATGACTACTCAATCCCCTACCACCATGATAAGGAAAATAGGGTGGATGATTTTTTTAAGTAGAAAGGATCTTGTATCTTTATCAATTTTGAGAATTAAAAAGGATCACATCTTCTTATATATGTAAGAAATGGACTTGGGAATCATTAACGGAGGAACACCATCGATATTTTGTCAAATGATTTCTCAACCATCAATCATGGACTAAATAAAGGATGCTCAATGAAAATATGTGGAAAATCAGAAAATGTTGGAAGCCATTAGATATTGGAAAATCATTTGAGTACAAGATTTATGGGGAAGGAGTTATAATATTTGGGTCACAATTATCTATACCATCAGATCGAAAGACAAAGAAGACGAATTTGAATGACAGACCTAGCTCAACCATGTATATTCATCCAGGGAGCACAATGATGTATCGAGATCTCTGAGAAAAATTTTGGTCGGGTGATATGAAGGAGGAGATTGTTGAATATACATCAAAGTTCCTAGTATGTCAATAAGTGAAGGCTTAAAGACATAATTCTAAGGGGATGATGCATCCAATACCCATACAAACATGGAAGTGGTAGAACATAACTATGGACATTGTCACTGGACTTCCAAGGACATCTAGAGGATACACTATTATATGGGTGGTTGTTGATAGTCTTACAAATACAACTCACATTATTTCAATTCGAGATAACCTCTCAAAGGATCAAATTTCATGGATATAAACAAAAAAGGTGGTAAGGCATTATGAAGTACCACTGTCTATTGTATCCGATAGAGATCTAAGATTCACCTCGATGTTCTGGAAGTGTCTCTATCAGGCTCTAATCATTGAATTGAGGTTTAGTGCGGAATATCATCCTCAAACTGATGACCAATCAAAGAAAAATATTCATAAAATGGATGAAAAGTTGAGTTCTTGTTCTATAGACCTCAAAGGATGGTGTGATGAACATCTTCCATTTGTTGAATTATACTATAATAATAGTTTCCTCTCAAACATACGAATGACACCATATGAAGACCTTTATAGGAAAAGGTACAGAACACATGCATGTTGGGATGAATTCGGCGAGAGTAAGCTGTTAGGACCTGAAATGGTCAAAAAATGGCAGAGAATGTGAAAACCAATCAGAATCACATCTAGGAAGCAAAAATTCGACAAAAGAGTTACGCAGTCAATCATTGATGGGACCTTGAGTTCAATATTGGGGAAATGGTATTCCTCTATTTATGTTCATGAAATAAGCTTATGAGGTTCAGGGTGAAATTAATGCTAAGTCCCATGTACATAGATTTTTTCTGATTCTTGATTGTTTCGAGGATGTGGCCAATCGACTTCTACTTCCACCTACCTTGTATAAAGTACATGATGTCTTCCAAGTATCCTTTTTAAGGAAGTTCATATCAGATCCTTCACATGTACTCTTTCCATTGCTGGTACATTTGTAGAATAATATTTCTTAGAAGGAGCATCTTGTGAAGATCTTAGATCATAGAGATAATGTTCAACAGAACAAGACTACTCACCTTGTCAATGTACTATGGAAGAACTATAAGTACGACAAGGAAACATTGAAACTAGAAAAGGTAATGACAGAAAAGTACATGCACCTGTTTAATTCTTAGAATGTAAAACATTGTTTTGAGGGTGATATTTCATAAGGTTGGGTAGAATATAACGACCAAATATTTTATAAATGGAAATTACTCTATTATAATTATGTCATATAACCACATGAAATCACAAATCATAGAACTACTAATTACTTTGTCACCTTATAAATAATACTGTCACAGTTGTGATTTGAATTTCAAAAACCTAAAATACACGGTTGCGATCAGTATGATGTTTGGAGTCCAATAGGACAAAACAAATTTTTGGTAGACAATAATTGACCCTTATGAATAGTAATGTCACCCTTATAAATAGTAATATGGCCCTTATAAATAGTAAATCGACCATGTATATAGTAAACATACAAATGGAAGTATAAATACAATTTATTAATATTATATGTAACAATATGATAGTGTTAGTATTTTTATAAGTCATTAATGTTTAAATAAAATTTTCTAAATAAATTAATAATTAAAAAAACAGAACATGTTTTCATAAAATTTAATCCAAATTTATTGTTTTGATATCTTAAAAATATAGGATAATTTTATCAGACCTTAACTAAATTTTCAAAGTATTATAAAATCAATTATAATTTTAAAATATGTATTTTCATGTAAATGATGATTTTATATAAAAATTACATTTCCCATATTTAGAAAATTATTTTCCAAAAATGGGTTCCTTTTTTTGAATCTAAAAATTGAAAAATGGTTAGGGAGGAATTTTTGAATTTTTATGAAGTACATTAATTTTTTAAGAATAGTAAGATACGATAATTGTAGTAATTTCTAAAACCTGCATTTTTTTAATATGATTGAGCCATGGATGATGTAAATGGAAATTGGTTCAAACTCACATTAACATACTAAAAATTTTTGGAAACAGAATTTTCACTATTTCTATTATTATGGAGAAATAACAAACTAATGATTAAAATATTAATAAAACCCTCATCCCCACCACTATAAAAACCACCCACACTGCCCTCTTCTCTTCACACCTATCAAGCTTTGTTCCATGAAAACATTCTACACAAATATCTCCCCATTCTTGTCCCCCACATCCATTATCCATTGGTATCTTTAAAAAATTGAAATCATATCCCCTTAAGAGGCTCTCAAGGAAGATTAATTTATGAGGTAAATTCCTCTTTTCAATTAATTTACATTCATTTCAAGTTCCTTTGTTTTAATTACTAATCATACATATACTCATCAAAATGTTATGATAAATATAGTTACTTATATATACTGGGATTTTTTATATAATAATTACATAAGTTATTATTTTCTCTCCTATACCATAATTTTAACTAGTATTAAACAGACAATCTAAGATATGTTAATTCACCATGTGCATTGATGATGGGTTTTCAATTTACATTATCATCCTCAATTCGGTTCATGAAAAAATTATTTTTGTTGAACAAGATTATAATATATATATTATGAATCATCTATGGTTCTGGAATATTTGTTCTTGGTCGGAGTAGGACACTTAAGAGGGGTGAATTGAGATCCAATAAAAATATCAATTAAAAATTTTATTTCAATAATTCCCCAAATTTAAAATAAAAATGTCCAGTTAATCATTGTAGTGAATTTATAATAGTTTGATTATTTAAATAATTTCTCTTAAAATTTATTATTTCTTATTTTTAACAATAAGAGATATTTATACAGCGTTTGAAACTATTCTAATAATCCAAAAGAGTTATAAACACCAGAAAAGAGAAACTATCAAAGTGATATTTAGTTTTATGAAATATTGGTAAATAACATAGGAACATAAATTTAAGAACCCAGGGAATATAAAACAAGAGGTTCTGTATGAAGCTAAGACATATCCCTCTCCTCATGTTGATCACCTACCACCATGTAGTCTATATAGATAATGGTTTTGATCCACACCCTGGATTGGGGTTCACACAATAGTACAAAGGTTGACAAGGTCACAAGAACTCTACTGTATGTGATAAAAAAGTGTAAAAATATAGTTTTGTGAAGATATCTAGTATCCTCTAGTTCAATGTAGGAAAAAATGTGTGTTTTATAGAAAAATGCACACACTACTCAAAAATGAAATAAAAGAGCACACAACAGAGCAATAAAGATTATATAGGGTTGAGAAGGCATTGTGTATTATGAAATAATGTTTTGGAGTCTTTGATGTATCAGAGATGAGACTGGAGTCCTCATGTGGAAGTAGACACTAAAAATATAGTGTCGTTGAGCACTATGTTCTGTCTTCTAAAAAGATGAGATGCTTTTCTTTCTTGGTTTAGTTGAATGATATACAGATGTCGAAACATTGATGAGAAATAGTTTTCAGGATCACATCAAAGAGGAATGAAGACATCCTCACGTGCACTTCCTTTTTGTATGTTTCACATGTAGTTCTGCTACTATGTCTATGTCTATATTTTTATATCTCTTTCATGAACACCTTTTCATATATATTTCATCTTGAGTCCTTTTCTTGGATAATCGTGGAACCAGACAAATGTGCATGTCTTGAGGTAGATGTTGTACCTTTTAATTTTGATATCCTCATCAAAGATGTATTAAAGAAGATTAAATTAATCAGACACATTAAAACAATCAAATTCTCATTGTTAGAAATAATATTAAATATAAGGAAATTTATATAGTCGGTTGTTGAGTCCTCTCTCAGTATCTCCTTATGTCGGCGACTCATTCCATTGACATGTCATTTTGTCAGTATTTCGATGCATTGTTGACTCTTAGTATTAGTGAATAAATATAGTAGTGACTCATTTTAATTGTCGATGTCTCCTCTCATTTATGTCACCATGTGTAGCTTTCATCGTGTGTCGGTATCACCAAGCATCAGTAGCACCATGAGTAGGTTGGTCCTTGAATTGGTTATTCGTTCCATTAGTATGTCCTTGTATCAGTAAGACGATGGATCAGTTAGTGACTCATTTCAACTATCATTGAGACAATTGGTCTGTTGGTGTGTCAATTTCACTATTGTTTAGTCATCTATCAATGATTCGTTTTACATTTTCAGTGACTCAGTTGAACTTTTTGGGTCAGTCGATCATACATAGAAAATAATTCTACTTGAATTTTATTACAAAATAAATATTATCAGAATGTTTTAAAATTAGATGCGATCATAAATAATCATAATTACACATATTGAAAATTAAATAAACATGATTGAAATGATTAGACATGATTTTTGATTATTAAAACCATAGTGGGGGATGAAAATATCATATGGTCCAACAATCTCCCCCTATTTGGTGATCAAAAATCATTTCATTAAAAAGTAAAATCATTTGTTGTGTAATATTATCATTCTAATTATCATCTCACATTATTGTTGAATTTTCTATGTATATAGATAAGTTTCATAGGTAAAATATATAGTAATGTTATTAAAGGAATTAAAAATAATGTTATCAAAGACTAATGGCTTTCTTTCCCATACATATTATGAGTTGAGGAAAATACAACTCAAAAGATTTGTATAAATAGTAAAAATAATCAAGGATGATGGTTAAATGTTCTCCCCCCTTTGGAATTAGAAAAAAATTAAAGGCCATGAAAGAATATTCTCCCCCTTTTTGATTCCAATGAAGAAGGAAACATGTATGAAAAGGAATAAGATTTTTCAGAGAATAATAGATAAGACACAAATAGATGAAATACATGAGCACTTAATTCCCTTAATTAATAAAGTATAATGCATTAAAAATGTCTACGTAAATAGAACAAAAAAACAACCAATCATCCCTATTAAAGAGTTGTCCACACTACATTTCTTGATCAAGATATTCCTTCCAATTCATAGAGGGATCTATAGAATGTCTAGTAGGCGGCATCTTAGATTTTGGACGGTGTAATGAAATATTCATAGGAGGTAAGATGACTCCTTCTCGATCAAGAGATTCAAGGATAGGTTTATGTTGTTACAAAAAAGGAGATTGATTCTACTCTTGGAAAATAGGTCAAAAATTACTGATATCCTAGGAAATCATCATATGACGTAGAGGCCATGATCTAGAAGATCTAATAGGTGTAGAATCAGACACTAAATTCTTTTCACTCTACAGATGATGTTACGACTTCTAAATCATAATGAAATACCATACATCTTTTATTTTTTAAATACATTTTTATTCTCCATTCACTTGTCAACAATAGGTGTGATGTCCTTCAATTTCTGTATTTGGTCATTGAAGGATCTAATACCTGGAGGTAGTGTCATGTTCTCTATCAAATATTTAATGATACCGGTAAACTGGTTCTTGGTAATAATCTTCTTGAAATTTTCTATAATTTGAGAATTTTAATTCTCAACACTCTTGAAATAGAGCCTGACCATATCATGAACATAGTGAAAATTATTCTTAGTCTTTGCAAGTATATCCAATATATAGGCACATACCACTGCCTAATGCTCTTCCATAATAACATGTCTAACTGAATTAATGTCCAAGCCCTGATATGTACGACCAAAGGTAGAAGGATCAAAAGGAGCTAAGGTGTGAGTCTTCAAATATTTAATCAATGTCTCCAGATAGCCTTTATACATAGAGGATAGATTATTTATTGTAGAAACATGATGACTCATTACTTTTCTCACCTTGGTGGTGTTTGCAACAATTTTCTTAGTTGTTCTGATTAAGTTGGTTTAAATTTCATTTATAGCCTTCTCTAAAATTATTTCTGCATCAACCCCATTCACACCGACTGTCTGAACTGGAGTAGGTGTAGCTTTCATAGATTGCTTCATCCCTTCTATTAAATATTTTAGGGTGTTTAATTCATTACTCAGGTGAGGGTTACCCATTATAGCTAGTTGAATCTCACGGACTATTTAGGATTGAATTGATACACTCAAAGATGAATAGATTTCATCGTTCAACCATTCAATGTCTGATTTAGTTGCAAAGTCACATGGAAGGATATCAGCCAATGATTCATTGGAAAAAGGTAAAAACACTTCATCATCTGAGTCTTCGTTGTCAAAAACTAGTGCTAAATATATAGGATTTTGTTCCCATTTATACATAACATCATCATCAAAAGGGGTGAGTGTCAAGTCTCACTCTTCCTGCTTGATGATCATCATCAGCTTGATCTATCCTTTCATTGGGCTCCATCTCAACTTGTGAACTTCTATCATGATACTCCCCTCAATATGTGTTCTCCTCATGTATTTCTCACCCTCAACAGGAGTTATACTTCTTTCATACACTAACTGTATTGCATGGATCATTTGATCTTCCAATTATCATGGAGTTGTAACTTCTCCGTATTTTTCAACAAAAACTATTGAAGGTTTCACAACAATAATCTGAACCAATGCATCAAGTATCTCTATAACTCTACCAATATCCTTATAATTATAGGAATCTTTATATTCACTTCCTTCCCACTGCCTTTATCATCATCATCAATTCCATAGGCATGTTATTCACTTCTATTTCTATCAAAATTATCTTCACATTCGACCTATTCACTACCACTACCAATTCCACTTTCATCACCTCTAACTTCATTGTATTCTATCATATATTCTTCTTCTACTTTTGATTCATGTTTAGAGTAACATAATTCCTAGCAAACACTACACTACCTAAGGCATCTTTCTCCTCATTTCCATTAATCCAAATAGTTGGTTCATCTAAGGGTAAAGCATGTGATGGACTTGGAGGTCCAAAAGTAAAACAATTGTGAGATTCAGTGGTGTGAGGATCACTACTATTATCAAAAGGTGACCCCTGATAATTGATTGGTGTGGAAGAACCTTATTCCTCATCTGAATAGTAAAGAACTTCCTCATCAGGCCCTAGACCAGGATCAACCATATTCGTTGTCCAAGTAGGATGGTCCACTGGATGGAACTTTTCATAATTCTTATCTTCATCTCAAACCCATTCTTTCATCCTTCAGTTCCAATTGAAATGTATCATTTTATAGATCACTTTACATAGGAATATGCCACTACGTGGAGAAACAACTTCACCTCCTTCACTAAAACAACCATTCTCTTTACACATAGTTAAGATAATCCTTTAATAAAAGATGGAATTGTTTTTTAAGAAGGCTTGATCAATTGATTATTGTGCACAGAAAGATATATACATAGATTTAACATATTTCATTTTCATAGTAGATAAATCAAATTGATATATTGATACATTAGAGATACAATGTCCTCTTTATTGAGATAGATCTGATGCTGTATAAATATTAGCAGAATTATACACTCCCCTTCTAACTCTATAAAAAGGGGTCTGTTGTTGTTGTCATTTTATGTAAGCACCTTCAGAGTTTTCTCAAAGAAGAAAAAGTCATTTTTAGGTATATATTCACCCTATTAATCATAAAACACTACCTCATGAGATAATTTAAGAAACTAGACCAACTACTGTGATGAAGAATATATTCACTTGCCTTTACCTAGGGACATAATCCAAAAAAGATCAATGCCTTCTAGAGAAAATCATAATTAATATAAAAAACGTGAACTAGATTCAGGTAGAAAGGTCTTTTGTTATCTAAGAACCACTCAATAAATCCCTCATCTTTTAATACCTTGAGTAGCATTGACTTTGTTTCCAACAACTATTCTTTATGAACCTCTTTTTCTAGAGTCACTTCAGAGTTCACCATAGATAGATTCATAAGTCCATAAGATATTCTGGATTCGCATTTTTGTTTCATAGTTTAGTGAGACTCTTTTCCTGAACTAACTTGAATATATCTCTTCACATGCACTTTTCCAACAATTCAGTTTAAAGGTCGGGAGGTGAATGGTTGGGGTTGCAAGAGAGCAACGAATGAGTGACTCTAATGGTAAATTGGTAGAGTGGATTGAATCAAATTTATATCTTTTTGGTAATTTTAAATCAAAAATTTTGAAATTGTGAACCATGATTATGAAAATAAATGAAACAACGTCATTTGGGAAATAACATAAGATGGATAAAAACAACAAGTCATCAGTGTCAGCATGAAAAATGTTTCATAACACAAATGATGTCGGCATGATAAGGCATCAATGTTAGCATAACCAATGTGTCCGTAAGACATAGAGTTGGTGTGAGCATGGAAACTATGACGGAAAGACATAGTGTTGGTGTTGGCATGAAAACTACGATGGCATGACATTTTGTCATTATTAGCATGACAATAGTATCAAAATGAAATATCATCGGTGTCATCATGACATTGTCATCTTCATATTGTCAGTGTTGGTATAAAAAATTCACTAAAATTTATCAAATGAATAAAAAAATAGGTCCCATAGAATGATCATTCCTAAGTCATGTCTAATGTATTTCATTCTTTTATAGTTCAACGGATTAATGCAAATGTCACCAAGAAGATGTTCAGTTCCAATGAATTACAAAGTCATATAAACTTTTTGATAATGATCTCTCAAAAAGATTTGTCTTACATCCATCTGTTTTATCCTTGAATGTGAATTAGGATTCTTAGACATATTAATATCAACTGTGTGATCACAATTTATTAGGAAAAGTATTAATTGATATCCGCAGTACCGTAATGTGTGATTCTTCTACAAAATTTATGCACAAAAAATACTAGTGGTTAGGTATTTAGCATTGGCAGTTGATAATGTAATAGAATTTTGTTTCTTACTAAACCACGCAACTAGATACTTTCCAAAATGGTGACAGGTTCAAGAGGTGATCATTCGATCTAACTTATACCCACTAAAGTCAACATTTGAATAACTCATCAAATCAATGTGTTTTCTTCTAGGATAGAATAGTCATAAATTGGTTTTTATATGATGTATTTGAAAATAATTTTTATTAAATTTAAATGATATTATTTTAGTCACTCTTGAAAACGTGGACACATGCACACACTAAGCATAACATATGGCCTACTAGCTGTTAAGTAGAGTAAACCCCAAATCATTCCTTTGTAGGTTGTCTGATAAACTTACATACTATCATCATCACGGACCAACTTACAAGTGGTACTAATTTGAGTTTCCCTACTGTTAGTGCTTTAAAATCCAAATATCTTTAAAAATATCAATAATATATTTATTTTCTTGAATACAATACAATAATTATTTCAAAATATTTTATTTCTAAGAATGAATTTGAGTTCCCCAATCAAACTCATTTTGATTTCACATTACATCATCACTAAAATATCAACACTTAAAGAACTTTTAGAAGATCCAAAAATAATATCATCCACATAGATTTGAACAACTAAAACATCTTTGGAAATGCTTTTTACAAAAAGGATTGGATTAACAATACCTTTTCTAAAACCATTAGAAATAAGAAAAATGTTTAACATGTCATACCAAGCTATTGGAGCTTTCATTAAACCATATAATGATTTATTTAACTTAAAAACCTATTTTTAAAGTGGGGATTTATAAAATAGGCAGTTGTTCAACAAAAACATCCTCAATTATATAACAATTTAAGAATCCAATCTTCACATCCATTTATTAAAATTTGAAATATTTATGTGTTGAATAATAAAGAGTGATTATGAGGGCTTCATGTTTAGATATTGGTTAGAAGGTTTACTCATATTTAATCCCTTCTTTTTTACTATAACAGTGTGAAACCAATCTAGATTTTTAAAAAATATTACCTGATTAAACTACTTTATTCCTCAACATTCATTTAATATGTATAGTCAAGGTGTATTAGGGTCTGTCTACAAGTTTACTAACTTTGTTTCTTTCAAACGGATTCAGTTCTTCTTGCACAACCATCACCCAAAATTCATCATTGATATCATCACTGGTGTTATTAGGTTCATGCCGTGAAAAGAAATCTTGATGTTAAACCTGATTTCTATGAGAAGCTTTATTCTGTGTTCCATTGTCTAAATATCTAAATATTGGATCTAAAGGATTGTTCTAGAGATTTAAACAGGTCTAGAAAAATTAGGGCTAGAGATTTCAGGTTCTTCTACAGGATCAGGTTCATTATGACTAGAGTCTGGATAATTTCTAGAACTGGATGTTTGAACATATTTATTAGGAGGATGGTCGGAAGATTTCATATTGATGTTAATATTTGACATATCATCCATAAGATTTTCTATAGAGGTCTTTGACTCAGGTAGATATGTCTCATCAAATTTCACATGTATAGATTCTTCGACACATTCGTTTCTATTATTGATGAATCTACAGGAATTAATAAAAATTGAATAACCTAGTAAAATTACTTCATCACTCTTAGAGTAAAATTTATCTAGATTATCCTTAGTGTTATGAATATTGAATTTTAATCCAAAAAATTGATGTAGTAAACCATGGGTTTTTGATTGTTCCATAAATTATAAAGAGCTATCTTAAGGATATGTCTAATCAATAATCTATTGATTATATATCATTTTGTATTGATAGCTTTATACCCAAAAGAATATAAGCCAGTCATACTCACTTAACATGGATCTAGAAATTTGTACAGGGTTCTTTTCTTTTTTTTGGAACCCAATGTTGCTAGGCTGTCCTTGGTGCAGAGAAATTATGACTATTGACATTTTGTGAGAAAAAATATTCAAAATCTGTATTTTCAAACTGACTTCCATGGTCACTTCTTATGGTTGCAATTATAATACCACAACTATTTTTTTTACAGTCCTAAAAAACATGGTGAAATGAGGGAACGATGAACATTTGTGAGCCAAGAAGAAGGTCCATGTATATCTATAGCAGTCATCTATAAGAACATTTACATAGTTCTTCCCACTAAGTCTTGAAATTATATAAGGTCCAAAAAAGTCCATATTAACCAATTTGATAAGATGAGAAGTTTATAATTATTTCTTTGGTTTGAAAGAGATTTTGTAAATTTTACCCTTTTAACAAGGATTAAATACATTTTCATTGGGAAACTCATGTTTGTATAGATCCTTCATTAAAACTTTTATAGTATGATGTCTAAGTGAGTGTATATTGAAATTCCTTAACCTCTTATACCAAAGACAATATTCTTTAAGAAACTCAGTCAGGCATAGAAAATTTTCAGAAATTAAAGAATCTAAATCAACTACATAAACATTTTCATTTCTAACAGTAATAAATACTAACTATTTTTTAGAATTAAAAACATTGGAGGAATCATAATCAAATTAAAAATTAAAACAATAATCACATAACTGATAGATACTATGTATGTTCTATTTTAATCCGTGAACAAAAAGTAATTTAGAAATTAACACTGAGTTAGAGATTCCAATCTGGCCAATGCCAATGAATTTTTCTTTATCATTATCACCAAAAGTGACATGCCCACCCTCAATAATTATCATGTTATTGAATTATTAATAATATATTATCATGTGTCTTGAACATCCACTATCCAAATACAATAATATTTACAGGAGGACATCAAACAGTTTTCCTACAAACATAGATTAAATCAAAAATGACATTGGTACCCAATTTTTTTGGGCTGGAGTAACAATAGTAATAAGAGATTGGGGAACCCAAATTTCTTTCATGGGATCCCTATAATAATCATGTAATGTATTTTATAAATAAATGCTATTTCTTATATAATATCTTGAAAGAGTAGAAGATGTATCCTGGATGGAACTTGTAGAAACGTTTCCTGAATAAGGAATAAAAATAAATTTTCGAGATTTAGATATGAAATTGGTTTTGAAAAATTTCTTTTTTAGTTTTGGTAGAAAATAAAACCAGTGTAATTGGGTGGAACTTTTTTCATGAATTTGAATCATGTTGTCTTTACCATTGGTATGTTTTATAAATACAATTTTAATTTCACAAATGACAATTTAAGCTCATTATTTTCCTTAAGCAGATGAGAATTTTTCAGTTTTTCTATTTCAAGTTCAGATTTAAAAATGTTATTAAAATAATTCCATTTCATTAAAGATTTGTATTTATCATTTAGTTAATTAGATGTGTCATCTATCATTTTTCTATATTCAAACATTTACTCATTTTTCATATTTTCAAAATCACTTTTATCGCAAAAATAGAAAATGTTATGTTCAGGAGAGTTTAGTGCTACCTTAGATGTGTTTGTCATAATACACATCTGTGAGTTATTATCCTTTCCATCATCAGAGGATTTTGAGTCACTTCAGCTATCCTCAAAGTCACTCTACGTTTACTTCATGGCATTTTTATACTTTTGTTCCTTATCATCATACTTCTTATTGTACTCTTTCTTCGGAACGTCTACCTTTATGTGTTCCTACTTTTTCATTCAAAATAGAAAATTTCATTTGATGTGTAACTTGTTTTCTAATCCTTTTTCCAATAAACCGTTTGATTATACTTTCCTTTTTAGTTGGGATTATTGAAAAAAATATTCTTCCTATAGTTTTTTATGTCTTCTAGTTATTTAATCCAACTCATTATGACTGTCTATTGATGATTGTTCATCACTTGAAGATTCACTTCCAACATGAGCATTGTCCATCTATTATGGGTGTAATATATTTGAATGAAATTGATTTTCATTTAGGTTCATCACCCTCTTCATTATTTTCCTTTAACTCTTCCTCATACATTATCAACTTGCATTTTATATCCTTTAATAGAAATGTTTTGAGGTCACAAGATTCTCTTATTGATAAATATGTCCCTCTCCATCTATCTGGTGAGCATCAGAAAATTCCCATGAATATCTCCTTGGCTATAATAGCTCTTCCTAGAAGGATCATGGTGATCACAATTTCTATAAACCTAAGATACATGTCAGAAATATGCTCATCGGGATTCACCTAAAAACTAGCATACATAATATTATAAGTGTTAAGTATCATATCATTAACATTAAAAGATCCTTCATGTAAAATATCTAAATTGTATCAAATTTCATAGGAAGATGTACAAGATGATATTTTATTAATGTTTTCATCTCTTAGTGCACAAAATAAATCATTCATTGATATTTAGTTATTATTATTAGTATTCATTGTGGCATCACTCCAGTTTTCCAAGCAGTCTTTGGTATTTCATTTTGATCTTTCATAACTGTCCAAATATCAAAGACCATACCCTATAAATGCAATTTCATCTTAATATTATAATGGAAATAGTTTTTTCTATTAATGTAGGGAGGTCTATTTGTAGTAGCACCTTCCAATCTATTATCCCTAATAATGAAAATATATTTATAGAGATAAAAATATATATATAACATAAATTTTGAGATCATTAAAATACAACTAAATCATAGTAGATAATATTTCAAAAATATATTAAAGAACCCTTTGATACCAAATGTTGGTTAGAGTTGAAAACAAAAGATGGGGTGTATTGAGTTCCTATAAAAATTTCTTTTAAAAATAATATTTAAAATAATACAGGCCAATTAATCAATGTAGTGAATTTATAATAGTTTGAATATTCATATAATTTCATAGAAGATTGATTTCTAATAATTTGTAACAATATGAGATAATGATAGAACTTTTTTAACTAATCTAATAAGCCAAAGCATTTATAAACAATAGCCAAGACTAACTGTCAAAGTGAAATTTAGTTTTATGAAAATCAGTTAAAAAATAGGGAAAAGTTAATTTGAAAACGCAGCAGATATAAAACTAGAGGTTCAGCCACAACCCGATACATATTCCTAACCAATTTTCGATCACCTTCCACCAAGAACTATATATAGATAAAGGTAATTATCTGCACCCTAGATCGGGTTTTACCCAATAGTACACAGAATCATTAGGTCACAAGGCTACTACCACAATTCCAAATGGGACAAACAAGTGTAAGAAGATATTTTTGTGATGTATCAGGTATCATCCAATTCAGTATAGGAGACCATGTTTTTTTTACAAATAGATGCAAAAACTACTTAGAAATGTAATATAAGTGAAAATAATAGAGAAATATAGATTATTTAGGGTATAATAAGGCTTTGTATGTTATTAAATTCATCTAAGGACAATTTTAAGTATTTGAGTTGCAGATGGATTCCTCTTCTTGAAACTGACAAATAAAATAGAGTGTTTTGGAGAACTATGTTATGTATACTAGGTAGATCATATGTTCTTCTCAGTTGGTTGAGTTGAATGTTGTATACTTTTTGGAATATTGATGAACACCTGTTTTCTAGATCACAACAAGCATGAAAGAAGAGTTCCTCATGTTTTCTTCCTTTCTGAATGTTTCTCATGTGGAACTGCTACTGTGTCTACGTATATCATTTTTATCTATTTCATGCGCTCCATTTTACATATCTTCCATCTCGAGTCCTTTTATATTATATTCCTATTTCCCAAAAATGTGCACCTATTGATTTAGATGTTGTACATTGGACTTCTGTCATCCTCCTTAAATATTTCTTCAAGAAGAATTTTAATTAATCAATCGCAGGAAAACAATCAAAATATGTGTCCTCAATCGGTATCTCCTTCTGTCACTAACTTGTTCAATCAGTTTACCATTCTGTTTTTATTTCCATGTGTCTATGGCTCATTATATCAGTGAATGAATTCATCGGTGACTCATTTTTACTATCAATGAGTCATTTCATCGGTATCACCATGCATCAGTAGCATCATGTTCTAGGAGCACCATGCGTCAGTAGAAACATATGTCAGTAGGTCTGTGTGGCAGTAAGTCCTTCTATCTGTAAGTCCTTGCGTTGTCGAGACAATTAAACTATGAGTGGCTCGTCTGAACTATCAGTGAGATAGTCGGTTTTTCAGTGTGTTAATTGCACTGTCATTGAGTCAACTATATGTGAGTTGTTTTTTCACTTTTTTTGACTCAATTGAACTATTTATGTCAGTCTGTCATAATTATAAATTATTTCGACTTGAACTATCTTAAAATATAAATACTATCAAAATGTGGTAATGTATATGTGATCACAGATAATCATAATTACACATATTTAATCTTAAAAAAACATGATTTAAATAATTGTAAATGATTTGAGATAATTTAAATAAAAGAAGATTGTCAACAATTTCTAATGGGCCAAAATTTATGTACACATGGTTTTGATTTATAAAACAAAATGTCTTCATTGTGATAAAAAACATCTAATTAACCCAAAAGGATATCACTGAGGTTTTATAATATGATTCATCTTCAATTCTAGTAACCAAATGATTTTTAAAACCATGTAACCATCTGGATTTTCATCAATAAAATATAACTCCAATTCTAGACAACCATCCTCATTTTACAACATTATCCATTTATGTATTTAAGTAAAATAATCATGAATAAATGGACTTGAATAATTAAATTAAACCTCTTATCTAATAAAAAAAGTTATGAATTAAATAAAATGATATACATAATCAATTACATGTAAAATAGGATATCTAATTATTAATTAATGAACCTAGTTTTTTATTCATGTAATTAATATCAAGTGGAGAACATCATTGGTCTTAATGTAAGGGATTCTACATTAACCTCCATTATTACTTTAGAATATTCTTACTCTCTTTTTACCCTAATAAAATACTATATTATGTTTATTTAAATCTTTAATTTTTTGTTTATATGTCCCAACCCATGTTGAAAGATCCAGTAATCATTCTCTTTTAGCAATATCCATGGTTTTATGTGATTCCATCCTCAATAAATCCGGATAAGAAAACCCGTTTTAAGTGAACATGCCAAATTCTTAACCAATTTCTAGTACACTATACAATATATCTTTAAGTTTCCATTATATATATAAAATAACTATTTTTATCCTGAAAAACATCTTGGTTCACTTTTTTTTTATATTAAATATTATGCACTTTTCTATTTTAAATGATGTTTCATATTTTGATTAAACAACATAAAAATGTTTTTATTTAAAAATTTCATAAAAAATATTTTACATGTTATAACTTAAATTTGGAATAAAATATATTGATATATGATCATTATACCTTGATAATGTCCATTCAAGATATAATTCTTTTTTTTTCAAGGACACTTGTATGATATTTCAGTTCATTAAACTTTGTCACATGATTATGTTACACATTTCATTCTATGGGTACCCTAATTTTTATGTATGATTGATTATGTATGCTAATCTATATAGAAAGAGTATTCATCAACATGTCATGATGGGTGCATCTAGATAGAGCTCCAATGCATTGGGTAAATATGAGTCTCAAAAGGCATTATGTGCAATGGTTTTAGCGGTTTTCCTTGACACGTGCTACCATATGCAACAGTGTTGGTGGTTTTGATGGACTTGTGATCTCTTATATGAAATTATCCTCGACTCATGATAAAGTAAAGTTTTCTTGTTGCTTCAAAATTGTTATGACTCCATGTTTATATGACCTTTTGTTTAGATATTATTGTTTCACATGTTCCATTCTTTTTTATATCATTATGCCTTGTCTTCTAACCCATTTGCTAATGATTTATTAAAATGAATCTTTCATTGCTGGGATTTTAGATCATCTGTTTGTCCTTGTTATCCCTAGGTTACCCTATGAAGTTGTTTGAGCACAAAGGAAGTTAGGATCTCCTAATGAAGATTAAATAATGAAATGTTTTATTTCGACACATGTTTACTATTTTATGTATCTAGTCTTCCAAGAATGTAGAAATCACGATCCTTGGGTTATAATATGTTGTTTTATTTGACATAAAATCATTTAATGAGTTTTTAAAATTGTTCGGTTCACTAAATTTAACATATTATTTAAATATAATTTTATATCTCTAAAATTACTGAAATAATATGAAATAGTTTTCCTATCAACTCAAACATTAAGAAAAATAATAAAACAAATAAATAAAACATGATAATATATTGATCTTATTCAATTACATTTTTCATAATATTATCCCTAAAAAGGTATCTAAAAAACTAATATTATTATTACTGAATTTAGACATATGCGTATATTGAATCAAGACCATGGTAAGGGTTTCTATGAATAATTTTGGTATTCAATGTTTCAATTTTATTATTACATGAATAATTTTTATTATTTTAATGAAATATCAATTCAATATATACAAAAATTATTTCCACTTTTTTTTTGAAATAGATCCTCGACATAAAAAATAACTTATATGATAAAATTTTTGTCAACTAAAAGTATAATTTTGGTAAAAATAATAATCATGCATACCAATCAATATTATATTATTATCCATGTTTTTCCCATCAATTGTTTTTTCATTAATTAAATATGACTATGTTTTTATGGTATATTATTTATAATTTTGTTTACCTGTTTTACAAAATTTATAAATTTTTATATTTTCATAATGATATTTTTTAAAATATACAAAAAAAATAATGAATGCATTTTATTTTATTATATAACACAACTAATATACTGGAGTGATTATTATTTTCGTCAATCGACTTTATATATAACACTTTATTGAAAATTTTTTCAAATTAATACTCTCTAAAGTAGTATTTTTTAATGAAATTTTTCACTTTGTCATTTATAAAAAATATATCAATTATAGAATGATTTTTATTTTATCACCAAATGATTGTTCAGTGATTTGAAACTACAAAAATAAAATTTTGATCACCCTTTATATGTTATTATGATATATAACCTTTTATAAAATTATATTTATGATAACCTTTGATCAATTAGTTTAATGTCATGTTACGTTTCCTAATATTTTTTGTTAGACCATCATTTTTACATTGGATGTCTAGGACATGATGATGAATGATTTTATGTGACCAACATATGTATGGGGGATGACATAGGTTGTCCTACAATTACCTTTATTGAATTGGATTATGTTTATATATTTTTTGATATCTATACTTTGAACAAATTGGTATTTTAGAAGAGAATCAGAATAATTATTTCGCTAAAATTTTCAAGGGTTAATATAATCTATTTATTCACCGAGGGGTGTGGAAAATTACTTTGATTAGAAGATTGCTTCTGTTCCCATGTTTATTCCACATTTCCAAGTTATATATTAAATTATTCTAGATACCTTGAGTGATTTCATTTCAATTATATGGAATGTTTCCTTGTCTCTCTTAATTTACTATGTATTCAATAATCTTATAACATGTTCACATGTTTAAAGAGTATTTATATGTATTTTGAACCATTTTATAATGTTAATACATAACTAATGTTCCTTTTATGATATTGTGGTGCACTATCATATTTTATGATTTTCATATATCATATAGGTATTTATTTTATTATGATATATCTCTCATACCCACGATCTCATTCTTGTTAATTATCTACCATTTTATGAAAATTTATTCCCTTTTTTGGTGTTTGAGGCCAAAAATTACTTTTGATTCCATTCAAAAGTTTATTCAGATTATTATATCATGTAAGATTTCATGGAATTGTTCTTGAAGTGAAACATTTTGGTCTTATGTTTTATTGTGTTGTAAAATAACATGTTTATATAGATAATATCCATGACACTAAAACATCAAGTCCTTATGTTGTTCTACTATTTGTGATATGGGTTATCCTACACATGAAATTAATGTATAATTTATTCTAGGTTAAAAATTTGTCACTTATTTGTCTATCAGTGGATTCAGTACTTATTTTAAGCAATATTTAAATTCTTTTGGTATTAGATTAGATAAATTTTGTGAAAACCCATAGGGTGTGTTTATGGGATATGTCTCTGTATTGGATACCATTATGAATTATAGAAATTATAGATGTTTTTCCCTACATGGGACACCACTGAACAGATACATAAATTTTATATAGGCCCTACCATTTTTATATTTATTTAAAATAATATCAAAGTGAAATACTGGGTATTAACACGATCACTGCCCAATACACAACATTGAGGTGTAACTACACATTTGGATTGAATATCCAATGATTATTATTTTGTCCACTAACACTATCTTTATTAACCATTAAGAAGGATTGAAATATATAACTTGATTAATAAAATTATATACCTTTTATAACATTAAATGAAATTGATATATTAATATTTTATCTTATGTGCATCATTTATGAAATCCTACTTATATGTTTATAGTTTTTATATATACAATAATTAATTTTTGTAAGATAATTCACAATTTTCCTTCAATCGAGTTAATAAAGGGAACCTAATGTAATCATGTTAATAGGTGTTGTAATAAATAATATAGATGTTTCCCTAATGGGAAAACTATTGATATATTTTATAGAATAAAATATCTATTAGCAATGATCATCAATATGCCTCTAATTGTGACCATTATTGAAAAATTAGGTTGACTTCCCTAATGAATGAGGGAAGTAATGTATCTATATTGAATCATTCATGAGTAAAATTGGGATCTACTTATTGAGTTTGTGTATTGATTAACAGTGAATGATATTTCATTGAAGTAATTATAGAATTCATATTAAATTTTCTACTAACTATCTACATTGGAAAATATATAACCATATTGACATGATTAGTCATGGTATGGGGAAATGAAGTCCTATTAATATTATCCTACATATAATTTGATGATATTTTTATCGGTAATAAATTTCATAGGGAATTAATAAACATATTTAACACATTTCACCATTGATCTCTTAATAGTTAATTATTTTTTATAAATTTTTTACATTAAAAATTTTCTTTTTTAATGAAATAGTAATTTTTATAATACTTCATCACATAAATTCATTTAAAATTACATATGGATCATATATTTTTACAGAATTTATTTTACACTATTTATTTTATTCCTCGACACTTGTTTCCCACCACATCTAGATATAGAGTTTGTTTTCAATTATATGTAGATCTTACATACTATATTTGGTTTATTAAAAAAGATGAAACATATTCTTAGTAAATGTTTATTGAACCAATTAATAAGAAATATATTATATTTCTAGAATTAAAAACTTAGGAATCATTTTGTACCATAAAAATAGTAAATAAGTGGACTTTATGGTTGAATTTTATATATGTGGAAGGTCATATAAAAAAACTAAAAAATCAATGTAAATATGTTTATGTCAATGCTATTTAAGTGCATCACCCCTGGTATGTTTTGATAAGAGGTTATTCATGAATCATTCAAGATATTACATTGTAGAATTAGATAAATATAATTTTAATTGATTTTATCAATTTATCATTACTAAATGATTTACTTTACTTTTATTTAAATTTTATAAAAAAGTGAACACGAATGATAATTCTTGTATTTAGTTTATATCCATTTATGTTTTAATGATTCCAAGATATATTCTATAAACTATTTGATTATAGTTAGTTTTAAAATACTTTTTTATGGATTATATATATATTTATTTCATTCTATATTATTTTAAATGAAGCTAGGGAAATTAGTATAAAATAAAACTATTGATCCTCCGATTTAAATTATTATCTAATGTTATATTTAGGACATTTATATAGATTTTAGTAATGATGTGGCTATAAATATGACTTTTTCAAGGGAATTCATTAGGTAAATTTGATAATCCATACAATGACTATATTACTTGTCTTAATAAATATTATTTGGTGAATATAATGCATTATTATAGGATATAATATAAAAAATTAATCTATAAAAGAATATTTTTATTAAGAACAACTAATTATATATTGGTGTTTAGTATTGTATTAACTGAAATTATGGTGACATAGAAGGTGAGTTTTCTACTTGACAATATGGTGGATAAGATTAGCATTATGAAAAAAAGAAAAATGTGTTATAATGTATACATAATGGAAAAAATATTAACAAGTACTAGGTTTGTTGGAATGAATCCATATGTCTTTCGTATATGGTGGGATTATATTTATGAAGGTTTTGGATAATATTCTATATTCAAACACCCTCTAGTGTAGAGGGATGGGTTAGTTATGTATTATATATATATATAGAATACATCAATGGTCAATAGAATATTTTTATTTTTTTAAATGGTAATGAAGACAAATTTTTTTGAATGAAATATTATATCCCATGAACTGTTTTCACATCTCCCTCTCTCCAATGGAATCCTTCATTTCATGAAAATGGTGTTTGAGTGGTAATTATAAATTACGTCTTCCCCCAATAGGAAATGGGTTGGTGACATTTTATGAGGGTATGAAAATATTATATTTATAATGCATTAACCTAATATAATAATATACATTCAAAAGACAGGACAACCAAACACTGTAAAAGTATGGGATACAAAATTAAATTAAACTAAAATCCATCACATAAAGCATGAAAATTATCAAATGATATAATAAAACCCTATATGTAAATACAAAATGACCTATCCATTGACTATAACTCAATAACATCTTGAATATAATATTGAAATTTTCAGAATAGTTCCCAATGTCCTCCTATAAACATGAGAAATATTTCAAATATATAGGGTTACTAAAAAATCACGATATCTCTCGAGATAAATCAATAAATTATGCATCGAATATTGTAATATGATGTACAAAAGATGACAAAGACATCACAATTTTCCCTCCCCAGTAATTTTCCACTCTCACGCATGATGATCAAATTTCTTGTACAATATTACCTTTAATTCATCTCACATTACAAAACATGGAATATTTGATGTTATTTTGGATTAATCCATACCTTCACACCCTTCCAAATTCCCTCTTCAGCTGCTACAATCAGTCATTGTCACATCACATCTTTCTTGGATAAAAATGGGCCATCAAATCACATCTCTCCAGAGGAAAACAAAACAATCCCTCAATATCTCATAGCTAAGGAAATATGCTATCAAGAACATGTATGAAATTAACCCCCACCCCTCCCACAACGAATGAACTACACCAAATAAAATAATAGAATTTAATCATATCAGGGATTTGTAGTCCCCACCACCAACATGTATCAACTCAGTTGCTGAGGGATGATTTGGGAAGAGCTGTTAGCTTGTCATACATAACAACAGTTTCCAGAATGTTACATAAAAAATGACCTAATTTATTTGGGGTTCGGAAGAGTCATCCAATATTTCTGGGTCACATAAGTAAATAACTTATAAACATTATATATAGATATACAATAACAAAAAATATATGGGTTCATATCTACTGAAGTAGCATACACTACCACACCACCATTGTATCACATTTCTTCTATCATAACTCATGTCACCTATAATTTTTCTCACCACACAACACTCACATATGTCAATATATTCCCACATACATAAAAAAATTATATCATTTTCTAGATTCCAAAATTTCATGGAAAGTCTCATTTGGAAGCCATTTTATTTCTCAGACTCCCAACTAATTCAAACATCATTCATATTAATTTATCTTATTTATACTCATCAATTCATCACATATAATTAATTTACAAATCCATGAAATTCCAATTAAAATTTTCTGATTTATTTCATAAATAACATGGAAATGAACATAAACTCACAAGAAAACATCTCTGTCATTAGAAGTCAACTATATCTATAAGAACACATAAGCCAAACCATCTCACTATAATAATATTGTGTCACTAATTCCACACCACAACCTCTACACCCTATAGCCATCGTATGTATACTAATATCAGAAACCGATAAATGTCACGAATAAACAACATAACCACTGAACATCATAATTACCACATTTTACCACCACACAACATAAGCATTACAAGAAACAACCATATCCCATCATCCCACATCACATCCAAGGATGACCAACCAACCTATCAATACCCCACATGTTACATACCCAATCCAGTCAACACCAGCACAGAATAGAACCCAACACAACACAAATAAAATGGTGAACCACAAAAATAAGCACTTCCATTATCCTATTATTCATATTCATCACCTTTTATCACATTACTTCTTTATAAAATATTGGGTTTAACACCAAAACCATATTTCTGTGGGAAAAAATTACTATTCATATCTTCCATTTCATTCATTTTTTTCATGATGATGTGTAAAACGTCATCGTAAGGGTCTCACTTACATATCAATGTTAGTGAAGTTGTCATTCCCAATTGCCATTATTTTATTCAATGTCAACAGAAATTAACAACATATCTACAAAAAAATAGGTTATGTTAAATGGTGTCAACCAATTACAAATAAATTCATATAATATAATTTATTATCATTATTAATATGACCATTATAATGCACACAATTGAATGAAAAATCATTCAATCCCCACATATATCCACAAATTTGGGAGAGAACAACAATCCTCTACCAAAAAAATGAAGCTTTTAAATTAGGAGGATGTAAAGTGGGGAAGATGAAACAACCCGAAAAATAAAACCATTATTGGAGCCCTCTAATCAACTTAAAACACAACATGATATTGGCACAACATTGAACAAAGACTCCATAAATAATAATTACACCACTATAACGAATTATCTAATGATTAAGTGAAAGAACAAGTGAAACTAAAAAGAAGAACTCATAATGTTGTGTTAATAAACATTCTCTAAAACATAATAAAAATGCAGGGAAGGGAATAAAAAATCATAAAATGTAATACAATGGTGAACCAAAAACAAGAGGAAATGAATTTAAATGGATAGTATTAAGACAAAGTGAATTTTATAAACAAGTTTAAACACACCTAGTTCATGTAATGAATTATATATTCATGTCATGAATTCCACGGAATCTATGAAATTTACGCTTCTAAATAAATTCAACTAATGAATCCTAAAATTTTCCAACATTCATTGAAATTCATGGAACCTATATTAATTTTAATACACTTAATAGAATCTACATTAATGACACAAATTTGAATCACATAATACTCTACCACCATATTCATTTCGTGAATCAATACCCAGATTAGACCTGAATCATTGAATTATGTCTTCAAACAATCATTACTAGAAGAAATTTTCATACATAATTCTGGTAAAAATCCATACTCTTTTTAACATCCAAAATTCTCAACCAAAAAACACAAAAAAACATAATACATAACATGATGAGACGAAATAGATCATTATACTATATAACTTTAAATTGATTTTCTACCTCAAAAATAATATCAAAACTATAAATAAATGGAACTTACATTAAGAAAAAACCTATGCCATACCAATATTCGATATTATTAAATATAAATCACTACCAAAAGAAAAACTAACCAAAGTTGAATGTCTAAAAAAATACTCTGCAAGACCACATCTCAAGTTGTGAGTGGTCACAAAAACTTATCACCTTGGATAAAAACAACCACACATCTTACAGAAATCTATATTCTATATCTTCCCAACATTTTGTATCACAAGACACAGTCATCCATAGAAATAAAATATTAAAAACAAAATAATGACAAATCAAGGAATTTCATTTACTATATTTAATCATTAACAAATATTGGCAGTACTGAACCGTCCACATATATTTAAATGTCAACTATTATATCTTATGTTGATTATGAATTAGATTTCATCCTGTTCATATTCTAGAACCTTTATTAAACTTCCATCATCCAAGAAATTACGCATCTCAGAAAACAATTCATTCCAAACATAACCTCATCATGTAAAACTATAGGATGGAAAAAGTCAAATGGACTTTGGGTATTAGGAAATAAACTATCTCCCACACTCCCATATAGAATCATCTATGGAATAGTTCACCCATGTCACTCTAAACTAGGTGATGGTTTTCAATCACAACACTACCTCTCGATGATCCTAGATATATGATATATTTTCCAAAAATATCACATCCACCTCAATATCGAACACTCTAAAGTCATTGATTGGGGAATACTCTTGAAAATACAAATGAAGGTGGGTAATGTGGACAATTTCATGAATCATTTATTACCATGGTTGAAGTTACAACTGATTCATGACTATTCAAAAATGATAAAACATCACAGTAGTCCCAACGAATAGGGAGATTTATTATTCACCCTTCCAAACCATGACTTCCTCCATTGAGGGAATACATTAAATAACAAATTTTATCCCAACAAAAATTCCTGATATATCACTACAAATATTATAAATCCCTTTTCAAGCCCTTTTCCTCACTCTTCCTCTATCTGGACAACTAGATATTCTTGATCTCCCCATGTAAAAAATCAGGACCAAGAAATGCTGACTCCAAAAGTTCAGTCCATCACATCTAAGAATGAAATTATCACTCATAAAATTCCTCTAATAGATCCAGGACAAAAGATGAGTAGTTTATATTTATGTACTCAAACACAAAAAATAATTTCCCTTATAAATGATCAACTAATGTCTTATACACATGATCAAAATATATCCTCTAGAATTTAAATTCCCCACTATGTATTCTCATTTGTCTATGGGTGTAAATAAGTACTAATGTGAATGCGGGAGCCAAAATAAATTTAAAACCCCTCTATACTCATGATGTAAAATAAGGATCCCAGTCATCCCTGATGGTCCAAAGCACCCCAAAAATACAAACCCAATATTCCATATACAGCCTCATAATGACATCCAAGACACTCATCTCACATACACCATGAAAATGAGAAGACATCCTCAGTATGTCCACTATTAACAAAGATGTCTCTCATCCTCCAAAATCCAATGGAAAAACTTGAAAAAACTTCATCAAATTTCCCCTAATTTCCAATTTATATAATCCAAGGGTTAAAAAAATATTTCAAGGAACTCATTATTAATGTTTCACCTATAGTGAATCTAGACTTGGAGCCACAAATTATTCCACTCATAGTTTCATCTGATGATAAAAAACTATTTATTTTTTCCATGATATTTCATGGTCACCAAAGGATCACAACTAAATGTGAGATATAATAATCATCATAAAATATAACATTAAAACCCATTAGAAAAAATACCCTAAAATAGAATATGGTTCTAATTTTCCTTTAATGTTTCTTTTGGGGTAGTAATATAGCTAAAAATTTACCAATCACCAATACCTATATAAATCATCAATATAGATCCTCTAAATTTGACATTATATTCTACTCCACTATTATCTAATGAAGAAAAACATAGCCACTACTCTACCACACGAATAGATTAATACCAACAAGATCATACATTTGTTTCAAAATATTGGGGAATCATGAACTACATCTACATATGGAATTTTGACCTACACATCCACTATAATATTTCACATTCATGGTCTATAAGAGATATCAAATTTCATATACCAAAACCCCCAATACATATCAATTATTGTATATTTAATATCCACATATAAATGAAATATATTAGGCTCCTTTGGTTTGTGAAATCGAAAAAACACGCATCGATAAGATTATGCTGACACATTGTCAGGGAAGAGAAAATAGTTTCTATATTTATATTATTGGAGGAGTATTTACAGTTGGGGGGATTGAACTATATATAAAAATAATTATACACAACCCTTTGTGGAATCAATACATATCTCAAGACCATATAAAATGAATCATAGAACTCATTCAACTTCACACCCTCATTATTGAACCGATGCACCATGGCACTGACCATCATATATTTTATGTAGACGAAATCTAATTAACACTAACCATCCCACACAAGTCATAGTTATTCGTAATCAAGGAAACATGTGAGGATGATACTAAATTGAAATAAAAAAGATACTTATTTTAATATCATACCAGATAAAGAAAAAGGTGGACCTTTACTACATTCTTGGTCGATACCCAAAAATCCACTACATTTATCTTTGAATGGGACTATGAGAAAAAATTACTGAGAAAACAAAATCCAATGGAAGCACAAATCACACATCTAGATCCCCCACTTTTGAAAAATTACACAGAACTGGTGGAGATCAAGGACCGATAATACATATCAATGATCCTAAACATGACCCTCTTATAACATTGAGTATATCTTGTTATCAATGATAAATAAAATGAAAAACTAGTATAATAACTCATAGAACATGGAGCTCATAATCCCCGTGAACACTTTAGGTGAATTCATAACACATAACAAAATATCCATGATCATGAAGTGACCATATCTACCTAGAATGGATTCCTTTAAAATATTTATATCTTTCACCCTCATATGGTGATATATAGACCATATATTTCCCTTAAAAACCAACATGTTCCCCTTAAATGGTTTAATATAGTGTCAATTATTGGATTGTGTAAATTGTTCATGAACATTACCTGATTGAACATTTTTTATTCTAAGTACAACATCATCCTACTATTATCCTTCTTAGTAGAAAATAGAGTAAGTCACAAAGTTGAAAAATATATCCATATAGAAACACTCCAACAAATATTACCTACCTCAATCATCAACACTCATATCCATGTATGCACCATTCTATATACAACCATTAGAAGCAGTGACACAAATATTTTCAACTATTTCCTAAACTCGACATCATTCCATTTGGTTTTTTTTCAAAAAACACATATTTAAAATCATCCATGAACTCCCCTAGAACCCCTATAACATTATATAAATTATATCCCACTAATATCTCTTTTAATTGAGTATAATTGTCCCCACTTTTCTACAACCCATATATTAAAATGACAATCCAAATAATTCCACCCACCTGCCATCAACAATAATGAATTACACTTTACAATGAAAATAGTTGATGTAATCATTCGCATAAAACATGAGATCTATTTGACGGATAAAATTATATTTATGTATCTATAATCAGAAGTAATTTTCCACTAACAAGTCCACCCTCCTTCAGAGGTATAAATCCCAACAGCACATAATTTTTTTTCCTAACATCAAATTGGTAATTAAAAAAAACTAGTGGATATATAGGCCAAAAAAATTTCATTCCAATGAATAGAAAATATTATTACAAAGAAATGATTAAGAGGCTCTAGAATAAAACTATAAAAACAAAAATCTAGTAAATAAAACTTTCATACATAGAACAAAAATAAGACATGTTTGAAATGTTTCCTTCAACATGTGCATTTGACCATTACCAAATCCTCTACATCTCTACTTTTGGCCTGTACAATGACCACATTGTCATTGTATCAATATAAAAACACAATTAAAAGTATTCTAATTTATAATTCTAAATTTCCTCATAGATTGAAAATGAATAGTTAGTCTCTGCCATTAAAACTATTCTAGAGGAAATAGATTCTTCTCAACTAAGTTAATGAAGAATAACATCTGAAACATTCCTCCATATGATGTTAGACATTGAGACTAGTGGTGGAAAATCCCCCATATAAATGTTGGTAAAAATTGTGAACCCCTATTTGGTTCTTATAAGTTACTAATCATTTGAGGATGAAATATGAACATCCATGGTAAGTTTCCTACAAAAAAACTCAGATTTCATGAATTTTCTTGGCCCTGTGCTTGAAGTTACACTACATCAGACTCCCTACTAGCCATTCTCTCAGTGGTTAACTCTAATGAAATTATTCCACTTGATAACCATATCATTTTTCTACACCATCTAGTATTTAGAATGTGTAAACTGGGTAAAATTATATAATATCATTGATTAAAATGCCTCATCATGATGCCATGTTGTAAACTCCACATCTATAAATTCATCCATAGAAATGTTAAATTGTTCCCAAACATGATATTATTATTCCACACACATAGTATACCCTCCATATATAAGATAATCAACTAATGGTTTTCCACATTTTTTATAGAAGAAAATATTATAGAACATAGATATTATTGAATTTATTCCACTTAAACACCTTCCTATTTTTGGAGACTACATTATTGTTGTTACAATGTATGTGCTACACCCTGCAACAGACTCAATATCGATCGAATGCGCACAAAAACTATTGCACAAAGAAGATCAAAAGAAATCTCAAACTCCTCCAAAAATCACTCCAACTCTAGATTTGAGATGTTGCACTCATTATTCCCTAAATAGTGTTGCTAAAATCAGAAACTATACCTCTACCATGCCTCATCATCCTATATCTGTAAAATACTCCAACAATATACTAAATCATCTAGAAAGTCCTTATATTCATGTTCAACGAATAGAAGACAATAAAAATGAATTACTAAATGAAAAGGATTAACCCAAAACCGAATTGTATGGTATATTATCACAGATTTATTTATTTAATTATTATAATAAACTTATATTTTTCAAATAGAGTATCAATAAATTAATATAATCAGTCTTGATGTATATACATATCCTAGTCTCACAATGCAAGCATATTAATCTCACATTGTATTAAAAATCTATGATTTAGTGAACCGGATAATGGGGCCCCAAAAAATATTGTTTCTAATTTAGAATCCCTTGACTGTGTCATGCACTAAGCTCAACTAGAAATGATTCCAAACCAACAAATGTTATCCTCATAGTTCCTTACTCAAAATTCCAAAAAATCACTCAATAGAAAACCTTTGAATCAAATCCATAAAAAAACCATTTACCTAAAACCATACCCATCATGGGATTTAAATCATTATATATAGATATTGAAAATAAAATCTATCCCTTATTAGGATTTTGGTAGGAAATAAGCCCCATGAATATAAAAATATCAAATATTTAAGGCATAACCCTCATATAATGGTAAATGATAATGATATTGTATATGGAACAAAAAACTAATAAAGAACATAAAAAAGTAAACCCAATCATGTTCCCAAACACTTAATCAATATCTAGAGATACAATAAATGTCTTAATGTAAATACGAAAATAGAATTCTTATTTTTGAGACTCAATATCAGGTCCAACCTAAATATGCAATCCCATGATCAATTAGTAAATACCACAAGGACAATTGAAATTTAATTATTATAAATCTCCTCATCTTACAAGTATAATCATTGAGATCATTTCTGTGGTCTGTATTGAACTTAAAAAAACAAAATACTAATTCACCATTGAATATTAAAAAGACCAACATCCACTTTAATAAGTCAACTAAAAAATCCCAACCTCATAAAATATCTCTTAAAAAATTATTCATCTAATTAATTAATATAGTGGAAAACATAATAATGGTTCCACAGTTCTATATCCACAATACTTGTTCAATATCACTCCCTTTAATCAAACACCATATTCCTCAATCCCATCTATGAATATCCCATAAAATTACAAGACATCTGTAATTTTTATTAGGATTCATACCGACCTACAAAGACACTGAATGTTCTATAATATCGTCCCTAAATCAATCATCTTCACATCACATCTCTTCTAAAGACCCATAGTTTGTTAGACAATATATCAATGGAATTATGTCATTTCATCACACCACTTTACATGACATAGGTTGTTCGGTATAAGGAAAAATATGTTTTTCGGCCTCTTGGAATACATTTACCAAACAGGACTCCCACCAAATATCACTTCTTTATCACATCACATAACTAAAATGGAATTTGAAACCCCACCCTATATCATCTTTGTTGCTGAAGAATGGGAGGGGATGTTTGGGGTAGTTATGAATTCATATCACCACCATCATATATGTTTTTTTGGAAATCAACAGGTACAATAAACTTCTGGGTGTTGAAAATACTACATATATATAGATGGGTTCATAGAGAAAAATACATTATATATAGATTTCATACATTAACTAATCTATTTCTACATAATAACTTCACCTCCATGCATCCCCATGACACCACTTCACCACATGTCAACCATTACAATTACAACCACCTTTAATATATTACACTACACATCTATCACATATGGCCACCAACACCCACATTTATTTATTGATCCCTCTATTTTAAAATTTGAATATATTCCATTAGACACTCAATCAATTTTTTTTCACATTCATAAAAATCATTCATTTTTTATTCAGATTAATTTATCTAAATTACGACAGATCATCTTAATACATAATTTTATGTTTAAATCCCATGTAATTTAAATTAACTATTTTATATTTATTAAATAAATTTTTAGGGAAATTAAAAAAACCATGCAATAGAAAATCTCACATATATCATAAAAACTATCACAAAAACAGTAGCATAGATAAGGCATCTCATAACAAAAACAATATGTCACTACTATTAAACAACTGTACCATAACCACCGCACCACACAAACACCGAATAACTTCTCATCTTCACCACCATAAAATTCTCCCATATAACAACCCCACCAGTGCACATCACAAGCATCGAACCCGACAAACACACATAAACACCACACATCACATCAATTATATTCCAAAAAAAATCACTCATCTTCCACCATCACATATCATTCCAAAAACCATCGCATTATAGTGCCACCCCTTCCACACCCATGCTGATCATGACCATCAAATAAATATAGAATATATCACATAATGAAATTACACTCATTAATACTGTATAAGGAATCAAATCAATGATTCCTCATTTTTTGTTCAATTTATTATTAAATATTACTTCTTTATTAATAATATATTTTACATCACAATAAATATTTTTAGGGGAAAACATTATTCTTCCATAAATAAATTTAATAATTTTAAATCATTATGATATCACAAATCAACATAACAAGGGAATCACATATACATTAGTTATAGTGAAAATAAGATTCCCAATAGAAAATGTTTTTTATATTGTGAAAAATAATTCATTACACATAAAAAACACCAAATTAGTTGAAGGAAATTACTTATCTCCTTTTACATTAAATAATTATTAAAAAATCCATTTCTTTGTTATAAAAAATTTTATACACCAAATTTATTAAAAAAATGTATTCACAAAACTTTCACAGGAAATAGTGAATGAATTAATATCCCTTAACTGAAAGAAGAATTTAACTATTTTTCCCACTATATGTAAAAGGAGAAAAAAACCTATAAACCACTACAATGATGTGATACTCATATCAACTTGAATCAAATTATGGTAAAATAAAAAAAATTCTAAATAATTCAGTTATCCAAAACCACATCATCATTATGGATTAATGAAATATGCATAGAAGTAATATGGGATGAATATAGAGCATAAAACAAAATATTTTCTTAATAATCAACATATTGAGACATATAATAAATTTTAGATGGAATGGGATATAAAATCCTTGAAATGTATCTAGGGTTTTCCCAATCCATCGACGATATGACTAAAAAATTAATGGATTTAGCATATTTGAAATTTATAAAGAGGATTTAACGATCTTGATTCATAGAATAAATTATATATTCAAATTTTTAATTAAGTCTTTTCCATAAAATAAGTATCATGAACTAGATTTAACCAATAAATTCTAAAATTTCCCAACATCCCCCAAAATTCACAATTCCACTTTTGATTACATAGATCCGATGAATTCTAATTTCACATATTAAATTTGATTTACACACTACTCAAATTTCGTATACAATTCCTAAAAATCTTTCAACTAAAGAAATAAATCGAAGAATCTTTTCTTGAATCTGTCATTAAAAATATGTTTTTTCGGCTGTAGTTCTATTGCATCTTCAAACGCAATGTAACTTCCTCAATCCTCCGCCCAAACCTCCCCAAAACATAAAAAAAATAAGGTTAGATAACATGGACCTTTACTCCCAAGTAATATTTTAATTTCCTTGATTATTGGATAAAATAATTCCGATAAAATAAAGATCCACTGAATTATGACTTATTATTAGATATGAAATATTATTATGAGTTGAGGATCTCTTTAAAACAAGGATAACTTTAGGTTAACAGTATAGTCATTTGTAAAACATTTAATATTGAATCCTATATATCATTTATCATTATATGAGAAGGAGTCAAACTACTATTATGGGTAGTGTTAGTTTTTATGTCCCTGAATTTAAATACATCCTTGGATATGATATAAGAAAAAATAATTAAAATCACATCATTAATTAGGTTTACATATCAAGAATCGTTATAAATGAAGTTGTTCGAAACATGTGATAATTTTTTTTTCAATTCATGATAACTATAACTTTACATAAAATAACCAAAAAAAATTATCCATTTATTCTAGAAAATTGATAACAAATATGACATATTATTGGTTGTTTAAAAAAAAAGATAATTTTTTTAATTTTATTTACTATGTTTTTTTATAATTATGATTTTTTACCCCCACAATTAATATTTATTAGTTGTTATGATAAATCCTACAATAAATACACAACTGATTTTAAATGTAAATTTAAATACATTTCAATGGTTCAAAACAAATTTAATTTTATTAATTTATTTAAAATTATAAACCCAATATAACATTTTGATAATTGTAAAAATATAACAATATTAATATTTGTATCAAAATTAATAAAATAACACTACAAAAATAATAATTAAATGAAAATAAAAAAAGAAAAAGTATTTAAAAATAATCATTAGACAATAAATATTTTATACCTCCCCTAGAATTAGGAAAATGATGAGTCTTGCAATCATCTTGAATAAAAATGTGACAAAACAATTATCCATGGAATAATATAATATGTGAATATTAATAGACCAACTAGTTTCCCACTCTATTGATATGTGAATCTTGAGTAAAACTATTACAGAAAATACCATGAATTGAATCAATTCAATCAATTAGCACCATGTAACCACTCTCGACTAGGTATGAAAAATATCAATAAAATTAAGGGAAAAATTAATTTCATGATTGATTCATAAAAAGTGATTATATTATTTATTATATAGAATAATTTCATAAATATCATTCCCTAAATGAAATCATGCTCCACTATAATTCTTGAAATCCCTATTTATATGGCTTCTATAATTAAAAATTATCTCTTCAAATAAAATTAGTAAAAATAAATCATCTGAAATATGATTATCATTATATCTAGTCAAAGGAATAATTATTTTAATATATGTCATTTAAAATAAATAGATGGTCAATTAGTTGAGGTAGATACATTAACAATATAATTAATAATATAATTACCTATTGAATTATTTTTATTCTATTATTTAATATTCATTTCTTTTAAAATAAGTGAAATAATTATCTAAATATAATATTAATTATAGATATGTATTTTTCATAAAAATTAAATTCATTCATATATATTCAAATAAAATAAAATTAAGACATAATAAAAATGGAGAAATAATTGTGTAATTTCAAAGTAAACTTGAAATAATTTTTTTAAACTTGATTCTATAATAAATAAAAATTTAAAACTACAATACAAAGAAGTAACATATATTTAAGAACAATAAAAACACTATAAAATAATAATATTAACACCAATGATCAACTTTGTTTTTATATTTTTATAGAAATAAATAAATATGGTTTGTAACACTAATATAAATAAATATATCTATATAGATAACTATTAAATTATGATATTATTATAGTTATATTATATTTGGATGATCGAAATTTTGAAAAATATATTAATAAGTGAAAACACTTTTTGTACAGACTTGATTTTTACATTGGTTGTTCAATTGAAAATTAAGGTAATATGATAACTATGATATATTAGGGAGTTAATATTTAGGAATAGGGTTTTATGTAGAATAAAATTGAATATTTTTAAAGATTAATTCTATAAAGATGTGTTTCATTGAATGGTGGTAGTGGTATTATTTTATAAGAGGATAAATGGGGGACTTTGGGAATCACTCAACATTTTTCAACAATATCACGAAACTATTCAATACTTAATTGTCCAAATATTTATAAATTTTTATGTGGGAGGTGACTGTTGGTAAAAATTCAAAAAACCCTATTCTCCCAAAAAAATAATATTTTATAGTGTTTTTTCAATATGTAATTACATTTATATTTTTTAGTTTTAAAAAATGTAACATGTTTTCTAATATTGAGATTTTATGTTTTATGAAAAATATAACCAGTTACCAATTTTAAAAAATATAGTGTGTCCAAACTAAATTTAACATACATTTAATCCAATTATGTTCATTATTATTGGTAATTATATTTTATATTTGAATAGATAATGAGTGGTAAACACATTTTAGTATAAAAAATTAATTTTTGATTATTATAGACTCTTAATTTTATAAACTATTTAATAAAAATGTAGAATTGGAAATCTATTTAATGATATTATTTTAAAAACATTTATATAAATTACTCAAATTATTTTCATTTAATTTATTCAATGTTAATTGATTCATTTTAATTAATCTATAATTTTAAAATCATTCTGTCACCAATATTTCGGTAAATAGATATCCTTATAAAAAAATTTATGACTTTAAATAGATCAGGAAATATTAATTAATATGAATATTATTATACAGAATATATAATGAATGTTATCATGTCTTCAATTCAAGAATTGGGAATGTAATCCTATTATTAACACATTTTTCACACCAAACCCCTTTTTAAATGGCCAGTTTTAACAAGAAATATAAATTATTAGGATATAATAATCAATTACACTAGACACAATGAATATAAAATAATTAAAAACATAAAAATTTATATTAAAAATTTAATCATTTAGGAATTTTTTTCATGTTATAATTACTTGAATAAATCTTTCTCAAACTAATTTTTGTTAAATTGATATATATTATTTAAAATAATTGATCATTGTTTTGAATTTTTTTTAAAGAATTATACATTTTTTATTATTTATTTTAATATAAATAATTGTAGAATATTTTTCCAATAGATCCATTATATTAATATTTTAAAAATATTTCCTAAAAGTTACATCATTAATAAAATTATTAATTTTACTAATCACTTGAAAATGATTGTTTTTCAAAAATCCTAACAATGTTTCATAAGATACGTTTTTACAGAATTTAGTAATTAATTTTTCTTTTTTAAAAGTTATTTCATAAAATTTATAATATATATTTCTTAAAATAACATTTATAATATAAATTAAACATTTTCTATAGGAAATAACTTTTTTAATGTTATATCATATTACTTATTCACCATCCAAAGTAAATACAAAGTTAAATTTAAACATATTACTGTTTACTATAAATGTTATAATAGTTTTATATTAAATTTTTTTTTATTTTTATTTATGGTATAAAATCATACATAATCTATAGAACATTGTTTGTATTTTCAATGACCCAACGTTTAGGGTCACTATAGCCCCCAATTCACCAGATACATTTTTAATTCATGAATATATCAGGTATTCATTCAAAATGTTACATTTTATTGATATTATTAAATATTATCATAAATACATCCACAATTAATCAATGTATTTTAATTCTAGATGAGATTTTATATAAATAAGTCCTCATGATGATCATTATATGATGGATAACATGGAAACATCCACAATTAAAGAGACTTATATATATAATCTAGGGGTTTTTTTAAAACATAAAATAGAACATGAATATTCTTTGTAATCATTAATGAATTATAGTTATTTTGTTAATATACACTTGGAAAGAGGTTTGATATAAATGTTTCCGGAATATACAACCATTGATAATTTTTTATCAATTATAGATGTCAAGATGATCAAGAAACACTAACATCATGCAACATTTATCAACATTATACATAGAAATAGAGACATCAACATCAATTCATTATTTAAATTTATGATCCATTATTATCCATTTACATGTACTCTATATAAAGAATGATTTTTCATTTACCTAAATAAATCATGAATTATTAGTGTTACTAGATCGATCTAATTATATAGAAGAATAGGGAGAATAATGTGAGAGTCTAGATTCACGGGAGTGAGTAAAATATATTACTAATCCCAATGTTGGGAAATAATTAATATAGAGTGTTATAAATCATGTGAGGATAAATCCAAGAAGTCAATTTAATTCACCCTTGGAATAAGTGCATTGGTTCACTAGTGGGAATCACTAACCACCCATTTTGTTCTTCACATTTACAGACCCACATGTAGTGCTAGTTGATGGTCAGTGGATCCACAATATTTAGTCAGTGGAATTGTTTTTCAAATAATGTTTCCCTAAAGCTCTATCCCTCTAACATCCATCATAATACATCTTGTATCTTATATTCCAAAATTCATAAATCCAATTTTAGATATTTAAATTTAGTTAAATGGATATTTTTATTATCTTGAACACCTCATAAATTGACTTCACTAGTGGATGTTATAATTATCGACAAATACCAACTTTTTATCCCTAATAATTACATTCCAAATGTTATTGTCAAATGACATTGGCCATTGAGCCTGAAAATCCATATACCACTTTAATGTATCATCATGGATTCACTAATGATGTTGGTTATTTTATAATAGATTTATTATCATACATCAAAATAAATTCTCCCATAGTTCTATGATCCGTATCGTGCACTCCACATAAGATAAGACATGGTATATCCTAAGAATCTTGCAATCAAATACATGTGTGGTATTTGACATTTACATCTATTTATGAGAAACATAAAACATATAGTGTCTACCTATGAAGAGATAATTATTATCTAGGAATTATTCCACATTCCCAACCCACTCTATAAAAAAATAGGATTCCCATGAATAAAAACTAATTATTTTTTGATAAATATTCATTACATTACACAATAACACACATGAGAATCACAATTTATTAGTGGATCTAGATACATGGAACACAATCAAAACATTTCGGGAAATATTATCAATGTCTCCTACCAAGAGAATCCCCTTTAGTACTCATAAAAATACATACCCTACTTAAAACCCATATTTACATCACATGGAAAAGAAACAAAGGTAATGATGTGATTTACTGGTTTGTATGGATATAAAGGGGAGATATAGAATCATAAAATGATCATAAGGTTATGAGAACAAGATACTAACATGTGAAAAACATACCCTACATATCAAATTTCCAAATATTGAGTTTTGGTAAAAATATTTTACCCTCATAAAACCAGAATCATGAGTGAATTAGATAATATGATCCATGAGAGAAAATATTTTCCATAAGACATAGATTTTTATCATACAAATAAGAATATAAAATCATTTCATTAATAGTAAATTATCTTTTCCAGAACATATTAGGTCATTCAATGGAGTTATACACCTCCAAAGTGGGATAAACCACAATCACAAGTGTTATCACATTCTTGATAGTTGAATGGGTTCACCCTCTGAAGCATCTTAGTTGTCTAGGTACACTCTTCAGACCATCATTGACAACAAAGACCATTATTGAACTAGGTTCACTCCCTGTTTATGTTATATATATATCATGTGATATAAATAACTAACTAATGAATTATAGGGATATATTAGTCCCCCACGCATATGGTTATAATGTTACCAACAAATGTTGTTTTAAAATAACCATCATAAAATAATGAAAATCAGTCATATGTCTAGAACAACATAAGAAAACATTCATCATATTATTTCTCTTGAAATGAAATTGGTTTCATTACAAAACCTTAATTTTATATAATGTTGTAAATAATTAGGTATCATAATCATTTCATCATTTTGTCCAAGTGTATCCCGTGGAAAAATAATTTTGTTTCATTAATATTTTACCAAGATATATTCTGAGGGGGAGAAAAGATTTTCATAAACATATTTTCATTATTAATTTAAACCATTAGGATAATAATATGAATTCTATCTAGGTATAATATCCATAAAAATGAATTAATATAATTTAATTATTTAATTATTGATGGAAAATCGTTTTCAATGAACACTTGGAATATTTCTTCAAGAAAATTAGTTTTTATTGAAAATTAGTTAAAAATAATAATAAAATATTTTAGAAATCAATTTTTTTCAAAAAAACAGGATGCCTTATAAAGAAATCTTAAAAAATCATTTAAAACATTTCATTAAAAAATATATCCTTTCCAATTTGATGTGAAAATTTCTTAAGAAATAATACATTTTTAAAATAATTTTATTGTAAAAAAACCATGACAAAATACAATAGAATATTCAATGAAAATAATTTTCATTATAGAATATTGTCCAACCATACCTTATATGATCAAGAAAATATTGCCTTCATAATTTATATATAACCCAAGTGGGAATTATTTTGTAAAACAATAGGACAACTCCTTAAAAAACGTCTAAAATGTTAAAATGGGTAAAAAAACCCGTTATTAATTCACCTTAAAAATTTTGAATGTTTTTCTGAATTATTGAGAACATAAAAAGAGATAAATAAATGAAAAACTATAATTATGATGACTTATACATATGTGAGTAATATTGAATATTTTCTTCATATATAGATCTTTATTTTTCAAATGTATTCTAATTAATAATTCTAAATTTCCTCATAGATTGAAAAAGAATAGTTAGGCTCTGCCATTAAAACCATTGTAGAGGAAACTGTTTCTTCTCAACTAAAGTTCTCGAGAATACAATATGAAACATTCCTCTATAGGATGTTAGACATTGAGAATAGTGGTGGAAAATCCCCTAAATAAATACTGGTAAAAAATGTGAACCCCTAGTTGGTTCTTATAAGTTACTAATCATATATGGATGAAATATGAACATCCATGGTCAGTTTCCTACTATAAAAAACTCATATTGCATGAATTTTATTGGCCCTGTGCTTAATGTTCAACTAATTCAGACTCCCTACTAGCCATTCTCTCAATGATCAACTCTAATGAAATTATTCCACTCTATAACAATTTCATTTTTTGGGACTATCTGGTATTTAGAATGTGTAAACTAGGTGAAATTATATAATATCATTGATTAAAGTGCCTCCTCACGATGCCATGTTTTAAACTCCACATCTATAAATTCATCCATATAAATGTTAAATTGTTCCTAAACATGATATTATTATTCCACACACATAGTATTCCCTCCAGATCTAAGATAATCATCTAATGGTTTTCCTCCTTTTTTATAGAAGAAAATATTCTAGAATATGGATATTTTGAAATTCATTCCACTTAAACACCTTCCTATTTTTGGAGACTACATTATTATTGTTACAATGGATGTGATACACGCTGCAACCGACTCAATATCAATCGAAAGCACAACAAAACTACTGCACAAAGCAGATAGAAATAAATTTCAAACTTTTCCAACAATCACTCCATATCTAGATTTGAGATGTTGCACTCATTATTCCCTAAATAGTGCAGCTAAAATCAAAAACTATACCTCTATGATGCCTCATCATCCTATATTAGGAAACTACTCCAACAATATACTAAATCATCCAGTGAGTCCTTATTTTCATGTTCAACAAATAGAAGACAAAAAAATAAATTACTAAAAGAAAAGGATTAATCCAAACCCTAATTGTATGGAATATTATCACAAATTTATTTAATTATTTATTATAATAAATTTATTTTAATCAAATAGAGTATCCAAAAATGTATATAATCAGTCTTGATGTATATACATATCATAGTCTCACAATGCAAGGGGATTAATCTCACATTTTATTAAAAATCAATGATTTAGTGAACCAGATATTGGGGCCCCTAAAAATATTGTTTCTAATCCACAATCCCTTGACTATGTCATGCACTAAGATCAACTAAAAATGTTTCCCTACAAACAAATGTTATCCTCATAGTTCCTTTCTCAAAATTCCAAAAACTCACTCAATAGAAAAACTATGAATCAAATCCATCAAAACCATTTACCTAAAACCATACCCATCATGGGATTTAAATCATGGTATATAGATGTTGAACATCAAACATATCCCTTATTTGGCCTTCGGAAGGAAATATGCCCCAAGGATATAAAAATATCAAATAATTAAGGCATAACCCTCATATAATGATATATGATAATGAGATTGTATATGGAACAAAAAACTAATAAACCACAATAAAAAGGTAATCCTAATCATGTTCCCAAACACAAAATCATTATCTAGAGATACAATAAATGTCATAATGTAAATACAAAAAGAGAATTCTTATTGTTGAGACTCAATATCAGGTCCAACCTAAACATGCAATCCCATGATCAATTAGTAAATACCACAAGAACAATTGAAATGTAATTATTATAAATCTCCTCATATTACAATTATAATCATTGAGATCATTTCCATGGTCAGTAAAAAACTTAAAAAAAAGAAAATACTAATTCACCATTGAATATTCAAATGACCAACATCCACTTTAATAAGTCAACTAAAAAAATCCCATCCTCATAAATTATCTCTCAAAAAATTAGTCATCTAATGAATTAATACAGAGGAAAACATAATAACGGTACCACTGTTCTATATCCACAATACTTGTTCACTATCACACCCTTTAATCAAATAGCATATGCTCCAATCCCATTCATGAATATCCCATAAAATTACAAGACATCTCTAATTTTTATTGGGATTCATACCGACCTAGAAAGACACAGAATGTTTTATAATGTAGTTCCTACACCAGTCATCTTCACATGACATCTCTTCCAAAGAAACATAGTCTGTTACAAAATATATCACTGGAATTATGTTATTTCATCACACCACTTTACATAACATAGGTTGTTCGGTATAAGGAAAAATATGTTTTTTGGCCTCTTGGAATCCAATTACCACACATGACCCCCACCAAATATCACTTCTTAATCACATCACATAACTATAATGGAATTTGTAACCCCACCATGTATCATCTTTGTTGCTGAAGGAAGATAGGGGATGTTTGGGGTAGTTATGAATTCATATCACCACCATTATATATGTTTTTTTGGAAATAAACAGGCACAATAAAATTTTTAGTATTGAAAATACTACATATATATAGATGGTTTTTAAAGGTAAAAATACATTATATATAGATTTAATACAATAACTAATCTATTTCTACACAAAAAATTCACCTGCATGAATCCTCATGACACCACATCACCACATGTCAACCATTACAACTACAACCACCACTAATAGATTGCACTACACATCTATCACATATGGCCACCAATACCCACATTTCGTTATATATCCCTATATTTTAAAATTTTAATCTATTACATTAGACACTCAACTATTTTTTTCACATTCATAAAAATCAATCATTTTTTATTCAGATTAATTTATCTAAATTACGACAAATCATCTCGATACATCATTTTAAATTTAAAACCCGTGTAATTTAAATTAAATTTTTATATTTATTAAATGAATTTTTAGGGAAATAAAAAAAACCATACAAAAGAAAATCTCACCAATATCATACAAACCATTACAAGAACAGTAGAATAAATAAGGCATCTCATAACAAAAACCATATTTCACTACCATTGAACCACTGTACCACAACCACCACACCTCAAAAACACTAAATATCTTCTCATCTTCCCCACTATAAAATTATCCCACAGAACAACACCACCATTACAGGTCCCAAGCGTTGCACATGATAAACACACATGAACACCATACATCACAACAATTATATTCCAAAAAAATGACTCATCTTCCACCATCACATCTCATTTAAAAAAACCATCGCATTATGGTGCCACCACTTCGACACCCATGCTGATAATGACTATCAAATCAATATAGCATATATAACATAATGAAATTACAGTCATAAATTTTGTATAAGGAATCCAATCGATGATTCCTCATTTAGTGTTCAATTTCTTATTTAATATTACTTATTTTTTAATCATATTTTCCCATCACAATAAATAGTTTCAGGGAAAAACATTATTCTTCCATAAATAAAATGTAATAATTTTAAATCATTATGATATCAGAATCTATCATAACAAGGGTATCACATATACATTAGCTATAGTGAAAATAAGTTTCCCAAGAGAAAATATTTTTTATATTGTGAAATATAATTCATTACACATCAAAAAACACCAAATTAGTTGAAGGGAATTACTTATCTCCTTTACCATTAATTACATATTAAAAATTCCATTTTTTTGTTATAAAAAATTTTATACACCAATTTTTTTTAAAAATGTATTCCCAAAAGTTTCACAGGAAATAGTGAAAGAATTAATACCCCTTAACTGAAAGAAGAATTTAAATATTTTTCCCAATATATTTCGAAGGATAAAAAACCTATAAACCACTACTATGATGTGATACTCATATCAACTTGAATCAAATTATGGTAACATAAAAAAATTTCTAAATAATTCAGCTATCAAAAAGCACATCATCATTATGAATTAATGAAATATGCATAGAAGTAATATATGCGGAATATAGAGCATAAAAAAATATATTTTCTTAATAATAAACATATTGAGACCTATAATAAATTTTAGATGGAATGGGATGGAAAATCCTAGAAATGTGTCTAGGGTTTTCCCAAACTATCGAGGATATGACTATAAAATTAATGGATTTAACATATTTGAAATTTATAAACAGGATTTAATGTGCTTGATTCATAGAATAAATAATATATTCAAATTTTAAATTAAATCTTTTCCATAAAATAAGAATCATGAACTGGATTTAACCAATAAATTATAAAATTACCCAACATTCCCCAAAATTCACAATTGCACTCTTGATTATATGGATCCGATGAATTATAATTTCACATATTAAATTTTATTTACACAGAACTCATATTAAGTATATAATCCATCAATATCTTTCCACTAAATAAATTTATCAAAGACTCTTTTCTTGAAACTGTCATTAGAAATATGTTGTTTCGGCTGTAGTTCTATTGCAGCTTCAACCGTAATGTAACATCCTCAATCCTCCATCCAAACCACCCCAACACCTAAAAAATACCATAAGTTTAGACAACATGGACCTTTACTCCCATGTAATATTTTAATTTCCTTGATTATTGGATAAAATAATTCCCCAAATAAAAAATTCTACTGAATTTTGACTTATTATTAGACATGAAATATTATTATGAGTTGATGATCTCTTTAAAACAAGGATAAATTTTAATTAACAATATATTCATTTATAAAAAATTTAATATTGAATCCTATAAATCATTTATCATTATATGAGATGGATTAAAACTACTTTTATGGGCAGTGTAAGTTTCTAAGTCCCTGAATTTAAATACATCCTTGAATATGGTATATGAAAAAAAATCGCATTATTTAGTTGGTTTACATGTCAAGAATCATTATAAATGAAGTTGTTCGTAACATGTGATAATTTTTTTTCAATGCATGATAACTATAATTTTACATAAAATAACCAAAAAAATTTATCCTTTTATTCTAGAAAATTTATCACAAAAATGACATATTATTGGTTTTTTAAAAACAAAGATAGTTTTTTTTGTTTTTTTATTATATTTTTTTATAATTACTATTGTTTTTACCCCGAAAATTAATATTTATTATTTGTTATGATAAATCATACAATAAATATATAACTCATTTTAGATATAAATTTAAATACATTTCAATGGTTCAAAACAAATTTAATTTTATTATTTTATTTAAAATTATAAACCCAATATAACATTTTTATAATTGTAAAAATATAACATTATTAATATTTGTATCAAAATTAATAAAATAACACTACAAAAAAATAATTAAATGAAATTAAAAAAATAAAAAGTTTTTAAAAATAATCATTACACAATAAATATTTTATATCTCCACTAAAAATAGGAAAATGATGAGTCTTCCAATCATCTTGAATAAAAATGTGACAAAACAATTATCCAAGGAATAATATAATATGTGAATATTAATAGACCACCTGGTTTCCCACTCTATTGATATGTGAATCTTGAGTAAAATTATTACCGAAAATCCCATGAATTGAATCAATTCAATCAATTATCAACATGTAACCACTCTCGACTAGGTATGATAAATATCAATAAAAATATGGGAAAAAATTTATTTAATGCTTGTTTCATTAAAAGTGATTAAATTATTTAATATGAGGAATAATTTCCTAAATATCATTCTCTAAATGAAATTAGGCCACACTATAATGCTTGAAATCCCTATTTATATTGCTTCTATAATTAAAAATGATCTCTTCACATCAAATTAGTAAAAATAAATCATCTGAAATATGATTATCATTATATCCAGTCAAATGAATAATTCATTGAATATATGGCATTTAAAATAAATAAGAGGTCACTTAGTTGAGGTAGATACATTAACATTATAATTAATAATATAATTACTTATTGACTTATTTTTATTCTATTATTTGATATTCATTTCTTTTAAAATATGGGAAATAATTATCGAAATATAATATTAATTATAGATATGTATTTTTTATAAAAATTAAAACCATTCATATATATTCAAGAAAATATTATTATGTCATAATAAAAATGAAAAAATAATTGTGTAATTTCAAACCAACCTTGAATGAATTTTTTTAAACATGATTATATAACTAATAAAAATTTAAAACTACCAAACAAAAAAAGTAACATCTATTTAAGAACAATAAAAACACTATAAAATAATAATATCAACACCAATGATCAAATTTTGTTTTTATATTTTTATAGAAATAAATAAAAATGGTTTGTAACACAAAGATAAATAAATATATCTATATAGATAAATATTAAATTATAATATTATTATAGTTATATTATATTTGGATGATCGAAATTTTGAACAATATATTAATAAGAGAAAACACTTTTAGGATAGACCTGATTTTCACATTGGTTGTTCCATTGAAAATAAAGGTAATATGATAACTATGAGATATTAGGGAATTACTATTTAGGAATAGGGTTTTAGGTAGAATAAAATTGAATATTTTTAAAGATGAATTCTATGTAGATGTGTATCATTTAATGGTGGTAGTGGTATTATTTTATAAGAAAATAAATGGGGGAATTTGGTAAACACTCAACATTTTTCAACAATATCACCAAACTATTCAATACTTAATTGTCCAAATATTTATAAATTTTTACGTGGGAGGTGACTGTTGGTGAAAATTCACAAAACCCTATTCTGCCAAAAAAATATTTTTTTAGTGTTTTTTCAATATGTAATTACATTTTTATTTTTTAGTTTTAAACAATATAACATGTTTTCTATTATTGAGATTTTATGTTTTACGAAAAACATAACCAGGTCCGAATTTAAAAAAATATAGTTTCTGAAAACTAAATTTAACATACATTTAATCCAATTATATTCATTATTATTGGTAAATTATATTTTATATTTTAATAGATAATGATTGGAAACCACATTTTAGAATAAAAAATGAATTTTTGATTATTATAGATTCTTAATCTTATAAACTATTTAATAAAAATTTGCGAGTGGAAATATATTTAATGATATTATTTTAAAAATATTTATATAAATTACTTAAATTATTTTCATTTAATTAATGAAATATAAATTGATTCATATTAATTAATCTATAATTTTAAAATCATTATGTCACCAATATTTTGGTAATTAGAATTTTTTATAAAAAAATTTATGAATTTAAATAGATATGGAAATATTAATTAATATGAATATTATTATATAGAATGTATAATGAATATTATCATGTCTTCAATTCAAAAATTGCGAATGTAATCCTATTATTAACACATTTTTCACAAAAAAACCTTTTTTAAATGACCAGTTTTAATAAAAGTTATAAATTATTAGGATATAATAATCAATTAAACTAGAAACAATGAATATGAAAGAATTAAAAACATTAAAATTTTATATTAAAAATATAATCAATTAGGATTTTTTTTCATGTTATAATTACTTGAATAAATCATTCTCAAACAAATTTTCGTTAAATTTATATATATTATTTAAAAATTTTGATCATGGTTTTGAAATTTTTTGCAAGAATTCTACATTTTTTATTATTTATTTTAATATATAAAATTATAGAATATTTTTCCAATAGATCCATTATATTTATATTTTAAAATTATTTCATAAAAGTTACATCATTAATAAAATGATTAATTTTACTAATCACTTAAAAAATGAATATTTTTCCAAAATCCTAACAATGTTTCATATGATATGTTTTTACAGAATTCATTAATTAATTATTCTTTTTAAAAAAAATTTATAGAATTTATAATATATATTTCCTAAAATAACATTTATAATATAAATTAAACATTTTTTATGGGAAATAACTTTTTTAATGTTATATCGTATTACTTATTCACCATCCAAAGTAAATATAAAGTAATATTTTAACATATTACTATTTACTATAGATTTTATAATAGTTTTATATTAAAATTTATTTTTATTTTTTATTTAGGGTATAAAATCCTACATAATCTATTGAACATTGTTTGTATTTTCAATGACCCAACATATAGGGTCACTATAGCCCCCAATTCACCAGATACATTTTTTATTGATGAATATATCAGGTATTCCTTCACAATGTTACATTTTATACTTATTATTAAAAAATTATCATAATTACATCAACAATTATTCAATGTATTGTGATTCTAGATGATATTTTATATAAATAAGTCCCCATGATGATCATTCTATGATGGATAATATGGAAACATTGACAATTAAAGAGACTTATATATATAATCTTGGGGTTGTTTTTAAAACATAAAATAGAACATGAATATTCTTTGTAATCATCAATGAATTATAGCTCTTTTGTTAATATACCCTTTAAAAGTTGTTTGACAAAATGTTTCTCGAATATACATCCATTGATAATTTTTTATCAATTATAGATTCCAAGATGATCAAGAAACACTATCATCATGCAACATTCATTAACATTCTATATAGAAATAGAGATATAAACATCAATTCATTATATAAATTTATGATCCATTATTATCCATTTACATGTACTCTATATAAAGAATTATTTTTCATTGACAAAAATAAATCATGAATTTTTGGTGTTACCAGATCGATCTATTTATATAGAAGAATAGGGAGAATAATTTAAGAGTCTAAATTCACGAGAGTGAGTAAAATATGATACTAATCCCAATGTGGGGAAATAAATAATATAGAGTGTTATAAATAATGTGAGGATAAATCCAAGAAGTTAATTTAATTCACCCTTGGACTAGGTGAAATGGTTCACTAGTGGGAATCACTAACTTCCCATTGGGTTCTTCACATTTACAAACCCACATGTAGTGCTAGTTGATGGTCAGTGGATCCAAAATATTTTGTCAGTGGAATTGTTTTTCAAATAATGTTTCCCTAAATCTCTACCCCTATAACATCCATCATAATACATCTTGTATCTTATATTACAAAATTCATAAATCCAATTTTAGATATGTAAATTTAGATAAATGGATAATTTTATTATCTTGAACACCTCATAAATTGACTTCACTAGTGGATGTTATAGTTATCTACCTATACCAACTTTTTATCCCTAACAATTATATTCCTAATGTTATTCTCAAATTACATTGGCCATTTAGCTCGAAAATCCATATACCTCTTTAATGTATCATCATGGATTCACTAATGATGTTGGTTATTTTATAATAGATTTATTATCATACATCAAAATAAATTCTCACACAAGCCTATGATCCGCATCGTGCACTCCACATAAGATAAAACAGGGTATATCCGAAGAATATCGCAATCAAAGACATGTGTGGTATTTGACATTTACATCTATTTCTGAGAAACATAAAACATATAGTGTCTACCTAGGAAGAGATAATAATTATCTAGGATGTATGCCACATTCACAACCCAATCTATAGTAAAATAGGATTCTCATTAATAAAAATTAATTATTTTTTGATAAATATTCATTACATTACACAAGAACACACATGAATATCACAATTTATTAGTTGATCTCGATACATGGAACACAATCAAAAAAATTTAGGAAATATTATCAATGTATCCTACCTAGAGAATCCCCTTTATTACTCATAAAAAAACATACCCTACTTAAAACCCATATTTACATCACATGGAATAGAATCAAAGGTAATGGAGTGATTTTCTGGTTTGTATGGATATAAAGGGGAGATAAAGAATCATAAAATGATCCTAAGGTAATGAGAACAAGATACTAACATGTGAAAAAACATACCCTACATATCAAATATCATAATATTGAATTTTGGTTCAAATATTTTACCTTCATAAAACCGGAATCATGAGTGAATCAGAGAATATGATCCATGAGAGAAAATATTTTCCATAAGACATATATTTTTATCATATATAATAAGAATAAAAAATCATTTCATTAGTAGTCAATTATCTTTTCCAAAACATATTATGTCATTAAATGGAGGTCTACACCTCCAAAGTGGGATAAACCACAATCACAAGTGTTATCCCATTCTTTATAGTGGAATGGGTTCACCCTCTAAAGCATCATAGTTGTCTAGGTTCACTCTTAAGACCATCATTGATAACAAATACCATTATTGAACTAGGTTCACTCCATGTTTATGTTATATAAATATCCTGTGATATACATAATTAACAAATTAATTGGAGGGATATATTGGTCCCCCATGCATAAGGTTATAATGTAACCAACATATGTGGTTAGAAAATAACCATCATAAAATAATGAAAATAAGTCATATGTCTAGAACAACATAAGAAAACATTCATTATATTATTTCTCATGAAATGAAATGGGTTTCATTACAAATTCATCATTTCATATAATGTTGTAAATAAATATGTTTCATAATCATTTCGTCACTACATCCAAGTGTATCCCATGGAGAAAAATCTAATTTCATAAGGATTTTATACAGATATATTCTGAGGGAGAGAAAAGATTTTAGTAAACATATTTTCACTATTAATTTAAACCATTAGGATAATAATAAGAATTCCATCTAGGTATAATATCCATAACAATGAATTAATATCTTTTAATTATTTAATTATTGATGAAAAATGGTTTTCAATGAACACATGGAATATTTCATAAGGAAAATAAGATTTTATTGAAAATTACTTTAAAAAATCATAATATAATTTAGAAATCAATTTTCTTCAAAAAAAACATTATGTCTTATAAATAAAGCTTAAAAAATCATTTAAAACAATTCATTAAAAAGTTTATACTTTCCAATTTGAAGTGAAAATTTCTTATGAAATAATACATTATTATTATTATTTTATTGTAAAAAACCATGACAAAATATAATAGAATATTCAATTAAAATAATTGTCATGAAAGAAGATAGTCCTACCATGCCTTACATGATCTAGAAAATATTACCTTCAAATTTTATATATAACCCAAATGGGAATTATTTTTGTAAAACAATAGGAAAATTCCTTAAAAAACTTCTCAACTGTTAAAATGGGTAAAAAAAATCGTTATTGAGTCACATTAAAAATGTTGAAATTTTTTATGAATTATTGAGAACATAAAAAGAGATAAATAAATAAAAATATAGAATTATGATGAGTTATACATATGTGACTAACATTAATTTTATTACCCATTAAATAAAAAAATTAAATTAATATTATATTATTTTTAAAACAAGTATATTATTATATAACATGTCAAATGTTATGTATATACAACATATTGAAAAAAAATACGTGCATAAAAGAACATACTTCTCAAAGATAGTAAATTGGGAAAAAAATCCCATTCTGCTTTAGGGAATTTTGATCCATAAACCACAAGAAAATGAGACAAAAAGGATATTTAAATAAAAATATATTTCAGCATAATAATTTGTTAATAAATTTATGGGAAGTATAAGAAAACCTAAATTAAATAGTTTGTGAACATGGAATGTGTCTCACTAAAGTAAATTATATGATGGAAACCCCATACGACTTTTGTTATATCTGGAGAAAAATCCCATGAAATAGATAACATCATTTTCATTTTAAAATTACACAAATTTTCATAAAACAAATCATACAAAGAAATTAATTTATAATTTATATTCTACACAATAAAAAGAAGTCATTAATATGGCACATATCTCACAGAAATAAAAGTGAGGTGATAAAACCCATACCAAAAATCACGACTTCCATGATACACATTAAAACATTCTATATAATAAATATAAATATATTATATATCTATAAAATTTCCTTATTTTTATATATCATTCCATATATTATTTCATTATTACCATTTATTACACTTTGATTATCAATTCTATGTTAGAGTTAAGCTTTGGGAAATAATTAATTTGTTTTTCATGTACGTTCTGATTTTTTTTATTTGGGCCCTCTTACTTTCTATAGGGTTCCATAATCTCATGAATAATAATAACAAAATAATTACACTATTTATATATCAATTATAATTTTAATACCAACCAAGAGATATTATTTAAAGAAACTATGTGCATTACGATCATGAAGATGGTTGACCATATGTATGCATGAGAAAAGTATCCATTTTTTTAAAGTTCATTATTGAATAGAGGTATGTAATTTTTTATCAGTAAATAAATATAATAATATCAGAAATAAAATATTATTACTTTATATATACTTATTCATATTATATGTGTGGTGTGGTGACTAAAAGAAAGTCACATCACGTTGTGAAGGCACTAGTCCACACTTACAAGAACAATGTTATCAAATGTCAACGAGTAAAGATATAAGATTGAAAATGATATATAATATTTTTTAAATTATATATATAAAATTTAATTCATAATTATTCCATGAATATAACATAACATTGTCCTTATTATCATCCATGTAATGATTTAGTGAAAACTAATCACATCGCCGCACAAGGTGGTAGTCATATAAACACATAAGCGACATTATCTTATGCACTACACAATGAAAATTAAAATAATTAAAATATTATAATGAATCAGAGTTATATATATTTTATAAATATCATATATTTACCTTATATTCATATCCAAAACCAATAATTATTGATGGTAACAGAAGAATTACTATGATCGGCTCGTGAGGTTGTAGTCTCCATCATCAAAGAGGGGAATTTTATTACACATAAGGGGAAAAAGAAACTAAAAACATGGTCAAGGGAAACTAAAATAATGATGAAGAAATGAATAATCCTTATAAAAATTTAGAACATACATCAGGAAAGGAACCTAAAATAGAGTAAATAATATGAGGGTTTCTTTGGCTCCCCTTTGAGGTAAGGATATCTACAACAAAAAAATCATTACCACCATGTATGCTTCTGATTTTCTTTACCAATGATCTCTAATAATCTATGAATACGGTAAATAATATCTGATTTAGGATTTAAAATTTCTTGGAGGTAATCAAATATAACATAGAATTCCATTTCCTTTTCAGTACGTTCGAAATTTTTGGGCCGATATTTGTCCAACCCATTAAGTAATGATTTCGTCTCCTCCATGAGGTGATCACTTGGACCACAAAATCTATTAAAATAAAGAACCAATAAGCCACTTGAGTCATGAAACACCCCACTAAATCTCATGAGGCCACAGTTTCATGATCCATTAGAGATAATCTGGAACCTAGTACAAGGATGATTCCATTTTAGCCATCGACCTGTCAAATACCCTACTGAGGTGGTGGTGCACATCGCCTACCCTCCAATATTTTTCACAAGACCTAGGAATTACCCAATACATTCTCGGGTACCCCCAAAATCCACCATGTTACAGCTGGTGTAGGTTTTCAGTTCCATGAAGATCGTATACACCCATTAAACCATGATTTGTTTCAGCTAGTCCATATGATAAAACAACTAGGGAAGATTAAGGTTGCTCTCGACTTCCTCACCATGCCATTTTTGTCCATCCCATAAAATCCTGAAAAGTAGAAATAATATCCATCATTAACCTAGATATCATTGCTTAAAATAGAACCATTACATCTCATTACAAATGTATCTAGTCACCATAGAAAAAAATATGATGGATTCAATCCTCTCCGGGGTTACAATAATAGAGGTATTTTAATGACATGCTGATATCGTTGCATTTGATAGCATCATCAATTGGATGAGCATGCTGCCATATAAACCACACATGCATGTTTTAATTTATCATATGTTCATTACACCATATAATATTTCCCCCTCCTTCATTATAATTTTATAATAATAATTTTTTTGGTGGAGGAAGAAAAAAAATTGAAATGCACAATGAGGAAGTTTGTCTTTTCCATAGGTAACCTCTACTAGATTGTACCAAGACAATTAAATGATTGGATTTAAAAGAAAAAAACAATTATAGGACTATAGGGGGAATTTTTTAATTTATATGGGAATATGTTCTCTAAAGAAAAATGGATTTATGATGTGAATAATGGAGGAGTGTGGGTGAACTTTTTTGTGTAAGGTAAGTGTAATACTTATATCTATATTATTATCATTACATAAGGCTCATAAATGAATAAATCTCAACTATGAACATTATTGAGTCTAAATATGGAAATAATTTTTATTTTATAAACATTTTAGGTAGTTTTAACACATACATTTTTAACATAACCCCAAATAAACCTATTATTATCTTACACATGGTGAATTATTTTTTTCTAGTTTTAATATTTATTTTATTCAAAAAAATGAAGTTGAAAATATAAAATAATATATATTTTTCTCATTCAAAATATAAAATCCATTTTTCTAAATTCATATTATAGAATTTTAAAAAATTAATTTTAAAATGAATCTTGAAGATGCAACAAGGATGAAGGTCTTAAAAGTGGAAATGATAAGATGTTATCAAAATTTTATATCAAAATTAATTATTAAATTTATTTAAATATCATAAATTGTATATATATATATATATAAATGATGTAATTTTAAATTAAATGAAATTAAAAAAAATTATCTTAATGAAAAATGTTATTAGAGATGTAGTGTTTAATTAAAATTTGATATTTTTCAATATTATTGAAAAATTGAAACATCTAAAAAAATAATTACTCATAAGACTATTTTAAAATTATATGTCCAAAATTTATATTATTTAGCTATTTGTTTTATTATTTTCAAAAAAAAATTATAATTGTGTAAAATGTATTAGAATATTCTTTTTAAATATACACTTTTATGCGTAACATTGGATTACTCTTATCTATTTTCTAAAATCCAATATGATAAATGTTAAACATTTGAATAATAATATTTTAATAATATTCCAATTTTGTTTTAACATGGAATTGGGCGTAAAAAAAGATAAAAATTGAGTTTCATTTAAAAAAAATAAACTCAGTGTTATTTATAATGAATAATATCGATGATATGAAATTTATTTTAAATAAAATACAACAAAAACTCATTTTATGTTACATTTTAAAACACTACAAATGAAATTATCACTTGAAAATTGACTCATTTATCATATATTTGACATTAAAAATGTATTATATTGAATCCTCCATTATGAAAATGAAAAATATACATCCCCAAAAAATAAAATGTTACAAACAAAAATGATATCATATTAACTCACAAATAGGTTACCACATTGGAGAACATAGGTGTGAAATAAGATTTGGACATAGAAGAAAATAATAAATAATTATATAGGGTTATATATATCATTGATCACAGGAAATAGGGAGATATATATACTTATACCAATTGAAATAAAATAAAACTAAGAAGTGTGAAAAAGTTTAATGATATCATCAAAAATTATTATAAGAGGAAACAACTTTATTTCATGACCTTTTTCCAAATACTGTGTAATTTCTATCCCATATCGACTGAGAACATGTGAAAAATTACATACATGATATCATTTTATATAATAATAACTATTTCATCCTTTTAGTTTTCCTTGGATCAATTTTGACTTCATTTCATAACATAAATAAATGAATTTTTCATTTTGGAATCACTAAATAAGTTCTATAATAGACTGTTAAGTCATTTCCTCTATCGCTTAATAAAAATAATATTAGCACCAGTTATCCAATATGGATAATTTCTCATATATTGAAGTAATATGTATATATTTAAAACCATATAAAAATTTCATATTGTGAAATTACAGAAATGGTTACCCTTATAACCATTGTGAATGTTAAAAATTAAAAAATGTAAAAATGTAGAAATTTAAAAATAAATTCACCTAGTTTTTAAAAATCAACTTAACATTAATCCCCCAAATATTCTAATTTAACTTTTTATATTCACATACAAAATATATGAATACCGTATTATTATATTTTCATGAATCATGGTAATTATCAGAATTACAATATAATGTTATTGGATTATATATGAATACACATTCCTTTAAAGTTTCCATATGTTATTAAATAAATTAATTATTTCCAATAATCCTCTAAATTTTTTTAATGATAACATAAATGGCATGGTACACAATCATTAATCTATTCTAATTTTATCAATATAAACAAATTCTCATTATTCATGTCAATCATATTATCATCCTATCATCATTATGAAGATCATATTAATGTTTATCTATCCCTTAGTAATTTTTCTGGGAATATCAACTTTCTATTAGATAAATTTTCTATTTCAAGAGAAAAATTCACCAAATACATTAAAATTCATAACAAAAAACATATAATGTACAATCCTTTATTAATTATTGAATTCCAATACTTAAATACATCAATTTTACAAAATACTTTGTAAACTAATAACTAGGATTCACTATTTTATTATTTAATACAACTTTTAATTCGTATTTTATTTGATAACTATTCTCTATAAAAAATAACTCATAAAATCATGGTTATTATTTTCATGAGATTCCCCATATGAAATAAATTTGACAAATTATGATAGATTCCACATTAAAAACATTCAATGGACAATGATATCTTAGGTACACCATTATTTTCATCTATTTTGTCAACCAAACCATTGAATTTTGTTTTTAAATTTATTTCACTGTGTCCTTATTTTACACACCCAAAACATATTCTTGTCCCTCTGATATGTTTCCTTTTGAACTTATTTTCACATTATTGAGAGATAAGAAACTAAATATTATTTCTTCTATGGAGTCTATTTCCTAAAATCTCAAAAAAAATTATACTTAACATAATTTGTGAGTTCAATATTTGGTTATGGTGTATGTGTTTTAACATATACCCTGATAACTGATTAGGAAGAATCATAATATCCTTGACTACAATCATCAATGAATTTGGTTTCTCATCAAAAAATTATCTATCACATTCAACATTAACACATTTAATTATAGTTCCATTCATTAAATATAACCAAAAAGTATAGTGCAAGTAACAAAATTCATATTGGGAAACCAAATAATCATGAAATTATTCTTTTCGGATGACTATATCTTGACACATTCATTTCAATATATGAAACCTTGGTCATAGCCTTATATTTCATAAAGAGTTTTCGAATTTCCAATGAATATCTCGAAGGAATGTCAAAACATGTGTGCCCAATGGCCTGTTATCTTGCACCAGTTGACGATCATGTCCTCATTAATGTAAACATTTCAATTTTACCAATCGTATGATTAACTATTCAAGATCCACATACACTTCTAGTATCCATACAAGGATGTAATTACATCGAAACCACATGCTCTATGTTTTCCAAATTACATAATATTTTCATATACATTGACTCGTTGTTATACTTATATGTAGAGAAATATCTAGACATATCCATAAAATTATACCAAAGGATCCAAATGATGCTTTCTTAACCTAGTTTCAAAATGATAACTAAACCAAACACGTGATTCCAAATATAGTTATCCTAGCTTCCCATAGAAGTATTTTACACCTTTTTGGGTGAAAATTCATTACATTACATATGCACATAACTAAGGAGCATGATAGTTTTGTGTGTTTGGAGACTAGGTTCACAATTATTAATTTAAATGAAATATTCTAAACATATCCAAAAAATATATTTTCCATTATTACTCTTTAAAAGAAAATCTCACACAAACCCCTTCATCATAACCACTGAATTGGAATCCTGAGAATGGCTGTTCTCAGATGCTCATTAAGGACAAACACAGGTGACATGTAAGCATAAAATTAACATAAGGGAATGATAACATGAGAATAACATTAGAAAAAATTACAATATATATATAAAATATCATTTTATTGAGTTACGTCATAAATATTTAAAGTTTGCAAAACATGAATCATACGAAAATTGAAGAACATGATCCATAAGAGTATAAAACTATTTTAACAAATAGATTTTTTTTGGAAGATGTATTATCATGTATAATATGCTCCTTAGTAGTCAAGGATCAATTCCAATACATTTTAGTGAACTTCATGGGTGGATAAACTTCATAACCGGGACAAGCCTCTATCCCAGATGCATCTATTTCCTTATAGTTGAATGGGTTCAGTACCAAAATCATCATAGTAGTCACTATTAAATCCCATTAACCACTTTGAAAAAAATTCCCTTTCTAAATTTGGATTAAATATCAATCTATTTCTCTCTATATCATGAGTAATAAACCTTTACCTGATGAAGTACTGGGAGAAATAGGACTCACCAATATTTGGTTATAACATAATTGATGTCTTGGTTATAACATAACCACCATCTTTGGTTATAACATATCCACCATGATATAATGAAAACCATACATACATGTTAAAAAAATATCCTAAAACATTCTTTATATTATAACCTACAATATTAAATGGTGTTTATCAACATTTCATTATATCATAATCTATGGAAAATAAACTGTATTCGTAATTATTTAATCATTTAATCAAATAATATTCATTGGAAAAAAGTGGTCTTTATAAAAATTTTATCACTGTATAACCAACATTATGTAAAAGGGTTTCATATCCATTTTTTCATCAAAAAATTTACCATTCATAGAAATAATAATAATGGTATCCTTGTTCTATATTCCTAGTAAAGAGTATGTATAATCAAATGATTTCATCTTAGAGAGAAATGATTTTTAATGTTCACTTGGAACATTTTTTTTTAAAATAATTATTTTAAAATTATTTCTTAAGAATAATAAAAGAGAAAATATTTTTGGAAATACTTTTCATTAAAAATATCATTGAAAAATTATAATGGAAAATTAAAAAATAAGTTAAAACATTTAATGAGAATGATATCTTGCTTGTATTAAACAAAATTCTATAAAATAAATTATTTTTTAAAATAAATTTATTTTAAAAGGTCCTTGGAAATTATATAGGAATATTTAAATAAAATAATAGACATTAAAGAATAATTTTTTTCTATTTGAATTATGTTAAAATAATTATAAAATTTAAATTCTCAGAAAAAAACAAACTGTAATTGATTCGATAATAGCATCAAGATTCTTTTGAAAAAATTTGAAAAATTAAAAAATTGTAAATATGTCATTAAAAAATCTTTTTAATAATGGTAAATACATTTTTTAAATCATATTTTTAGAATTTATTTAGAAGAACTTTTTTTAGAATATAAGAGAAGAATCCTGATTATTTTCAATAATATCAATATTTTTTACTCAGGATTACATAATGAGTATAATCTTAAGGGGAAAATGTATTATAATCAAATCAATATAGTAGAATAAAATTAATGAGTTTATTTATATATAGATCATAATATTCCATCTTTTTAAGTATCATCATAATCATTCCTAATAAATTATGAGATTATAACATAAAAATTTTATCATATTTATAGCATTAAATTTCAATATCCATTAAATAATGAAATTAAAAAAAAAATTAAATTTAACAATTAAATTTATATTCATTTTATAACTTGTAAAAATAGTTGTCAAAACACATCATGGGAGAATATAGGTGCATAATAGAACATTTTCCTTAATGAAGGTAAATTGAGAAAAACATCCCCTCACCAATTTGTTAATTATGAATTTGTAAACCCTAAGAGAGTGATATAATTAAATGGTTATGTAAATAAAAATAAATTTCGGGGTAATAATCATGAATCAAATTCATTGGAATTTTACATATCACATAAATGAAATAGGAGGTGACTATGGCATGTGTATCGTTGAAGTAAAAAAGTGAGAAAGAAATCCCTTATGTCCTTCAAAATACTTTGATGTAGACCGAATGAAAGGGATAATATCATTAGTATTATTAAATCCAAATAATATTTATGAAATTTATAATAATATATACTCATTGGAATTATATAAACCACTAAATAAATTGTTGTATATGGCATATATATCACAGAAATAAATGTGAGACATGAAAACCCATACCTTACAAATAGAATTCATTTATAGATGATAAAATATCCTATATAATAAATATAAGTTTATTAAAATAAATTAAATAGACATAATTATATATCTATAACACCATATATTATTTTCTTAGGACCATTAACAAAATTTTTTAAGAAATTTTGTGATAAAGTTTGTTTTCTGGAAACAACTGTAGTGTTTTTCATTTATGTTTTGATTTGATACGTTTGGTACTCTAATATATATCCTTGACACATTACCACATGAAAAAATATCATGTTATAAATATCATATTTATACAAAAACTATATATTAAAAAACCATAATAATGGTTCTAGTAAACATAGTATTTTACAAGCATGGAGAAGACATGCCATATATAAACATTTGTAACATTTCCATTTCTAAATATCATTCTAGAAAGGAGATAGGTATTTATGTATCTTTAAATTGTGATAACAATATACTTAATAAATATTTTTCCTTTAATTATAATTTCATATATAATGTTTTTAGTGTTTTTATTAAAAGAGAGAGACTTATCATATGGTGATGGCGGTAGTCCATATGTACATGAACAGTGTTTTCATCACTCAACAAGTGATAAAATAAGTAGAAAACAAATATATTATCATTTCATATTGATATATAATTCCTATAATTATTAATTATTTCATTTAAATCCAATAAATATATCCTTATTATTTTCAACAGAATGAGTCAGTAAAAAAATATTGCATCACTTCACATGGTGGTTGTCCACAGTTTACACGAGTGACATTTCCATATCCCATATGGAATGAAAGGATTTTTTATATCATATATTTAATTTATTGTACTACTTATGTTATAAATGTAAATTTTTCTCTTTATATCGATCATCATACTCAACTTGGGGGAGTGGTAATTTAAAAATTAATTTCATTGGTTCTCCATGTGGTAGTCCTCCACAAGCACAATTGTTGAATTCATAATGAAATTGATCGATGTAAAAATAGTTTTTATTCATTAACATAAAATAATAAATATTATAATATTTATTAAAAAAATTATTCTATAATACTGATTTAATTTAAATATAAGTAGGTTGGGGAAGAAATAAAATAATAATACTCGATGAAGGAAGTTACCATTTCCTCTTGTGACGACCTTATATTTCACCAAAATCCTAAAAAGGATAGAATTCGGACAAATATAAAACTTCTAGGATGACAGGATGGATGCTATGATGTGATTTTGTACGGTATTTTATGATAAAATAGGGGTTTTTAGTGTGAATAAGGGAGGAGAGAGATTTACTTCTATAAGTGAGGTGAGTGACATACGAGTTAATATTTAAAAGAACGAGGCATACCTGCATTTTTTTACATTACAAAAGGATGAAAAATGACTTATTTTATAGTATTATAGATTATAGCATAGATTTATTTCAATAAAATATATTTTATAGTTGTGTTTATGTCATCAAAATATATAAAAACTTCTTTTATCCCCGAGATAGACACATTTTTCCTATAACCCTGATAAATAATTTTTATTATTTCTAATATTGATGTTGGAAAAAATATTCCCCTAATTATATAATAAAAATTATTCTTCTTCGATATGCAGAATCAATTTTTATAAATTAAATTAACCTAATTGTAAAAAAATTAATATAAATTTAATTCTTCATTCATGATGAAAATGATAGACTTCATAGAGAAAATGTTCAAATGTTTACGAAGTTTTTATATCAAAATTGATCATTGAAATTATATCAATGATCTATAGTCGACTAACATATATATAATAATAATTTTTAAATAATTCAAATGAAAATTTAATTTTCAATTATAATTAAATATTTTAACTATTCCTCAGAGAAATAATATTCTTTGAAAAATACCTCAAATTAAACATAAGATAGTTTTTAAATAATTATATTTTATTTTATTTTAATTTTTCAAAAAAAAAAATTAATAATTTTAAAATATCATTTCATTTTAAGTGTATTAAACGAAATAAAAAACATTTTTTACAAAAATGTAGTTTTATTTCTAAAATTTCATGTATTTTTATCTCTTATATTAAAAAAAGTTTAAGAAAAATGATATAAATTTGATTGAATATTTAATATAAAAAAATATTTAAAATATTTCATGGAATATTATATTGATAATTTTTTTTTGAAAAACTAATTAATAAGAATAAAAATAGTAACTATTGAAAAATATTTCCATTATTTTCAAATAGTTATAATTTTCATATATAATTAATTAATCACAAAATAATTATTTTTATATAGATATTTAAATAATATATTTCAATAATTTACATTCTTCTATTCATACCTACCATTCTAATGGCCAAGATATAACAATCATATTAAAAAATAATATTTCAAATTTCATTTAATCTTAGCATTGAATTTAATGAAATACATAACTAGTGTTCCTGGTAAAGCAATATAAACTCAATGTTACGTGTGATGAAAAATTTCAAACTGATTAACAGTATTTTTAAATAATATTTTACAAAATTGGGTTGTATTATATACTTGGTGAAAATTAAAGGTCCTGTAAAGAGAAGTGATATCTTCCCTTATATCCTCAAATATTTGTATACAAACTAATGAGTCATTACCATAAAAAATTTATCACCTATATGAAACAATAAATGTAATATCCTATGGTTTTAATAATACTTATACTTCTCAGATATTAGATTTAACTCATTTAATTTAGATAGACTCTACTAGAGTTCACCTATACAATATTTTTCCCATTAATAAATCCTCCCATGCCTTGTTCCAACAATGTAGAGATCAGAATGACTTAACACAAAATGCCTCATAACAATTCATCTAAATAAAATACATGTAACTAGTGTTTAAGGTGGAAGAAATAAATTATAGGTGACCATTATATTCACCATATAAATATAGAATATAAGATCACAATATAACAACCAGTATGAGAATATTCCACTCTTATTATTTATCAGTATGACGATGGTATATCATGCTCAATATTCTTTTGGTCCCCAAGGCCGTAACGAATCCCTTCAAATGACATGGTATAAATTGTGAATATCTATTAGATACATTTCTCAGTTAGGTTCTATTAATTAGAACTATCTTATAGACATACAAAATTCCAATATCATTCACCATGTGAGGCTCCCTAATTTGTAATAAATAAAAAACATTTACTATTGAGTGAATATTCACACAAAAAACACTCTAAATCATTGTGGTCCAGGGGGTAATACATAAAAAATTCCATTATTATGTCCATCCACTTCCACATTGGTATAGGATATTGCTAAAGTAGTCATCCAAGATGGTGTTTATCAGGCCTTATCATATATGAGGTTAGAAGTTAAGAAAACGAATATAGTAATGGTCGTCTTCAACCCCAAAACCCTAAATTGTCTGTATATTTCATAATAATTCATTTTAAAACAATGTTGTACAAACCTCAAAGTGGTATGGAATATTCTCATCATCATACACTAGATGGATGAATGGACTACAAATATCATGTGTACATGGATCACATTTTTCTCATCCTACCACTATTAGTATATCAAGTAGCAACTAACAAGTTGTTCTAGAATTATAGAACACTGTAGGTCAGATTACTATATGTTCATTAACCAAAATATTAATGATGTGATGTCCACCAGTGTGGTACATGTCAGTGACCCCTAATCCTCGGATCCAACCATCTCCAAATCATCCTACAAGATCAATATGGATCCTTATTCCACTAATGGTTATTCACTATACTCTATATATAACAGATACTTATATCTAAGAGATTATGAATCAATGCTACATTTATTAGGTGAATAATAAATCCTAAATTAAAATATATGTTGATAATCTATGTAGATCATCCTTTTAATGTTCATTTTCTTATGTGTCCTGACATAGACATGGATATTATATTATATCTATAAAAGAATCATATCATCGAAGATATATTGTCTCGAACTCATCAAAGTGTAGACCAATGTTTCAAACTCTAACATTTGGGTAAAATTTTCAACTCATGGGGTTAAAGCTTATGTGATGCATATGATACTAAGCTACACCCTTCATTAGCAGAACTCCCAATTGGATTCATAATCTATCATATAATAACCCATAATATACCCACGTAATTTGATGTATCTAAAATGGATATATAGTAATCCTACTCATAATATCATAAATATTATATTCCCACTAGCTTAATGACTGAAATTTCACTTGATTCTTTTCTTGTATAGTGATTGTTGCTGATAAGTGTGATAATTCCTCAGTAATCCTTTGGAAATACAAAAATAAACACAGAATGATACCATTTTATAAAAAAAATTGGGAAATGTACATTATTTTATTTATTTAACATTATCATAGTCCACGGACACACTAATCTCAGAAACCACATAGACTAATACTTTCACCTCATAAATTTTAATGTTACATTTTAACCACCTGGCATATTGATATTGTGATCTATGTATACACATGGATAAAACTTGATGAATGTAATCATTCTCCTGATTCAGTGAGTAGATAAATATTCTGTAATGAACACCACTACAATATAAGTTTATATATGTTTGTAATATCGTATTAAAAAGGACATGGACACAATCAGTTCATTCATTAATGCCCCAAACACCACCTAGTACACATATATCCCATAACATCCTTATAACAAAACCTTCATTATATCCACTCAATAACACAAAAATAATTATATATTGAATGATGATCAATCATGAAAAATGGGGCTCCTCATAATTATTCAAAGTGATCATCGATAATGACAAAGAGATAACTATTCTTCACTATCACAAGATTCAACATTTTTTTATCTAAACCTAGGCGAGGACTTTAATATATTTTATTAGTGAAAAATATAGGTGGAAACCATGGTTTAAAACTACTACGGATAAATCCCCTCTGATTAAATTATTTGAGTTGTACCATGATCTCTATTAAATCAACTATTTTCATAAAATATAGTGGTAATGAAATAACATTCACAAATGGAATGAGTTCTATGTATCACTCAACGCCTCTTTAAAGAGTATGTCATATGAAATGATCTAGAAATTCATCTGTATAGTGGTCCATAAATAGTTCAAATTATATGGTCCTACCACTGATCTTGTTAAAAGGACAATGTGAACAACCAATATTGTGATCACCCACATAATACTCATGTTTAAAAAAACTCTATGTAATTCAATTTTTATTGAAAAGTAATCATGAAATTCCCTCCCTTAAGAAATATAAATGTACACATCTCTGATTGTAGTTGATATGGCCTCCAATTATGGTTATCTAATATTATATGAAAATCATCAATGATCATAATCTATTAAATTATGAAGTTCAATAAATGAGGATAATAAGAAATTGTTTTTGGATACTATGTTCATCACTAATGATGGTCCACTTTCATGAAAAATGTTTTCTCAACTGAAATAACTCAAAAGGAAACCTAACCAGTTTTTTATGTATAGAAAATAATTTTTTAATATAGATAGATATTAATAACTGCTGTAAAACATTTTTATATATCAGAAACGAGAGTGCAATACCATAAATTTAATAGGAGATGGTCACTTACCATAGTTTATAGGATTCTATTCAACTATTTCAACACGCGCATCCATAGTACCAAGTACATGTACCTAAGATGTATTAATATTCAATTTCATAAATATCAAAGCATACTACTGATGACCTTGACTAGATTCATGGGTCATAAATACCGTTTATCAATCCTAATCAGTATTGAGCATATTTCATAATTTAATTCTTTGAGAGGACCATAAAAATTTACCTCAGTGAAATGAGATGATAATGTGGATACCATTAGGGACTCCTACTATTATTCCATAAACTCATTTTCTCATTAATGATTTACGAATCATGAAATAATTTAATAAAAATAATGTCTTAGAAGTTCTATTAGCCGACACCATCCTGTATCCAATCATATCCCATCATACCCCACCACCTTTTAACGATCCCCTAAAACATGAATACAACTTGCTTCACTACCCTATCCTCATGTGTTTAAAAAATGTAAAAGAAAGTATCACTGATATATATGTAATATTTTTCATCTTTAAGTCACCTTGTTCCCAAAATGTATTTTTGGGTGTAGGAGCTGGAAGACTCTGATAGAGTTGACCATTGACCATGGTGCCTCCATGCCCTTGGAAGGAACATGAAGAAAAAACCTTAACTAAGGTGATCCCATAGAATACAATACTAGATCATTCCTGGGAGCATAATTTTGTGTACCATACCAAATGTGGTGGAATAGAGGCATCCTCCCTAGTGGAATTAACTCAGTCAATGGTAGCAGATGGGCCCATCGGCCTCTATCAGAGTGTATTCTTATATAAAATGAAGTAAATGTTAATGAAAATTTTCAGGTTTATTAACATGAATTCTAATAATCTTATGACTTCACATAAGGTTATCCTAAGTGTATTCTCATAATCCAAGGTATTTAACACATATCTCTAATAAAAATATGATCCCTTTATGTGAGTCTTATATATATAAATATATAAAATATAACATCATTCTAATGATTAACTATTTAATACAGAAGTTTATATGACTCAATGAAAGAGTAAATGTACATCATAAAAAAATATTATTATTAAGGATTAAAATTAATTATAAATTATGGAAAAAACAATAGGTATAATTAGTGAATCTGATCCTATTTTCTTATTCATTTTGAATTAATGCACAAAACTCCAACAAACCCATAACAAGAATTGCATAAATGGGAACATATAGTTCCATTACATGTGAGATATGTAGTAACATTATAACAGCCCAACCTGAGTTCCAAATAATTTATTTATATACTATCATAACCCAGTCTTGTCAAAATAATATTAAAATATTTTATACGATAACGTTTTAAAAAGTACTATCCCGAACCACTAAGTTTGAGGTAGAAATTCACTTTACATCCTGAACTCATCCCTATATGTATGATTCTTCCTAAATGAAGTGATATTTTGAATTCAATTCATGGGGATACTATACCCTTAGTATCATATCCCTAGAAAAAATTAACATATTCTGACAACATAGAGAAAAGTAGATGAATTAGTTAAAATATATTGAAATATATTTCATACAATAAAAGGTCAGGATCCCCATTGGGATTTTAGAAAAGAGTTTTTAGAGTGTATTTAATAAAATATAAACAAATGTGGAATTCTGTGGGGTATATTCGGATACCCCTCCCCGCCTCTTTCCCTCAACTAAACCATTACCATATTCCCCATTCTCTTTTCTAGATAAATTTTGTTAAAGACAATATATTCCTAAAAATGACCATATTAGGCGTCTGTACTAAAAATAGGTAGGACACCTCTAAAGCATGAAAGAAATTCACATTTATAATAGGTTCATTCCATTATAAGAATAAATACACAAGGAATCATAAAAACAAATATCGTGAAAGTGTGTATTATCCAAGTCATAGTGACAAATAAAAATGCCTTCTTAATCTTTATAACAAAATGATTAAGAAGGTATTTTAATGTAACCATTAAGTACCCACCATCATATTGAAATTATACACGATAAACTCAAGGAATCGAGTATTTAGTATAGTCACAACTCTAGCTAGTGAACATGAAATCAATATTCTAAATAATTTGTGTTCTAAAATGTCTACTCAATTCATAGGCCCTATAATTTAATCCATGATTTTATAATATATTTTAATGCCCAAACTAATACCATTTGTACTAAGTAGGTGATCTATATTACCCAATGTTTGCCTCCCTATATGAATGAGGTGACCAACTTGTAGAAAGGTTCTCAAAACCATCAATGGATAGTTTATGCTATCAACATCATTTATTTGATAAATTTATATAAATGGTAATTAAAAAACATAGAAAAAATGTAGGATAAGATAATAATAAATTTAACATGTTTGATATTATAATATTGAAGGTTATCTATGAGGAAAGTCAACCCAAAGTATATAGATAATTATAATATAAAACATAAAACAATAAAATTCTACATAGTTTATTCTGTTAATGCTCCAAATTCCATAATCCTTGGCTCAACCATTTTCCATGTCCCCCTTCATCTATTTGATATCGAATTGGATGAAGTATATAAATGAATCCAAATACATGTATAAGCTTGATGGGTCCAAAATAAATTCATTGAAGAAGAAGATATTTTGATCTCACATGGAATATAAAAATAAGAAATCTGATGAATAACTGGAAGGAAAATGTTAAATTTGGAAATCCCGTGAAATAAAAATTTCATCACAAATCACTGATCCATATGGTGTTAAACCATTATCATGAATCACCCTAAAAAAGAAATATTGAATTGGTGGAGATTTTATCTTCGGTGCCTAAGAAATGAGAAAATCATTTTTTTTGGATTGGAGGTGATTTATTCCCCTTCAAATGATGTCCCCTACACCAATGAACTCTCCCAAATAACATAGTCATTCACAGTCCGAGGAATTATTCTTAGGAACACACAAAATAAGACCCATGGACCGTCAAATACATCCATTCATGCTAGTACTCAGTCCCTCTATTGACCTATAAAAGGATCGTTTGGGGGATGGAAAAGGGGAAATGTAATGGATAACTAATCCGAAGAGGGTGTAGGAGAAATCCCACTTTCACATGAAGTAATTCACAAATTCCATCCCCCGAACCATATTTATGTGGCCCTTTCAGAAAAACCATCATACAAACCATACTTGGAAGACCCTCACCAAGAAAATTCAATACCAAGGAAGTGTCATTTATGATATTATGTTTCATTTTCTAACACTTCAAATGAATACATTTCTTCACAGATGGACCATTTAGGGACAAATTTTGAAGAACAGTTCTTTCCGACCAACTATTCAAGAGAAACCCTTTGTGGATAAGCCATTTCAGATAATCCATTCTAAGAAAACCTTCTGAGACAACACTTCTTGTATGATCCAATTGAAGACTTCCTTCGTAAATGCTCCATTATGGAAAACTCATTCATGAATATTTTAGATTAAACATTATATGGGACTTGAATCTTCCCAATTTAATACTGAGAGTTAAGAAATTTGACACACTCCTCTTGAAATCCCATCACTATCCTCATATGATGGTAGAACTAGATGGGGATGGTCTAGAATAAGTCCCACACTTTAAATTTCTAGGAATATTCCCCCAAGATACCAATACCATTTGACATTAAACTATATAGAAATCAACATAACCATTAGAGAAAATGTAAAGAACTTTTATTAACCATACAACATTAATTTTTTGCTTCCGTAGTCCTCACTACATGACACTAAAATGTAGTATTCACTACATGAAAAATATATTATTCCTTATGTAATAACATGATATTTATATATATAAATAATAATATTTATCATGAAATGATTATGAGATGGCTAAAAATTCAATATGTAATCATCCGAGTAGAAATCCTCGACCATAAGGGAATTCCTCCTAGGTCAAGTTCTAATAATTTATTGTGGGAGGAGACACATTTTCTCTACTTTTACTCAACTCAGGATGTACATTCATGAATCACCATGAGTAATTCTCATTACAATTAAAATATAAGAGGAATGAATCAAACTCAAAACCCCCCATCCCCCTTTAGACTTCACCACCTCATCCACCAGTGGACAGAAAAGAGTTGTGAGATCCTTTGATATATTGCTTCCTTTTTTTCACATCGATCATTACTCCTCTAGGATTAGTGGTTAGTGGAAATCATAAATGCCACTTGATTTTAAAACACAAATGGGCCTCTAATATGATATATGCCCTAAACATATCCACTTAAATGGGCCTCATGTATGGTATAATCAATAACTATATATATATAAATGGGCATCTTGTATATTATAAGTACTAATAATATCTTCATAAATGGCCCTCACATGTTGAATAATCCTCAAAGGTATCCTAAAATGCAAATGGAAAACCTATTTGGTATATGACTCAATCATTCTCAACCTCAACTGGGATGCTTCCATGCGTAAGCCCCGTCGATATTTTTCATTGGAATCTTCCACATGCAATCACTAAAAAAATTTCAAATTGTTCACTTTTGTGGGTTAGCTCCAACCATATGCACAAGATGGGCCTCCTACACAGAATAATCCCTGAAATCATATGAAAACCTTAAATGGGCCATATTATAAATGAATAAGCACTAGAATGGAATCCCTTGAGTGGAAGCCCCAATTGTGGTCCCCCGAAATAAAAAGATCACATGCGTATGACCCCCCCCCCCCCCCGAGCCTCCATTATGGTGTACACCCTGATATATCGAACAAAGTGGGATTTGATTCGCAACTTAATGTGATACATAGGAAGTCCCACTGAAGTCCAAGCCCTACACTTAAATTCAACATAACGTTCTTTGCACCTCATCCAATGTAGGGTCATATACACTAGTAGAACATATCTCTTTTGGGTCCCTCATTGTTCCAAGGTATAAGTACCACAACATCCTTGACTATAAACCTTTCCCCTAGACATCCTTGACATTGTACATTAAGCAACATGGTTGTGTCAATGTTAGATGACTGTAAAAGATGATGTGCCATGTTAAGTTGAACAATAACTATGTGGGCTCTGATTCCTTTAATTAAGATATATAGGAAGCCAATCTTATGAGTCTAACCCTGACATCAAAACATATTTTCCCCTGGATGATGATGAACATAAGAGTGCCTCCCTATGTGGCTAAAAAATACTATCATCATAAAAAAATACCTGATCTGTTTATAAAAATGGAACCATTGGTGGAGAACCTCATACATATATAGATCCCACAATTAATGGAGAAACTTATATACAAAAAAAATGATTCCAAACCCATTTGTATTAATGATTAATTGATAAGTAAGGGTAATCCATATAATAAAAATTTTCTAATGAATAATGTAATCATGATTATATATTAAATATATATGCGAGTATTGAAATGGTCTACAGTTTCCTTTAAAAGTGATTGAAGATCTCAAATTCAAATACGGTCTTTTAATATGTGTTCCTTATTATTGTTGGCCATGTTAACCAATGAATGCATTTCTTTAGAATGTAGGTCCATGTGTAATAATAGATATAAGATCCATTTTGTATTTTTTTCTCCACAAAAAAACCTGTTGAAGACCATTCAAAGATGTTGTACCAGATGAAAATGAATGCACACCATTCAACCCCTTGAAATCGACTGCCCTGGAATAACTTGTTTTCATCAAAAACAAATTGGTGTACCTAATGGGAAAAAAATAGCTATGGTACCTCTTTCACATTATGAAATGTATTTATTTCCCAGCACTTGTTTGACCATTTTATTCTTAATATAAACACGTAGTTTGGGGAAACAAAGGTATGATTAATAAATACCATTAATAAAAAACAATGCATCCTTAAGAAATATGATCTATAACAAGAGTTTTATGTCTTGTTAATAACAATTGAACAAGGAAGAATAATCAATCATATATCGAGAACCCATGACCTTTGGACATAACCATGATCGTTTATAACACATTCTTTAGATCTAGCTTGAAAACTGATCATCATAACATAAGTAGTTCATAAAAATCTATAACGATAGTGGCATGATACTCTTTATCCTCAAGGATGAGAGTCTTGACTCAATCCATGAGGCCCACTAATAACCATGTACATCTTATCTTCTATGGATCAAGATATATCATGTCCACATGGAATCTCAAAACCAACGTGTTCTAGTTTCTTTCACCATGATATAGTAATCCTACCATATCTCTAGGTTATTATTTGGAAATCACCATGCATTGTGTGCACTCCCACTCCTAGGATAAATAATACCAGAATTTTCAACCACTCAAAAGTATCAAAAATGCCTCCAACATCTTGGTAGAAACATAATGGGGTTGATCATAAAAAAGAAATCATATAATATCATCATGAAAATATAATATCAAAAATAAAACAATATGTGATCATCATAAATAATTGAAATAAGATACATAAGAGAGAATATGTTATTGATCCTCATAACTGGGTCTTACGAGATACTCACAAAACCTCATGTTGATCACACTCAACAATGGGTATAAAAATAAATCAAACAAATCATCCCATGGGATAAATATTATAAAATACCCCCAAATTTAATTAAAAACCGAATGCAATGTGGTTAATTATGATTAAAATGGATCACCAGGGATCAAAGATCTGACACATCATACACACACGCACAAGGATAAAAAGAATGTACATTAATGAACTCCTTAATGCGGATTTTCTAAACTAAAAAGAGGTCTACAATAGAGTCTCCAGATGTTTTCTATTCAAGATGATTTTTTATAGAATCACATTCCATAACGAGTCTCTAAATAGTACCAATATCATTGTATGTTGAAAGGGACTAATTAAATTATTTGGATTTATTGTCGATTGATGAATGGAAAGTGAAATTATAGAAAATTATAGAAGAGTGACACGATTCAATACAGTGTTCATAAAACCAATATAAATCAGTAAAAATAATGATTATATTGATTACAATTAAGGTCTCATGATGATCTTTTTTTATTACATATCCATAAATGTACTCTGTTAGCATGAATTCAGGATCCTATTAATAGGGGATGTTGTTGACATGTAGAATCATGCACCGATATACAATGAAATTGTAAATATACTAAGGATATATTATCAATAGGTCACCAAAAAAATTATCAAGAACTTTACTTGTGTATATATGATTATTAAATATTCAACCTGTATGTTATATAATTATTTATCACAATACATCATTAAGGAACTATATTAATAAATTTTCTATAAAAAATGTATTAATCATAGATGGATCATCATAAAAATCACACATCCCTCAGAGATCCACAAATGTTTGTCAAAGAGTAATATGTATCTATAAAATATATAAAGAAATTTAAATGGCATGTGATCACTATAATGGTGAAGTAATTGAGAGGAAATGGAAGAGTTATGGGAGCATCTATATTCATGTGATAGATTCAAAAAAATTAATAGTAACATTGGGGACATAATTTAGTAAAAATTATGGTCTATAAAAATTTATTGTTCACAAATATGTGGTTCATTTAATGCACACCTAGAATAACTACAAAATATAACATATATGGTCATAACAAAACAAGTGGATTATTCACATTTTAGACTTGTTGATTGCAGCAATGGGATTCTAGTTGACCCATTACCTAGCTACCATCCTTTCATGAGACACCATGGAACCAATTTGTTCCACATCTTCAATACCAATTATGTGACCAACAGAAATATAACGAAAAACATAAAAAATTCCATCTTAAATGAAGGAACATTAGAGAAAAGAATTTTTTTATTAACATGACAACCTGCAACATTGAGTCAATTAATGGAGGTTAAACATTGATACAAAAACAATGATATATGTTTAGGTGAATATTTATAAATTTATGAGTATAAATAGAATTTTAATTTTTAGATTTAAAATGTTAATGATAATAATAGTTTTTGAATACAATATTAAACTTATACACATATATGCATTTATTTATATATACACCAAAAAATACACAAAAACATATATATATATATATATATATATATTACTCTACAAAATTATTATCATATAATCATATAAAATCACAAACAAATATAAAAATTTATAATAACAATATATATATGTGTGTGTGTGGTTGTGTGTTTAAAAATTATAATTTTTAATATACAATTTGATTGTACGATACCCATTGATAATTTTTATAATAACCAATTTGATTGAGTTAATAAATAAATGTAAATATTTTATAACATATTTTATTTCATATGTGTATATGTGTTTATATATATGTTTATATTATATTTTAGTATTTTTATAAATAGATTCATGAATATATATAAACATCCTTTTAGTATAAATTCATTCATCTTTAAAATGAATTTCACAAATATTTGTAATATAATGTTGAATCAGTAACATTGAAATCTGGTCCATATAACATTTATTAAATTAATTGAAAATTAATAACTAGTGGAATGTTGGTTAGCTAAATATAATCTATATTAAGGTAATATTTTGTAAAATAGTTATATAATATTCCAAGAATGTCCATATTTTAGCCTTAATTGATCTCAACTATTCCAACCTGAATTACAAAAACCAAATGAGAAATTTAATAAAATTAAACCATATAAGTTGTTTCAGATCACATTATAATATGATAAACTCTTTATTTATGATTCCATATAAAAATAATAACATCATACTAACATAAATAATACCATTTTTAGAAACAAAATGTCATCTTATAGGTGATGCATGTGATTCTAAAAGTGATTTCATTAGAAATAGCTTGGCCGCATATCTAGATTGATGGATAAAAATATAAAAATGAGAAACCTATTATTTCTTTAGGAAAATCTAGATCAAACCATCAGAATTTTAATAATATTTCAAGCCACCAATAGAAAAAAATCCTAAGAATTGTTTTCAAATTTTATCATGTTTAATACATTGGTGGGATTCACTAGTTATCTAAAATTTACATATCAACATCTCTAAATTATATAATTGACACCTAAATTTAAAAAAATTTAGAATAATGTGGATGAAAAGTGAGACCATGTGGCAGTATATAGGTAATGGGATCTATAGTGATATAATCTATAGCACCAACAATTAATCCACACATAAGAACATTCCAAAAAACCCCTCTAATGGTAGTAAGATTGCTGCCTTTTGAAAAATAACCACCATTGTTAATCCTAGTAAGAATGGTTATAGTAGAGGTGTACAGAAATCCCCATATACATTTTAAATATTTGTGGTTAATAATTAAATCAAAATGTAAAATTAAAAATACAAATAAGATTCATTTATATCATTCATAGAAGGGAAACTCAAATCCATTTTTTATTCCCTTTAAATTTGTGAGATTATATTTTTCATGACGATTCTATACATGAAGAATTTTATAAAGTCCATATGACATTTTCAACAATCATATGGATGGTGATAGAACATAGGGATTACAATAGGGATTATTTAAGGTTTAATCTAGATATTTTTCCATAATATTTATTTTAAATAATAAATATATATTACTACCCATAAACAAACATGTAAATTAATATGTCACAAAATATTATATTTTATAGATTTTATAAAACATCTAGTCAATTTTATTGTGAATTGGTAATTATTTAAATAATATACCCTAATAATAAATCTACAATGTCATATGATTTTAACGAAATTAAATGAATGTATCTATCATACACCCTCTTCCATTTCTAAAAAAAATATTGTATTTTATGGGACATGGTACATCAAGTGATGAACCATAAATTATAACCATTATTATTGATAGTGATAGTAGAGGCTACATGATATAGAAGTTATAGTTTGATTTATTTTACTCCCCAAACCTATGCTTCATGTTATGGTAAAAACAAACGCTGAGTGTTTATTTTATAAAATTTATCTAAAAATTATACATTCATTTACATATGAGGATCAATTATAGTCTAAGATATATTTGAAAAGGACAGTTATTACGTATCATAAATTTTAAAACAATAAATAAAAAAGGAATATATGACACTATTATCGCTTTAGTTTTAAATTTTATAAAATCTACATGTATCCAATAAATGAACATTAATTTTTTTTATAAAAGCACTGGTTGAGAAAAATAACCTAGTAATTGGTTAAAAAACCACTAAAAGACCACTTTTCAAAAAACAATTGTAAATACTTATGAAAATAATTTTTTATAATACCATTAAAAATCGTGTAAATGCTTATAATTAGGAAAATTTAATTTTGTAAACACTATTGGAAATATTATATATCACGGAAATGATTTTTGACAAATCATTTGAAAACATCATATCAGAAAACTTTTTGAAAGTACTTATAATTTCCAAAATGTAATTTTTAATACACTTATTGAAATATAATAGAATATGAAGAACATTTTGAAAAATACCCCAAAAATATTATTTTGCAAATGCCTTCGAAAAAACATACGCCTTTAAAAAAGTATATAATAGTAATTGGAAAATAATTAGTCTTTGTTAAATTATATAATGTATGTGAAAATAATTATTCTACCCAAAAAATTATAATGATTCGACGATACTTTCACTTTGAAAATGATTTAAAATAATCTGGTAATATTTTAGAAAAAACTAAGTATTATTTTGGATGAAAGATAACAGATCCACATAAAAGACTAAAGGCTTTCGAGGACTGCCCATTTTCCATATGAATGGCTTTACTCCCCACTACCCTTTCTTGTTTACAATGTTAAGGTTCTAATTTTATAAAAATATCTAAATCATTTCTTACTTATTTATGCATTTTTTATATTAACTGTTTATTTAGAAACAAAATCCAATAAATAAACATAAAACTTCAAAATTAAATATATAAATATAATGATTTTAAATTTCATAGGAAATTAATTTCATGATTTATTATGACCAAATCTCATATCATTTACCCTCTTCTTGGACCACTAATAATAATAAAAGTCCATCTATTCAAATATTCATTCATCAATTCTTGAAATAAATTTTATATAATGTGATATATTTTATCAGTTAGAAAAAAATCTAGAGTAATAATATCAAAGGCACATTTTCTTAATTGATTTTATACATAAAATAATTATATAAATTTATAAAAAAATCTCATAAAATTATAGAAATAGTATATTTTTATTTACATAAAATAATTGATAGAAAATAATAATCATAAAAAATTAGTACAAATATAATTATGTAAAGTAACATTTTTAAATAAAGTATGTTATCCTTGTATTATTTTAAAAATAACCAATTTTGTAATATTGTCACATATATTTGATTTTAATTTTCATTCATATGAAATATAACATATTTAAAATCATAAAATGATAATTTACTATGTTTATATATATATACATAAACACATCAATATTATAACACACTTAAATATTTGTAAGTACTATATATTTTTCATAAAATATAAAAACCTAAAATAATGGTCTACACAATAGTAATAGTAAAATAACTATTTATTTAAAAAAATTATCTCAAACCTATATATATGTATATAATAATATAATCATTAATAAATTATCCTAAAAATAATGTATATCCTTAATGTATAATTTTGGAGTCAAAATTCTATAACACACAGAAAAATAATAATAGAATCATTTTTAAAATACATAAGTCTACATTGCATAATTTATAAATATTACATTGGGTAATATCATGATTATAAATGAATTACTTTTTCATTTCAAATAGTAAAATGATTCCAAAAAATATATTTACATAAACACATAAAATTTTATGTCTTATAATAAAATGATCTTGGACATTGAAATAATCAGATATGTGTGTGTCTGTGTGTGTTTGTATATTATAATTATGAATATAATACACCCCTAAAATCCATAATAGGATTTTTTGGCAACTAATCATAGTTTATGTAAAATATTACTTAAATATATATGTACATACTAAACTAAATGTTTTTATATATATTTATATATCTAAACCATGAATTAAAAATTAAAAATTAAAAATGTTATATATAAAACATGGAAAAATATTTTTTTATTAAAAAGAATGTTCCCCATACAAGAATAATAGAAATAAGGAATCATTTCCTTCATATTGGATTGAGTGTTCATTATAGATGATGGTGGAATAAAAAGAGATAAATAATAGAGTGCTCCAAAAATAAAATGATACTTTTCAAGCTTATATTAATATATACAGTGGCTACCAACTTTTAAGGGGATCATAGAAAAAAAAATTGAAAGTGAAAACTATTTTTGGGTTCAAGTATGAAGGTTGGGGAAAAAACAATGATTTGTAGGGAATGGTGAGGCATGTTAATTTTACATATATTTATAGGTATATATAATTGTTTTAAAATACCATTATTTATTTTAATGTTTGTATTGTTGATTCTCGTGATCCAGAAAGAGGTTTGAGATGATGACGAGGTGTTATTTTTCACCTTCAACATAGCTACTGGGTGAGGTTGATGCATTGTGGAGTGAGGGATTCAGCCATATATGTGAATAGTGATTGAGGGTGCATTGGTTTGGAGAATTTGATGTAGTTTTCAATGTGGGAAACTATTTTGGTTGACTGTGACAATGGGGAACACGTCAACATCACAAGGACTTGGCTCTTCCAATTCAGGTTGTAGATGGATATATAGGGAGGGTAGTGTGGACTTATTAGTGATGATTAGAATAGATAATTTAAGGGGTTGTCACACCCTAGATTTTAGTTTTCATTTCATTCTAATTCATTTTCTATTCCTTAGGAGAAACGTGTGACATGGTTGAGAGTATGTGGCCTCATTTATTTTTTTCCATGGCCTATCTTTCCATCCCGTAATTCCTCTTGAATACCTCAATGTTCCCCATGAATTCAACCTCCATTTAGCTTTTAATTTGGAGAAAAATGGAATGTTTTCAGGTGGATAGAATAGGTCGTATAGTTTGGCCGCACGGTTTACAAAAACATGCCACGAAACCTTGTAGGGTGAACCACACATTAAAAATAATTTTTTAATTCCAATTTTTTATTTCCAAAATAAACCCTATTGTTCCCATTTCTTTTCCATTTCATTGATCCATACATGTATGTCTCCCAAGCACCCCATAGATCATTAGGAACACATTTTTGTTGGCGTTTTTTGTGGGGAAACATCAAAATAATCCATGTAATTGCTTATATCATATGTTTTCTTCCTTCTCCATAGGGTTTCCTTCATCCTTCATGAAGTTATAAAATTTATAGAAGCTAGGGTTCATACCTAGGGGTTTATTTTGTGACTGTTTTGGTGAAATCATGTGGATTGGGGTTTTTTTTCATTACCTTGTGGGGAGGCGGTGGTGCGGTTGATGTTTCACACAACGATATAGGGTTTTGATGAAAAATGTTGGTGACACCATTTATATGAAATATTTCATGAGGTAGTTTTTCTAGATTTTTGTTTTAGGTGTATTCCTCCTTAATTTTATTGGTGTGAAAACCATTTTTAGTGGCATTTATTAAGTGGTTGATTTTAAAGTGTCTTTTTTGTGTTGAAATGATTTTTTTCCATGGTTATCCCATGTTGTATCAATTGAGGTTTTTTTATGGTCCATGAATGAATTTTATTAAATATTTTTAGGGAAGAAAAATATGGTTGGGTATGGTTTTTCATGGGTTTTTTTTAAAGAGTGTTTTTAATTCCTTTTATTTTGAAAGCATCATTGAACATCTTGAAATTGTTTTATGAATAGTATAATTTTTTTAGTTATGCAAATGGTGAAAAACATATTGGTGTACTATTTTGTCAGTGTGTATCTTAAAAATAGGGTTTTTAAAGGGAATGTAGTGATTGGGGATTTAAAACATTTTTAGAACATTATATGAAATGTGGAAATGATTTATTAAATTTTATGAATTGTGTGAAACATGTTTGTAGGTGATTTTTGTGTGAGTATGATGTTAAAATGACTTCAAATATTAAAGGAGTATTATTTAAAATTCTTGTTGACTATTTTTTGTGTGTGTTATTTGGAAATTTAATTTTCATGTTAAAATGGTACTTTATACGATGTGCATCTTATTTGGGAAAACGAGGGAAAACCAGAGGATCTAGGTGGGTGGACATGTACAAGTATGCTAATGATCCTAAGTGGTTTCGTCCATGTTTTACATAGAATGTTTGATGGTGACAAAAATAATTAAACTCTAATGATTATTTTGGGGACCACTATGTTATGGGTATGTTGTTTACTAGTGTCTCATGAAGAAGAACAGATATTTATTATGATTTCTTTTTTCCAAGAAACGAGGTACCAAGGAACCACAATTAGCTAGTGCCAAGGGTTATATCCCATGACTAGTGATCATTTGATATCTTATACATACCATTGGAATATGGTGTGTTTGGATTCAATATTCATTAACATTGGCATTTTATTTAAATTTTTTCTTTCTTTAATGTAACCCTCTTGACAATTGTTTCCATTTAATGTTGCATCCCTTTGAATTTGTTACTAGAATATTTTCCTATAAAACATGCAAGATGTTAATAATATAATGTTTATCACATGAAATTTATTTTTGGTGGAATTCTACTATGATTAGTCTTACATCCTACTTACACCTTTGGGTGTTTGTAGACTTTTTTATGTTTGAAACAGGTAAGGGAAAGGTCATTGGTGATGACAGTTTGGGGTGTTAGCCTCCTTTCTTGGTAAGGTGTTGTGGAGAATGCTTGGGGGTGATTTCCCATTGACATGTGGTGGTTCATGAGTTGTATCTGCTGCTATTATTTTGGTTTGGACATCACGAGTGTTGATTAAACCTTGTAACTCATTTCATTATTTTTATGAAAGGCTTGTTTGGATTAAAGTTTCTGATTCATTTTGTTGGGTTTTTTTGTTGTGTTATGTTTTTAAATTCAACTAAATCGATCCCAATAATTAGTATGTGATCATCAGGAACTTGTACCATCACATTAGGATTTGGAATTCCCATATGTTTTTTCCCAATCTAGGATATGTGCTGGTTTTGATGGAAACCATATCTATTTTGGGAAAAAATTGTATTAGAGAGAGGTTATCTCTTTTTGGGTGATGTCTATTTAGGAAATATTGTGGGTAGACCAGAGTTAGGATTTTCGGAAAATTACATTCCAATTATGAGTAGTATGCATTTCCATAAAACTTTGTGATGGTACTCAAGTCTTCATGGAATGATGGGGTTTATTTGAGTACGTTTGTTATGATGGATCGTCAATGAAAGGTGAAATGAAAATGGATTTGGGTCATTGGCCTCAGTGAGCTCCCGTGGCCTGGAAATCCATTTGGGGATGAGGATATTATCCTTGAAAACTCTCCATGATGGTAATGTGATTGGAATATGGTATCTAACCATATGTATAAGCCACCCAGCATTACTAATTTCCTCCCACATTGTCTTGTGTCTCTTTGTTTTCGAATCTCAGAAACATGGTTTTGAAGTAAAAGTGGCATGGTTTTATGAAATTTGAATATTATGATATAGTTCTCTAGTAAAAAATAAATGGTGGACTTACCAAAGGGTGGAAAGAATTTTTTTTTAATCTTATTGAAATGGAAAATGGTATTTTCACACCACTTTGGAAAGTGTGAAATATGTTAATGTGGGTTTTGAAAATATTTTTAAAATAGAATTTTCTAAGCTATTGAAATGTGTTTTTAATGGAATGATATGATTTGGAATTTATGTGTGGACTTTAAATAGTGCATTGTATTTGATAATTAATGTGGTTTTTAAATGATTTAGTAAATTATGGAACATTGTTTTAAATGAGGATAAATGATTTATTAAATAAATGGATGTTGTTGAAAGGGAGTTTGTCATAATACCAAAAGTGTTATGAAATGGGTTGAGATGCTTTGAAATAAATGTGTATGACATGAAAACTAGTTCTAATTTGAATGGTTTTTTATTTTAGGAAATTTTTTGTAATTTATTAATTTGAATTTGATTCTGTGACTAGTGGTTTTGAGAAAAAGTGTCGGTTGAATGTCTTGTTTTTGAAAAGTACAAATAATTTTTTCCTAAACATTTTTTTTCGGTGAGGGACTGCATGCATAGATTTTTAGGGTATGATAAATGGTTAATGGAATGGATTGATGTGTTTTGAAATGAATATGAGGAGGGTTCTTATTGTGGAATTGAAACATGCATGTTTGAGTCTTATGGGATACGATTGATGAATGTGCTAACCCAAGAACCCGTTTACATTCAAGAGATGATTCACTTTAATATTTTTTTGTTTTGACAACTGGTATTTGAGTTATGTGTGATTTTTGTTTCTGGGATGATTATTGTGGGATATTTTGAGTTTTATAACCCCTCTTGTTTGAACGATGTTTTGGGGGTTTTTTTTGACGTTAAGTTGGATTGATGTGTGGGTTGGTGGTCTTTGAAGAGAAATATTTTGGGAAACCTTTGTGGTGGTTCCCCCCTTGTGTTCTTCTCTATACTATGGTATGTTATGAACAATGGACCACCATGGTTGGGTCCTTGGGTTTTCTTGTTGGCTATGGAATGCCCCAATAAAGAAATAATGCCTTATTGAAGTGCAGCCACAATCAATTCTCCATTGTCAGACCCTCCAGTTGATCAACATTAGGAAATTTGTCTTGGGGGATGAGGATTGAGTGCACCTATCTTCAATTTTGGGTAAGTGGATCCTTTCGTAGTAGGAGTGTGTTTGTATAAGGTTGCAATAAACCTTGTCTTCCTATGTTTCATTATTTTTTCAAATCATCAAAAGTAGATTCTGACACTGTTGTGCATATAAGTTTTATTTGGAAGTGGTGAAGGTGGATTCTAGTGAAGAAGGTGAATGTGATCTGGGGTTTTTAGTGAAATATTCTTTCTAAGAGAGCCTTTGGGCCTTTCGTTGGTCTCTTTGAAGTAAGGGATATCGATAGGCCACTAGTGTGGAATATTTGGTCATTCAGGGACGTTATGGTTGCATTCCTTAATATAATTTTACTTGAATCTATATTCATGATTCCACTCCTGGTAATGTTTATGTCACTTTCATGGGTGATGTTCGGTGGAATCTTTTCTTTTTATGTTCTGTTTATGCGGTTGGATCAAGGTGTAGCTTATTGTGGAACAAGAAAAAGAAGTTTGTTGTAGTGTTTCTGTTCCTAAATATGAGGTAGGATATTTTTAAATCATTTAAGCTCTAACCATAGGTCTCAGAGTGAATCTGGTGCGTAGTTAGGATACCCCAGGGGTATAAGTGATAATTGTTAACTTTTCTCTATGATGTGAAATTTGGAAACATTTTGAGGTTATGATTTGGTGGTTTTGTTCCATGTGGTCTAGTGTGGTGGGAATCAATGTACATGCACTATTCCTCAATGTTGTAATCATTGTTAGTGAGGATATTCATCCTTGGGTATAAGGATATAGGGTGGTTTTGTTTCCTCAATACCTAGTGCCTCGATCCTTATGGGTGAAACACTCAGTATGGTTGTTCATGAATAAATAACTTGGTAGGATCTTTTTGATCTCATTCCTAGTTGGTCTTAGTCAAGGATTGTGATGACCATGGGTGTATAGAACTATGCCATGTCTCTACTGGTTTCAGTTTCACTGAATGACCCCCTATGTAGTGGGAATTGTGTCTTGAGGAGACTTTTTTGTGATGTCTTGTGCTAGATGGTTAATATGGTAGGTTCTTAGCTTGGGGAGTATATTTGAGCCTCCCCTATTGTGTTTATGGTTATGTCCTAGAACAATAATTTATCTATTATGCTGGGGTTATGGCTAGAACTCCCCATGTTTGTGATCTTCTTCCATCTCACGTATTTTTCTATATTTCCTCCTCGAGTTTCATTGGTGATTTTAAAGAAAAATGATTGTTTTTTGGAAGGGAAGTCCCCTAAGCATGGTTTTCGTAGGGATAATGGCAAGGATAAGACTGACCAAAAAACTATGTGGTAGGATACATAACCTTATGCATGACCTCTTCACGGCCATGCTACCCACCCATTGTATTCGTGCGAGTTTTCCTCTTCAGAAAGAATGGTCCACACGATTATTGCATGGTTTCCCAAACTGTGCAGACTAACATTGTGTATCCTCAAGCACATTAAAATGGTTATTCTTGGTGTTGTTCTAGTGATAGGTAGTCTATATTGGATCAATCTAACCACTAACGTCTTTCATGGGTAAACATTTGTATTGGAGTGCTCCCAACAATCTTGTTGGTGTATGGTTTTGGTATCTATGATCGATTTTGTTTTTAATTTCATGTGAATTACATTAGCTTCATCTAGTAGTGTTTATGGTGCATTGTTTGGGGATTTAGTTTGATTATGTTCAGACATTCCAGGAATGTGGGGTTTACTTTGGTTTGAGAGTGTATCTTTCCCTTTTTTTGATCAACTGGAGCAGTTTTTGATTTGGGGATGGGTGACCCTTAACGGGGAAGTCTGTCCTTGCACCACAAGTAAACTCATTGCCCAATTATTTCTTCTAGTAGTTCACTTGTTTCCCATTCATTGTGAACCCACCTATCATCTTGTAAATAGTTTTGGGGTTTGTTTTAGCATATGTCCGTTCTATGGATTTTCGGGGGAGGAATGCTCTATGATGTGGAGAATTGTTACATCGGGGATTTTTGTTTTCATTTAATTCCGCTTATTATTCTCTTACATGGGAGTCGGGTGATACATGTTTGAGACTTTGGGGAATCATTTCTTTTTTTACATGTCCTATCATTCCATCCCTAAACACATATTGAATCACCCATAAGTTCGCCTTTAATTTCCAGCTGTTTCCCCTTTGAATATGGATCAAAATAAATAATTTTTGGGGGGAAAATAAGTTTCAAAGATTACTAAAACATGCATCCAAACCATGAAGGGTGTCCAACTCATTAAAAATATTTTTCTAATTCCCATTCTTCCTTCATAAATAAAACATATTGCACACATGTCTTCCCCATTTATTTCTTCACATCCATTGATGGCTCCCAATCTCCCCCAAGATCGTTTAAAACCCATTTCTGAGGAATATTTTGGTGGGGAATCTTCATAATCATGATAGTTAATGTTTCTATCCTTGTTTTAATCCTTATACATATAGTTTCCTTCCTCATTTATGATGTTTTAAATTGTATAGCATCTAGGGTTCAGACCTTGGGTTTTATTTTTTGTCTTAATGGTGAAATCTAGTGTATTAGGGTTCACATTCATTCCCTTATGGTGCAGTGGTAATGTGGATGATGTCTCCAAAATTGATTGCGGATTTATGATGCAAATGTTAGGTTATTCACTATGTATTCATTTTTTTATGAGTTAGTTTTGATTGATTTTTTAGCATGTTCATATTCCATTATGTTTCGTATGACATCCATTTTTTATCATTGATTATGTGGGTGATTTTAAGGTGACATTTTTGTTTAAAATGAGTGTTTTTCATGCATATCCTATGTGGTATCATTTGGGGTTGTTTTGTTGGTCATGAAATTGTTTTATTAAATGGTGTTAGTGATGAAAAATATGGTTTGGTATGGTGTTATTGGGTGTTATTCCTTAAAATAGTGTTTTAATGGTTTTTTTGTGGAAATCATCACTATAGTTTATCAAATTGTATTATTAATAGATTAAATGGTTTATTTAGTTACACATAGGGTGAAAAACAAGTTAGTGTACTATTTAGTAAATGAATGTTCTAAAAATGGGGTTTCAAAATGGAAAGTGGTGATTTGTGATGTCAAATATTTTGAGAACATTTTTTGAATTATTGAAATGATTTATTAAATTTTAAGAATGGTGTGAAACATGTTTGTGTGCTATTTTTTGGGAGTATGATATTAAAATGAATTTAAAGGTTAAAGGAGAATTATGTGACATGATAGTGGGCTTCGTGATATTTGTGTGATTTGGAAATGGAATTTTTTAGTGAAAATTGTACTTTATAAAGTGTGGAAATTGTTTGAGCATAAAAGAGAAAACACAGGTATCTAGGTGGGTGGATGTGTACTAGTATTATAGTGATCCGGAGAGATTTCGTCCCTATTTAACATAGCTTGTATGATGGTGAAAACAGTAAATAAACTATTTTTATGATGTTGGTAACCCATAGGTTATGGGTATATTCCCTACTAGTGGGTTATGAATGAGAATACATATTAGTTATGGTTTCTTTTCCACGAGATGCGAGGAACCTAGGGCCAACAACTAGCTACATCCTAGGGTTGTTTACATTTACTAGTTCTCGTTGAATATTTTATACATACCATAGATATATGGTGTTGTTGGATTGAAAATTCATTATCATGTGCATCTAATTTAAAAGTTTACTTTCATTAAATTAACCTTATAGAAAATTTATATCATTAAATGTTTCAGCCTTTTGATATTGTTACTATAATTTTTGTTTATAAAACATGAATGATTTTTATCATAAATTTTTTTTAACATGGAATCTATAGTTGGTGTCATCCTACTAGGGTTAGGCTCACACCATAGTTACACTTTTTGTGTATGTAGACATCTGTATGTTTGACACAGGTAAGGGAACGATATTTGATGATGACAATTCTGGGTGTTATCCTATTCCCCTGGATTGGTTTTTGTGAGAAGGATTGGGGGTGATTTACCCTTTCCATGTAGTGGTTCTGGAGTTTTACATGCTGCTCCTCATTTTTTTACATCTTGAATATTGATTTAGCGATGTAATTCAATTTTTTATTTATTAAATTATTGTTTTATTAAATTTTATGATTTGTTTTGTTGGATTTGTTTGTTGTTTTACGTTTATAAATTCGAGTAAACCATTACAAAATTTTATTATATGATACTCAGGATATTGTGATAGCCGGTGGGGAGCTGGAAAGCCCTTCAAAACTTACCATTGACTGGGTTGGGGGCTAGATTATATGGCCACCAGATCTGGGTCATCAAAGTGGTGGTGTTGGCAAGGGGATAGTAGGCATGTTTGATGGTCGAGTAGTGGCCGATGGTCGACAATAGGCCACTGTTTTTTTATTTATTACTATATTTTTATTCTTTATATGTAGTTCATTATTTTTTCTAATGAAATGTGTTTTTATATGTATATATATATATATATATTTAAATAGTTATATATATTAAATAAATAACTTCTATAATTTATTATTATATTATGAAATTTTTTTCTAATTTTTTATTGTCCATATATAATTTAATTGATACAATCAAACGTTATTATTCTTATTAATATTTTGAATTTCATTTTAAGTATAATTCCAATTTGAATAAAAAAATTTAACATAATTACCAAAAAATAATTCATGAATAATATAAGTGTAAAATAGATATAATAGCATCTCAACTAAATGAAATCTATTAGATATTAAAAAATGAAAAGAATGTACATCTTTAAATAATCCAAATTAACTAATATTCATTATTACTTATAAATTATATTCAAAATTTTCTATGTTCAAAAATGGGCATTTATACATATATAAAACAACATTCTTGAAAAATAATCATGTAAATAATTGAATGATAAAAAATAAATTAGAATAAATGAAACATATATTTTAACTTAATTTAAGAATATACATATATTATATGAATATTATGGAATCTGATAAATTATTATATCATTAATTATTTTATGATTAAAACATTTAATGATTAAAAAATATAACATAATTTCAAGAAGATTACAAACTTTTCACAATTGATTAGAAATTATAAATAGTATTGATGGATTAATATACTTACCTTTAATGGTACTATTTTATCTCAAAATAAAAAAACATATTTTTTTTAAATAAGACATTTAAGTATAGGTTAAATTTCAATCTATATAGTTTTAACAAAAAAATCATTAAATAAATTTTTTAAAAAATGATTAAATTATTATGATGTTAAATTCTAAAAAACATAAAAACACTTTCATCCTCAAAAATAATTTTCCATAATTATATAAAATTTTGGACACTCCATTTTCAGTGTTTGGAAAAAAATAATCTCTAGGATTATATACTCTTATAGGTAACATTAATTCCTAGTATTTCAAAAGTATATTTCTAACTCTTACATGTTTCTTAATACAAATGGGTAGAAATAAACTATATTTACTAAAAGAGTATACATAGAAAATAAAATTATTTTAGCCAAATATCCTTATCTCATAATTTATCAACAAAATCCATTGATACCGACTATAATTCTCCAGAACCATGCTTCTAGATCTCGTACAAAAAATGAATTATTTTTTTATAAATACTTTCTGAAAATATACAGATATTTACATATGAGGATCATTTCTAGTCATGAATATGGTGGAAAAATAATGTTCTTACATATTATCAATGATAAAAAAATAAATAAAAAGTAATATATTATAATTTTCATGTGTTCATCCCAATTGCTTCTAAAATAAATGAAAAATCTAAATGAACATGAAATAATTTTATAAAAAAATTGTGTGGGAAATGTTTTCATATACATGGTTTTTAAAAAACCTAGTGAATTTATTTTGAAATACCTTCTTAAAATAATTTTTAATTTATTTTTTTAAAATAACATTGAAAATCTTTTACTAATAATTATAATTTTGAAAACATATCTTTGAAAACACAAATTTAAATATAATATCTTATGAAAATATATTTTTAGAATTTAAGGAAACAAGATTTTGAAATTTCAAATGAAAACACATACACCATTGAAATCATTTATAATATTCCTTTTAAAATACTTACTCATTTGGAAATTCTATAAATTATTTAATGTAACTTATGCTTCTTAAAAACATTGTAATGATTTTAAAAATACATATGCTTTAAAATGATTAAAAATAATCTACTATTTTTTCAAATGTTACATAGAATTATTTTGAAAACAAAAAGGGAGTCACATCTAATAATGATGTCTACCGAGGTCATCCCACTTTTCCTTATGAATGGGTTCACCCCTATAGCCCTTTCATGTTTACAATGACCAAGTAACAAATTTTAAATGAACTGTTTATCATTCTTTACATATATATAAATTTTTTACCCGATTTATTACCTAAAAAAATAACAATTACATAAATTCACATACGAACTTATATTTATAAATATAAATATATAATTATTAATGTTCTTAGGAAATTACATGTGAGATTTTGTAGAACCAAAACACTAGCCATTTAGCCTTTGTGTGTACCATTAATAATAATTAACATCTAAGTATTAAAACATTCAATAATACATTAATGAAATAAATATTATTTAAAGTGAGGATTTTTTTCATTTAAAAATAAGTATTCAATAAAAACACTAAATACACAGGTTCTTAATTGATATTATTCAAAAAATAATGATATAAAATTACAAACAATTCACATAAAATGACAACACAATTATATTTATATGCAAAATAAATAATAAATAAGTAATCATAAGCATAATTTTTTTTCTATACATAAAATTATAAAAAATTACCTTTTTTGATAAATAATTTCATAATTGTATTATATATAGAATATAAAATTATGAATTTTTATCCAGTAAATTCGTATTAAATATTATTTCATATGCAATATTTATTATTTAAAAATATGAAATGTTAAATAAATTTATATATATATATACACACATCAATTGTATAAAATGCTTGAATCATTGAGAATATAATAATTATAAAATAAAATATATGGAAATAAAATAATGGTGTAGATAATAGTATTTTAAAATTTACAATTTTATAAAAATTAACTCAACTCTATATATATTTATATAATTTCACATTCATTTAAAAATTATATTCCAAAAAAATTTCCTAAATAAATAATTTTTTATAAAAAATTATATAAAGCACCTAAAAATTATAAGATCCAAATTTTTGAAAAAACAATTCTTCATTGATTAATTTGAAAATATTAAATTTAGTAATATCACTATTGGAAATGAATTACCTATTCATTTAAAATCATACAATTATAAAAGAAAATGAATACAAAAAAATTGAAATTCGAAAACAAATAATTAAATAATCATTAACATTTATGTAATGACATATATATATAAATATATATTTATGTTAGGATAATATATTCATATATATAATACACCCTTAAAAGTTCTCAAATGATTTTGATGTAACTAGTAAAAGTGTATGAAAAATATTACTTAAATATATATGTAACATATAAAGATAAAATTTAAATTCCAAATTATATATATAAACCATTACATAATATTATGAATTTTAAAGTTAAATATATAATGTAAGGAAGACGAAATAGTTTTTTTAAAATAATAAATTTTTCCTTGCTTGAATAATAGAGATGGAGAATGGTTTCCTTCATGCTGGTTGGGGTGTTCAAGCCAGATGATGGTGGAGGAAAAAGATAGAAATAGGAGAGGGTTCCAATAAGAGAATAGGGGTCTAGAGGATGATATAAATATATTTAAGGGATTCCAATATCCAAGTGAAGTAATGAAAAAATGAAAGTGATAACTTGTGTGGGGATAAGTTATAATGGTGGGAAAGACAAAAACAATCACATGAGAGGAAATCCAATGTTAGGTCATTGAACATTCGTATAAATGTATATATAATTTTTTTAGAATGCTATTATTTATGTTCAGGTTTCTATAATTGATTCTATGATTTGGAAGGTGGTTTGAGAAGGGAACAATGCTGGAATTTGTTGACATTATCATAACTTGCATGTGAAGTCGATGAACAGTATAGTGATGGAGTTGGCTGGATCTGTGAGCAATAAGGGAGGTAGAGTTGGTTTGGATAAGTCAGTTTAGATTTGATAGTGGGATATATGGGTGGTCGACAATGAGAGAGGGGAAAACATCAAAATCCTATAGTTGGGGAAGGAATGGTTTTAAGGGTTGACAAATATAAGGGTATGATATCATGGACAGTCTACTGCTAATTAGGGTTATTGACGGTAGTGGATTCTTCCGATTAGATGTGAGAATGTGTTTTCTATGGTAGATTAGTGACCCAATGAGGGTGATGAACCCCTTTTTTCATTTTTTTCGCTTTGTATTAATTTCATTTTATTATTATTTACAAAGAAACATCTCTTCGTATATATATAATCTTTTATTTATATAATAAAAAATAAATAATTATTAAATTTATTATAAATTTAATAATCTACATTATAATTATTTTAAGGTCCTTAAATTATTTAATATATTAAATAAACCATTTTCATTTTTATTATTAATATTAATATTTTTATTATTATTGTTATGAATTACAATTTAATTATAATTCTAAATTGATTTATATTTAATACAAAGTAACAAAAATAATTTTCTAACAATATAAGGGTAAAAATTATTATAATAGTATCTTAATTAAATCAAATTTATTAGATGTTAAAAATTAAAAATAATATTTATCATAAAAAAACAGATGTAACTAATTTTATTTATTACAAATAAATTATATAAATTATATCTGATGTTTAACACAAGGATAAATAATATATAATTATTTTGGTGGAAAAGTAATATTTTAAACAATTGAATGATTAAATATAATTTTAAAAAAATTATTATAAATTTTAACATGCTTAATGAAAATACATATATTAAAGGATTAATATTTCATATGAGAAATTACTATTTTACAATGTATCTTATAAATAACACTCTTGTTCATTAATGGATACAAAATAATTTCATGAAGGGTTGAAAAATTTCAAGGTTGGTTTTAAATTAAATATTGTATAGAAGATTAAATATAATTACATATAAAGGTAATATTTTATCTAAATTTTTTAAAAATATGATTAATATAAAAAATTATGTGTAGATTATATTATACTATAGGTTTTTATAAAAAACATATCATTAAATAATCATTTATGTTAATGCTTAAATTCTTGGGCTGTTACAATTTCAATATATAAAGGTGCACCCCTGTGATCTAGTAGGGAGTAATTCATTATGATGGGTTTTAGGGAATTATTGGAAAAAAGAATGAATATTTATATGCAAGATAATACCTTCATTTTAGGAGTGAATGTTCCATTTAACCCAGTTGAAATTCTATTAAATCTAAATATAATTATTTAACTATATAATAAAATCGAAGAAATATAAAAGGAAATACACACTGAGTTATAGCATCCTAAGGGATCTCAAAAATGCGTCAAATTGAAGGGAGAAAGAAATTTATTTGAAATTTATAACTAAATGAATTGTAGATGGACAAATTAAAAAAAACAATCAAATTAAATTATCCATTTTTTTGGAAAATATTTATGGTGAATTTTTTTTGAATCATATAACAGTAAGGTTTTCCTTAATTTGAAGCCTCTTGTTAATTATTTTTCATATATGGATCACATGAAAAGGTCATAATGTATTATAATATATTATAACAAAGAAAACTATTATCTTAAAATTATCCATGATGATCATGTAGTAATTTTTTGGTTAATATTCTCCATTCCAAGATTAATTTAGAGACATAAGTTATTCTATCTGAATTTTAATAAATCCATATGATATACAAAATTATATGAATTGAAATTAGATAACTAATCCAAATTTTTGAAATAATATTTAGTGGAATGACTAATCAACCCATTAAGACATTAGAAATTTTCATAGAGGGATATTGGTAAGTCTGTACATTAATTGCAGAGAATATAAACCGGTACCAATTGATTTTCCAAGAGATTGAAAACTTTTACTTCCATAAATATTCTAATACAAAAATGTTATATTGAGTATCCATTTATTTAGGTAAACAATATATCCTTACCTCATTAAAACAATTAGAAATGTTTTAGTTATATATATGGAATGTGATAAAATGGGGTATTTGATTCATATCTGATTCCAATATTCATTATAACCATGGGACCAATGTAAAAAAAATTCAAATACTTGGTCCCCATTACATGAAAAATATTAATTTTTCTAATATTTTTTTTAACTGATGTAATTTATATTTTTCTTTATTTAGTTGTATAACTAAATAGAAAAAAATTATAAATGGAATTTATAAATTATCATATATGTGACAAAAATAATAAATGAAAACCCAACCATTTTATGAGGGAATATTTACATTTAATTAGAAATGTGAATATTGTTATCAGACACAATGTCTTCAGTAAAATAATATATCCCCCATCCACTATAGAGAGGGATAATACTATATTAAAAATAGAGTGACTCTTGAATAACCCCAATTATAGTAGAAATATAAAATCATTTTCATAGATGATATTCCATTCAAAAATAATGGAGGAAATTTTAATAAACTAATTTATTATCCAGAAACCATTTTACAATGATAGAAATTGTTTTTAATATAACTACTAATCTAGAATCTCTTTATGAGATAAATATAATGAAATCAATATAGGGAAGGTGAATCGGGGAATTAATTTTTGTATAACTCTTAATAGTGTTGATTATTAATGTTCCTAATACATTATTAAGTATATTAAAATAAATAATTATAATCTTGAATATCTAATTCAACTTGATACCCTAAAAAACTTTTCTGAAATATTACCTGATAATATGAATAATTAATTTTTATATATAATGATATTTTCAAATTAATAATAATATATTATATTATTCTGTTTTTAATGATGAATTTTAATGATCAAACAAACAAATAAATAAATTTATATAATTAAAATACTTCAATGATAAAAAGAGATATTTTTGACCAAATATTTTTTTTCACTAATGTGGATTTATATAAATTAAGAACACTAAAAATACTTCAATTCATTAAATAAAAGATAAAAAAATCAAGTAAATTGATATTAATGTTAAATAATATTAAGAATAGTTGAAGTTAAGACATTAAATTTTTATGAAAATGAGGTTTTCGTTATATTTAATGTTATTATTTGAATGAAGAATTTATTAATTTTAAAAATTTTATTTATATAAATTTTTATTACTTTTTATTTAAATTATTTTATGTTTTCCTAGGGATATTTTGAATATATTTTTATGAAATTGAAGTTTGTTAGTAGAATAGTGTAAAATAATTTCTTGCAAAATACAATAAATTTTATGAAATAATTATTATGTATGAATGAATTGAAATTATTTTGAATGTTTTAGATATTCAATATATTAATTTATTGTGTATGAAAATATATTTAAAAATATTATGTTAGATTTTAGAAACCTATATTTCATATTATATAATATATTTGACATTTAATTTTAATAAAGTATCTTTTTTGATCCATTGTTATTAATATGTAATATAAATGTTTCATTATGATTTTCTTCTTTCATAAAGGGAAAACATATCCTTTTCTAATCATAATCTAGTTAATATCAATAAAATAGTGTCTATACATAAATCTATTTCAAATACATGTTTTTGTTTAAAATGGATTTTTTTAGAAAGGTTACATTAATTATTTTTTAATAATATTAGTTGTAATTATTTTCACTATATAAATTGACCCACGTAACATGGATAATAACATTTGAATTAAAATTTCCAAAAAATTTAATATGTTTAATTTCATTTTTAATCCAAATGAATTGTAACCATCGTAAAATCTTAACTCCATCATAAGGGTAAAAAAGTTTTAAAAAGTGGTTAAGAAAAAAAGATAAGGCTTTATATATGAAAATGAAAAAATATAATCTTATTAGTGGATTAAAACACTCAATTATCTTATCTTCGCACTATTTGAAATAATGTGACACATTAAAGTGAAAATGATTTTATACTATTAAATGTTTTTCTATATATATGACAGTTCCACTACTCTCTCTAATAAATGGATACCCACGCCCCCTTAATCTATATGGTATCTGAGAACATTTTCTCAAACTAGATCTTTAAATTATTTCCTAACATCCAAATTTGTTACTTATATTTTCTAATATTAAACAATTGAGACACATAATTTGGATCAAGTTGAGAACAAAACAAGTATACCTAATGAATAGGTAATAATTTTAACTAAGAACATTCCAGATTCATTGTACATGAAACTCCTCCAAATATTTTTTACCATTATGAAATAAAAAAATTAATATAACTATTTTTTAAAAAATATTAATATGTTTTTAGAAAACCCATCATCTACCTCCTTCTCATCCCTTGGGAAATGAACTTTACTCTCAACTGTATGTGCGTACTACAACCTCCATGAATAAAATATTTTATTTTTTATTGGATATGTATAAGGATGTTAAAAATATAATTAATTAACTAATATGTTATTAATGAAATTATTATGATTTTGGAAATTGAAATAATTATATATCAATAATTATATCATTTAGTTGAAATATGATAATATCACCCATGTATATGTGCGAACTACCACCTTAATTTACAATGAATATCATTTTTTATAAATTCCATTCTCATGATTTCCTAAAATAGTATCTAATATACCAATATTATATAAATTAATAATATTCTTCTATTTATAAGAATATTAATTGGGTGAATGTATTGAAACTAATGAATCAAAAGAAATATACAGAATAATAAAATTATTTATTATATATTTCATTTAAAAATATTATATGTAAATGAGAAAAAATGTAATGTATGAATGTGGTAATAAAACATAGATACAAATTTGGAAATTATCTAAGTTAATAATATTTCGAATTTTGTTATACCGGAGGTTACATATTTTGGGGATGAAGTATAATCCAAGGTAAGGGAATATGTGTCAATGCCACTTTTTATCAAGATCATTTATTTTTACATTTTATTTATATATTTTTATCTGATTAAATTTCTAAAATGAATTAATATTTAATAACAATTTATTATTTATTTATTGAAAAATTATTCTTTCATTTCATCCTCTATTTCTTTCATACAAAACATATAAATATAGTTGGTAATAAAATATTTATTATTTCTATTTTTTAGAAAAAAATATTTATCTTCTTTGTTAATATTCATTTTTTAGAAGAATATTTTTAACATTCCTAGAAAAAAATTATATTATATTTGTAAATAATGTCAAGATTATAATATTCAAAAGAGAAGAAATTTACACTTGTCTCTTTAATGAAGTGAAAATGATAACCTAGAATCTGATTGGAAAACACACTAGGTCATTTCCATTAGTATCATTTTTTGAAGACCACATGCAATCAAGTCAGATTCCTTATAGAAAAGAGTGACAATTTATAAATGGAAGTGTGATAATCAATGAAATTTATCGACTGTGAAGTTAATTTCCAAAAAATAGTCTTAGACCATGCCTTGATGGCTTGGATAATGATAGAAGTATCACATTAAAGCCAAAGGTTATTCTGACCATGATTATTATCATTAAAAATAGAAACCATGACACCCATAATTTCATCCTAAAAAGAATAATAAAATCCACAAGAACGTAAAAATTAATCCCAAAACATCTCTGTGATGATCTATAAATATAGAACCAGAAACTGAAAGTCTCGGATTGCTTCTTGAAGGTCCAATAATGCTAATCGAAATCCCTCCCACAATAACTGATTTCCAACAAAAACTAAAGAATACTTCAATAAGGATGAAAAATACAAAAAATACAATGCCTCCTGAAGAATGATAGCTCATTAACAAAATTATGAAAAATAATAATTTTTGGAGGGATTGGATTCCCTAATCACAACCAAATATTGAGAAAAAGTAGTTTTAGGGAAAAAAATAGCACGATCACGAATCCATTTATTCCAAAAAATGTCAATACACTACTAAACGGTAACCATAAAGAGATTAAGATGATGAGGGTAGAGGTATAATCCTAACCAACCCTTGATGAAGTCATATATGGGATAAAACTAATGCAGATGAATCTCAAAGAAGTTATAAAGAACATTCCACATTGATGAACTAGGGTAACAAATAAAAAACAGGGCTTCATGTTGTCCATGTGTTGACGGTAGAGAGAACATAATGAGAAAAGTGAAAAGCCACAAGTCTATAAAAATTAGTCAGTTGGAAGTTTTTAATGTTCAAAAAACCAAACAATAAAGGAACGTGACCATTGATTGAATCCCCTGTTCGATTTTCTATGGCACTTAATATCCATTTTTGAACCAACCAGATGACAGTAAGACATTTTGAAGTGATAATACCCCTCTCAGAACATTCTGAAATCCAGAAATAATCCCATGATAAGAAGTAGTAATTATTCATGATGTGTGTATTCTTATCTATAAATTTATCTAAATCATTCTATTATAGTGAAATTTATAGTGTAGCGTCCTAGATAATATCATCATATATGAGGGAATCAACCAAATATTTTCTACTCTAATTTTTATACCAGAAATTCAGGAACGATCCCTTTGAGACCCAACACCAAGAATGAAAATAAATAGTAGAATAGATGGATTTTAAATAAGGCCATAATGAGGAATTCATGTGTAGGAGATTCATATTTTTGGTTTTTTTCTAATATCTAAGATGCAAAAAATCAAAAGGACTTTTAATCACTATTTAATATTCTCCATATAAATTATTTTTCAAATAATAAATGAAATAATGATAAATTATAATACCCTGGCCCCCAGATATATAAGGCATAAAATATCTTTTCCATGAAATAGTGGAAATAATCCTTTCCAAAATAATACGGCTCCATATAAATTTCTAAATTGAAATTATAATATTATTAATAAGAGGAATTATCCATTCATAAACCATCAATGAATAGAAAACATGGATGTAATGACATACAACAACAAAAAAATATGTCCAGACATGGAAATAGATTTACTCTTCAAAAAAAAAATTTGTATTCTGGGATGACTGATGATACCAGAAAAATAACAGGGCTTTAGTCATCTGTAGAACATAGGATGCAATGGTAAATAAAAGGTTTAGACACCTCCACAATACGCAGTTAACTGAAAGTGTTAATCTTCTGGGAACTAGGAATTCCCATGCCAATGTAATTAAAATAATTATTCTAGATAACCACCTATCATGAATCCTTTTCATAATGTGAAGCATATTAATTTATTTTTTAGATACTTTTCTTATCCCATTTAGTGAAATGGATAATGGAATATTTATAAAGAAGATGAGAAGTATTAGAAATTCAACTACTATCACTAAAGGATTTCCACTTCACATTACATGAAACAAACGAAAAAATCCCACTAAGATAAGCCTCATCAATATAAAATTGGATAGTAGCAAGGGGATCACCATTCCTATACCCTATTGAACAATTTAAATATCCATTAGACGAACCACTAATGAGAAATAAAATATGAGTTGAACTGAAATGATTTTAACCGAATTGATAGAAACACTCTCAAATCTAAATGAAGAGATGATATTGGACATGAAATTCCAATAACTAATATTAAAATCCATATTAATATAATTCGTACGGAAAATTTTTTCACCTCTAATGGGATTTATATGAATATTAACAGACATAGAGAGGAAGTTTAGAGAATGTCCTGAATGGTATTACCTTTGATGAAGCCAAACAGATTTGAGGAAGCAATTTTAATTGATATTGTAACATCCCAGGTAAATAAATTATATGAAAATTTCATATTTATTAATATTTGTAAATTAATTATTAATTTTACTTTAAAGTGGATGCTATGTTTGGTGGCTTACCCGGTACACAACAACATGTTTCTTTGAAATCTTATGTTGCACACTAATAAATTAAAATTATTATTTTAAATGGTAGTTAACTCCTAGATACTGTATTGGAAGGAATAAATAGAACTAACTGAAATACGATTATACCAGGTTTTTAAATGTTTTCACTTTTATCCAATAAATGTTAGTGGCTTAAAATTTGAATGAATATAATTTTAAGCATAATTTACATTAAAAGGTCGATTTACCACCTTTTAATGGAGAACCCTATTTAAATCTAGATTTGAAAACATTAATACATTCTATTTGACCAAATAATATTCTTCTTTAGAATCAGGATATCAAAATTTACATTGTGTAAATTTTTGGAATTTAAAGTTCATTTTCAGATGAATAGTGTAAAATATTGCATTTTAATTCAAAACTGGGTTTTATCAAATTTATTTATATGGTTAGATTATATTTTTAATTGGTTCTTAAGTGTAATTTGAATATATTTTTACCATTTAATCCAATTTTGGACATTGGAATTAATTTCACATTCAAATTGTACATAATCAAGTGTCAATCTCATATTAGTTATTGTTTCTTAAAAATACGCTATTTGATTTAACAACGAGAATTAATTTTAAATTAATTAATGAAACTTCTATGTTTATAATTTGGTATTATAGACATCAATTTTGAATTCGGAATATCAAATATATCTTTGGCGGAATTTTTGGTACTTTTCTGAGAAACATCAATTTTTTATGAATAGTGAAACCACTTAGTATTAGTTAAAAAACTGACTTTTTAATTTAAATGAAATTTTACCACTTTTGTGAATTGAATTTCGAAACTAAGAAATACATGGTTGTTATAAGTAAGTAAAATTTGGTTCAATAAGATGAAAATAATGTTTTGTTAATAGTAACTGTTGACTTTTATTTACCACGGTTAAAGTTAAATATTTTAATTCAAGGTAAAAAAATATTATAATAATTAAAATTACCTTAACACTTGTTATAGCCTTTTTGGATGAGTAATGTCTGACCATGGGAATATTTGGGTAGATTTTGGGACCCCATGGAGCCACTTATGATTGATAATGACACTTTATTTTAATTAACTTAGATTAATGGAAAAAATGACGTAAACAAATATCTCATTGTAAATTAATTTTACATGGTGTTATATAAGTTATCATTTAAACAATAAATATTCATTAGAAATCTAAAATTATTTCCAACATCACTGTAATTTTTTATAATTATTAGACATTTAATTAATTAAATCACTTGTGACACAATAATGATGTACTATTTACCTCATTAATAATTGATTTAAATAAATAAGATTACAAATATTAAAATAACTTCCAAATCCTATCCAATTCTTATTGGATGAATTTATTTCAAACATGAGTCATCTTATAATCAACCTTAATGAGTTTTGGTTCTTTAGAAACCGAATTTAATTATATAATAAAATAATATTATCTCACTTTCCTAAAGTGCCCCTCCTCCCCCTTATAAAAATCCCTCTCTTCTAACAAATTACTCAGACCTCTCAATCATTTTGGATCATCCAACCACTATCAAATTAAGATCCCTACAATCATTTACTCCTCCTAGAAGCCTTACTCTTGGCATAAGGAACTTCGTGAAAACCTTTTGGTTCTTACCAAAGAGAGTTACCCAAATTAAAGGTAACAATTTCTCTTAACTTCAATTTTTATTTTAATTCTCCAACCCCTAAACTCTTTTTATTACATTAATTTATAACAAAACCAGTATAATAAATATACTAGGATGTTTTTATGAGAATTATTCAATCTACACTAACACACACCTCCATCTAATGGGTGAAAAACATATTGTTTCTGTGGATGGCAAACTAACGCCTCAATAAATGATGATCGTTCGATTATCTCCTACCGCCTATCATGGTGGCTATTATGTTGAAATTTTATTTATATATGATATTTTTTTTTATTCTTATGTATTTTTAATTTATAGAATATCTTTATGGTTTCTATTTTAATTAAATTTGATAATTTCATTTGAGTAAGTGCAGACTACCAACCCCTCAAAGTTATATGACTCATTCATACCATATGTGGGACATATAAATGATGGAGTTATTTAATATATAAATTATGTTATACTAGAATTATAATATAACTATGTATCAATAAGTTTTCATTCAATTAAAATACGAAATTGAAATGAATGTAGCGTTAATGCATTCATATGACTTAACGTTTTCATGAACGGTGCATTTCATTTTTAACTCCTAATGTTATGAACTATAATAAAAACATATATTTACTGGAAATATATGATATATATGATATCTAAATCCGGAAAATCATTCTCTTGATAATGGAATCTTGACCACATGGACATCTTGTAATTATAAGGTGATCAATTTTTTACTCAAGTACCAAATTACGATAAAACGACCATTATTAACATAAATGATTATATATTGATTATAAAATGGTAATATGTGATATAAAAGTAATAGTAAACATTTTCAAGGGTTATTAATCAAGTATTAATTAACTTAAGTTTATTATTTAGTAATAATAAGTAACAAACAAGTCAATTCGGACACGAGGTAAGGGGTTTCTTATGTCACTTTTAATTATGTGAGATTTCCATTGCTCACCACTAATTTATTGCATGTGGTGTATTGTGTATTGAAATTTGATATATATTATCATGATTCTCTGTATTTTAATGGTATTATTTGATTAATTTCGTGGTTATTAACTTTTTTTTATATGGCTCGATTAATTACAGTGTGGAAAGGGGTTTTATCTCACTTTTTATCCCCGTGAGATTCATGATATATTTGTCACTATTTCATTTGTGTGGTGTACGTACTACCCCTGACATATAATACTTGTTTCATATACATTCATTTATGGGTATTTATATCTTCATTGAATGATTCTTCTTTCATGCGGTGTATTCTTTGTATATTACCAAATCGTTAAGAGAACTTTTTAACCAAAATTTCATTCATTGGGTTAATCTTCTAATTCATAATTATGTATTGCTACGATTATGTGTTGAATCATTGTTTGTTTATTTATGTTTTAATTTCCACTCCCCATTGTGTGGATATACTTTTGATACACAAATTAACTCTATTGGTTAATTCTCAACTCATCTCTATGAACTTGATAAGAGTAATTTTAACTTAATTTCCATTCAATGAGTTAAACATCCAAGTCATTGGTTTTGTATAAAAATGAATGTGTGAGAATTTACTATGATTTATTTACACTGAATATCCAATCATATTGTTTGTATTTATATTTTTTCACATATTATTATGTAATTTATTTATCCTTAATCTAAGGATACCATTTTTATATAGGATTTCATTTCAATTTACATTTCATTGAGACTTCATTATAGGTATGAACCAATTAACTTTTATACGGTGTATATATTGTCCTTTGGAATATTATATCATGAATCCCTTTATTCTCAATATATTATAATGTTCTAATTAAATTTTATTCTTCAATTATTTGTATTCAAGTGTCTCTCATTTTGATTAAAACTCTTTAACTAAAATATTGTCATAAATGTTTTAAAGATTTATTTTTCTTAATCTTAATCATTAATTTACATGCATTAAAAATGTTTTTAGGATTTATTTATATGGACACTAATGTCTTAAAATTATAATTCATTTAACTACTTCAAATTGGTATGGGACCATTTGATTCAAAACTCTATTTTTTTAAAAATTTAAATGGTTTTGAAAATGGTTTGATAAAGCATTGTTTATTTCAATTTCTTGAGTTGATATATTTTAATGTGGAAATGTTATCTTCCCTTCATACTTGTGTTATGTGTTATGATTATATTGTGGTTATTGGTAATTGTTTACATATATGGGTGGTTCTGTGATAATACTAGGGTGGGTGAGCCCGAGATAGCTCTCTAATGCATTGGGTAAAGTGACACAGGTAAACATGATTGCTTCTCCTATGTTATTTAGGGAATATACTATGATGGGTATTCCAAAATAACTCCTTATTTAGATGTGATAGCTACAACGTAAGGATGTTATTGATGCCACAAGTAACCATTATGATTTGTGATTTCTATTTATTATTCGTACATCTTATAATTTTAGGAGGTATGTTATGATTGAAAATTATGGTTTCATAGATTTGTATTTATTAATGGGATAATGTTTCTTTTCATTATTTTATAACCATTACTAAGCCTTTTATGATAATCCCATGTTTTGAAATGTTTTTTATAGGACATAACGATGAATAGGGTAAAGGATGTGATCAAGGAAAAGTCATGTTGTCTAATACATGGAACTAGACATGTCTCTGTTTTTTTAAGAGTATTTATTTTACGAAAAATGTATATTGAGTAGTAGTGTCTACATGTCATTTTCAAGTTGTTATGTAATAGTTATTTTCTAATTCAATAAAACACTAAAACAGAAAATATAGTCAATGGGAATTATTCATTTAATTCAAGATTATGTGATGTTTAAGGTCGGGTCCTTACAGTTGGTATTACTGGTCAGTTTAGATAACATTAGAGGTTAGGGTGTTCTTTAAGAAGAAGTGACATTGCCATAATGGTTATGATTTTAGAAAGATTCATAGTTATTTAGGATAATGTGAATCAATTTAAGATAACATGAATATGTATATCTCATTATTCCTCCCTTATAATATATTATATGATGATTTTACTGAAATACTCTCACTGACTTTTTGGTTTTAATAAATTGATGGATCCAGTAGGAACCAAAGTAAAAGTGGATGTGAATAGAACTGTGACATTTTTTTGAATGAGAAACTGAATGAAATGGGGACTACAATGATAACTCTTGTGGTTATTCTAAACCAACTATCTGGATTCATGATTAACAACGTGAACATTAGCGACTTCATTAAGGCATTGTATATGCAAGAAACAAGTCCCTACATAAATTCCGGTAATAATCATAAAGGTATGTATGATAAAAAAGCTATGTGTCATGGATGTGGAAAGGAACACTTTGGAAAATGTTTCAAAGGGACGATAAGATGATATAAATGTGGAAAACGAAGGTCATAAAGCAAGAACCTTCCATGGAAAAAGGAAGCATCTAGATTACTCTAGGAAAGGGAACGAAGTTATTTATGAGGGATCAATAGAATGTTTTAAATGTGGTGTGCATAGTCATTTTACAAAACGATGTCCTATGAAGAAGTTTTGGGAATGGGATAACATGTATCATACAAATATATGTTTACAAATACGTAATGCCATTCCGATTAAGGATGAAGAAACTAACAATGACCAATCAAAATTATGGATTATTTCATAACTGATGTTTAGACATTTTTGAAATCACTGGATATGATTCATGATTTTGTTTGTAGGAAATAATTATTTCATAATAAGTTGGAAAAGAATCGATAATGGATCATGATGAATGTTTAATGAGTAAGAAGTCATCATATAAGAGATTGAAGAGTTATGGTAGATTTTAGGATGGTCAAATACATAAAACTATTAAGGCGCTTTGGATGATGGGATTACATTATAAGACTTTTTATAGTTTGTGTAACCCTGATGTTTGATATATGAAAATTTTATTCAGGGAATAATTATCTTTCCTTTAGTGGTTATATTTATAAAGAACCATTTGGGTTTATATGATCCTTGAATTTGAGTAAATTACAGGTTAATACATTTTTGGGATGCAAAATGTATGTTATTTGAAAACCATTGTGGTTAAAATATTTTGTGGTTGTTTTTGATGAATTTATCTCTTTTTGGGAATGTTATAAAACTATATGATTTTTGAAAAAAGTATAACACACAGATCACATGATAATACTTCGTGTCAGACAAAGATATGGAAATTGAACCCGCAACAAAAGTGAGGCTGGGATTTATCGCCTACCACTAGACTATATGATGTACCTGGTTATTATGACTACTTAGGTTTAGTTAGAGTATTTTATGAATCAATAATAAGTTGATATTGGGTTATTTATATAAATTATTAACCTATCATGGAGAAAATGTGATTATGTTAATTACTTTTCAATATAATAATTTATGTGGAACTGATGTTATTTGGAGATAAATGTAAATATTCACCTTGGAAGACTATGTGATTAAATCTTTCTGAGACTTGGGTTTTAATATTAATTTGGATTATATTGATTAATTTTATGGAAAATTGTTTATAAAATGTTCTTTTTTGAACTTTGGGTTTTGTTTGAAGCATTTTGGAGATTAAGAGTAGTTTTTCTTTTAGTAAAATATTATCCTTTTTGAATATTATCGGATCTCACAAAAACCAATTTGATTTTGGTTAATGAATAAAGGCATAGAAAAAATATAGCTCATATTTTGTGGATTATGTGATTCTATTTAAGATGATTATAGCTCTATCAATGTGACCAAGTCATATTCAATGCACATCGTTTGAAAAAAAATGATTTTGTGGAAGGAATTTAGTAATGGATGAAAGTCTACATGACAAGTATGTATGTATCCTTTTGTTTTGATTTAAGCACATTAACACATTCATCATATTTATGAAAAGTAACTTAAAACATAAACATTTTCAGTTATCATTTCATACTGGGGAATCAAAGACCGTTTAACCCATCACAAGTTTGTGATTTTTTGGTGGTTAACTTTCTTTTAGTCATGATTTCTGTCAATCTCGATCAGAACGTGATGGTTTGTTTTCTCCACCATATCCATGTTTTCATGGAATCATAGTATCGTTTGTCTTGTTTGACCTTTTTAATTATCTTCCATTATTTTAATGTGATAGTTTTATTGGCTCTTTAAAATGTGGGACATTCAATGATGTTTATGGGCCCAATTTTAAAATTGTGAGGACGCAATTCCCAAAATGGGGGAAGGATGTAGCATCCTCGGTAAATAAATAATATTACATTTTCATATTTATTAATATTTGTAAATTAATTATTAATTATACTTTAAAAGAGATGATATGTTTGATGGCTTACCCGATACACAATAATAAGTTTCATTGAAATCTTATGTTGCACACTAATAGAATAATATTATTATATTAAATGGTAGATAACACTTAGCTGTTGTATTATAAGGATGGAATATAAAAAACTAAAATATGATTATACAAGTTTTTTAAATGTTTTTACTTTTATCCAATTAATGTTAGTGGCTTAAAATGTGAATGAATCTTATTTTAAGTAAAATCTACATTAAAAGGTCGATTTACCGCCTTTTAATGGAGAACCCTCTTTAAATATATTTTTTCTCAATTTAATACATTATATTAGAACAAATAATATTCTTTTTTATAATGGGGACATCAAAATTTTCTTTTTTTAATTTTTTGGATTTTTTCCGATAAAGTTCATTTTCTAATGAATAGAGAAAATTATTGTATTTTAATTAAAAAATGCCTTTTAATATAATTTATTTTTATGTTTAGATTATATTTTTAATTGGTTTTAAAGTGTAATTATAATATATTGTTACCATTTAATTCAATTGTTGTCATTTTAATTAATTTCACATTGAAATCGGACATAACGAAGTGTCAATCATTTGATAGTTATTGTTTCTTAAAAACACACAAGTTGTTTTAACAACGGGAATTAATTTTAAATTAATTAATGAAAATTATATGTTTATAATTTGGTAAAATAGAAATCATTTTTGAATTCATAATATCACATATAGCATAGCCTGAACTTCGGGTAGTTTTTTGAAAAACATCAATTTTTGATGAATAGTGAAACCACTTAGTAGAAGTTAAAAAACAGACTTTTTCATTTAAATGAAATTTTACCACTTCTGTGAGTTTAATTTCAAAATTCCTACATACATGGTTGTTATTAGTAAGTAAAATTTGGTTCAATAAGATGAAAATAATTTTTTGGGAATAGTAACTTTTGAATTTTATTTACCGCGGTTAAAGGTAAATATGGTAATTTCATATAAAAAGAATATTGTAATAATTCAAAATTACCATAAAACATGTCTTAACATTATTGGATGAGTAATGGACGACCATGGTAATCCTTGGGTATATTTTGGGACCACATGGAGCCACTTATGAATGATAATGACACTTTATTTTAATTAACATAAACTAATGGAAAAAATGACACAAACAAATATCTCTTTGTAAATTAATTTTTACATGGTGTAATTTAAGTTATCATTTCCACTATAAATATGAATTTGAATGTTAAAAATATTTCCTACATCATGGTATTTGTTTTATAATTTTTACTCATCCGATAAATTTAATTATGTTTGAAACAATAATGATGCAGTGTTTACCTCATTAATAAATGATTTAAATAAATAAGATTACAAATAATTAAATAACATCCAAAACCAGTATAATTCTTATTGGATTAATTTAATTCGACAATGAGTCATATTATCTTCTACCTTAATGATTTTTGGACCTATAGAAACTGAATATCATTATATAATAAACAAATATTTTCACACATTCCTAAAGAGCCCCTCCTCCCCCTAATAAAAATCAATCACTTCTAACAAATTCCTCACACCTATAAAGCCTTCTGGATCATCCAACCTCTACCAAATTAATCTCCCTACATCCCTATACTTCACTTAGTAACCTTACCTTAGGCACAAGGCACTTCAAGAAATCATTTTAGTTCATACCAAAGGGAGTTACCCAAATTAAAGATAACATTTTCTCTTAACGTATTTTCTTTTATTATACTTCTCTAACCACTAAAATCTTATTATTATTTTATTTTATAACAACACGAGAATTATTAATATACTATTATGTTTTTATGAGATATATTCAAACTAAACTTACACACACCTTCATCTAATGGGTGAAGAACATACTGTTTATGTGGATGACAAACTAACGCCTCACGAAACGATGATTGTTCGATTATCTCCTACTACCTATCATGGTAGCCATTATGATGACGCTGTATTTATATATGATTTATATTATTTTTTTATTTTTATTATGCTTCTGTGTTTTTTATTTATATCATACCATTATGGTTTCCATTATTAGTAAACATGATGATTTCATTTGAGGAAGTGCGGACTACCTCCCCCTCAAAGTGATATGACCCATTCATACCATACATGGGACATATAAAGGATGGAGTTATTGAAATTTTATATTATATTACATTAGAATTATAATATAACTATGTATCATTAAATTTTCATTCAATTAAAATATGAAATACAAATTAATGTAACGTTGATGCGTACGTACGACTTACCGTCTCCATGAAAGGTGAATTTCATTTCTTATCTCCAAATGTTATGTACTATTATAAATAGATATTTATACAAGATATATATGATATATATGATATATAAATCATTAAATTTCATTCTATAGATAATGGAATCTGGACCACATCGACAACTTGTTATTATAAGATGTTCATTTGTTTTACTCACGTACCAAATATCGACAAAACGACCATTATTAACTAAAATGATTGAATATTGTTTATTACATGGTAATAAGAGATATAAAAGGAATAATAAAATTGTAAAAGGGTTTTTAATAAATCATAAATTAACTTATCTTTATTATTTAGTAATTACAAGTAACAAACAAGTCAAGCCTGACACGAGGTAAGGGGTTTCTTATCTCACATTTAATTCCATGAGATTTCCATCGTTCACCAATTATTTATTGCATTTGGTGTAATGTGTATTTCCATTTGATATATATTATAATTATTCTATGTATATTCATGGTATTCTATGATTAATTTGGTGTTTATTAACTTTTGGTTTTATGACTTGATTAATTACAATGTGGTAAAGGGTTTTATGTCACTTTTTATTCCCGTGAGATTCATGCTATATTTGTCATTATCTCCTTTGTGTGGTGTACATAATTCCCCAGATTTTTAATATTTATGTATTATACTTTCATTTATAGGTATTTATATATTCATTGAATGATTCTTTTTTCTGGTGGTGTGTCTTTTGTATGTTACCATATCAGTAAGAGAACTTTTTAACCCATATTTTATTCCTTGGGTTAATCTTCTAATTCATAAATATGACGTTCTATGATTATGTGTGGAATCAATCTTTGTTTATTTATGTTTTAATTTCCACTCACCATTGGGTGGATATACTTTTGATACACATAATAAATCCATTGATAAATTCTCAACTAATCTATATGAACATGATAAGAGTAATTTTAACTCAATTTCCATTAATATTTTTAAACATCCATTACATTGGTTTTATATTAAAAAGAACACGTGCAAATTTACTATGATTGATTTACACTAAATATCCCATCATATTTTCTGTATTTATATTTTTCACACATTATTATGTAATTTATTTATCCTTAATCTAAGGATACCATTTTTATAAGGGGTTTCGTCTCAATTTACATTTCATTGAGACTTCATTATCATTATGAACCAATTCACTTGTATACGGTGTATATATTATCCTTTGGAATAATATATCATGAATACCTTTATTCTCATGATATTATAAAGTACTGATTAAATGTTATTCTTCAATTTTTTGTATTCAAGAATCTCTCATTTTGTTAAAAACTCTTTAACTAAAATATTGTTTTAAATGTTTTAAAGATTTATTCTTCTAAATCATTATCATTAATGTCCATGTTAAAAAAAGTTTTTAGGATTTATTTATAAGGTCATTAATGTTTTCAAATGATAATTCAATTAAAATCTTCAATGTGGTATGGGACACATTGATTCAAAAATCTCTTTATTAAATGTTTTAAATGGTTTTGAAAAAGGTTTGATAAAGCATTGTTTATTTCAATATCTTGAATTGATATATTAGAATGTGGAAATGTTATACTTAATTTATACTTGTGTTATGTTTTATGATTATATTATGGTTATTGGGAATTGTTTACGTATACGGGTGGTTCCGTGATAAACGTAGGGTGGGTGAGCCCGAGATAGCTCTCCAATTCATTGGGTAGCATTACGGAGTTAAATGTGAATGTTTTTCCTAAGATATTTAGGGAATATAATATGATGGGTATTCCAAAGTAACTCACTACGTATCTATGATAGCTACAATGTATGTTTGTTATGGATTCCAGAAGTTACCTTTTTGATTTGTGATTTCTATGTATTATTCATAAATTTTATGATTTCATGAGGTACGTTATGATTGAAAAGTATGGTTTCATAGATTTGTATTTATTTTTGGGCTAATGTTTTTTTCATTATTTTATAACCCTTACTGAGCTTTTTATGCTCATCCCAAGTTTTGAAATGTTTTTCATAGGACATTAAGATGAATAGGGTCAATGATGAGACCAAGGAAAAGTCGTGTTGTCTATAAACATTTATCTAGACCTGTATCTATTTTTTAAGAGTTTTTATTTTATGAAAAATGGATATTGAGTAATAGTGTCTACATGTAATTATCAAGTTGTTAGGTAATAGTTATTTCCTAATTCTCTAAAACTCTAAACTATAAAAGATCCTCAATGAGAATTATTCATTTAATTCAAGATGATGTAATGTTCATGGTCGGGTCCTTACAGTTGGTATTAGAGGTCGTATTAGATAACTTTAGAGGTTAGGGAGTTTTTTATGCATAAGTGACATTACCATAATGGTTAGGATTTTAGAAAGATTCATACTTATTTTAGATAATGTGAATGAGTTTAAGATAACATGATTAAGTATATCATAGTATTTACCCCCCTTATAAGATATTATATGATTCTTTTACTGATATAATCACACTGACCTTTTGGTTTTAGTAAATGGCTGGATCCAGTAGGCACCAAAGTAATTATATATTTCATTAAAACTATGACAGTTTACTGAATGAGAAACTGAATGAAATGGGAGTTGCAATGAAAACTATTGTGGTTATTGTAAACCAACTATCTGGAGTCAGGATTGAGAACCTGAACCATAGTGATTTTTATAAGGCATCATATATGAGAGAAACAAATCCCTATAGACATTTCTGGTAATTATCATGAAGGTGTGTATGATAAAGAACCATTTGGGTTTATATGTTCCTTGAATTGGAGGCAACTACAAGTTAGTAAATTTTTGGATGCAAAAATGAATTTTATTTGAAAACCTTTATAGTTAAAATATGTTATGGGTATTTTTTATGAATTTATCTCTTTTTGGGAATTCAATAAAATTATATAGGTTTTGAAAAAGGACAACACGCAGATCGTGTGACAACTCTTCAAGATAGACAAAGCTGCATTAATCGAACCCACAAAAAAAGTGAGACTAGGATTTATTGCCTACCACTAGAATATGTGAAGTCCTTTATTAGTATGACTACTTAATTTCTGTAAGATGATTTTATGAATCAAGAATAAGTTTATTTTTGGTTATCTATATAAATTATTAACCTATCATGGAGAATATGTGATTAGGTTAATTACTTTTCAATTTGAGTCTTTATGAGTAACTTATGTTATTTGAAGATAAATGTTAAGATTTACCATGGAAGACTATATGAATAAATCATTCTAAGATTTGGGATTTAATCTTAGTTTTGGTTACATTGACGAATTTTATGGACAACTGTTTATCAAATGGTATTGGTCGAACATTGGGTTTTGTTTGAAAAATTTTAGAAAATATGAGTAGTTTTTCTTTTTGTAATAGATTATACTTTTTGAGTATTATCAGATCTCGCAGAAACCATTTCAGTTTTTGGTTAATGTATAAAGACATGGGAAAAAATTGTTCACATTGTGTGGATTATGTGATTCTATTGAAGTTGATTATAGCACATTCAATGTGAACAAGTCATATTAAATACTCATAGTTTGAAATAAAAAGATTTTGTGGTAGGAATTATTTAATCAATGAATGTATACTTGACAAGTAAGTATGTTTCTTTTTGTTTTGATTTAAGAACATAAATTAAATTTTCAAATTTATGAAATGTAACTTATAACAAAAACTTTGTCTGTTATCATTTCTTATTGGGGAATCAAAGACCATTTAACCCATCACAAGTTTGTGAATTTCTGGTGGTTAACTTTCATCAAGTCCTATTTTATATCAAACTCCATCAGAACATGATTGTTTGTTTTCTCCTCCATATCCATGATTTCATGGAATCATAGTATATTTTTTCCTGGGTGACCTTTTTACTTATCTTCCTTTATTTTAATTCGATAGTCTTATTGACTCTTTTTCTGATTTGGGAGTTTCAATGATGTTTCCGAGCCCAATTTTATAATTGCGAGGACGTAATTACCAAAAGGGGGGAAGGATCTAACATCCTAGGTAAATAAAGAATATGTAATTTTCATATTTATAAATATTTTTAAATTAATTATTAATTTCACTTCAAAAGGGATGCTATGTTTTATGGCTTACCTAATACACAACAATAGGTTTATTTGAAATCTTACGTTGCACACTAATAAAATAATATTATTATATTAAATGGTAGTTAACACCAAGGTATTGTATTCGTTGAAATGAATTGAACTAACTACAATATGATTATACAAGTTTGTTAAATGTTCTTACTTTTATCCAATAAAATTAAATGGCTTAAAATGTGAATGAATCTAATTTTAAGAATAATTTACATTAAAAGGTAGATTTACCGACTTTTAAGGGAGAACCCTGTTTAAATATAGTTTTTCTTAGTTTAATACATTCTATTTGACCAAATAAAATTCTTTTAAAGAATGGGGACATAAAAATTTACTTTGTTTAAATTTTAGGAATTTTTCCGATAACGTTCATATTCTAATGAATTCTGAAAAATATTATATTTTAATGTAAAATTGGGTTTTAATCTAATTTATTTATATGGATAGTTTATATTTTTAATTTGTTTTAAATTTTAATTAGAATATATTTTTTCCATTTAATTCAATTTTGGTCATTGAAACTAATTTCTCTTTAAAATTGGATATAAAGAAGTCTATATCTTTTGATAGTTATTTTTTCTTAAAAACATGCTATTTGTATTAACAATGAGAATTAATTTTATATTAATTAATGAAAATTATATGTTTATAATTTTTTAAAATATAAATCATTTTTGAATTCAGAATATCATATATAGCTTTTGCTGAATTTTTTGTAGTTTTCTGAAAAACTTCAATTTTTGATGAATAGTGAAACCACTTAATAGTAGTTAAAAAACTGGCTTTTTCATTTAAATGAAATATCACCGCTTCTATGAATTGAATTTCAAAAATCCTACATAAATGGATGTTATTAGTAAATAAAATGTGGTTCAATAAGATGAAAATAAATTTTGGTGAATAGTAACTTTTGACTTTTATTTACCGTGGATAAAGGTAAATATAGTAATTCAAGGTCAAAAATATATTATAATAATTCAAAATTACCTTAACACCTATTCTAACCTTATTTGATGAGTAAAAAAAGGTCATGGAAACCATTGGGTCGATTTTGGGACCACATGGAGCCACTTATGAATGATAATGACACATTATTTTAATTTACTTAATGTAAAGGAAAAAGTGACATAAACAAATATCTCTTTGTAAATTAATTTTTACATGGGGTTATTTAAGTTATCATTTCTACTATAAATATTTATTTAGAAAGATAAAAATATTTCCAACATCATGGTATTTTTTATAAATTTTAGACATCAAATAAATTAAATTTGTTATGACATAATAATGATGTAGTGTTTACCACATTAATAAATGATTTAAATAATTATGATTATAAATATTAAAATAACATTCAAAACCTATCCAATTCTTATTAAATGAATTTATTTTGACCATGACTCATCTTATCGTCTACCTTAATGATTTTTGGACCTTTAGAAACTGAATATCATTATATAATAAACTAATATTATCACACATTCCGAAAGAGCCCCTCCTCACCCTTATAAAAGACATCAGTTCTAAAAAATTCTTGACACCTCTCAGGCCCCTTGTATAATCCAACCTCTACCTAATTAAGCTCCCTACACCCCTATCCTCCTCCTAGAAGCCTTACCTTATGCAGAAGGCATTTTAATAAACCCTTTTAGTTCATACCGAAGAGAGTTACCCAAATTAAAGGTAATTGTTTCTCTTAACTTCTTTTTATTTTATTTTACTTCTCCAACCCATTAAACTCTTTCTATTAATTTATTTGATAACAACACCAGTATAATCAATATACTAGGATTTTTTTATGAAAATTATTCTAACTACACTTGTACACACCTCTATCTAATCGGTGAAGAACATACTGTTTTGGTGGATAACAAACTAACATCGCACGAAATGATGATTGTTCGATTATTTCCTACCACATATCATGGTGGCCATTATGATGACTCTGTATTAACTTATTATATATATTTTGTTTATTTTCTCTTTATTCTTCTGTATTTTTAATTTATAACATACCTTTATGGTTTTCTGTATGTGTAAATGTGATAATTTTATTTGAGGAATTGCAGACTACCTCCCCTTCCACGTGAAATGACGCATTCATACCATACATGGGACATATAAAGGATAGATTTTTTTTGAAAATATATATGATATCATACTGAATAATAATATAACTATGTATTATTAAGTTTTCACCCAATTATAATAGGAAATAGAAATTAAAGTAACGTTCATGCGTACGTACAACTTACCGTCTCCATGAACTGTGCATTTCATATCTTGTCTTCAAATGTAATGTACTATTATAAATACATACATATATTGTATATATATGATAGCTATGATATATATATCAGGAATATCATTCCTGATATAATGTAATCTTTTCCTCATGGAAACGTGTAATTATAAGGTGTTTATTTATTTCACTCAAGTACCAAATATTGAAAAAACGACCATTATTAACATAAATGATTACATATTGTTTATAGCATGGTAATAAGGGATATAAAAGGAATAATAAACTTGAAAACAGGATCTTAATCAATTATAAATTAAATTATGTTTATTATTCAATAATAACAAGGAACAAACAAGTCAAGTCAGACACGAGGTAAGGGGTTTCATATCTCACTTTTAATTCTATGTGATTTCTATTGTTCGCCACTTATTTATTGCATGTGGCTTGTTGTGTACTTCCATTTTATATATATTATCATGATTCTCTTTATATTCATGGTATTATGTTATTCATTTGGTGGTTATTAACTTTGGGCATACGACTCGATTGATTACAACATGGTAAAGGGTTTTATCTCACTTCTTATTCCCATGAGATTCATGTTATATTTGTCACTATTTCCTTTGTTCGGTGTACATACTCCCCCTAATTGATACTCTTTGTGTAATATACATTCATTTATGGGTATTTAAATCTTCATTGAATTATTCTTCTTTCATGTGGTGTGTGTTTCGTATGTTATCAAATCGGCTAGGGAACTTTTTAACCCGAATTTCATTCCCAGTGTTAATCTTCTAATTCATAATAATGTCATGCTAAGATTATGTGTGGAATCAATCTTAGTTTATATATGTTTTAATTTACACTCCACATTTTTTGGATATACGTTTGATACACATAATCATTCAATTTATAAATTCTCACTTCATCAATATGAACTTGATTAGAGTAATTTTAACTCAATTTACATTCAATGAGCTAAACATCCAAGTCATTGGTTTTGTATTAAAAAGAACATTTGTGAATTTACTTTGATTGATTTACACTAAATATCCAATCATATTGAGTGTATTTATATTTTTCACACATTATTATGTAAATGATTTATACCATTTTTATAAGGGATTTCGTCTCAATTTATATTTCATTGAGACTTTACAATCGTTATGCACCAATTCACATTTATACGACATATATACTGTCCTTTGGCATATTATATCACAATTCCTTTATTCGCATGATTTATAATGTTCTGATTAAATTTTATTCTTCAATTATTTGAATTCAACCATCACTCATTTTGTTAAAAACTCTTTAACTAAAATATAGTTTTAAATGATTTAAAGATTTATACTTATAAATCGTAATCATTAATGTCCATGTTTTAAAAATGTTTTTTAGGATTTATTTATTTGGACATTATTGTTTTCAAATGATAATTAATTTACAAGATTTAAAGTCGTATGGGACACTTTGATTCAAAAATCACTTTATTAAATGATTTAAATGGGTTGGAAAATGGTTCGATAAAGAATTGTTTATTTCAATATCTTAATTTAATATATTGGAATGTGGAAATGTTATCTTTCCTTTATACTTGTGTTATATGATAGGATTATATTATGGTTACTGGGCATTATTTACATATATGGTTGGTTCCATGATAGACCTTTGGTGGGTGAGCCCAAGATAGCTCTCCAATTCATTGGGTAACGTGAAAGAGGTAAACATGAATGTTTCTCCTAAGATATTTAGGAAATATACTATGATTGGGATTCTAAAGTAACTCCCTATGTATCTGTGATAGCTACAATGTAAGTATGTTATGGATGCCACAATTTACCTTTATGATTTATGATTTCTTTGTATTATTTATAAATCTTATTATTTCAGGTGGTATGTTATGATTGAAAAGTATGGTTTCATGTATTTGTATTTATTGATGGGATAATGTTTCTTATCATTATTTTATAACCCTTACGCATCTTTTTATTATCATCCCATGATTTGAAATTTTTTTCATAGGACAGAAAGATGAATAGGGTCAAGGATGAGAGCAAGGAAAAGTCATGCAGTCTAAAACATGGAACTAGACATGTCTCTATTTTTTAAATAGTTTTTATTTTTTGAAAAATGGATACTAAGTAGTAGTGTATACATGTAATTTTTAAGTTGTTATGTAATAGTTATTTCTTAATTCACTAAAACACTAAACCTGAAAATATCCTCAATGTGAATTATTCATTTAATTAAATTTTATGTAATGTTTAATGTCGAGTCCTTACAAATATATAGGAAGAGCTATTAGTAAGAATCATGCTGATGAATTTTTTGATGGTACTGAAACCAAATCATGCCAACTTTGTGAATCTCATTGGCATTCAAAACATTAGTAAAAATAGAATTAAATTTAGTGTTCAACCCATGAGGTAGTGAACCACCATTAAATATGTGAAAAATAAGCCTACAAACATCCTCATGAATTATATACCGATAGTATTGATGAAAAAATTTATCAAATCCATCTATACCATAGGAATTTTCTGAGTGGGGTCAAAAAACAACCTTCTTAATCTCTAAATCCAAGGGAATTTAAGAATCTACATAATTATTATCCGGAGTAATATGATTTGGAATAACAGAATCCATAGTATTATAGATGGCCGATGAACCATTAAAGGGATCCCAATATTAAGATACCATGTGAAATGAATGAACCTGAAAATTTGATCACCATTTTTAATTAAGGGTAAAAGTTATGAAATCCTGTTGGCTGTATTAATGGAATTAAAAACATTGTATTTTTTGTTTCCATATTAATTACATTTTGAATAAAAAGTAGGCCTCTTCATAGAGTGTCAAAGATTAGCAAGGCTATCAATTTTACCCACGATATCATTATCATTAAACATTCTATAATGGAAATAATTTCATGTACTCTTATCATGAATATGTTCATGGGATGCATCAAGGGAGTATATTTCAACTTAATTAGAAGTAATATAATCCTTTATCTATGATTTCATCCTTATTTTAACGCAGTTATGTTTGATGACACAAGAAATAACATCACTACAAAAGTTAATAGAAGTCGAGGTATTGTGAATTTTTTACCACATTCCAGATGATCCACGCAAGAAATGTTAAACCAGAATGGAATTGAGTGCATGAAATCCTTGGTCACAATGTCAACCAGATTTGGATGATGATCAATGTTTATTCTTGATAAATTTTTATTGGATATATAGTCCAAAGTTCTTGGAATTTATCATTAATAAATGTCCAATTATGTTTTCCCAAAACCATAACATTAGGGTGTTTTGTATACCAAGTTGAAATAGCCCCAACTATGTTTATCTCAATCATTCCACTGAACACACTAAAATCTTTAACCTCTTTAAAAGATGTATAATTGATTATAGAACCCAATTTATCATTAGTATTCATAATTGAATTAAATTACAAATAATCGACCATGGGCCTGAAATTACATTTTTAAGGGAATAAATCTGCAACTATAAGCTTTAGTGATCATGATACATTTTCCATAAATAATGGAGAGAAAATATATGTTTCCATATATATAATAAATAAGGTGGAATAAAGATCATTGGAAGAAACGATAGAGGGGTTAGTAAATGATGATTGATCCAAGACTAATAAAATTTTATCATTTCCCAAACATCTATTAGTATCTAATAAACAAAAACCCATGTTTCAATACATTCAAACCTATATGAGTAAGTGTCTTAGTTTTATCAAACCTAATAAGAATATGTTTATTATTATGAACATGTAGCATAAGGGACCTTGTTTTATCATTATTGGATATCCAAAGACACCAACTAAAGAGAGTCAACATTAGGAATTGGAGTTGTTTAAATTAAACGACTGATATCACATCCACTAATCAATGTGTACTCAAATTCCATATATAGAAAATAATTAAGGATTTAAGTATCATAGGATCCATGTATTTATCCAAAGACAAGGACTCATCTAAGATTGAATGATCCATTTCAAGAACCTCATTTGAGTTTGGGACCATATCCTCTACTACATGATACTTCGTAGAACAACCTAAATATGTAGGTTCCACCATATAAGAAGAATTATGAATGTATACTAGACATACAATAGGGAAATCAAAGTCCTATTTTGTGTTAGTTTATGTAACCTCAAGTACATGATCCCTTGAAGAAACATATACAATAGAACGTTCATCCAAAGAATATGAGTCTCGAAATTGAACATGTCTCAAAACATTAGAGTTAAAAATACACAAATGAATTAGATTTTATATAAATGGAGGAATCAAAACACATTGAAAATTCATAAATAACTCCTTTATATCATATGAAATGTAAATAAGCAAACAAGTTTCCATAGAATCATGTCTTCTCATATAAAACTAACCATTAATTTCATGAGAAATTTCTAAGGAAATGATATTATAATATGTAGAAAATCCCCCAACAATAGACCAACCATGCCCTGAATGCTTAGGAAAATAAGTATCGTAGGGAACTAAATTGTTGTTGATTGTCTACAAAATCCTTAGAAGAAAACCATTTCTCAAAAACAAAACTTTTTTGGATCATATTGACACCATCCCAATCCATAGGATTATGATCCACCCTAACCAGCATTTGGATTACACCGAAATTTTCAATCCAATGCCCCACCATCTAACAAAAAACACAGTAGTGAGGAAATCCCACATACTAAATCCTGACCTTAATATTAATTTCATTTAAATGAAGAATTATATATATTGTACAGTCATAGGTAATATTTAAATGTTCTAGAATTCGAGCATAATATCATAGATCCCTATAATTCTTAGGTTCATCCATCTTGATATGAGTACCAATGTCAGAACCATGATCATTGTAAACTTTTATGTTCCAATATACCAAATTAGAAACAAGAATTATAATATATATTTGAGTGATGGATTGCTTTTGGGTGCGAGGATTAATGTTGGAATCCCATTTAGAGATCCTAAGGATATCAAGCATGAGTTGCAAATTGCTATGGATCCATGCCATATTTGGATCCTTAATGCTCTGAATGAAAATATGAAAATAATCCTATTCCAATTGGAATGATTTTCCAGGAATGATTGGACTAGAAATACAGATAATTGACTCCTAATATTAGTGTAAGGCTAGGAATTATCTCCCATCAAATAGATTACTTGTACAAGAAGTCAAAACATGAAATTGTTAAATTGTTGTTGAAGAGCCTTCAGATAAACCACAACTGAGTAACCTCTTTCATCTTGAATATTGATATTAGAGGTTTTGAAATCATTTTTCATAATCATATCAAGAAAAAATATTAAGGCCTCTAAAAAATAGATTCCCACTTTTATAAAATGAGAGTAATACAACTGAATGAAAATTAACTTTTTATGGAAATAACAAGGTTGGGATTGTTCCCTCACAAATTAGAAACCATTGGGGAAGAATGTGATAGAAACCCAAGGAATCACCAACTAAAATTTATGTCTGATCCTTATAATGATTGATGGTACCAAAATATATAGTTATACTCTCATTTGTGTCCCCGGTCTAAGTTGAATCATGAGCTGCAGAAATACCTTCACTCCATCTATAACTGACCTCAACACCCTGATCAGTGATAGTTAAGGACTTTCAGATATAGTTTGTAATGTTCCATGGTATAGTATACATTCCCTTGGGAATACCAACCTACACTTTGGATTCTGATTCATCCTGAATTATTTTTATGTCGTTATTCCTACACAATGTGAAGACACAAACCATAGCCCTTACTTGCAAACAAATAAAGTTTTTAGGTCCATCCAAAACTGATAAAATATGATGGGGCCTATACTATAACTAGAAACACTTCCACCCCCCATATCCATAAAAAACAAGACCAAAAAACATTATTTTTGTGTCCCATTGATGGATTTTCTCAATAATCCCATGATTCCGTGATCCATTATCTTCACTCTATAATGAGAACCAACATGTGAATTTATCATCTACGTGGGATCGATAAATCACCCTAGGGAATGAGAGTTTCCAATTCGACCACAATGAAAACAATTAAACAAGGATGAATAGGCCTGATCAGTACCTTCCTTCTATCTCCTTCTTCCTAGTTTCCCATATCATCCAGCAAGCTTTCGCGAAAGCCATATTGCATGAATTTCATTATGAGGCACTAGGATTAGCTCACTGAAACACAGATGCACGAAAATATGAAATTGTATACCCGAATCCTGAAATACTAATGAAAATTTCGAGATAAACCTACACATTAACCGCCCAGAACCCTATGAAAAAAATTTAGACCAATTTAGTGATTTTTGCAATGCAGAACAATCATTGAGAAGCAATTTGGACTCCATTTCGTTGCACATCCTCTTCCGATTATAGGGTTTGTTTCCTCAGGATCCCCAAAATGAAGTTCATATTCAATGGTATCTTTTTCCACAAAAGTGTTAGCTCCCATTCTTACATTTTTCAACACACATGCACCATCTCTCTATACTTATTTACATTGAAACACCAACAAAGATGATTATGAGTTTCAGAATCTATCGAGATCCTTTGATAGGGTTATGTTGTAATAAACACTATCTTTTTTATGATTAATAATTTCATTAATAATCTTCTAGAATAAGGATGTTTCCAAAAAAAATTCAACACTGGGAAACCTAAGAAATAATGCAATTCACCTACCCAATTATCCATCACAGTTAATCATCTCCACCATTTCAAAAATATCATGTTTCTCATCCTAAAATTTAATCTAATTATCATTATATGATTTTTTTAAATGCATTATTTGGTAATAAGGTATTTGTGGGTAACACACCATGCATGTCAGTGGTCAAACCCACCACCTATACACCGCACACCCAAGATACATTCAAGTGTGTTATGACTCAAACCTTCACTTGTTATGTTTCTAGGTTGTGTCCTCCATACAGTGTACGTCATAACCAATTCCAGTCATCTCCATTATCATTATATTTTATTAATAATGTTATTTAATTTACTTAAATAATTTATAATGGTTAATTTCTATAAAATAATATATTTTCAATAAAACATTAAATGAAATAATATTAACATTTTATATATAAGTAATTTTTTATGTGGAAACAAAAGTGAGAATAGATTCCCTATTAAATGATATCAACATAAACTGATTTTCCTACTATTATAAACATTCATTTAATTTAAATTACATTGTTTTTTTTGTTTTTAAAATTAATATTATTTCCTATTATTCTAGGATGTTTTTATCTTAATATTAAATTAAAGGGTAATTATTTTCCTCATTTATTTGAAGGAGATTTCAATTAAAAATTTTATATTTTAATATTCTACACCAAATTTTCTTACCCAATTTTTGTTTTTATTAATGATATCTATATTTTAATTTACTATTCATATTCCTAATGGGAAATTATTATTTCTCTTATAGATGGTATTTATAACATCTTTTATACTACACTATTATATAATTATTTGTTATATTCTACTAAAATATTTAGTTACACTTTAATCACAATTTCCAAAATGAAATGATGTTATTAAAAGATTATTTCAGATAATTTTATTGTTTCCATTATTCATCTACTAATTTATATTTTATCTATTTTAGGGGAATAATATAGTATCCCTCATATATAATATATAAAAATTTAATGATGAATTAACAGTATAACACATATTATACACATTATGAATTAAAGGATGTTTACTAAGAATGATTTTTATTTCACAAGGTAAATATCTATGCTCTGTATATTTGATTGAATATTTATATTAATTGACTAATAATTCATATTTATTTTGAACTATAATGCTTATTTATATATTAATTAATTCATTTGATATATTTCCATTATATGTTGTCTCCATTATTACTCCTAAATGCATTGATTATTATCTCATTATTGAAGATTGATTTAGCACCTTAAAAATTATTTAGATTATAAATTTAAAACATATATTTTAAATAATGTGTACTGGTCAAGGCCTCTAGGGTAAGATTTTTTTATCTTGAATTATAAATTTTATCATTATAAATTTAGTAATTTTTTGCATTTGATTATTATATTGATTTTTGTACATGATATATTCCAAGATCATGTTATTTATCATATGGATAATTCATTGATTATTTTCTCTATTATATTTTTCTTTTTATATGAATCAATGACTACTTATATTATAGAAAAACCCTCAATAATCAGTTGATATCAACCTTTATTATTTTCAATTTTTGTGAGTATGCATAATGTATCATTACATGGACTCCATGATTTACTAGATGTAATAAGAATGATGTCAACTTGTTGATGTGTAATTCATTATAATTCTATATTAATTCAAAATTCATATTGTTAACTAGATTCCAATGAATAAATAACTTCTAAACCCTTTGTGATGAAATCGGTTGAATATTTTAAAATTATTTTAATGAAATCCATGACAACTGGTTTTTATCATGTCAATAAAGATGGTTTCAAATAATGATTATCCAAAACATTGGGAATTATATTTTATGATAACAATGTATGCGCAAACATTATAATATATCATTACAATTATAAATATAATATAATTTCCTAGGAATGTTTATGTTATACATCAATTTCAATAATTTTTTGGTATAATTTGTTTTCTCCATCATTTATAGATGGCTCATAGATTATGAGATAGAAATTGAATCAACACATACAATCAATATAAAGATTTCCCAATTAAGAGAATAAATACATAAGAAGGTATATTTTAAAAAATTATACAAATAATGGTAAATGTTTTTAATAATAATAGTAGTTTTTTTGAACACCCCATTCCTCTATAGTATTTTAAATAAATATTGGATGGATTAAAATATGAACAACCTCCCTAAATAAATGAATCTAAAAGTCATTCAATGGTTGAGATATTAATTATTTACATTTAAATCACAATTCATTGTTTAAGAGGTAATGAAATGTGGATGGTTTTTCCTTCCATGTATTATTTATAAGATGTTTTGTACTAATTGAGCCCATTAAAAAAATATTTTATGAATTCAAAGGTTATATATGGTTTTGAATGAGGGGATTTTAATAATAAATTCATTGAAAAAATATTTATTCATGTGTAATAATTTTATGTATAGAATGTTTTATCTAGTTTTATACAATGATAAAAAGATAGGGACTTTTGATATAAGGCTAAATGTATAGTATTTTTAATTATTTCTATAGATAACATAAATAATGTGGAAATCATTACAAAAAAATTCATTAATGGTATATATTCAATCTATATATGAGTGTTACTCTCTAAAAAATTTATTGTTCATGAATTTATAAAATTATTTTCCATAATATTATGTATGTAAGATTCATTCCTTTATATTTTCAAAGGAAAATTAGTTAAAAAAGAAATGATGTTCTTCCTATGAATATTTTTTTGTCTTATGGGGAAATATAAAATTCCAAACTTATACTAATTATGGAATGAAAAAAATTGGTCCTAGAGTAAAATGAATTGATTTTTATTTCATATAGGTGATAATTGAAGTCATACTATAGAAGGTGAATGAAATATATCTATTGATAATTTTATAATATTCAACTGTATAGTGATGGAAAATTATTAACATCAATAGCACATTCATTAATTTTTTTTTGAAAATTAACTTTGATAAAATATATATTTATCTAATATATTAAATAGATATTGAAGTGTGAAATGAAATAATATCATATACATTTATGATGAGGTGAATGTTTTATGATTTTTTATCTGAGTCATTATTTATGAATTTTATAATATGTTGCATGGATCTTGAATCATTAACCAACTATCTGTTGAATTATACTATCATAATAACACCCAGGAAGAATCTATTTATAATTATAATATTATATAAAATATCTAGTAATAATCTATAATATTTCTTTACTCCGTTATGTTTGTTCTGGATATGGATTGCTGAAAAAAAATTATGTTTAGTATAGTGTGGAAAATATTATAGGATGATTTATGTTCAATGAATCATTAACTAATAGTGAGGTTTATATTTATGAAAAATAGGGGACACTATCAATTTTTTATTTTGAATTTGATCTAGTATACATTGAATTACATCAAACATTAGTCCCTTGAAAAATGATTTAACATTATATTTTTGTGATACACATTAGATATTAATGATTATTTTGTTACTTATAGACATGAAAGATTATATTTATTAATCATTATATCTACTTTAACTAAATATTTGGTTAAATTTATGGATTTTTCGTAGTGTGAATATGTATTAATTTTATTATGGATTGTTTAACATATTAAATGTGGATTAACGGTCTTCCAAAAACATAAATTAATCTATTTTATTCTACATTTAGAATTTGAAATGAATCAGTGGTGGAAAATAGATTGAAATAGAAATGATGTATCAAATTAAATTTATTGAATGTATGAAATATAATCACATATATTTTACCATATTATCAATCTCCATTTTAAAAAAGAATACCAAAATTCACATAGAGGAATAAAAAATTATCATGTCCCTAATGAAAATATCTCTCAATCATCAAGGTATGTCTCTAAAAAACAATTCACATATATAAATAAATAAAGGTATATACAAGGTTTCATAAATATTTCATTATAATAATCAATAGTTAAGAGTAGTAATATAATAATAATATATCAAGATGAATTTTAAATATTATATTAAACCTGTATCATGACATATATAATATATTATAATAAAATAAAATTTCAATAATGCAATTTTTGAGGTGGAAAATATATTATAACAATATTTTAATATGAATTTTTATCTAAATAAATACAATTTGATGTATCATGTAACACAAAAATGATATAAAATAAGCTTAAACATATTACAAAAAAGGAGTAAACTATTTAAAAATAGAATGACAGTTTTCCATTCTGATTATTTGACTGTATCATTCTATTTCGATAATTTTAATTTAATGAATAAAAAATAAATAATCAATGTGATATTATTAAAATCAATAATTCTTATATTAGTATATTTTTCAATGGTCAATTTTTATTTTATTAAAATTTTCATCATTAAATAAATTCGATATATGAAAAAAAAATTAAGTAGAAATTAACATGAGATAATATTATGAATGATGAAGGTTTTAAAATTTAATTTTTTTTAAAATATAATTTTTAAAATATTCTATACATCCTATTAAAAGAAAAAATTAAATATTATAAATTTTTATTTTGATGAGTAAATTTTAGTTTCCTGATTTTCAATATTATATTATATTCCACTATGTTATCTGTATTTTTTTTGAAACGGTTAATTTAAGGGTGAATAATGAAAAGATATATTTGAAAAGTATATCTGATTGGCTACACATTAATGATACGTGAATTATTTGAATGCTTGTAAACATCTTTAAGAATCCACAAACAAACACACACACACATATGAATTAATATAAAAAATTTAAACATATATTGTATCATTTATATACTCATGTTTTACATTTTATAATATATGATATGTCATATTCATATAATTGAAATATTTTGATATATTCTTCTATTTAAAAAGTAAATTTCAAAAATTTATTATTGATTGGGTTTAAATGTATATATCTCTTCAATATAAAATCATCATTCATAAAATTAACTATAAATAAATTTTATATGAGATTAGGGTGTAAATATTATTATTTTTGTTATAACGTATTTCATAAGAATTATTTTCTTTTTGTTTTGTGTACTTATAAAAATATTAATTTTTACCTGATTCATGAATTTGAATATTGTAAACTATATTCTATATTAGGAATCGAAATATTATAATTATTTATGATTGTTGATTTTGTTATTAGACATACCAAGAAGTTTCTATATTAATTTTTCCACTATAGTAATTGTTAAATCAATACTCATGGTTGTTAAAATAAGATATGGGGCTTCCAATATCAACATAAATAATGTAAATTTTATTTTATAAACTAATATTTATAATTAGTTATCCAATATTCAAATTATAATCCATTAATTTCCTCATAACTATGAAAATGTCTCTATATTATATTAATATTTACAGTATTACTGTTGACACCACTCCTATAATCTATAAAATGAGATTATCATACCCTCAAATATACACTATTTATTAGTATGTCATCTCACCTTAGATCCACTGAACTCCCTTCAGAACACCCATATACTTGAAAAAGTGGTTTATTTCTCACGAAATTTCCAATATATAATGAATTAAGGTGAGATCCAATGGAGGAAACAAAAGGAAGATGAAATTAGATTTACTTTTCAAATTCATGGTTAGGTTTTTTTACACCTCTAACAAATAATTTTTAAAAAAATAAAATTAATTACATAAATATTATTAGATACTGATAATATTATTATTTTTATAGAAAAAACATATTATAAATGATTTTAATATGTTGGGATATTAAAACATCACCCATGCATACGTATTGACTAATTTCCCCTTGAATGATGTATTTTATTTTTTATCACAACCGATGTATCAAATACATTTTCGGTATACAAAATGTGTTTTCTTATTTGTTACCCTGGAATTAGATAAAAGTTATCTCATCCGGATGGGCTGAAAAATTTTTAGTTAGTAATAAATATATACATATTTGATTCCCATTTTTCATTGGAAATAAAATAAAAAACATAATACATAAAATTATAGACATCCTTGAAACTCATGAAAAATATTCTTCTTCATAAAATTGGGAAATAAAATGAAATAACAATGATCTTAATTTCTGAGTAAGGGTTATATATAATGGAACCTATTGTGAGAAAATTTTCATAATAATTATAGAATGATTATAACAACAAACCTGTTCCATTTAAATAATATCATGAGAGATAAATTTTCTCATTGATAATTTTAATTAATTAATCCCAGGGATAAAAGATTCTAATTTATAAATAATGGAAAATTTTAATATTTTACATCATGATCTCATACCTTATGATATCATTACTACTAATACCTTTAACCAAGACAGTTTAATTAATAGATAATCAAACAGGAAACCCCATTTAATAAATCAAGATATATCGATAGTCTCATGATACCTACCAATACATAATGGGGTTATATAATTCATGGTTTAAACCATTATTTCATATACCATAAATTCCACATTTATTTAATTATAATCTTAATTCATATTAAATATTTATTTTTAAAAAATCCTATATTTAATAATATATTTGGAATATCAATTTTTCCTCAATTAATTATATAAATGTAAAAGAGAAAACCCATATGTAGAAATGCTACTCAGATTAGGAAATAATAATAACCATGATTAAAGAAATATAGATATTTAATAGAATTACAATTTATAATATCCAAAAAAACTAAATGATTCAAGAGATTGTTGGCTACCAAAATATTACTAAGATATAAAATTAAAAAATAATTTCATTAGAAATATTCTATTTATAAATAAATCATACCATTTAGAGAAATAATGAGAATTTAAGATAAATATAAAAAATATATTTCAATTAGACTAAATATTATTACAAACATAGAGAATCTATAGAATAATCTATGAACATAAAATAGTTTTGGTTTTAGAAATATATGTTAATATCATATACATTAAAAACCATTATTTTTTACTTCATATAGTCAGTTTTGAAAATGATACTTTTGAAAAAGAACTAAAATATTAGTTGTTCCACTTGACTCATCCGATTCACCAATAAAGATTCTCTAATGTCCAGAATATGGATTAAATATTTTTAGTAAAATACTTGAGGTTTCAATTAGATTTCCCAAATTTTATGCATGTTCATTGGATTTGGAACATACATATCTAATAAAATAACATGGAATGCATATTTTCATTTATAGATTCATGGTTTCAATACATAACAGTTATCTGAAACACTAATTTATTTTATACTTTCAAATTGTTCATGTTACTAGAGTATATATGTTCTTTTATTAAAGAAAATTATAGTACCAATCCATGTAGATACATTTAGGAAAATAAGATCTACAATATGAAATTCCAAATACTTTCACATTTTATCCTCATATATGTTTCCCTACTTTTACATACCTTCACATTGGTTTGAATGATTTACCATGATTAATATATCATTAAAAAAGTTCTGGTCCCACAAACCCATATTCACCATCATTATACCAGCATGTTTTAGTACATAATGTGTGTCCATATAATACTTCATAATATTCCATTTTATTACATGAATTGATGATATTATTATATTAAAAATACATCAAATCTTAATAATGATCTGATAATTATTGAATGTTAGGTGATCATTAAATCAACATGTAATCCAAGGTAAACATTGTTCTTTCAAATAGTGTATTAGTGTTATATTGATAGGAAGTTCTAAAATGATTCTTTGTATAAAAACCCGTATGAATACATTTATAGAATTTTGATATTATTCTTTCGTCAGGATGTGTAAAAATAGAATGAGATCATATATGATGTCATTAAACATAATGAAATATAGTGTAATAGAAGGTGATTATGAGGTAATAATCACTTTAAGAGTGGGAATGACAACATTTGGTAAGAAAATCAACATAAACCAATATTTCATCATTATTTATATGATTAATTTTTAACACTATGTCAAATTCCATAGTAATTCGACCACAATTCCTTAGAGCAGTAATTTTAGGTTACATGACTCCATTCGGTTGCCATCTCTCAATATTCACCAATTTAATAACTAAAAAATTGAATCATAATTTGTAATTATCCTCTTTATATTATCCCAAAAAATTTGACATTAAATATTAATTCATCTTTATTTTTTTAGGTAGTATAGAAAAAGTCAATATATGAGCATCATATAAAAATTACTTATTATATTATTATATATATGAATAACATAGATTCTATTAATTTCCTAATTAAATCTATGTATTTGATGTCATCAAATTTCAAATATATAATATATTTATTTTATTTGAGAATATTATAATCGTCAACCTAATAACATTTTTCATTTTTTAAAAACGTATTACAGTAAATAAACTGAAAAATTTGTGGTTCTCCCCCATACATAATAATTCTTGTTATCTATAGTTACTAAATTAATGAAACCATGATCTTTGACAATACCAATTTTTTTAGGACTCCATGATATTTCCAACTAAATGAATATGTTTCATTATATTCTACACCATGGTGGTTTTGTATTGATAAATCATAATCCTTGATTATCTCATTATATATCCAACACTTCATATTTATCCATTTCTATTAAAAGATGTATTTTAGGATTTTTTATAAACCTTTTTATATCCCAAATCTATAACCATAGAGATGAATTATCCATATCATCAAAGAAAAGTTTACTAATACAAAATAAACATGATGTGTTAAGTTGTTCTTTTTATGAGTCACTAAGTGAAATGATTAACAGGAAATCACTAATTTATTTTCAATATGGGAGAAACTAGGTCCCTTATTTGACTAAAAACTATTTATGAAAAATAAATCCTTTCCTCATATTAGATTCAAAATTAGAGAATTACCCATTCTAATTTTCAATTCATCAATTCATTCACCACAATAAATTTACCCTATATACTTATCCTATTTATTTATACGATTGGTTAATGGGTCAGCTAATCTAGAATTATATTGTAAATATCACAAATAATGACCTTTCTATATAATACAGTTATATACCTTAGTATGATAATTGAGGTATGCTATTTTTTGACCAACATTGTCTTTGTAGGATTTACATTGATTCTATATTTAGAGGCAATATTGGCATGGAAATAACCATTCTAAAGATAAAATAGAAACATCAGAAATTTCCCATATAACCATACTTCACTATGAGTTTCACACAAATTATCTATGTTAATCTCATGTACCACAAAGATATTAAATTTAAATAATATACATTTATATAGAGAATAAAAATATGTTGATGATTATAGTTGAATTATCTATCTGTTAGATTTACAATAACTAATGTAAGAACCATGTTCTTATTTTTGGGGTACGAGTTTCTTTTTTTCTCTTTTCCTTAAATGTTTTTTAGAAAATAAAGAAAATGGGGGAAAATCCTAGAGTTTCAAACTACACACCATGTACTATTCCACTGGCCGTATACTTTTGGCCATGTGGGATGAGTACACTGGGTGTGTATCGATGTCGGCGATGAAGGGTGTAAAAACCTACTACATGCCGTGTGGTGGAATTTACACATTGTGTAGTCTGTCGGTAGGAAAATAGTAAGGTAGTGGAAGAAGTCGCCAGTTGCGCGATAGTACACGCCATGTATTCATGAATACATGTCGTGTACTCATGTCGATGGATGAACAGTTTGGCGGTGCCGCCAAAGGAACAATTAAATGAAGTAAGTACACGCCGTGTAGTCAAAAGTACATACCGTGTACTTTGTTTTTTTTCACTTAAAATGGGAAGTAGACAACCCTGTTCACATGATTGGCTTATAACCGAATGGGAGCTTGGGAGAGGATAGCCGAACCTTCGTGGATCAACTGATCGAGTGTCAGGAATCCGATTCTGCTTCTGTCGATCGTGTTTAAACAGAACGAGTAAGCCCTTCATTCTCCATGCGTAGTTCTTGCCAATTCTTCTTCTAAGGGAAGTTATTTGAGGTTGAATGGGAATTATTTTACCTCAGATCTACAATGTTCTTGGACGTTTCTGGACTCGACTTTCGCGTATATCGTTTGTTGGTGTTTAAGGTAGGTGGCTTGGTGTTTAATTTCCAAATGTTGTGCGTTTGTGCGTATTTCTGTGCTATGAGCACATGTTGCGGTGTCATGTGGCTGAGGACATGGCTATTTTAACTACCTAGAAATGAATAGGTGATTAATTGTGATAGTAAACTAATTTTTGGGATCATTTCCTGTGTCCAGGACCACCCCTTATTTGTGTTCCTCTGTTTAGCTGTTTGGTTAGGATACCCGATGGTATGCCATTGTAATAATGTTTGTTAAATTTAATTGATAGGAATTTTATTTGAATTGCATGTTTATTCTTTGGGCTCTACCTAGTTACTTGTGCCTAAGGGTGGTGTTTTACTATTGCCTAAGGCCATGATTGTATTAGCCTGAGGGCAACGTTCTATTTCGCCTGAGGGAAACCTTTCATATGCCTGAGGGATGTGACTTTTGTGCCTGAGGGAAACAATTTGTACACCTGATTTCAATATCTGTTACGCCTGAGGGAAATACCTGCAGGTTGGATTCTGAATAGCCCGAGGTCAAGCCTGAGGGCGTGGTTTTAGTATACTATCCTTAGGGAATGATTCTGAAACGCTTGAGGGCTTGGCTCTGATGAGAAATAAATGTTATTAAATTGATTGATTAAATGAATAATAAAATGGAAATATAACTATTAAGTTAGTTATATTTTAGTACTACTTAGTTTATTGCATTTACTTTGCACACTGATGTTGCTTGTTTACACACAGTTGGGCACGGGCCTTTGGTGGGTGCCTACTGATAATATTTCTCACACCCTGTTTGGGTCATGCTTTTCGGACCAAACATATTACATTTCTGCTGGTGTGGATAAGCGCAAGGGTCCCTATACAGGTACTTGATTGCTGTTGAGGAGTAGGGGGCATGGTACCGAGCATACGCTCATGATGCTACTTGCTGTTTTATTTTGCTTTGTTGTACTCTGTATTGTATTGTACTTTTGTGTAACACGTTCTGGATGTTTTCATAGGAAATAAGACATGTTGCATCATATTTATACAACAGGATGGTTATCTTTTACATCAGTTGTGTATATTAAAATTTTATGGTTAATTGCTTCCGCAGTTATTTTATGTGGTTTATTTTATTCCGTTGTGCAACACTTTGAAAAATGATGGCATAGTTTCCCTAGTATCAGACCTGGGCCCTCGCTGCTAGTCGGCATCCTCTATCCTTTGGGGAAATCCACTTGCGGTCACGTGGTGAACTGGTCTCAAGGCACCCGTTGAGTGGCACGAGGACCCGAGATGTTACAAAGTGGTATCAGAGGGTGTTATTTCCTTTTACATACTATTTGGCACCTTAGTTAGGGATAGGATGGGAACGGTAGTTGGTAATAAGATGTTCTTGGGTGTAGCTAACCCGTGTACAAGGAAAAGCCAGTCTACCTCGTATTTTTGCAATTTTATTGATTTTTCAAATTTGATAGTTGATTTGATTTTCACTGTTGGGTGACACACTTGTGATTGTGCTATTTATATTTTATCCATGGGTTCTATTTAGTTGCAACCAGCTGAGATGAGGGTATGCCATATCATGCAACATTTAGGAACATGATAGAAATCACATGCCATGCATAGTTCCATACCATATAGGTGCATTAGAAGTTGCATGATGTTGTGATAGTGGTTGTGCTATAAAATCATGTTGTTGTGATAGATGGTTGATAAATACCTACTATGTGATAGGGTATTTTTGTGTGATCCGGTTATGATAATGAACATCAAACTTTGGTTATTGGGGAGTATGGGCCCCCATTTACCAGAATTTGGTGGTTCATTGACTGATTATTTTATTATAACATAGATAAGATTCCAAACATTGATTTGCGGGGATAATTGGCCCCCATGGATCGGAATTTAGCACTTAAGTGTTTTTTTCGGTATTTTCTGGGTTCCGGAGATGTTTCTGAGGCATAATGTCCGAAAAACCCAGTATACATGTTGTGTAGTTCTTTGAAAACACCTTTTATGTTATTTTGTTCGGGATGAAAAGAAAATTTTTATGTACACGCCGTGTACCCTAAGTACACACCGTGTAGTCGCTTTCCATGTTAGAGATCATGTGGGCGGGGACATGGGGAGGGGAAATGTTTGGGGAGAACACACCGTGTACAGTATGTACACGCCGTGTAGTGTTGACCCGAAGACCCTGCTGTGTAACTAACAAATATAGGCCGGTGTAATTGTTTGTTGAACACACCATGTCGTGTGACCTGGGGACCCAACCGTGTAACTAAAAACACGGTTCGAGGTAATCCTTTCGTGTAAACACCTTGTGTATATGGAAAACACTGTGTAGTTTGAGCCATGTATCCAGCCGTGTAACTAACAACACAGGTCGGCGAAGCTCGCCTAGTATACGTTGTGTACCTGTGGGACACGCAGTGTAGTCATGTCTGAGGACAGACCGTGTGGACCTTACCATGTGGCTGGGAAACGGGGTGGTGTACACACTGTGTGCGGGTGTAACACACCGTGTAGTATCATGGAGAGTAGTCGGCCATGTCACAAATGACACGGGCAGTTGGAAATTTACAACGTACACCCCGTGTCGAGTATATACACATCGTGTAATTTTGTTCAGCGGGAACCATGTGGCTAAGCCGTGTAGAAGCACCCGGGGGGAAGAGAATTCATGTACATTTCGTGTAGTCAGTATACACGTCGTGTAGTCTTGTTTTTCAAATCTTGAAATGCCTTCTTCCTCATGTTCCTCTTTTTGGTCCCTTCGTTTCTAGTCTTTGATAATCTGGATCTAAGGTGCGTGTTTGACCTTGTAGTGTCATGCCGCCGAGATAACCATGAATTGTTCGCCATGAGAGTGGAAACGATTACACTCCAGAGATGGTGGGCCATGGGATACTAGTGGATCCTACAGTATAGCAAGATGTGGTACCTGCTGTTATACTAGACACAGGCGTGGAGGCGAAGTTCTGTGATGGCTTTATACTGTTCACGCAGACCTTTCAGGGAGCACCACCAGCTACCAAATCTATGGCTGAGCTGACTCATATCTTCCAGCAACAGCATCCGCATATGTTCTCAGGGGATGGAGGACCACATGCTGCGGAGTCTTGGCTGGGGTCTATGAAAACTATTTTTGATCTTCTAGTGGCGCCTCTAGGGCGGAGGGTCAAGCTCACAACTTATATGCTGTGTGATTCTGCCAAGAGGTAGTGGGATGTTACCACCCAGTCAGAGCATCACATAGACATGGTGTGGGAAGATTTTCAGGGAGTCTTATATGACTTCCTCTTTACAAAGACGCTTAGAGAAGATAGAGATCGAGAGTTCATGAATCTGCAGCAAGGTGCTATGTCAGTGATGGCTTATTCTGCTCGATTCACCGAGCTTCAGCATGTTTCACCCATACTGGTGGGTGATGAGATGTTGAGAGCCAGACGCTTTGAGGATGGTCGTCGATATGACATATGAGCAATGGTGAATGTTTTCAGGTTCCCTTCAGTACATTCTATTGTAAACTATGCACTGATTATATATAGGAACCTGTGAGAAGCTAGTGGTGTGGGCCAGGGCGGTTCAGCGCCAGTTTCTAGTACTATTTCTACTGAGAAGAGGAAGCGACAGATGAATTTCTCTCATGGTGGTAGTACTAGTTAGGCAGTTTCTTCAGGTGGCCCGATCAGGTGCTACCAGTGTGGTAAAGAGGGGGACAAGAGACCCTAGTGTCCATGTGATCCAGTGGAGCACCGACCTTGTGATAAGATGGGTCATCTGTAGCGGTTTTGCAGGGCGTTTCCACCAGTGGCTAGCGAGAGGGGTTCTGTGCAGACTCTGCGTGCGGGAGTAGGACCAGTGGCTTCTTACCCGTCAGGAAACTGGAATACGTCAGGGTGTGCAGGTAGAGATAGTGGTTGTGGCCATGGTAGCCAGACACCAGGATCTTAAAGGCAGCATAGCAGGACAGCTCAGAGTAGCCAGGCTGTGTCACAGGGCCACAACACTGGGCAGGCATATGCAGTGCAACAGACCGAATATGAGTAGGATACCAGTCCTTCTATAGTAAGAGGTACTATTCTAGTAGCATTTGTCTTATCTTCTGTACTTTTCGATACGGGTGCTATGCATAGCTTTATATCTATGCCCTTTGTGGAGAGCCTTGGGCTCTGTGTTTCTTCTTCTTCTGTTGTTATGACGCTAGACACTCCGTTGGGAACTATAACGGCATGTGTGAGTTAGTTCAAGGAGTTCCCACTTGAGGTTAGAGGGTGTCACTTTCTTTGGGACATCTATGTCTTAGAGATGACATCTTATGAAATAATTCTCAAGATGGACTGGTTGGTTCTTTTCGAGCCTTTGTAGACTGCTATCGTCGCAGGGTGAGTTTCTCATTACCGGAGGGTGAAGAGTTTATAAAAAACGGTGAATGGGATGTTCAGGCAAGTCGACCTGGACCAGAGCATCGTGGGTGAGGCGGAGTCACAACCCAGATTGTGAGTTTATATCTGGAAGACCAGGGGACTTGTCAAATGGATTTACCTCCAGTGGTTGATCGTTTCAGGGATGTCTTCCCAGAAGAATTTTCGGTTCTACCTCAGGAGCGAGAGGTGGATTTCTCTATTGAGCTTGTGCCAGGAGCAGCGCTGGTGTCCATTCCTCTCTATAGGATTGTTACACTAGAGTTGCAGGAGATCAAATGGTAGTTAGAGTACTTACAGGCAAAGGGTATCATCCGACCCAGTACTTCTCCTTGGGGTTCGCAGGTCCTCTTTGTGAAGAAGGTGGATGGTACCCTCAGACACTGTGTGGATTATTGGATGTTGAACAAGTTGACGGTCAAGAACCAATATCCTTTTCCATGGATTGATGATATTTTTGATCAACATTGTGGAGCACGAGTATTCTCGATGATTGACTTGGGATCAGGATATCATCAGCTGTGTATGAGACCATCTGATATACCGCTTATAGATTTTCAGAGCAGATATGGTCTGTATGAGTACTTGGTTATGTGGTTCGGACTCACAAAACCACTAACAATTTTCATTCCTCTGATTAATCGTGTGTTCCATCCTTATCTGGATTCTTTCATGGTAGTATTCGTGGATGATATCTTGGTGTACTCTCACACTCAACACGACCATGCCACCCATCTTGAGATCGTATTCAGTACACTGAGAGAGAATCGACTTCATGCTAAGATCTCAAAGTTCCACTTTTGGATGGACCAGATTCACTTCATAGGTCATATAATTTTAGAGGAAGGAGTTGCAGTAGACCTAGAGAATGTGAGAGCAGTAGTTTCTTGGGAGCATCCTAGGAACGTGTTTGAGATAAATAGTATCTTGGGCTGGATGGTTACTACAAACGCTTGATACAGGACTTCTCCCGCTTAGCAGTGCTATTGACGGGTTTGAGTAAAAAGGGATTGAAGTTCGTTTAGTCAGAAGCATGCGAGATAGACTTGAAGGATCTGAAAGGAAGGTTGACATCGGCACCAATCCCGATACTCCCAGAGTAGGGAAAGAGCTATACATTGTACTGTGATGCATCCAGTATTGGGCTGGGGGCTGTTTTGATGCATGGGCGATCAAGTTGTTACATACGGTTCTCGATAGTTGAGGCCACATGAGAAGAATTACCTGACGCATGATCTCGAGTTGGTTGCAGTTGTGCATGCGTTATGCTGTTTGAGGCATTATCTCTTGGGAGAGAATTTTGTGGTTTTTAATGACCACAAAAGTCTCATGTATATTTTTACATAGTGTGACTTGAATCTGAGGCAGCGAAGGTGGGTCAAATACCTACAGTCCTTCGATTTTGAGCATACCTTTACGACTGGTAAGGGTAATATAGTAGCTGATGCACAAAGTAGGAGGACCCAGATACAGGCGGTGCGGGAGGCCAGCGGTGAGTGGAAGCTCTTGGCTTTGTTCATTGAGATGCATTTGGAGGTGCACGACAGTCAGGGGAAAACCTATCTTTCATCTTTAGATGTGAATTCTACCCTCATGGACAGAGTGAGGATGAGACCTCTCTCTGATTCAGAAGGCCTAGTTCTACGGGAGTCAGTGGAAAGTGAGGACCCTCCACCTGGTTGGACAATAGCCGATGAAGAAATATTGTGTTTCCATGGACGAGTATGGGTTCCACGAGATATACGGGAGGTGTTGATGTAGGATTTTCATGCTTTAGCTTCGGTAGTTCGTCCTGGGGTTACCAAGATGTACAGTGACTTGAGACGTCAGTACTGGTGGTCGGGTATGAAAAAAGATGTAGCTGGTCTTGTTGTGAGGAGTTCCACCTATCAGCAGGTGAAAGCAGAGCATCAGAGACCAGCTAGACTGTTACTGCAGTTACCCATTCTGGAGAGGAAATGGGATGATGTCGCGCTGGATTTCGTGACTGGATTACTGAGGTCACCTCGAGGCAATGACGTCGTGTGGGTTGTTGTAGACAGACTCACCAAGGTAGCTCACTTTTTTCACATCAATGAGACCATTAGTGTTGATGAGCTCAAGAAGCTGTATATCCGAGAGATCGTACATCTTCATGGGGTCCCTCATTCTATTGTTTCAGATAGGGACACTCATTTACAACTCGTTTCATGCAGAGTTTTCATAGGGCACTGGGTACACAGGTGCTTCTGAGCACAGCTTACCACCCACAGACTGATGGCCAGTCAGATCGTACAATACAGGTGCTAGAGGAATTGATGTGTGGATGTATCCTAGACATCAGCGTCTCTTGGTAGAAGCATATACCCCTAGTCATGTTTTCCTACAATAATATTTTTCAGGTGACTATTGAAATGGCACCTTACGAGGCATTATATGGTAGGTCAGGCCAATCGCCTTTGTGATGGTTGTAGGAAGGTGAGGCAGCTTTACTAGGACCATGTCTTGTGCATGAGACTTCTGAGCAGGTCCTGTTGATTATGAAGCAGATGGATACTCCATATCCTCGTCAGAAATCTTATGTTGATCACCGCAGATGACATTTGGAGTTTGTGGTCGGGGATCATGTTTTCTTATGTGTTTCTCCAAGGATGGGACACAGTAAGATTAGGAGACAGTGTAAACTATCACCGAGGAGTGTGGGGCCATTTGAGATTATGTAGAGAGTCGGGTCAGTTGCCTATCGTTTTCAGTTACAATTGAGGTACCAGGCCATGCACGACGTCTTCCATGTATCTCTGTTGCACCGCTATCATTCAGACCCGTCTCACATTTTTCAGCCTGAGGAGGTTGAGCTGCAGATCGATGAGTCCTTTGAGATGCATCGGATTCGTATTGTTGATAGGAGAATAAAGGTTATCTGAGGCTGATCAGTTCCTCTCGTACGGGTGCTATGGCAGCATGACCGAGTGTAGGACAAAACCTGGGAGTGGGAGACCGACGTACGTTCTTAGTGGCTAGAGCTGTTCTGAGCTTTATCTTTGCCACACTTGGAAGGGTTATTCGAGGATGAATTGCCTTAAGGGGGTTAGTTTGTAAGAACCTGGTTCTTATTATCAAGGTACGGGTTTTTTCTTTTCTCTTTTCCTTAATTTTTTTTGATAAAATAAGGAAAATATGGGAAATTCCTAAATTTTGGAACTACACGCCCTGTAATATTCCCCACACTGTGTACTTTTGGCCATGTGGGATGAGTACACGGGGTATGTATCCATGTCGGCGACGAAGTGTGTAAAAACCGACTACATGCCATGTAGTGGTATATACACGCCGTGTAGTCAGTCATCAGGAAAATAGTACGGTGGTGGAAGTATCTACTAGATGCACGACAATACATGCAGTGTAGTCAGAAATACATGCCGTGTACTCATGTCTACAGATGAATAGTTTGGCGGTGCCGCCAAAGAAACAGTTAAATGAAAGAAGTACACATCATGTGCTCAAAAGTACATGCAGTGTACTTTGTTTTTTCGCTTAAAATGTGCAGTAGCCAACCCTGTTCACAGGATTGCCTTAGAACCATATGGATACTCAGGAGAGGAAGGCTGAACATTCGTGGATCAACTGCTCGAGCATCGGGAATCTGATTCTGCTTCCGCCGATCACATTGGAACTGAATGGGTAATCCCTTCCTTATCCATGCGTAGTTCTTGCCGATTCTTCTTCTATGGGATGTTATTTGAGGTTGAATGATAATCCTTTTACCTCAGATCTATGACATTCTTGGACGTTTCTGGAATCAACGTTCATGTAAATCGTTTGTTGGTGTTTAAGGTAGGTGGCTTGGTTTTTAATTTCCAACAGTTGTGCGTTTGTATGTATTTTTGTGCTACAAGCCCTTTTTGGGGTGTCGTGTGGCTGAGGCTATGGCTATTTTAACTACTTAGAAATGTATAGGTGATTAAATGTGATAATAAACAGTTATTTGGGATCATTTCATGGATCCAAGACCACCCCATGGATGCGTTCCTCTGTTTAACCTTTTGGCCAGGATACCCGAGGGTGCGCCATTGTAATAATATTTGTTAAATTTCCTTGAGAGGAATTTTATTTGAATTGCATGTTTATGATTTGATATCGGCCCGGTTACATGTGCCTGAAGGCTGTGTTTTACTATATCATGAGGGCATGACTGTATTAGCCTGAGGGGAACATTCTATTTCTCCTGAGGGAAACCATTAGTATGTTTGAGGGTTGTGACTTCTGTGCTTGAGGGTGACACTTCGTACGCCTGAGGGAAATATCTATAACGACTTAGGGAAATACATTCAGGTTGGATTCTGAATAGCCTGAGGGCAAGCCTGAGGGTGTGGTTTTATTATACTAGCCTGAGGTCACGTTTCTGATAGGTCTGAGGGCTTCGCTCTGATAAGCAGTGAATGTTATTAAATTGAATACTTCTTAGTTTATTGCATTTAATTTGCACACTATTATTGCTTGTTTACACACATTTGGGCATGGGACTTTGGTGGGTGCCTACTGAGATTATTTCCCACACCCTATTTGGGTCATGCTTTTCGACCCAAACAGATTACATTTCTGCCGGTGTGGATAAGGGAAAGGGTCTCTATACAGGTACTTGATTTCTCCTGAGGTGTAGGGGAGCATGGGACCAGTCTTAAGCTCGCGATGCTACTGTCTGTTTTGTTTTTCTTTGTTCTAATCTGTATTGTATTGAACTACAGTGTAACATGTTCTGGTTGTTTTCTTAGAACATGAGACATGTTGCATCATATTTATACAACTGGTTGGTTATTTTTTATTGCAGTTGTTTATATAAAATGTGTATGGTTTATTGGATCCGCTGTTGTTGTAAGCTTTTTATTTTATTCGGCTGCGCTACACTTTAACAAATGAGGGCATAGTTTCCCCACTATCCCACCTGGGACATCGCTACTAGTCGGTAGCCTCTGGCATTTGAGGAAATGCGCTAGAGGTCACGTGGTGAACCGGGCTTGGGGAACCCGTTTAGTGGCACCCGGACCTGGGACGTTACAAATAAGGGTTCATTATTCTATCCAAATGTTATTATTGTTAACTCATAATATCTATAAATCATACAAAATGATTTCTGTGGAATACTAGTATTCATTACTCCCAATTAATGAAACATATAATTATGTTCAATATGTAAAAAGTATAAATATATATATTATTATTCAAACAAGTAATCATTGCATGGTAGAAAATATATGTTATTTATTTTAATATATATAATTTTATTTAATACATATGTAGCCTCATATATGAACTATTTTTCATATTGAAATGAACATAGGCTCTCCAATGTGAAACTGTAGGATGTGTGATTTTTTTACATGAATCATATATTAGATTACTGAATTTCACTATTTTTATAGTAACTCTTCTATATATAGACATTGACATAGGTATGTCTTTATGAATTAAATAAATGAAAAACTCAACTTTAGGTTTAGATGTATTTCTAGGTAATTCATCTCGAAATACATGAATGTATTATTGTATAATATTTACACCCTAAATTTGAGGAATACTCTTAAACTTTATAGATATTTTAATCACTATATCGCCTTGAATCTCATTTATATGGTCCAATATAGGTGGATCCAAAAATTATATTGGTTGTGATGTTTCCCCATAAAAAATCAGGATATATTATATTCAACTAACAAATCATAATTTCATTCTTTAGAAATAAACTATTAATTTATAATTATAAATAAAACCTACAACACATATTATATAAAAATTATACCTGTGTTAAATTATAAATTCATCAAATATGGAACCTTTAACTACCATAATGGTATATTAATAACACATACTTGTTCTAGAGTGATTTCCACAATGTTCTTATACTGAGAACTCATTCCATGACATAATAAGGAAATAACTACATTTCATTGAGAAAGTTGCAGAGATAATACAATTTAAATATCGAGACTCTAAAAAATTGATAGATAAATTTGATTCTATGATTTAAGTACAGACATTCACATCATTAGGAACTTTTACCTCACCTGTAGTGATCATATATTCTTGGAATTCTAACCATAACATATTCTATGATAGTTTACATTAATTTTGAGACATTAGTGAGAAAAATGACAAATTTATATATAGTTAATGTACTAGACATAAATTATTTCCTCATTATTCATTCATTATCAGTATGGTTCTTATCCCCACACTATTAAAAAACTACCATTCCCTTCACAAAGTTCCCTAGATGAATTATTCCACAATATTCACATAATATAAAATATATCACTCCCTTATTTTATATTATTCCTCTAAATTTTTCTCAGTACTAATATAACCTAATCCTTTCTTTATTTCCCATGAAGATATATGATTTAGAATATTTGATCTCTATTTTGAGGGAACATAATATTATATTATACTATTATGAAAAAATTAATATACTAGTTCCTATTTGAGTCTTGGATTCAGTCCTTTAAGGAAATGGACAATAATGACCTCTTGATTTTATATGTATTCCATATCATACCTAGATAGTCATGTAATGGTATTCTCACACTCTACAAAATCATTTTATTCATTTTTCATTAATAATTGGAATTATATATTTATTTATTCTGCTTATTCACAAGGGAAATATAACCTCACCTTTCAGCTCTCAAATCATAGAAAATTTATTGGTGATCATCCCACCCATTTTTTAAGGATATATCCTCTTCTTTTTAAAATAATTAATGGGTGTCTTGGTACTTTTGATTGATAGAAGTTGTGTTTTTTGCCTATATTATTATGCCCCTTTTAAGGTGAATGAAATATCTTTCATGAAGGAATAATAATATAAAATGCCATCTTAAGTAATGAAGTAAGATTGTATTCTGAAAAACCGATCATAAAATAATAGATGTGGAGGAGCATGCAACAGAATTACAGAACATGAATGAAGTTATGAATACTCCCTCATGGTAAGAGATAGAACCACATTATAGTCTTGATTATTTATTTTCCTTTTAATAAAATTTGGACTACAAAAACCTAAATTTCAAACTATTTATTTATTTTTAAATAAATAAAATATTTTTCCAATAGATTCACAAAAAAGAATCAATGAGATTTGGTAACAAAGTTCATACATTTAATGGATGCCTTAATACTTAATAGAATGGAATTTCTAATGTAGTGGTGTACTATTTTAATGATATCTACACACATTATGGTGTGGATAGAACTCAGAAATTTTTTATTAACATTCAATATTTCACAGAGGAACATAAAAAAGGGGCCCTTATAATGGAATCTTCATAGGAGGAAATAAAATCAGATCTATTCAATCTTATCATAGATAATTCTCCTAGAACGAATGAGTTTGCCAATAGATTATATATGTTCTATTGGTAAATATTTCTTATTGAAGTAATCATTGTAGTAATGGAGTTATCTAACCATGCCTCTGTTCTGTATATGATTAATTCAACCTTTAGTTCTTTGCTTCCCTAGAATGATAATGTTATTGATATTAGGGTTTTTCATTTGATTGGCCATGGAAATACTATCTTAGATGTAATCAGTAACGTCTTAGTGTCCAGTATGGTAAGAATAATTAATTAGATGACAAATCCAAAAAATCTTGGTTTTTTCTTAGGTGATTCATTCTTAATGATCTCTCCATAGTTTCAAAGAGTGTTACCATCAAGATGTGGAAAAAATGAATGAATACTTTAATTAAAAATTGATATATCTAAGGTATTTGACACAAATAAATATAATTATATATTTTATGTCTTCAAGAGACTTGGTTTCTCAAATTATTTATTAAAATTAATTAATTTAGTATTATAATATACTGGGTTATTCATTACAATTAATTGATACCCATGTATATTTGTTCAATTTATTTGGGCTGCTAGGAAAGGGGAGTCTCTCATAAAATTTCTATCTAAAGTGGAATAAGGCAACATGATTATATACATAAATGATCATGTATAGGTTGTAATATATCTATAAATCAAGTATTTTAGAGGAGACTATAATCCATGAAATCATTTTTATAATGATAAAATCTTTCTCTATGGGTAGTCCTTAAAGATAACTTTTTTTCATTTAATACTATTTTTCATCACTATGATGCTGTTGTAGAGAAATCCATTAGTTAGTGAAAAAATTCGTGATGATTTGAGAAGGAGTTTATGTTATAATAAAAAAATAGTAACATTATATCTCTTTGAGTGAAATGGATGAAACTCCCTTCCTTTTATATTGGATTTGAATTTTTTTTAGGAATGATTAGAATATTTTACCCGTGAAATATGTTATATAACCTCCAAAATCATCTAGTAAAATTTAAATGGATGTAAATTTATCAGGTATGAATGGTCTTATTGGTGGATTTTACTAAAAAATTATATATATTTGTGTATTTATTATATAATTTATTGATTTAATAGTGGTCTCATTAATGATATTAAGTGAATTATTAAGAAATTCATTTGGACTGGTATGGTACATGAAAAGAAACTCATCACTATTTCATGTAAATATTTCATTAATCATAGTAATATAAGGAGATTAGTATTAAGGGTCTGATGAATATAAATGATGGACTCCTCACAAAATTCACCAAGAATATAATGGTTTTAAGTGGTTTTCCATTATCATTCTACCAAGTAGTTTCAACCAAATTGTTATAAATGGATATTCTTATTATCTATTATCATTTGGGTTTCTTATGGTTAGTAACTACTTTAATGATATAATGAGTAGATAAAGATGGTTTTTTGTAGGATATCCACTCTTAACTAATGGAATTGAAACTAGATGGACATACATTTGAAAGACACAACGGTTTTCCCTTTAAACTAGAATATGATGAAAATTTATAGTTTTCTAGAGTCATTCATTACCTAAATTGACTCATCATGTCACATCCCATTTTTATGATTTAGATGTATGATGTTCGTGATAATTATACACATAAATATATTTCATACAAGAATGGATATTATAACACTAACAATTAATAGAAGGTGGGCATTGATAGATCTAATGAAACACCACTATGTATGTTGATGTTCAATTTTTACTATACTAAACCGTCAATAATTCTGATCATCAAGATAATTTGGATGATTTGGTTTCCCACCCAAAATAATTCATAAAGAGTTGGAATGGATATTTTCTCACCTTTCGATTTGTATGTTAGGGCTTGTGAAAATAAGTAGTATAACATTATGTGATATATATTTACATTGATTCAATGGAATAGTGATGGCATGTTATTTTAAATCAACATCATTACACACATAATAGTGGATGAAATCGTGGGCACTATTAATTTTTTTAGAGTGGGAAAACACATAACCATCTTCTTGTGGATGTTACTTCAATGATTTCTTTTATACAGACTATAAAGAATATTATGCTATAAGAATACTAGTTTCCCTCAATGTGTGTTGGTGTATTATTCATTCATACTGTCCTAAAATATTTAAAAATTCAAAAATGATACATGAATAACAATATCAGTGATTTAATTATAGTATAGATGCTTGGTGTACATTGAAGGCCCAAAAAACTGCTGCATTTTTTTATCTTTTATCTAGATCCCACCTATCTCTTAATGGATAGTGGTCAATGTGGATGGTGAAACGACTGGTAATCTTGGTCTCTAGGGTAATTGAGGTGTTTTTAGCCCATGTTTTTTGTATTGTTAGGGTTTTCTTTACTCATTATATTGAAATTGGATATTCTTATAAAGATGAAATCTAGGCAATGACTCATACCACGAAGAATGTTTTCCATTATAACATGATCTTCATATATATTGAAACAGATTCTAAACATGGGGTATAGGCTCTCAGAATAATAACCCAAAAATTTATGTTGGGTAAGATACACCATTGGATCCAATATCTTCATAATACCTTTCATACTAACATATCTATTTCACATGATCATAGGGAAGCTAATAATGTTATTGATTACTTCTCTAAAAGACCTATAATGAAACCATGTATGATGTGGTTCTTAGTGATCCTAGATTAATATACACTATCGATGGATGAATACATGTGAGGTAAAATTCACTCCCACTATTGAAAACCCCATTTTATTTATTGATATTTACCTTTAATTTTATTAATCAATTATCAGAATAACATTTTCAATATGCCAAATACTATTTGAAATTTAAATTATAATAATTAAAACTTCTCAAAAAACACTATATTGAATAAATAATTTAGAATATAAATATTTTCACTCTCAATCAAATAATAATAAATTTAAACCACCATAATTTGAAATGGAGTATCATTTAGGAAATAATCTTATAAATGATAAATATAATTTTTATATTTAAATAAAATAAAATCACCAATGATCATAATAAATGGATTGATTTAAGAGAATATTAATGACCTTAAATTTCCTATGAAACAATAGATAACCACTAATTCATTATAAATATTGGTTTTATAAAAAAAATTCATTTATTGAAATAAATAATATTGAATAAAAATATTAACATAAGATTTCCTTAATAAATTTTCAACACTAAATGGTGGAATACACATTTGTGTAACTAATATATTAATTCTGATTTGGTGGAGGGAAAATATTCTAATACCTTACTTGTAAAAAACCCTTCTATTTTCACTTTTTTTAATAAAATTTGAAAATAAACCATTTCAAAAAACAAGATAAACATTTCTTTACAAACATGTAATTGAAAAATGAAAACATAAAAATTGAATAATAAATCATTAATTTTTATAAAATAAATTTTGAAAATAAATTTTTATAAATATGGAAATAGATGAAAAAATTACCAGTTTAAATTGAGAAATAATATCTGTTTTTACTTTTTTTTAAATGATTCAAGTTAATGTCTTAGGAAAATTTAGAAGAAAATATATAAAATAATTAATTATATAGAAGATAATAATATTAATTTATTTTCTGAATGATATATTATAATATTACAACAATGAAAAGATGATAAATCCCAAATAATGTTATTTTAAAAAAATCGATCATCTTAGAAACTTTCATATTTTAACCCCCATAAAATGTAAAAATGAAATGAAATTTTATTCATCATGAAGAAATATATATTCCTATTGAATAATTAATATAGAAAATATATACACCACACATTAATAAATAGGTTCATAATATCAAATATGATTGAATGGAGTTGAAATTGATGCGAAATCCCTGACCTCTTACTTCCCCATTGTCAAAATTGATTTGGAAACATATATAATAGGTATAAAATAGTAATTATAGTCTTCCAGAACCATATTAATATATGAAATATGATATATTATCCACTAATAACATTAGAAATTTCATTCATTAATAATATAATATAATTATCATTAGTTATTATGTTAATGAGTTTTTTATCTCATGCATGTTTTTCAAAGAAGATCATATTATTGAACATTATTATATTTCAAAAATATTAATAATGTGAAACATGATAATAAAATATATATATTATAATTATTTATATCCTTATTTTCATCCCTAAAAATAATAATGAAAAATTAATCACATCGCTTCGTGCAGGAGGTAGAAAACACATATGTATGAGCTATGTTCTGTATTTCTAAAAAAAATTAAGTTATTAACGTAGATAATATATTATAAATATAGAAGAAAACATATTTCATAACTATAATACACATTACTTAATTTGTTATTTATGTCCATCCATGTAAAATAGTGATGAAAAATGAATTACATCACAATGTGGAGACAATATGTCACACATACAGATGCGTGATTCTTTCACAGTCGATTGGATTGAAATGTTTTTTAAAATTATTTACCCAATGTAAAAATAAAATATCATTATATTTATTATACTTGAAGGAATATTTTATGGTGGTTTTAATAAATTTATAGGATATATATAAATAATGCCATATGAATGGGTCGATAATGATGAGTACTTATTAATCGATATACACATATTATAAAACCACTAAAGGGACCCAGGAATGAACTATTGGAAATACCATCTCTTCTAGAAGATGAATAATTAATTTTTTAATTGAAATAGTTAGGGTATTTTCAATATATTTTTCTCGATTCAGTGTCATGGAAAAAGATAAGGGAGTACCTTTTATTAGTGAGGGGAGGGGTATCCTTGGAATATAAAAAAATTATTAAATTAGTAATAATTAGTGTTCATATAAAAATGTTTACCAATTGATATAAATGGAATATAATTTGAATATGAGATTAAATCCTATAGTCAAATAAAATTTAGACTAAATGAGGTGGTGTTTTCACCCTTACCAGTTTCTTTAACCCCTTGTTAACACCTTGGAAAATTACAATGATAACAGTGTTGTCTAGACTACAAGAGCAATTATATTTATCATAAAAGAACAATCGTTCAATTAATAGCCAATTTATAAAATTTTAGAACTTATATTATCCCTGATTTATTTTCTTTGAATTTCAATTTTATTTAAAATAATAATAATTTATGATTTTTTTAAAAAATATCATTAATGTCATTTTTATCCAATTAATTTTATTTTTTAAAAAAAATCATGAAAAAGATGGAATTAAAATATATTACCTTAACAAATCCCTATATTTTTGGGAATTTATATATAATTATTGGGACATAATAATTTACCCATATTATATTACTTTTAATATTTTAAAATTCATTTATTTTGTTCCTACTAATTGAATCAATATTTTATTTGTGTTGTGAACAAATATCAACAAATTATTTAGTTACAAAAAATTACAAATAAATGACCATGATAGTAATAAATTGGTTATGATCAAAAAAATATTTTATATTCATTCATAAAATATTATTAACCAAGTTTCAACATATAAAACAGGTTAAAATAAAGAGGGAGACGTATTAACATTTTCATTAATTAAAATAATAAAAATAATTTTACCAGGAAAAAATTACACCAAAATACAATAAATTTTAATTTTGAATGGATATAGTAAATTTATTCCAATCCAGTGAAATAAACGTGTGTGATATCATTATTTTTAATTCCTTATCACATTATTTTTATGATTAATTTTCTAATTTACCATTTACTGAAGTCGTAATTTTTACCATTATTTATATACATATTTAAAAAAATGTATCTTAAAAAATTATCATCTTGAAACAAAATTTACTATTTAATATTTATGAAACATTATTAAAAATTGTTATAAAATAATTAATATAGAAACTTGTAAAAAATAATCGAAGCTGTATTTATGAAAATATGTGTTTAAGAATGAAAAATAATTTATTTAAAAGTAATCAAATTATATTTTTCAAGTTATATTATTATAAATAAAATGAATCATATATAATTTTAATTTAAATTTCAAATGATATTTGGAGAAAAGAATTACATCGTATAATCAACTCAAATGATAGTATTTGAAAAATCAGTTTTGTTCGCTATTCACTGATAAATCATAAAGTTCTAAAAAAACTAAATCATTTATCATAATGTTATTTTGTATATTTTGATCTACAGAATTTGATAATTTATTTCTTAATCATAGTAAAGAACTAAAAATGTTTACTGTATTATTTTTACTTTTAATAGAAAAAAATCTTACTATAATTGAATCTCTAATGTTACAATAAGAAATTACAAGATATAAAGATGGATTTAATGAAAAATAATTTATTTTTAAAAAATTTAGGATTATCCAGATTGAAATCATTATCTACCATCATATATGTCCAACTGTTTTAAAATGAAAATATCACCCTTGTGTACAGTTTGACTAGAACCTCTATGAATAAAATTTCTCTTTTTTTATAATCACCATATATGTATGTTTTTAAAAGTGTATTTATCCGAAAATATAAAAAAAATTAAGAGGTGATGAATCAAAGACCTAAGTTCAAGTTCTGAATGTTCTAATTTAAAAAATTCAATAGGAACATGAAACTACAAACATGTGTTTTGATTTTAATAATGTCTTAGGAGTATGTGGTTGAATTAAATATATTACTTATTGAAATATTGTACGGTAAATAAAAAAATTGACAAAAAATTGGTAGATATACAGTCAAAATTTATTATATAGGTTTTTTAATGTGAATGGGAAAAAAGATAATATAAATTAAATGTTTAGGTTCAAATCTCAAATTTTATTGGTACTTTTTACTATTAAATTGACAAAAAGATGATTTTATTTTCATAAACTCATTAAAATAGTCCATTTTATTTTAATTCATTCAAATTTTTGCTATAAAATTATATTATTTATTTTTATTCTCCTTATTAATCCAAACTATGAACATACGTTTTTTAAATCATTCATTATTTATGATTTTTTGATGGAAAATATTAGATTCCATGTATATATTTTTTATTTTCCCTCAATTATGTTCTAAAAAAAAATATTTACAATAATTAATTTTTTTCACATGTTCAAATAGTGTATTCGTAATTCTTTGATATTATTTATTTTCTTCATTAAAAATTTGTGATAAATTTCTATTTTTAATGATTACGACGTCAATAGATTTATATAAATACATAGAAATTTATTTTTTAAAATTTTTTTTTCATGTTTTAAACAAATTATACATAAATATCAATTACAATTATTTTTTTAATTTTACATTAATTTAAATAGTATAGTATATAAAATTCGAAAATGTTTTCAAATGGATTTCAATTATGGTATGCATATTTTCATATTTCCATGCATATTTCTGTACATAATTATGGTTTATGTTCAATATTTCATTATTATATATTATTCTACAGATTGTGATCTTGAAGAATTCTTGGGACTATTAAGTATGTGATCTCGATGGGATTTACATCATCCTTTTTACAACATTGTCATAATATTTTTTAAAATTTTTATTATTATGTTTCTCTTCCATTTTACTGAATATTTTTTAAAATACAGTAGATTAGTAAAAAATTATTATTTATAATTAATTTATTGACTCATTTAATAAATTTCATATTTATGGATTATGTAATATTTTGTGCATTAGAATTTATTCTAAAATCACTCCCTTCCTTGAGTTCATTTTCAAAATTGGTCTTAATTATTCACTGAAAATGTTTTTATCCTTTATTTCCATGTTAAATTATACCATGGAAAATTTTATCACTATTTCAATGATGAATACAATTTATTCCCATTATTATTGATGATGTTAATTTATGGAATCTTACTAAAAAATTTATTCCATTAACTAGGTAAATATTTATATTTCTTTTATTTGGTAAAATAAATATATTTATTGATTTATAAGAAATATTGACTATTTATTTTATTAATATATTGATATATGTTTAATTCAGTGGGCATGGTTATTCGTTTTTTGGGGGTCGTTATAGCACCTCAATGCATTAACTAATGTCTCTAGAAAAATTTGTTTATTGATGCCTTATTAAATATTACTATTTTTAGTATATATTGTCCCATTTAATGAGTGTTTCATAGTCGAGGCCATGATTGTAAGATAAATATTTCACGATTTTTAATTTATATCATTAGTAATTAATTTATTAGTTTCAATATGATTTATTGTATTTAAATTACGATTGGATATATTTTATGAGAATTTTTCATATTATATGATAATGGAAATGATTATTTAAACCACCATAATATTAATATCTAAGTATATATAACACATTCCATTATATTGTACCCCTAAAATTGTATATGAGCCCAAAAATCATATGTATTTAATTCCACATTGTATAAATAAGGGATAATTGAATTTATCATAACGGTATATTTATTGGAATATAATTGTTTTAAAGAATTTGATACATTATTCTTTATAATACCAATGTAATTAGAAATCACAAATCTATATAGTACCATAAAGATGACAATAAAATTGATCGATTAAAATGAAATTACTATGGTCATGTACCCTTGAAATTATCTAAAGTTCAACTATATGTTAATAGAATCAGATTCGTTAAAATTATTCAATGTTTACAGATCTGGAAAAAAATTGAGTTATTTCATGATTATTTAAAATATCATGTTTGATAGAGGACCTCCCACAATATAGAAACCATAATAACTATATAATCCCTTAGTATATCCATTTAATGAAAAAAGGATATTATATATAATGTAAAGAGCAGGAATCACTAGTGTTTAAATGGGATTACTATGTTTGGTTTTTGGTAAGGACTTTTAAATAATGAAGACCTTCTAATATATTTTTTAAATTGTTGTTTTTATCTTTATTATATTTATGTGAAATTGAAATTTCCTATTACATAGTTTATAAAATAATCTATTGTAGAATAATGTAAATAGTACAAATTTTTTTAAAATTTTTTATTTTGTAACAAAACTAAAAAACTAATCCACTGGTTAGTTATAGAAAATAATTTAAATGAATGAATAAATTAAGTCTATTGTGAACATCAATTATAAAAGATCTATATTAAATTTTTATTTTTTTAAATATTTCATCAAATATACCATGTTTTAAGTACATTTAATGTATATAAAACCAGAAAAAATTACATGAAGAACTATAAAATAGTAGATAAAATACATTTTCATTACAAAAAAATCACATCACCTTTGTTAAAATAATTTCAAACTCTAAATAAAATTTTTAAAAAAAAATATTTAATAAAAATAATTGTAACTAATGATATTATTTTCATTTAAAATTTCCATATTCCTTTCAAGTAATTTATAACTACTTTTAAAAAAAAATTTAGGAGTTTTGATGGAAGAAAATTAAAATGATAAACATTAATGTGCATTATAAATATATTTTTAAGAATCTATAATGGAAATATTGAAATGAATTTTTCACTGCAACCTTTTTTAAATAAAATAGATGTAATTATTTTAATATAAAATTATACATCATTATACACACACTCCAATATAGTTTAATAATGGTAAATTTTTTGTATAAAAAGTGTTTTACAAATCAAAATATACATTTTTAATATGAAGGAAAAAATTTATTGATTGTAAATAAGAAGTAACCCTTTCTCACATGTATTTTACATTATAATTGATCATTAATATTGTATCTATAATTTATTCCCACAAAATATACTAAAATCATATATATGAGATTAAAATTATTGTATTTATAATATATATGATTTAAAATAATAAAACATATATGTAAAATACTTAGAAATAATTTTCACACATATCCCCACATATGGAGTATAGCTATAAATATATAATATCTTTTGGATAAAAAAAAGTATAATGGACACTAATATAATAATTTTTTTACTTGTAATTAAGTTAAAAAAATAAATTATGAGATAAATGTTTCACAACCATTTAAATAAAGAAGCATACAACACACAATTGTCCAATTTTAATGTTTTTTATAAAATTATATGTTTTATTCAATATCATTACGTGACTTCATTATTGTTTAAATTATTCTTGGGTAAGAAAATTTGTATAAAAATGTTTTATAAGACTATATAAAATGTTTTAATGATACCTAATAAAAACCATTACTAGACTGTTTTTCTAAATATAAATAATTGAATGAAAAATGATACTAAAAGAACATGGAATACACATGAATCATATTGAAGCCAAAAAATCACTAGGGAAAAGATTTTCAATATTTCCATATATATTCATTAATGTGATATTGTGGCCACAATTGTTGTAATCCATTAGATGATAATAGAAAATTTACAACAATAATGAATTTTTTGTCAATTTATCACATCGAGAAGAATATTTATAAGATGGTATAGAGGCATGAACTTGTTAAAACCTATATATTATATCATTACCATTAAATTTTAATTAAAATAATTAAATAATTAAATATATATGTAATTGATAAAAAAATTTAACAGAAAAATGAAACAATGAATATAATCGATTAATACCTCAGTTGTCATTTTTGACAAAATTCATAATGGAAAAATACAAAAATGGTAGATACAATTTCTAAATATAGTGAAAAATATGTAAAAAAGATTTAATCATGATGATAATAATGTAATTTAATTTATTATTAACATATATTGTTAAATATATATTTATAGATAATGTATTGTAACCCCTCATGTTCATATGAATTATTTTTATTCGGATATATTAAAACTCATTGATGGATTGTATTATATGCTACATATTGTTATGAATGCTTTATATCCAACTGCATGTTTATATTGCACTACACACAACATTGAGTTGAGCTTGCATTAGACACGACACTATGTTTGTCCTATGTTGAACACAATACAAATTTTATATTCTATTACACAAAACAATGATTAAAAAAATCATATAATACTATTTAAAATATTATCATTTAATATCATAATTGTCAACTAGTCATTGGAATGAGTGGTATGAATGAGATTAACTTAATTAATAAAATATGGTTTATCAATTATTATAAACAGAATTCATTGATTATAAATTAATTATAAATGAAAATATAACTCATTTCATAATAAGGAAAAAAAATTTCCTGCCGAACAGTTTTTATGTGAATAAGTGTGTTTTACATTAATAAAATAACTAAATAACTTTTGATTAAGGATTTTAATGAAAATTTCAAAAAATATTTTCAGTCAAAAATTTATCATCCATTTGATATATATTCAATACATGATATAAGATTTAATTAATTATATTTCTCAATACAGTTTCTTTTAAAAAAACATTTTTTCCACCTTCTATTAGAACAATCAAATTATTTTTTTAAGAAATATTTAGAATTAATTTTTTAAAATATAATTAATTTTAAAAATTTTAATATAAAAATTATTATACAATTAATTTTCATGATTTTTCTGAAGTATTTCATTTTATGATGAATACTGAAAAATTCAAAATTTAAATTAAAAACTACCAATCCATTTAATTTATTTACAATGTAAAAAATATTTTTAACAAGTATAAAAGTTAAATTTGTTCAATAATAAATCCAAAACTCCAATAGTTTTCATCATAATCAATTTCATATTGAAATTGGATATATCATGCCATCCTTTTGACCTTTTCACATTGAAATGTTATTTTCTTGTACCATTTATGAGAATAAATTTTAAATTAATTTTATCCACTAATCTAAATTATATTTGAAAAAATGGATTCAATAATTGTAATTAGAGTAATTTAATATTTATAAAATGAAAATTTTAATTTATTTTCACAATTAATACTAAAAACATTTTATTTTAATCTTAGTGATTAAAAGAAAATCATGTTTACTTATTGACATAAATTTCATCTTGTGGGAAAAATGAATTCTAAGCACCTTCAAACCCCCCATTTATACATATATTTAAATAGATACTTATATTATAAGGATTTTTTTATTATTTGATCAACTATAGATTTAAAAATATGGGATGAATTCAATTTTTAAAAAAAATTATATTTTTTCAACTGAACTCCCGTATAAAAGGCCACCCCTATTCCCCTATTATCAAAACATTACATCTAATTTTATCAAACAATTCCTACCCATATAACTCCCTTAACTAAATAATCTCATCTTTTAAGCCTTACTTTTGGTATAAATCCAACCAATTTAGTCTTTTGTCAAATACAAAAAATGAGGTATCTAAAGAAGAGGAAACGTTCATCGGCATCCATTTTGGGTGTTATTTATTTTTCAAACCCATATAATTCTATTTAAATCATGATTATATAATAACATAAGTGCCTTTAATATACTTATATGTTGCTATGTTATGGGTATTAAATAAAATCGTAAACATTTTCATCCCATTTGTACAATTTATCATTCATGTGTATATTAGACTACCACCTCAAAGACTGATTATGTTCATTTTCTATTACCACCTATCCAAGATTGGAATTATAGTATAAAAACTATTTATATATTATATTTATGATATTCATTCTTTTATTATTATTCTATAGTTCTTTATAACACGAACCATCATTATTTTTTTGTGGGAATACGATAATGCCAGTCATGTGTACCGTAGAACACCACCTCATGAAGCCATTCGATTCATTCATGCATTACATGGAAATTAATAATGATGGGGTAGATAAGTTTTTTCATATATATTAAATAATAATTATTCAATAATAATATATCATATGTATTTCTTAATTTCAATCCTAAATGAAATGGGAAACAATATTCATTCATACGCACGACCTAACATATCAATGAATACTGTATTTCACTTACTATTTCTATCATTTATAGATTTTTATAGTTAAATATATACTTCATTTTTCTGATATCTAAAACATGGTTTTCTTTATAGGGATTATGGAATCATTATTTAGCTAATAGGGATGTAATCAAAACATATATGATAATCCAAACTATAATTACGCAAAATGTGACTTCAATATGGAATTGTTAATAAACTCATAATAAAAGGTCGCAATCAATTCATATATGGGATTATATAAATAAATATGTTTCTATAATATATGTATAATTAACATATATTTATTATATTAGATGTTTGAACATGTAAAAAGGTATTCAGGACTTAAGGTAAGTGATTAAAATCTCACTTTTTACTTATGTGAGACACTTTCTCTATTTGACCCCACTTTATCCTATGTGATGTATACACATTCTTGGAATTAAAATTTTTATTATACTAATTTATAATATTTTCATATCGATATTAGGATCTCTCTTTTATAGGGTTTTTGTATCAATGTTACTAAAGCTATAAGGAAATATTTAATTAATTTCTTTTCTCCATGTCATGTTAATTTGTGCACATATATTATTTTTATGTGGTGTATATATTGCAACATTCACATGTTATATCATAAATATCATGTTTTAAATATATTTTAAACTGTATTTAATGAAATTAATTTTGTAGGATTATTATTCAAGGATACCAAATTTGTAATGATTTAATGTTATAATCTCATCATTTATATAGGTTGTTTACAAGTATACTTCCATTAATGAACCAATATGATCCATAACTCAAGAATTATCTTTTTTATTCTTCTCCTTAGGAAATTAATGATATTTTTCATTATTTATTCAATTTACACTCATTTGTTACTTATAATAATTAAGTAAATGTTTTAAATAAAATCCATCTTTATTTATCTCATCCTTGATATTTCTCTTTATTAAATAATTATGTTGTTTAATAATTTTTTTAAAAAGAGTAAATAATATTTATTAAAAAAATTCTCTTAAATGATTTTTAGAAAATTATATTTTAAAAAATTATTTAAATTATTTTAAAAGTCTTCAATTATATGTTTTTGTGGTTATTTCCATAGAAAATTCTTTCCAAAATGTATTATGTCTTCAAAAGAATTTTTGATAGAGGGATTTTTTCCTTGATGAATCGTTTCAAATTATTTGTAAATCATACATTATTATTTTTAAAATATTACTTTTTGAAATATTTATTAAAATTATTTTATATTTTAAAAATTGGTTTACACTGAACGTTTTGTTTTTATATAAAATGTTAAAGGTGATCTTTTATAATCATTCTCCAAATTAGATGAAGTACTTTGATATAGTTTTGTTTACAAGGGATATAATTAATTAAACCAATATTTTTACTTCTTGGAATTAGTTATCTTTTTGATGACATGATTTTTATGAAATCATTTCCCCCTGATTGGTTATACAATGATCAAATGCTTATGAATCCAAATTCTTTCTATGTTTTATTCTATAGGGGAATGATTATGAAACATATACCTTTTCTACAAGTTAGGATATGATGAAATGTTTAGGATGCACAATTAATTTCATATAATATAATATTTTAAATGTTGATGATCTTATTACACACATTTGAATGATTTAATTATTTGACATTTGGGACCTATATCACCCTCCAATTCATTGGGTGAAGATTCATATATCTCATCATATTGATATGGTAAGAATAGGGAGTGAACCTGGTAAAATATTTCATGGCTACCAGAGGGGATGTTGGTGTGTATATCCCTAGAGGAGTAGCCACCCATGCATGAACCTGATTACATATTCACAATGTTATAAGTAAACCTGACTAAATTTTCAATATGTTATATGTGCTCCTTATTACATGATAACAATGTTATGAGTGGACCTAGTTTCATATCTATATGTTTAATATTTTCCCTGATTTCATTACCTAGACATAATGAGTGAACATATTTCTAGTTACATATATTGAAAAAAAATTATGATGATGTGTATGCCACAAGTTCCGGTTTCATACCAATAGTATTCTCTAATAGATCATGTCTATTGATTTCCATATGATTTATGTCCCATGAAATTCCTATCATTATTCAATGACTCATTATTATGATATTTGATATGTATGGTATCATTTTAAAATGTTATTCTCATGTTCTCCTACCCTTCTATTCATGTTATACTAACTTATCTCCCTTTCTACCCTTACTGTGCATCTGATCCCATTCATTCCCATGTTTTCTCTCCCTGGTTTATGAATTTATATTTTTGGATGATGTTTCTAAAAAGTGTTATATTTATGATGAACAATGACGGAGATGATGTAGCTCCATTATAGACATGTTTTTATGTTTCTATGTATCAAAGTAACTAAAATAAAAGAGTCTTTTTGTGTTATATTTTTAAATGAAATAAATTTTATGAAAAAAATGATATAATGTCAATTTATGTTAACCCTAGTTCTCCATATTTGGTATTTGAGTGAAAGGTTTATTCATCCTTTAAAAACTAGTATGAGAAAAATTTAGTAAGATCTAAAGGGACATTTCTATAGATTAATATAAGGATGTATCTAAGGATAAGTCTAAGGATGATACAATGTCTGAGAAACTATAACCTGATTTTGTTATATTATAAATATATTGTATTAACAGAAATAATTCTACAATGGGATACTATATTTTATATGGGTTTTTAGAAAATTCAATTAGGGGTAACAAACCTAAAAAATTATTCAGATAGAATAAATTTGTAACTAGGTCATGAAAAAGAGCACTATAATAAGCTTGGGTTGACACTACCACTTGATATTCATTGGAAATTAAGAAACTCATTATCATCCTCCATGAATTATTTAAATATAATATGAATATTAAAAACCTAGGATAAACCTTAGGTTCCATCGATTAAAAAATGTTGATATGATTTAGATATCGTATAAGAATTTTTTTGTGATTAAGTGTTTTCCCACCATGGTAAGTGTTTCTCATGCTATGCAGTATGGTTTTAGTCAATGGAGAGAAACCAAATGACCCATGTTAATGAGTAATGTATTGGTAAATGAAATTAATTTCCCCCTAAATTACCAACTTTTATGGGAGATGGAAAGAAAAACTCATTTATATGCTACCAAAGATTTATCCATCGAAAAAACTTTTTAAACATCCAAATGATAAAATGAGGGATCTATATTTTTTTTGAGATCCTCATGATGTAAGAAAAATCTATAATAAATGGTTCTATTGTTACACTAGTTGATGATCAATAGAACAATACCAAAAAAAAATATTTTCCATTCTGCATTCTTTATAATAAGAAAAAGTCAATCTGGTTATCTATCATCGGGAATGTGAGGTGGATCAAAGGTGGAATCTTATTAAGAATAAAAATCAATAAGAGTAAATTGGATCCATGAAGTGGGATGATATTAAAATATATTTTTTAAATATATACATTCATCATATTCATAAAAAAACTAGAAAAATAATTCCTTGATCTTAATAAAATATTGGATGAATCTATTGGTGGCTATAATGAAAATTTTACAATAATTGGGAGGTAATATTATGATATTATATTTTTGTATGAAATTATGTTTGATCAATTATTTTATTCCCGGAATCCAAATATCTGAAAGATGATATCCATTAGGATCTATGAATTCATGGATTATATCATTCCATGTTATATAAAATTGGAAATATAACAGATAATACACTTTTTATCTGTTGATAACCTTAATAAAATGAGGTTCCATGGAAAGTCTAATGATAAGTCACATGGAGGGAAGACAATGTTAAAAAAATCCTACATTTTAAAAATATAGGTCTTGGACCTTAGATGTTTTATTGAAAGGAAGAAGAATTTTTCTCAAATGTGGGATCCACAACCATTGGAAAAAATAAATATAGTATTGATGTTAAGTTTCCAATAAATTAAATTCTTTGAGATAGAGTTCATCAGAATGAACCCCTCACACTTTAGTGATCCATGTGAAAGAATTTTGGGAATTATGAAAATAAATTCTTCAATTAAAAGGTAGTTATGGATAATAATCCGTAGATATTTATAAAAACAAAGGAAATAAGGGAATCATATTTGATCACTATAGTGACCGTATCATTTTTCAAATTACAATAAATGATTTTAAGGATAATCATATATCATAACACAAGATATTGATCGTGATTTCCATTGTCTTTAGAGACAAGGTAAATAAAATTTAAAAAATAAATCTAAATACATGATTTCTTTTTGTCCTTCATAGAGGGCCCCTAACATCCATTGCCATCATATAGTTGCATAGGATAACATGGGGATAACATGAACAGAAGGATGAAATTAATAGCCCAGTAAGGGAATATAGATTAGTATAAGGCTTTAGCACATGGGTTACAAGTCATTACATAATGATAACTAAAGAATAAATCATATGGAATAAAAACATATAAACATGGGATCATATAAACATGGAATCCTTATATTGTGGAAAAACATAAACATTAATTTATTATGATTCAAGGATAACAGCCAAGACTATTTCACATGGTAACACATGTCAAGTCTAACTGCAAATACCATCACACAATGTAGTACAAGCCACTGCTAACTTCCAAGACCGTCACACATAACATCTCTTGATACAAAACATTACCCAATGAATTGTAGCACTATCTAGTCTCACCCATCTAAAAATTTTCATGAATATGTTTTTTACATATACAATGATACAAAATAAATCATACATAAACATAAGGGTGCCCATATAAAGAAATGGGTATCAAAATCATGTCATAAAGAATAATAAATGGGAATATCATACAAGTGTCCATGAACAAATGGAATTTTTTCATACATGAAAATTCATATGGTAAAAAAGGATTATATCCTAATAAATTATGTCAAACAGAAGTGAAAAATTTCAAAAAAAGTATTTAAGAAACTTTATAATTAGAACATTTTAGTGTCGTTTTATAGAAAATACAAAAGTTAATTTAAAATATAAAAAGGAATAATATTTTATAAAAAAACATAAGTAAACCTAGATGGTTTTCAGAATAAAAAGACTAATTTTATAAATACAATGTTGTCTTAAATCATAAGATAGTTTTCACAAGAAATCTTATAAGAATTTAGGAAACTCTCTTAAAACAAGATTTCTTATCGAGATGTATTGAAGAGGGAATCACTTAAAAACATGTACATCACATAAAAATAATGATGAAAGGGCCTTGATATATGTTCACATCATTTATAATATGCACATATATAGATAAGGTAACTTAATTTTAGTTGAAATAATGATTAGGAAACCTGACGGAATAAAAGTGGTTAGGGTAGAATTCTTTACGGATTATCAGCATTGTATCAGGTGTACCTAAGAGGGCATAATGAGAGGGAATATGGGATTATCATAACATACATATCATTATATATGTATGTAGGAGGTGAAAAATAAAAACCCATTATTACTTATTACTCATAAAAGAGAACAATACAGAGCACATTCTTGAATAAAGTTGAAATGGAGTGGATCACTTACCTTAAATTTGATGTGTTATTTCCTTGATTTTAATGACCTGAATAATTAAATAATTTTTACTAATTAATAAATCCAGATCCTATAATATATTTACAATATTTAATATTACATTTTTATGTTCATTCAAGACCATTTTGATGGGTTAAGTGGTTGAATTTTCTTTTTTGGGTCCATTTGTTTTCTTGGTCTTTACGATCAGATTACTTATTGTCATGAAAAGAGAATCATCTAAAATGGAGATGGTTGTCCAGAATTGGTGTTATATTTTATTATTGAAAATAAATAAGGTTACATGGTTTTAAATTTAATTTTGTTACTTTGAGTCAAGTTGAATATTTATATAAAACAATAATGATAATCACTTGGATTAATTTGGATATTTTTCTCATAATTAACCTGTTTTGTATTATTATTTTACATCAACTATGAAAAAGGATTCCAAAAAACCAAATATGATATAATACTTATATTTTTATTTTTTAAACCATTAAAATGGTTTCACGACTAGCATATTAGAAGGAAATGCAAATTGAAAACCCGTCATCCTTGAATGTGATAAATCAACACCTCGGATGATATTTTCATTTATAGAATGAAAGGAGGGGAAGATAGAGATTATGATTAAATATCTCATTAGAATAATATAATTCCATTTCATGTTTGTTACTAGATTTATCATACCTTTTGGGTGAGGAAGGTGAGGTAAGAAACAAGAAAAAAATAACATGAAAGAATATAAAAGAGTCGGAAAAGGGAATTTACCTCTTAAGTTTATATTCGTTGAGAGCCTCCTAAGGGGAGATTGTATTGTATTTTGAGGATACCATGTGCTACTGGACTTGAGGAAGAATATTGGGGAGTTATTTGTTAAAAACCTAGTCTAGGAATAAATCTTTAGAGGAGTGAAGAGAAGTTGGGAGTGTAGTTGGTTTTTATAGTGGAGGGGAAGAGGGTTTTCTTAATATTTAATTCCTCAGTTTATTAATTTCCATCCAGACAAGCAGTAGGGATGATTCCATGACCATAAATAGTAATAGGTGCTTGTGAGTTTTATATTTTGGTGTTTATATCACTTATTATTTAATGAATAGTGGGTCATATTTATAATGCATTAATATGGTAAATTAATGTATTTTACAATTCAGCCAAAATTTATGTATATCAGAAAAATCCCAAAAACTCACCAAAACCATATTTCGACATGTATAATCCAAAAATGAAATCTGTTTAAAAACATTAAATAATATTAAATTAATTTTTTTTAAATCATAATTTACTTGAAAAATAATGATTTTAATAATATAACTGATTTTATAATGCTCTCAAAAATTATATAATGTCTTATAAAATTATCCTAAAACAAGATGACATAAAAATGTTAATTTATGAATACCTTTTAGGAAAATATATTTTATTTTATATTAATTAATAAAATTTAATCAATTATTTATGACTTACAAAAATACAAATACATGTACTATGGTCATATTATCACTTAAAAGATACCGAAATTTCATTTATACAAACATCGGTGAGGTTACCTTTATTTAGGATTATGTACTATTGTAAGGGTCATATTAATTTTCATAATGCTAGGTTATATTCATATGGGTAGGTTACTATGAATCCAAAAATACTATCTTATCGGACTCTAGACATCTTACTGATCGCAACTGCGTATGTCAGATTTTTGAAATTCCAAACACATATGTTTTAAAATTATGTTTAAGGTTCACGTAGAACATAGTAGTACATTATTTTGTGATTTAATGTTATTATATGATACATTTATAATAAATTAATTTCTACTTATAAAATATTGTGTCATGAAATTATTCCTCACTTATGAAATTTCACCCTCGAAATTTCGTTTTGCATTCTATTCCATAAACAACTTTGAGTACTTCTGCATCATTTCCTCCTCCCATTCCCATGTTGCCTCTTCATACTTATGGTTCTGCCATAGTACATTGACCTGGTGAGTAGTCTTGTTATGTAAAACATTATCTCTATAATCTAAGATCTTCACTGGAAGATCCTTGTTAGAATGATCATCCTCCAACTGTACCACCTATGAAGATAGTATATGTGAAGGATCAGGTATGTACTTCATTAAGAGGGATAAATGGAAGAAATCATGTAGATTGGCCATAATAGGTGCAAGTTCTAGTCAATTATCCAAAACTCCAACACGATAAAAAATCTCAAACAGGCCGATGTACCTGAGACATAGAATTCATTTCATCCACAACATTATGACATTCATCTAAGCAGATATGCATAGAAATACCATTTCACTTAATTTGAACTTAAGGTCTCATCAAAGATTGTCGGCTTAACTCTTTTGTCACCTTTGGGCTACCTTGATATGGTTCGGATTGTTTTTCACCTTCTCCACCATTTCTTCGACCATTTTAGGTTCTATTAGCTTATGCTAACCAACATCATTCCAACACACCGGTGTTTTGCACCTTTTCTCATTAATGTATTTGAATAGTCGAATTCAGATTCATGGGTGGAAACTATTAATGTAAGATAATTAGACTAATGGAAGATGTTGTTACCATACTTCTTTTAAGTCTAGTGAACATTCTCTCAACATATATTCCAATGTATAAATACATTTCTCATATTGGCCATCAGTTTGAGGAAGATATTCTGTACAGATGTTTAGTTCATGACCTAAAGCAATTTGGAGACTTTTCTAGAAATTGTGGTGAATCATTAATATCGATCAAACACAATAGATCATGGTACTCTATTCACCCTTACCATGTCTATTATATATATATATATACAATTTGATCCAATGATAATTCATCTCAAATTGAGATAAATTGAGTTGTTTTTGTTAGATGATTCACAATGACCCATATAACATTTTTTATTCTGGATGTCCTTGGATGTCTAGTGAAAATGCCTAGGGTGATGTTATCTCATTTATATGTTGGTATGGGTAGTGTTTTCATAATCCCCATAGACTTATTCTTTTTAGCATCCATTAGTTGACAAACCAGGAACATTGATGTATACTGAGCAATCTTTTTCTTCATATTTTCCCACCAAATGTTCACTCAGAGATCTTGATACATCATGGTGCTCCCTGGGTGGATAGAGAAGATCATTCTATGTGCATAATTCAAATATTCCTTCATTATCTATGGATCATATGGTACACATAATATTGACCCTAACCTTATGAATCCATCCTTATCATTCATGATATAAGATGATTTGACATTTATGATAGCTTCCAACCAATTAATAATTTCCACAACTTTTCTTTGAGAATCAATTATTTTCTCCATGAGGTATTATTTAAAATCATTTTTGAAAGGGTTGATGAGGTTCCTCCTTAGAGATTCCCATTTACATTATATGAAAATCTAAGAATACTGTATCCTTTTCAATTCTAATCATTGAAAACGATGTGGGATCCTTTAAACAGAGAGTATTCACAACCTTATTTCCATACCAGTATAGTAGTGAATTGAGCAGAAATAATCATTTATGACCTATATCCATCCTCACTAGAGAATATTATTCTCTTTTGTTTGAAAAAATATTTTTGACTCCTGTGATCAGTTTATATCTCACAGTACTCCCCATAGAGATAATGCCTCCATATTTTTAATGCAAAGATCACATCTTCCACCACCGGGTCATGTGTAGGATATTGATTCTCATGGATTTTTTGATTCCATGAGGCATAGGATATAAATTTATCATTTGGAATCATATTTCACCAACGGGCGACTTATAATATTCTCCAAAAAACATTCTCAAATACTCTAATATTTTGTTCAATACTCATATATATGTTTTCCCTAAATATATAATATTATTTCTGGTGGGGACTCAATGTTCTTAGAAAAAAGAAATATATTCAAATATTAAATTAATTGAAATAGATTATCAAATAAACTAATTTGAAGTGTTTGTTATATGTAATTTATTCATCATTATCCACCTTAGAATAGGACCTTTATTTCTCCCTTAATCATTTAGATTTCTAAATCTCATCACTCTTCTATGCCCTTCTAATATAGAATCTTCTTGGATAATGACCAACTTCTCCTAATTTATGATATATAACTATGTATGAATCCATTAATTGTTCTTTGATTCCATTCATCACATTATTCATTATTTTAATGGAAACTGGCTTCTTTGTGCCATATCATTCCACACATAAAACATCTCCCATCCAATTTGTGACATTTCCCTTGGCACCTCTTTCCATAGTTATTGAACAAAGGAAATAGGGTCTTATTTCCCTTATCACCATTATCTGATAGACCTTCCTAAAATTTCATCTTCATCTTCTTTGACTCCCTCGGGAATTCATCCATGTACCAATTGTTAATCGTGAATTTCGATAGCTAGTTTTTTATAATCACGATACGTCCTTCTGGAGCTCCCATCGGATGACTGATATCGTTTTGGAAGTCATCACATTTTCCTTAACATTAGTTGTTATCTTGATTCATCTTATTACTGATAATTGGAATGTCTAAAAAAAATTGGGGATGAGTATCACATAAGGGTGAAATAAATGAAATTAAAGGGTAAATTTTGAAATTACACTTATCTCGTAAACATAATTGTTTCTAGGCCCCGATATATGTTATTCATGATCTATCTCCTAACATAAATTCTTATTGGATATTTTTTTGATCCCTAATTTTGGTTCATAATGATTTTATGAATTTAACAAAGAATATCCCCTAGGAGTGTCAAACCACGAGTGCAGCAAGGCCTATTGTCATGCACCAATTCCAGTTCGAGTCTAGATCAATGTTTTGTATAGGGGAGTAACCCATAGATACATCTATATTAGAACCACCTAAACATATTTGTATCCATATAGGGGATTATTTTCATGATAGAACACTTACTCTATACATACCAAAATTTAGGGGTGTGTTATTATTCTTAGTCACTTTGTGAAGGTTTTACTGAAGTTCTCTATTCCTAATATACAAAAATTACTAGACCATGATTTGATACAAACTATAGATACTCTTACCTTTTACACATAACAATACACGATTTTAAGCATAATTATACATCAAAACACATGCCAAGGATCATGAAGGCTAGTTTAATTGATGATTATGTACATAAAACATAAAACATGTAACTGAATTTAACATTTTTTTATTTTTTATTCATAGAGGGAACCTAAATTCCATTGTGCTCATACATATTCATAGGATAACCACAGGATTACATGAACAAAGGGATGATATATAAAGCCTAGTGAGGGAAAATACATTAGAATAAGGCTTTAAAACATGGGTTAGAAGGCATTCTATAATGAGAAAAAAAGCAAGGAACATATGGAATCACAACATATAATCATGTTATCATATAAACATGGAATAATAACAATTGTTCAGTAACACAAAACATGAATTTAGTATGATTCATGGATAATTGATGAGGCAATTTTACATGGTATCCTAAGTCCATGCAAACCACCAACGCTGTCTAGCATGGTAGCACATGCCATGGAAAACCGACAGGACTGTCACACATAACATTTAATGAGACTCAGAATCACCCAATGCATTGGAGTGAAATTTGGGTGAAACTATCCAAATATATTCATGAAAATTGTTTCCACATAAAAAATAATACAAAATAAATCATACATAAACATAAGGGCAAACATGGAAAGAAATTGGTATCAAAATCAAGTCATAAAGCATTCCAAATGGGTGTATCATACATGTGTCCATGAAAGAAATGAACTAAATCATACATGTACATTATATAATTTAAAAAGGAATATTTTATGATAAGTTATTTCAATCAGTAGTGACAACTCATAAAAAAAGTATTTAAGAATCTTTAGAAATAAAACATTTTAGTGTGGTTTAAGGAAAATACCAAAGAGCATTAAAAATTGAAAATGGAATAATTATTTATAAAAACACATATGTGAAACAATAATGTTTTCATAATAAAAAACAGTATTTTATTAATACAATTGTGGCTAAAAAAAGAAGATAGGGAGCACTTGACATTAGGTAAGAATTCATAAAATTCCCTTAAAGTAGGTTTTCTTTTCGTGAAGTATTGAGTAGAGGATCACTTAAAAAAATGTATATCCCTGAATGATATTGATGAAAGGGTATTGATACATGTACAAAAAATTAATAATATGAAAATAAATAGATAAGATAACATCATTTTGTTATAATTAATGATAAGGAAACTTCAGGGAATAAAGGTGGTTCTGGTAGAATTCCTTATGGATAATCGGCATGGTATCGGGTGTACTTAAGCTGGTGTAATGAGAGAGAAAAGGGTTTCTTTTCACTTATACATCATGATATAAGTATATGGTAGGTGAGAAATCATACCCCATTATTAGTTATTAAACATAAAAGGGTATAACAAATAGGAAATTCTTGAATAATAGTGAAATAGAGAGGACCCCTTACCTAAAATCTGATGGTGTCCATCGGTTGATATTAAAGACTTTAAAAATAAAATTATGTTCATTAATTAATAATTATATAACATCTTATATATTTAAAATATAAATTAAATAAATTTTATGTTTATTCGTGAACTTTTTTTAATGGGTTATGTGGTTTAATTTCATTTTTTGTGTCCATTTGTTTTCTCGGTCTTTACGATCCTTTACTTATTTTCATGATTGAAGAGTCATGTAAAATGGGGATGGTTTTATAGAATTAGAGATATATTTTATAATTGAACTCCCATATGGTTAAATTTTTTTAAAATTAATTTTTTTTCTCTGATTGAAGTATAATCATTGAAAAAAAACATTAATGATAAACATTTGGATTAATTTGGTGATTTTGGTCACAATTAATTAGTCTTGTATTATTATATTATATCTGCAATAGAAAAGGCATTCTAGGACAAAAAATAAGATAAAATACATATATAATGATCTGTTTCATCCATTAAAATGGTTTCATGACCAGTATAGAATATGACAATGATAATTGAAAACCCATCATCCTTAAATGTGATAAATCAACACATCATGGATGGTATTTTTATTTGTAGAATAAAAGGAGGAGAAGAGAAAGATTGTGATAAACAATCCCATTACATAATATAATGACAATACATGTATATTAATGGTGTTATCATACTATTTGGGTGAATAGTGTTGAGGAATGAAACAATAAAAGAAGAGAAAATGAAATAATATAAAATAATCATAAAGAGGAATTGACCTCTTGAGTTTATCTCCTTTGTGAGCCTCTTATGGAGGAAGGATTTAGATTTTTGAACAGAAAAAGATAAATTGGACATGAGGGAGGAGCTTGGGGAGTTATTTGGGATGAACATTGTCAAACAATTAGGCTTCAAAGGAATTAAGATAATAGGGTAGTGCGGGTGTTTTTATAGATGAGGGGAGGATGATTTTCATAATATTCAACTCCTCCGTTTATTAATCTACCTCAAAAAAAGAAACAGTGATGATTCCATGAACAAAAAAGTAATAAGTTAAATTGAGTTCTAGATTTGGGTTCTTACAACCCTTATGAATTCCATAATAGTGGTTTTGAAATATAATGTATTTATATAGTCAATTGCTGTATTTTACTATTGACCAAAAATTTATGTATTTCAGAAAAATCCCAATAATTTAGCATAACCATTTGTTGATGTTTAGAATAAAAAAATAAAATCCATTTTCCAAAAATAGTTTTCAAAATATGATTAATTTAATTTTTAATTAAAATAATAATTTACTTCAGGAATATATATTTTAATACTACAAATGATTATATAATGCTTTCAAAATTTATATAAGGTATTATAAAATTATCATAAAACCAGAAGATATATAATTTATTATTTATGAACATAATTTTGGAAAATATATTATATTTTAAATTAATTAATTAATTTTATTTCATTATTTATTACTTAAAAAACTACCAATTCTTTTACTATAGTCATCTTATCACATATAAGATTCCTAAATTTTAATTATACAATAAAGGGTGAGGTTACTATTCTTTTGGATGATGTAATATTCACAAGGTTCATATTATTATTCATAAGGTTAGGGTATATTAATATGATTGGGTTTCTATCTAACAAAAAATGTTTATCTTATCAAAATTCAAAAAACATACTGATCGGAACTGCATATGTAAGATTCTCGAAATTCAAAAAATAGAAGTGTCAAAATTATGTTTAAAGGCAACATAGTACTTAATAGTTCATTGTTTTATGATATCATTTGATTGTATGAAATGCTTATAAGAATGTAACTTCCATTTCTAAAATATTTTTTTGTTATAATCACAATATATTATGTGAACCCTGATAATTTGGGAATAAATATCATGAACTCTATAGTTGGGAATTTCATTATATATTATGTATGCATTCTCCCAAGGTAAATATTATTATTTATCCTTTATTGAAATTTATTGTGTTTATCAACATAGATTTTGGACAAATTAAATAACACATTTTATCTATAAAAGGATTAACCAAAGATTCCAATTATAATGTTTTTTTGTAGATGATGAGATCTTACATAGGAATAAAAGAGAAATATAGTTATAAAATCATAATGTTTTTATGTGTAATGTTTATATTGTTGATGAAAACGATACTATATGTGACTTGGGAAATGAATGAGGTATAATAGAATAATATGAGTAAGCCTATGTAATGTATTAATGATAATGTTAAATAATTTAAATGTAAATGTATTTGAATAGAACAATTATTTTATAAGAATATTATTCAGGATTATTTGTTGAAAATTTTCAGTAAGGATTTTAAAAAATTTGTTAAATTGTATTGATGGAATAGAAACATTATTTAATGGAAATGCTAAATTTTTATGAAGGGATGACAACCATTATTGTGTTTTATATTTTAGATATAATGTTTTTGGGGTAATGTTTTTTGTATATGAATAAATAATTTTGACACTATTGATTACCTTGGAACTAAATTTTGATTTGTTTAAAATGTAATTTTTTATCATGAATGGAGTTTATGATATTTTAATATTTACTAAATTATGATTTGTTTTATATTATGATTTGTTTTTAATAAGGGTTTTTACAGGATTTTTTATATATTTAATACAATTCAGGTTATTACCAGGTTTCAGAAGACTACATGATGAATGAACTAACATGTTTTTTATTTTACAAGTAAAATCTACTTTATGATAAATGTGGATTCACTACTAAGAAGATTTTTTTATATTTTTTTAACTTCATTCTTTAGTTTTATATCTTCACCTTCTGGAAATGTCAAATTATTAAAAAATTATAAAATGGTACATACAGAAATTTAATTATGTTTTAAATATTAATATATTATTTATCCAAATATATATTTATTCCTATTGGATACCCTGTTTGAACCATTTTATTGCGTAAATTAAAAATAATATAAGGAACAATTTATCATTTTTTCATTGGATTTTATAATAAAGTTGTTTTTATCCATTTAAAAAATAAACTTCATTTCATAAAATATGAGATTAATTGGAAATTTTTAAAGGTACAACCAAAGGTAGATATATTTCATAATAAATTGAATGATATCAAGTATGTGTATCATCTAGTTAAAATGCATATTTGTTTTAGAAAATGGGTCTTGAAATAATATGTTTTCATATTATCATAATTTTTGACTATATCAATGTCCTTGTAGCCTTATTAGTTAATGAGTTTGTGATCATTAATATTATCCTAAAAATAATCTCTATCACTCTCTATTTGTATTTTGGTCTTAGTTTTTTCTTTTATGTCCTTTTTCTCACATCACACATTTTTTCTCTTATTTTGAAACCTACTTTAGTGTTACTTCAGGTAAACATTATGTTTCCAAAATTACTTTTTAAATGAATATTTATTAGACATTTTAAAATGTGTGTTTTTATGAAAGTAACATTCATGTGTAAAATATTGATGTCAGAAATGAATTATGTTAGTGAAATTTATTTTAAGTGTGGTAGAAATTAACACTCCATTTTTAATGAATTGTTTTTCCTATACATTAAAATTTTATGTTGTCTTGAATTACATGATACAAAAAGTTAAGATTACTTTATTAAAAAAACAATTTCAAACTTATGTTACCCACAATAGTAGGTATATAATATAGAACACACAATACTTTGTTTGACTATTATTATACATAATATCAATTTTATCTTGTGTGACACGCAATAGAAACTTTAAACCAAACATGTAATTATTTTAAAATATTATAATTTAGTATCATAGTTATCATATAGACAATTAAATTATGGGAATGAATAATATTACCTATATTATGAAAATATGATATAAAATGTTTTTAAAATTAATTCATTTGTATGCACATAATTAAAAATGAATATTAGACACTTTTAAAAATAATGTGAAATATTTTCTAAAAAAAATTATAAGAAAAATTCAGGTTTAATTAAATAGTTTTACTTAATTAAATTTTTATAATTATTTGAATGAAATAAATATATCATATATTAAATCAAATGATCAATATTCCTGTTATATGTTATGTATATAGGATACAAGAATACATCTGATTTTATATATACCACTCTTTTTATAAACATCCATTTTGGCAGCATTCGATGAAAATATGTCCTTAAAAGTGTTTATGAAACTTTTAGAAAAATAATTATACAAAATAAAAGTATTTTTGAAATAGAGTATAAAAAAATATCATAGGGTGAATTTTTTATATTTTTAAGAAATATGTCTCTTTTAAAAGATTCGTGAAAAATACTAAATTTCAAATAAAAACTATCTTTTTAATTTAATTAATTAATGACATTAGATTATATTTTAAACTATTTTTAATGTAACACCCCGGGATTTCATAGTTTTTTATTTGTTCAATGTAATTGAATAACTTCCACTACACGCAACAACGAGTTTGAAAGCACCATGACATACCAAACCATACATTCAAAAAGCTGTTATGAATAGTATATACTTCATTTTCAATTTTAACATTCATATTTTTTGTTTCTTAGTCTTAATATAAGGACAAATTCAATTTTCAGATATATGAAGTATTTTTTCAAAAAAAATGCAATTATACTGCCTTTTTAATGGATAATCCTTTTTAAATCAAATATTTGACAGTTTTGTATAACCAGTTTAATGAAATTAAATTCTAATTTAGAATCGGGACTTAAAAATTTTATTTTGATAAATTTTTGAAACTTTTATGATAACATTCATATTTTGATGAATAGTGAAAAATACTAAATTTTAATTGAAAACAGATTTTTTAATCGAAACAATTTATAGTGTAAAATTATGAATATGAATGGTTTGGAAATATAATTAGATTTTATTTTTATCATATAATACAATGTAAGTCATATATGTAATTTTACATTTAAATTTGACAAAAGCACATGTCAATATTTTGATTATTTTTACTTTTTTAAAAACTCACTTTTAGTTTTTGACAACGAGAATTAATTTAAAATTAATTAATTTTAATTCTATAATTTGAATTTGGTAAAATATAATTCATTTTTTAATTAATAATATCAAAATTATCTTACGGATAATTTTTGGTATTTTTCTGAAAACATTAATTTTTTTGATGAATAGTGAAATACAATGCGTTATTGTTTAAAATTGACATTTTATTTAAATAGTTATTTAAATTATTTAAATTTATTTTAAGTAAAAAAATATATATAATACCTATATATGTTTAATTTAATTCATTGGAGTCATTTTATAATAAAATTAGATGAATAAATTTTTATTGAACTTTCTACCGTCTTTTATCCAACTTCTCAGTTCATTTGCAAATTTGCTTAAAACATAATTTTACTGCTTCTTTGAGTTGAATTTAGAAACTATGAGATACATAGATGACATTATTATGTAAAATGTGGTTCAATAAGATGAAAATAATATTTGGTGAATATTAAAATTTGACTTTTTTTAAACACGATTAAATATAAATAGGAAAATTAAAGGTAATAATGATATTAGAATTACCCTAACACATCTCCTAATTCTATTGTATAAGTTTAATTCGACCAAAAAAACTTAGTAATAAAGTATTACCCTTTTGTCCCCTTATATTAGATTAGGAAATTTATTATTATTTTATTTAACGAAGAGATAAAAGTGTTAAATTCAATATTTAATAACTAAACCATTTTTAATATATGGTTATACATGATATAAAGTCATATATAAACATTAATTAGAAATAGAAAAATATTTCCTACACGATGGTATTTTACTTGTAATTTTTTGACATTAAATAATGATATTTATTTATGACACAACAGTGATGCAATAATTACCATATTAATGAAATAATCAAATAAATGGTATTATAAATATTAAAATAAATACAATTTCAATTTATTTATGACATACACGAATTTTATATGGGAATATGAAATGTTAGAGTTTATTAAATGTATCTTTTGAGAAGTAATAAATTTGTGATGACTTTCACAAAAACCACATACTAAATAGCTTCAAAATTGACATAAATATGTTTTTAAAACAAATATTATATTATTAAATTATATAATGCTCCTAAAATTATAAGGTTCGGCCGACGGGATTAAATAATATTATATATTCCATTACTTAACCTCTTGAGGTTCTCTTGGAAGATTAGATTATGTTTATTAACCATATAGTTTATGAATACATGACGATATGGTAAAAGTTAAACTATTTAACTGATAGTTAAATCTAAAAGATAAGGTTAGTATGGTGATCTAAACTTGTCTAAAACCTATTGGATAAAAGGACTGAGACCGAAAACCATCTTAGATTCTACATAAATAAATTTGGATTCATTAAAAACCGAAAATTAGTTTATAATAAAATAATATTTCATACTTTTCCTAAGATGCCCCTCACCCCTCTTATAAAAGGACACTTACCCTTCTCTCAAAATCACACCTCCATAGCCATTTTTCTCACCCAAAACCTACCCTAATATCATCCCAAATCCCCTAAAATAAACCAAGAGTCTATACATTGATCATAAAGGCAACCTATGAAGCCCTTTTGACCATCTCAAATAGAAACACCCGAAGAAGAGGCAATAATTTCACCACCCTCTTTCAAGTTCTTTTCTACATCCACACCCTCTTTATTTGTTGTTTCAATATTGAAATAATAAATCTAGTACCTCATAAATAATATTATGTTATAATAAATATGGTACATCAATATTCGTTATTCTATCCATCCTATAAGTGACAATGACACCAGACGTGCGTACGTACGACTTACCGTCTCCACGTAGTGGTGTAGTTTGTTATTCAATCAGTTCATTATGTTGATTGGTATAATAATGATTATAACTAATGTAATGAAAAAATATAACATGTTATGGATTCTGTATATAAAATATACCTTCCAATTATATTTTCATTCCAAATCAAAAGAATGATATTATCACTCATGCATACGTACAACTTACCATCTCCACAACGCGATGAGATGTCATTCCCCTTAATAACCATTCCAGAATAATTTTCATTTGATGGTTAAAAATAAGGTTTAAAGACTTATATTCATTATGTATACGAATAAGATACATCTAATCCATAACGAAATGACTTTCCTAACAAATCATATAATTTCAAACGAATCACTTAAAACCTAAAATGATTATACTACAGAAATATCATGAACAAAGCAATATAGAAGAACAAATATGATATCATATTAATGTAAATGATTCTTGTATAATTTAATAAAAATTATTTCACTATTATATAAGAGGTTAACCTACACTTGAACCAGGAAAAGTACAAGGTACGGGTTAATTTCTCAATCTTGTTATTATTCAAGACTGTTTATGGGAAATTTTTTACAGGGACAAATTTATTATCCATGTCCATGTTTCATAAAAGAGTTTTCAAAGGGATTCATTTCAAGGGAATATTTTAATAAAACATCATTTTAAATGTTTTATAGATTTATTAATTAATCCATTCTCATTAATTTCTATGTTTTCAGAATGGTTTTAAGAATTTATTTATATGGACATTATGTAAAGACCCGTAAAATTAAAGGGAAATTTTTTCTTAATTTTTTTTTGGGATTTTACAAGAACGTGGTTTCTGACGGCACTTGATTCTGAGGCCTGTTGTGCCCAGAATTTCTATCTGAAGTTTAGCTCAGGTACGTTCAGTGAACGAACGAGCGTGTTTTTCTATCTTTTGAACCGGTGCTCGGAATCGAATTCTGAGGGCACCGGTGGATTCGCAGCACCATTAATTGCTTAGGAACACCTTTTATGGAGTTGCGTTTACACGAGAGGAGTTGTTAAAATTTATGGAAGTTAAAAATAAAATTTAACAAATTTTATTTTTCTTCTATGTGTTAAAACCTTTGGGTGGAAGTTGGGTAACCACCCAATATCCCAAGAGGGGTTATGAGGGTGGTGGGGCCCACACGAACCCCACCCCTTCATCTTCCCTAACCTTTTATAACCCTTCATTTAATAAGTCAAGTTGAGTTAATTAATTGAGTGGATTAATTCAACTTTTGGTTTTCAAATGCTTAAGTTATGTTAATAAAATAAGTAAAGGACTTCTTTTATTTTGGTTGGAGCTTGTTGCATTGGGAAGATTTGGAGAAAAGTTGAGGATCTTGAAGGACTTCTTCTTATTTGACGAAGAACGTGAAGAACATGAAGAATGTGAAGAACGTCGGATTCCTCAAAGATCGACAACGCGATGCCGACGAATCATTTCCGTGTGACGCGACTCTCTCCTTCCGCGATGTCCTCTTCTGCGACGGTTATTTCCGCGACGAACGCTTGATCGACGAATTCGACGAGGTAGGGGAGTCATGCATTTCTTTTCGTGAATTTCTTCCGTCATCTTTCCTTGAACTATTGGACCGCCTGTTACTAGTTAACGGGAGGGGGCCGGACCGCAAAAACACGGCCGACCCTCCTCCCCTTTTTCTCTTGTCTACCTTCTAGTGGAATGGAATGTGGATGGCGCAGTGCCGTCATACCGAGCGGGGTCATGCGACAAGGTATGCGTGGCACCGTCACGCCACGACTTTGAATCGAACAAGAACGTGGCGCCGTTGCGCCGCGCCGGAGAACCCTGAAGGCATTGCGGCCAGAGCAGGGCCGCAGCGGAGGGGCGCGGTGCCGTCGCGCCGCGCCAGACGGTCCAAGGACGCGGCAGAGCAGGGGAACCGGTGGCCGGTTCCGAGCCGCCTGCGTCGGAGCAGGGGGACCAGCCCTTGCCGGTCCCGTGGCGGCAACAGCCGGCCGCCTGGAGCGGGCCGGACGGCCAGAAGAAGAGTCGGGGTTTTGAAACCCCCAGCTGGCCGAACATGAGCGCCCCCCCCCCCACATGGGGACTTTGAGTTGAAAATGGGTGGGGGGCAGCGTGCCCCCCCCCCCCCCACCCCTGTCCGCTCGGCCGAAACGGCAGAGCCACCAGGCTGGCGCCAGTGCGCCGGGCCGGCTGCCCAGATCGGTCCGCCAAGCCGGGCCGCGCACAGGCCGGGCCGGGCCGTGCCCCGGCTGGGCCGGACCTGGACCAGGGATGGGTCGACCCAGTTCGGGCCGACCTAGGGGGTATCGTGCCGGGTCGGACCGGGCCTGAACCCCCTATTACCAGGCAGTTTCGGTCTGTTGGCCATAACATTTTCTGTGGACCTCTGATCGATGCACCGTCAGCAGAGATGAGATCCTTGGAATGAGACATTCGTTTCGATATATTACACTCAAGGTTTTAGAGTACTTTGGGTGCGGCCGGGTTGGTTCGCACAAGAAACCAACTGGGCCCTCAGAGCAGAAACGCTTATAACTTGAGCTCCGGACGTCTGATTGACATGCCGTCGACTTTGTTGGATTCCTCTAAGTGAGAAAGACCTTTTGTCTTACTCCGCTCGAGGTTTGGACGAAGATGGAGTATGGTCGAGTTGGTTTTGACTTAAAAACCATCAGGGCCCCGGGAACGAAAAATCCAATAACTCTCAGACCGGGCGTCCGATTGACGCGCCATCTGTGACGTTGAGTTTCTGTTGATGATACGGAACTTTTGGATACATCAACTCCGGACTATGTGTTAGATGATGTATCAGCCCTTCGGCTCGTGGAGCAGACCCTCCCGAACGAGCATGCTGTGTGCGGGAACCCTAGAGCTGGCTGCGACTGCGACGACGATGACGACTGTATAGAAATCCTTCGTGGATTCAACGGCGACGACTACAGCACTCAGCGATCCTACGTGGATCAGTGCTACTGATCCTATGTGGGACAAATCATGTGTGGGTCAGCACTCAGCGTTCTTTTGTGGGCCAGCACCTACAGATCCATTGTGGGTCTGATCGTGTGTGGGTCATTACGGGGGTTAGTTACCTATCGATCTTGTGTGGGTCATTGCGGGGGTTAGTACCTATCGATCATGTGTGGGTCCAACGACTTAGATGAATCAGTGACTACATCTGATCATCTCTATCGTCTTATGAAGAAGTATACCTGTGTGAGCTGAATCTTGAATTTCAATCTTTATCTTCGATAAGATTGACTTGATATCCTGTGTGGATTACATTATGATTTCTTGTGTGTATTGGGTTGTGATTTCCTATGTGGAAGAGGTTATGTTTTCTTGTGTGGACTGGGTTATACTTGGGCTCGGATGTTGGAGATGAACTGGAATTGATGACTTAGGTATATGTATGGGCATATACCTAAGCAGTGTCAGATTCTACTTCGTGATTGTATCTTTCCTTTGTGGATTCTGGGAGACCTTCGGGGGTCTCGGGGTCCCTACTGAGTATCTTATACTCACCCTTGCACGGGTTATGCCTGCACTACGTTGTGTTGGATGCAGACGATAGATAGCGCTGATCGTATTAGAGGCTCGAGGAGCAGGTCGGTACCCGGAGGTGGACCACTGGGCGGGCCATACTCGGAGCGGACTGCTGGACCCGAGGAGCTGTGGAGGCTATCTATACCCACCCTTCAGGTGGGACTTCTAGAGGACAGTTCGAGGCTGCGGCTTTACTTTTCAGTTTTTGTACTCTCTTCTAGTTATACTTTACTTTCAGTTTGTGTTTTTATACTGGCCCACTTACTTTTCTGCACTTACTTTTGTACCCAGTTTTTACTTAGTGTTTACTTCTGCTTACTTGCTCTGTGGTGTTTGTTTACTTTTCAAAGGAAATGCCTTCCCTTTTTAAGGGTAATTACGCCTTCTTGCTAGTCGCCAGCCCCTGGCCTATGGAAGCCGGGCTTGGGGTAGTCACGACACAGGCCTCGAGGACGTGTCATGACAAATTGGTATCAAAGGAGTTCGGTTCTACCGCAGAACTTTGGACTCTAATGTTTCTTCTATGTGAAGAAATGGTGTTAAGCGTATTGGGTGTGGTTATCAGTCTGGGGAGTCCAGTGTTGGTGTGGTGGTCGACGTATCCGTGCACCAGGACCCTGACTTCTGATTTCTGACTTAATACATGAAAACATTTCTTGCATGTGTGATTCAAGATGGCCCCATGACGGCAGCCATCTAGGGTTCCGAGCATTGTACGTGACGACATCCCACCGAGCGACGAGGGCACGGTACAGGGCCCTTTGGCAGCAGAGGCACCGGCGGGACCTCTACCCGCCGAGCCACCGATCTTACCATCCCCAGTCGCTGACGATGCACGTCGCCTTAGTGCACTGCACGAGTATCAGCATCAACGACCGCCCAGGTTCTACAGGGAGACGGACCCTCAGGCAGTCGAGGATTGGATGGAGGCAGTTGTGCGAGTTTTCAGGTTAGTGAGGACACCAGCAGACCTCATGGTGATCCTCGCAGTGAGCCTCCTACATGCGGCATCAGACAGATGGTGGATCTTGATGCTCTAGGTGAACGACGACGCATCACTCCTCTGGACGGACTTCGAGAGCCTCTTCCGCTCGGAGTTCATCCCAGCCACCCTCCGTGCGGTGCACATCCAAGATCTTCTATAGCTGTGACAGGGTACCTTAACGGTCTCCCAGTACTCGGTGAGATTTACCGATCTCTCGCGCTACTCGACGACTGAGGAGGAGCACGCCTACCACTTGCGGGTTGTACTGGACACACTCTGAGAGCACCAGCTTTATGGTAAGCTCTCGAAGTGTCAGTTCTGGATACGTGAGGTCCAGTTTTTGGTACACGTCATCTCTGAGGCGGGATTTGCAGTGGATTCTACGAAGATCGATGCAATGCTAGCTTGGGAGCCACCCAGGAGCGTGATGGAGGTGCGGAGTTTCTTGGGACTAGCTGGGTACTACCGGAGATTCGTTCCAGACTTCTCCATAGTTGTGGCACCACTGTAAGCTTTGACGAAGAAGGGGAAACCCTTTGTGTGGTAAGATAGATGTCAGCAGAGCTTCCAGGAGCTGAGACAGAGATTGACCAGCACGCCTATCTTGAGGTTGCCGGAGGAGGGAGTTGGATACGTAGTTTATCGCGATGCATCAGAGACCGGTATCGGATGTGTCCTGATATAGGAGCATTCCATGATCGCCTATGGATCATGAAAGTTGAGGAAGCATGAGCATAACTACTCTACCCATGACCTGGAGTTAGCAGTAGTGGTCTTCGCACTGAATATGTGGCAACACTATCTGATTGACAAGCACTTTACAGTCTATTATGACCACCAGAGTCTCAGGTACATCTTCTCATAGAAGGATCTAAACCTGAGACAATGGAGATGGCTCGAGTTCCTCCAGGACTATGACTTGAGATAGTCTATACACCTGGAAAGGGAAACGTAGTAGCCAATGATCTCAGCAGAAAGATGGGAATTCAGCTACTTGGGGAGGCAACCGAGCAGCTAGCCACTTTGCAGATATCTTTCATGGATAGAGATGGAGCAGCCTTTCATCAGTCACTCACAGTCACTCCTTCATTACGTCAGTGGGTCAGAGAGGCACAATGTGGGGAAGCCGACTGTGAGACGTGGTGTGCGCAGATATCCTTAGGACATGCACCTAATGGATTCTCTGTGGGAGGAGAGCACGATGTCCTTTTTAGTGGATGTATCTTGGTACCAGTTTCTTTACGGGAGGAGGTGATGAGAGAGTCACACACTTCCCCTTTGGCGGTACATCCTGGAGTTTCGAAGATGTACGAGGATCTCAGACGACAGTACTGGTGGTCGGGCATGAAGAAGGTTGTGGCAGAGTTTGTTTCTCGATTCCTCACCTGCCAGCATGCGAAGGCAGAGAACAAGGTACCAGCAGACTTGGTGCAGCCCTTGGAGGTCCCAGAGTGGATGTGGTACGACATATCTAGGGAATTCGTGGCTGGACTTCCATGCACCTCCAGAGGTCATGACTCCATTTGGGTGATTGTCAACCGACTCACAAAGTCAGCTCACTTCTTACCCATCAGAGATCAGGTCTCAGTGGAGAGCTTGGGACATCTCTACATTCAGGAGATTGTATGGCTTCATGGTGTGTGATCATCTATCATCTTCGATCGAGATGCTCTCTTTACTTCCCGGCTTTGGAAGGGGTTTCCAGAGGCATTCGGGATGCAGCTACGTCTGAGTACCGCCTTTCACCCTCAGACAGATGGTTAGACGAAGAGGACCATTCAGACTCTCGAGGACATGCTCCGTGCATGTGTCCTCGACTTTGGTCGCAGCTGGGAGGACTGCCTACCCTTGGTGGAGTTCCCGTACAACAATAGCTACCACTCCTCCATCGGGATGACACCATACGAGGCATTGTATGGCCGACCTTGCAGATCTCCTTTGTGCTGGACAAACCCTGGGGAGTCAGCACTTGGGGGATCAGAGATGGTCCAGTCCATGACGGAGAAGGTCCAGGTCATCCAGGAGCGGATGAGGACATATCAGAGCCGGCAAAATACTTATGCTGATAGCAGGCAGAGGCAACTAGAGTTCAAGGATGGAGACCACGTCTTCTTGCTGGTCTCACCTCGACGTGGATTCCAGAGATTTGGATGAGGTGGCAAGTTGTATCCACACTTCATCAGACCATTCCAGGTCCTCAGCAGGATTGGCGAGGTGGTTTATCACCTGACTCTGCCACCTCAATTACACCGGGTGCACGAAGTCTTTCACGTATCCCAGTTGAGGGGATACGTGCACGACCCGATGCGTATCATTGAACATGGGGAGCTGGACATTGATGATGGGGAGACTTTTGCAGATGTTATAGTGGATATCGAGGATCGACATGAGCGGTTATTTCGTGGACGGTCGATTCCTCTATTGCGCATCAGATGGAAGCATGGGAACCTCTAGGAGAGCACTTGGGAGCGGGAGGATCAAATTCATGCTCAGTACCCACATTTGTTTCCATAGTTTTTGATTTATCTTTACGGGGACGTAAAGCCCTGAGTTGGGAGTAATGTAAAGACCCGTAAAATTCAAGAGAAATTTTTTCTTAATTTTCATTGGGATTTTACATGAACGCGGTTTCTGACGGCACTTCATTCCGAGGCCCGGTGTGCCCAGAATTTCTATCCGAAGTTTAGCTCGGGTACGTTCCGTGAATGAAGGAGCAGGTTTTTCTAACTTTTGAACAGATGCTTTGAATCAAATTCCGAGGGCACCGATGGATTCGCAGTGCCAGTAATTACTTAGGAACACCTTTTCCAAAGTTGCGTCTACATGAGAGGAGTTGTTAAAATTTATGGAAGTTAAAAATAAAATTTAACAAATTTTATTTTTCTTCTAAGTGTTAAAACCTTTGGGTGGCCCAACTTCCCAAAAGGGGTTTGAAGGTGGTGGGGCCCACACGAACCCCACCCCTTCACCTTCCCTAACCTTCCATAACCATTTATTTAATAAGTTAAGTTGGGTTAATTAATTGAGTGGATTAATTCAACTTTTGGTTTTCAAATGCTTAAGTTATGTTAATAAAATAAGTAAAGGACTTATTTTATTTTGGTTGGAGCTTGTTGCATTGGGAGGATTTGGATAAAAGTTGAGGAGCTTGAAGAACTTCTTCTTCTTCGACGAAGAATGCAAAGAACGTAAAGAACGCAAAGAACGCAGGATTCCTCGGAGATCGATGACGCGGCGCTGACGAATCATTTCCCCACGACGCGACTTTCTACTTCCGCGACATCTTCTTCCATGACGGTTATTTCTGCGACGAACCCTTTCTCAATGAATTCGATGAGGTAGGGGAGTCATGTGTTTCTTTTCATGAATTTCTTCCGTCATCTTTCCTCGAACAATTGGACCACCTGTTACCTGTTAACGGGAGGGGTCCGGACCGCAAAAACATGGCCGACCATGCTCCCCTTTTTATCTTGTCTACCTTGTGGTGGAATGGAATGAGGATGGCGCGGTGTCGTCACACCACGCGAGGTCATGCGCGGCACCGTCGCGCCGCGCCGGAGAACCCCAAAGGCCCCGCGGACGAAGCAAGGAAACTGCGGTGGGTCGTGGCACCGTCGCGCCGCGCCGGACGGTCCAAGGCCGCGGTAGAGTAGTGGAACCAGCGGCCGGTTCCAGGATGCCAGTGTCGGAGCCGGGGGACCAGCCCTTGCCGGTCCTGTGGCAGCAACAACCGACCGGCCGGAGCCGGCCGGCCGGCCGGAAGAAGATCCGGGTGTTCGAAACCCCCGGCTGGCCAGACATGAGCGGCCCCCCACATGGGGGCCGCGGGTTGCAAATGGGCGGGGGGCAGCACGGCCCCCTGCACCCTTGTCCGCTCAGCCGAAACAGACGAGCCACCTAGCCGGCGCCAGCGCGCCGGTCCGGCTTCCCAGGCCGGTCCGCCAGGCCGGGCTACGCCCAGGCCGGGCCGGGCCGCACCCAAGCAGGCCGGACCCGGACTCGGGACGGGTCGACCCGGTTCGGGCCGACCCAGGGGGTATCGGGTCGGGTCGGATCGGGCCCGAATCCCCCTATTACCGGACTTTTCGGTCAGTTTCCCATAATTTTGGTTACGGACCTCTGATCGACGCACCATTAGCGGCGATGCGATCCTTGGAACGAGACGTTTGTTTCGATATAATACACTCAAGGTTTTGGAGTACTTTGGGTTTGGCTGGGTTGGTTCGTACACAAAACCAACCGGGCCCTCAGAGCGGAAACGCTTATAACTTGAGCTCCGGATGTCCGATTGACGTGCCGTCGACATTGTTGGATTCCTCTAAGTGAGACGGACCTTTTAGATTACTCCACTCGAGGTTTGGATGTAGATGGAGTACGGTCGGGTAGGTTTTTACTTAAAAACCAACCGGGCCCCTGGGACGAAAAAGCCAATAACTCTCAGACCGGGCGTCCGATTGTCACGCCGTCTGTGACATTGAGTTCCTGTTGACGATACGAAACTTTTGGATACATCAAATCTGTTCTATGTGTTAGTTGATGTATCAGCCCTTCGGCTCATGGAGCAGACCCTCCCGAACGAGCTTTCTATGTGCGGGAACCCTATAGCTTGTTGCGACTACGTCGACGATGACGACTGTACAGAAATCCTCCTTAGATTCGATGGAAACGACTACAGCACTCAAAGATCCTACGTGGATCAGTGCTACCAATCCTGTGTGGATCAGATCCTATGTGGGTCAGCGCTCAGCGCTCCTGTGTGGGCCAGCGCCTATAGATCCTGTGTGGGTCATTGTAGGGGTTAGTTAACTATTGATCCTGTGTGGGTCATTGCGGGGGTTAGTACCTATCGATCCTGTGTGGGTCTGACGGCTTAGATGAATCAGTGACTACATCTGATCATCTTTATCATCTTATGAAAAAGTATACCTGTGTGAGCTGAATCTTGACTTTCAATCTTTATCATCAATAAGATTGACTTGATATCCTGTGTGGGTTACTTTATGCTTTCGTGTGTGGATTGGGTTGTGATTTCCTATGTGGAACGGGTTACGTTTTCTTGTGTGGACTGGGTTATACATGGGCTTGGATGTTGGAGCTGAACTGGAATTGATGACTTTGGTATATGTATGGGCATATACCTATGCAGTGTCGGATGTTACTTCGTGATTGTATCTTTCCTTTGTGGATTATCCTTTGTGGATTTTGGGAGTTCTTCCGGGGTCCCGGGGTCCCTACTGAGTAGCTTATACTCACCCCTGCACGGGCTATGCCCGCACAACATTGTGTTGGATGCAAACGATGGATAGCACTGATTGTGGTAGAGGATCGAGGAGCAGGTCGGTACCCGGAGGTGGACCATTGGGTGGGGCATACTTGGAGCAGACGGTTGGACCCGAGGAGCTGTGGAGGCTATCTGTACCCACCCTTCAGGTGGGACTTCCAAAGGACGGTTCAAGGCTGTGGCTTTACTTTTCAGTTGTTGTACTCTCTTCTAGTTGTAATTTACTTTCAGTTTGGGTTTGTATACAGGACCACTTACTTTTCCGCACATACTTTTGTACCTAGTTTTTACTTAGTGTTTACTTCTGCTTACTTTCTCTATGGTGTTTGTTTACTTTACAAAGGAAATGCCTTCCCTTTTTACTAGGAATTATGCCTTGGTGCTAGTCGCCAGCCCCTGGCCTATGGAAGGCAGGCATGGGGTAGTCATGGCACGGGCCCTGAGGACGGGTCGTGACACATGAATTTTTTTAAATGTAAATACATTTAAAATATTTCAAACTGGTATGAGACACTTTGATTCAAAACTATATATTAAATTTCATCCATTGTAAATTGTGTGACTTTTAAATGATTTAATGAAAAATGGATATTTCTTTCAAATATTATTTCTGATCATTTTCAACTATGTCAACATCCATTACGGGATATTATTCTTAATCATGGATGATTTATTATAATTAAATCTTCCATATTGTATTGAATGAGTTATGAGATGTTTTAATAGGGATGTGATATTTTTATACCATTTATGGTTTATGGATAATGTATTAACATTTTGTATGCTAGATTTTATATGAATCTTAATGTTATGTTTCATCATTTTAATATGAGGAATGCATTGGACTTAGTATGTGATGGGTGGAGCCCGCTATAGATCCTCGATGCATCGTTCTGTCTAATTAGACAAACTAGTGTCTTGGAACAAGGCATCAACAAAATCTTATTTGTATTCTTGGCACGAGGCCTTGACAATGTGGTTATTAAGTCGAGAATTATGCTTTCCATCATTATGAAATTGGATATTGATAATACATGTGATTATTGGACTAGTAGAATATCCATGTGAATATGTAAATGTAATTATTTGATTTATTGTTTCCATATTTTGCTGAATTTTATGTTTAAAAGGCTTTGGTTTTAGTTTTATACATTTTTGTAAATGTTTATGATTGTTTTTTAATGTTTCAGCTATATTTTTATCCTTATTGAGCATCTGAGATGACCCCATTCATTGTTTTATTTTTCCCAGGATGTGAAGAAGTATATTATGACTGACCTGCAAGTATAGTCAAAGGTAAATGAATGTGTTCAAAGGAGACAATGTTGTAATTGTTTTACATTTTATAATGTAATGTAATTTTCATAAATGTAATCTATTTTCGAAGATGGATAAAATGATAGGTCCTTCCGGACAAGATTCCTTGCAAACATGCCAATGTATAAAAATAATGCACCGACTCAAGGTAACTATGGTCAGGGTGTTACATTTGATATCTGAATAAGATTAGTACAAACCATAGAAACTAGTTTTAGATAAACACTGATTATAGCACATTACCCTATAATATACATGAGAATTAGTATAGAGGAAATTCCTATAATTTTGGTAATGTTGGGATTATGTGTATTTTATATACAATACATCCCTGTCTGGATACGAGCTGATAGACGCGGCTCTGGCCCAATTGTACCTAGGAGTGAAAAATATGACAAGGACTTTCGGGCATGACCCTGGGTACCAAGGTACATGAAAGCGGACATTGCTGAACTCTTAGTTGTGAAACACCTAGGAGATATACTGTGTATAACTCAAATTTTCATTAAAATTCATTTTTAAGAAATTAGGAGTAAATTTTTCCTAATAGAAAACATTTTTTGATTATTAATTATATTTAAAATATTTTTTTCTTACGTTCGGTATTTTACATGTTTGAAATTATGCATTGTGATTCATAAACTAACCTACTGTATTCCATTGTTTATAAATGGTGCCTAGTATAAGGAATGATAACTCCAACAATACGAATTATCCAAAGATTAAGAAGGATCATATCTTTCATGGTATTAAGAAAAAATTTAGAAGGGAAATATTCTCTGACATATTCTCATCATATGAAGAAATAGTATCGTGTGTTAATAGGATATGTAAAGAATTATCTGAGTCTTATGGATTTGATGGGAAGAAATAGAAGAAAAGGATGGAAGAGAGAAAGATGGATAAAGGGAAGAGGGGGGAAAAGAATTTTCCCATATATGATAATTATGGAAATAATCACCTTGGTTAATGCTTAAAGGGGATGAGCGTTTGTTATAAGTATAGAGAAAAATGACACCAAGTACGTGATAGCAAGGGTATGAAAAAGGGGTCAAAGGTACAATGATTTGTCTGTAAGGATTTGGGAAACTACGTGAATTAATGTCCAAATCATCCGAGTATGCCCCAAATGATACTATTGGATAATAATCAAGTTATTATACTACTGCAGATTAAGTGGAATGACTAGTTTTCTTATTTTTTTTATTAAAGAATAATTTCATTTGAGTGTTTTATCAATGATGTATTGGTTATATGAATATTTAAAATAATTTTGTATTGTACTGCAAGACTATTTCATTTAGGATTTGAGATTATATGGTTCTATAAAAAGTTACTCAACATCAAGTATATTTTTTTTTGGAAAATACATGGTTTATGTAAAGATAAACCTTAATATGGTTTAGAGACTAAGTTAGTGATTTTGGAATAAGATATGATTGATTTAGATAAATTATATTCGATATTCATGACTACTTTGAAACTAGTTAATTGTTTGTTTATTCCATTTTTGTTGGAGTATACATCATTTTTGGATATAAAGAGTATATAAAATATTATATAAAAAGTAACGGTGAATGAATGTAATCAGTGAGGTTTTATGGTTATTCGGGGTGTTACAATGTTATCATACAATACATGACGAAGTTATTAACATGTTATTAAATGAAAAAAAATATCTTTCTTGTGTTTACATTCCTTATAAATTTTGGTCTATGAGTTTGGACAGATGTATTTTGGATAAGTATAAAGGATGTAATAGATTAAGTTTGATATTGGATACTATTCATAAGGTTAAATCATTTCATAAGATTATTTTTGGATTGTTATAACAAGGAAAGCCCGGAGGTCGGGCAACAACCCATCGTGTCTGGCAAGGCCACAAGACTAGAACATAGATCCAAAGGGCAACAAGGATGCGTCACTTACCACTGGCCTACGTGATGTCCTGGTTTCTGTAATGTATTATTTTTAAAAAGTCTTACAAATGAATTTTAAATTCATTATTTTTTGACCCCTATATGATTATGATAAATAGAATTTTTTTGAATTATATTATCCTTTGGGTTGAAAGAAGAGTTTGTGGTAGGAATTAGTTGAAGGATGAAAATCTACTTATCAAGTATATTTTTTCCTCTTATTCTATAATGAATTCATTCTTAAACATTATGGAAGAGATCTCAAAACCAAATATGTGTTATCCTAAATCTGTATGTTTTGTTGAAACAACGATATTTTAAATCATCATAGATTAATGGCTTTGAGGAACTGAATTTTACACTTTTTTTTGATTAATGACCTCAATCACTCTGTATAAATATTTTCATTTTCCCTCCAATTATGTTTCTATAATTTCCACCAATTTTCTTATAATAAATATCATAATTTGGTGGGGACCTTTTCATTTTCTTTTCCCACATATTAACACTATATTTTTTAAACCAATTTTCGATGTGGGTTTTCCACATAGTAATTTTTTTTATTTTTAACCTTTTATTTTTGATGAACAATTTCAAATTGTGAGGACACAATTTATTTAAAGATGGGAGAATGTAACACCCCAAGATTTCATTGTATATTATCCCTTTCAAGTAATTCAATTACTTGTGTTACACACAACAATGAGTTTGAGAACACAATGGCTTACCAAACAAGCCATTCAAAAAGTGGTTATGAATGGTATTATCTACATATTAAATTTTAAAATTCATATTTTCAGTTTCTTAGACATAATATAAGGAAGAAATCATTTTTCAGACAAAATAAGTATTTTTCAAAAAATTCGATTATACCGCATATTTAATAGATAATATTTTTTAAAACTAATATTTCAACCTTTTATATACCCAATTTAATGAAATTAATTTCTTCTTTATAATTGTGGCATAAAAATTTAGTTTGGATATTTTTTGGTGCTTTTATGATAAATTTCATATTTTGATGAATAATGAAAAATACTAAATTTTAATTGAAAACTTATTTTTTATCAAAATAATTTATATTTTTGAATTATGCATTTGATTTTTTTGGAAGAAAAATTAGAATATATTTTTACCATTTAATACAATTTAATTTATTATATGTAATTTCACATTAAAATTTTACACAAACAAATGTCAATATTTTGATAGTTTTTACTTTTAAAAACACCACTTATTGGTTTTGACAACGGGAATTTATTTTAAATTAATTAATGAAAAATAAATGTTTTGAATTTTTTAAAATAGAATTAATTTTTTAATTCATAATATCAAAATAAACTAAGGGTTAATTTTTTTGTATTTTTATGAAAACATTAAACTTTTGATGAATATTGAAAAACACTCTGTTATTGTTTAAAACCAACTTTTCATATAAGTAATTATTTATTCTATTTAAATTTATCATAAGTATAATGATATATATAATACATATATAGGTTAAATTTAATTAATTGGAGTTATTTTATAAAAAAATTAGATTTATAAATTTTTATTGAACATTTTATCATCTTTTTTCCACCTTCTAGGAGAATCTTCAAATTTGCATAAAACATAATATTACCACTTCTATGAGTCGAATTTCAAAAATCCAAGATACATGGATGAAATTAGTAAGTATAATTTTCTTCAATAAGATGAAAATAATTTTTGTTGAATAGAAACTTTTGACTTTTATTTACCATGATTAAATGTAAATAGGGTAATTAATGGTAAAAATGATATTATAATTTTCCCAAAACATTTCATAATTCAATTAGATAAATATAACTCGAAAAGAAACAACTTTAGAAATAAAATATGATCCTTTTGGTCAACATGTATTTTATTAGGACATTTATTATTCTAATATTTAAAAAAGATTTAAAAGTGTTAACATCAATGTTTGATAACTAATCCATTGTTAATAAAGGGTTATACAGAAGATAAATTAGACTATAAATATTAATTAAGAAGATAAAAATATTTCCTATATCATGGTATTTTATTTTTAATTTTTATATATTATATAATTAATGTTATTTATGACACAATGATGATTTCGTAATTACCTTATTTTTGAAAGAATCAAAAAAAATTATTATATATATATAAATAAATATAATTTAAATTTTATTTATCAAATACACGAATTTTATAGGTGAAAATGACATTCCAGGGTTGATTTAATGTATTTTTTTGTGTAGCAATAATGTTGTGATGACTTTCCCAAAAACCAAATACTAAATAGTGTCAAAAATGACATAAATGCATTTTTAAAATAGATATTATATTATTAAATTATATAATGTGTATAAAAATATAAGGTTAAGAAAAAGGGATTAAATAATATTATATATGTCATTAATGAACAAATTGAGGTTCTATTGGAAGTTTAGAATAAGTTTATTAGCCATATAGTGTAATAATACAAGAAGACATGGTAAAAGTTATAGTATTTAACAAACAGTTAAATATAAAAGATAAGGTTAATATGGTGACCTAAAGATTTCTTAATCCTATTGGTTAATAGAATTTAGACCCATACCCAAGTTATAATCTAAATTAATCAATTTGGATCCATTATAATCTGAAAATTATTTTCTAATAGAATAATATTTCAAGCTTTACCAAAGGTGTCCATCAACCCTCTTTTAAAAGGGAACTTGCCCTTCTCTAAAAATGACACATCCAAAGCCATTTGGCTCAGTAAAACCCTACCCAAATATCCTCATAATGTACCTCAAATAATCCTAGAGACCGTAAATTGATCATAATTCCATCCTATATATCCCTTTTGATCAACTCAAAATGAAACACCCGAAGAAGATGTAATAATTTCACCACCTTCTTTCAGGATATTTTTTTCATCCACTTCCTCTTTTTTTTCCATACCAAATTAATATTTCTAGTACCTCTTACATTATTTTATGTTATTATAAATATGTTACAACCATATTGGTTATTCTATCAATCCAATAAATTACAATGTCAACATATGTGTGTATGTACGGCTTAACCTTCGCACGTCGTGGTGTAGTTTTCTATTCAAACACAACATTATTTTGATGGGTTTAATAATGACTATAACTGATGTAAAAAATAAATATAACATGTTGACTATTATTTATATATGATATAACATTCAATTATATACTATTTTACCATCAAAATAATGATATTGTCGCTCGTGCGTATGTACCGCTTAACATCTCCACGAAGCGATGAGATTTCATTCCCCATCATAACCATTCAAGAATAATTTTCATTTGATGAATAAATATAATGTTTAAAGACTTAATATAATTCTTTTTATGAATAAGATACATCTTATCCATAACAAACATGGCTTTCATAACAAATAATATAATGGAAAATGAATTAGTTAACACAAGAAATGATGACACTTCTGAAATATCAATAACATAGAAATATTAGAAGATCATATACAATATCATACTAATGTATACGATTATTGTATATTTTAATAACAATGATTTCACCATTATAAAAGATGATAAACTACCCTTGACCGAGTGAAATTACTTGGTAATGGTTAATTCCTTAATCTCACTATTATTCAATATTTTTCATGGGTATGTTTTTACTGGGACATATTTACTATCCATGTCCATATTTTATAAAAGAGTTTTTAAAGAGATTATTTTTATGGGACCCTTTTATTAAAACATCATTTTAATTGTTTTGTATATTTATTCTTCTATATATTTCTCGTTAATGTCCATGATTTCAAAATGTTTTTAAGGATTTATTTTTATGGACATGAATGTTTTAAAATGGTAATTCCATTCAAATGTTTCAAAGTGGTATGGGTCACTTTGATTCAAAACTATCTTTTACATGACTTCCTTTATAAATTTTGTGAATTTTGTAAGTTTTTTAAAAAGTTATATTTCTCTCAAATTTTTTAATGATCATATTCAATTATTTCAAAATCCTTTACGAGATATTATTCTTGATCGAGGCTGATTTATTATAATAAACTCTTCCACATTATATTGAATGAGTTTTGATATCTTTTACTGTGGATTTGATATTTTTATACCATTCATGGTTTATGGTTAACTTATTAACATTTCGTATTGTAGTTTTAAAATGAATGTTTATGTTTTGTTTCAACCTTTTCATATGAGGAATGCATTGGATTTAGTAAGTTATGGGTGGAGCCCGCTATAGCTCTTCAATGCATCGGTAGGTCTCATTAGACAAACTAGTGTCTAGACACATGGACTTGAAAAAATATTATTTTTAGTCTTTGTACGAGACCTTAACTATGTGGTTATTATGTTTTGAGTTATTCATTCCATCATTATGAAATTGGATATAGATATTACATGTGATTATTCAACTAGTAGAATATCCATGTGTATAAGTAAATGGAATTATTTGAATTATTTTTTCCAGATTATGCTGAAGTTGAAGTATAAAGGGGTTTTGTTTTAGTTTTATACATTTCCATAAATGTTCATGATTATTTATTAATGTTTTTGTTATATTGTTATCCTTAATGAGGGTCTGATCTCACCCCTTTCTATTCTTTATTTTCCTAGGATGTGAAGAAGTATATTATGAATGAAACATAGGGATAGTCTAAGAGAAATGAATTTGTTAAAAGGAGACAATGTTTTTTTTGTTTTTCATTTTTAAGATAATTTAATGTTCATGTATGTAATCTAGTTTTAAAGGCTTCTAAACTAATTGGTCCTTCAGGACCCGATTCCTTGTAAGCATGTCAATGTATTAAAATAATTCACCGAATATAGCTAAATAGGGATGGCGAGTTACATTTAAAGTGTCATCATTTTAATTTTATATCAATAAATCCAATTTATGTAATTTCAATAAATTTCAAATTGAAATTGGATATGAAAATATCTCAAGATTTTGAAAAATTTTAATTCAAAAAACCATTTTGGTCCTCTTGTCTACATGAATAAATATTTAATTAATATCAGCTAGATATTTGAGTTGAATTTGGAAAAATTAATTACATAGTTAGATTCAGAATAAATTATAATTTCTAGTGGGAATAAATTAATTTTTTAAAATAATGATTAATGAAAAATTATAAAATTAATCATGTTGATTTAAAGAAAATGTGTTTACAATGGTTCTAACATTTAAAAAAAATAGATAAAATGACCCAGAAGCATATCCAACTCCCATTGTCTAACCATATTTCCACATTAAACCATATATTATCAATAATGTTTCATTACTTGATCATCTTTACATTGAAAAAAATGTTTATGAAATTATCTGTTTCATAAATTTAATATTTTTCCACTCAAATCACTTAAAAGAATAAACCACATATTCCCATATCATCACACATAATCAAAAAATTTAATCTGAATATAATTTACCAATTCACTTCTAAGAATTCAATAGCTCATCCTAGAATCTATACATTGGGATGAAATATAACCAACGAAGTCATTTGAAACAACCATGAAAGAGATACATAAAAAAAGGTAACATTGATCAGTGACTATTTTTGTTTTATTTCATTATCAAAACACAATAAGTATTTCAATATCATGGTTATATAATGAAATAACTATATTAAATATATTAACATTTTTTTAGTTATGGTTACAACCTAGAACCACACACAATTCCATAAAATGGGTTATGAAATCATCGTTTGTCTGTACGATAGACTATCGTCTCGGGAAAAGATGTCATTTGGTTTTCCATTACCACATATAAATGATGAAAATATTGATAGAAATTATATTTTTTTATATTATTTTTATGATGCTTATGAATATTTTTTGATTCTATAATTTTTATTTCACACCAACCTGAATGATTTCCATTTTTTCGGAATATGATAATGGCAATTATGTGTATGGTAGTCTACTACATTACAAAGCGATGTGGTTCATTCAAGATATAAATATAATTTATTAAGGATGGATTTTATAAAAAACATGTGATATATATAAAATAAATATTACTATTTAATGATTATATCTGACATACTTTTTTTCAATCAATTAGATATGAAAATGGAAACAATATTCCTACGTTTGTCTGAAAACCCATCTCTATTAATATTGTATTTCATTCACTTGTTATATCATATATATATTATTATAAACACATATATAATGAATATATATGATATCTATATATATCATTTTATCACATTATAGATATTTTTATATCATTATCCAAATAAAATAACAAAAAAATAACAGATCAAGTCATATATCAAAAACTATGTTGCTATTACCTGAACACTTAAATTTAACATAGAATTATTAATAAATGGGTTATAATAATCATAATAAAATCATATATGGTATGATATAAATTAATATATTTCATTAAGACGTTTATAATAAATCAATATTTATTATACAGCAATTTTTAACATTTACAAGGGAATTTAATACTTAAGGTAATTGAAGTGCATCAATTTTTTTACATTTACGAGACTTATGAAATATTCAAAACTCCTTTATCTTATGTTATTTATACAAAAAAATGAATGATATTAATTAAAATTTTACATTAAATATTCAGAACTTACATATTCATTATTTATCTCACTTTAATGTGGTTACATTATAAATGTTACCAAAGTAGTAAGGAATGTTCTTCACATTTCCCTTCTCTGAGACACATGTCACAATGTAAACATATATTCATTAATGATGTGTATATATTTACCCTTTGACATGTTATATCATGAATATAATTCTTTTCATGATATTTTATTCTTCATATTTTGTTATTATTTCATAGTGATTATGATTCACGCTTACCAAAGTGGTAAATTTTAATGTTACAATCTCACCATTTTTCAAGACTATTTATGACTAAATATCCCTGGTTAAAATATTATGATCCATATATCAAGAATTAAAATGAATTTTATTCTGTACTATATACAAATGAAATATTCATCGAATGGTACCAATTATGAACTCTTTCAAAAAAAATTTAATGAATAAATTTTTTATGAAAATCTATATTTAGTTCTCTCTTTCGTTAGAGTAATATTTTCTTCCAAAAAGAAGAATTATAATAGGATTGAATTTTTTTTAAATGAACATTAATTATAATTTTCATGGAAATTGAATATAAAATAGTATTCTATATTAAAAATTCAATTAAAAAAATTTAAAATCATTCTTCATAAGCATTCAATTATTTTTCAATGAAATTTTTTTTCAAAAGGTTGTTCGTTTTAAAAAGGATTTTTCAAAATATAATAATGATTATTATAAATATAATATTTTTAATATTTTTAATTATAACATTATATATTCTCAAACTAGTTTTCAGTGAAATTGATTTTGAATGTTTTCTATGTTTTTATGAATTTATTATCAATTAATTGTTATTTTTTGTAAAAAATGATACAACTAATCTTTCAAAAAAAATTACATAATATTGAATCCATTTTCATAGTTTATTCTTTAATGGGGATATGTTCCATGGACATAATTCATATTATTTCATTGAATTATATATATTTAATACGACATGTTTATTATGAAATTTTTTTCTATTCCTCAGTCTATATCATGATAAACCGATTATGAAGCATGCATCTCTTCATGGTTTATGCTATGATGATGTGATTATGAAATCAGTCACTTTTCAAATGGTTATGATATAATGATATGGTTTTTATAACCATTCCAACTCATGGTTTATAATGTGATGGACTCTTATGTTCATGTGGAACACATATGTATGATCTATTTATGTGATAGGTGGTACCTATATATCCCTCCAATGGACTGGGTATATATTTATATATCTCATTAGATATACATGGATTTAATAAACAGAGAACCCTATACAGTATGATATGGATTCCACTAGGGATGGCGGTGTTTCCCTCAAAGTATGTTTATCCGCATATACATGAACCTTATTAAATTTTCACAAGTTTATGTGTGAGAATAATTACCTGTCCAAAATGTTGTGTGTGAACATAATTAGTTATCAAAAATGTTACACAAATACCTGATTGGATGTTTATAAATGTGAGGGCATGATATGGAATCCTTAACATAATGTGTGAACCTATTTCTATTTACACATGTTCCAAATGTTATAACCTGGTATATGTTCCAATAATTTATATATTATCCTAATTTTATTTTCTCAAGGATAACGTTAATTTTTTATCTTATCATTCATGTATTAGGAACATACAATATAGATTTCATTACTCATTATTGTGATCTTTGATATGTGGGGTATAGTTTTCAAATGATATGATCATGCTATCATACACGTATGTTAATGATATTCTTACGTATCTCTATTATTTACCCTTAGTGAGTTACTATCTCACCATTTATTTTGTTTTCATTCCATAGTCTTTGAATATATGTATTATGTATGACATGAAAATAATGGTTCTACAAATGAGGAACATACTTGGAGATGATTTATAACACTTATGAAAGAGTGTTTATGTTTCCATGTTTCTAATGTCACTAAACTTTTATAGACAATATGTAATGTATAGTCCTTAAACAGTACATATTCTAGTTTTTTTAAAATTAAAAAACACTTTTTTTCCAATTACCTATTATGTCTATTTTTTATAGATTAAGGAAAAGCACTTATAGAGTAATCCCAAAATTATTGATGGAAACATATACATATTATCTATTCCCCCCCAAAAGAAAACCTTTTTAAATAAATCCTTATTTACTTTCATGACACATTACAAATACTATCATCATGTAATATTATTTGTTCTTACAAATCCTTCTGACCAGGGACAAAAATTTTTAAAATCATATTTTAGTACAAAAATCTTTATAGCGGATATAGTGAATGAAAATAATTTTTTCTATTCAATTACATGAAAAACCATTTAATGGTCCTTAAAAGACTAAAACAAAATATTTTCCCATGAAAAAACATTCTTCTCAAATAAAATCATCAAAATACATTGAAAGGATAAATCAAAATTGTAAAAATTGGAATCATTTTCATATCACGTTTACATATACTGTATATATCTCGGCTATAATAGCCCTCATGGATACACCTGGAGTAGCCATTATAGATACAATTAGAATAATCATTTTTGAATGTTTTTAAAATATATTATGTGAAAATATATTTAGTTATCTGGATCCCACTACCCAATACGTTCGAGAGCTACAGCAGGACCACCGACCCTTAGTTTTTAGCATAACCACTATTCTATATAAACAATTCCCAATTACCACAACATAATCATACAAATAAATTTTGAAAAAAATAAAAACATTGAGGAAAATAAATTTTCCATCCAAAAATCACATTTCATTTTTAAAAAGTTGTGAACCCATAAATGAAAATATCTTATTTGAAAATTATATTTTAAACCTATAATTGAAGCTTCAATACATTAAAGCATCATTAAAGAGGGGAAATCCATTCACGTCATATAATTTAAAAAGTAAATAAGGATTTTTAAAATAATATAATTAATTGAATCATTAAAATATGGGTTTTAAAAGAATGTACCTTAAAATCATATCATTGAATAGAGTGTTACTCAAGAGAATAGATTACGTGTATCCATTGCATATACACATAAAATAAGGGGATACAAAACCTAAGAAAGTCATAGGTTTTTTCACACATGGTCATAACATAAAAACATTGATGAATTAGATGTTTAATTAAATGAATGAAAATTGTGTTATGAAATCCCTTACTACAATGTAATTAGTTAAAAAAATCCACACGAAAGAGTAAAATATTAGTTGACTATAAATATAATGAGAATAAATAAATTCATGACGTAACATGTCAATGATTAGATATATATACATTAGAAACAATTATAGGTGCATACCATCAAAAAAATTTCCTCAATGAAGGAATATTGAGATGATGTCCCTTACCTTGAGTCCAAATCATCACATATGTTCTTTATCTTCATTTTCATTGGACAATATTATCCGATTAACAACTTAACACCTAAAAAGGTGAGTGTTCTACCTTAAATATGCCCATATAGTTTATTTAGGGATTCAATGATGGTATTTATGAAGAGAATTTCAGAACCAAATATGTTTTGAACTGTGATGAATATAGTAGAATAGGATTAATTTTAGAGCAGTGGGGATGGACAGTCTTGCGATTTCATAAAATATTAAATTAATATACATAAAATTGAAATTATATATCAGTCAAATAAAAATTATTTTAAAACTAAGATGATATAGGGTCCAAATACCATTGTATAATAAATATGAGACATGTTACTATTATTATTTAATTATTTTCCTTTTGTTTAAAATTTATTTAAACCATTTCACTCTTACCATGAAAACAATCATTTTTATTTATCGAGCATTAAAATAGTTATTATAAAATTCAAAAAGAACCATAAACTAATAATGGATGAAATTTTAAACATTTTCAAAAATATTTTGTATAAATTTAATATTTTTATTAATTTTATATCATATAATAATGTATTATTTACTTTGAAATATCATTAATGTCTATTTTGATAGTATTCATTATACATGTCTTTTAAAAAATTTAATAAAATAATATATCTATGAAAAAATTTCATTAATACATCCATTAATTGTCTAATTAATATATAAAATTCTTTTACATCGTTTATTATTAAAAATTATATTTATTTTGTTAATTTTAATAATATTTTTAGACGAAACCATTAAAAAACTAATTACTACAACATACTTCTATAAGTATTTAATGTAACTATTTTCCATTAGAAATTTAAAATAAATTACCAATATTAATATAAATATTTTATCTTTGGAAAGACTATTTATAGGGTAGGATATATTCTAAATAACCATATATTGGAAATGATATATTAATTAAAAATACGAGTATTAATTCTTTGAATAATCATTAAACAAATATGATAAACATCATAATCACATTAAAATTGTAACCAAAATCTATATATTTGAATATTTCAAGAAAATGGAGGATAATTATCCATCCAAAAAATTTTTTTCATGTGTATGGTTCATTTTCTAGTCCATATTATATTATTTTTAACCAAAATTACCAAATTTTACCTTCATAGTGGTAATAAAAACTAATAATGTTATTATTCATTAGGGCCCAAAAATAAAAAATCTGATTTAATTAATGTTAAAATCATGATTAAAAATAGTGAATAATTTTTTTTAAAATTAATAAAATATATGTGGTTGAAATTGAAATAAAATTAATACCATAGAAAAAGAATGAAGGTAGATTTTTTATGTAATAATGTTAAATTGATTGAAATTGTTTAATATCTTTAATAAATATTAATATAATTTCAGTAACCTTAATTAGATTACTAAATTTTTAATTTATTTATTTTTACATTATAAATGATTTAAAATTTAATATAACTTTATAAATTATTTATTTTAAAAGAAATTTCTCAAATAAAATACAATATTTTTTAGTTTTCATCATAAAATATGAACCAACCCAAAAAATAATAAAATTTAAGAAAAGAAATTTTTTATATTTTTTATTTAAGAAATGAAATTTACATTGAGAAATGGACTTTATAAAATTTTCAAAATTCATTTTGAAAACTATTGTTGCATTAAAATTTGGAAAATCATCCTTTTAAAAAAATCATCTTATATTTATAATTAAATTTTTCCATATATATTCCGATCAAATATAATGAATGACTTAATTGTTTTATAAATAAAAATTAATATATTATATTAATACCTATCCATACCCACTAATATAATGGATAATTGATTACTGAAATATTAAATGATAATATTTATTGGTACAAATAAGCTTTTTTGGTGTATCATGTATTATATCAGACATATTGTTTACATCATAAAATATTGGGATGTTACAAAATAAATAATTTAATAAAATTAATCCTCACCAATTAAACACATTCATGTTTATTGAGGATCAAAAATTCATGTGACTTTAGTAAATTATCACATGAGAACATTGTACCACAAAACATCTACTTGAAATGTGAGAAATGTAAATGTGATGGTTGACTGACATAACACCTACTAGGGATCCCTATAAGAAATCATTTACATGGATATGAAAAATAATTTTAATATTTAGATGGAGTTTTATAGAGAACGTGGTAATTGTAATAGTAACCATTACAAAACCATAGATCTATGATGGGTTAACATGTCATTGATTTCATAGTTAGAAATGTAAAAAAAATGTTTTTATTTTACATGTTATTCATAAAAATATTTTACCAATGGTATGGAAATCCCATAACATATAAAATAATAAGACATAGGAAAATAATTAAATTAAATTAGAAATTTCATCCAATAAAAAATTTCCTCCATAAACTCGTATTTTCTCAAAATGATGTATGTGAATTTTTTTCCTCAAGCAGTAAAATTGGAATATACAGATCCTAAAATCTGAAAATATGAGACCATATATTTATCTGTTCCTTATAAAACAACCCATAAAACCTTATAATATGAAAATATAATTAAAAAAAAGAAAATGAAAAAAACTACATTAAATTTATGAAATTCAATAGTAATACCAACTAAATAACATAGATCACTTAAAATTAACCATCCTTAATGATATTCAAAATAGTATAGATATTGATTGAATCCCAAAAATTCTAATGATTTGATCACATAATATACTGGGAGAAATTATGACATTTATCACAAAATACATCAACTAAAATTGTTTTATCGTACCAAAATATACATTAGTAAACCACTTAATCCCAAAAGTATCAAAATCATTTCCATAAATAAACTGAAACATTGTTAATTAACAATAATATCATATATTATTCCGATATAAAATTCATATTTTCCCCTCAAATTAAATACAACATTATAGTATTTACCATTATCATGTAGGGTTTCAAAAATGGTGAAATCTTCTAATATAACAATAATCACTTAATCAAAAATCATTTTCAATTCCCATAGTTATTTATTTGACAAATCATACATTCCATAAATTAATCCAAACATTATCAATCAGATATATTAAATAAAAATAAAATTCATATAAACAAGTACATACATTATTCTAGTGGTATGTTATACACACATTTTACCCATCAGTTGTTGATTCAATTCTTACAACCTTTCTTAGGTGACAAGTTATGATATTCTCTTTTGTTGGTCCATTTTCTAAAGCAATATAATTTTTATTCCATTACATTTTTTTAAATATTAAAAAAAAATAACTTGAATTGTTATCACATACATTACATTTTCCATTCCAAAATGTAATAACCCATAATTAACACAAAAACTTCCTCTAAAAAATTGTTACTCAGCTTAATATTTCATAACATAATGACTAAAATAAGTTTCTAAGACAATAATCAAATGATCAATGTAATGATTATAAACCCGTAATGACTTCCATAAATATTTATAAGACATCATATGCTCCAATGTGGTCTAAACCATACTCTGATACCAACATTAATGACTCATCTATAAACAACATATAATATAGTTCTTAAAACAAGAAATAAATTTCTATTCCATAATATATTTAAGGTAATGAGTTTTATATATACAGGAAAAACATATACATAGTAAACTCAAAAAAATACAGGTGGTCACTTATACTCACTATCCATTTTTTTGACCAAAGGATACACTTTTAAAAACAAAATATGATATAATTTCATGAAACATTATTAATAATTTTACCATGAAATATTTTATTTTCTTATTAGCATTTAATAACTATGTAATCCATTTTTCAAACATGGGATGAGCAGAAAAACCATAATAGAGATATTTAGAAATAACAAAACTACTCCAGTGAGAAATAAAATTACCCATTTTATTTCACTTGAAAAAATAAAAAAATAATTTTCATATTAGATCTCACACACATTATGCTCAAATAAAAATCATTTTCACATGAGAACACACATACATTATGATCACATAAATTAAAATGGTAACTTGTGGGATGATTTTCATATTAATATTACATATATGTTATCTCTCACAGCTTCTATAGATGTCATGGTTAAATATGGAGAAACCATCATAGTTATGTTTAGAATAACAACCATGGTATATTAACAAAATCTCTTAGGAGAAACCTAATTAGTGAACTAAATCCCATTACCCCATGTAGTGGAGTTCTATAACAGGCTCACCCCTCTGTTTTTTTATAACAGAATCACCTAACCTCATAGAAATTCCAATGAACTATAACATCATCATTGAAAAAAAAAATATTCATAATGGACTGATTCATTAGGAAAATAAATTTTTTATTTTGATATAAAATGTTATTTTTAAAAATCTATTCACTCATTAATTATAAAATTTTATTTTAAAATAAAATTCGTAAAATTTTAAATTAATATTTAGATCAATAAGGAATAAGTAAATATTATTTTTCACTCCATATAGGATTAAAAGCATTTCTTTTTTACATTCATAAAAATAATTGAAATTTGTAAATTTAAAATAGGTATTTTAAACGAAATCCTAAAAAACATTATCATCCAATTGAAATATGCATTATTCAATAGAATATATTATATGTACCTACTATAAATCCACTAAAAACAAGTAGAAATACAACTTAAGCTAATAAAAAATATTTTTCACACATAATCATAGCATAAAATAATCGTCGAATTATAAGTTCAACCCAATGAATGATAATAATGCTTATAAATTCCTTACTACATTGTAATCAGACGAATCATATAGTACATGAAAGAGTGTCATTAAAAAAACATTAATTATAATGATAATAAATAAATTCATGATATAACATGTCAATATGTAATTATATAAACCACATAAAATAGTATACATGCATAATATCCTAAAAAATAATCCTCAATGAATGAAAATGGAGTCAAATTCTCTTATAATGATTATAAATCATCACATAAGTTATTTATCTTCATTTATTTAAAATAACTATTTATTAACTTCTTAACAGCTCTATGGTGAGTGTTTGGCCTAAAAAGGCCCCTAAAAGGTAGATCAGGATTCTAGGAATGAATTTAAGATGTTCTTGGATGATCAAAATAGGTTATGAATTGTGTATAATATAGAATAATGGGTGCACTCTTATAGAATAGGGGATGGGTGCTCATTAAATTTCATAAAATAATAAGTTAATATAATTTAAATTTATGTTATAAGTGGATCAAAAATAATTTATTTTAATTCATGTATGATGTTGTGTTTAAATACCAGCATCTAATAAACATTATAAAAGTATAGACTATTTTTTAATCCTTATATTTTTGTTTTCAACCTTATTTAACATTTTTATTTATTACCGTGTCAAGATGTAGTTTTACTCTTTGATTCTCAATATAATTTCTATAAAATTCCATAAACCCATAAATAGGTCATTGATGAAATATTAAACCTTATTCCATCCAATTTTATTAATTTAATATTTTTTAAAAATTTATATCATTTAATAAGCTATTTTTTTTAAAATTTCATGAATATTAATTTTTTCACTATTCATAAATATAAATAAAAAAACATTATACCAAATGAAAACTTTTAAAACATCTGTAACATGTAAAATTATTTAATAAAATATGCTGATCATACTAACTATAAAAATCTTATTTATTTTATTATTTTTAATATCATTTATTTGTTATTTCCATTAATACAATAATTACTACATCAATGATGTGTAATAATTTATTGTAATTTTGTGTTCACTAAAAGGTAAATGTAAATTATGATGATGATTATAAGTATTTTTTATTCTAAATTAATATTTATAGTCAAATATATATTATGAATAACCATATTTTTGAAATGTTATATAAACTAAAAACATGGTTATGACATCATTGAACTGACATTAAATTAAATATTAAGAAAATCATAATCACATTAAAATGTAAAAATAAATATACTATAATATTTATTTATTAGGGATAAAATTTAATCATCCAATAAAATTTTGACATGTTAAAAAGTCATTTTCTAGTCCTTATGATATTATTTTGATACTAAATTTCCTGATTTACATTTTATCTTTGTAAGAATAATTACTGAAGATATTATTCATATTAACGAAAAATTTATGTGTTATATATAAATAAATTTATTTTTTATGAATCCAAATATGGAATCCATTTTTAATAAATAAAAATAAACTAGTGTCTAAATAAATATAAAATTAATCATGTGGATGGGGTGGGAAAGTATGATATTAACTTGAAAATGATTAAAAATTTGAAATTTTATATATAACATTCAATATAAAAATTATTCCAATGATATAAATAGAATAACATGATGTATTATTAATATAAATTTTAATTTAAAAAAAAAATATTAAATATAATATAACATTATAAATTATTTAAATGAAATGATAGTTTTAAAATAAAATGTAGCATGTTTCACTATTAATAAAATAATTACATTTCCCAAATAAATACAAAAAATAAACCAAAGTATACTATAATTTTAATCATTAAAAATAATTTATTTTGTAAAATAAATTTTTTAAATTTTTTAAAATATTCTTTTCAAAAGATAGTGTCAATTAAAATGTGTTAAATTATATTTTAGGAAGAAAAATTTTACATATAAAATTGGATCAATTTTTATCTTATGACTATCAAATATATTGATTAATTATCATAAAAAATATTACAAACATGTGTTAATATAGTATAGGTAGAGCTATTTGCACCCTCCAATATAATTTTTAAGTGATAACTACCACATTTTATAATTATATATGGTTGTTAATTTATGATCAGTGGGGAGAACCATGTACATTATTGAAAATAGTGTTTTCTTCTTAAAATATCAGAATATTATACATTGTAAGTGTGGTCATGTAATGTAATAAATATTCATCATAATTGATTTAATTTTGGTGTATGTTAATCCTGGGGAAATATATGTATGGTATCACAAATATAATATATAATCACAAATAAAAATAATATGATTATATGGATCCTCAAAAATTATTATTATTATCTGGGAATCCTTGGAGTTTGACATCTATGATATGGAATTGTAGGAAATGGTGGAGGATTTTTATTAGAAGAAGTCTTTGGGGAGTGTCGTATACACATTCAAAATCTCATCACATGTCATAAAAGATTAAACTATAATGATTCTAGTTTCCTCTCAACTAATAACCAAACCATTACATTGACATTAATTTTTCTAACATCTATTTTGTAAGTTTTATATATCCCTCTTTGATAAAGATCTAGAATTTGCTGACACATTTCTATCTAACAGGCCTGCATCATATCCTAATATGTGATGAAGATTTTTATGATTTAAAAATATTTTAGATAAATATTCTTTAAACCCTCAGTTATGAACATAATTTGCATAATTTTATCCTTTTAGTTTTCTAACATAGAAATTTGGAAACCTCATTATTGAATCCACGTAAATAAATGTATTGATTAATATAAAGACATAAATAATTTACCCTTTAAAATTTTATATAGTATAGACATTTAATTTCAAGTAATTTAAATAAAATCATTTTTACATTCATTTCCTTCTCTATTTTGATCTGTTGCATGCACTGGGAGATGATTCAATATCTAATGATCTTGAAGACTTCTCTCCTGTTGTATGAAATATTTCACCCACTATTTTTTCTCAAAATAGATTAAACCCTACAAGATATCTGTATATTGGTATAATTTTTTTGGATAATATCATTATATGAGATTTTATTATTTGGATGTGTAGTATCATTATGGTGCAGTATTACTTTAGTATCACTCATTACAACCTATATTTAAATAAATATTGGGTTTTCATTTGAATGGGTTTTTTTTCATTTGTACTAGTACATTTTTTTAATCTAATTGGGTTATGTTAAGGGACATATATGGGGTGGCATATTATATTTTTGAAAACATATTTTTACATAGAATCATTATAAAAATTAGTTTTTATGTGTCATGTGTATTACGTAAATATATGGTTGGATGCCTAGAATATCACTATTATTCAATAGGGATTTAAAATTTAAACCTTTTTCCAAAGGCCAACCATGCATTGATATAAATATTGAATCCTTAGAAATATTTTACTCAAGGTACTCGAGATAATCCGTTCTTATTCATTGATCATTTAATTTAATAGTGGTTCCTAAATGTTTTATCCCTATTTTTTATTCATTTCCGTCATAGCACTATAGATATTACATCCATCAAATGTTCAACCAATCTATCATCTCTTTCATAACCTATGATTTGATATAACGTATTAAAGAACTAGAGGAATTGAGATCTGAGAAAATAGATAGTAATTTAATTATGGAATAATTGTAAATATGGCTTCTTCTCCAAAAGGACTAGTTCCTAATTTGTGAAATGTCTATGAATGAGATTCATAAATTAATTTCTGATGATACTATAATTATATGAATTGCATGATCCTTCTTCATGATGTGGTAAGGGATGTAAAATTTCAATGACCCTCCTATTTCATGATTATAAATATATAATGAACCCCCCTGAGTCCTACCTCCATATTAATGTGTGAGGGAAATTATTATTTCTTAAACCATATATATTTTATAAGTGAAATTTTTAATTTGTTAGGTAGATTTTTCTATATATGATGAATGATGTGGGCATGAAATAAATGATATAGGGACTATATAGAGTTCTAGGAATAATATATATGGATAATATCTCATTTTAGATTAATATTCACCACAATAAAAAAGTACATGTACGTGAAGCATAATAGTATAGTGTATTTGGAAACATGGAGCATAACATTATATCTTAGTGAAATATAGTCAATGTTTACCAGAATGATACTCCCATTTATCTATCCTACATAAAACTATTAATTATAACAAGGGAAAGTAAACATTATAAATGTTGAACTCAAATTATTAGAAATGAAATATAAATGATATACCTATGAGTAACATGGGATAAATGATATTGGAAGGTGAGAATTGTGTTTTGAGATTATACCATACATGTCAAATATTATCTACATGATTCATTTAAGAAATATTGTATTTTATTAATTCAGGAATCATAATGTAATCAGGAACATAAGACATCACACCATAACATATGAATAAGACATGGAATTGTGAAAAAAATAAGCATATAAAACTAATTTCAATTTTAGTCATGGATTAATTGAAATTCTATCTTATTGTAATGTTTTCAGTCCCCAAACCATCCTGTTAGTAATGGTTCACTCCCATGGCTATCTTATTAGTCAATATTAACAATGGAGACCATCTTAACTAGAATGTTCATCTTCTCAACCAAGTTGACTCCCCGTTACACCTATGTATATCTGGTGATATATATATATATATATATATATATATATATATATATCATTACCAAATCCATTAGAGGGATACATAGGTCTCAAGTATTCCATATTGAAAAAATATAGACATGTTCCATCAGATTATAACCAATCATATCATAACCTTTTAAATGAAATGGGTTTCTTAAAAATGTCCTCATATACAAACCAATGGAGAAGAGTTAAGTTTCATAATGATTTAATCAAATAATAACCCATGTAATGATGAATTTTTTACAAGAATATAACCCATGAAAGATAAAGGAATATCATGAACATATAATTTGTGGTAGAGAAACAAAATTCATAAATACAAATCTATCAAAAAATTAAACATTTTGATAAATGATTTTATTGTAACCCTTAGAAAATATTTATTTAAAGGCATGAGTGAAATATTTTTGTAATCTAATATGAAAAATAATTTTGAGAAATCTCTTAAAAACATTTCTTGAAGAAAATAAGCCATATTTTTTGAAAATTAAAATTTTTTAGATGAAAAATGTTTTACAAATAATACTATTTGAAAATAATATGATAAAATTACGATGGTATCTTTAATACATTATGAGAAAATATTTATTTTAAAAACATATAATGGAAGATTGATTTTTTTAAAATACATTTTCAATGAATGAAACCATGAAAACTTATGATGGATGATTTAAATTATTTTGAAAACCTATTTCCTTTTAATATTATAAAGGAATATTGAAAACATTGGCAAAGGATATTGAAAATATATAATGGAATCTAGAAAACAATTTTGAAATCATTCTCCTTGAAATACTATAAAAAACATTAAAGTCCTTTTAAATAATTTTTAAAAATAATTCTTTTTTGAAAACCATTTTATATGAAAATAATCATGAATACATATAATGGAATCCTAAAAATTATTTAAAACATTTTTACTTTAAAAATTATAATGGATTTTAAAATTAATTTGAAACACATTTTAAATATGAATCTTTTTTGAAATCCATTTTCTTAAAACATATAATGGATTCATGAAAACACATTGAAAAACATTTTCATTGAAAACAACATTGAAAATATATAAAAGAATATTTGAAATCCGTTTTAATTATTTTCTAAAACATTAAAAAATTAAAATCATTTTTTCCTTGAAAATGAGCTTAAAATAAAATTCAATATTTTTAAAAATAATTTTGAAGACATTTTTTTAAAATGTAATAGATTTCAAGAAGAAGAGAAAAATATGTCCTTATTTTTTAAAAAACAATTTCTATATTACATTATGTACAAGATATTGTAAAATTGGTACCTATACATTAATATATCATGGATTACCATAATATTAAAAATATAATGATAGTTTTTGAGATATTGATCACAATATTTCATTAATGGAAGCATAATCATAAGTAATCCTGAATAACCATGAGATTATGCCAATGAAATATTACAAATATGGAAACATTACATCATAATCAATGTGTTATAATAATATTATATTATGATTCAAATACCATAAAATAATTATATTCAATATATAAAATTTTAAATGGAAGTACATACACCTCATAAAATAATTTAGGTGCATAACAAATGATTTATCTAAAATAAGGAAAATGGGGACAGAGTTAACATTCTGATTTAGTAACATTGAATAATAAAACCCAATAAAATAGAGTTAAGAAAATGGATATGTAAATACCCATAAATTTAAATATAATTATCATATAATATATTAATGATAATTATATATAAACCACACAATATAAATGAGTGGTGAATATGGCATGTTGATCATGGATATAAAAAGAAAAATTAAAACACCTTACCACTTGAGTAACTTTTGAATTGTGAGATCCACGAAATAATAACATCAATTGAAACATTGGATGTCGTTAAATAATTTATATTCATTGTGTAACATGTCGTATGGAAGTATATACACCACACAATAAGAATTATTTCTGAATGTATCATATATCTCAATGAAATAAATATTAGAGGAGAAAATTGTTGACCAGTGTGTTGACTATAGTCTTTCATGATAAAACCTCCCATATAATAAATATATGTTTATAATAAATCTACCATGAAATTTTATTCTTATATTTCACAGAATGTTTTTTGAGTGAAAAATTACATTAAATTTGGTTTTACAATTCCTTGTTATTTTTATGTTTTGGGTAATAACCTCTTAGTTTTTTGTATATGCTTTGAACTAATATTCATCATCCTCTAACACAGATGTTTATTTTCATGATAACATAATGTAAACCATGATATAAATATCATATTTATTCTTAATATATGTGTTTATTATAATATGTAAAATATATAAATATGAAATGGATTGCACCATTAATATAGGTTGTAGTCCATATATACAAATGAACATTGATTCCATTTTGTTACATATATGTTTATTTATACATATTATAATTGCCATAGAATTATTATTTCATATATATAATTTAAATTTACTAAAACTAACCTCAATAAATTCCATGTAATGTGTGAATGAATCTCATATCTTTGAGGAGGTAGTAGTCCACACATACCCATACAAAGATATCGTATTCCAAAAAACTGAAAGGATGAATATATGTGTAATATAATAATTAATGAAGAGTAAATACACAATAATTATATTTTATATCATATATAAATAGTAATTCAAACATTATTCTTATAAGGCCCCATCCTTAAACCTTACTTAATCTTGAGTTATTACAAGATTACACATTGAGGATCTTTTCGGGTTTAGAGTTTTATAGAATTAGATCATAAAACTTGCATTACATTCCACATATAAACAAAGTGGTTACATAAAGATAGTATTCTTCTTTCCCATCAATGGAAACTTATTTAAAATAAAACATGGATTCTTTCTTGACACTTCCTTGACACTATCATCATATCATGTACCTTTCACTTGACATGTAAAAAACATTTCAAAAAAACTTGGGATGAGCATAAAAATCACAGTAAGGGATATAAAAATATGGTAAGGAAACATGGGTACATATATACATAAGAATGAAATCATACTTTACCCATAAAACATAAGCACTTTAACATACCTCATAAAATCATGAATAAATCATAGAAATCATAAGACATAAAGGTAAAATGAGGCATTCATAACACTCTTACTTAGGGAGTAACCCTCTTGGTTATGTTTTGAATACCCATCACAATATATTCTCTAAATCTCTTCGGATAAAACTTAAAGTTTCACTCCTTCGCGTTACCCAATGCATTGGAGAGCTATATCGGTCTCACCCTCCCTTAGTTTATCACGGAACCACTCGTCTTCAAAATAATGTCCAAGAACCTCAACATAATCGTATCACATAAAACATGCATAAAGGAAACATAACATTTTCACCTTTCAATCACAAGATATCAATACAAAACATTGATATAAAAACATTATGAAAACCATTTTCAATACCAAAATAAAAGAAAAGTAAAACATGGTATTTAATTTTCTTTTAAAAAAAGTATGGCTTGTAGAGGAAGCCGAAACTCAAATAAATGTCACGGTGGCAGAGAAGTCGTTATCGCCGCATACGTACGACAAAAACATTCCCTTTTGTCATTTCGTAAAACGCTTCATATAAAAAATATTCCTTTTGGATAAACGTAAAAGTCAAAGGGGTTAATACACCGTATAAAAGAAGGCTGTGTATAAAACAAAATATGCCTCAATGAAAGGAGATTGAGACGAAGTCCCATACCTCGGGTCCGACATGACTCGGTCGTTCTTTAATCTCCTGAATAATAAACTTGAGTTAATTTCTACTTGTTTAAGAACCTTTTTCTAGTTCATTATTCCTTTTATATCATTTATTTCCATGTCATGAACACTATGTAATTATTTAAGTTAATAACGGTCATTTTAACGATCATTGGTACTTGAGTCAAAAATAAACCCTTTATAATTACAAGTTGTTAATGTATCCATTATATCCAGAATTATAATCATGATTTATATATCATATATATCCAGCATATACATGCCTTTATAATATTACATAATCATTTAGAGGTAAGAAATGAAATGCACCGTTCATGGAGACGGTAAGCCGTACGTACGCATGAACGCTACTTTCATTTCTATTTCGTATTTTATAGAATGGAATAATAATGATATAAAGGTATATTATAATTCCAGTATAATATCATATATAATATCATAGTTCCATCCTTTATATGTCCCACATATGGTATTTAACGAATCAAATCACTTTGAGGGGGCGGTAGTCCGCACTTCCTTAAATGAAGAAATCGCGTTTACCCATAATGCAAACCATAAAGGTATGCCCAAAATGAAAAATACAGAAGAATAAGGAAAACATAAACATATTATATATCATATATAAATATAGTTATAGCTAAATGGCCGCCTTTTAAGGTGTTAAAAGAATTTTGAACAATCATCGTTTCAGGAGGCATAAATTCACCATCCACGGAAACAGTATGTCCTTTAACCATTAAATGTAGGTGTGTGTAAGTGTAGCTCGAATCCTTCTTATAAAAACATCCTAGTATATTGAAGATACTGGAGTTGTTACAAAATAAATTAATAAAAATAGTTTAGGGGGTTGTAGAAGCAAAATAAAACAAAAGGACCCAAGTGAAGACATTACCTTAAAATCGGGTAACTCCCTTTGGTTTGAGCTCAAAGGCTTCCTTCGGAAGACTTCTGCCCAAATTGAGGCTTCAAAGAGTAATAGATGGATGTGGAGAGACAAAATGGGAAAGTTTTGGCCGAGCCAAAGGCTTTGGGAGTGTGGGTAAGAAGGTAGAGGTGGGGGCCTTTTATAAGAGGAGAGGAGGGGCACTCTTGGAAGGTAAAGAAAATTCACTTTATTTTAAAATGGTATTTGGATTTAAGAGGTCCCACATTGATATAATTTGAGGTTAAGGTGATAAGGGTTCGAAATATACCCATAGAATAGGTTTTGGACATTTTTAGGTCATTGATGTTACATTATCCTTTCATTTAATTTAAATCCTTTATTAATGAGGTAATCGCTGCATCATCATGATGTCACAAATAATTTAATTTATTTAATGTCTAAAAATTATAATAAAAATACTATGATGTAGGAAATCGTTTTATATTTCCAATTACTATTTATAATCAAACATCTGAATTGTATAACCCCATGTAAAAAGTGTTTTAATAAAATAACTTATGTTTGTGTCATTTTTACTTTAACATTAAATAAAAAGTTATTTATGTCATTTCCCAACCAAAGTGGCTCCATGGGGTCCCCAAGATGACCCATGGATTTTCTTGGTCGGCCATGATACGTAAAATAAGGGTAGGACATGTGTCTAGGTCATTTCATATTATTAAAATATTATTTTTACCTTAAACTACACTAATTACCTCTACTCGCGATTAAGAACTTAAGTGTTACTATTCACCAAAAAATTATTTTAATCTCATTGAACCACATTTTACTTATTAATGACAACCATGTATGTTGGATTTTGGAAAATCAAATCACAGAAGTCACAAAGTTTCATTTAAACGAAAAATCAGTTTCTTTAACTACCACTTAGTGGTTTCACTATTCATCAAAAATTGATTTTTTTCAGAAAAATATCAAAACTTCACCCTAAGCTATATTTGATATTCTGAATCCAAAAAAGATGTCTATTTTAAAAAATTAAAATCATTTAATTCACATTAATTAATTTAATAATTAATTCCCGATTTCATGACAAATAGCGTGTTTTTATGAAACAATAAGTATCAAAAGATTGACACTAGTTTAAGTCCAATTTCAAAGTGAAATTGATTCCAATGAACAACATTGGATTAAATGGTAAAAATATATTATAATTTCACTTAAAACCAATTCAAAAGATAATCTAATCATATAAATAAATTAGATTAAAAAGTGGTTTTGAATTAAAATACAACATTTTACACTATTCATTAAAAAATGAACATTGTCAGAAAAATACCAAAAATTCACACAAAGTAAATTTTGATGTCCCAATCATAAAGAATATGTTTATTTTGACAAACATAGCTTATAAAATTGTCAAAAGATATCTTTAAAAATGGTTTTCCATCAAAAGGCAGTAAAACAATCCTTTAAAAAATATTAGTATATTTCATGCTTAAGATTGGATTTATTTTCATTTTAAGCCTCTAAAACACTATCTAATTCATTAATAGACATAGATAAAAATATATTTTACTCATTACTTACTTGGGTTGTTACATCCTTCCCCCCTTTTGAAAATTGTTTCCCCACAATTTATTTACTTATCGAATAAATGGGGGTACTTATCCCTCATTGCATTTTCAGATTCCCATGTTGCCTCTTCCATCATGTGGGTTTTCCAAAAAACCTTTACCTGATTAATCACCTTATTCTGTAACACTTTATCCCTATGTTCAAGAATCTAGACCGGTCGTTCCTCATAAGATAGGTTCTCTTCCAGCTGAACTACCTCTGGACTCAAAAATGAGATGGATCTGGCGTATACTTTCTCAGCATCGAAACATAAAAAACATTGTGTACCTAAGATAAACTCGGAGGTAAAGCCACCCGGTATGCAACTGATCCAACTCTCTCCAGAATTTCATATGGTCCAATGAACCTTGGACTCAGATTTCCTTTCTTACCAAATCGCATCACACTTTTCCATGGTGATACTTTGAGAAAAACATGATCACCTACCTCAAAAGTTAGATCCTTCCTCCTGTTGTCTGCATAACTCTTCTGCCTACTCTGAGCTGTTCTCATGTGTTTCTGAATTAGATGAACTTTTTCTGCCATCTTTTCTACAAATTCGGGTCCCATCAACTTCCTTTCACCCACTTCATCCCAGAAATCTGGAGTTCGACACCGCTTCCCATATAACGCCTCAAATGGTGCCATCTGTATATTGGAATTAAAACCGTTATTATATGAAAATTCAACCAAAGAAAGATGTTGGTCCCAACTTCCCTGATAATCCATCGAACAAGCTCGTAGTATGTCCTCCAATGCTTGAATTTTTCGTTCTGACTGCCCATCTGATTGAGGATGAAATGATGTACTAAAATTTAATTCAGAACCCAACGACTTCTGAAGGCCTTTCCAAAAGTTAGAAGTGAATGTGGGATCCCGATCAGAAACAATGGAGAGAGGAACTCCATGTAACCTGACTATCTCTTTAAGATACAAACAGGAAAGTTGAACTAGGGAAAAAGTATCATGTCTAGCAAGGAAATGAGCAGATTTAGTCAAGCGATCAACAATAACCTAGATTGCATTATTACCTTGAGATGTCTTCGGTAATCCCACAACAAAGTCCATGGATATATTCTCCCATTTCCACTCTGGCACTAGTAAAGGCTAAAGCATCCCTTTCGGTAACTGCCGCTCTTCTTTAACCTGTTGACATGTCAAACACTTCACAGTAAAATCAGCAATATCTCTTTTCATTCCATCCCACCATTAATACTCCCGCAGATCTATGTACATCTTAGTACTGCCATGATGAACTGAAAACGGAGAACTATGAGCTTCACATAACAACTCTCTCTTCAACTGTGAATCACAAGGCACACACAATCTCTTCCCAAATCACAAAACGCAATCATTATCAATGTTGAATTCAGGCAACATAACTTTCTTAACCATCTCTACCTTTTTCTGCAACTCTCTGTCTTGCTTCTGTGCTTCCTTGATTCTATCTGATAGAGATGATCTCACTGATACCTGAAACAAAATAGAAGAACTTCCTACACCAACAAATTCTATGCCAATGTTTATCAAATCCTTAACCAAATGATCACGTTTCAAACACAACATTTCTAATGAAGCATTACTTTTTTGACTCAAAGAATCAACCACTTCATTTACTTTTCCCGGATGGTAATGAATTGTACAAACATAATCCTTGATTAATTCCAGCCATCTCCTCTGTCTCATGTTTAAAAATTTCTGAGTGAATATATACTTTAAACTTTTGTGATCAGTATATATTTCACACTTTACTCCATACAAATGATGCCTCCAAATTTTCAAAGCTAAAACAACAGCAGCTAATTCCAAATCATGTGTAGGGTAATTTACCTCATGAGTTTTCAACTGTCGTGAAGCATAAGCAATTACCTAATCATTCTGCATTAGGACGCAACCAAGTCCTTTCAATGAAGCATCATTGTATATAAACAACTCACCATTCCTGGAAGGTAGTGCCAAAACTGGAGCATTCACCAATCTTCTTTTCAATTCCTGAAAACAATCATCACATTCTTTTGTCCCGATAAACTTAACACCCTTACGAGTTAGCTTAGTCATTAGACTAGATAACCGTGAAAAATTTATAACAAACCTTTGGTAATAGACTTCCAAACCAAGGAAGCTACGAATCTCAGTTACATTTGCGGGTCTTGGATAGTCTTCCACAACTTTTGTTTTTGCAGGATCAACAGTTATCCCATCTTTAGAAACAATGTGATCAAGGAAAGAAATTTGTTGCAACCAAAACTCACACTTGCTGAATTTTCCATACAGTTTCTTTTCTTTTAAGGATTGCAAGATAACCCTTAAATGCCTTTCGTGCTCCTCTTTACATTTAAAAAACACCAAAATATCATCAATGAAAACCACAATAAACTTATCCAAGAACTCGTGGAAAATTTTATTCATTAAGTCCATGAATACAGAAGGTGCATTGGTTAGCCCAAAAGGCATTACTACAAATTCATAATGGCCATATCTTGTACGAAACGCGGTCTTCAGAACATCTGCTTCCTTTACCTTCAGCTGATGGTACCCCGATCTCAAGTCAATCTTTGAAAAATACTAAGCTCCCTGGAGCTGTTCAAACAAATCATCAATATGAGGCAAAGGATACTTGTTCTTATTAGTGATGTTATTCAAGGCTCTATAATCAATTCAAAGTCTCATTGAACCATCTTTCTTTTTAACAAATAAAACTGGAGCACCCCATGGTGATGTGCTAGGTCGAATGAAACCTTTCTCTAATAAATCTTGCAATTGCTCCTTCAACTCTAAAAGTTCAATTTGAGCCATTCAATAAGGGGGTTTTGAAATTGGCTTAGCATAAGGAACTAAGTCAACAGTAAACTCAACTTCCCAATCTGGTATTATTCCAGGAAACTCATCAGGAAAAACATCAGGATACTCATTTACCACTGGCACATCATTAATCTGAATAGTTCCTTTATTTTCAACGATGTGTGAAATGTAACATTTATTTCCATCTTTTACAAGTTTCTTGGCCTCTTGATAAGTTATCAACAGTAAGGGTTCATTCTTGTACAAAAACTGAAAGTCTTTTTGAAAAGAAACTTCTTTAGCTCTACAGTCAATCTTAGTATGGTAAATAGAGAGCCAATCCATACCCAGGATAACATCAAACTCTACTAGAGGTAGAACAATAAGGTTTGCAAGTAGGTTCTTTCCACTGATAAGGATAGGAAGATACTTATAAATTCTTTTTGCCTCAACATTTCCCCCAGGTGTTTTTACCAAAAGTTCAGGAGTCATTTCTGGAGATGGTATTCCCATTTTACAAGAAAAGGTTTCAGAGATGAAAGAATTTGTAGACCCCGAATAAAACAACACACTGGCATAATTTGAAAAAACAAACAAAGTACCTGATACAACTTCATTTGAATCCCCAACATCTACTGAAGTAGTTGCAAAGGATTTCACCACCCCTTTCTACTTGTTGTCTAACTGCTTCCCATCACCCAAGCTCTTTGTCGGACACTCGTTTGCATAGTGGCCCATCTCATTGCACATATAACATTTCACTAACTGTAAATAAAATTTGGTCTTACCATCACCCTGATCTTTTCTAGTGTAATCACGAGCCTTATGTCCCATCTTACCACATCAGTAGCACTTTCCAGAATTCAGAAGACATTCCCCAGAATGCCTTTTGCCACATTTATCACAAACTGGAAACTTAGTTTTCTTACCATCAGACTTTTTTGAATAATTCTTACCTTTCTCCTACAACCTCAGTCACTTCTTCTGTTGGTTGTTATATAACACTTGATCATCGGAAAACTCCATTTCCACCTTCTTAGCACATCGAACAAGCTTTTCATAACTTTTAAACTCACGAGAAGCTAATGCCCTTCGATATTTTGGCTTTAATCCTGAGTAAAAATGATTGACTTTACTATCAAGGTCTCGGATAAAATTTGGAGCATACCTTGCCAATCGAGTGAACCTTTCTTCATAGGCATCCACTGAGTCATCCTCTTGCCTCAATTCCAAGAATTGCTTTTCCATCCTAAGTCGAACAGCCTTAGGAAAATACTTCTCAAGAAACATACCTTTGAATTAATCCTAGTCGAGAGCATCAATCTCATCAGCGTCCCTGAAATTTTTAACCATTGACCACCACTGATCTGCTTCACTCTCCAAACGATAAATAGCAAGACTAACCATTTGATTATCTGAACACCCCATGACATCAAAAATCTTCTCCAGTTCTTCAATCCACCCTTCAGCTAGCACAGGGTCAGATGATCCTCTGAATGATGGGGGATGTTGCCTTATGAAATGTTCCACCACTGACTTGTTCCTCTGTGGTTGATCTGGCTGATCTCGTGTATGGATACCACCGCCATTTATCGCTTGAGTCAACTGCGCCATTACTGCAACAAACTGTTCAGTTCCAATTCCGACCATCTCAGGATGCTGATTCGGAATGTTATTTCCGTCTGCATGCCTTCCTAGCACTGCTTCCATGTTTCCTCTGCGGAAAACCATTCTGAACAAACACGCCTTAGATGAAGCAACATGGTAATCTTCAAATACTATATCACTTCAATTTTACCATAAAAAAATAATTTTTGGATAATCATTTAATATAATTCTAACTCCTAAAGTTATCTAAACCGACCTTTGATACCAACTATAAGGCCCCAGCCTTAAACCTTACTTAATCTTGAGTTATTACAAGATTACACATTGAGGATCTTTTCGGGTTTAGAGTTTTAGATAATTAGATCATAAAACATGCATTAAATTCCACATATAAACAAAGTGGTTGCATAAAGATAGTATTCTTATTTCCCATCAAAGTAAACTTATTTAAAATAAAACATGGATTCTTTCTTGACACTTCCTTGACACTATCATCATATCATGTACCTTTCCCTTGACCTGTGAAAAACATTTCAAAAAAACTTGGGATGAGCATAAAAAGCTCAGTAAGGGATATAAAAATATGGTAAGGAAACATGGGTACATATATAAATAAGAATAAAATCATACTTTACCCATAAAACATAAGCACTTTAACATACCTCATCAAATCATTAATAAATCATAGAAATCATAAGACATAAAGGTAACTTGAGGAATTCATAACATTCTTACGTAGGGAGTAACCCTCTTGGTTACGTTTGGAGTACCCATCATAGTATATTCCCTAAATCTCTTCGGAGAAACCTTAACGTTTCACTCCTTCGCGTTACCCAATGCATTGGAGAGCTATATCGGGCTCACCCGCCCTTAGTTTATCACGGAACCACCCGTCTTCATAATAATGCCCAAGAACCTCAACATAATCGTATCACATAAAACATGCTTAAAGGAAACATACCATTTCCACCTTTCAATCACAAGATATCAATACAACACATTGATATAAAAACATTATGAAAACCATCTTCAATACCAAAATAAAAAAAATAAAAACATGGTATTTATTTTACTTTTAAAAAAAAGTATGTCTTGTAGAGGTAGCCGAAACTCAAATAAAGGTCACAGCGGCGGAGAAGTCGTTATCGCCGCATGCGTACGACAAAAACATTTCCTTTTGTCGTTTAGTAAAACGCTTCGTATAAAAAAGATTCATTTTGGATCAACGTAAAAGTTAAAGGGGTTTATACACTGTATAAAAGAAGGTTGTGTATAAAACAAAATATGCCTCAATGAAAGGAGATTGAGACGAAGTCACATACCTCGGGTCCGGCTTGACTCAGTCGTTCTTTAATCCCCTGAATAATAAACTTGAGTTAATTTCTACTTGTTTAAGAACCTTTTTCAAGTTCATTATTCCTTTTATGTCACTTATTGCCATGTCATTAACACTATGTAATTATTTAAGTTAATAACAGTCATTTTAACGATCATTGGTACTTGAGTCAAAAATAAACCCTTTATAATTACAAGTTGTTCATGTATCCATTATATCCAGAATTATAATCATGATGTATATATCATATATATCCAGTATATACATTCCTTTATAATATTACATAATCATTTAGAGGTAAGAAATGAAATGCACCGTTCATGGAGACGGTAAGCCGTACGTACGCATAAACGCTACTATCATTTCTATTTCATATTTTATAGAATGGAATCATAATGATATAAAGGTATATTATAATTCCAGTATAATATCATATATAATATCATAGTTCCATCCTTTATACGTCTCACATATGGTATTTAACGAATCAAATCACTTTGAGGGGGCGGTAGTCCGCACTTCCTTAAATGAAGATATCGCGTTTACCCATAATGGAAACCATAAAGGTATGCCCAAAATAAAAAATAAAAAAGCTTAAGGAAAACATAAACATATTATATATCATATATAAATATAGTGACATCTTAATGGCCACCTTTAAAGGTGTTAAAATAATTTTTAACAATCATCGTTTCGCGAGGCATAAATTCACCATCCACTGAAACAGTATGTACTTTAACCATTAGATGTAGGTGTGTGTAAGTGTAGATCGGATCCTTCTTATAAAAACATCCTAGTATATTGAAGATACTGGATTTTTTACAAAATAAATTAATGAAAAGAGTTTAGGGGGTTGGATAAGCAAAATAAAACAAAGGGACCCAAGTGAAGACATTATCTTAAAATCGGGTAACTCCCTTTGGTTTGAGCTCAAAGGCGTACTTGGGAAGACTTCTGCCCAAAGTGAGGCTTAAAAGAGTAAGAGAGGTATGTGGAGAGAAAAAATGGTCAGGGTTTGGCTGAGCCAGAGTCTTTGGGAGTGTGGGTAAGGAGGTAGAGGTGGGGGCCTTTTATAAGAGGAGAGGAGTGGCACTCTTGGAAGGTAATGAAAAGTCACTTTATTTTAAAATGGTATTCGGATTTAAGAGGTCCCAAATTGATATAATTCGAGGTTAAGGTGATAAGGGTTCTAAATATACCCATCCAATAGGTTTTTGACATGTGTAGGTCATTGATTTTACATTATCCTTTCATTTAATTTTAATCCTTTATTAATGAGGTAATCGCCGCATCATCATGATGTCATAAATACATTAATTTATTTAAAGTCTAAAAATTATAAAAAAAATACTATGATGTAGGAAATATTTTAATCTTTCCAATTACTATTTATAATCAAACATCTGAATTTTATAACACCATGTAAATTTTTTTTTAGAAAAATAACTTATGTTTGTGTCGTTTTTACTTTAACATTAAATAAAACGTTATTTATGTCATTTCACAACCAAAGTGGCTCCATGGGGTCCCCAAGTTGACCCATGGATTGTATGGGTCGTCTATGACACATCAAATAAGGGTAGGACATGTGTCTAGGTCATTTCATATTATTAAAATATTATTTTTACCTTAAACTACACTAATTACCTCTTATCGCGATTAAGAACTTAAGAGTTACTATTCACCAAAAAATTAATTTAATCTCATTGAACCACATTTTACATCTTAATTACAACCATGTATGTTGGATTTTTGAAAATAAAATCACAGAAGTGACAAAGTTTCATTTAAACGAAAAATCAGTTTCTTTAACTACCACTTAGTGGTTTCACTATTCATCAAAAATTGATGTTTTTCAGAAAAATACCAAAACATCACCCTAAGCTATATTTGATATTCTGAATTCAAAAATGATGTATATTTTACAAAATTAAAATCATATAATTCACATTAATTAATTTAATAATTAATTCCCGCTGTTATAACAAATAGCGTGTTTTTATGAAACAATAAGTATCAAAAGATTGACATTAGTTTAAGTCCAATTTCAAAGTGAAATTGATTCCAATGACCACCATTGGATTAAATGGTAAAAATATATTATAATTTCACATTAAAACCAATTAAAAAGATAATATAATCATATAAATAAATTATATTAAAAAGAGGTTTTGAATTAAAATACAACATTTTACACTATTCATTAAAAAATGAACATTGTCAGAAAAATACCAAAAAATCACACAAAGTAAATTTTGATGTCCCAATCATAAAGAATAAGTCTATTTTGAAAAACATAGATTATAAAATTGTCAAAAGATATATTTAAAAATGGTTTTCCATCAAAAGGCAGTAAAACAATCATTTAAAAAATATTAGTGTATTACATGCTTAAGATTGGATTTATTTTCATTTTAAGCCTCTAAAACACTATCTAATTCATTAATAGACATAGATAAAAATATCTATTACTCATTACTTACTTGGGATGTTACAATTCCCATCCTGAATGTTTGTAATGGTTGAATGATCGACATTGGATCATGAGGATGTCGTCTATCATACACAAGAATGATGATTTCATATCAAATTTCATGGATGTCTCTGTTAATGTATGTAAAAACCTTATCATAAAAATAACTCATTATATATATATGTTTTTAATGAATTTTATAATAATTTAATGAGCATATTTGATGGAGTGGACAAAAAATTAATAGAAGTTCTTGTTGAAGTATATTACCAATTATTTGCGTAATTCCTTTTGGTTTGCGCCAAAAGACTAACTTGTTTTGTTTCATCAAAGAAGTGATGTTTCAAGCATGATATTAGGGATGTTAGGGAGATTATTTGATTTGGTTTTTCAATTATCCAAATCTATTTAGAGTTGTGAGTGTGTGAGGGGATGGACTGCCCTTTTACATTGGAGATGGAGTGACATTCTTATAAATATTAAAATATAAAAACAATTTTCAGGTCTCCCTTACATCATGTGCATCAACTAATATATATTTTTCATGATAAGGTATTATACAGTCAAAATATGTCCAGAAAAATTATTTTTCACATGTTTCTAGAATATTTGGCTACTAAAGATAAATTTTAACCAACATGTAATGTCGTTTTACATTAAATGAAGTAATTAATCTTTATTACATTCACTAATTTATTTTTAAAAAAATTAAGATGATCATAATAGAAATTATAAATTATTATTATTACAATTATGGAATCTTTTGTACAAATTATAATCGTACAAGTCGTAGAAATTAATTTAAAATAAATCTTAATGACTATACAAGACAATAAGTTTTTAATATGAAAATCTTTAAATTATTTAAATGTTTTTATAAAATATTTAATTATGAAAAATTATCCAATTTAACACCGCAACCTTCCATGATACACTTGACTTTGAATAATATAATCGCTTGCGTTGCACGCAACATCAAGTTTTATCTCACCATGACCAACCAAAATAGCCATTATGAATATTAATAACCACTTTTTAAATTTTTATAAATATTATATATCAAAATGGAATTTATTTTTGAATTCATAATATCAAAATTATCTTAGGGTGAATTTTTTGTATTTTTCAGAAAACTTTCAATTTGCTACGAATAATGAAAAACACTATGTTATTGTTTAAAACATACTTATAATTTAAATAATAATTTATTTTATTTAAATATATTTTGTGTAAAAATAGATACATAATACCTATATTAGTTCAATATAATTCATTGAATTCATTTTATAATAATATTATATGTATAGAATTTTATTAAATTTTTTAAGGTCTTTTACCCACATTCTAAGCACGTTAGAAAATTTTCATAAAACACAATTTTACCACTTCTATGAATTGAATTTCAAAATTCTGAGAGATACAGTTGACATAAGTAAGTGAGATGGGATTTAATAGGATGAATATAATTTTTGGTGAATAACAACTGTTTAATTTTATTTACCATGTTTAAAAGTAAATACAGTAATTAAAGGTACAATGATATTATAATTACCCTAACACAAGTCCTAATTCTATTGGATAAGTGTATTTTAAACAAAATAAACCATATGAATAAAATAAAATCCTTTTTTCCTTCTAGGATTTGATTAGGACATTTATTTTTAATTTATTTAAAGAAGAGATAAAAGTGTTAAATTCAAAGTTTAATAATTAATCAATCTAAATATAGGGTGATAAATAAGTTATATTATACTATAAATATTCATTATAAATATAAAATAATTTCCAACATAATGATATTTTAATTATAATTTTTAGACACTAAATAATTAAATTTATTTATGACACAATGATGATGTTGTAATTACGTTATTATTGAATGATTAAAATAATTAATATTATAAATATTAATATAATTGTAAATTGATAGTATTGAGGTAATAAACGAATTTTATAGGTTAAAATGACATGTTATGGTGGATTAAATAATTTTTTTCAATGTGATAATGATGTTATGACTTTCAGAAAAACAAAATACCAAATAATATAAAAATTAACATAAATGTGTTTTATGTAGAGATATTATTTTATTAATTGGTATAATATTATTAAAAATCAATGTACAGGCCAAATAACATATATAAGGTTAGATATATCAATTATTAACAACTTGGGGTTCTCTGGGATTTTTATTATATTTTTGTTAACCTTTTGTTGTAATAATATAAGAATACATGGTAAAGGTTATACAATTTAACTAAGAGTTAATAAAAAAAGATAAGGTTAATATAGGGACCTAAACCTCTCTAAAACCTATTTTTAGAGAGGTTTTCTACCTAGACCCTCCTTAGCCTCGAAATAAATTCGTTTGGAGCCATTATAAACCGAATTTTATTGTATAATAAAATAGCATATCAAGTATTTCCTAAAGTGACCCTCCCCACTCTTAAAAAAGAGAACTTCCCCTTATCTCAAAATCACGGCCCTAACATTATTTATCACTACTAATACCTGCTCAAATATCCTCCAAACTACCCTCACATCATCCTAGATTCCTTACCTTGATCATAATCCAACTTAAGGAGCTCCTTTGATCAAATAAAAAAGAAGCACCCGAAGAAGAGGTAACAATTTCATCACCTCTTTCAGTGTTCCTTTCTTCTTACACATTATCATTCTTTGTTGTTTTCATAACAAAATAATAACGCAAATACCTTCTACATACTAGGATTTTATTATAAATATGTTACAATCATATTCATATTATATCCACCCTATGAATGACAAAGTCACCATATGTAACATCCCACATAAATAAATAATATTACATTCTAATGTTTATCAATATTTGTGAATAAAATATTAATATTACTTTAAAGGGAATGTTATGCTCGATGGCGTACCCAATACGCAACAACGAGTTTCTTTGAAATCATATGTTTCACACTAATAATATAATAATATTATAATAGTTATTGCCTAGCCGTTGTAATGGTGTGAATGAACAGAAATAACTACAAAATGATTAAATATGTTTGTTAAATATTTTTACATTTATCCAATAAATTTTAGAGGCCTAAAATCCAAATTAATCCAATTTAAAAATAAATACACTAATATTTATAAAAGATTGTTTTACCGCCTTTTGATGGAGAACCTTTTTTAAATCTAACTTTTGATAATTTTATAAGCTCTATTTGTAAAAATAATCTTATTCTTTATTATTGGGATATTGAAATTTACTTTGGTTAATTTTTTGGTAAGTTTCTGACAATGTTCATTTTTTTAATGAATAGTGAAAAATATTGCATTTTACATCAACATTGCTTTTTCATCTAATTTAAATATATGGTTATATTATCTTTTTAATTAGTTTTAAAGTTTAATTAGAATTTTTTTTTAATTTAATTCAAGGGTGGTCATTGTAATTAATTTCACTTTGAAAATGTACATAAACAAGTGCAAAACTTTTCATAGGTATTGCTTCCAAAAAACCCACTATTTGTTTTGACAGTGGGAATTAACTATATTATTTATTAATGAAACTTCTATGTTTTGAATTTGGTAAAATGTAAATCATTTCATAATTTGAAATATAAAATATATCTTAGGGTTAATTTTTGGTATTTTTCTGATAATGCTTTTTTTAATGAATAGTGAAACATACAGTTTTTAATTCAAAACTGCATTTTCATCCAATTTATTTATATATTTATATTGTCATTTTAATTGTTTTTAAGTTATAATTAAATTATTATTTTATCATTTAATACAATTTTGTTCATTGTAAGTAATTTCACTTTTCAATTTGATGTAAAAACAATTCAATCTTTTGATAAATTTTACTTGTTAAAAACCCATCTTTTTTTTGACAACGGGATTTACTTTTAAATTAATTACTAAAATTTATGTGTTTTTAATTTGATAAAATGTATTCCATTTTTGGAATCAGAAGGTCGAAATTATATAATTAATACTCTTTAGTTTTTGGATATTATGAATAGTAACGACAGTAATTATCTTTAATTATCGTGTTTAATCAGTAATCGGGTAATTAAGGGTAAAGAAATAATATCATAAAAATATAAAATGACCCAAAAATGTGTCCTAATGCTATTGGTTGTGTCTTGGCAGACCATGTTATGCCTTTTTCCAACCTTGGAACCCCATGGAATCACTTTAGTGTGATAGTGGCCTTTTATCATATTTTTTTAAAAGAAAAGACAATGTAACCAAAGTATGTAACACCTAAGTAAAATAATTTTAATTTTTTCTAAATAAATGATATCTTAGAATATAAATAGTAGTTGTAAGGATAAAAATATTTCCTATATCCTAGTATTTTTTTTATAATTCTTTAGAGATTAAATAAATTAAATTATTTATGACATCATGATCATGCAATGATTACCTCATTAATGAACGATTTAAAAAAAATGAAAAGATAATGTAAAATCCAATACTTAAACTTGGTAAAAACCTATGGGATGAGTATATTTCGAACCCTTATTACCTTATCCTAGAAATATATCAATTTGGGACCTTTAAAATAAGAAACTCTTTTTAAAATAAAGTAACATTTTATGACTTTCCATGAGTGCCCCTCCTCTCCTCTTATAAAAGGCACCCACCTCTACCTCTTTACCCACACCTCTATGGCCTTTGCCTCAGCCAAACCCTTCCAATTTAATCTCTCCACATCCCTCTATTAATCTTTTAAGCCTCACCTTAGGTAGAAATCTCTTCAAGGAACCCTTTTGGTTCAAACCAAAGGGAGTTACCTGATTTAAAGGTAATGGCTTCTCTTATGCACTTTTGTTTTATTTTTCTTCTCAAACCCCCTAAACTATTTTTATTCCTTTATTTTGTAACAAAAAAACTATATTCAATATACTAGGATGTTGTTATAACAATTATTAGAGCTACACATACACACACATCCATCTAATGGTTAAAGAACATACTGTTTCTGTGGATGGCGAATTACTGCCTCACGAAACAAAGATTGTTCAATATTCCTTTAACACCTTTAAAGGTCGCCATTATGATGTCACTGTAATTTATATATGATACATATGATATTTATGTTTTATATATGCTTATGTATTATATATTTAAATCAGACCTTTTTTCTTTGCATGTTGTGAAAATGCGATAATTACATATGAGGAAGTGCGGACTACCGCCCCCTCAAGTGATGTGACTCGCTCATGAAATACATGGAATTTATAAAGAATGAAATTAATGAAATTATGTCACCTATATAACATATATATTATACTGTAATTATAATATATATATCTCTCTCAATTATTTTTAATTCCATTAATATGACAATGAAATTAAAGTAGCGTTCATGCGTACGTACGGCCTACCGTCTCCATGAACAGTGCATTTCATTTATTTTTTATCTCCAAATGTTATGGAATAGTATAAAATAAATATTATCATGATATATATGATATTGAAATCATTAATACTATTCTGGATATGATGTACTTATAACTATATGGATGATTCTTTTCAAACCTGTTCATTTTTTACTCATGTACCAAACATCGACAAAAACATTTGATATGAACTCACATAATTAACTAATTATTATAACATTATAATATGTGATATGAATTGAATAATAAACATTAAAGGAGGTCATTAAGAAATTATAAATTGACCAATGTTTATTATTCATGAATATAAAGAAACGAACAAGACATGTCGGACTTGAGGTAAGGGATCCGACCTCTCTCTTACTTTTTAAGTACCCTCTTTTATGTCCTTTCATTTATGCTACATGATCTTATGTTGGACGATGTTATTTTATATTAACCATATTGTAATTTTAATTTTCAAATGATGAGATACCCCCTCTTACTCTGATCAATTCATTTTTTGAATTTTTAAGTAGCGTCGTTAGGCTGTCGAATTTTCGTAAGGGATCCTACCTCTATATTTCTTTTTAAGTACTCTTTTTTATGTAACTTACTTTAAGCTCCTCTTTCTTATGTTTAGGGATGTTATTTTATATTCCTATTTCTGTAAATTTTATGTTAATATGATGAAATACCCTATTTGATCTCATTAATACATTTTTGGATGTTTTATGTGGCGTCGTTAGGCTATTGAAGTTTCATAAGGGGATTTTCATATCACTTTTTATTCCCGTGAGATTCATGCTAAAATGGACACTATTTCGTTTTGTGTGGTGTATGTAATGCCCATTATCTTACTATTTGTGTAATACACTCTCGTTTATGGGTATTTACATCTTCATTGTATGACCCTTCTTTCATGGGTTGCACGTTTCGAAAGTTTCCCAAATCGGTAAAAGAACCTTTCACACTCCTCTTTTAAAAAGACTTATTTTGTTATGTCTTTTAATTTTCATATTTTTATGTTGGGATATGTTCTTATATATCCTTATTGATGTAAATTTTATGTCCAAGTGATGAGATACCATTTTCTCTCTCATCAACTCGTTTTATGAATTTTAAAGTGACATCGTTAGGCTGTCAAATTCTTTCAAAGGATCTTCTTAACTCAAGTTCAATCCTTTGGGTTAAACTTGTACTCCTTGAACATGTCATGATATGAATATGTGTGAATGAATCTGATTGTTTTACACTTAACATCCACTTATATTTGGTTTATTTATATTTTTAACACATAATTATGAGATTGATTTGTCCTTAATTTAAGGACACCTTCTTTATAAGGGATTTCATCTCTTTTTACATTTCTATTGAGACATCATTGTTGTTATTCCCCAATTCACTCTTATATGATTTATATAGTGTCCTTTGGCATATTATATCATGAATCCATTTATTCTCATGATATTATAAAGTTCTGATTAAATTTTATTCCTCAATTATTGTATTCAAGTTTATCTCATTTTGTAAAAAACCCTTTAACAAAAATATCATTTTAATTGTTTCAATGATTTATTAATATAAATATTTCCCATTAATATCCTTGTTTTCTAAATGGTGTTAAGGATTTACTTATGTGGATATTAATGGTTTGAATTGTTAAAATCTTCAAAGTGGTATGTGACACATTGATTCAAAAATCCCATTATTAAATGTTTTAAATGGTTTTGAAAATGGTTTTTAGAATGGACTCATTATTTCAATATCTTAAAATGTTATATTGTAATTGAAATGTGGGAATGTTATCTATCCTTTATGCTTAAGTTATGTTCTATTATTATGTTATGGTTCATGGGCATTGTTTATGAAGACGGGTGGTTCTGTGATAAAATAAGGATGGGTTAGCCTGATATAGCTCTCTAATGCATTGGGTAACGCAAAGGAGTTAAACGTTAAGGTTTCTCCAAAGAGATTTAGGGAACATAGTGTGATGGGTATTCCAAACATAACCATGAGGGTTACTCCATATGTAAGAATGTTATGAATTCCTCAAGTTACCTTTATGTATTATGATTTCTATGAGTTATTCGTAAATCTTATGATTTCATGAGGTATGTTAAATTTATTATGCTTTTTGAGTAAAGTATGATTTCATTGATTCTTATGTATACACGGACTACTATTTTCTTTTCATATTTTTATAACCCTTACTGAGCTTTTTATGCTTATCCAATGTTTTTTGAAATGTTTTTCAGAAGACATAAAGTTGAATAGGTTCATGGATACGAAAAAGGAAATGTCAGGCTGTCTAAAACAAGGTACAAGACATGACTATTTTGTTCAAGAGTTTTTATTTTTGTAAAAAAATTGAAACTGAGTAGATGTATCTACCTCGTAATATTTGAGATGTAATAGTTATGTCCTAATTCTCTAAAACTCTAAACCTGAAAAGATACTCAATGTGAATTATTCATTTCATTCAATAAGAAGTAATGTTTTAAAGCCAGGTCCTTATACCATACCTGTGTACGAACGACTTACCATCTCCACATCGTGGGGTAGTTTGTTTTTCAACACTTCATCATTTGGATAGTAATAATAATGAGTAAAATTGATGTAAGTAATAAATATAACATGTTAATGATTCTATATATATGTATATATAATATACCATCTAATTACATAATATTTTACCATCAATAGAATGGTATTGTCACTCATGCATACATATGGATTACCATCACCTCGAACATGATGAGATTCATTCCCAATCATAACCATTCAAGAATATTTTTCATTTTATGATTAAAATAATAATTTTCTTGTATAATTTATTAAAAATGATTTAACTATTATAAAAGAGGTTAATTTACCCTCGAAGAATGAAAATTAGAAGGTACAGGATAATTTTACAGTCTCTTTATTATTCGAGGTCGTTTATAAGTGAGTATCTACTAGGAACTCTTAATCATCCACATCCGTGTTTATTAAAAATGTATTTGAAAACATTTCTACTATTTCCTAGACAATGGGTTAATTTCATTTATTCCCACTTATGACTTTTTATAAAATGTTTATAACGGAATATTTAGGTTATTTTACAGACAAAGTCGTTTACGACATTTACGAAAAAATTAAAGAAAGAATGTTTTTTAAAAAATACGGTGAGTATGGATATTTTCCGCCTTTATAAAACAATCAAAGATTTCCATTCAAGCTTATAATAATGGTTTAGAAATAAATTTCTTCTTTTATAATTATGTGACATTTAAATTATTTCATAATAGAATGAGATATTTCATTCAAATTGTTTTGATTTCATATATGTCAACATCCATTGATGGGTTTTACACTTGTTGAAGTTGATTTATTAAGATACAAATCTTCCATATTGTATAGAAGGTTTTGTGATATGTTCTAAAATGGATGTGTTATTTTTATACCATTCATGGTTTATATATAATGTATTTTCATTTTGTATGATAGTTTTAATAAGAATGTTTATGTTATGTTTCAACCTTTTAATATGAAGAATGCATTGGTATTTTTATGTGACGGGTGGAGCCCGCTATAGCTTCTTAATGCATTGGTAGGTCTCATGTTACAAACCAGTGTCTTGGCACAATGCCTTAGAAAAATCTTATTTGTAGTCTTGGAATGATGCCTTGACTATGTGGTTATGATGTCCGAAATTATGCATTCCAACAATATGAAATAGGCTATTGATATAACTTGTGAATATTAAACTAGTATAATATCTCTATGAATAATTAAATGGAAAATTTTGATTTTTCTGTAACATATTACGCTGAAATTTATGTTTAAAAGGCTCGTGTTTTAGTCCCATATGTTTCATTAAATGTTTATGCTTATTTATGAATGTTTCTGGTATATTGTTATTTTTACAAAGAACCTGAGCTCACCCAATTCTATATTTTTTTTCCTATGATTTGAAGAAGTATAGTATGACTGACCAACATGGATAGTATAAGGTAGATGAATGTGTTCAATGGATACACAATATTGTTGTTTTTTATTTCATAATGTAATGTAAAACATATGTTTGTATCTAGTACATCCAAGGAAACTAAACTGACTGGTCTTTCGAGATTTGATATCCTGTGATCATTCCAATGTTAGGTAATAACACACCATCTTTGGGTATCTAGGGTAGGGGAATTACAGTTGGTATCAGAGGATGTTTAGTGCAAAACATGGAAGCTATATTTATAAAAACATTGAATAGAGAACATTACCCTAATATAAACAATGAATATTAGTATAAAAGATCTTCCTAGAATTTTGGTAATGTAGAGATTTTGGGTATTTTCTAAGAAATACATCTCTGTCTAGATATAAATAGGTAGAGGTAGCTCTGGCATAGAATTACCAAGGATTTAAAACTCTGACAAGGAGTTTTGGGCTTGACCTGGGGTATCCTAGTACATGACAACAGTCCTTTCTACACTTTTGGTTACGAAACCCTCGGGGGATATACTTAGGATAATTCACATTTTCCTTACAAACCATTATGATGGACTAATAAGTAAATACCTCCTCAAAAAACATTTTTCTTAATTATGGTTATATCTCTATCTTGTACAATTTATGTTAAGTGTTTTACTTGTTTGGAGTTATGTATTGTGATTCATAAACTAATCTAGTGTATTCCATTGTTTAGAAATGGCACCTAGTGGAAGGAATGGAAACCGTATCAATTCACGTAATCCATGTAGGTATTTCCCTCATACTAAAGATTATTATAGTGGAGCTGGTGATGAAACTGGTGCTGAACAACTTATTACCATACTGGGACAACTCACTCAGGATATGAGTAATATACATACCTATATAGATCAAGCTGATCCACAACGCAGAGGATGAATGTTAGACAGCTTCCTGAATCAACAACAACCCATATTCAATTGGACTAAAAATCCATTCGTAGCTAGGTAATGGATAATTCCCATAGAGAAAATAATTCATTCTTTGGGGAGTAGTGAAAGGGAAAAAGTTTTCATGGTAGTTTATCACCACATGAGAGAGGAATATCAGTGGTGGTCCTTAATTAAAAACTCAATGAAGGATAAAGAAGTATCAACTATGGCCTGGTGGGAATATAAATATATTTTCATAGAAAATTAATTTTTCATGACCATCAAGAAGATATGGAAATTAAATGTCTGAGTTTGATGTAAAAAGAGGATGAGAATGTTACAAAGTATAAGGATATCTTTCCATGGATAGCGGGCATGCCACAGATTATATACGTAACCCAAAGACTAAGATTGATTGATGCTTCTATGGGTTAAAATCATTGACCCATCGAGCATTAGTCTCAAAATCTTTCTCATCATACAAAGATATTTTCTATTGTGATATCAAGATATAAAAGTAATTCAATACGTCTTCAGATTTTAAAGAAAACCAAGAGAATAAGAGATCTTCTGATCAATTTGTAAATAGAAATAAGGGGAATAAGGGAAAATTTTAATTTACATTTTATTGTAAATATAGATAGAAACACCCCAATATTTTCTTAAAGGGAATGAGTGTCTGTTATATGTGTGGTGAAATGGGCCGCTATGCTCGTGATTCCATGTGAAAAAATAGGTTGTCAATGTTGAATGCAAAAATTGTAGGGAAATGGGGTATTATTCAAATAAATGTCATATGTGTCTGAGAAACTTACCTTAGAAACAGCCAACGAAGAAATACCAAGCTTATGAGATAACTACTACTAAGGTTGATGCTCCAAATGACGTGGTGGCAGGAAATTTAATGGATTCCTATAATTTAGCCAATTCATTATTTGATTCTTGATCATCGCATTGTTTCATATCTTCCCAGTTAGCATAGAAAATTAGAAATTTCAAATTTTATTTATCAAGTTAGTTGTCAGTCAAAAATCCTAAGGGATGTATCAATGCAACAATGTTTTCTGAATCAGTTCCCATTAGGGCATATAAATGTTCTTTATCTGCTGATCTCATCAACATAACCACGATTGAATGTGATATAATCCTCAGAATGGATTGGATTTCAATCCATCATGCAAAAATCTATTATTAGAGGAATGATGTTGAAATTTTTGATGATGATAAGTAATACCTTATCTTTATAGAATAAATGTCTCCATTTGATTCTTATCTAGATCCACCCATAATAGTTATACTAAATTATATTATTGGGGAGGAAGAAAATGTAATAATTATGGCTGAGGAATGGAATTTTCAAATAGAGGATATACCTATTGGACAAGAATATGCCGATGTGTTTCCAGACGATTTACCTGGATATCCTCGATAATGGGAAATTTATTTTTCAATTAAATTAATTCATAGTTCAAAGATCATATCGAATTACACTTATAGAATGACCATTGAGGAATTAGTGGAACTAAAGAAACAACAGGAGGAATTGAGTAATAAAGGATTTATTCTCCCTAGTGTTTCTCCTTGGGTATCCCAAGTTCTTTTTTTTTGTAAGATGAAATATGGATCTATGAGGTTGTGCATTGACTAAAGGGAAATCAATGCTATAACAATAAATAACAAGTATCACCTACCTTGCATTAATTATTTATTTGATCACCTCCACAAAGCTCAGTATTTTTCAAGGATTGACCTTCGATCTAGATATCATTGATTGTGTGTGAAGAAGGAAAACAGTATTAAAACAGTATTTCAATCCAGGTATAAGAATTATGGGTTTACATTAATGCCTTTTGGATTGAATAATGCACCCTATGTCTTCATGGATCTAATGAGTTTTTTTTCATGGAATATATTGATGACTTTGTAGTGTTATTTATTTATGATATCTTGGTATACTCTAAAAGCTATGAAGATAAGGAAAATAAATTGGGCACTATTCTAAAGACCTTTTGAAGAAATGTATTTTATGGAAAGTTTAGAAAATTTGAATTCAAGATTTAAGGGATTTTGTTTCTTGGCCATATTGTTTCTAATGATGGAATCTCTATGGATCCTTCTAAGATCAAGGCAATCCATGAATGGCTAGCACCGATTAGTATTTCTGAGGTATGCAGCTTTCTTGGTTTAGCTGGTTATTATCGGAAACTCGTCCATAATTTTTCCTGATTGTCTAACCCATTAACCAAAATCACATGTGAAGGGGTGAATTTTTTTTGGAAAAAATATTGTGAATTTTTTTTTGAATAACTGAAGAGAAAATTAGTCAATTATCATATCTTGAATCCACCATCGAGGAATGATGAGTTTGTTATTTATGGTGATGCTTCATAAAAATACATGGTTGTGTCCTTATACAGAATGATAGAGTTATTTTCTATGTATCACAAGAGCAAAAAATTCATGAAAAAAATCAATCCCACTCATGATGCAGAGTTAGAAGCTGCAATCTTTTCTCTGAAGATATAGAGACACTATATCTATGGTAAAAAATGTGAGATATATACTGATTTGAAAAGTTTGAAATAAATTTTCTCTCAAAAACAACTCAACATGAGGGATAGACGATGGCTATAATCATTACTCTGAAGATATAGAGACACTATCTCTATGGTAAAAAAGGCGAGATATATACTGATTAGAAGAGTTTGAAGTAAATTTTCCCTCAAAAATAACTCAACATGAGGGATAGACGATGGCTTGAACTACTCAATGATTATAATTGAACTATACACTACCTTTCAGGGAAGGCAAATAAGGTAGTAGATGATTTGAGCAGAAACGATCATGGAGTTATGAACAAGATGAGAGTTGAAAGGGATCCTTTGTTCATGGATCTATTAAAGATGGATATGGAAATAATCATGAAGGTGAAACATTGATAATTTTTCAAATGGTTTCAAGTCCATCATTACTTTAAAGGATAAAGAGTTATTAGACTGTTCATGATGATTTTCGAAATAAAATTAATGTTGTGAATGATGAGAGATTGATCGACATCGTATATGAAGATGGAATTTTGAAATTTGGGAAGATGCTTTGTCTTCTTGACATACCTGATCTAATAAAGAAATTTTTGGATGATGCTCATATCTCTAATTTCTCTATACATACTAGTACCACTAAGATGTATAATTATTTGAAGAAACATTTTTGGTGGTACAACATGAAGAGGGGGATCAAAGATTATGTGTCAAGATGTATCGTTTGTCTATAGGTTAGAGCTGGTAGACAATATCTATGAGGAGTCTTTCAACCACTTCCCATACGTGAGTGGAAATGTGATGATATTACGATGGACTATTTCATGGGGCATTGAAAGAATCATAGAAGGAATGATGCAATATGGGTCTTTGTTGATCGTCTTACCAAGTCATCCCATTTTCATTCTATAAGAGAATATTTACCTCTTGAACATTTAACAAGACTTTATATTAATGAAGTTTGTAAGACATCATGGAGTACCCTGATCGATTGTTTCTGATAGTGATCCTTGTTTTACATCAATATTCTTGAAACGTCTTCAGAAGGCCCTCGATACTAAACATTTTTGGAGCACTGCCTACCACACTCAAACTGATAGATAGTTAGAACAGACTATTCAAACCAGAGAAGACACATTGATATCTTGCTCCCATGAAATTCAAGGTATTTGGGATCAATATTTATCTCTCATAGAATTGTTCTATAAGAATAGCTTCTATTGAAGAAATAATATGTCACCATATAAAGCTTTATATGGGAAGATATGTCACACACAAGCTTTTTGGGATGATGTTGGTGAAAGAAAACTCGTAGGCCCATAAAGTTTTGAGGAAATAGTGGAAATGGTAAAGATTATCCAAACCCACATCAAAGTAGCTCAATTTAGGAAAAATATCTATGTCGATAACCAAAGGAAGGATTTGGAATTTCAAGTAGGAGATCAGGTTTTCTGGAAAGTATCTCCATGGAAGGGTATTGTACGATTTGGAACAAAGGGTAAATTAATTTCCAGGTATATGGGACATTTCCAAATTTTAGAACGAATTAGAGTTGTAGATTACCATTTGGAAATGCCTCAAAGTCTCTCCAATGTTTGTGATGTGTTCCACGTATCACTGTTGAAAAAATCCATGCCTGGCCCAATGAAATTTCTCACCAATGAAGAAATATAATTGGAACACAATCTGTCTTATGGTGAACATCCAGTTAAGATTCATGATACCAAAGAACAAGTGTTGAGAAACTGGACGACTCATCTGGTGAATTTTATATGGACAAACCATAATATTAAAGAGGACATGTGGGAATCTAATGAAATAACGATGAATGACCAACCAAATCATTTTATTCAATAGTAATCTTGAAATATTGAGGACTAAATTATTACATGGAGGGAAGAATCTAACACCCCAATCTTCCATAGTATGTTTCTCTTTGAATAATTCAATAGCTTTCGTTGTACGCAACAACGAGTTCTAACACACCACGACCTACCAAACAAGCCATTGTGAATATTAATACCCAATTTTTTAATTTTGTAAATTTTATTTATCATAATTGACTTCATTTTTGGATTTATAATATCAAAATTAGCTTAGAGTGATTTTTTTTAATTTTTTAAAACATTCAATTTTTCATGAAATAGTGAAAAAAAGATTGTTATTGTGTAAAACCTAATTTTTTTATATTATTATTTTTTTTTTAAATTAATTTTATGTCAAAAATGATACATAATAAATATATTACTTCAATTTAATTCCTTGAAATCATTTTAGAAATAATAGATGTTTAAAAATATATTGAAATTGTTAACATCTTTTACCCACCAACTAGCCGCATTAGTAAATTTGAATAAAATGAAATTTTACCACTTCTGTGACTTGAATTTTAAAAATCTGAGATACATGGTTGAAATCAGTAAGTAAAATGTGATTCAATGGGTTGAAAATAATTTTCGTAGAATATTAACTTCTAAATTTTATTTACCACGATTAAAAGTAGATATGTAAATAAATATAAAAATGTTTTTATAATTACCCTAACACATGTCCTAATTATATTAAATTAGTGTTTTTCGGCCAAAATCAACCTTGGGAATAAAATAAGATCCTTTAGGTCCACATGGATTAGATTAAGAAATTTATTATTATTTTATTAAAATAAGTGTAAAAAGTGTCCAATTAAAAGTTTATTAACTAAATTTATTTTAATATATGCTTATAATGAAGATAAATTCTACTATAAATATTCATTAGAAAGAAAAAATGATTTACTATATAATGATATTTTATTTATAATTTTCAGACATTAAATAATTAAATTTATTTATGACACAAATATGACGCAGTGATTACCATATTATTGATGGATTAAAATAATTGTTATTATAAATATTAATATAATTGTAAAAGGAGTCCTTTTATCTTTAAAAAGAAAATTCTAGGCTAATTTGACATGTTAGTGTTGATAAAATAACTTTTTCTAAGAGATAATGTTGTTATGACTTTGAAAAAAACAAATTACCAAATATTGTATAAATTTACAAAAATGTGTTTTAAAAAAAGCTATATTATTAATTGATATAATATTCTTAAAAATAAAAGTTTCATCCAAAGGAAATAGATATGGTTAGATATATCAGTAATGAACAACTTGGGTTTCTCTTGTTTTATTATTGTATGGTTATTTACTATTTATTATAATAATTCAAGAATACATAGTAAAAGATAAACTATTTAACTAAGAGTTAATTCTATAATATAAAGTTAATATGATGACCTAATCGTATCAAAAACATATTGGTCGAGTGGTTTTCGACCTCACCCCACGTTATCTTGGAAATCTTTTTTTAGAGACATTATAAACCGATTAATATTGTATAATAAAATAAAATTTCAATATTTTCCTAATTAGACCCTCACCTCTCTTATCAAAGGGTAAATCCCCTTCTCTCCAAGTCACATCATTAAATCCATTTGTATTAGGAAAAACATACTAAAATATCCTCCCAAATACCCTGAATTCACCCTAGAGTCCTTTCTTTGATTAAATCCTACCTAATGAGCCCTTTGGATCAAATCAAAAGGAAGCACCCAAATTAGAGAAATAATTCCATCACCTCTTTCAATGTTCTTTTCTTATTCTAATTCCTATTTCATTGTTGTTTCCAAACCAAAATAATAACTAAAATATTTTCTATATAATGTTATGTTATTATAATTACGGTATAATCGTATTAATTATTCTATCCATCCAATGAATGATAATGTTACCATATGTGCGTACGTAAAACTTACCATCTCCACATTATGGTGTTGTATGTTATTCCACACTTAATCATTTGGAGGGGTATAATAATGAGTATAAATTATGTAAATAATAAATATAACATGATAATTATTCTTCCAATATATTTACATTGTCGCTCGTGTGTACGTAAGGATTCCCGTCTCCACGAATGCGATGAGATTCACTCCCCATTGTAACCATTCAAGCATAATATTCATTTTATGATTGGAATTATTGTTTAAAAACATAATATAATTATGTATACAAATTAAATACATCCAATTCATATCAAAAAAGACTTATGTAACAAAACATAGAGAGTAAACTGAATCAGTTAACACCCAAAACAATGATAATCCATAAATATTATTAAGAAATCAATATTAGAAGATCATATATGATATCATATTTATGATTGTGGTTATTTTATAATTTAATTAAAATTATTTAACTATTATAAAGGAGGTATACATACCCTTGTCAAAGGAAAATTACATCGTAAGGGTTAATTCTATAATGTCTTTATTATTTGAGGTCCTTTATACATGAGTATCTACTGGGGTCTGTTTATCATCCACATCTGTGTTTCTTAAAAATTTATTTAAAAATATTTTTATTATTTCCTAGACTATGGGTTAATGTCCATTATACACATTCCTTAAATTTTGTTGAATATTTATAAAATAATTTATCTATCATTTTCCAAATAAGGTCATTTACAACCTTTTCGACAAAATTAAGGAAGGAATGTTTTTCATCTTATACGGCGAGTGCAGATACTTTCCCCCATTATAAAACCATCAAATCTTCCCTAAAAATCTTGTAAGAAGATTTTCCAAATAAATATTTTATTTTATAGTTATTTTACATTTAAATGCTTTCAAAATTGAAAGAGATATTTCTATCAAATATTTTTGGTTTCATTTTATGTCAATATCCATTGATGGATTTTACAATTCATTGAAGTTGATTTATTATGATACAAATCATCCATATTATGTTGATGATGTTGTGATATGTTTTACTGTGGATTTTTTTATTTTTATACCATTCATAATTTTTTGATAAAGTATAAAAAATTTGGTATGCTAGTTTTAATACAAATGTTAATGTTATGTTTCATCCTTTTCATATGAGAATACATTGGACTTAGTAAGTGACAGGTGGAGCCCGCTATAGCTCCTCGATGCATCGGTGGGTCAAATGAGACAAACAAGTGTCTTAACACTTGTCCTTGAGAAAATATTAGTTGTAGTCTTGTCATGAGGCCTTGACTATGTGGTTCTGATTTCCGGCTTTATGCACTCCATCAATATGAAATTAGATATTGATATAACATGTGATTATTCGACTAGTAGAATAATCGTGTGAACAATTAAATGTAATTATTTGATTAATATTGTTAAAATTACACTAAATATTTAGTTTAAAAGTCTACTGTTTTAGTCTAATTCATTGCCTTAAATGTTTATGATTATTTAAGAATGGTTCTGATATATTTTTATCTTTACTGAGCACCTGATCTCACCCATTTCTATATTTTAGTTTTCCCAGGATGCGAAGAAGTATATTAATACAGACATATAGGGATAGTCTAAGGGAGATGAATGTGTTTAAAAGGGAAACACTGTTGTTGTGTTTCATTTCATAATGTAATTTTAAGCTTATGTTTATATCTATTATGTCCAAGGCTACTAAACTAATCGGTATTTCGGGATTTGTTCCCTTGTGATCATGCCATAGTTATGTAAAAATGCACAAACTCTAGGTTTCTAGGATTGGGGAGTTACATCCAATGACATAAATTTAATTGAATTTTGTATAATTTATATATTTATACATTAAAATAAAATTTAACTTTTTTAAACTATATAGTTAAATTTGGAAAAAATGAAATTTTTAATTAAAATTCCATTTTTTAGTGTTCATCGAAAAATGAAACAGCTCAGAAAAATATAAAATATTTAACCAATGTAAATTATGATATTTTGATCTAAAAAATTATTTTTATTTTTTATAATAAAAATTATAAAAGTTTCAAAATTATAATTTAACCAGGCCCACCATCAAAAGTTTGTAAAATTATATTTTAAAAAGATATATATCATGATGCATAAAATATATTTTTATTAACTTTTTATAAGAAAAAAATAATATAAATTTTTAATATTTGACTAAATAATATATATATATATATATCATTAAAATAATTTATCAATTTTTCCAATTAATTTGTTGTGGAAAAATGTCTTTGGATTCATAAATATAGTTTTCCAGAAAAGGATTTCCCATATTTTCAAGAGGTTTTTAATTTCATATCATGATAATTGGTCCCAAATAAATCATGATATATACATATATAGACAATATATTAAAATTTTATTTAACCTTATTTTTAACCACCATTACAACTTGTAGTTGAGAAATTTAATAATATCTTAATGATAATACTAATAACACTTTATTGTTTTTTGTAACTAGGTCTTCTGTGTCAGAAAAGATATCAAAAGAACATAAAATCATTAGTATTAAAAGCTAAAAAGAGTTTTGTGTGTATCATAAGCCAATATAATTTCCATATACTTCATAATATCAACTTGGTGTGGCATAAAAATCCAGAATAAATTGGTTATTTTATATGACACAAGCTACATTTAGTGTTTCAATAAATGTAAAAATATTAAATCAAATAATAAAAATTAATTAAAAAACTCAGGGTGTAACATTTTCCCCCCTTAAAATGAATTTCACCATAAAAATCACATTGTTACCTAAGGGATAATTCTTTTATTTTCCATTCGTAGGAACCAATATCATAAAAACTAAAACTGACGAACCCATTAAAATGGGAATGATGGAAACATAACTATTTTTTAAAGTAACTCATAACTAAGTATACATGTAGGAGAACATAGTTATAAAGTGATAAAATGGAATTTGAAGTAAAATAAAACTATCATGTTATGATGGTGAGTGATAGAGAACATTGTTTGGAGAATTTTAATAGTCACAAATACATAACCCAATGAGTCTTGAAAAAGTTCATTGGTGTCACAAAAAATAATGGAAAAAGGACTTCATATTATTTCAATACCCATTCCAATACGTTGATTAATTTTTACCAGGACATATACTTACTTGATTTCATTACATTTATTTAGAGACCCTCACTTTATGATTGTGTCTTGATAAATTTACACTTCATATAATCCTATAAAAAATTATTGTGAATTTGATATTCCTGAAGCACAAATTGATCATAAGATCCATATATAGAGGGATACAAAATTCTATCTCTATCTAGTTATCATCACATCAAAATGGTTATAATCTGTTATCTAATATGAATAAATACTTATATGGAGAGATAATACATTAAGTTATAAAACTATATCTGATGTAAAATTCAACGCATTCCATTAATGGTAAACATTGTTACCATTCCAAAAGATGCAAATAAAAAATATTGAGAGTAAGGTTACTAAATTTCTGAAAATAATATTCAAATTTATTGACAATATATCATAAAGTATCCCTTGGATTCCACATTCCAATACTGTTAATAAATCTTCAGGAATTATCTTGAAACATGGTAATTACCTAAATCCATATTGAAAAAATTCTTACATTATTTTTCAAATGATCATTGGATATATATTTGGAATCCACAATATTTTAGTCTCTATACATAATAGGACAACATACATTGTCAAAAAATCTGTTATCAGTTCTGAGGTAATTAGTATTGTCCAATTTAATTATTTGTATCTTACATATCATTATCAAAACATCATTATCTCATTATTAGGAACATAGTAAGGGTTATCATTACCTTTATCATGTGTTTTCAATGAATATATTACATTTTCATTAAATCAATTTTGTAGTCCTTCATAACCATCCACATATTGTTGTAAATCCTTAGTCAAAATCATAAACTCAGAAATCCATATATATTTTATAAGAAATAAATCTTAAAAAATACACAAATCCTTCCACATCAATGATTGTATTGAAATAGGTTATTCCTTCATAGAAAAGTAAATTAGAAAGTCGGGGAATTGTGTTGGTTAATTCTCATATTTTACATAGTTATGACATTGAACCCTTCCAATATTTTCCACTCTATGACCCTTTTCTCTACACAGAAAACATCATCTTATATGAACCCAACCTTAAACCTTACACAATCATGATTTTTAATCAATAATTAGTTTAATTCACATTGAATATCTTTTCAGGTTAAGAGGTTTATAGAAATAGTCCATAACTATTACATTAAATATCAAATATTTCAAAGTAGACACTTCTACTATATATAATTTTTCCCAAAAATATTCTTTATTAAATAAATTATGATTTATTTTCTTAATAAAAATATTATTGAAATATTTCTTTCTATTACCCTTACTTATACCCTATGAATTATTTAAAAACATGTGATGAAAATAAAAATCTCGGTAAGGGATATAAAATAAGGAAAGAAAACATTAGTTCAAGAATACATACAAATCAATCAAATCATACTTTTCACTCATAAAACATTAACACTTTAACATACCTAATGAAATTATATGATTTATAAATAACTCGTAAATATCATTAACCAATAATGTAACCTATGTAATTCATAACAATCTTACATTATAGCTTCCACAACTACATAGAGAGTGACCGTCATAGTGATGTTTGGAATACCCATCATAGTGTATTTTGTAAATCTCTTCGGAAAAACCTTAATGTTTACCTCTATCATATTAAAAAATTAATATGAGAGATATCACGGGCTCACTCACCCTCATTTTATCACAGAACTACCCGTATATGTAATCAATTTCCAAGAACCATAACATAATCATAACACATAAAACAACTATAATGGAAATATAACATTTTCTCATTACAATCACAAGATATCAGTCCAAGATATTTACATAATAAATTCATTCTCAAAACCAATTTAAATACCAAAATTTCATAAAAGGGATATGGTATTTACATTTCTTTTTGAAAACATTAAGGCATGTAGTGGCTGCCAAATATCAAATAATCCTCGCAGTGGCAGAATGGTCATTGTTTCTTGGTACATTAAAAAGAAACATTCATTTTATCGTTCTATAAAACACTTTGTAAAAAAGATTCCATTTGAAAAACATTGAATTAAATTATATTACAATGGGTTTAATTATTCACCGTATAAAACATGGTCATATATAAATCAAAATATTCCCTAATGAAAAGAGATTGAGACAAAGTCCATTACAAAGATAGTATCACTAGATTATGGATAAATCTATGACATAATTATGTGTGTCCAATATAAATACCCCCAATATAATTGAATATTTAGTTTAAAACAATAACAGTTCATTCACACATATTTAGGGAAAAACAAAATCAATGTCATTGATATTTAACTCAATAAATGAATATTGAATTAAGATTTCCCTAAATAATATCTTAAAAATTACGTAAGAAAATATCAACGGGGTGCTTATGTTTAGTAATAGTATATCCACATAATGGGAAGTGTAAATTAAAAAATAAATAAATAAATATTTATTCCACACATAATCATGGAATAATATAATAAATGAAGTATGTGTAAAACCCGATGAGTGGAAATTGAGTTTATAAATTCCCTAACATTGAGTCTCAATTGTCATGTATGTTCCTTTTTAATAATTAATAATAAAATAATGACAAATTTTAGTTTATTGAGTAACTTTTTCTTGTTTTTATTATATTTTTTTAACTTATCACCATGTTATAAAATTTTCATAATTATTTAAGTTCATGTTGGCCATTTTGTGGATATTTGATACTTGGGTCGGAAATGGACATGTTTGTTTTAAATTGTCCAAGTGTTCAAAAATAAATCATATCTAGAATATGAATCAATATTTAAATGTAATATATATCCATTATATATGTATTCATAATATTCCATAACATTTGGAATTATTAAATTAAATTCACCGTTCCGAAAAGTGGTTGGCCTACGTACACATGAACGAAACATTCATTTCATTTTCATATTAACAGAAGAAAAATTAAATGATACTTGGTTATGTTAAAATTATAGTATAATATATATTTTAGAAAACGTTTTTAATTACATCATTTATACTTTACATGCATGGCATGAATGAGTCATGTCACTTTGAGGGGCCGTTAGTCCACACTAACTCCAATAAAATTATGTTATTTACATACTTTGGAATGCATAAAGGTATGTTATTAATAAAAATTAAAGATGAATTGAGAAAAAATATAAAAAATATATATATCTTATATAAATATAGTTCCATCATTATGGCCACCATGATATGTGGTAGGAGAAAATGGAACAATCATTATTTTGTGAGGTAGTAGGTCGTCTTACATAGAAACTGTATGGTCGTATCCATTAGATGAAGGTGTGTGTATGTGTAGTTTTAATCATTCTCATAAAAAAGTCATAGTATACTAACGATAACGGTTTTTTTGTAATCAAACAATAAGAATAGCATATGAAGTGAAGAAGTAAAATAAAATAATGGTTCTTTAGAGAAGATGTTACCTCTAAATCGAGTAAATTCTTTTGTTTGGTGCCAAAAGGCATTCATAGGTGTTCATTATTACAAATTAATGAATTCTATGAGTAATTTAGGGATGTTGTGAGCTTGTTTTGGAATAATTTGTATGAGCTATTGGGCATTATAGGTGTGAGAAAGTGCATAGAGTTAGTGGCTTTTTGTATGAGGGACGAGGGGCACTTTAGGAATGTCTTGAAATATTACATAATTAAAAAAAATTGATGTAAAAGAGTTAAAAAGATATAATTTTTGAGTATAATATGATTATGCGTCTATATTCTCTCATCCAATAGGTTTTATAAAAGTTTTGGTCTCAAAATTTACCTTATCTTTTAGCTTCAACCCTTAGTTAAAACATTAACTCTACCCTTGTCTTCATGTATTTTCATAATATATGGTTACTATAGTTCTTATAAAATGACTATGGACCCAAAAGTGTATCATTAATTACATTGGTTATATTATATAAGTCATTTTCCTTAATTGTATATTTTTAAGAAAATTATATCAATTAATAATTGTTTTTAAAAAAACTCAATGATGTCAATTTTGTCAATATTTATTACTTTATTATTGTAAATGTCATAAGAACTTGATTACTTTTTAAAAAAAATCATTAACTCATCCCTAACATGACAATTAACTCCAAATAATTCATGTAAGGAATCAAAATGTTTAAATAACATATATTGTAATATTTATATTATCATATATTTGGATATTTCATTAATAAGGTAATAACTGCTGCATTGTTGTGTCATAAATAAATTAATTTATTTAATGTATCAAATTTATAAAACAAATACCATTATGTAACAAATCCTTGTATATTTGTAATGACTATTTAAAGTCACCTAGATCATTTTTATAAACAAAATTAAATTTTTTTATGTTAGGAGATACACGTTTATGGTATATTTCCCTTTTCTTCAAAATAAATATTATAAATGGTTATTATCACACCCACGTGGCTCTATGGGTCCTAAAATCGACCCATGGATGACCATGGTCATCCATATCTCATCAAATAAGAACATGACACGTGTAAGGGTAGTTTTATATTATTATAATAATATTTTTACACCTGTTTACCTTATTTACCTTTTAACCATGGTAAATAAAAATAATTACTGAAATTACTATTCATAATGTAAAAAAATAAAAAGTGCTTATTTAAAAATTTTGGATCTTTTGATTCCAAATATGGAATCAATTTTTCCAAATTAAAAACACAAAATTTGTAGAAATTAATTTAAAATTAATCATCATTGTCAAAACAAAAAAGTGGGGTTTTAAGAATTAAAAACAATCCAATGATTGACATGTGTTTATATCAAATTTTAATGTGAATTTAATTCCAAAGACCATAATCTGAATAAATGAAAAATACATAGTCCAATTATAATTTAAAACTAATTTCATATATAATCTATATAAATAAATAAATTAGATTAAATAGCAGTTTGGAATTTAAATGTAGTTTTTTTAACTATTCATAAAAATAGTGATTTTATCATAAAAATAAAAAAATCATCAAATATTTTTTTGAGGTCCCTATTTTAAATAATAATTATTTATCAAATTTAATAAATAAAAGTTTAAAAAATTATATCAAAAATAGTTCTCCATCAATAGTTTGTAAAATATCCATTTTAAGATATTAGAGTATTTTATGCTTAAAATTGGATTCACTCTCATTTTAAGACTCTAAAATTCACTGGATATATCTATAAACATTTAAAAATATGTAAAATCATGATATAGTACATTTGGTTCATTCTTGTCAATACAAAGGCTTTGTGTTAACTACCATTTAAAAAATAATAATATTGTTTTATTTTTTTGATTAACTGAGTGTTGTGTACAACATAGGATTCTGGAGAAACCCATTATTGTGTGTTAGGTATGCTACCATACATAGTGTCCAATTTAAAAAATATTAATGAAAATGTAGTATTATATAAATACCTGGGATGTCACATCGTTTCCCCATTTTTGAAATTCAATCCACACAATTTTTAGAAATGGGATTAGAAACATCACTAAAAATCCCACATCAGAAAAAGATTCAAAAAACAATCACTTTAAAAAAAGAAATAGAAGTACAATGGTCTGTAGAGATAACAAATAATCAAATTCCATATAAAGAAACATGGATATTTTTGAAAGACTAACCATCTTGTGTGGAAGGAGAGTGATAAAAAACATAATCATGATAAAGCTAACAATCGGAAAACGACAAACATCTAAGGGATTAAATGGTTTTTGAGTCCCCATTATGAATATTAAATGGAAATCATTTTTTAATGTCCTTTTAATAATGACAGTGAATTTATTTTTGTTCTTAACTAGGAATATAAGGAAACATACTTAAATTCCAAATATAGTTTTATCCGTTAATAAATATCTACCACAATCTCATTAATTCTCCAAATGATGAGTATTCAAGATGACTTGGCCACACCTAAATTGCTACAATCAAATTTAATATAATAACATAATCTCCAAAATATTTACTATATATTCATCCTATCTAGAATCATTATCTATAAAACAAATGGTTAGTATGAGATCAGATAATCCCACAAAAAGAATAATCCATTATAAGTTGAAGGACTACTATTAATCACCAAAATTCAAAAATAATACCCATGTTCAACATAGACCATTTAACAATCAAATGTCCTTAAAATTTCTCAAAATAATCTAAAATAAGATTGAAACCCACAATTATGGGGGATTTGATCACATATTAATCCATGATAAATCATTACATTTATCTCCAAATAACATAGACTACTATTATAGTCTTATACATAAGAGTAATTAACCTAATCACACGTTCCCTATGATTGGTTAATCATTTCCATAAATTACAGAAAATCCAGAAATTTCCACATTAAAAATAGATATTTTTCTGAAATAAAACTCAACCTTTACTCTTCAAATGAAATCCCATAGTATTCTATTTTCCATAGGTATATAGTGCTTTCAAAATCGAGAACGTATTCAAAAAAAATATTTATCACAAAATCATTTTCTTATACTAAGGATAACTATTTGATAAAACATTAGTTCCAAAAATATACTTATTCTTAACCCATAACATCATTTAAATAAAAATAATATTTCATACTAATCGTGACTTCATGTAGGATAGTGGTATGAGATTAATCCTTGTCGCACTTCGGTTGTGGGTTTGATTCCCACGACCATGACGTATGTGATGGGTACTCACCTATCATATGGGTTGTCCCAATTATAAAACTAAAAAATAACCATAACTTGTTTTAACCTCAATGATTTACTTATATATTTCATTTTTATCCCATCTTATAATGACATCAACATCTAAATTCATGAATTATTATATATATTGACATTTTTTTTATTTCACCTACATATGTTAAAATAAAACTATTCCCAAAAGAAATAGCATCATAGCTTGATCATGGTGTCCACCTTCTTTAATCATTAATTTATTCATGTAGATAAATGGTCTAAAATTGCAACAATTATTTAGAAATCCTTCAAAATAATTTTCTTCTTTAATCCAAATACACCTTGTACAAAATGGGTCATATTGGTGTTCACCTAAAAATTGTGGGGAAAATAATCTTTAATGAAATATAAATTCAAAACATCTAATAAAACGCGATTTTTATAAAATATTCAGACCATGTTTGAGTGGATAATTTCAAAAGATGGCCTTATTAAAATACTTTATGTATGGTATGAAAGAATATATTTTAAATGAAAATATAAAAAGGTTGCACAAGTGTCTTTTTCTTTATCACATTTTTCAAAATCATAATATGATTCAAAGTCATTGTTAAGAAAAAATATTTGAAAATTCATTGATAATATTTAACATTCATGATATTATCATATTATTGAGAAAATATGTATTTATTAATTACAACCCATGATCCACGATGATGTCGAGGTATAAGGGGGTGTTTGATATCTCAAATAATTGTTAGCATGTGAGTGGTATGTTAAAAAATGATTCTGAAGCGTCATGAAATAACATTGCAATAATTACTACATGTATGTAATAAGGAATATATATAAATTTTTTTTTGTTTCCTCCCCCATTCAATTATTAAATTAATTTCCATGATCTTAAATATTTATAAAAAATGTTTTTAATTGAATTAATATACATATAGACTAACCATATATTTAATGAAAAATCTTAATATCTAAAGTTGTATAAACTATTGCTCTAATACCTACAATAATACCATTTCCATAAAACATATATAATATTGAGTTTTAACCATGAATTTTCATTCTCTCACATTTAAGATCTATTAAGGTTTACATTTTTAGAGAATTAGGCCACAACTATGACCTTAAATATCATATATTACAAATTAGACTCTTCTACTCGATCCAATTTTTCACAATATTTGAAACTCATTAAATAAAACAAGAATTATTTTATTGATAAAAATCTACTTGAAATCTTACTTTCACTTACCCTTCTTTATACATTGTGGAAATCATTTAAAAACATGTGATGAACATAAAAATCGATGTAAGGAATATAAAATAAGGAAATAAAATATCAGTCCAATAATACATAGAAATAAACAAAATCATAATTTTCACACATAAAACATAATCACTTTAACATAACTCATGAAATCATAAGATATATGAATTACTCATATAAATCATAAATCATAAAGGTAAATTGTAGCATCCATTACATACTGATATTATGCTTCAATAGTTACATAGGGAGTAACATTCATAGTTACATTTAGAATAACCATCAGAGTATATTCCAATGATCTATTATGAGAAAACCTAAAATTTACATATATCACATCACCCAATGCATTTAATAGCTATCATGGGCTCACCCTTCATCTTAATATCATGAAACCACTTGTATACTTAATGAATTCCCAATAACTATAACATAATCATAACACATAAAACAAGAATAAATAAAAGATAAAATTTCCACATTACAATCAGAAGATATGAGTATATGATATTGACAGAATAAATACATTATCAAAATAATTTACAATACCAAAATACCCTAAAAATTATTATGGTATTTAATTATCTTTTTATAAAAATTAAGTCTTGTAAAAAGATCCAAATATCAAATAATGTGTGTGGTGGTAGAAAGGTCTTTGTCGTTGCATACATTAAAAAGAAACCTTCCTTTTATCATTTAGAAAAATTAGTCATTAATATAAGATTCCATTTGAAAACTATTGAAATAATTTAATGGTCAATGGTCTTGATTATGATTCATTGAAAATAAGGTTGTATATAAATCAAAATAAGCCTCAATTAGAGGAGGTTGATATGAAGTCTCTATAAAGATCATATCCTGTGATTAAGGATATATCAGTGACATAATAATGTCAGTCAAATATAAATACACCCAATATAAGTGGATATTTAATTTAAAACATTAATAGGTAATTAATACATATTTATTGAATAACAAGAACGATGTTATTAATATTTAACTCCATAAATGGTGATTAAGTTAATATTTCTCTTACAAAGGTTGTATAAATGTCTTAAGAATTTATAAATGAGGTTCATTATGTCGAGAAATTGTATATCCACACAAAGTTAAGTTTAAATTACTACATTAATAAATAAATAGGTTTTCCACAAATAGTCATGGAATATCATAATCAACGAAGTTTGCATAAATCCCAATGAGTGGAAATTGAGTTTAGAAATTCTCTTACCTTGAGTCCAAGTCGTCACATGTGTTTCTTATTATTCCTAAATAAAAAACATAAGTTAATTTATACTTGTTTGTGAACCATATTAATGTTTATTATTCAATTTAGATCACTTATTACGATGAAATAAAAATTACAAAATTATATATGTTCATATTGGTCGTTTTGTCGATATTTGGTACATGAGTCGAAAATTACCATGTTTGATATAAATAGTACATGTGGTAAAAAGTAAATCATTTCCAGAATATTATTCATGGTTAAAATATCATATATATTGTCTATATATATATTTATAACAGTCCTTTACATTTGGAGATAACAAATAGAATGCATCATTCATCGAGATAGTATGTCGTTTCTACACATTAACACTGCTTTCATTTCTTTGTCATATTAAAGGAATGAAAACTAAAAAATACACTAGTATGTTATAATTCTAGTAAAATATATATTCTATATATGTTACATAGGTTTATTAATTCCATTCTTTAAACATTACATGTAAGGAATGAACAAATCATATGACTTTGATGGGGCGGTAGTCCACAATTCCTCAAATGAAATAATCATTTTTACACATTATGGAATGAATAAAGTTATACAATAAAAATATTACAGAATAATTGAGAAAAATAAATATAATATATATTATATATAAATACATTTCAATCATAATTTCCACCATAAGAGTTGGTAGAAGAAAAATAAACAATCATAATTTAGTGATGTAGTAGTTTACTATACACTGAAAAAGTATGTTTGTGTCCATTAGATGGATGTGTGTGTATGTCTAGTTCTTATAATACTCATAAAAAATCCCCATATATTTATGAAACTATTGTTATTTTTTAACCATGGAATAACAATTGAATAAACAGTGGAAAAGGAAAATAAAAGAAAGGAACTTGCGAGTAGATGTCACCTCAAAATCGGGTAACTTCTTTTGATTTGAACCAAAAAGATTTTTTTAATTTTTTTATTCCCATGTTAAAGCATATAATAGGAATTAATGGATTTATAAATCTTATTATTTCATAATTTTCATGGTCCAAGGGGACTGAGATGTGTGATTAAGTGGATAGAGGTGGTATCCTTTTATAAGAGGGAGGAGGGGAACTTTAGGAATGACTGGAAATATTATTTTATTATAAATTTTTTTCAGAATTATAATAGTTAAAAAGAGATAAATTTGTAGTATAAGATGATTTTTGGTCTAAATCTTATCATATAATAGGTTTTAGACAATTTTAGGTCACAAAATTAACCTTAGTTTTTAGCATTAACCCTTAAAAAAAACATTAACTCTTAACATGTCTACTTGTATTATCATAATATTTGGTCACTATTGTTACTATTAAATTACCAAAGAACAAAAAGTGGATCATTATTTATATTTAAAACATTATATATGCTATTTGGACGAATATTATATTTTTATAACTATTATATCATTTAATAAAATATTATTTATTTTAAAAACTCATTTATGTCAATTTTGAAAATTATTAGAAATTTATTTTTGATAAAGTCATAACAACATAATTGCATTGAAAGAAAGAAATTAACTCATCCCTAATATCTCAATGTCATCTGAAAAATTACCTTATGGTATCAAAATGTCAAAAGTACATTTATTGTTTTATTTATAATTTCATTTATTTGAATCTTTCTATAATAAGGTAACCACTCCACCATCGTTGCATGATATATAAACTTATTTATGTAATGCCTAAATATAATAAATAAAACACCACAATTGAGGAAATATTTTTTTTGTTTTTAATAAATATTTATAATATAATTGATAAAATATATAAACCAAATTGAAATTGTTTTAGTTCAGAGATACATTATTATGTTATATTTCCCTTTTCTTTAAAATAAATATTATAAAAGGTCATTATCACAACCAAGTGGCTCCATGGGGATAAAAAATCGACCCAACAATTACCGTGGTTAGACATATCTCATAAAATATTATTAGGACATGTGTTAGTTTAGTTTTATATTATTATAATATTATTTTGTACCTTTATTTACCCGACTAAACATTTAAGAATGGTAAATAAATATAATTAGTGAAGATATTATTCATAATGTCCAAAAAATCATGTTATCTTTTTACACAATTTATACCTTCTGATTCCAAACAATAAATCATGTTTTACAAATTAAAAACACAAAATTTGTTGTAATTAATTTAAAATTAATTCCCATTGTCAAAGCCAAAAAGCATGTTTTTAAGGAAAAAAAATCAAAATATTGACATGTGTTTATGTATAATATAAATGTGAAATTATATCCAATGATCATCATTGTATTAAATGATAACAAATTAATACAATTAAAATTTATAACCAATGAATAGTAAAATCAAAAAATATAAATAAATTAGATGAGAAGGATATTTGGAATTAAAATGTAGTATTTTTCACTACTCATAAAAATGTGGATTTTATCAGAAAAATACCAAATATTAAACATAAGACATTTGTGAAGTCTCTATTATAAATAAGTAGTTTATTTTAAAAAGTATAATATATAAAAGTTAAAAAACTATTTTAAAAATGGGTTCTCCATCAAAAAGTGGTAAAACTACCTTTAAAAAATATTATGGTATTTTATGATTAGAATTAGGTTCATTCCCATTATATGCCTCTAAAATTCATTGGATAAATTTAAAAACATTTATAAAATAAATAAAATCTTTATATGGTTAATAATGTTTATTCCCACCATTATAATGTCTAGGCTTGAAATACTATTCAAAATAATAATATTATTATTGTATTATTTGTTGGTATAACTCAGTGTTGTGTGCGACGTAAAATTTCAGAGAAATTAATTGGTGAATTTCATTTACGCAATTGTACATAGTCTCTCATTTTAAAAAATAATAATGGAAATTTATTATTATATAAATACCGGGTACATTACACATCCCCTCTATTTTAGGTGTTTCATCGTGTTCTTCTTCCATTAACCTTTATATATAGGAACCCAAATATTATTTCCTTGAAGTTTGTTCCCACGTTAAATTTTTTAAAATCCAATCCTACTATGTTTTGATAAATTAGGCATGTAACTAAATCATGAATTATTAATAATATAACAAGATAATTGGTTAATAATAATCACAATATATTTTTCCCTCTTCATATCCACTTTTTGGCTCTTAATCACTGAATTTTCCATCATATTCCTTATTAACCTGAATCCATTAGTTCATTCCATTTACTTAAAAAATAATAATATGAGAAAACATACAAATAGAGGGTTACCACATAATCCTGAAATATCACATTTATAATGTCTAAATTATGTCACCTTCATTAATCAATGAATCCTTAGGTCATTAAAATCTTATTATTTTTAAATCATTAATGATGGTTCAAAAAGAGTTTTTGAATTTTCAATGAACACATAATAAGAGCTACTACTAGGTATGAAACAAGCCCATTATTGTGAACTAGTTCATGAATGATCTAACTGAATATAGGGATTTCGTGATGTTACCCATATTAATATTTTTTCTAGAGCCAGATCCACATATAGAATCTAAAAAGGGATTTATTGTTATCAAATCTCTTAATCAATAATTTATCCATGTTACAGAACATTTCCCTAAACATTCACTCATCCTTTGACTTATCTATAGATAAATTCCCATGAATATTCTTACAAATATCCCATGGGATCTCACAAAAATTTAATCATCATAAATTCAAATGGTGGAGTAAATCATTACTTGGATACAAACTATAGAGATTGTGGTATAACCAACATGGATATTATATCATTTTAGGTGAATATTCATCTCATTTGAAATGTATAAGACAAAGTCCCATAATATAGTATTATCGTAGAAATCTTGGAATAAGATCTCCTATCCTTATGAATGATCTACAATTTTTCCCACAATGATTTCCCAATTTAGTAATCCTATCTAAAACCATTATCAATAACCGAGGGAAATGGAATCATAAGAAAGGGTGAGCACAGATAATTAGTAAGGGTAAATAATGGAGAGACGTAAGAATAAAATGATTATGAGGTTATTAGAACAAGGGAATAAAATTTTAATATGAAGCCCTATATATCAATGATCATATACATGAGTAATTAGTCAATATTGGATGTTTATATGACTTGAATCCTATAAGAATAACATGAATAATATATGAATGTATAATAGTGGAATAAGACATGGTTAACTTACATGACCATATTAGTATTCATGGTTCACTCCCCATTCAATCCTTGTATATATCATAATCTATAAGTCTTTACCCAATGTATTGGATATATATATATAGGTAATAACTATATACATAAAAAATTATTCTTACGTGTGCCGCAATATAACAAAAAATCATATCATTACTCATGAATTTAAATGGGTTTCATAAATATGTTATTATGTCAAAACATTTGGAAAATATATAAGAACATATCACCCATGAAATGAAACAAGTTACATAATAATATAACATGTGAAATAAAAACATGATTCAATAACAAAAAGCCATTAAACGAAACAAAATTCAGAAACATTATTACACCATAACACGAACCATGTTACGAAATAAATTGAATGTAAACCCTGGATCATATATTCAACAAGTAATCTGTAACACAAAAATATTTCATCTTATATGGAACATAATTTATTTATACCATTTGAAAATCATTTCATGGATAAAATATCCCTTATTCTTTGGGAAAACACTTTTTAAAATGTGAAATATTTTGAGGAAAATTTTTATTAAAAATATTATTGAAATTATAAAACAAAATCATGAAAAAATTTCCTTAAAGTCGTACAAATGAATCCTGAAAAAATATTGAAAATATATCTCATTGAAAATAAGTTTGAAAATTTTTAAAGGAATACTGAAAAGTTTCCCAAAACAATTTTCCTTGAAAATATATAATTAGAGAATATATTTGGTTTTATAAAATATTAATTGAATAGAATTGTGAAAATTTATAAAGGAGGCCTAAAGATATCTCTAAAAATAAATACAATGAAAACATTTAAATGAAAATTTAAAATCATTTAAAAATATTTTTCAACATAAATCGTATTTGAATACCTTTTTCTTGAATAAAAATTGAAAAGTTATAATGTAAGTTTCTATACATTTTATAACAAATTCCTTAAAAAAATAATGAATACAATTATTAAAAAATCATTAAATTGTATCCAATTTTCAAAAACTTTTTCATTGAAAATATACTTGAAATTTTATATAGGTAGCTCGAAAACACTACAATAACATTTTTATTTGATAATAGATTTGAAAACAAAAAAATTATTCTTTGAAAACCATTTTAAATACATTATAAAACTGAATGAAATTTTGGAAACTTTATCCCAGAAAATTACCTTAAAATTTCATCTAAAATAAAGTTTTAATAAAATTTCTGAAAGATTTGTTTTCGAATAAAATATATTTCTGTGCGAATATAAAAAGAAATTCATATTTTTCATAAAAACATTCTTATTAATCATAAATACCTAATAGATAAAAATGGATCCAAGACATGAATATATCATGGATATCGATTTGGGAATAAAATTCTGGATATTTCTAGTTTTTTGGATCATAGTATTTCATCAATTGATGCATAATCATGAAAAGCCCGATAAACAATTATATATTTTATATAATTCCATAACAACTTGTTAAATTTGATTTATGATAATTGTAAGATAAAATAATTAAATGAATTTTAAAATATATTGTAAATAAGTAGTTTAATTATTTAAAAGTAAAATTAACTTACACACAACTAGTAAAAGAATATACGTGCAAAACATGTGTTTCAAATAACGAAAATTGACACAAAGTCTACATTCCGATTTGGTTACATTGGACTATGAAACCACATGAAATGCAAATCATAAAAATGATATTTAAATACCCAATAATTAAAATATAATGATCATAGAATAAAATTATCATAATAATATGTAAACAACACAAAAAGAAACATGTCTTGAATACGACATCTAGTAAATCGATATAAACAAGTGAGATGAAAACCCCTTACTACTAGAGTAACATTTGAATCATGACATACGTGATATAATAACTTCATTTTAAAAATTTTAAATAATGAAATAAGAGATATTAAAGAAATATAATTTAAAATGTATTTATATATACATTACAAAAATTAATAGTGGTTAATATATCATATATATCATAAAAATAAAAGTGATATGATAAAACTATTACATTATGTACTGATGTTCATCATACACATTTAGTCCTAGTGTATAAATATATATTAGATTACATTAAATATACCATAGAAAAATATTCTCACATATGATACCATATAAGATTTAACTATGAGTTTATATTACCTATTTATTTACTATTCCATGTTAATGTTATGTTTTCGTTAATAACTACTTTGTTTTCTGTATTTCTTTTTACTTGTTATTCTGGATCATCTTACGTTGTGCATGATTAAAACTTTTAAATAATGTAAAACATTTTTTAAATATCATTTATATTTATTTTATATGTATTTAAAATATTCAATAAATTAAATAAATATCATATGGAATACACTGTCCATAGAGAAAATAGGTCATATATAGGCATGCACGTTGTTTCTGTTGTCTTTTCACATTGAAAGAAATTAATTAAATTACACATGTACATACACACACAAACACATTTATATCCTATCAAATAGAATAAAAATTTCATTAACATCATATAAATTTAGTAAACCCATCCTTAATACATTCCATGTAATGTGGTATTGAATGACATCCCTTTGAGGAGTTAGTAGTCCACACTTCCTAACACGATGTAATCAAATTCTAAAAGATGTGAAAATGAAGGTATGAGTTATATAATAATTTTACAAACATAATGATTTAATTTATATCATATATATTATAAAAAAACATTAATTCCACTATTATTCCCAATAATGAATCTGGTAATTGATGAACAAACAACATTATTTTGTGTGGTAGTTAATTAACAAACACCTGAACAATTATTTGATATATCATATGATAAAGATTTTTTTATTTTATGTTTAAAAATAACATAAAAATCATTATATTTTAAATAAATATTTCTTTTATAATTATTAAATTTGAATAATTATGGGGTGTATAATTAAATATTAAAAAAGTTAGTATGGAAGGATGTTACCTTTTCCTTGGGTAATTCATTGTGGTTTTCACCCAAAGACTAAAATGGATTTATTTCTATTTAATGGAATTATTAAATGATGATTGGAGGGTTGTTTTGAGATTATTAGAGTAGAATTTGGATGTGAAAAATGTAATGATGGGTCTGAACAAGTGAAGGTGTTAATTTTCCTTTTATAGAGAAGGAGGAGTCACATTATATATATATTAATGTAAACACTATAGATAGGTCTCTAATATATAATATGCATACAATATTATTTTAGTATTGATACCAAGGATTATATTATATAAATATTTCCAAACAATGGAGTTTTTGATAGATGACTAGTTATTTCGCCACATAAGTAAGAGTTTACACACTTAGTAAACTCATTTTTTACATTATTACTCTGAAAAAATATAACTACTTTCATTAATATTATTGGTAAAAAAATTCGACATATTATAAATATAAAACATTTTTCTTCCAGTTATCTAATATTTTTTACATAATTAAATATTAATTGTGGTAGAAAATTAGCTAAAATTAATCCCACAAACATGATGACACGATGAGTTTTTAATGTGGAAGGTCCAAATTATTGTAATACATTAATATCCAATTTACTTGTAAAATTATTAAAAATGACCTAAATTGAATTAATTGATGTATAATTGATGTATTTATTATTTAAAAACAAATTTAAATTTTATTTAACTGAATAATTAAATTAGATGAAATGATGACTTCAATAAAAACATAGTGTTTTTTCATTATTGATGAAAAAATTAAACTACCCAAAAAATATAAACAAATTAACCACAAGTAATATTTTGTATTCAAATGTAAAAAATAAATTTATTTTTTGAATTAATAGTTATTAAATATTCAAAATTTAATTTTAAAATTGGCACTCTATTAAAATATGAATAAATTTCCATTTAGAAATACATACATCTTTATGCGTAAAATTGGATTTGTTCTTATCTATTGTATAGAAAACAGATAAGATAATTATTAAATAGATATATTAACGTAATATATATATATATATCATTAATAAAATGTATAATAACTATTTTAATTAATTTATTGAAGTAAAATGTGTTTGATTGTATAAATATTGTTTTCCAAGAATATGTTTTTTTATTATTTCATGGGGTTTTATTTTCATTTCAAGTTAATTGGTCATTAAATAAATATTCTTATATAAATGGGTATACATTTTTTTCATTATTTTATTAATCATAATAATAGACAACCTTTTAACAACTATGTGATAACTCTAAAAATATTTTTATAAAAATATTAATATTACTATGTATTTTGGTAATATAAGGTCATTTGTGCCACCGAAGTTATCAATGGAACTCATCATTTTATGTGAAAGTATACATTCATAGATTTGTGTATATCCTAATCTAATCTATGTGTTTATTTTCATAGTATCCCGTATTAGATTTACATAAAAAGAAAGAATAACATGGTTCTTTAATATAACATGTGTTATATTCATTGTTGTGTGAGATGAAAAATAAAAAAATAAAAAAAAATAAATATTTTATAAAAACATTTGGTGTCACAGAATACTTAATAAATGACCTTTGACTAATCCGTAGTATCATGTGATAAAATAAATATTGTTGAGATGGTATGTGATTATGATACACTCTATAATACCAAATGTAGGATCGAATATGTAAACATGAGATGCTCAAATACAATAGGTGGTGAATTGTATACTTTAAGAATCCCTAAAAAAACTTGGTTTAACCAAAATTCACAATACATCTAAGTTCTAATAACTTACTCAACTCCTAAAAATTGATTCCGGAAATGAAACATAACAAAATTTTACAACAAATAAGATTCTACCTTAAAGCATGAAGAATCTAAAAAATTCAGAGTACAAGTATAAGGAAGTATAAGATAGTTATACATTCCTCGGCAATACAAATGAAGAGGAAAACATGTAAAAAAACAGGTAACAAGTAGTAATCCTTTTAACCCAAAGATAAGGGTATCCAACAACCTTGGATAAAGGTGCATTGATTTAGATTTTCGAGAATGTCAGTCTTACCCACACCAGGGTAAGCCCCCGATATGAAGATCAAAGTCTATCTTGCTATCCCCGCAAGCCCTCAACTTCAAGGTAGTCGGCACCTCTGTCTTCCTATCCCCGGAAGCCCTCGATTGTACACAACATCAATCAAAGTCGCACAAATAAATTCTGTACAAAGAAAAGTTTTATCAAGATTTTCAAACATTCTACAGGAAGCCTGAGAGTTTATAAGAGCCTCTCTCTCTAGAAATCACTTCTGAATGTTCTGAGCTTCAAAAATTCAAAAAGACCCAAAAGTTCTGAGCACTTTTAAATGAGCACTTTTTTATAGGCGCAACCACAATGTTAGGCTCCCTCCTCCAACTTTCTTATTTTCCTTGAATTTCGGAGGGACATATACATGTGTCACTCAAACAAAGGTTAGTTAGCAACTAAAAGCCCCACATCATTTTATAACAAAACAACTGTAATAAAAACTAAAAATTGATATTCGGAATGAATGTAAATGAATGTTCAGAGTCTAACCAAAATTGAATTTGGATTCTATAATACAAGGATATTCGGATTCTTTTTTCTAGGAATTCGGAACCTAAATTCTATAAAATTCCAGAGTCTGAATTTCAAGGAAATTCAGAATCTCAATTCACAAGAATTAGAAACCTGAAATTACATATTTCAGAGTCACAGTTCATGAGAATTCGGAGTCATAACTCATAAGAGTTCAGAGTCAAAATTCAGATAACTTAGAGTTAGAACTCAGTGAAGTTTGTAACTGGAATTCGTATAAAGAATTCGTAACTAAGATTCATAGTTGAACTTTACATAAGTTCGTAATCAGAATTTGGAGTCGAACTTCATGAGAGTTCGTAACCAGAATTCGGAGTTGAACTTCATAAACGATCATACCGAGAATTCAGAGTTGAACTACATAAAAGTTTGTATCTATAATTCGGTGTTGATCTTCATAAACGTTCATATCCAAAATTCATAATCAGAATTCGGAGTCATAAATCAACGAAGTTAGTAACCAAAATTCTAAGAGTTCAGATCCAAGAATAGAATGATTCATATCAAGGTAATTATAGGATTACGAGGTTTTGGTTTCAAACCAAATTTTACACTTAGGAAAATTATGATATGAACAATAAAACATGGTAAGGAAAAATTTCCATGGGGACGAAAATTTTTCCTTATAGAAGTAAAACATAGGGTAAAAGGAGTTTTGTCTTGAGATAAGGTGTTTGTGATTCTCAAAACAAGAAGGAATTTTAATGTCATAAGGAGACCATAATGACTGAACAATCTCCCCCTTGAATTAAGGAATTAAAAATTTATAAGGAAAACATTATTGACTCAATAATCTCCCCCTTTTTTGGAAAGCACAAACATCCTTATGAAAAAGAATATAAGGACCTTAAAAAAACATAGACTTTCAAATAAAGCTTATCTCCCTTTTCTCATTGGTAAAGATGAATATGACTAACTCCCCCTTAGGCATTTGAACTCTAAGGATCATATTCTAGATTTCTGGAATGAGAGGTTTCTTTTAGCTTCAATATGGAAATCTTTCTAATGAGAACTCCCCCTTAGATAAAATACCCCTTACTTCGGGATATTTCTTCTTTACATAGAATTATTTTTCCTTATCCCCCTTTGTTATTTTCAAAAACTGTTTAAGAGAATGGATAAAATATATAGTACCTGAAATATTAGTACAAACATCTAAAGAAAAAAAAACCACAATTTTATTAAAATTGGAAGAATTTGTACAAATAAAAACAGATAAACCAAAAGATCGGATTTGGATTTATTTTGATTCTTTTTCCTTGGGTATCAACTTCTTCACAATGGTTTTTAGCTTCTTTAGTTCTTTGTGATCCTCCTATACTTTCTTTTATAAGGTTTTGATCTTGTCATCTTGAGCCTTCAGGGCCTCTACCAATGCCTTCAGCAATTCATCTTGCTTCACTAACTTTTCTTGAATCTTGATCCGGAGATCCCTTTCTATTTTCCATCTTTTAGCAACATAATTCAGCTTCTCATTCAGATCTTTGACATCCTGGATCTGAGAATTTTGTTCAAGATTTAGCTATTCTCCAAACCTATCTGTAAGATCCAGGATTTTGTTGTCTTAGGTATCAAAAGCATCCTTGAAATCTTTTTTAAATTGATCAATCTCTTTAAAATCTTCAACGATAATCTTTAACAAGATAGTTATTTTCTTGCATGATTTTCTATGGGCTTCATAGTTGATAAGGAAATTCCTGTGTTCTGCCTCAATCTTTACACACCTTTCCATCACCATGGATATAATGTCTGACTTTTTATTCATGTTATGCTGGAGCATCTTGCATCTAGAGTCAATTGTTGGAAAGATCAGAATGGTTTCCACTAAATTTTTCAGGGACTGAACAAAAAAATCATGTCCTAAAGCTGATCACTATGAATCTAACATTTTTATTGGAGATGGTTCTTCCTCTTACTCTACCAGCTTCCTCTTAAGGGATCCTTCAACTTCCTTCTTCATCAAAATATCTTTGGTTGGGGTATCAAAAACCACTTGTTTCCCCTTATTGGTTCTCGGAACAACTTTTTCATCGGGAGATTCATGCTCACCCCCACAAAACTGTACAATCTTATCTTCATAAATTTTCAATTTTTTAGCTCCTCCATCAATGTCTTTAGGAAGAATGAATTCATGATCATGACTCTCTTCATTAGATTACTTGTTTACCTCCTCTTCACCATTCTCATCTATTCTAGGAGTACCCGGTTTTGAAGATCTGGCTTAAGAAGTCCAGATTGACAATTTTTCGGAAGCACTTTCCTTCACATGAAAGTCTTATACTTTTTTAATCAGATCATCAGTGTGATTACTACTTTCTTCCTTTTCTTTCACTTCTTCTATAGCTTCTATTTGTTTAGAAACCTTTTCTTGTTCTTTTTCCAGAGTCATGAGATTTTTCCCCAGTGTCTCAGGTAATGGTTCAACTAAGAAAGTTTTCGGTACGGGAATGTTCTTGGAAGCAACTTCAGTAGCCTTCAAAAAAGATTTTACTATATATTCCTTTGGAACCTTCTTCTTTTGCTTCATCTCTTTGGATTGATTCTCATGCTCTTCAACAGCATTTTCTTGCAGTGCTTTGGCCTCTGCAGGGTCTAGTCCAAATTGTGGATCCCCTTCCTTTGGGTTCTTCTTATCCTCCCTCCACTTTGCTACTACCTCATCCAGATAGGCTTTCTGTTTATTGGGATTTGTATGTTCGGATTGAGATTCTATGGACTTAGGGGTTTTCTCTGTTTCTTCCACTTCCTTTAGTTTCCTCTTCCTTCCAACCTTCTTTGATGGTTTAGCTTCTTCAACATTTTTCAGAACAGCTTTAGCCTCATCCATAGGTAGATCATAAAACTGACCTATCTCCTTAGAAAAATCCACTTTCATCCTCTTAAGGGTATCATCAATGATTATCATTACTTTACAATTCCTCATATTTGATCTTCAGGGGATATTGGATGATTCAAGGAACTTAACTATCAGTTTGAAGAGTAGAGTACGATACATGATTATCTGTTCTCTCATATTCCCATTCTTGATATTCTCTATTGTAATGAGAATATGCTTCATCAGATTCATTTTCCTTATATTTACCAAAAAATATAAGATATACATATCACTTTTCATAAGATTGTCCTTGTCACCCGTTCTTGGTATGATAAGGCCTTGAACCCATAACTTTAGGATTTGATTGTTGGTAGACAAGTGGGAAAGTTTTTCGGTCTTGACATCATTAAGTCTGAGAAATTCCATAGCCTTTACCTTTATGAAACTACCTTTAACATCCAGTAGATTGTGGGAGCAAAACACTTCCTCCCATTAATATGAAAGCCCCACCAAGCTAGCATCCTTGTTGAAAGAGAGTGCATAAGTTTTTCCCTAACTCTAGAAGGAAAACATTTCTCTGCCATCTTCTTTGAAACAACAAACGGATTCATAGAATTATATAAGTAGATCTGGTTACACAACATCCTGAGCTCCTTTATTTGAAATCGATATACTCTCCCACCCATTATGCCTGATATTCATTGAGATAATAGAGTCATTCTTATTGAAGAAGTTCAGATGTACCAACCTCTCCCTGTAAATTTTCCACTTTGAAATTAGCTTGATTGAAGACATTTCTTGAGAAGGAATTTCAGCAGACATCCGGTCTTGTGAAAACATTGAAAATCTGGAATGGGATTTTGATGTTGGGCAGAGCTTTGACACGCAAATTCTTTAAAAACCAAAGTGGGACAACCATAGGGGGTCCCCTTTTTATAGGGGTTGAAGTGACTGTTGAACTTCCAATATGAATCCAATGGGTGAGAATTCTTCTGATCTGATCTAATGGTTTAAATAATAATCGCAAGGAAAATTTGGTAGGATCCGATCATTTGAGGTTTTTAAAATAAAACGTTCAGATTTAAGGAAACTAGAATCTGAGAAATTTTTAAAAACAAAACAAACTACAAGAAAGTAAAATGTAATTACGAAAACTCAAGAAAGAATTGTACCTTTCAGATTGTGAGTAAAATTAATCGTATTGAGGAAAACTATTCTTGAAGGACATTAGATTCCAAAAATAAAATTTAGCATGAAAAATAAATGTAGATCTTCATTACGAAAATCTCAATTATGAAAATCATCATTAAGAAAGTCTGAAGTATGAAAAAAATCATTATGAAAAATTTCAGGTACGAGAAACCTCATTACGAAAAATATGAAAAACTTCATTACGAAAAATATGAAAAACATCATTACGAAAAATATGAAAAACTTCCCTATGAAAAATATGAAAAAAATTCATTACGAAAAATATAAAAAACAACAGTAACAAAAAATATGAAAAACATCATTATGAAAAATATAAAAAACTTCATTATGAAAAATTTGGAAAACATCATTACATATGTAATCCACCAATGAAAAAGAAGTTTATTACTGTAAGGGAATTGGTTCAATATGAAGTTAATAAGGAGGATTAACTTATGGTTATCAGTCCTAACTTATGTTTAATTTATACAAATCTATCAAAGGGAATATATTTTGTGAAAATATCAGCAAGTAGATCTCACGTTCTGACAAATTGAAGAATGATATCTTTTTCTGTGTGTGATCCCTAAGAAAGTGATGCCTAATATCTATTTCCTTTGCACGAGATTGATGTGTAGGGTTTTTACTAAGGGAAATTGCACTTATATTATCAAAAAAAATTTGTTTTGGTAAAACTCATACCATAGTCTGTGAGTGTGTGTTGCATCCACTACACTTTAGCAGATCAACTTCCAGCTGCTACATATTCATCTTCAGCAGTGGAAAGTGATGTTGAGTGTTGCATCATGCAAGAGTAAGAAACTATTGAATCTCCTAAAAATGAAAAGTTCTAGATGTACTCTTTCTATCAATTCTACATCCACCAAAGTCTGCTTCCAAAAATTTTTTAAAACAAAATCATTTTCAGATGTATAAAAGAGTCATAAATTCAAGGTTCCCTTTAAGTAGCTAAAAATTCATTTCACTACCTTTAAATGAGATTCCTTCGGATTGGATAGATATCATGAACATAACCATACTGAGAACATTAAGTCTGGATGACTGGCTGTCATGTAATGTAAACTTCCTATCATACCTCTAAAAGAAGTTTGATCTACTGGTTTCCCGACTTCGCCAAGATCAAGTGTGTTTGAGGTACTAATGGGAGTATATAACTCTTAGTGTTGTCATATCCCTACTTTTTAAGAAGATATTTAATATACTTATGTTGAGATATATAGATTCTTCATGGTTTTTGAGAGATTATAATACCAAGGAAAAATGATTACTCACCCATCATACTCCTTTCAAACTCAGATTTCATTAGATTCGCAAAGGAATCAATTAATGATTCTTGAGTTGAACCAAATATAATGTAATCGACATAAATTAAAACAATAAAAACATTTTCTTCTCTTTTTTTATTAAAAGGTTTGGGTCTTCATTTCCATTAACATAGTTATTTAGAAGAAAAAATCATGTAAGTCTATCACACCAAGCTCAAGGGGCTTGCTTTAGCCCATACAGAGCTTTGCTAAGTCTAAAAACATGATCAGGACATTTTGTATCTTCAAAACCCCAAGGTTGTTCAACAAAGACTTCCTCTTGTACATAACCATTACAGAAAGCACATTTCGCATCCATTTGAAAAAGTTTGAAATTGAATAATGCTGCAATGGAAAGAAAAATACGAATAGATTCAAGTCTAGATATCGGAGCATTGGTTTCTTCATAGACTATTCCTTCTTATTGATTATAGACTTTAGAAACTAATCTAGATTTATTTTCAACAATGATTCCATTTTCATCACACTTATTTCTGAAGACCCATTTTACTCCAATAACAGATGTTTCCGTAGGTCTTTTAACCATGGTCTAGACATTATTCCTTTCGAATTCATTTAGTTCAACTTGCATGCATTTAATCCAATCATCATCACCTAAACCATCATCAGTGCTTTTTGGTTCTAATTGGGAAGGAAATTCTAGATTTTCTACTTCATTTCTTAACGAACTTCTAGTCCATACAGGTTTATTTACATCTCCCATGATGTTATCACTAGGATGATTCTTTAGAAAAAACTGATTTTGGTTTTTTTAAAACATTTTCATCAATATAGGGAATGAAATATTCTAGGGTAAATGTTTCATAAGTATCTTCTTGAAAATGTTCCTTAACAGAAGGATCTTCTGTCAAAGGTTGATAATCAGTTTTTGAAAACACATCCATAGATGTTGGTTGGTGTTGTTTAAAAACAAAAGGACCAGTTTCAACAAATTTGACACATACTGTTTCTTCAACAGTACATGTGTTTTTATTGAAAACTCTATACGCCTTAGAAGTTGTGGATTAGCCTAAGAAAATTCCTTCATCAGATTTTGGTGAGAATTTATGTATATTATCATTACTATTCAGAATGAATACCTTGCATCGAAAAACCTTAAAGTATTAATGTCTAGGATTTCTACAATTCCATAAATCATAAAGAGTTTTATTACGAAAATGTCTAATGAAAACTCAATTTATAGTATAACAAGAAGTACTTACAGCTTTAGTATACAATTTTTTGTCTACAGAATACGCACCCAACATGGTTCTAGTTATCTATTGAATAATTCTATTTCTTCTTTCAACAACACCATTCTTTTGAGGTGTTTTGGGAACTTAGAAGTGGTGTTTAATACCTTTTCTACTACAAAAAGTTTCAAAATCAGAATTTTGAAATTTTCCACCATGATCACTATGAATAATTTTCAATTGGAAGGATTTTCTTATTTTTAAATTTGGCTATAAATCATTTGAAATAAGAAAAATCTTCAGACATCTTTACTAGAAAATAAACCCACGTAAATCTAGTATAATCATCAAACATGAAAAATACATAGTACTTGCCTCCATTTCTTCTAGTTTTCATTGGACCCAAAAAGCTCTATATGCACTTTCTGTAATGCATCTATAGTTGAGACTTCACCAACTAATTTAAAACTTGATTTATGTTTCTTTCTATATTAACAAGTGTCACAAACTTTTTAAGAATCAAATCTATGCTCCTATAGATCTTTGACTAATATTTTCATAGAAAGATTGTATAAGTTCATAAGGATAAAGTGACCTAACCTTTTATGCTATAACCAAGAATTATCTTCCATTTCACTAAGTCAAGGTACATCTTGGCTCCTAAGGGATTCTATGTTTAGTGTGTAAACTTTCTCTTCCCTGTGGGCAGAAAGAATAAACTCTTCATTGGAATTGTGTACTAAGCACTTGTCATTCCTAAAATTCACAAGGTATCCTTCATCACATAATTGACATATGATAATGAGGTTTTGCATAAGACCTTTAACAAATAAAACATTTGAAATCAAAATTTTATCAAGAAGAACAATGTTACCAATACCAAAAATTTCTCCCTGAGCATTATCTCTGAAAGTTAATTTTTCTTCTTTCGTCTTGATAATCATTTCAAAATAGTTTTTGTTACCAGTCATATGCCAGGAAGATCCACTATCCATGTACCACATATTCATATTATTACTCTCTCTATTTTTATGAATACAAAATTGTTAGACTTTTGGAATCCAAACATTCTTGGATAGAGAAATTTCAAAAAGAAAAATTTTAGGTACCCACGTCGTCTTAGAAAAATAGGCTTTATGAAATTCTAAGGACTGAGTTTTTTTTAAGGAACAACATTTTGCCCAGTGTCCTCCACACTGACACTTAGTACAGAATGAATCACTTTGAGGAACAAAGTAATTGTTACTAAAAATTGGTTTAGAACTAGTATAACCAAAACCAAAACTATTCCATAGATGTCATATTTGAGAATATATTTTATCAAAATTTTATTTACCTAATGTAATGTTTGACAAACACTTCCTTAAGGAAAATATTTCGGATTTGAGTTTGATAACCATGTTATTGTCTTAAAAAACATTTGATTTTGAACTAGATCTAGGCTCGAAAACATTTTTATTAGAAATTATATTTTCTAGATCTTTGGAATGATTATTCTTTTCAGAATTTACTTCCTCAAGAGTTTTTGAAATACTTTCAAAATCAACATTCTTGTTATCAAGATCTTTAGAAAGATATGATATATCCTTAGTAATAATATTATTCCTAGAATTTGCCTTCTCATGTTTTTTTCAAAGAGTTTTGAATTCTCAATCTCAAGAAGTTTGGAAAACCTAGAAACTTCTTCATAGGAGTGTAAAGTATTATCTTCATCAGAAGATTATTCTTCATCCAAATAGTTATAATATTTATTATCACTAGAATTCAAAGAAACACTGGTCAATGATTCAGCATTATGTACCTTATCCATTAAACAATGATTTTCAATGGGTTGTCTAGCTATTAGACCAAGATTATTATTTCCAGAAGATTCATAATCTTATAATTCATCTGAGGAGTCTCCACCACTTCACTCCATGTGTCATTAGCTTTCTAGACTTTTTTATATTTAGCCTTGTAATACTTCTTTCTGTTTCATCTAGAATTACTTTCCTTTTATAACATGTAAATTCTGAATCTTTCTTATCATTCCTTTCTTCTTTCTTGTATCTGGATTGAAAGTCCATCTCTCCGGCTTTCCTGTTCATCCTTCGAGCAAGATTTTCTAACACATTTTTTGAGGATTCACTTCCTATAGATTTGGATTGGATAACAACATTCTTAGATTTGGATTTAGTAACTCTCTCATGAGTCGTGGGTTTCATATGATTAGAAGTTGTAGTAAAAGCAACACTTACATTTCCATTCTTCGCTTTACGTTATTAGAATCTCTCTTCATTCTGATATCATGCTGAAGAAGAGTTCCAAACAGCTCATCTAAGGAAATCTGAGTAACCTTTCTCTTATCATCAATAGTAGTTCTCTTGGATTCACACTTATTAGGCATGATATGTATGATTTTATCATCAAGAGATTCATCATCTAATCCTTTTTGACCCATGGATTGTAAACTATTCCCAATAGTCATGAATCTTTGTCGCACCTTACATATGGGTTCTCCACAAGGAAAGTAGAAACCATGATATTCAGCTCTAATCTTGGATCATAGTGTTTCAGTGACTTTGGAAGTTCCAAAGTGAGTAAATTCATGTTTCATCCATATAGAATCTTCTACCTCACAAGATGAAATTTGTATATATAAGTTTCTAGTCATGGAACAAAGAAAATTATTGTGTACCATGTAGTTCAGTTGATATTCATCCTTTTATTGATTGGAAAAGGTATTAACGTCTTTGTCATGGATTTTATATCCTCTAGTAAGTATAACAAAATTATCTACTCCAGTATTGATAATGAAATTCTTCAAGAAATCTCTCCAAAACTCATAATTATTTCCATCAAAATAGGTGGTCTAGTTGGATTGAGATTTTCTATGTAACAAACATTGATTCCGGCCATCTTTATGAAAAAAAATCATTCCACACAAAACTTGTTATTTGAAAAGGTTGTAAACAAGGAAAATATTCCTCAGTAAGGAAAATATAGAACAAGAGTATCTCTAAGAAAAATAATCAATCTGAACTATAAGTGTACGAAAAACTGATTCTGAAAAAGTGTGAATCCAAAATTCAATTCCAAAAGTAATAAGAAGAAAAAAAGTCTTCTGAATCTAATCGTGAGATTAATTCAGAATGAACTAACCCTTTTATACCAATTGTTGAGATGGCATGTGAGTATGATATACCCTATAATACCAAATTTAGGATCAAATATGTAAACATGAGATACTCAAATATAAATGGGGGTTGAATTGTATACTATAAAAAATCCCTAAGGAAAGTTTTCATAATCAAAATTCACAACACCTCTAAGTTCTAATAACTTGCTTGACTCCTAAAAAGTGATTTCAAAAATGAAACTTAACAAAAGTTTACGAAAAATAAGATTCTACCTTAAACTGTATAGAATCTAACTAAATCAGAGTACAAGTATAATGAAGTATAAGATAGTTATACTTTCCTCAAAAATACAATTGCAGCAGAAAACTTGTAACAAAACAAGAAACAAGTAGTATTTCTTTTAACCCAAATTGAAGGGTATCCAACATCCTTGGATAAAGGTCCCATGATTTATACTTTCATGAAAGTCTATCTTTCCCACACCTGGGTAAGCCCTCGATATGAATATCGGAGTCTATCTTTCTATCTTAGAAAGACCTCCAATTCAACATAGTCGGCTCCTCTGTCTTCCTCAGTAAGGAAGCCCTCAACTTCTAGGTAGTCAGCACCTCTGGCTTCCTGTCCTTGGAAGCCCTCAATTGTACACAACAACAATCAGAGTCGCAGAAATCAAATCTTCACGATGCAAAGTTTGAACAAGTCGTTCAAACATTCCACACGAAGCCTGAGAGTTTATAAGAGCCTCTATCTCTAGAAATCACTTCTGAATGTTCTGAGATTCAAAAATTCCAAAAGTTACAAAAGTTCTGAGTTCTTTCAAATGAGATCCTATTTCTAACAACCACGTCAATAATAGGCTCTCTCCTTCAATGGTTATATTTTTATTGAATTTCAGATGGACCTGTACACGTGTCACTCAAACAACGGTTAGTTAGTAACTGAAAGCACAACATCATTTTATATCCAAAAAAGTGTAATCAAAAATAAAAACTGATATTCAGAATGAATGTAAATGAATGTTTTGAGTCTAAAAAAATTGAATTCAAATTCTATAATACAAGGATATTAAGTTTCTGTTTTATAACAATCCAGAACCTAAATTCTATAGAGTTTCAGTCTTTGAATTTCAAGGAAATTCAGAATCTGGATTCACAAGAATTCAGAACCTGAACATCTGAAGTGCCCAGATCAGTGTGAATCACTGAGAGGGGGAGGGGGTGAATCAGTGATCCCTTAAAACTTTTTACTAATTGATTCTTATCGATTAAACCTCTATGGCTGGTTAAAGCCTCGATCCACTCTTCTTGTATCTCTCAACCTTTCCCGGATAATGCAGTAATGAAAAGGCACAGGACACAAGGATTTACAAGGTTCGGCACCAAAGGCCTACATCCTTGCCATGCTCTCCCAGCATGGATTCTCCATTATAACCTGTTAAAATTACAATGGTCGATACAGAGTCCCACTGTATCTCTCCTGAGTCCCACAGGAGGGTCTTTATACTTCTTCACACAGTGTTACCAGAGTCCCACTGGCCTGCTCCAGAATCCCACTGAAGACTTCTTCTCCCTGAGTCCCACAGGGTCTTCTCCTGGCTCCTCGAGTCGCACGAGTAGCTATTCTTCACTTTAAGCTTCTTCAAGTATCCTCAGCAGTCTGGGATAAAGACTGATGGCCTTACTCTGTACCTCTGATCACTTGAGTTGATCAGGTCTTCTCGTCTTGCTCGGGCTTTATCACCTTCTTCTAAGGATGACCCGGCTTCTCTCCAATTACTGAATGCTCAGACAAATAATATCTTTATCTTCGGTCTGGTCCAGTCTCACTCCTGGTCTTGGACAACTCAAATGCACACCACTGATTTGGCTCTATTCACGTGTGCACGTGCATGCATGCATGCATTCACTTCTCCTGTCCTCTTCTTGGTGCAGTAGACCCACAAAGGGTGTAATCAATTATAGCACACACCTTCTCCGAACTTCACACACTTTATCCAATTTGTTTACACACTTAGAGTGTGTTCTACTTTAGTGTGGGTCACTCCTTCTTCTAATGTGTATACACTAGGTTCGGCCTTCTTGTCTCTTTGCACACAAAACTTCTTCACTTTGGCACACACTTGAGCTTGGCCTTCACACTACTTGTTCCACACACACACTTTAGTGTTCTTTTAGTTTGTTCTTCAAGGTATGCACACACAAGGTCACAGCCCTCGGCCTCTTCAAATGCACACACTTAAAGTGTGTTCTTATTTGTTCAAATGCACAACCAAGACTACGGATTATTCAATTCTTACACACACACAAAGTGTGGTCTTCCACTTCACTTGGCACACACCACTTGGTGTTGTTCTTTGTGCACACACATGGCCTCGGGTATTCCTTCACTTTAGCACACACACACAATGGTGTGGTCTCCTTTGTTTGCACAAGGCTACGGCCTTTCTCTCCTTTTTGCACACACACTGCCCACGGCCCCTTCTTTGTTCTTGTTTGCACATACACCCAAAGGGTGTGTTCTTTGACCTTCACTCCACTTCGTGCACACACAAGGCACTATGTATGCACTCCTCCTTCAAAATAGGCGCGCAAAGGGTCTGCTTGAGCTGCGGCCAACTTCTTCTCCAACAGCTGCACAAGGTATGAGCCGCGACCTCTCTTCCTCAACACTGCCGTGCAAGCCTCAACAAAGGACAAGGCGCGTAGGTCTCAACAACCCTTGAGGGCGCGCAAGGTACTTGCGGCCTCAGGTCCTTCCTGACGCGCAAGGGATGCGCGCAGGGTCTCCTCCAACTTCTTTTGCGCAAATATGCGCAAAAGGGACTCACGAAGCCAAGGGTGGCTTCGGGCTGCTTCGTCGCGCAAGTGGGTTGCGCGGGTCTCCAAACTTCGTGAGGCACAGAGGCACACTCACGGGACTCTCTTCAAATTTTCAGCACATCAGCAAGCATCAATGAGGTCTCGGCCTCTCCTTTTATAGGCAGAGATGCCTCAGATTATCCGCGTGCAATAAATCTTGAATCACCGAAATCTTCGGATCTTCAAAGATATTTCGAATCTTTATTTTCTTTCCTCTGTTTCAACGCGGGTTCTCTCATTTTTCTTTCCTCCTCGTGCATGCGATTTATAACGCATGCACGGCCTCAGTTTAAACCCAATCCATGCAAAGGCACGAACCCATGAAGCCTCGGCAACTTCGTTTGCCTCGGCATTGCTTCGAATTATCCTCTCATCGCATGCATGCCTACTTTTATGCATGGTCCTGTTCGTACGGGCGAGACGAGCTCAATGGAGCCTTCGGTTTGTTCAGAGGTGGTCGGAATCTCAAAAACAGGTGCTCGGGAGGCCTCTGGTTCAGCGGCGTCGCGGGAGATGCCTCGGCCGAGCTCGAGGTTGAGGACGAAGCCGGGGCCGTTGGATCAGATCTTCAACGGCGTGGATTAGATCGCGGCGCCGCGGATGGATCGTGCGGCGCAGATCAAGCGCGCGATGAGACGGACGGCTCAGATCTGTCCCGGGTGAAAAATGCGAGTCCCACATCGAAGTCTCTCGCGGAATTTCTGTGGTATATCAAATAAGCGCTGCCGCCATATGCTCAGTTGAATCTCCTCCCTCCACGATGCCGCCCCGCACTGTGTTCTCCCTGCGGGCGCGCTCTGCGCCCACTATGCTCCCTGCGGGCGCGCTCCAAGCGCCCACTATGCACACACCGGGTGCGCGGGCTTCACCACCGTGTGCCCTGCGCTCCTCCGGGCGTGCCCCAGGCGCCTATGCAGTGTCCTTGGGTGCGCCCTGCCGCCCTGGCTCGCCCCACGGGTTCCCCCGGGCGTGGTGCCCTAGTGCCCATGCCTTGGGGTTGAACCCCCAAGGTGCCTTGGCTGGCCACATTTTTTGGCAAAGGGACAGAATAAGACTTTGTCAAAAACAAAGTCCTCCATGAAAAATGCCAATTCTAAATGCCAAGCCATCTTCCTCTAAGCCATTCTTCTTCTACATTTTTCCTCTTCTCCCACATTTCTATTCTTCTTCTTCATTAGAATTCCTCCATTCTTCTTAAACAAATAATCTTCACTTAGGAGGGAATTCCCGAAGGTTCTTCATCAACCGAGCTCTTGAATCACATAAACTTCTTCAATGTGCTTCATTGATCTAATCAGAGATCAATTGGATCTTCTCCATGTTCACATGCACTAAGTGATAGTGCATGGACTTCATTAATCCACTTCACCCACTTAGAAGTTGTGGATGGATCTTCTTTCATCTCCAACTCCTCATGCATTGTCACTACAATGCATGATCTTCTAATCATGTTGTGACTTTGTATCATCTTGATACAAGTTCTATGAACATAAGATCAGCTCAACAATCGTCAGATGTTCATGGAGAATGTTTCAACCACAATTTCCAATACCACTTAGTGAATCTCCTAAGTGACATGCATCGTAGTACCATGGCCATTCTCCTTCACCACCAACACCATCACATCCTTTGACATTCACATCTTGACTCCTTGACATCCATTCATTCCAAGACAACTTCATGCCTCATTGACAACAAATGCAACACAGTGCACTTCAATCTCCCCCTTTGTATTTGTTGTCAATACACCACTTCAGCACATATGAATGGGTCAATATGTGTGCCCAATCTTTTCTCCCCCTTATTGGCAATCAAATGCAAAGGTGTGGTGTGGTTCACTTTCACAAATCTCTTCCTCCCTTATAATAGCATTTTCTTGAAAATCACTAAGAGAGGGATGATGTCACATGTTCTCTTAAGCAAAGAACCTTTAGTAAATCAGCTCTAAGTCTACTTGGGCTAACCCGGTGTAGAAAACAAGAGTGATGTAACCAAGGAACTCAATGCTGTCCATAACTCTCTACACATGTGAGATCATGCTTCGGGGTTTGAAATTTTTCAGATATAATAATGAATTTGCTAAATCCTGCACAACTTCACAAAACTCATTAGAAAGTTCAGGTGCAAAGATAAAGCTCCCCCTTTCATTCATTTGTCTTCAATCAATACTCCCCCTTAAGTGTCATGATGAATACAATTAAGAAACAAGGGATGAAAGTATGATTGGAATACCTTCAGTTTTTCTCAAGATAGTATTAAATCTTAGAATACCATCTTCTCCAGATTGGCTCCCCCTCAAGGGGTGCACTCCATTCAATCCAAACCATCCTCCAGCTGAGAATGATCATCATCTTCAATTCCCTGCAATGTTAGCACATGTATATACCAAGAGTATAAGGGAATAAGATGGAACCTCCTTGGTTCATCAATGTGAACAACAAGGTTGAGAAGATTCTCTCAACCGAGATGTCCCATTTTCACCAGTCTTCACACTTGCACATTTGATCTTCATTGATGATTATGCTGGTGTGGTTCTCAAAACATCTTCATGTGAAACCTTCTTCTTCCCTTTTGCCTTAGCAATTGCCAGAACTTTATCTTCAGCTTTTTGCAGATCTTTGGCAAGTTGCAACTGATTTGGCCATACGACAAGTAACTCATTTGGAAGAGTGGCCTCAGTTTTGGAAGTTTCACATGGTTCCTTTGATGCTGTCAAGCTACCTCTCTTAGGAAACTTGTTTTCAATCAATCCCTTCTGCTTCTTCTGGATTGATTGTCTGTTTGAGTCCAGTTTGCTTCTATTCAGTTCCATGGCTTGTTCACAAAGATCCATGGTGTGACCTTTCTTTCCACAGTAGAAGCATGTCTTCTTGGTGGTCCTTCTGGATGACTCACCCTTCTTGGATTTAGACTCCAAGGACTTCTCTTCATTTCTCAAACACTTCTTGGGAGCATTTTCCACTTTCTTATGCTTGCTTCCCAAGGAATCTTTTTGAGCCAGGTTCAGTGATCTTCTCTTCTTTTGAGCTCTGGATACAGTTGGAGATTGACATGTATCTATTTGACCACTCTTGCAATCATCCCAGATGTTATCAAGTAATCCAAATCTATTTGCAGTAAACAGATGTCTCTGGACCTATGGATGTTGCTTCTTTCCTTATGGCTTGTTCCCCCTTGGCATGGGCTTCCTTTGTGCTTTGACATTCAGTGGATTGTACCAACAATCCTTTGCACAGTGCCCATACTTATTACAACACCAACACTGCCCCACAAATCTTGATCTCTTCAGTCCTTCTGATTGTTGGGTACTTTTCTTGACTTGCTGTGTTGTTTTAGGAGAGCTCTCTTTCTTCATTGTCTTCATCCATACTTGTTTGGAATTATTCTTCCATCCTGCACTTTTAGTAGAAACACTTTTAGAAGCATGAGTACAAGATGGTATGGATGGTACCTTCTTTTTAGAAGTTGTTGCCTTTTTATCAGAGGATGTCTTTCTTTTAGAATCATCCTGCTCAATGCATACTTGAGTTGCAACATTTTTCCTTTCAGATGACTGGGAGGCTTCAGCTTTGGGTGATTGCAGATTTTTCAATATCACCTCTAGTTCTAAACACTTCATGTTGAGGGAGTTCTTCTCATCCTCAACCGTTCTTAGCCTTCCTTCCCATTTCTCTTCCAGCTGTTTTATCTGGTCATCATGCACCTGCTTCATTTCAAGCAATGAGTTGTCAAGCTCCTTCACCCTTTTGACTTTGTCTTCTAGTTGAGCATCTCTGACAACCATTGACACTTTGTGCCTCTTTTCCAGTGCATGGAAAACTTCTTTGACCATTACTTTAAGGAATTCTTTCTCAGAAAGGCTTCTCTGCAATTCTTCAGCTGTGTCTTCATATCTTTCATTGCAAAGAGAAACGGTTTCATCTTTAGCCTTCACCAGCTTTCTGAGAGTGTTGGTTATACCAACCCTTTTTTCCAATTGGACTTCCAGAGAATTGGCTTCATCTTCTAGCTGTAATTTTTCTTCTTGAAGATCAAGGAGGCCTGTAGCTATACACATTGCAACTTCCTTGGGGACTCTCTTCTGAAGATATTTGATTGCATTTAGAAGATCATTGTTTCTTCCATCTTCATCACAGCTAGAGCAGGCTTCATCAGAAGAATGATAAAAGTAATTGTCATCTGATGTGACTTTCACATTTCTTTCCATAGAAGGAGTTTCTCTGATTGCACCACCCTTCTTCTTCATCTTCTTTGCCTGTTTCTTCATTCTGTTTTTCAGAGTCTTGGAAGATATCTCCATTTGAGGATGTTCTTTCATTTCCTCAAATATGCACTTCATAAAGACTCCCTTGGATCTGTTTGAGGTAACCTCCCTCTGATACCAATTGAAGTGCCCAGATCAGTGTGAATCACTGAGAGGGGGAGGGGGTGAATCAGTGATCCCTTAAAACTTTTTACTAATTGATTCTTATCAATTAAACCTCTATGGCTGGTTAAAGCCTCGATCCACTCTTCTTGTATCTCTCAACCTTTCCTGGATAATGCAATAATGAAAAGGCACAGGACACAAGGATTTACAAGGTTCGGCACCAAAGGCGTACATCCTTGCCATGCTCTCCCAGCATGGATTCTCCATTATAACCTGTTAAAATTACAATGGTCGATACAGAGTCCCACTGTATCTCTCCTGAGTCCCACAGGAGGGTCTTTATACTGCTTCACACAGTGTTACCAGAGTCCCACTGGCCTGCTCCAGAATCCCACTGAAGACTTCTTCTCCCTGAGTCCCACAGGGTCTTCTCCTGGCTCCTCGAGTCGCACGAGTAGCTCTTCTTCACTTTAAGCTTCTTCAAGTATCCTCAGCAGTCTAGGATAAAGACTGCTGGCCTTGATCTGTACCTCTGATCACTTGAGTTGATCAGGTCTTCTCGTCTTGCTCGGGCTTTATCACCTTCTTCTAAGGATGACCCGGCTTCTCTCCAATTACTGAATGCTCAGACAAATAATATCTTTATCTTCGGTCTGGTCCAGTCTCACTCCTGGTCTTGGACAACTCAAATGCACACCACTGATTTGGCTCTGTTCACGTGTGCACGTGCATGCATGCATGCATGCACTTCTCCTGTCCTCTTGTTGGTGCAGTAGACCCACAAAGGGTGTAATCAATTATAGCACACACCTTCTCTGAACTTCACCCACTTAGAAGTTGTGGATGGATCTTCTTTCATCTCCAACTCCTCATGCATTGTCACTACAATGCATGATCTTCTAATCATGTTGTGACTTTGTATCATCTTGATACAAGTTCTATGAACTTAAGATCAGCTCAACAATCGTCAGATGGTCATGGAGAATGTTTCAACCACAATTTCCAATACCACTTAGTGAATCTCCTAAGTGACATGCATCTTAGTACCATGGCCACTCTCCTTCACCACCAACACCATCACATCCTTTGACATTCACATCTTGAATCCATGACATCCATTCATTCCAAGACAACTTCATGCCTCATTGACAACAAATTCAACACAGTGCACTTCAACATCCAATTTTTGGAGTAAGATTTCATGAGAATTTGGAGTCATAACCCATAAGAGTTTGGAGGCGGAATTTAGAGAACTCGGATTCAAAACTCAGAGAAGTTCGTAACTAGATTTCGTATTCGGAATTTGTAACCAGAATTCATAGTCAAATGATACATAAGTTTGTAATCATAATTCGGAGTCGAACTTCTTGAGAGTTTGTAACCAGAATTCGGAGTTGAACTTTATAAACGTTCATATCCAGAATTCAGAGTTGAACTTCGAAAATGTTTGTATCCAAAATTCGATGTTGAACTTCTTAAACGTTTGTATCTAGAATTCGTAATCAGAATTCAGAGTCAGAACGCAAAGGAGTTTGTAACCAGAAATCTATGAATTCATATCCTAGAACAGAATTCTTTATATCTAGGTAATTATAGGATTCCGAGGTTTTGGTTTCAAACCAAATTTTACACTTAAGAAAATTATTATCTAAACAATAAAACATGGTAAGGATAAATTTTATTGGGGAAGGAAATTTTTCCTTACATAAGAATATTATAGATTAAAAGGAGTTTTTCCTTGAGATTAGGTGTTTGTGATTGTGAAAACAAGAAGGAATTGTAAAGTCATAAGGAGAACTTAATGACTCAACAATATCCCCCTTGAATGAAGCAATATAAAACTCATAAGGAAAAACTTATTGACTTCACAAATAAGAAAGATCCTATGCATTTTTGACTAGTATGTCATAAATTTTCATATGTATGTTATTGAAAATAATTATTCTATATCTTTTTATGAATATTCTTGATATTGAATTTTTCATGTTCATGGGAAACATGAAGTTTGATCATTATTATTTTCCTCCATTAATATTCAATTTTCATTATGCATGACATTTTACCTATGATATTATTTATGGATTGATATAATTATCATTTTATTGATTAAATGGAATGTGTTTTTAGTCATTCAACTTTCCATACTAATTCTTCATTATTTATTCATACAGAAATGTTGTTTAAGTGGAATGTGTGTTCTTTTATTTAACTTTATATATTGATTATTCATATCTATTTGGAATTTCATTCATTATAGACAAACCATAGTAATTATTTGATCTCCCATATATTTTTTTTCTTTCCCTCCAAAACTATTAAGTTTAGTATATATGTTATGAAATGATATAAGAGTGGTAATAAATATATTACTGGGAAAAGTTATATTTTAATTTTTTAATCAATTGTAATGTTAGAATCAAGTATGTATTAAATTTACCATAAAAACTAAACTATTCAATCCTTTGGGATATGATTCTATGTATCTTAAAGTAATATAATGATGTACAAAACCACCTTTAGTCTACTCACGTTAGGGTTAGTAAAATTTATATCAAATCATGATTAGTAGATACATTATGAACAAGATTTTTGATAATATAAATTATAGGATGAAACACAAGGATAGAATTTGATGATAAGTGTAGAAGAATATCATAATGTTTTGGTAAGGAAAAAATTATGTGATTGTATCTACAAAAAAACATCATTGTATAGACACTAAAAGTAGTTATGCTTCTGGAAAAAATTCACATAAGGGTAAAAAGTTTAAAAATGAAATGTTTTTATTGGGCACATCATTACCTTGTATAAGGTAATGTACATTACACCACATATGTTTTTTCACTCTCAGGGGTTTTGTTTGGGATTACTCAAAATTTCATTAAAAATAATTATAATGGTTATTTATGGATAATGGAAATGGATGACTGTGGGTAATCCATAGAAAAAATATAAAACTATGTGAAGTATAATAGATGATATATTTTAATATTTAGAAAAAAATTGAATTGTAGATTTATTTTTACAAATAATATGTTAGTTATATGAATCAAGAAACACATTCAGATTATGTTAGAATAATTTCTCTCTTCATTAACATAATTATTTTTGATTCTATCATGATTTAAATTGTTTATAAATGAAAATATATAAAATTAATCCCCACATATATTTTATATTATATATGTTATGTGATTCTACCAAGAGTAGAGATATTTTAGGAGACCCTTATGAAAAAACAACCAATTTGTTTTTTATATGTTTTAGTGAAAAAGAAAATGAATGAATAATTTCCTTACAAATGTGTTGAAATAATATTATAGGTATTGATCGTATTTAGGTTTAATGTCATGATTAATTTCATAGTAATAATAATCAAATATCATCTATTATAATTTAAAAAACTAGGTTGTAATGAACTATATAGTAAAAGGGTTATTAAATGACAAATTGTTTTTCAAGGATATAAATAAAATATTTTGGGGAATTTTTTATAAATTATATTAATATAGTTTTAGAGAAAGATCACCATGTATGATATGTGACGAATTTCACATCCAATAAGAATGTTGGGTTTGAACCCATGACTAAAGGATAATAAGGATTTAACAGCAACCATTGACCAACGTGATCCCCTATTTAAAATGCTATTGTTTTGAGTTATACAATGTGGGGAGTAAATATTAATGAAGAACCAGTTTTGTTTCCATTGAGGATTAGAGATTCATTTTTTATAATATATTACATGTTTTAATCAAATTGTTTATAGACAAAATTTATGGGTTGACAGAAACACATTCCACACTTTTATGGATCCCATGATCTATTAAAATTGATTTTTAGTGATTGAGGCATAACAAATAATTTTGGGATATTTATTTCTTTATAAAGGTGATTTAAGAAATACTATATAATGAAATGGTGATAATTAAATAAAACATATCAGGTAAGTATAATTTATTATATTCATTAGAAGAAAAATAAATCCTCAACACAAGGAAATTGATCTCGAATCAACAATATTACACTTTTACATTCATATGAACTAAATTGAATGGGTTCTTTAATAATCCCAATTTATTTTGTTTTTAATCCCTTTATATTTCATTTCAAATTTAATTGCATTTGATCAATGACCTCTACAACTATCTATAATTATTCACATTTTTTTACATGTCAATATCATAATTTTCCAACTATATTATCTTATAAAGAGATTAATTATGTGTTATTCTGGATGAATCTTGTACTAAATTTTATCTACAATTATTATGATTATCTATTAACCCTTTTATGATGTGCATTTTTTAACAATGGAATTCTAATATATAAAACCCCTAATATCATATATTTTGTTTTAATTATGAGGATAAAATTTATTTATATTTAGGAAAATGTGACACTACAAAATTCTAAAATAATATCATTTTCTTCAGTATATTATGTGAAACGTGATATTAATTTGACATTTTGTTTCAAAAATATATGTTTAACTTGGGTAAAAAGTAAGGTTCAGTTTTTTTAAATGGCTTATTTTACACTCGTTGACTAAAAACTAAGAAGCAATACCAATTTTTAGCGATCAACAAAATACTATTAATATAATTATTAAGTATTAAAATTATCAAAAAAACAATTTAATTGATGGTATGAATAGAATTAATTAAATTATGAAAATATGTATGTTTTACATGTTTATTAATTAATATATAATTATAAAAAATGGTAATGTATTAAAAGAAATAGAAATATTTTACAAAAAACAATTTTTTTTATCTTAAAGATGGTTTAATCATTATTTGTACACACAATTTAAAGACAATGTTCACCTATAGTATAAAATTTATATGAAACCTAATTAATTAATTTTTAATGATTAATACAAAAATTATATTAGGGTTATTTTTTGGTATTTTGTAATTGATTTCATTTTTTGATGAAACGAGTAAATTACCAAATTTTAATTGAAAAAATGGAATTTTGTTTATTTAATTTATAAGGTTATGTTTTATTTTTAATTTGTTTTCAAGTAGAATTTTTTTAATTTTATATAAATTAATCTAATTTGAGGTCATTGGAATAATTTTTATATTTATTTCTCCCATAAAAATCATTTTCAAATTTGATCATTTTCACGTTAAATCCCAAAAATATCATCGCATTTTTTAGATTAATTTTTAATTATTTTCAACAATTTATATAAATGGAATTTTTATAATTATGTTAAATATTTTGAATAATAGTAATTAATATTATTTAATATGTTAGACTTATTTTTTCACCATAAATATAATTGAAAAAAATTATAATTAATTACTACGATTAAGGTAAAATTGAGTTTAACAACTGCTTAGACATAATAGATAAGGGGTAAAATAAAATTTTAACTTTTTCAACACCAATTTTCTAAAACTATTTATAACCTTATCATTGTAGATTGATATTAATATTTTATTATGAATTTATTTCATTAATTTTTCATGTATAATAAGTTATGTATAAAAAATTCCTAAAAGAAACCTTCCATCACATTAATATATATAATGATTTTGGTTGGGGAAAACATCAAAATTTCAGTTTTTAAAATTCTTTTTAATGGTAAATTATTATTTTATCATGATAAATTATTTGATATTTTTACATTATATAATAACTTTAAATGATTAAAAAATACCACTATAATAAATATTTTGTTTACAATTTAATAAAATAAGTGATATTAGAAATATTAATTGTGATGAAAATTTCATGAATTATTATGTTACAATAATTTTAAATATTATTATATAATTATAAACCAGTTCAGACATAATATATTTTAATTCCATCATTATATTATTAATTTTAAATTTAAATAAATTGAATAATATAAATAAACACATGAATGTTATATTATAAAAAATAAATTTTATTGACTATTTTAAAACTATAAGAAATAATATATTCTACAAATTGATTATAACAAGTTAATTAATATTAAATAGGATCCATTAAATGATTAATTTTTTTGTAAAATGAATATATTGACTATTAAATGGTTTTAATTCTGTTAGAACACTTAAGGATAAAATGGTGTTTTCACGTTACATGTGCCTGTGTTAAAAGTAATTTTATGAAAAAAAATATATTCATTTGATAAATTTATTTTCATATTTATAATTACTAATTAATAATTATATAATATTAATAATTTAAATTTATTTATTAATAAAAAATTACCTAGGTTAGAAAAATATGTAACTATGGTAAAAAAGGATAAACTTGTGTAAACATTAAGAGTTGGGAAAAAATTGATAAAATTGAATTAATTTCTCTATGATGGAGGCTTGTGCCTACCAAAAATCTATTACTCTATTATTGATCAATTTTGGAGGTGTATTAGTAAAGGGATACCTAGAAATACTGTAAACATTTGAGTATTTACAAGAATGACACTGCTTCTCAATTGTGAAAGGGCACTCACTCCCCACACTTATTCACTCATCTCATGCAATTTTTAATAAAAAACATTTTCAAAAATAACACCTAAATTTCAATAGAATCATTTAATAACCCTTGTTTCTGGCATAAAGTCGACATAGTAAGGATTTAGTTCAGTCAAATGGATGATGCCCAAAGAAGAGTATATGTTCTTCAACAAGAGTCTTTATTTAATTTTTTCTAATGCTCCATAAATTTTTATTATGATGATTGGATATAATAAGATCAGTATAATATATATAATATTACTTTTTATGACAATTTCATTTATTAAAACTATATCCCCTTCAATAAAATGGTTTATGAAATCAGTATTATTGTGTATGGGGTACTACCATATTGCGAATAGATATAATATATTTTTCCATTGCCACCTATCATTGATGGGAATTATATTAGATATAGAGTATAATATATATATATTTATTTATTTATCATACCTTCTAATTCATTATTTAATATATTAATTATTACATTCCAATCATTAGGTGAGATGATAGAATAGCATTTGTATAAGGTAGACTACTGCCTCACAAAGCGATATGATTTTTCATTCACTAAAAAATTACATAGTAGGTGATATAATATTTTTATAATTATTATATGTGACTTTAATGATATAATTATGATATAAAAGGAATATTAATCACTCAATAATGATGATATATCAGTTTTGATTAATTATCCACTATATGATAAATGAAAATGTCATTCGAGTCTGTGTGGACTACCCCCCTTATGCAGCGATGTGAATCTACTTTCATCACCAAACCAAAAAAACCCCACAACAACACACACATATATATAACTATTTAATATTGTATTAATTATGTTATTATCATTCTACAATCCAAATTATCACTTCCAACCTTTCCATAATGGTCATAGAAAAATGGAAGACATTACTCTTGCGTTTGTACATCATACTGCCGCAATGATAATAATATCCTTCCTTTTTGGAATAAATCATTATTTATTATTTTTAATATTATATTTTATGTAAAATATTATAATTATGTAATGATTAATATTCCATAAATTATAAAGTATATAATTCTTTCATGAACGAGATCATTCATTATGAAACATGCTGGAGAAACAAGGGAATTAACACCTGAAACAATGAAAATAAAAAATGATTATTAATGAAAATTTGATAAAATATTATCAATTAATAATATATGATTAAATATTTTTTAATATGGAGGATATATTTGTTAATAAAATATTTAAAAATAATTTATTGGAGGTTAGATTTTGTTTATCAAGAATCAAGAATAATTTTTTATATTTTCCTCTCAATTTTCATTCTTTGAGATGTACATTATATTATTCAACTATATTTTTTCAATAGGTGTATATCAAAAAAATATGATCATTAATATAATTAATTCTTTATTATTTAATTTTTTTAAAATATCAATTTTATTTATTTCATCCATGTGTATTTGAATTGAAAATTAACAAATGGAAAAAGAAAATATGTAATCTCATGTTTTTGTTTAACTATTAACATTCCCATGAGTATATTTATTTCCCTAAATCATTTATCAGTTAAAATTAAATGTCTATTAAAACCCCATATTAATGTGTTATTGATTTGTTTAATGACTAAGCCTTATACCATTTTATATATGTTGTTTACTGGAAAATTATTTGATTAACTGGGGAAATATTCATAACTCTATATACTTTAGTCAATATAAATATTTCGTAACACAAATAGTTTATTTGTAAAAGAATTTATATGATATATGAGGATTGATGTTGATACGAAATACATGTTATGGGTAATGGTTACTAAAATCCCTAATTCATTAGTAGTCTCATGATAGAAAATCACTTAGATAATCCCTATTCATTTGTAACATGTCTATTTTATACTCTCTTGTGAATGGTCTTGTCATTTGTATTATAAACTATCTTGGGAAAAATCTTGAAGGTAAAGGTATCAATTTCATAGGTAACCTGAAATTTTATAATTAGTTATTTCCTTCATTTAGATCTAGTTTTCATTATCCCTGATATTTTCGATGTGATATTATTGATTGATTTATGTAATTATCAATTATTTATAAAATGGAATGTGTTTTTAGTTATTTAATATTAAATATGGATTCATTATTATGCATACATATAGTCATGTTATTTAAATAGAATTTCTATTTAGTTAAATAACATTTAAAATTGATTATTCATATTTATTCATGATTTCGTTTGATGTAGATTACCCTTACTAAAAATTCGATCTCACCATATTTTGATTCCTTTCCACACGAAACCATAATGTACACTATGAATAATTTTCATTGATATTAAAAAGAAATAATTATATTATCATGAAATTTTTATGTTGAAATTTTTATATTCAATTATAATTTTCAGAATCTAGTATTATTGTTTTTTACCAATACATCCAAAATATTCAGTCCTTTAAGATGTGATTCCTTGTATCACATGCCAATAAAAGGATGTATAGCCATGAAATGGGGTTTCTACAGTCTATGACATTAAATTTTGTATTATATAATGTTTAGTAGATAACATGTGAACTTGATTTAGGAACTCATATAATAAGGATCATAACTCAATGAAATATGTTGAGGATTACTAAAAAAGAACATACTGTTTTGTATAGAAGATATTAATGATTATTTCTTGAAAATACATCCTTTTATAGAAACTAAATGTAAATATGGTTTTGGAATAGATGTATATAGGGGTAAAACTCTAAAAATGGCTCATTGGTCTTCAATTGGTAATCCCCAGGTGATTTAAAATTGGACATACTGTGCATCTAGTTTGACACTAACATGATATATTTTTAGGATAAATCAAATTTACATTACAAACCATAATAATGTATTTTATTAGGTAATAAAAAATTACACTCCCAATGGAATCATTAATTCCTACGAGTGTGGGAAAAATTAGAAATATATATTATACCAAACCTTACTAAATACAAAGACATTGTAAAACAGATGTGTTGTGTCGAACCCATAGAGATCGAGAAATGAAATGATAAAAACTTGTCAAAAAAAGTTTGGGGAACTCAAATGTCTATTTAATGAAGTTAAACTAATGATGCGATTTTAATGAAATAAATTCAAATAGATTAGGACAATAGATTGGAATCAGATTCCTAGGGCAACATTTCAAAATTACCTAATCCTTACTTGAAAAATATTAATATAAGAGAGTTATGAATTATAAACATTTATCAAAAGAAGAAATGATCCTTACTAAAAAAATACCAAGGAATCATAATTATTTTTGGTAATATTAATTAAAATAAAAAGATGCATTATGTTCATATTCCCGAAAGCATAATAGTGATTCCATTCAGTAGTCTTGAATAAATCATCTCAATCATGTTAGTGTCCGTTAATTTTTTAAAAAATATAGTCAATGAATGAATAATGAAAAAAGTTGGAAGGCTAGAACGACAATATAACAGTAAATAATATCATATTTATGAGAAACAGATAATCAAACTATGATGGTAAAAACCCCCTTTGACCAATTACACTCTCCCCTATGGATTATAGCCAACCACCTTTAGTGATCACCAACAACGATTAAACCCAAATACATAGGGAAGTAGAAATATGAGAGTGGTACAATGTAATAATAAATGAAAAAATTTATTGTAATTAAAATATATTTCAATAAATTATTACATTGAATAACATAAATGACAATAGAATTGAAAAACCTATCTATGAAAAGAAGAAACACAAAAAGAGCCTCCCAGTAGTTGATCCTCCCCATCATGGAGTGTAACACCATAATTCCCTGACCATCCTTCCTATTTATATTCCCAAAGGCAATTAATGTCTTCTACTAGTTCTAAATATTGTTTAATTCATATAAAGGTTAACAGAAATCTTAAAATCCCATTAATGATATGCTGAAAATTAATGTTTTTTTCCATGTTAGGGAATTTAGTGTTGTGTAATATGATTACATATCTTGAAATCCTCTGATACATTTTCTTCTTATCAAGAATTATATAATGTTCACGGCATGAAAATTCACATCTTGTAATAATGTTACACATTGTGTAAAATTTTATTTCAGCCCTATATTCTCTACTTCGTGCTATATCTTCTATTTTATTAAAAGTTCTTAATGATCATCTTCAAAATCCGGTGGCATGCCTCGAGCGAACCTCATAGTGTGGCGTATATTTTTGTTCTTCAATTGTCATGTTTTATTTAGTATGCTTCAAAATTTAAATCATTCCTATGAATTTGAAAAAATTTAGTTTAGACCAATATATTTTATTACATAAATTAATATTAGATGAAATTATATATAAAAACCCCAAAATATATGTATACAATGTAGTGTTATCAAATAACCATAGGCTTGAATTAAGTCAACATTTTCCACCACATAAATAAATAGTTCACTATAAATCAAGAGGTATTTAAAATAAAGATAAAATGACTCTGTAGATGAGGATATGTAGGATACAAGTTTGATAATCATGTAAAGATAATATAGGATGATAAAATCAAACTAATCATTCAGGAGATTCAAAAAACAAGAGCAATGAAATACTTATAACACAAATAATGTCATCTCACCCCCCCCCCCAAATCATACTGTGATAGATTATAGAGAAAGTTATCAAAATTAAAGATTATTCCCCATTATGAAACAATTTTTTATTAAAAATATTTATTATTGGAATAAATCTTACATTCACCTCCAAACAACATAATATCAAAATCATCAGTCTGGAAAATTGTGATTTTTTATTCTCCCAATTCACAACCCATTTTTCTATTTGTTTAATTCTTTTGGAAGATGAAATAGGAGACATCCCACATTCAACAACTAACCGAATATGATTTTGATATCATCAGTCTAACAATCATGATTCTTGACCTACCCATGAATGAACTCATATTTTTTTATTTTAAATTGTTTTCCTATTTTTTTACAAAAAGAGTTATATACAATTTACTATAATGAATTTAAATATGAATCATCCCTAAAATCCCATGAATAGTACTTGTATTCTACCCTCAAGATATTAAATACCATATCCCCAGAAAACCCCCCACACTCATTCAATTGAATATCATGAAAAATATAAAGAGTATGGTACCAATGAAAATAATGTCTTGTAATATTGCTTAATAAAAACATGGTGATCCATGGTTTTTATATGATTATTAAATATCAATGGGACTGCGGGTCTCAATATGAATGTGATAATAAATAAAATGCCACAATCATTTCAATATTTTAGTTTTTCAGTCGTATCCTTGAAAAGTTATCAATGAAAGTTTTATTCAGTTTACATGCCCCAAGATTCACATAAGAAATACACTTAGAAAAATTGAAAGTATTAGGTTTAGATTCCACTCAATAATGGGAACACAATATAATTCAATCATGACATGTCATGAAAACCATAACTTCTATAATCAATACATGCTTGTAGGAATCAACATCAATAGATTCAATCATATCAGTAGTCATTTTCATGAAATTAAAAATTAAAGAAATCAAATTATTTTTAAAATTTCCATATATATATTTTTCATTGGTCATCATATTTAAAATTTTATTACCTATCAATATAATTATCCCTTGGGATCATGTATCCTAGATTAGTGAGTACAAGACAAATAATTCAATCATTTTTTGGGTAAATCATATTCAATTCAATTCAGGAAAAAACTAAATTTAGTTTTTTCTAAATCATGTGGAAACCATAAACTAGGGATATAGTAATATAGAAAAGTAAAAAATAGTATATCCCTTGCATTGACTCCTCTGAATGAGTTATTTAGGTTCTATTTGACTAGGTTCATGATCTTTATTTTGATGACATGATGTGAAATTTTACTATTCTTATGCATTCAATTTGTTCATGCATCTTTCTTCTAGGGGCCAAAATTTAATAAATATAAAGTGAATGTATAATACATTTATAATTTAAAATATTTACATTATGCAGTAACATAGTCCAACTATGGAGTGATTTATTGAATAAAATAAATTAAATCATATTCATAGGAATCATTTTATATATCTAGGATTCCTCCTAATAGATGCTCTCTTCATTGGACTTTTAGCTCAAACATGTACAATTTTTTGCTAATTAGAAAATTGTATAAAGATAACCTTGTTGGATTGACACACATCTAACTTTGTTTTTCATATGTGTTTGTCTTTATCTTTTCCTATTATAGGTTATCTTGTCCAGTGGTGTGCGGTAATTTGGGGATTGGTGTAATGAATATAATAGGAAATCAAAATCTGATTAGATTTCTAATTCTCTTGCTCCACCACTTCCACTTTATTTTCCTTAATTCGATATTTTGGATTGTTATCCAAAAATTGATACTTAGTTACTCCCCCTTTAAATCATTAGATAGAGTTCCACACATCTTTAGTATCAATAATACCCTTGAGGTTGATGGATGTTTTCCCATTGTCTTATTCCATTAATTTATCCTTATCCATCATAAATTAACTATATTTTACCTCATTTACTTCTTTATCATCCTAATTTATGACTTATTCATCCTCAAATTCTATATATTTTATTACATAGGACTCCACCTATTATTTCTCTTGAACTATCAAATAAAAAATTTCCATAACATTCCCTTCCACTTCATCATGATGTTGTAATAAAAACTATATATTTTATTCTTGGCCTTTTTGTGTGCATAAAAGGGAGGCAATAGGTTCTGATAATTTTTTCAAGTAATGAGGTTCACCTTTTCCAATTTTGTCTACATGATCATTGTAATGTTAATTATTCTCTACCATTGATTTATCTTCCCTTTTTATATCCATAGTATCAACTTCCTCCACCCATTGATCCTCTTCTTCTTCAACCTAATTCATAATTGTATTTTATTTTAATGGTAATTTACACACTAGATAATTTAAATTTTAAATAAAGTGAAATTTTTGAGTAATCAAATATCAATGTTCATTGATTTGGACTTCAGTATTACCCATCCTATTATCTAATAATGGAATGAACATGGTGAGAAATATGGCTAGTCAGTCATTAGATTTCTTCTCTGGTGGTTGTTCTGTATCAATGACATGGGCTTCTTACACCTATTTACATATGTCATCTTCAAAGAAATCCTTATCAACATTTGAAACTATTGGTAAGCTACTAATAATAAAATTTAAACATGAAATTATTTGGCCATGGCGATTAGTCAATTCCCCCTACTCTATGAGATCTATATAATTATAGTCCACCCTATTTTCTATCACATTATTGCATTGTGTAAGAAATATTGTTAGTTTTACTTTTGAGTGATACTCACACATAGATAATCATTGGTATCTTTGATAGTTAGGATCTCATTGATTATTATAATAGTAGGATTCATTCTATTCCAGAGTTTGAAATTCATTATTCTCCTGAGAATATGAATCATTCTGACCATCATCTTGATGTATCTAGCCTTCTGAATTCAGTACAATTTATGTTGTTAGATAACTCGGATATTTAATATTGTTTTATGGTGGAACAGAATAATAGTGACAGGACATGTAATACATTATAAAAAAATGTAAACTACTAAGCTTTCATATAAAAAAATTAAAAAAATGAAATGACCAAGACAAAAATTATTACACTAAAATGGGATAAGAAAATCTCTTGACCTAAAAAATTGGTCTCGAGACATCTATAATTCTCCTATGTTCCCCTTCAGTAGATCCAAAATGTGAGATTCATAAAAGTGTCATTAATTCCTGTAGTGGGGGATCATATTATAAATGTATATTATCTTGACCCTAACTAACTAAAAAGGTGTAGTATAGAAAAATAGAAATGTGAACCAATGAATAGTAGGGAATGAAATGATGAAAACTCTCAGAAAAAGGTTGGGTCACAAAAAATTTATTTTAATTTAATTAAAATAATGATGTAATTAAAAATAAATGATTTCAAGTAGAGAAAAATAATAGAAGGGAATCAGTAACCTAGTATGGTTTTGCTTAATTACTTTATCCTTATATGGAAAATAATCATATTAGATTGCTTTACAATAATTTTTTTTTATCAAAATAAGAAATGGTAATTCCTATTCTAACTACCCCATAAAAACAATTATTAATGGTTATATAAACCAAAATACTAGGATGTATTATGATTATATTTCTAAAATCATTAGAATATTTCTAATCAATGGTCATGAATAAATCATCTCAATTAATTTGGGGTACGTCCAATATTGAAAAAATATGGAAAATTATTCAATGATGAATAAAGTGGATATGTTGGAACAACATTATGCTATCGAATAAAATAATATTTACAAGTTAATGAAAATAAAACAATGATGGTACTCAACCCATGACCAATTCAGCTCTTCACTATGGGTTTTAAGAAACTATTTTCAGGTGATCGCCAATGATGATTAAACAAAAATTCATATGGAAGAGAAAGGATGGTATTGAAGTAGAAATATAATGAATGAAAAGATATATTGGAATTAAAATAGAGTCCATTATTTGATTAAATCAAATAAATGAAAAAACAGTAAGAATAAAATATACAATATGACGAAACCCTACAGTAGCCTTCTGATAGTTGATCCTTTGAACCTAGGAATTTAATTCTTCAATCCAATGGGATAACATCATATATATAATCCCATAGGTCATTAATGTATTCACCAAGTTAAAATTGTGTTAAATTGAAATCCGGGTCACATGAAATCTTAAAATACCATCAAAGATATAATAGAAATTAGAATTTTATGATATACCAGGGAATTACATGATGTGTAATATGATTATAGATCATGTAATCTTTAGATATGTTTTCTTCTTCTCATTTCCTATATAAAGTTCACATCTTGAAACTTCACATCGTGTAATGATGTTACATGACATGTAAAATGCTATATCAGCACCAGAATCATCATTTCATCATGATTATTTAGTAATGTGCCTTTGAAGTGCTCTATGGTCATCCTAAAGATCTAGTGTCTTGTCTGTATGGAACCTCACGGTGCGATGTGTCATTTTGTACCTCAATTTCCTTGTTTTCCCTAGTATTACTCTCTATGTCAATCCCTCGTACGAATGTAAAAAATATTAATATCAGGCCCATATATTATACTGAATCAGTTAATATTAATTTTATTCATATATACAAACATATGAAAATTTGTATAAAAAATAGAGTTATCAAATACCCCTACATTCAAATCATTGTTTTTCCTTGAGAAAAAACCCAACATAGAATTACCAAGGTTTTATACATCAACATGGGAATTTTTAAATTATAATGCTCATGAAAAGATGTTATAATTGATTATTTTTAAAGAAAAAAACCTACCTAAAAAAGAATCCAAAAATCATGCTTCATTTATAATGTCAAATAAAAAACATTTTACCCTTATCACACCAAATTTTCATTTTTTCATCAAAACCCATTCCATTTAGGATATACCTCATAATTATTTTTTTCACTCGTCACTCAATATAAATATTTAATGTAGCTATGTTGATACCCCATGTACATGATCCTAACCATATGATTTCATTGAGTCAAATTTCTCCACCATGTAAATACAAATATCAGTATTAATCATGTTGTCATTGATATAAGGATAAAAATAATCTATGGCTGAGGGTATGTAAGAAAAATATTGAAAATTACATACAGATCATGAAGAAGGATGAACTCTAACATAAATTTCATGATATTCAAAAAAAGAGTACAATGAAATGTTTCTCACACAAATAATGTCATCTCACCCCGTAATCATACAATAAAGGATTATGTATAATGTAATCAAAATAATAGATAATTATATCTTTTTTTCTCATTTATTTTTATTTTTTCAAAAGTCATGACTCAATAAAACTCACATTCACCTCTTATCTATATATAATATAATACAACAGTTAAAAAATGGTAATTTTTTATTCTCCCAACTCACAACAAATTTTTTTCTTTTTTCCCTTTTTTGAAGATGTCCTAGGAGAATTCATTCATCCACCATCTAGCCACATATGATTTTGAGATCATTGGTTTGATTATGGTGTTTTTTGACTTACCCATGAATCCATACACATAATTTTTTTTCTTTTTTTCACAATAAATGGGATATAAAGTTGAATATAATGAATGTAATTCTTAATCGTTCCCAAAATCCCATGATATCACCCTACAGTATTCCCTAAGGATACGGCTCCCATAACCACCATAAAAAAACCCCTCCCCCATACTCATTCCATTAAATATCAGTAAAGATAAAAATATTATGTTACGAAAAGGAATAATGACATATAAAGAGGATTAATAATGACGTGGTCATCCATGTATTCTATATTATTATAAAGGATGAATGTGTAGGTGGGTCTCATTACAAAATGGATGATCAATAAATTTTCTCAAACATTTCCAATGTGAACATGTTTTATCATAACATTCACAACATATCAATTAAATTTCTAGATGGTTTACCTACCTAAAGAATCACTGATGAAATATTCCTAAAAATAGTAAATATTTGGTTTATAATCCCACCACGAATGGGAACATAATATAAGTAAATCAGTTGATGGAATGAAAATCAATAATTAGTTTACATGATGTATGCATCTAGAAATTTGTGTCAATACATTCAATCATATCATAAATCATTTTCAAGAAATTTTAAATTATCATAATCAAATGACTTTTAAAATTTAAATTTCTAAATTTTTCATTTATGAGATTCATATTTAAATTTTTACAACATGTCAGCATACGTATCCTTCTTGCTGATGTCTTCATGATTAGTGTGTACAAAAAAATTAAAAACATATTTTATGTGGGTGAATATAAATAAATTTAGTTCAGGAAAATATTAATTTTTTTCAAATAATGTGGAATAAAAAAGTAGATATATATAAATCTAATCATGATAATTCAAACTCACCATCCATTGATGCATCTGAATGATTCATTCCGGATCATTCTGAATAGGTTCACGAGGTTTATTCTGATTACACAATGTTAAATTTTACTATCTTCATTCCGTTAATATCTTCATGCTTCATCCTTCTATAGGACCAAATATAATAATAAATAGTGAATGTACATGACATTGAGATTTTAAAAGTTTTTTATCAATTACTTACAAAGGAAAACCATTTTGAGATTTATTTAATAATATATGAAAAATCTATTTCCTAAAATGATTTTTTAATACCTGGTTTCCTCCTTGTAGATTTTATTATTTATGGTCATTATGCTCAGCCATTTAACATGTATATATAATTAAAGCATTATACAAAGATAGTCATATTAGATGAACCCATATCTATCTCTTTTGTGAATCTAGGGTAGTTTTTCTCCTCCTTTGTTGGTTCATCAAGGCTAAATTGTGGGACAAATTTTAAGGAAAAATGTAATGAAAATAATTGAAAATTGATATATGACATGGTTTTGTAATTAACCTTTTCTAACACTCCTTTATTTTCCTTAGTTTGAGATTTTGGATTGATTTATTGTCTTGAAGAATCATTTTCTACTCATGAGAATATATTAGGGAAGCCCATTTAAATTTATCCTCAAGAATAACCGTGAGGTCAGTGGATGTTTTCTCACATTCCTCTTCTTGTAATTTTTATTATTCCATCATAAATTTAATAGACTAGACCGAAAATACCTCATGATCATCTTACATTATAGCTTTTTCATCCTTTGATTCTATAAATTGTATTACTTCAACCTCCTCCTCTTTAGCCTTTTCAATTATGCAATCAAATATTTCCATCAAATTTCATTCCTCTTCTCTCAGAAGTTGCAAAATTAATACTCTTTGTTCTTATTGGTTTTCTTGTATGCATAGATTGGATGAATCATGTTCTGATACTTCATCTAAATCATGAGGTTCATCTTTTTCAATGTTTTCAACATGATGAAGGTAATGTTCCTTGTTCTCTGTCTTTGATTTATCTTCATTTTTTGTTCCAAAAATATTAGCATCCTCCAAACATTGATCTTATTCATCTTCAAACCAATCAATCCATGTGTTAGATTTTAATTATAGGTTTCATAATAGGTAATTTAAATTTAAAATGAATTTAAAATGGTGAGTTATAAAATCTCTTTATTCTTTCTGATTGAAATCAGTATAATCTGACTTCTTGTCTGATAATGTAATGAAGTTGGTGAGAAATGTTTCTAGTTTTTCATCCAAATTATTATCATATGTTTTCCCTATATAAATGAGATGGACTTCATAGACCTATTTTCAAGTTTCATCTTTTAAAAAACATGTATCAACATTAGAAAATATTGGTAGTCTGTCAATGATAGAATTGAAATATGAAATGATATGAGAAATGTGATTATTCAATTCTTCCTTCTCTATAAGCAGAGTCCCACTATAGTCTATCCTCATTTCCATCACATTATTTCAATGGGTGAGAAATATAGTTATTCAAACATTTTATTTCTTTTCTTCCTTGAATCATCCCTTTTTTACTTTGATAGTCAGGAGTTCCTCCATTGAGATGATAGTATGATTCATTCCACTATGTTTGTTGAAATTGATCATGTTCATGTGAATAGGAATCATTCTTAACATCATCCTATTGGGTCCATCCATCTAAATTTTGTTCTTCCCATGTGGTTGTATACCCTTTATATTCGATGTTTTTTAATTTTTGAGTGTAATAATAGTGACATGAAATGTAATGAATTAGGAACAACCTCACCAACTACTTAGAATGTAATATAAAAAATGAATTAGAAATCAAAGGCCTATACTATAAATAGTAAACTGAAAAGGGATAAGAAAATTATTTTAACAATGAAATTGGTCTAGAGTCATCTATAATGCTCTCAGAATCCTCAAAAATAGATCCAAAATTTTAAATTCCCAGAGAAGTGGTTAATTCTTCCAGACATGGATCAAATTATAAATTTATATTATCATATTCCATTCAAACTAAAAAGTTATAATATAGTAGAAGTTTGAGGTTGAACCCATAGAAGATCGGGAATTCAATAATGAAAACTCTCAAAAAAAATTGGTCTCTCTTACTTTATTTTGATATAATTAATCTAATAATAAAATTTAAAATAAATTAATTCAAATAAAAAAATCATTTGTGAGGGGAATCAGTTTGAAGGGGTGGCTTTGCTAATTTAATTTATACTTTCTTGGAAATATAATCATATTAGATAGTTTCACAATCAAATTCTTTTATCAAAATATTAAATCATCATTCCCAATAAAACTAGCTTAGAATAATAATTATTCCTGGTTACATGGATTAAAATACTAGGATGGATTGTGTTCATATTTCCAATAGTAAAAGAGTAATTCCAATTAATTATCATGAATAAATCATCTCAATCATGTTTATATTCATTAATTACAGAAAAAATATGGGCAACTGTTCAATGTAGAATAAATTGGACATATAGGATCAAAATAATACTATAAGAAATATTCTTTAAAAAATGGAAATCAAAAAATGATTATATGCTCCCATTTGACCAGTTTGGCTCTCCCCTATTGGGGTTAACCAACCATCGACGAATGATCACAAACACTGATTAAACCCAATTCTATATAGAAGAGAAAATATTCAAGTTAAGGAAATGGATAATGATTGATAAGATATATTGGAATTAAAATTGAATGCATTCAATTACTAAATCAAATAATGTATAACAAGATAGAAATAGGAAAATGATATATGACCAAATGGAACTCTAAAGTAGCCTTCAGATAGTTGATCATCTCCACCACGGAACAGAATGTCTCCATCCCATTGCAGACATTCTTATTTATATTCCCTTTGGTCATTTATGGCTTACCCATGGTCAAATTTATGTTTAATGGATGGCCAAGTCAAAATAAATCATAAAATCTCATCAAAGATATAATTGAAGTGAGCAGTTTTTCCCTATCAGGGAATTACATGACATGTAATATGATTACACATTATTTAATCATCAGATAAGTTATCTTCTTATCATGACCTGTATAATGTTCACGAATTTGAATCTCATGTTGTTTAATGTTTTTTCATGAGTTGTAAAATGTTATTTGAGTATTTGAGTCGTCATTTAATCCTGAATCATTAGTAATGTTCCTTTGATGTACTCAAGGATAATACTAAAAAATATGATGTCGTGTTGAGAGTGAAGCTCGTGGTGAGAAGTATCATTTTCATCCTAAATTTCCATGTTTTCCTTGGTATTCCTCCTAATTTAAATCCTCCATAAGTATTTTAATAACATTAATGTAAGGAAATGATATTATATTCAATAAATTTATATTTAATGAATTCAAGTTGAAAAACCCATAAAAATATGTATTAAAAATAGAGTTATCAATAATCAATGGCATATGTTAGACCAAGGATTATGAAAGGATCTATTTGAATATCAAATGGTTGAACTATTTATGTTATGTGATTTATAAAAAATTAAAATTTAGATGTATTTTTAAACACAATATTTTGGTTATAATAATTAGTAAACATATTTGTATATTCTTAAAATCATATATGTATTCAATAATGTAAGAGTTATGGAAATAATAATAGTATAATGAGTATATGAATGATAGTAATTTCGTAGACTTAAAAAATATTTCGTAGGATTTATGTGATCAGAGTCAACCATGATTGAAGATATTTTTGGGAGATATTTTTGGAAAACAAAATAATTTATATAATATTATACTAATTGATAAATTAATTTTAGGAATAATGAATTTAAACTTTCTTAGACATAATTTTAATGGTATTGATAACCATCAATATTAAAATTATCATTAATCCAAAAATAATAATAATAAAATAAGATTTATAATACATTTTATTAAAGTCAGTTTTATTTAAAATATTAGAAAAAAGTTTATTAAATGTATAATTTTTCTGAAGTACATGAATCATATTTTTTGGGGATCTAATGAAAATTATAGAAATACGGTTTTATATAAATCATACCGCATATAATAGAAGACAACCTATTGAGTCTGGAAAGGTAGTGGGGCTTGAAACCATGACTTTTCAGGACCCGTCCTCGGGGCCCATGTCGTGACTACCCCAAGCCCGCCTTCCATAGGCCAGGGGCTGGCGACTAGCACCAAAGGCATAAATCCCTAAGCTGGGAAGGCATTGCCTTTATAAAAAGTAAACACACACAACCATAGTAAACAACTAGAATCAAAGAACTAAAAAATACTATAAATAGAAGATGTGATGGAAAGAAAAAGGGGCCGGAAATATAAGCCCAATAGTATATCATAGGTACAACTGAAGTAAATACAACTAAAATCAAGTACAATCGAAAAAAAGAAAAATAGCTGAATGGTAATGAACATCTCCTAGATCGTCCTCCGAGGTTCTTACCTGAAGGGTAGGTACATATGGCCACCTCATCACTCCACATACATTATAATCCTCTGTGTACCGACTCATCGTATAGTCTACCTCCGGGTACCATCCAACCCTGGTTCTCTCAGCCTCTGTTAGCACTATCTGTCGTCTACATCCAACACAACGAGGTGAGGGAATAGCCCGTGCAGGGGTGAGTATAATGATACTCATTAGAGACCCCAAGACCCTCAAGGTATCACAATATCCAACGAGGATAAACCACAATGTAATGGAATCAATGGATAACACATACTGAGGTATATGCCCCTACATATACCTAAGTTATCTAGTAACCCATCTCAATAATGAGGAAACACAAAAGTCATTGACTCAGCTTAAACCAAGATTTTTAGTGTAGCATAGAATTTCAGATGATTTTTCGCGAATCTAGATCATCTTATTCTGACAAGAGGCACTGCTTCTGACTATACATAGTCTGACCCACACATGATCGATAGGTACTAACCCCTGCAATGAACCACACATAATCTGACCCACACAAGATCGGTCTATGCTGACCCACACCAGATCACTGAGCACTGACCCACATAGGATCTGACCCACACAGGACCAGTTTACACTGACCCACATAGGATTGATAAGTGATGACCTCCGTATGATCTATCTCCAACCTCTGCCTCACTATCAGCCCCTGGATTCCTCAAAGCCAGTGCGCTAGAGTTCCATAAAATCTTCCCTCGGGATATCGGTCATACCTTGATAGCCACCAAACTCCACAAAGGAGAAAATCAAAGGACCGCCTTGTCATAAGGGTTCCAACATGATAGACGGTACATCAATCGGAAGCCTGGTCTGTGTGTTATTAGCTTTCAGTTCAAAGGGCCTAGTCGGTTTTTAGTTTTAAACCAACCTGGACATACTCCAACTATGTCCAATAATCAAGTGGGGTAAGTCAAAAGAACTGTCTCACTTTAGGCCTTCAGTCACCGAAGATGGTTCATCGATTGGACACTCGTAGCATAAGATAGGGGAGAAAAGGTGTAAACTGGCCATACGGGTCCGGGCCCGGTCCGACCCGGTCCGCGGGTCCGATCCGACCCGTTACGCGGGTCCGATCTAGTCCAAGGAAGAGGCCGGGACCGAGGGGCCGAGCCGACCCGAAGGGACAGTCAGGCCCGAGTGGTCCGGCCTGAGTGGTCCGACCCGAAGGGGGCATGGCCGAATGGGGCCCGACTGACAGTGTCCTGGCCGAAGGCTCCCCAACTGAGGTCGGTAGGTGGCTCGTGTGGCCATCCAGCCATGCATGGGGGGGGGGTCAGTGCACGCCAGATTCAGAAAGAACCGGAGCTAGTCGCCGGTTCGTTGAACCGCAGGACCCAAGGGGTCCTGCCTATAGCGCGCAATGGCAGCTGACTTAGTCGTCCCACCTGGCTCCTCCACCGCATAGTGATAGCACTGCGGTTCTGCTGGCCTCTGCATGGCATGATGGTGCCACACCACATCCACTACGGCTCAGCCAGGCTGCGACTTCCAGCTCCTCCGTGCGGCACGATGATGTTGCACTCACCGTCCAACCATCGAGACCATCCTGGTCACGACTCTACCTTCTGGCACCGCCGCAGCCTTCCTGGCCGCGACTCAGTTCTCTACACGGCACGACGGTACTGCACCCTTGTGACGACCCAGTGGCCTTGCGCCGCCGGCATCTTCATGGTCCACCTCCATCGTAAAAAAATAAGAACAACCAAAGGGGGAGGGTCGGGTCGTGTTTGTGTGGTCTGAGATCTCCCTGTCATGTCAATTTCATTTTTCATACCATAATCCAGAAATTTTAACGACAAAGATAGAAGGATTATTGTCATATATAAAATAACTGAAATCCCCCTACCTCGATTGCTGACGATCGATGACAAAGTCGCGGAAAGGCGGGTGTCCTTCCTTTGACGTTATAAGAAGATGAATAAGTTGACGTCATCAGCATTCTTCAAGGACGACGGTGTTTCCTCTACCTACCCTGGTTGAAGAGGGAGAGATATTTCTGTCATTCTTCATTGGATAGGGGAGTTCTTTGTTTGGTGAATAATGTTCTCCATTTTCTTCCAAGGATCCTCTCTAAAATATCCGCCAAAACAATGTTTCCATCCCAAAAATAATAGACAATCTATTATTTTAAATGGTTGGAAAAAATTCAAAGGATTCAATTAATCAAGTTACATCAAATAATTAAATGGGTGAAGTTGGATCATTAAACAGATGGGCAAGTTGAAGAGGATCCCCACTTAATTGGGGATTCCAAGGGGGTTAAGGGAGTTTAAAGCCTATGTGGGCCCCACCTTAATAATATCTTCCCTGGGGAGGTTTTTCTCTGGTTGGTCCCACCACCATAACATCCCATGGGAGGTTCGGGTGTGGAGGCCCCCACCTCCAACCTCCCCTTGGTGGTTTCAATGACCAAAATAAAAATAAAGTTAAGACTTTATTTTTATTCAATTTAATTAAAAACCCCCAAAAACTAACTTCTATTCCCGTTAGAATGCAAATGCGGTGAAGGTCTCACTAAGCAATCATCGATGATGTGAGTTCAATGGTGCCCTAAAATTTCAATTCTGAGCACCATTTTAAAATTTATAAAATCTCGTACGTACGTTTACTAAAAATACCTGAGGAAAACTTCATAAATTGATTGCAGGCACACCATGCCTCGGAATAATGCACCGTAAGAAAGTGAAAACTCTTAAAATCCACATTTATTAAAAAAAATCGACAGGAATTCTGGGTCTTTACATTCTCCCCACCTCAGGACTTTAGGTCCCCATAAGCTATAACTCAAACTAAGGAAACAAATGCGGTTATTGAGCACACATCTGATCCCCCCACTCCCATGTGCTCTCGTGGAGCTTCCCATGCTTCCAACGAACCCACACCAGAGGTATCGACCATCCACGTAGGACCCGCTCCCGTCGATCCTCAATCTCCACTAGAACCTTAGTGAAAGTCGCCCCATCATCGATGTCCAGCTCCCCGTGACCGATGATGTGAGAAGGTTCATGCACGTATCTCCTCAGCTGAGATATGTGGAAGACTTCATGCACCCAGTGCAACTGAGGTGGAAGAGCTAAGCGGTAAGACATCTCTCCTACTCTACTAAGGACCTCGAAAGGTCCGATGAATCGCAGAGACAACTGGCCACCTCAGCCAATTCTCTGTAGACCTCGTCGAGATGAGACCCGTAAAAATACGTGGTCCCCATCCTCAAACTCCAAAGGCCTCTGTCTCCTATCATCATCTAACTTCTGTCTACTTTGTTCTATCTTCATCCGCTCATGGATGATCAGCACCTTCTCCTTTTTAGCTCGTACCATTTATGGCCCCACTAGTGCTGACTTCCTGGGGTCTGTCCAGCACTGTGGTGATCTGCAAGGTCGACAATACAAGGCCTCAAAAGGTACCATACCGATGGTGGAGTGATATCTGTTGTTGTAGGAAAACATCACTAAGGGTAACTGGTCCTCCCATATGTGACCGAATTCGAGGACACACGAACGGAGCATGTCCTCGAGGGCCTGGATGGTCCGCTTGGTCTAGCCATTCGTCTGAGGATGGAACTCGGTGCTCAAGGGAAACTCTATCGTGAAAGCTTCCTAAAACCCCTTCCATAGCCGGGAAGTAAAGTGTGTGTCACGATCGCATACAATAGAAGAAGTTACTCCATGTAAACGCACTATCTCTTGCACATAGAGGCGTCCCAAGATCTCAACTGATCCCTGCTCTCTGATCAGTATAATGTGGGTCAACTTGGTGAGTCGGTCAATGATCACTCGTATCAAATCGTGACTCTTTCATGTACGTGGATAAACCTTCATGAAGTCCATGGATGTCACTTCCCACTTCCACTCTGTGACTTCTAAAGGCTGAACCAAGCTTGCTGGTACCTGGTGCTCCGCCTTCACTTGTTGACAAGTGAGGCATCGAGAGACAAATTCTACTACTACCTTCATCATACATGGCCACCATTGGTGACGTCGAAGGTCTTGGGACATCTTCGCCACTACTGGATGTACCGCTAGAGGGGGAGTGTGGAACTCACTCAACACTTCCTTCTGAAGTGCTATATGTACCATAGTACGTCCTCTGAAAAGGATGATGTGCTTCCCACCTTCAAGAAATCCATCAGGTGCCTGTCTTGTAGATATTTGAGTACGTTGTGTCTTGTAGTCATTGTCCCCACGCTGCACCTCCCTAAATCGCTGAAGAATTGGGGGAGTGACTATAAGCGACTGAAGAAAGGCTTATCTATCTCTATACAAAAAGGATATTGGTAAAGCAACTAGCTGCCCCACCACCCCACTCAGCAGATGCAGGCCAGACCACCAACTGAGAGCATCTTCTACAATGTTCCCCTTCCTAGGATTATAGACTATCTCGAAGTAATAGTCCTGGAGAAACTCAAGCCAACGTCGTTGTCTCAGGTTCAGGTCCTTCTGCGAGATGACACACCTGAGTCTATTGATATAAGAGTAAACTGTAAACCGTTCGCTCAACGAACTATGGGTGAGACTTGCCAATTTTTAAGAACTCGACTACACCCTTCTTTGCCTACGTCCTACAAGAGCTGCTAAGATTTCTCCTTTGTCGAATAGAAAAATTTGATCCCATCCCTTGGATGAACCACGTCATTTTCCTAATATAGTTAATCCTAACAATGGCGATACATATTCATGCCATGGATGACATCGCAAGGCCTTGACCCTACTAACATGATATCCAATTATTACCCTCACCTCCAAGGGTTATGTCACACTGTTGTCATCAGTGTGTGGTGGGTCCCCTCTAGTAGGATTCTTGAATGTGAGGGTCAAGTAAACGGTTTAAACTAGAAAATATTAGTATCATCCACCAAAAAACGCATTAATGAAAATTTCACAAGGACAAGTGTATTTTATTACTATAGCTCAAATAACAAAGACACAATGAAACCACAAACAATGACATCAATGAAGCTTGAAGCATCATGAACAAAGGCCTTTATGCCTGGAGCTAGTCCCCCTTATGTCCACCTGTTCCCGGAGCTCGAGGTGAACCATATAGGGGTGGTGGTGGTAGGGCTCGATGACTCTGGCCATTATGCACTGAAGGACCAGCTCCACTGCCTCGTCCACCGCTCGGCTGGTGCTCAAGCTCCTACCGCTGCCTCTATCTCAGTGGATCCTCTAACGCCTACTGATCAACTGTGTGGGGTTTCTGACAGTCATGCTTTCTGTGACCATGTCCCATGCAGGAAAAAAAGACCATTCTCTGATAAAGGATCCCTCGATGTTCCCCAAGGTGAGGCTCGCCTTGTCGTAAAACTGGAGCATCAGGCTCCACCACATCTTAGTTGCTCCCTAAAAGAGACTAAAATCTAGGTGCACCACCATGTTAGTGGGTGTCCCAGCTGTGTGGAAAACGTGTTCTACAAACTCCAGCCAGCACCCAGCCGTCTGAAAATTTGTCTCACCTTGAAACCTCAGAGGCCTCTATCACTGGAACCCATGAAACTCATTAAAGTGGTGTGCATCGTCTACTGCTGGGGTTGGTGGCATTGGTGGCCCAATGGGTTCTGGTACCACTGGTGCCTCTACTCGTAAAGGGACCTACACCGAGGCCTTGTCACTCGATGGGCTGTCAGAGCGTACGACTCTCAGGGAACTAATTAGTCATCCACATGGAGGCATTCTGAACAGATGCAACACTGTCAAAAGATTATACCTGGTTGAGCTGACTTAATGAAAACTTTTGAAAACACACACACAATCAGTGTTTTCGTGCACTGATTCGAAAATCAGAAGTCAGGGTCCTGGTGTATGGATACGTTGGCCGCCGCACCAACACTGGACTCCCTGAACTAAAAACCACAATATGTATGCTTAACACTATTGCTTCATAGAAAAAATTGATCAGATTTATAAGTTCTGTGGTAGAACCGACTCCTCTGATACCAATTTTTCAAGACCCGTCCTCAGGGCCCGTGTCGTGACTAACCCAAGCCCACCTTCCATAGGCCGGGGGCTGGAAATGAGCACGAAAGGAATAAATCACTATGGTGGAAAGGCATTTAATTTTCAAAAAGTAAATACATATAATCAAAGTAAAAAACTGGTAGAAAAGAACTAAACAATACTTTAAACAGAAGAAGTACTGATATGAAAAAGGGGTCGCAAAATACATGCCCAACAGTATAGCACAGGTACAACTGAAGTAAATAAAACTGAAATCAAGTACAACCAAAAAAGGGAAAAACAACCGAATGGTAAAGAACATCTCCTAGGTCATCCTCCGAGGTTCCAACCTAAAGGGTAGTTATATATGGCCACCTCAGAACTACATGTCCGTCAGACTTATCCGTGTACTGAATCATTGTATGGTCCTCCTCTGGGTACCGTCCAGTCCTGGCGCTCTCGGCCTCCGTCAGCACTGTCCGTCATCTGCATCCTACACAAAGAGGTGCGGGAAAAGACCATACAGGGGTGATTGATACTCATTAGGGACCCTGATACCCCCAAGGTCTCACAATATCCAACAAGGATAAAACATAAATTAAAGGAATGAACGGATAACCAATACTTAGTTATATGTCCATAAATATTCCTAAGTTATCTAGAAACCCATCTCAAACATGAGGAAACAAAAAATTCATTGACTCAGCTCAAACAAAGATTTTTATTGTAGCATTGAAGTGCGTAAGATTAGTCGCGAAGCTAGATCATCTTATTCTGACAACAGGCACTGCTTCTGACAATACGGAGTCTGACCCTCACAAGATCGATAGGTACTAACCCCTGTAATTACCCACACATTATCGGTATGTGCTGACCCACACAGGGTTCGCTGAGCGCTGATCCACATAGGATCTAACCCGAATAAGATCGGTATGCACTGATCCAAACAGAATCACTGACTTCTGACCTCCGTATGATCTGTCTCCAACCTCCACCTCACTATCTGCCACTAGATTCCTCGCACCCGGTGCACTCAGGTTCCGTAGAATCTGCCCTTGGGATATCGGTTATACCTCTACCACAAGTAAACATTACAAAGGAGCATCCCAAATGAATTAAATGTCATAAGGGTTCTAACGTGACAGACGGTGCATCAATCGGACGCCCGGTCTCTGAGTTATTGGCATTTCTGTTCCTATGGCCCGGTTGTATTTCAGGATTAAACCAACTGGAATGTACTCCAACTATGTCCAATTCTCTTGTGTGGTATTCCAAATGAACCGTCTCACTCTAAGACATCCTTCTCCATAGAGGGTTCATCGATCGGACACACCCAGCCCAAGATAGGGGGCGAAAAGGTGTAAACTGGCCAAACGGGTCTAGGTCCGGTCCGACCCCATCGGAACGACCCGGCTTGACCCGGTCCGTACCGGGGCCCGACCTGGTCCCCGGGTCCTACCCTGTCCGTGGGTTCGACCCAGTTCGTGGGTCCGATTCGGACCGTGGGTACGACCCAGTCCGCGTGTCTGACCCTGTCCGTGGGTCCGACCCGGTCCGTGGGTCCGACCCGGTCCGAGGTAGCGGCCTCGCCCGAAGGGGTGGGCCGACCCAAAGGGAGAAGCCCATCCCGACGGGGCGGCTCGACCCGATTGGTCCTGCCCAAAGGGGGCCTGCCGATGGGGGCCTTGCTGAGGGCGGCCCAGCCGAGGGGGGCCCGGCATAGGGTGGCCCGGACGAGGGGGGCCCGGTCGAGGGTGGCCCGGCCGAGGGATTCCCGGCCGATGGCAGCCCTACCAAGGTTTGTACAGCTGAAGGCATCCAGGGTGAGGTCGGCTGGCTGGCCCGTGTGGTCTGCAGGCTGGCTCGCGTGGCCGGCTGGCCACGCATGGGGGGGGGGCACCCCCTGGATTCTGTTGGAACCGGCACTAGGTGCCGGTTCGGTGAACCGCTGGACCTGAGGGGTCTCGCCTGTAGTGCACACTGGAGGTCGACTCAGCAGGCGGCCCTTGGTTCCTACACTACGGTGCGTCGACACCGCAGCTCTGCTAGCCTCCGCGCGGCACTACATCGTTGTGCTCATCATCCAACCACTGGGGCCCTCCTGGCTGCGGCTCTTCCTTTCAGCACTACCGCGGCCCGCCTGGCCGCGGCTTGGTTCTCTACATGGCACGACAGTGTCGTGCCCTAGTGGCGACCCAGCGGCCTTGCGCCGCTCTCTTCTTTGCGGTTCACCTCTATCGTCATAAAATAAAAACAAAGGGGGAGGGTCAGGCCATGTTCGTGCGGTCTGTTCCCTCCCCGTCATGGCGATAACATTTATCATATCATAATCCAGAAATTTTAACGATGAAGAACGAAGGTTTATACTCATATATAAAATAAGTCAAATCCCCCTACCTTGATTGTCGATGATTTTTGACGAAGTTGTGGAAAGGGGGACATCGTTCCGTTGACGTCCGAAGAAGACAAATATGTAGACATCGTCAACAATCTTCAAGGAAGAAAGTGTTTCCTATTCGTGCCCCGGTTGAAGAAGGAGATAGAGATTTCTATCATTCTTCGTTGGAGAGGGGCATTCTTCGTTGGGAGAATAATTTTCTCTTAGTTCTTCCAAGGAACCTCTCTCAATGATCCACCAAAAAAATGTTGTCATCCCAAAAATAATAGACTATCAATTATTTTAAATGGTTTCAAGAAATCAAAGGATTAAAATTAATTAAGTTACATCAGTTTATTAAATGGGTGGAGTTTTCTCATTAAATAGTGGGGTAAGGTGAAGAGGATCCCCACTTAATTGGGGGTTCCTAGGGGGTTAAGGGAGCTCAAAGCCCTTGTGGGCCCCACCTTAATAATATCCTCCCAAGAGAGGTTTTTCTCGGGTGGGCCCAACCACCATAACCTCTGATGGGAGGTTGGGGTGTGGTGGCCCCCACCTACAACCTCCCCTTGGAGGTTTCAACCACCAAAATAAAAATCAAGTTAACACTTTATTTTAAATTCGATTTAATTAAAAACCCCCAAAATCTAACATCCATTATCGTTAGAACACAACTACGGTGAAGGTCTCACTAAGCAATCACCGACGCTACGAGTTCAATGGTTCTCTCAGATTTCAATTCATGCACTGGTTAGAAAGTTATAAAATCACGTACATATGTTTTTTGAACATACCCGAACATAACCTCAATTATTTATTTTTGCACACCGGGCCTTGGAATCATGCGCCGTCAAAAACTACAGACTTGTAAAATTCCCATGTATTAAAAAATATTCCACTGGAATTCCAGGTCTTTACATGAATGATGGATGATAAGTGTTTAACATGAACAAATGACATATTTCATATCCTGATTAATATGACTTTATTTTTAGTTTGATTATTTTCCAATTAAATATTAATGACGAACCAACGAGGTTACCCTTCTTGTTTAGAGAATCATGTATTTTATTTAATAACACGTTCAACCCTATTTCTATTTATAAAATAGTTAGAGGTATAAGGAAATACTTATAAGTTTTTCATCGAATATCTATTGAATTAATATTTTTTTAGTTCTTTGGGGAAAAAATATATATTTGGATATTAATTTCATGGATTATGTCATAGAAGAACATCGTAAGGATGATATTATTCTTATTAAATAAAAACATATCATGTTAGTTTATTTCCAAATATTTATATGTTGTAAAATAATTCTTTTACGATTATGAAACTGATCTTAAACTAAAAAATGTCACCATATTACATTTATATCTGATTAATTATATTGTATTTTAAATTATCAATTATTTATAGTTATTAAGACCTTAATATAACAATGTTCATTCAATATCATTTGTCCAATGACCCATATCACTCTATATAATTATTTATGCTTTACCACAGTGATTGTATTTTCATTTTCAATAATTTTCCCCTCTATAAAGTGATAGTTATGTGTAACTATAGATAAATTTTTTAGATCCATTAAATTTTTTATGAGGATGTTTTATTAAATTTTATATTACATGTGAGTTTCAAGAAATGAATATTCAAATATGAAATGCTTGATACAGTAGTCATGTTGAAATTGTGAGGATAATTTTTCTAATCTACTAAAAAGGTAACGCTCCAAAATATTAAATTGATAGAATTTTTTAAATAGAAAATGTGTCACCCAACATTGTGATTATCATTTTTACATGAAATAGAATGTTTATCCTATATTACATGCAACGTATAGTTTTTTTCAAAATATTATGTTACGGGAAAGTCTAGGTTTTACCAAACAACAATATACTATTAATATTAATATTTAATATGAAAATGAATTCATACATATTGTAATGGTGGGTTGGAATAAAAATAAATAAAATTTTTAAAATCATATTTTATAGATCTTTATTATTAATCAATTGATTTTTAATAAGAGAGTAAAAATTTTAAAGAAAAAAAATATGTTTTAAAAAATTGTATTTTTCTAAATGATAGTTTAATAAATCTTTGTCCACATAATATAAAATTAATTTTTACCAATTTTTTAAAATATATATGATAATATAAAAATTATTTATTAAATTTTAACTCCATAATTATCTAAGGGTGTATTTTTTAGATTTTTCTGATATGATACAATTTTTTGATGAATAGAGAAAACACGGAATTTTAGATTAAAATATCATTTTTTTATATAATATTTAAAGTTAGATTATATTTTATATTGGTTTTATACTATTATATGTTATATGATATATCCATAAGGCTAATTTATCTAATTTGAATAATATTCATAAAAAATTACTGTATATAAACATTGTAAACTTTTGAACATTATCAAATTAAAACCTTTTTGTCATCGACATATATAGGATCAATATTAAATTAAATTCAGAAAATTTTGTGAATAAAATTAGGGAAAATAGAATATATATATATATGGAATCAAGATTATTTATACTATGTAATAATTTTAACATAATTATTAATTCTAATTATTAGTTAAAATAGTTAATATTAGTTACCATGAATATTGTAAAAACAAATTTATCTAGGGGTTAAATTTAATGTACACTGGGTAAAATGACCTACTAACTTTTCCAAAATATATTTGTTTGAAAAAGTTACACCCTTATAAAATTTTCCTTCATTTTTGTGTGTTATTGGGATTCTATTATAACAAATATCATATATAAATTATTATGTAACGAAAAAGACAATAAAGTAACACTCATCAACATCAATATTTTTAATGCTTTGGTTTTGGGAGAAACAACTTATGTTAACATATAAATGTAATTTTTAAAGATAAATGACTATTTTGATGTGATAATTTATTATAAATTTTATGATGAGAAAACTTATTTAAATTATTTAAGACCAAAATACATTAAATATTAAGTTAATAATTACATTAGATAAATAACACTAAATTTATTATAGTGATGTAAAATAAATGGATAAATTCAATAATGTCAAAATTGATGCTACAGTTATTTTTAAATAACTGATATATTTTTGAAAATATTAGAGTTACCAAAAAATATTTATTCTAGAAAGTGATTTTAAAAAGTTACCAAATATCAAATATGATCCATTAGTGGACAATTTTTTCATTACTAATTACTATAGTATATTTTAAATAGAAAAACCTATGTTACTGCATTTAGGGTTAAAATAATGTGTTTTCACATTTCATGTTCTTAGGTTAAGACTTATTTTCAAAACATATAAGATATTGATTTGATAAATTTTATTTCCTATTATAATAAGAATGCCAAAATTGCCTAATGTGGTTAAATTAAATTTAATCTTAATGATAAACTACCTAGTGTATAAAAACATGTTACCACACTAAAAACAAAAATGGTAAAATTTAGTAAAAATAATGACTATGGAATAACTCGATAAAAATGATTTCTTTTTTTAGGGTTGTAGGTTTTTATCAAACAAATAATGCCTCTATTACTATATTAATAATTTTTTTAGGAACTGAAGTTAATGAATAACTCTAAATGAAGATTAATTTAAGTATTTACAAGAATCACACACCTCCTAAACTGTAAAATGGAAGTAGCTCCCCTCACCACTTCACAAATATCAAGTCATTTTTCTCAAACAAAACTATCCCAAAAAGTCTTTAATTTCCCTATAATAATATTATATTCATTTTTTTGATAAGACACACCTATGAATTATTTTGTGCAAAAAAAATAAAGGTACCTTAACAATAGGTAATGTTATTCGAAAAATGTATTGACATAACTTATTTCCCCACATAATTTAATTTTTGTTATACATTTATGATATAATAAAATTTGTATTTTTCATATACATGGATGTTTTTATAATACATGTATGACATAAATTAATCTCCAATTCTATCAAATGGGATAGGAAATAATCATTTATATTTATGGTTTACTAATATGTTGCGAACCATTGCCATTATTTCTTTCCCTTACCACCTCTATATACTGGGTATTATGATTGATCCAGAGTACATTAAAAATATAAAGATAATTATTAAACACATGGAGTATTTATATAATATGTAAATAATTATGATCGATTTTGTAGGAGACATGATAATTTCACTTATGTGTATGGCGTACAATAGCCTCACGAAGAAATTGGATTCATCACTCACTAACGCTTTATATGTATGATTGTAAGGAATAATGATTATAATTATATGTGATATACAGGATATTATATTGAAATTCATGAAATTTATATCATTTTTTAAATATAATATATCATTTTATTTTTTTACCCTGCTACAAAATATAAGACGATAACATTGTTTGTGTACATGTGATTTACCACCTTCACAATGTGATATGACTCTCTTTTTTAAAACACACCACGTGAATTATATATATAATTATATTATACGTTATTAATTTCATTATGATAATTATTTAAGGGAAATTTATTACTTTAATCATTTCCATAAGGATCAATAAAAAATGAAAATTGTTAATCATGCATACGTACAACCAACTTTATCCATGTCGTAACATGCATGATTTTCTGTAACCATTATTAATGACTCATTTTAAAATGATAATTTATATAAAATATATTAATTATGTCATTATTATTATTCTTTAATTGATAAAACTATAAAATTTGTTCCTGAAATAGAACTTTTCTTACAAAACAATCATGAAAAACCAATGTAATGAACACCTCTATCAATGAAATTATATAAATATTATAAACACATGGGTTATAAGATGTTCTGAAATGTCCATATATGATATCATAAATACAAATATGGTTTTATTATTTGTTCATATCTTTCTAAAAGAACAATATTGGTTGTAAAATCACATTTTACAAAATGAGATTATAAGGTAATGGATTTTTTTTTTTAAATTCAACTTCATTGAGATGAATGTTATATGACACAGTTTTCTTATTTAAAGTGGTATATATACTGACTGAACATTTATTTTTTATTTCAACAATAAAAGTCATCCAATAAAAATCAAGGTGGTCTTAAATGATGAAGAACTAGTGCATCGCTATGTATCAAACCAATACATTCCTGGGGTAGAGTACCCACTCTTATAAAGACCACCAAGGGATCGTTAACTTTACTCCCCTGAGAGAGAGAATCCAAAGAAAATTTGGCCTCCCTGGGAATATGTCGAACCACACAACCATTACCCATATACTGGATACAGCCCCAAACGATGTAATTCAAACACAAGGGCACCTCACCTTTCTCTTGAAGCTCCTGCATCAAAACCTCTTAGTCTGATTCCACTTCCGAAACTGACAATGATAACCTTTTTCATAGTCTAATTCCCTCTACCAAAGCCCAACCCTCTGCACCCATCAAGCTTCTCTATCCGTAATAGCTACTAAATGTAGCTATCACCAAACCACCTCTATCTCACTCCAGACCTCCTTACCTCATCAATCCATTTACGCATGATCCATCCACATTGAGTTTCAATCCGTATTCCGAAGGGTGCCATCTCACCCAGCCCCCCTTCTACCTCGGACGTCCCACTGTTCTACTAACAAGGTCATATACTGCAAGGAAGTTCCCCCCCCCCCCCTTAGCAAATAATTAAATTCATAAAACCGACCCTTCATTTTCACCAGTAGGAGAGATAATAGGGACCAACCCTCCCATCTCACTGTATTTTGCGCCTCACATAGGACCCAGTATATCAAGATAACATTGATGCTGTGTATTCTGTTTTTCAATCCATTCTGATCCTCTCTTGAGAACTATCTCTCAAAAAAACTCTTGAAAATAATTACTCTCAGCCTTGAACATACCCCATCTTTTCACCTTAGACCAGAGGCAGCGACCAATTCAACCCTGACGAACAGGTGAAAAATCAAATCCATCTGAGGATATGCACAACAGTAGCACCATGATGCCAGTTGTATTCCCAAGATATGAATAGATTAGTGTTATTGGTAAACTGTAAAAATACTTGATCATGAATGCACAATTTAATTAAAAATGAAAACATATATTTTCAAGAACAAATCATTATTCCCTCTAGAACGTTCTTTCATAGCATATATATTAAACTTAATGGATTTATCAGGAAAGGAATCAAAATAAAGTTGTGATCAAATTCCCAGTAAGGGATACAAATAGTGGAATATATCAAGAATCCATGAGAATAATAAAAATTTCAAGGTGAATAAAATATACCTATATTTGATAAGGAAAATATTTTATGAGAGAAATAAATTATTCAGTAATTTTGGAATTATCATGACATAAAATTCATGGGTTGAGGAACAATTAATGAATTTACCCCAATGCATCAATAGTCTCATTAGATGAAATTAGTCTGATGAAACCAATACATTTGTAATTAGAATGTTTGTACATTATGTTTATAGGTCAATAATGTTGTTTGCAAAACAATTTTGTGAAATTTATTCACATTAATTGTAACATGTTCCTAGGAAACATGATGTCTGATAATTAATAATTTCCTTTGTTTAGATTTATTTTTAATTATCCTTGAAATTTTCATAATGTTTTTATCTATGAATGAATTTCATTTTCAATTTATTGATTTAATTGAATTTTATTTCTATTATTTACCATTCCATAGTAATTATTCATTTTATATTCATGCATTGGTTTTATTTAAATGGCAATATTATTTTGTTATTTTCCTTCGAATTTTTGTTATTCTCACGAATAACATATATATTCCAATATTTGTAACTCATAATATGAATTTGAGCTCATCATTATTTTGTTTTTTTTTCCGAGAAATCCATTAAGTTTAATATATTTTCTATGAAAGGAAGTTCTGGAGGGAATAATGCTACGTTCATGAAAATATATGTTTTTATTTTTTAATTAAAATATACATTCATAATCATGTATTTTTACACTTTACCAATAACAATAATCTATTCATCTCTTGGACATGTGATTCCTTGAATCTTATGAAAATTAAAGGAATCATATCTCCAAATCCACGCTACTGGGGTCTGTGTCACTTCCCAATTTATAATATTCATTACATAAAACATTATAAATGATATAGCATCATTAAAATGTATATATTCAAATATAAAAAAATAATGGATAGAATATATGATACGGGACCATCAAATAAATGTATTTTTGGTGTGAGGTGATTTTTTTTCTTTGTGATATTATTATAAATCTTTAATTACCTATTTTACCAATTATCATGGTAAAAAAATTTCTATTTTAAATAATCATAATGTCAGAAAATAAATCAAATATTATATATATTTATTTGATGATTACACATATTGAATTATTTTTTGAAAAATATTAAATAATGATGTGACATATTATTATTTAAAATAAAATATGAAAAACAAGAATAAAAAAGTTTTTCTTTCAAAAAACAACCCTGTATAAATTAAATTTATTTAATAATAAATGAATTTATAAAAATAATTTAAAACCCCATCATTGAATTACTAAAAAAAGAACAATCGAAATTTTAAAACTAATCGAAACTAGATTTTTTATTTTTAAAACATTAAATGAAAATATATTATTCAATAAAATCATAATTTCACGAATGTTCACTAAAAGGTCAATCTTTTCAAAAATATTCAATATTTAACAATAGGATAATTTTGATATTTTCATTTAAAAATTAATTTTATTTTATGAAATAGCCTTTCTAAATGTTTTAAAAAATATATATGCCATTTTTGAAAAAAATTAATATTTTTCAAGAAATCATATATTTAAAGAATAAAATAGATTTAATAAAATTTCAATAACTATTTCATAAGATTAATCAACACATTTTTATTAATTAGAACCAATATATATATAATTCAAAAAATATTAAATCATACTCAATCTCGCTATATTAATTACTTGGTTTTTTTTAAAGAAGGTGATGACATGAACTGGTTTCCCAATTCATGTCATCAAAGGAATTTATTAAATGTAAAAAGAGATAAAGTACAAACACGAGGTGTACTGTTAATACACCAGTAGGGAAACAGAAGGTGTACAATGAAATTCAAGAAAGCCATAGCCATATTGTAAAAGTCACCAATCTGCAACAGAATCCAGACAAGAGCCCATCCTTGAAGCAATCATCAGCAAGCAACAAGCTAATCTAGGTAGAGAGTGCACTTTCCAAACCAAAATGCAGCATTATATAAGCTGTCAACCATAATATAAAAGTCACCAATCTGCAACAGAATCCAGAAAATAGCTCATCCTTGAAGCAATCATCAGAAAGCAAAAAAATAATCCAGGTAGAGTGTGCACTTTCCAAACCAAAATGCAGAACTAAACCAGCAGTCAACGGCAGACCAAGTCAAAATCAGTTTAGATACTACACATTCAGATTCCAAAAAAAACTCTGACAAGAGAGCCCTTCAAGAAAAGCAGTAAACTAGTTCTTCCAGATAGCCAAATAGAAGCTCCATAAGGGTGAAGAAGAAATCCGTATACATCCCTCCATGATTTGTAATCAAGCTCATAAATAGAGATAACCATCCAGAATGAAAACCTCAGAATCATTGGCAAAGACAAACAGCATGAGGTCAAACTCCAAGAGTGCAGGAAAAATGAAACCAAACTCCAAGAGGAAACTGTCTTTCAATTCAGAACAGAAATCAAAGCGGCAGTGATTCATCCATCCAACTCATTCACATCAAGCAGAAAGGAACCATACTGATTCAATCTGCTAATGGATCAGTGAAGCAGACCAGAAAATCCTCTTAAAGCATCGTAATAAAAAAACCAAACAACCGGATTTAGAAGTCCAGTTTATGTCATAAATCAAAAAGCAGCCTTCAAACTGTTTCACAATCAGTAGACTGGTTGAAGGCAGAAACTCAAACAATACTACAAACAACCATCAAGGGTTCCAGCAAAAGGTTTCAAACGACCACAGGAAACAGGCCAATCCAAGTTGAGCAGACAAAGACAGAATCAGAAGGAGAGTAGTGCAGAGTTGAAATAGGGCATAGAAGTTCCTGCAAGGCTAAACCCATTTGGATATCCACTGAGCAGATCAGATCCAGATCCAATAAGAAATCTCTGAAGGAGAAGGGAACCAGAATCATGAGTCACTTCCATGTTATGTCCTTAAAATCAAAATTTTTATTTTTCACAAATTCCTCAGCCATTTTGATAAAAATTCTTTTTCTAATATCAAGATAAGCCTCAGCTGTCAATTCACCATTTTGGTAACTTCTAAAGGAAGTTGTATCATGTGCGACAATCCAAGAGTCAAGCTCCACTGGGAATTTCAAAGACTCCTCAAACTGATAGGCATCCCTTAGAGCAGGATCATTATTATCCTCACTTGATGATGAATCTGAATCCGAACATTCAGAGGATTGTGAGGGGTCAGGTAATTGTTCAAAAGGTGCAGGTTGCGGAGGGACCTCAACCTCATTAGCCTTGGCAGCTAGAGATCTTGTGATAATAGTCCTTTCACTATTGGCATTACCTCGATATTTTCGGGTTTTCCTGGGATGTGGAGTGATAAAACCATCAGAATCAACTATACTTTTTTTTCCTTTTAGAACCATCATTGATTCATCATTAACTTCTGAAACCTCCTCATTAGTGCCCCTATCCTCAAGTGATTCATCTCTTTTAACTTCAGATGTGCTGATTGAATTGTTGTGATCTTTTCTAATAATTTCATAAGTCTCATGATGTTGCAATTTATCCTTAAGAGCAGTGGTGTTATCAAACTCAGTAATGGCTATGTTAATAAAATCTGAAACTTGCTTCCCAGGGACTTGTATGGTCCGGTCCATACTAACATTTGCTTGATTAGAGGAGTCAGAGGGGCCAGCTTCCTTGTGACTGTCGTTAGCCTTTTCAATCCATTCTGATTTCAATTTTTTAGAGCCTAATTCAAAATTTCCACAGCTGAGAGAATCATGTCCTAGCCTAAAACACTTCATGGAATAGTCTGGAACTCTCTCATAAACAACCTCTTGTAAGAATCCTAAGTCACCACTCTGAATCCAAATGTTCGAGGGCAGTGATTTTGAAACATCAATCTCAATGCATATCCTGGCTATTGAAGGTCCTCAAAGAGTTTTTATAGCTGCATCTAGCCTCAGAGGATTTCCAATGAGTCTGGCAATAGGAAATAAAGCTTCCTGTTTGAACAAGTGCAAGGGATGTTCTGGAAATCCTACCCAAATGGGGACTATCGGAGGTTCAGAGTAGGGATTAAAATCTGGTGTCCACTTTAATATTTTCATTAGACAACCTTCAAAGGACCAAGAACGTTTGACCCACAGTCGATAGTAATCCTCTTCAGAGTTTAAACGAAGCACTATGTGGGTGGGATTCAGGAGACCTTTTTGAAATCCCGCAAAACCTATAGATTCTAGAGCAGTTCTAAGATATTTCATAGAAGGTCTTTGGTGTAGAAATTTCCCAACTAAAAGAAATCAGAGGTCCGATGAAAGAATATTTACCTCATCAGTTGAGAAAGCAATTTCCAAATGCCCTCGATGACGAAAGGATTTAGGAAGAATTTTTAGATCTGAAGTCGCTGCATCCTGCGAGCTGTGATTTGCAATTGCTTTTCCTTTGACAACATCAGCATAAGATCGAGAGTTAGGGTTCTGTCGCGGCGGGCGATGATCCTCTTCCTGTCGGGTCTTCATCTCCCTTAATTACTTGGTTATAATGGTCATATATAAATAATAATATTTTATGGTCCATTAATGCTAGGTGTGGAATTTTTCATATTCTATTTAATGTAGGAAATATTTTAATAATATACTATAGTATGTTCTCCCCCTATATAAGAAATTTTGTACTCAAAATTGTGAAGTCATTCTAAGTAATTGAGTGTTGAAATTTGAGATTACTTTATTGAAATCATCATCTAAAAATTGGCATATAAAAATTAATCCTCAAAATATTGAAAGTTAAATATGAAGTTCATGTTGAACAACACATACATAGGATTTCATGTAGGAATACATTTGTAAGAACTTGTCACTTCTTTTATGTTATGGATCATAATTTAGGTTTGTTTGAAAGAAAACACAGAAAAGAATATTTTCTATGTTCACATAGTGTACTTCTTAGAACATGTCGTGTACCAAGCATACCATGTAAAACCATGTTTTGAACATGTAACAACAATGTACATGGCTATGTAGTGACCTAGAAGACCAGCTTATGACGGGGGTTAGTTGAGGCTAATACAAGGAATGTAGCTTCGATGAACACGCAATGTCCATTTCATTTTATTTCATATATCAATGCGGGATAACATATCATTTATAGAAAAACCTTTTTCTTCTTGTGTTTTATACAAGAGCACTGTAGAATTACGAATGAAGTTCAGTCTCCCAATTCTCTATCTTAACCCCAATTGTGACACCATCAGGTGTGCTGGAGTCCCACTAATGAGTTATCAATACCCCTTGATCAATTATTCTTGATTTATCTTCCCTTGTGGGTTATTGAAGGTTGGCTATTTTAACCATTCTGTAGATCTAGACCGATGTACGCCGATTCAATGGCAGATGTTCGAGTATTTTGATCATATGATATAATGGTAGGTGGTTTGTGAATCTCATCTTTTTATTTGGATTATATATACTCAAAGTTACACCTGACCATGTTTTATTTATTTTTTGATATGGAATGTGACCCTATTTCTATCTGTTATGGTTTGATTGATTGATAAAGCACTACTATAAATTTGACCTTTTCCAATGCTTCTATACCAACAGTTTGAAAAAACCGTTGGTATAAGTCCCCGTTCCCAACGATTTTGCAAAATCATTTGGGAAGCCCACTTTGAGGTCACTTTTTCAAATGGTTTTCCAAAACCGTTGGGAAAGGGTATGGCTTTCCCAACGGTTTGGCCAAACCATTGGAAAAAGTCCTCTTTGTGGCCAATTGTCCCAACGGTTTGGACCAACCTTTGGGAAAAGTATACTTTGAGGTACGTATCCCAATGGTTTTGCCAAACCATTGGGAAAAGTTCTCTTTGTAGACACGTTTCCCAATGGTTTGGCCAAACCATTGGGATAGGTATGGCATTCCCAACAGTTTGGCCAAACCGTTGGGAAAAGTCCCCTATATACCAACATCACCCCCAAAATCACAGGACTTATACCAACAGTAGTCAAAACCGTTGGTATATGTCTATACCAACGGTTTTGACAGACGTTGGTATAGGTGCTGTGATTTTTTATCAAATATTCTTACCGAGAACATTATATAAATAAAAATTTAAAATAATTATGATAATACACACATATATTTATGACATTATGTTCACAAAATGCATGTTAGGTTAGTGGTTAGGTCATTTAATGATAAACTATAGGTCTTGGGATCAAATCCCACTGAATGTTTTTTTTGAAATGCATATACCGATGGTTTTATGGAAACATTGGTATAGATTTTCATATTACATATAAGATCAGTTTTCCAAACCGTTGGTATAGGTCTATACCAACGGTTCTCCCAAAACTGTTGGTATAGACCAATCCCAACGTCTTACTTGCCCACAGTTCTCCAAACCGTAGGTATAGGCTATACCAATAGTTTGGAGGCCTATACCAATGGTTCCAAACCGTTGGTATTGGTTAGTTTCTCAGTAGTGAAGCGTTGTTCCTTATGCATAAGGTTAGATCCCTTATTAAAGGGACACCCCATCGGTGTGTTTCCCTAGTTTGATTTTTTATAGAGGTTTGGAAGAGGTTTCCTATGAGGGATAATTTATTTTCCATGCCTTGATTGATTAGGATGGAGTTTAATTATTTATATGAATTGAATGTGATATTCAATATCAATGTTCAGCCAAGTTGTAGTTTTTGATTACATGAGTTGCATGTTAAAATATGTGAACTATTTTTCCAATATACCATGAGAGCCTTGGTCTTGAAAGACTGAGAGGGGTTCTATATTATTTTCATTGATAAAATATGCATACTATTTTTTCAGTCGACCGTGAGGGACTTGGCTAAGGAAGAATGAGTGGGAGTCAATATTATTTACTTTGATATAATATGCATATTGTTTTTCTATTGGACCATGAGAACATTATACTAGAATGACTTTGGGGATTTCAAAATTATTTGCTTTGATATGATATGTACACAATTTTTTTTTCAATAGACCATGTGATTCTTGGACTAGGACGGTTGAGGGGACCTCCAGATTAATTAGACATGACCATAAGAGCCTTGTTGTAAATGATTGACCAAAGGGGTTAGATCGTGAGAGCATTCCTAGAGGGTCGTTATTTATATAACTGATTCTATCGGCGGCCAAAGGGGATAGAGTTTGAGAGAATTCACATAGGGTCATTTGTGAATAGTTAAGTGATTATGACACATCTAACAAGCCAAAGAACAAGATTGGATTCAGTCTTACATAAATGTTTAGATGGTATTATGAGGCGTCTATTTTGGTTACATTAATTACATGGGGGATACAAAGCTTAGGCTAGTTCCCAGGGCTACCTAATTCAATGGATGAATAATAAATGTAAAATGAATGTAATTGAAATTTTTAAGATTTTTTACGTTTGAGTACTTCCTCGTTTATTTCTTCAGTCTTGCATATATCATGCAGTACATATATATAGTCACTGATAGTGAGGGACATATCTTTTGGTGGTTTCCTTCTGTGATTCTTCTGACACCCAGTTTGTGACTTGATTTTGGTCCAGAACAGATTATATGATTCCAGTTATTTATAAGGGCATGCACCCTTATTCATCAGGCACATGATTTCTATTTACATATTTTTTAAATATTAATTATTTTTTGTATACTCTATCAATGAGGAAATTGTTTAACCATTATCAGAACCTTTCCCATACTCCTACTCAGCATCCTATGGATTTTGGGGATGTGTGGAAAATGTTATGTGACCAAAAGGGTATGGGGCACCATTGGGTGGCACCCAGATACAAGACATTATAATGTGGTACAAAAAACGTTTTCTTACTTGGTTTTTTTACACTTTGCTGACATTATAAGGATGAAGGAAATGGAGTTTGGTAATTAGTTGTGCCCGAAAGTAGCTAACCCATGTATAGGGAAATCCAAATTACCTGGAATACTGATTTTTTTGTTTTTCAATTATTACAGTTGATCTGATTTCACTATTGGATGATACACTTGTTTTTCTCTATTATCATTAATATTATTTGAGGTATTATTCTGTTGCAACCCACTGAGACTGGGGTCTGCCATCTCATGAATCATATAAGAACCTACTAAAGATCATGTCATGCATTCTCATCATGCCATATAGGGTTAATTAATGATTTCATTCTATTGTGATAGATGTTGTTATAAATATTCATGTTGTTGTGATAGATTCCATGATAGAATACCTACTATTTAGATAGGGTATTGTTATATGTAAGGTTTTATTTCAATGGATGACATTATTTGGTCCATAAGGAGTTATATGCACTCTTAGATCCAAATTTGGTCGATCATGTTTGTACATTAATTGAATTATGAAATGATAAGATATTAATAAATATTCCAAACATTGATTCACAAATATTATGGGCTCTGATGCATCATTACAGGGAATTCCTTGGAAAAAAATTTAGATTTTGGGGTTTTCAGAGAAGTTTTAGAGACTTACTGTCTAGAAAACCCACAAAACACAGAAAGTTGTGTTATGAACACATGCCATGTGTTATTATTTTTTTCTGGAATACATGTCTTTTCTTATGTACACACCGTGTACCATATGTACACACTATGGATTTGTTAACCGTGTGACTGACTATGTGAGCGGAGACACAGGGCTGGTAAATACTTAGCAGAACACACCGTGTATTGGGAGTACATGTTGTACCATATTAGACCGTATTTCTGGATGTGTGACTAACAACACGGGTGGATGGAACATTAGTAGTACCCACCATGTCTAGAGTGTGAATGCTACACAGGGTTACACCAACATAACTGTGTATTTTTAGATGTGAAGATGTACCTAGGCTGGAGGGAAAATTCAAGTACATGCCATGTCTTAGGAGGAACATGTCTTTTGTACGGGGTGTTACATGACCAAGTTGGTATAAAATCTGGCCCATTTTAATGCTTAATGGAACACACCATGTAGTGGATCTACCCGCCGTGTAACCCTATTTTGAAAAGCATGAAGGCTTTCCATCAAATATTTTGTTCCTGAACTTCTGATTTATAGTTTGTATTATTCTTATTCTGAGTTTCATCGCATGGCAACTGTTTTGGGAGGTGACGAGTTATCACAGGTTATGAGATTTTTGGATGGATTTATGTATGAAATCCAATCAAAGGATAATTTTTTCAAGACGACGTCAATAATTTCTATAATAAACTAAGCATTGATTACCAAGAACAATCTGAGGGAGTTTGGAACTGTGTACATGAGCGGTTCACCATCCAGTGCTGGTACTCCTTTAACTAATAGTAGTGAGCTCTGGAGGGAGCCTTCACCCGGTGATTCTAGTAAAAGGTATGTATCATTAGGTAGCCATGTGAGGTTCTACTAGTGTCGGAAGGTTGGGACCACGAGACAGAAGTGGCTGAGATATCTAGTTTAGTGCTGATCTTTTGATAAAATGGGTCATGTTTAGAATTTTTGTTGGATGTTCTCACCAAAAGTGAGTGAGAGAGGGTTATTTATGACACCACATATAGAAGAAGTTCAAATAGTTCCTCATCATTTAGAGAACATGATTATTTCATTCCATTCAGGATGAGGAGGTGGCTATGGCTGCGGTAGCCAGATGTCATATTTTCTGCAATAGCAGGGTGTATCAGCTCAGGGTATCAAGGTAGGGTCGTAGAGATGTGGTGAAAGTAAATGTTATTCAATAGAATATAACTGGTAGGAGATGGATCCCATACCCTTTTCAGATTTCGGTATGACACTAGTTTCATCAGTATTAGATTCTTCACTTTTTGGTATGAGGGATTCCCATAGTTTTATATCGGTTTCTCTTGTGGATATCCTTGGGATATGTATGTTTACATTAGATGATGTTATGGTGATAGACACTCATTTGAGGATTATTAAAACTATTATACATTACTGCATGGAGTTTCCTCTTGAGGTTGGTGGGTGTCACTTATTGTGGGTTATCATTGTCTTAGAGATGAAAAACTTTGATTTCATTCTCAAAATAGACTTGATGGTATCCTTTCATGCCTTTATTGACTACTATGGATGTAGAGTGAGTTTTACCTCAGAAGAGGGAAGTTCATTTCAACAGAAGGTTGAATGGGATATCCAAGCGAGTATAGTTGGACTCAAGAATCATGGTATGGGAGGAATCCAAAACCAAATTGCTATATTATATCTAGTTGATAAGGGGACATCAAAAATATACATTCCTCTAGAGGCGGATATTTTCAGAGTTTTCTTTCCAGATGAATTTTTTGGATTTACTCTGGAGAGAGAGGTGGATTTCTCTATTGAAATTGTTCTAGGAGTGGCCTCAGTTTCTATTCCTCTTTATAAGATTGGAAAAATAGAAATATAGGAACTCAATAAGAACTTAGAGGATTTGTAAGTGAAGGGTTTCATATAACCCAGCACTTCCCCTTGGGATCCGCCTGACCTTTTTGTGAGGATGACAGACAATACCCTCATAATATATGTGGATTATTGAAAGATGAACTATTTGACGGTCAAGAATTGATACCCTTACCGAGGATTGATGATCTCTTTGATTATCTTCGAGGATCTTGTGTATTATCAAGGATTTATTTGAGATCTGGTTGTTATCAGTTGCACATTATACCATCATTTATACCTCTTACAGCCTTTCAGAGTAGGTATAGTCTATAAATTTATTTTGTTAACTCATCCCGTATTATGGAAGTGGTTGCTATTTTCCTTGAAATGATGAACCAAATGTTCCATCCTTAGATGGATTCGTTTGTGGTTTCCTCCATCAACAATATCTTGGTGTACTCCCATTGTTTACATGACCATTACCTCATTCTTGAGATTTTATTGTGTACACTGAGAGAGAATTACTTATATCCTAAGTTCACAAAATGCAAATTTTGGATGGATCTGATTCACTTCTTGGGAAATTTCAACTTAGAGAAAGAAGTATCAGTAAATCTAGCGAAGGAGAGAGTAGTAGTTTCATGCGAGCATCTAAAGAATGTAATTGAGGAAAAAAGTTATCTAGGGCTAGCTGGTTACTACAGAACCTTTATTCTGGGCTTTTCATGTTTAGTGGTTCCATTGAATGTCCTAACTAAAAATGGAGTGAAGTACTTGTGGACATATTCCTGCAATTCATACTTTTAGGAGATGAATGAGAGATGGACTTGTTCACTGATACTGATTTTCTTGGAATCGGGTAAGAGTTACTCCATTTACAATGATGCATCTTGTATTGGGATTGGATCATTACTTATATGGGTGGGAAGAGAAGTTGCATGAGAGTCTTGGTAGTTGAGGCCACATGAGAAGAACTACTATATGATCGATCTCTACATAGCCGTAGTTTTTTATTTCGTTCACTGTTTGAGACATTAATTACTAGGAGAGAATTGTGTGGTAAGCAGTGACCAGAAAAGCCCCAATTATAACTTTAAATAGTGTGATATGAATTTATGATAGCCAATGTTAGTGGAGTACCTTCAGTATTTTGACTTTGATCTTGCCTAAACCTCTAGGAAAGGCAAGACAGTGGCTGATGCATTGATCAAGAGGACTAAGATACATGGAGTTTAAGAGAGAATCAATGAATGGAAGCCTAGGGATATCCTCTCTAAGATGTATATTGAGGTTCACAACAAACATGGGTCGATGTTTATTTCTTCTGTAATAGTTGCCTCTACTCTACATGATTGAGTGCGAATGAAGCACCTATCATATTCTGAAGGCTTAGTCCTATGGGAATGATTGTTAAGAGAGGACCCTACTACTGGGTGGACCATATGCAAGGATGTGGTTTTGAGTTTCATTGGAACGTATGGGTGTCCACAAAAAAATTCAAGGAGCTGTTTTGAGATTTTGATTCCTCAGTATGGGCTTTTCATCTTAGTGTCACCAAAATGTATCATGATCTACATTGTTAGTTTTAGTTTCCAGGCATGAAGAGTGATGTGCATGTTTTTTATGAGATGTTCCACCTATCAGTAAGTGAAGGTAGAACAAAAGTGACTAAAATAGCTATTATAGAAGTTACCCATTGGCGAGTGGAAGTGGACCGATTTCATGAAGGATTTTGCGATGAGTTTAACTCGGCTGCCTTGAGAAAATTATGGTATATGGGTTTTTGATTACAGACTCTTGAAGGATTCAAATTTCATGCCGATCAAGGAATCCATCATTGTTGATGACCGTGGAATTTTTTACATCCATGAGATAGTACTTTTTCACTGGGTTATACACACTATAATTTTAGATAGGGATGCATGTTTTACTTATTAATTCTTGCAGGGACTACAATGGGATCTTGGTACATAGGTTCTTCTGAGTACCACCTACAATCCCATAATAGATGGCCATTCCGAGCGCACGATTCAGGTTTTGGAGGACATGCTTCGAGCATGCATCTTGGATTTCAGGGGCTCTTGGGATGGACACATACCCTTAGTGGAGTATTCATATAATAATATTTTTTAGAAATGAATTACATGGATCTTTATGAGGCTTTGTAATGTAGTCCATTACGATCACCCCCATATTGGCTAGAATCCAGAGAGGCAGATATTTTGGGACCTCATCTTGTTCAGGATACCATTGACTAGGTGGAGTTTATTCAAAATAGAATGGCTACTACATAGGCTCACTAGATATATTGTGCTGATAGAAAAAGATAACCTCTAGAGTTTGAGGATGGATATCAGGTTTTCCTACCTTTCATACTGAGGTTAGAACAATGAAGGTTGGGGTGATAGGGGAAGCTTTCACTGAGGTATGTATGGTCATTTGATGACTTGGAGAGAGTCGGTCTAGTTTCCTTTCTGTTTTATTTACCTTAGAGGTACTAGGATATGCATGAAGTGTTTCTTGTTTCTCAGCTACGAAATTAATTTTCTGAATCATATAATGTTTTTCATCTTGAAGAGGTTGAGTTGGAGGTCGATTCATCTTTTAAGGAAAACCGTATTTGGATTGTGGATCACAACCATGAGGTTCTTCAGGGCCGGTCTGTTTCTCTGGTACGGGTAATATGGATGCAAGGGTGAGTGCAGGATGCGATTTGGGAATGGGAGGCCGATGTACGATTGTAGTGGCCAAGTTTGATCATAGAATCATCTTCACCATCATTGGAAGGAAAATTCTGGGATACATTGCTCTAAGGGGGTTGTTTTTAAGAACATGGATCTTTTATTCAGGTATGCATTTTTTTGGGTTGTATTGCGGAAAAAGGGAGAAAAGAGGATTTTTTGAGTATGCATAATGTATTTCTTAGTATACACCGTGTACATAGCTTACATTGTACAACCACATTTTGAATGTAAAATGGATGAGTAAAAGGCCATTTAGTGACCTGGAAGACCCGATTAAGTCGGGGTCCGGTTAAGAAAAATACATGGTGTGTGGTTTTATTGAACACACCATATACATTTCTTTTTATTGGATTTATCAGAGCGGGGTTGTTTCCCATGTCCAGAAACACTTTCTTAATAACATGTTTCATATATGAGCACTTTGGAATAATGAATGAAGTTCAATCTCACATTATCTATCCAATAGCTAATCGAGACACTGTCGGTGCGTGAGAATCCCACTTGTGGGTTCTGAAACCCTATTTATCCCTTCTTCCTGATTCATCATCTTTTGTGAGTTATTCAAGGTAGGGATTATTTTTCACCCTATTGTAGATCTACACTAATCTAAGCTGATTCAAGGGTCGATGTTCAATTATATATATTGTACGACATTTAGTTAGGTTGTTTGTGCCTTTCGTTGTTTGACTTTAGATTATATGTGCTAAAAGTACAATAATCCCTCATTTTGGGTATTTCATGATTTGGAATTTAACCATATTTTTACCTACTATTGATTGATTGATTGATAAAGGGTTGTTGCTTATGTGTAAGGTCAGATACCTTTTCTAACGGACACCCCATGGGTGCACTTCCCTTCTTTAATTATTTATGGCTATTTGGTATAGGTTTTTTGTCAGGCGTAATTTTTTCACTAATATGATTGATTAGGATATAGTTTGATTTATTATGTTATATTCATGTTATATGCATTGTGAATGATTATTCCTGTATTAGTTTTAGATTACATGAGCTTCCTGTTATAAAATGTGCAATGTTTTTACAATGGACCGTGAGGACTTTGGACTACGAAGAATAAAGGGGTATTCTAGATTACTTTCATTGATCTAATATGCACTTTTTTTCCAATAGACAATGAGAGCCTTGGACTAGGATGACTGAGGGATATTTTAATACAAATTTAATGTGAGAGCCTTGGACTTGGAAGACTTAGGGGACTTTATATTATTTACATTGATATAATATTCACACTGTTTTTCCAATAGAATGTGAGAGCCTTGGACCAGGAAGACTTATGGGAATTCCATATTTTGTCCATTGATATGATATGCATGTTATTATTATTTTTTCAATGTAAAATGAGACCCTTATACTAGGAAGGCTTAGGGGACATACAGATTCTTTACATAGCACCCTGAGAGCATTGGTGTAGATGATTGACCAAAGGGGTTAAACCATGAGAGAATTGCTACATGGTCATTATTTATAGAATTGATACTATGGTGGACCAAAGGGATTTTACTATGAGATAATTCCAAAATAGTCATTTGTGAATAGTTAATTGATTATGATGCATATTCCAAGGCAAAGAACATGCCTGGATTTTCTATTTTTGGATTGTTTATATAGACTTATGAGAAATATATTTTGGATACATTATATGGGGGATACAGATATTATGCTAGATACTATTATTACAAAATTGGAAGGATGAATAATAAATGATAAATGAATGTAATTTAAAACTATCATATTGTTTAAATTTGAGTACTTTATAGCTTATAGAAACATTTCATGAATATTATATGCTATATATATATATATTTACTAACATTTAGGTTGATATCTTATGGTGGTTTCCCACTGGGATTCATATCAATCCCTATTTGGGTCATACTTTTGGACCCAAATAGATTATATGATTATAGGTATTGATAATGTAAAGCTACCTTCTTCATCATGTATTGATTTATGTTAGTGTGGGGGAGAATGGGTTCAAGCAAAGGCATGAAATGATGTTGGAGTTTAATTTCTTTTCCTTTGTGTTGGATTGTATAGTATTTCTAGCTTTGGAAAAAATTTTGGATGCCTTCTTAGACACATGTGACATACATCATTTATATATATACATATTCTCTAAATGTTTTATTAATATCATCCTTTCACTATTTAAATATGTTGTTTATTTATTAATTATGTTGTGTAAACTCTTCCAAAGAGGTAATAGTTTCCCCATTATCAGACCTTAGCCCCCACTTTTAGTCGGCAAGCTATGAAATTTTGGGAAATGTGCTTGTGGTTTTGTGACCAATGGGGTACGGGGCCCCATTGGGTGGCACCTAAATCAGGGACATTAAAGTGTTAGTGGGAAGTGAAAATATGGATATAGAAGACAAAATTAATTTTGAAGGACTAAATGAGAGTGATAGATAACATTGAAAGGAGAAATCTAACAAACACAAACACACAATGTTTTGAAGGATAAAGATACAATCAATTTATTAGAAATAATGGTAATAGGATTGCATTTTGTTTTAAGATCATTTTCATATAGTTTTGGATATACATTACCATCTATAATGATCATATAGAAATATACAAAAATGATATTTATAAATTCATTCGTTAATCATTTTCCACCATAATTTCATCTTTTCCCCAAATGAGTAGTATAAATGCTAGTTTTTTTATTCTTCAGTAACAAGGGTAGTCTCTTATTGAATAATATATTTCCAAAAAATGGAAAAAAGATACACCTATTGTCTTAAAATATTTTCCAAATCCAAAAAAAGAATAAGATAGGATATTTCCCCAAATAATAATCATTCATACAAATAAATTCAAATATAATCTCCATAGACTCAATAATATCCTCAAATGATCAACTTTGATCAATTAAAAAAATTAAAATCCTGTATAGTTTTCAAAATATTCAAATCTATTTTTCAAGAAAAACCATTTTTTGGACTTATCTCAGTGTTTGATAAAGGTCAGTGTTTAGAATTAATCCCTTATCACCCCTCTATTGTGAGTACAATCCATGTGGGCTTGCAGGATGTGTTGGGTCATCACTCGGTGTGTGGGTATCCCTTTTTAGAATATAATATTTATATAATTCCTTTTTGATATGAAAAAATATGATGAAATTTATCTAAAATATCATTATTTATAAAAGATCATATAAACCAGGGTGGTTATTACTAACCATATACTTATTTCTAATAAATGAATTGATAATTCTCCGTTAAATAACATATTATATTCTAAATATTATAGTTACATATAACTCAAAAATATAATAAAATCAATAAATATCTACCAATTTATTTCCATCACATTATACCTTGAATGTGATATAAATTCCTTTGAACATAAAAAAACATTTATATATATATATATATTACTATATTATAACTCATGAATCCCTATATTATAAATCCTTAATTATTCATCATTTTTTTATCAAACATTATTTTCCATCTCATTTGAATCATCTCATTACCCATTTTCAATTTTTTTTATCTATTATAGTTTTAATATATAATTGTGTGTGTCTTTGGATTCCTAAGGATGAATATCATTTCATGGGAAAAATTACCTAATGTTCAAGGATGGATTTTTTTAAAATAATGGAGTTTTGGTATAAATTTTTTATTGTATTTTTTCTGGTTCTCCCCATGTTTTGAGAACACATGAGTTGGTTTATGGTTTTATTAAAGAATCTATTTGTTTTTGCTGACTATATTGAATTTCCAAGACTTATAAGAGAAAATGGCATGATATTTTTCCAATTAATTGATTTGTTGGAAATGTTTTTGACAGATTGATTTAAATAATAGATCACATCGTAAGCCTTGGGTACTTCGGTGGAAGGAGTAGAAATAGGGATCGTCTACTATCAGGGGTTTTCCCATGGGTATTTTCTCTTCTCCATAAAAATGGGTTTAAATGGAATTTTTAGAACCTTTAGGGGGATAATTTATTGGGTGATCCCCTAATCTTAATGATATATGAATATTGATAGAGGCATGATGTGTATGGTATTTTCTATGTTAGGGAAGCATGGATGAGGAATTCTGACCAACTGTGATCCTTGGGATGATGTTACCTAGGCTTCTCACAAAGTTGTAATCTTATCGATTTTACTTTGTTTAATGTAATTCCATGATTTGATTTTAAATTTGATACCTATGGTGGGTTTTATATATAAATACTTTCATATATAGATATGAAATACATTTAATATGATTTACCTATATTATTGTGTATGCTATAAAATGGGAAACTAAAGGGGTTTCCATGGATTTGATATAGAAACTGATAAAATATTATCCATAATTTTTTTCTTCAAAATGTATCATTATTAGATTATTTTACAGTGACTTGTAATGAAACACCAAGGTGAGATCATAATGATAATGTTATCTCACACACTGTGCACTACTTCAATGGTGCATAAACCATGTTATTTTATTCAATATTGTAATATGAAACGTCTCGTAGTGAGATGGTGAGGTTTTCTAGAAACTAGGTTTTAGTAAGACGATGGTGAGATGGTGGGAGTTTTCCCACACTATCACCTGTAGATTTTGGTGTGTTTGTCGTAGTTTTACAGTCTTTTATTATTGTACATTTCTCATGGACATTGTTTTTCTACAAATTTATTTGTATCATTTTATTTGTTATAAATATATCATGGAATATGTATATATATATATATATATCACTATTTATGATGGATAATTTATATATTCTATGTATCAGCTTTGGGGTGAGTGAAGGAATTCCATCTGGTTGTTATTTAACTCGCAAGAAATAGTCGCCAACCTGTGGGGATCTGGGTAACACCCATCAGGTATTTGGAGAATCTGGTCAGGTAATAAAGTATCTTGTATATCTTGGTTTTTCATTACACATTTGTAACATATCCCAGGTTAAATTATTTTTCATTATATTCATTATCTAAGAATGTTGGATTGATTGGATGTACGATTTTTAAATCTTCACTGGTAATATTGGGTGAGTGAAAGGTTGTCACATGATGAGAAGAGACTTATGTTTCCATGGGATGATGGGATGTGTGTCACGTATTTCAGATTTTAAGTTTATTATAAGTTTTAACATACAATTTCTCTAGTTTTTTCATATATATTTTTGTTCTATGATTTTTGCCTTTATTCTATATGGAGCAGTATGCCTCTAGGTTGTGTCTCACGATATCCACATAAGTGTGAAGCTAAATATCCTCAAGGGAATCTACCTCATGACCCGAATTTTATTTTGTCTATTTTGCAGGAATTTAATTGGATTTACTATAATGTTCCAGATGTTCAGAATGTAATTATAGAGGTATATCTAGAATCTATAAGAGAATTAGATCGATGAAGGGATTTATTGTGTGAGAAGCTATCTTCAATTAATGGTATGAATGTAACAAAACATATGGAGGAATAGATTGAAAATGATGATAAAATAATTGGAAACATGGATACATAAGTTAGAATTAAGTTAAACTAATTGACCTACATACTTGAGGGTCTTATAATGTGTGTGTGTGATTTCATTGTACATGGAGATAGACATGTGGGATTTGGTGACAACGGATTCAAAACCATCTTCTTCCTTATTTTTTATCTAGAGTGGTAGATGATAACAAAGACAATGTAGTTCCTATATTTGACGGAAGGAGTAAACTCGTTGTTACTGTACACCAATAATTTTTCTGAGATTATCTATTTTGTACTAGTGGTTGTAAATAATGAAAATATGAGATATTATAAGTATATATAATGATTATAACCAAATATTATATCCTAATTGTTTATGCTAAATCTTTCAACCATTTTTATGATTATAGAGGGCCAATGACATATGCGATTAATAGTGTAGACGTGGTTGGATATTATGTATCTTCTCATCTACCTAGTGGAAGATTCAGTGTCACACCATGTAATAAGTGGTAGGGGGAAGATCATTACATGAATTGTGGAGGTGTTTCTCAGTATCAAGACTCTTCGGCACTTCTAGCGGTATCATGTAGTTTCAATTTTAGTTGATATCAATGTGGAATGTTTGGTAACACCTAAAATTCTGGACCTTCACAAGATAATTCATGGATTAATCATCAGATTTATAACCATCATTATTTTTTTTGGTTATTCTATGAGTAAAAACTGATATGGTTAGGGATCGATGACTCCAATACATTTTTCATGGTAGTAAAATGATTAATAGACTATATGGATCTATCCAAATGCCTCATGATTGATTCACATTCATGATGTACATGAGCTTCTAGTGGATGTAGATCTGGGTCCAATAATAGTTCGGCATTCCATATTTATTTCATATTTAAATTTTGTTTATTTATTTGATACTAGGATTTCCCACTTTTATAAATCTAGTGGATTTGTGGATATCCTTAAACATCCAATATAGAACATGTCTATTATTCGGTAGTTAGAGAAAACTATTATGAAAAGGAAATATGAGGGGACTATTTTTACATATTTTTAATTGTTGATATCTAATGTAAATTTAGTTTAGAATATCCTTATTTTCGATATATATCTATTTGGTGCCATCATTGGGATATATTATCTTGTATCTCACTATGTATAGCTTGATTGTTATCATTAGTGTGTTTTGTTTTATACAACTGACAACATCTCACTAGTGTTTCACGCACTATGGGATATGAGTTTGGGTCATGAAGGACCTTACAGTACACACGAGAGGTAGGTAGATCATAGGTTATAGATGGTCACAGGTACACATCCAATGCTAATACCTTTTTATCACCTAAAACCAAGGCATATAAAAGAGATCCATGTTCAATTTAGATGATTTAGTAGTGAATGGTTTTCTTCTCCCTAGGACTTTTCCATAGTCTATGTTGATGTTATTTTCCATTAATGTAGATGATTCATTCTAACTATTCATGGATCATCGTATGTTGAACCCAGTAATGGTTAATAACATGTATAATTTTCCACATTTGAATTTTTTTAGAATAGACAATGTGGGGATTCTGTTTTTTGAAAATTATTGTTCGACCAAGTTATCAGGTACATATAATTCAAGAGTGTGATCTACTAAAAAAGACATTAATGAGCACGTATGAACATTATGAATATTTATGTAGGTTATTTGGTATAACTAATGATTCTATAGATTTTATGGATTTTATGAATCATATATTCCATCAGTATCTCAACATCCATATTTTCGAGTCACTTTTTAATGATCATTCACAAAATGAGGAGAAATTAATATATGGTAAAAAGTAGCAATATTAAATTGATTTTTAAAGTGACTTATGACACCAGCTCCTAGCCTGATATTACCTCAGATCAATAGGGGTTTGTGGATTTCAATGATTCTTCAGGTGATGGTTTCAATTTTGTTCTCATGAAGGATGATCACATGGTATCTTATAGCTCCCCTCATCTTATTCCACATGAAAATAATTACCCTACTCCAGTTTTATAGATTTTAAGAGTTATGAATGAACATAAATAATGAATGTAATATGTTTTTGGGAAGTGGTTCAGATGTTTTTCAGACACTATTTGTTTGAGCTATATGTTTAATAAGAACTGATTGAACCTTAAAAATATACCATGGGTGGAATACCATCAAGAATTTTACTTCAATATTTCCTACACCCCCATGGAAGAGAAATGTTGTCACAGATGCTCCAATCAGAATATTACCACTAGAAGGGTTTTTCGAATATGAGGAATTTTGGAACCATTTTTCAAAATTTCCCTAGTTTTATAATGATTCATAGGAGTATAATTTAGTTTCAATTTTTAAAAATGTTCAGTTATCATCATCTCTCCTTGAGTTAATTATATAAAGAAAATGACAATATGTTTTGTTTAGGGTAATCCATGAAACTATTTATTGTAGGGAGCCCATTTTTGGTTAGTCTATCTCATCAAATTGTATTATCATTTTTGGGCATTAGGTTATTATACTATAATTATTGAGGATTTGGGTTTTTCATTTTCATTTCTATTAATCGTTTATTCATATGGGAACTAAAAAATTGTATTACGACATGAGACAGCTATCCTATTAGATGTTTTTTTAATTATCATTTACAGATTATGTGTACTTTGGATACACCATCCAATAGATAAAACTAGAGAATGTAATGAATTATTATTTCTTTATTCCTTAATAGGTATCAATTCAGAAATGAAAGAAGAATCAATGAATTTTTTATAGGATTACTATAGACATCATGGGGAGGAATGTTATCTGGGCGTTTAAAGATGAGATGATAGAATAATATTATATCATTTCAATAAAAGACACATAAAAATAGGATTATCTAGGTAAGTTGTATTCCAAGAAGATTGTGTGGTTACATGGGGTTTATTTTTACATTTTTTTATATAGGGATCCTAGGATTACATATAGGATATGTAAAATTCTTCCAGAGTCGAATATGACTTTGGATAGGTTGAGTATAATATATCAACCATAGACAGATGGTTAGATAGAGCATGGTATTAAAATATAAGAGGATATGCTCCATTCTCATGTCATATATTTTGGTGGATCATGGGATAGTTATCTATGATGGGTTTTATTTTCTTATTAAAATAGTTATTATTTTTTGATTAGTAACATATCCTTAAAGGAATTTTATTGTATATAGTGCATGTCATCACTTGTTGGGATGATTTTGGAAAAGATTATTTGGTGGGAAGATGTTTGGTTAAGGATGTCTGTGAGTATTTAGGATATTCATTAGGAAGTGGTTATAACACCGAATGGATAGAAATCATATATATAGACCAGCAGACTCATTCATTGGTGTTTCCCATAGGTGAACTATTTTTTTGAAAAATATATTCTTGGTTGTGTCATCGAAATCTTGTAAAAAATGTAAATTTGACTTTGATGCATTTGAAAAAAATTGATGTCACCGAGTATCTTATAAATGATTCCAATTTGTTGTAATTTCTTGTCCAGATGAATGTATTTAAAGATGTTTTCCAAATATAAAATCATTGGAAATGCTATCCTAAACACTATCATGTTTTATGTTGGTAAGAGATTTACATATATCCAGATGTTTCTATTGTTGAGAAGCTAGTAGAGATCACTATCCCTATTGTGAATGTATTGTGTGGTAAGACAGTTGCTTTTATAGAATGTTATGGTGTCAGAAATCATATTCTCATGAGGGTTTGGAGCACGATTCATTTATAAGGGAGTCGTTGCCTTAGATCGTTACTGAAAATCATTATTCTACATGAGTTCCCTGGGATGTAATGTATTATATTGGGGAGTTTGTAACATCTTGTTAACCACATTTGGGTAATTATTTTCCCTTTTCATGTTTTCATAATTAATTGGGTTTGTATTGGGACTAATGTGTATAGAGAACATTATATGGTAATATTTACTTACTATTCTGGAATGTATTTTTTTTAATTAATGTGTCCGGTTATACTTGTTTTAGTAGATTTTTCGGGTTCTCCCTGATTTCAGAGAACATCTAAGTCTGTTTGGGGGTTTTTTATGAATTTTTATCTCACTATCTGCAGGCAATTTACATGCCATGCAAGGAGTACATGAAATGTAAGGTTCACCAGGATAGATATCATAAACTGAGTACATAGCATGAATAGAGTACACACTGTTTAATGGTTACACAACTTGTAATAAATGTAATAGAATTTTTTAAATAAAAACGTGATCAGGGTTTATGCATCTATAGATCACAAAGAATACATACCATTAAAAATGATTACATAGAGTGTGAATGTTGAAAAAATGAATTTTATGGTGATATATTAGTTGATTCTTATTTCATTATTCTGTAATATTCCCTCTATTTGATCAAGGTATCCTTTCCATTTAATTTGGGAGGATCATTTCCTTTCAAATCAATTCATTTGTAGATTGATCACTATTTTAGTTCGGTTTCATATATCCTATTGAGTAATAATATATATATTTTCATTGTTTTTTATCATGGAAGTATGATTGCATTGCATTATTAGACCCCCTCACCCACTTTTTTGATTATTTTTCATTCATTTATATATATTTTGTGTGATATCAATTCAAGGGATGATTCATTTTTGGTTGTGGTGTGGAGGATGTGTGTTCATGATCTATGTTTTGATCTTCCATATCCTCCAACACAATTTTTTACATTAAATCAATTACAAGATTTGTATATTGATTATATATCTCATGTAAAGACCTATAATTTCCATTTAATTTTTTTAATTGTTATTATTACAAGTCCATTAAAATTGACAGCGCGTGATTCCGAGGCCCGATGTTCCCGGAATGAATTTCTAAACTTTTTTTTGGGTACGTTCAGTAAACGTGCTAACGGGTTATTGTCACTTTTGACCTGGTGCTCGAAATTGAAATATGAGGGAACTGTTGAACTCATAGCACCAGTATTTGCATAAGGGGACATTCACCTCGACCGCATGAGGTTGAGGGTGAATGACAGAAATTGTGTATTTTGGGAAAATAGAAATAAAATAAAATATGATTTTATTTTATTTTTCTTTTTGTTGAAACCTCCGATGTGGATGGTTTAAATGTGGTGACCACCATAACTAAAACCTCTCACATGGGTTATGGTGGTGGGCCCACCTGAGAATAAACCCCCTTGAATTCACCTCTCATTGGGATAAACCCCTTGAACTCCCTCCTTAAAGAAGAGTTAACCCATGGACATCCTCCCATTAATTAATTATGCCTTGTCAATTGGTAAATGTTGCCAACTTTTTTTGTCCAACAATTTATAATAAGACAAAAACATCCTATTTTGGTTGGATAATTTTTGAGATCATTCATTGGCAAAGGTAGAAGCTTGGGGAGAACTTTGGAGAGTCATTCCCTAACGAATAACCCTTCTCCTTCAACAAATATTTCTCCAACGAAGAACATTGTCGAAGGATCTCCAACAACGAATGAACTGTCGATTGGGGAAACACCAATGTCACCGAATTCACCCCTTCCTACATCAACAAGTAATCAAGGTATGGTGGTTGTTTTAATTTCTTCCCCTTACCCATTCTTGGAGATTCATCGTAAATAAAGAAGAGATTATAGATGCTTGCTACCGCTCAAATGCAGAGGGTGTATGCCAAATAGACATGGCCTGACCTCTCCGCAATTCTCATGATAATTTGATGCGTTCTTCACAGTGTTGGAGGAAAAAAACCAACCATGGTGGGGAATGAGAATGGCAGTCGGCACCACTGCCGGCTATGACCTACGCGATAGAGAGAGGGTGGCTAGTCAAGTAGGCCACTGGCGAAGGTACGACACGTGCCCTCGCCGTACGGTCGGTCGTGGCCCGGCCGCCCCACGGCCTCACCTCCCCACTCTCTCACCACATTGTGGCCTCGCTACACTGCCCTGAGGCCTTTCCGTGCTTCCCCGTGGACCTGTTGCGCCTCCCCACGGCCTCACCGGGCCACGCCGTGCCACGTACTTCCACGCTTCCATGCGGCCTCGTGACCCTCTGCGGCCTCACGACCACACGCGACCTCCACAACCCCCTCACGGCCCTCCGCTGCCCTCGTGGCCTCCTCACCACCCCATTCCGCCTCGGGCCTCTCCACATCCACAGCGAGCCGCCATGGCAGGGCCGCCCAACGCGGGTCGGGCCGGTCACAGCGCTGGCTAGGTCGGACTGACTGGGTCAGACCGGACTGGGACCAACTTCGACCCATTTATTATCTTTTCGACATAACATTGGCACCATGAATCTATTTTACAAACCATCAATGGCATTTTAAACCTTGCTGTGGGACATTACCTTTAGTATACCACACTAATGTTTTGGACAAATTAGGGTAACGGTCAGGTTGGATCGAGCATGAATCCACCTGGGCCCTCGAGACTAAAAGGCTAATAACTTACAGGACAAGCGTCTAACTTACACACCTTCCATAGTGTTGATACATCTATGCAATGGTTGTCCTTTGGGATAATTGTTCGTGGTACTTCATGGTAGTTGGAGTATCGACCATTGGCTTGTGGTGCGGAGTCTCCCAGATATGAGCAACCTTAGTACATGAACCAAGTTGCTGGCTGTGATGTGTGGAATGAAGAGAGATCCTATGGGTGTTAACACCTAGCGATCCTGTGCAGGTCATCACCGAGCCATCGTGTGTGGGTCTGCACCAAGCGATCATGTGTGGGTCAGCACCTAGAAATCCTATGTGGGTCAGCACCGAGCGATCCTTTGTGTGTCAGCACATTGGGATCCTTCATGGATCTGCCTCTTAAAATAGTAATGTGATTCAGTAGTTACATCTAATCATCTTTACTACTGTACATTAGTTATACCTGGTGTGATATGATTCTGTACCTATGTGGTACATTCCTTTGTAGTAATACCATGGTGGTATTCTTCTGTGTGGCCTTCCTGTGTGGTACTTACCTTCGTGGAATTACTTCCTTTGGGGAATAGTTGAGCTTTTGGCTTTGAGTTGGAATCTGTGTTTTCTTCATGATTGAGATGGGTGTACTTGATAACTTAGGTATCTGAATGGGAATATACATAAGTAGGGTTTTCAGTTGATTTCATGCCTTTTGGTTTATCCTTGGTGAATTTTGTGAGCCCATGAGGGTCTCAGTTTCCCTACTGAGTATCGTTATACTCACCCCAACATAGGTTATGCCCACATCTTGTTGTGTTTGATGCAGATGACAGACAGAGCTAATCGAGGCTGAGGGTACCAGGGTTAGATGAGGCCCAGAGGTGGACCATATGGCCTAACGGTACACAGACGAGACGGGCAGACGTGGGGTGTTGAGGAGGTGATCTATACCCACACATCAGGTAGGAAACTTGGAGGATGACCCAATAGTTTCCTTTCTTATTCATCAGTTGTATTATATTTCATTTGTACTTGTACTATTAATGTTGGGCTTGTATTCTGACCCCTTTTTTCTTTGAGCGGTCTTTTTCCTATACAGTTGACTCGTGACAATATCTTGTTGTGTGCAAGGTTGCATGTTTTTACAGGTTATAAAGGTAATTCCTTACAACTTGTAGGGAATATGCCTTTCAGTGCTAGTTTCCATCCCCTGACCTATAGAAGGCAGGCTTCAGGTAGTCACGACCTGGGCCCTAGGGGACGGGTCATGAAAAATTGGTATCAAAGGAGTCAGTTCTACCGTAGAACATAGGACTCTATTCTTTCTTTTTAACGGAAATATTGTAAACTGTATTGAGTGTGGATATTGATTTTGGTAATCCAGTTTTGGGGCGACGACCGACATATCCATACACCAGGACCCTGACTGCTGATTTCTGACTTAGTGCATGAAAACCCTAATTGCATGTGTGTTTTGAATAGTTTTCTTTGTGATCTATTTGAGTCCGCTCACTAAGTACAACTTTTTGACCATGGTGCACCTGTTCCTTTTCAGGATACCCCCACGCAGATAGCCAGCTAGGGTTCCAGATATAGTACACACAGATAGCCCATCGAGCGATGAGGCCTCGGTGCAGGGGCCTCTTCCAGCGGAGGCACCAGCGGTGCCCTTAACCGTTGGGCCACCGATGCCACCAGCCCAAGCAGCAGAGGGTTCACGCCACTTGAGTGTGTTGCACGAGTTCCAGCGCCAGAGGCCACCCAGTTTCTGGGGAGAGATATACCCAAAAGTGGTTGAGGATTGGATAGAGGTCGTGGAGAGAGTCTTCCGACTAGTAGGGACACCAGCTGATCTCATATCGATCCTTGCCACCAGTATTCATCAGGAAGTAGCAGGAATATGGTGGATCTTGATGGTTTAGGCTCACAATGTGGTGATAGTTCTCTGAGCAGACTATGAGAGCCTGTTTCAAGGATAGTTTTTCCCAGCGACTCTTCGCACAGTGTGCATTAATGAGATACTTCATTTGTAGTAGGGCAGCATTACTATGGCTCAGTACTCAAAGAAGTTCACTGACCTCTCACGCAACTCCACATATATGGTGTGAGACCTATTCTTCAGGGCCCGGACCTTCGTGTATGGACTTAGGTGGGAGATCAGGGAATCAATGATCTCCCTCAACAACCCGACGTCGGAATGGGTGTTAGAGCGAGCCCTTTTAGTAGAGTGTTTCCTTGTTGAGAAGTCACCGGTAGTGAGACCCACTACCAGTCATCATGTAACAGAGTCTTCTGTAGATGGTAGTAGACATATGACACAGAGTTCCAAAAGGAACAGACCTACAGGTGGACGACCGCATGATTTAGGGGAAATTGTGAGGGGAACCCTAGGCAGATCCAGTCATTCCTGGAGCGAGCAGTGCTATGCATGCAGTGGGTATGGTCACATGGCTCATGACTGTCCAACCCTCCGTACGGACAATCAGTAGATGGTCGAAGGACTGCCCAGGTAGAGATTGAGATTCGACCAAGGAGGTATGTAGTGAGTAGGAGAATGTGGCACAGGAGTTGGTCGTTCAATAGGTTGTGGGCGACGATTCAAGATGTTACCGCCACCACCACCAGGCGGTCCACCCCAACCATAGGAAGCCGTAGGACAGGGGCGATCAAAGCACCAGGCAGCTGAGCCCTATGATCACGGTGCTCTAGAGATGATTCGAGGTACGGTATGTGTCTACTCCACCTTAGCTTCAGTACTTATAGACATAGTTGCTAGTCATTCTTTTATTTCCACTACCATGATTCGGAGCACGATGATTCTGATGGATTCATTAGATCGATCCGTACATCTTGAGAATTCTACGGGATCATATTCGATGATTACACACTGGTGCCGGCAGAGTGGGCTTACTCTAAGAGGTGGGAGCATCGGTTGGAATCTCCTAGTAGTAGTGTCGAGGCCTTACGACATCATCTTGGGTATGGACTGGTTATCAACAATACATGCTCAGATAGACTATATTAGGCACAAAGTGTGATGTTTCCACATGGATGGGACTATGTTTACCTTCCTCGGCGAGAAAGGAGAATTTTCAGCATAAGATGGAATTACTCGAAGGAGATTACAGCTGATCACTTAATAGTTGGCAAGCCTTACCCTAAGACCAGTTGATGTAGAGAGTCTGAGTTATCTTGTAGTTTTGGAACAGTATGTGGAAGCCTTCCCTGATGATGTTTTGGGTCTACCTCCTCATAGGGAGGTGGAATTTAAAAATTACTTGTACCCCGGGATGGCACCGATATCTACAACAGCGTATAAGATGGCTCCCACAGAGCTTTGGGAGCTATGGGTATAAATAGAATACTTACAGGGGAAGGGATTCATACGGCCCGATGTTTCTCTTTGGGTAGTCCTGATTTTGTTTTCCAAGAAGGCCGTTGTGAGCTTGAGGCTTTGTGTTGTCTATCAGCGCTTGAACCAGGTGACAGTGAGGAATAAGTACCCACATCTGATGATTGACGCCCTCTTTGATCAGCTGAATAGAACACGGTGGTTCATGAAAATAGACCTCAGATCAGGCAGTCACCAGCTCAAAGTACGAGATAAGGATGTGTAGAGGATGGCTTTCTAATGTTGGTACAACCACTACGAGTTCTTGGTTATGCCATTTGGTGTATCCAATGCCCTAGAAGTGTACAAGGGACTCATGAACAAGATCTTTCAGCCATACCTTGATCTCTTTGTAGTAGTATTCATCGACGACATTCTGATCTACTCGGCTACTGAGTAAGAGCATGCTATAATTTGTAGGTAATATTGGACACAATCCGAGAGCCCCATATTTATGGAATGCTCTCGAAGTGCCAGTTTTTTATCCGAAAGGTTCACTTTCTGGGACACGTCATCTCAGAGGCTGGAGTTGTAGTTGATCCAGTGAAGATGGTGGTGGTACTTGCTTGGGAGCCACCCAGGAGTGTGACAGAGGTACAAAGTTTCTTGGATTTGGCTGGATAGTATAAGAGAATTGTGCTAGATTTTTCCTAAGTTGCAGCACCTTTATCAGTGTTTACGAAGAAGGGAAACCCTTCGTTTGGTCAGATGGATTCCAGTAGAGTATTCAGGAGCTGAGGCAGAGGCTGATTAGTGCCCCAATGTTGAGGCTATCGGAGGAGGGAAAAAGGGTACGTAGGTTACAACGACGCATCAGGGACCGGGCTTGGATGTGTAATGCCCTGACCCCAGTTACCTAGAGTTGGTCCATTGTTACATAAAATTGGCATGATCACAAGGAAATAATGACTCGAAAGAGTGATTAGTTTAGTATTATTGGAAACAAGATTCAAATATAAGTTCAACTATACATCTTGAAGAGAAATAAAACATGAATATATTTAATGACAAACATCGAAGCCTCCAAGATTATGCCTGAAAGTCCCTTATAACTAACTTCTTCATATCATGGGAAAATGAAACATAAGAAATGGGTGAGCTCAAACTTTTAGTAATGGTATGAAATACAATAGAAGATAACATAAATATTAAGAATGAAGAATAATTGAAACCACATGCCTTTACCAATAAAAAACATGACTAATTTTATGGTAGGAATATGAGTTGAGTAAATAATGCCATAATAAAACATAATCATGGGTATTCTACTAGAATAATGACCACATGAAGCATCTATATTATTTTCATAATGAGGGAATTTATAATGCCAGACATTCTGAAACATTTTTATCTAGGCCTCGGCCAAGACATCTAAAAATGATTAAGGCCTTGGCCAAAACCATATATCTAAAATTGGGAAAGGTCCTCATCCAATTCAATGTCTAGTGGTCTCATGAGACCTACCGATGCATCGAGGAGCTATAGAGGCCTCCTCCCGCCACAAACTAAGTCCAATACATTCCTCTTATGAAAAGGTTTAAACATATTTTAAGCATCCATATTAAAACTAGAATACAAAATTTCAATACATTAACCATAAAACATGAATGGTATAAAAATAGTACATCCACAGTCAAACATACCAAAAAACTTTCAATAATATATGCATGTTTTTTATCATAATTAATCGACTTCAAATAAACTAAAAATCCATCAAAGAATGTTGACATAGATGAATTCAAAACCCCTTTTAGAGAAATATCTCTTTCTATTTTGAAAACATTTAAGAGTAACATAATTATAATGAAAACATTTATTATGAAAAGAATTTTATATGCTTTTATGGGATTCTTTGATGATGTTATAATGGCAGAAGATAGCCATACCTGCCATATAAGTTAAAAAAACATTCTTTCCTTAAATTTGTCGAAATGGTTAAAAAGGACCATGTTTGGAAAACAACCGAAAGATTCCTTTATAAACGTCTTATAAAAAGTAAAAAAAGGGTATAAATGAATTTTAACCCATATTATATAATATAGTAAGAATATTTTGAAATACATTTTTAAGAAACATGGATTTGGATGATTAAGAGGTCCTAGTAGATAACTACATATAAACAACCTCGGAAAATGAAGAGATTGTGAAATAAACCCTTACCTTGTACTTTTCCTTGGTCAATGGTAAGTTAATATCATGTATAATAGATAAGTCATTGTTATTAAATTATACAAGAAAAATATACATAAATATGATATCATATATGATCTTGTAATATTGCTTTGTTAATAACATTTTAGTATTATCGTCGTTTCGGGTATTCAATTACGCGTTTTCATTTATATATTTTGTTACATAAGCCGTTTTTGATATCCATAGGTTTTATCTTATTCATATACAGAATGATATCAGGTCTTTAAAAATTATTTTTAATCATCTAATGAAAATTAGTATTGAATGGATATGATGGGGAATGAATCTCATCGCGTTCGTGGAGATGGTAATCCGTACGTACGCACGAGCGACAATATCATTCTTTTGATATTAAAATAATATATAATTGGATGGTATATCATATATACAGAATCATTATCATGTTATATTTATTATTTACATCAATTACACATCATTATTTTACCCATCCAAATAATAATGTATTGAATAACAATTACACCACGACTTGGAGACGGTAAGCCATACGTATGCACGTATGGTGACATGTCATTCAAAGGCTGGATAGAATAATGAATATGGATGTACCATATTTATAATAACATAAAAGTATATATAAGACACTATATTTATTATTTTATAATGGAAATAACAAAGAAAAAGGATGTGGAAGAAGAAAGGAACTTGAAAGAGGTGATGAAATACTTGCCTCTTCTTCGGGTTCTTCTTTTTGATTGGATCAAAAGGGATCCTTAAGTTGGTTTTTTGACTAAAGTAATGCCTCTAGTATTAAGTGAAGGAAGTTGAGAGGATATTTGGGTAGGTTTTGGCAGAACCAAAAGGCTTTGATGGTATAAATTTGAGAGAAGAGGGAGTGACATTTTATAGGAGGGGTGAGGGGAACCTTATGAAAAACATAAAATATTATTTTATATAAATTAATATTCGGTTTCTAATGGCCCCAAACTCATTTATTTCGAGGCTAAGGTGGGTATGGATAGAAGTCCATTCAACCAATAGGTTTTAGTCTGGTTTGGGTCACTATATTAACCTTATCATTTATATTTAACTCTTTGATAATTAGTTTGACATTTACCATGTCTCTTTGTATTTTTATATTATTTGGTTAATAAACATACTATAAACTACCAAGAGAACCCTAAGTGGTTCATTAATGACTTATCTATAATCATATAAGTCATTTTTCGGAACATCATATTTTTAGGAATATTATATCAATTAATAATATAAAATATGTTTTAAAAACAATTTTATGTCAATTTTGACACTATTTAATAATTGATTTTCAATAAAGTCATAATAACATTATTAATTCAAAAAAAATTATTTAATCAATACTAACATGTCATAAAAACCTAGAAAATTCTAGGATGGCATCAAAACTTTTATATTATATTTATTTTAACATTTATAATACCATTTATTTGATTATTTTATTAATAAGGAAAATATTGCATCATCACTGTGGAATAAATAAATTTAATTATTAAATGTCTAAAAATTATAAATAAAATACCATTATGTAGGAAATAATTTTATACTTCTAATTAATATTTATAGTTGAATAGATAACATGTATAACTCTATGTAAAAAGTATTTTATTAAAAGATATATGCTTATGTCGTTTTTGTATTTACATTAACTTAATTTATATAAAGTGTCATTATCACTTACAAGTGGCTCAATGGGGTCCCAAAATCGACCAAAAGAGGCCCATGGTCGGACATGTATCATCCATTATGGTTCGGACACGTGTTAGAATAATTTAATATTATTATAATATTATTTTTTGAACTTTATTTACCGGATTTACCCTTTAACCATGGCAAATAAAATATTTACAGAAATAATTATTCAAAATGTCTAAAAATAAAAGTTACCTATTTACACAATTTGGAACTCCTGATTCTCAATATGGAATCCATTTTTATAAATTCAAAACACAGAAATGGAAGAAATTATTTTAAAATTAATTCTCGTTGTCAAAACAAAAAGTGTGTTTTTTATGAAATAATAACTATCAAAAGATTGACACTAGTTTATGTCTAGTTTAAATGTAAAATTACGTCCAATGAACAACAATGGATTAAATTTTTAAAATATATTCTTACTATAATTTAAAACTAATCAATTGTCTCAATTATCACTATAAATTATTTTGATTAAAAAAAGTTATTTTTAATTAAAGTTTAGTATTTTTCACTATTTATAAAAAATTGGAAGTTCTCAGAAAAATACCAAAAAACTCACCCTAAGCTAATTTTGATATTCCAAATCCAAAAATGAAGTCCAATTTGAATAATAAAATTTATAAAATTTAAAAAAGTAGGTATTACTATTCGTAATGGCTACTTTTATTGGTTGTGGTGTGTGTTAGAACCTCGAAGTGGCGTACAACACACACTACAGTATTATTCAAAGAGAAGCGTACCGTGGAAGCATGGGGAGTTACATTCTCCCCTCTTTCAAATAATTTCATCCTAAAAATTTCAAGAATACTACTGCATGAAATGACTCGGGTGGTTCATCATCAAAAGTTCCTCAGGTCCTCACGTTACCTCTTCCATCTTATGGTTTCTCCATAGATCTTTTACCAGACGAGTCGTCTGGTTTCTCAGCACTTGCTCTCTTGTATCAAAAACCTTGATAGGCTCTTCGTAACAATACAGATCGAGTTCCATTTCTAATTCCTCATTGGTGAGTACATGCATTGGGTCGGGCATATATTTTCTCAACAGTGATACGTGGAACACGTCGTGAACATTGGAGATATTTGGAAGCATTGTCAAACGATAAGCTACCACCCCAATTCGTTCTAGAATTTCGAAAGGTCCTATGTACCTAGGACTCAATTTTCCCTTCTTATTTAAACGTATAACACCCTTCCATGGAGATACCTTCAGGAAAACATGATCTCTTTCCTGAAATTCCAAATCCTTCCTTTATTTATCAACATATCTCTTCTGCCTACTTTGAGCTGATATGATGTGGTTTTGGATTACCTTCACTTTTTCCATTGTTTCATCCACCAGTTCTAGGCCTACAAGTTTAATTTCACCAAAATCATCTCAATAGGTTGGTGTGCGACATCTCTTTCAATATAACGCTTCATATGGTTCAATCTGAATACTTGAATGGATGCTATTGTTGTAGGAAAATTCTGTCGAAGGGAAATATTGATCCCACATACCCTGAAATTCAAGTGAGAAAGATATCAAAATGACTTCTAATGTTTGAATAGTCCATTATTATTGTCCATCAGTTTGGGGGTGGTAAGCAGTGCTCAAACGAAGTTCAGTATCCACGACATTCTGAAGACTTTTCCAAAATCATGATGTAAAATGTGGATCATGACCATAAACAATCGATAGTGGTACTCCATTAATTATAACATCTTCATTAATATATATTCTTTCCAATCGTTCATGTGGTAAATCTTATCTTATAGAAAGAAAATGTGGTGACTTGGTAAGACGATCAACAATGACCCAAATTGCATCATTCCTTCTAGGAGTCTTTGGTAGTCCCATGACAAAGTCCATCGTAATATTATACCATTTGCACTCAGGTATAAGAAGATGTTTCATGCCTCCTCTAGGTTGTTTCATTATATCTTTCACTTGTTGACAAACCATACATCTTTACACAAAATCATCAATCTCCCTCTTCATGTTACCCCACCAAAATTTTTCCATCAAATATCTATACATTTTGGTGCTCCTAGGGTGTATAGATAAATTGGAACTATGAGCGTCATCCAAAAATTCCCTTTTTAGATAAGGTATATCGGGAACACAAAGTCTCTTCCCAAACATCAAAATTCCATCTTCATACACCATGTCACTCAATGTCCCATCATTCAAAGCTTTAATCTTCTTTTGAAACTCTTCATCACTGGTCTGAGAACTCTTTATCTTTTCAAATAAAGGTGTTTTGGCCATCATTTGAAAAAGCATTGATGTTTCACCTTCCATGGTTATTCCCATATCCATCTTTACTAGATCCATGAAAATAGGATCCCTATCAACTCTCATTTTGTTCAAAACTAAATTATCTTTTCTTCTCAAAGCATCCGCAACCTTATATGCCTTCCCTGGGTGGTAGTATATCATGAAATCCTAATCCTTAAGTAGTTCAAACCATCTCCTTTACCTCGTGTTGAGTTCTTTATTTGAGAAAAAATATACATCAAACTCTTGTGATCGGTATAAATCTCACATTTCTCACCATAGAGATAGTGTCTCCAAATCTTCAAAGAAAAGATTATAGATTCTAACACAAGATCATGAGTAGTACAGTTTTTCTCATGAATTTTCAGCTGTCGTGATGCATAAGTAGTAACCATATCATTCAACATAATGACACAACCAAGTCCTTTCTTCGATGCCTCACTATAAATAACAAACCCATCATTCCCCAATGGTAGAGTCAATAGAGGATAATTAACTAATCTTTTCTTCAGTTCTTCGAAAAAAAATTTACACTCTTTTATCCAAATAAATTTAACCCCTTTACGTGTGAGATTTTTTAATGGGTCAGAAAACCGAGAAAAATTATGCACAAAACATCGATAATAACCTGCTAAACCAATAAAACTGCATACCTCAGTTATACTCGTCAGTACTGGCCATTCCTGGATTTCTCTTTTCATAAAAGGATCAATGGAGATTCCATCTTTAGAGACAATATGGCCATTAAAAGAAATCTTTTGAAGCCAGAATTCACACATGCTAAACTTCCCATATAATTCAAGTCTTCTCAGAGTCTTCAAGATAATGCACAAGTGATTTTCATGATCTTTGTATATTTTGGAATATACCAAGATATTATCAATAAATATCACTACAAAGTCATCAAGATATTCATTTAAAACTTTTTCATTAGATCCATGATAAAAGAGCGTGAATTAGTTAAATAAATCATCAATGCGAGGTAGTGGATATTTTTTCTTTATCGTTATTACATTGATCTCCCTGTAGTCAATGCACAACCTCATAGATCTATCCTTCTTCTTAACAAAAAGTACAGCGGCTCCCTGTGTAGAAACACTAGGGAGAATAAATCCATTATTACTCAATTCCTCTAGTTGTTAATTTATTTCCAGTAATTCCACAGTGGACATTCTATAAGGGGTCTTCGATATGGGCCATGAACCAGGAATTAAATCAATGGAAAACTCAATTTATCATTGTTGAGGATGTCTAGGTAAATCATCTATAAACACATCAACATATTCTTTCACAATAGGTACATACTCTATTTGAACATTTCTTTCCTCACCCACAGTTATTTCATTCTCTTCCTCTCCAATAATTTAATTTAGTTGAGCTACTAAGGGTGGCTCTAGATAAGAATCAGTTGGTAATTATTCTTGTCTAAGGATAGGGTGTTCTTTATCATCGTCATCAAAAATAGTAACCTACTTCTTCTTGCAATAATTTTTTGCATCATGGTCCTCAATCCAATCCATACAGAGGATTATTTCAAATTCAATCATGGTTATGACGTTGAGATCAGCAGAAAAGAACATTTATATGCACTATTGGGTACTGATTCACAGAACATTGTTGCGATGATACTTCCCTTTGGAGTATCGACTGACAACTCCCTTGATAAATCGAATTGGAAATATCTAAATTTATTAGCAAACTGGGAATGTATGAAACAATTTGATGATATTGAATCAAATAAATCATTTACTAAACTTTAGGAAACCATTAAATTACCTTCCACTACTTCTTTTGGGGCTTCAAGCTCAGTAGTAGTGATCGCATAAGCTTGGCCTTGATCCCTTGGCCTTTTCTGAGGTATGTTTCCCTGAAGCTTAAGAAATTAATTTCCATAATTTCTAATCTCCCTGCAATTGTAGCATTAAACATTGGTAGTGTATTTCATTCCCTTACAATCACCAGATAGATGGCATTTCTGTCCACATTTGTAGCATACTCCTTTTAGTTTTAGATAGGAACTATGGTGCTTCCTTCCACAATTATCACAGGAAGGAAATTCAATTATTCCCTTCTTCCCTGTTTCCTTATTTTCATTCCTACAGTGTTTAGAAGATCTCTTCTTCACTTGCATTGATTTAAAGTCATAAGTCTTAGGGAATTCCTTTTCTGTCTTGATAGCACACGATACATGTAACACCCCGAGATTTTATGAGAAAAATTATTATTTGTAATTTCTTTGATGTCTTGTGATATATTGTACACCAAGATTATCTTGTACTATACACAATATTATATTATCTTGAAGTATACACAACACTATTCTTGGTTTGCATTACACTCAATTGCGACCTTCCTCGATAACGTGTGTAGTACGCAATACCAGGTTTCACTAAACAATGATATATTGTTATAATATTGTTATGAACTATCTATTATGAATAGTATTAATTACATTATGAATTTTATAACATTATTATTCATCTTACACATTTTCTAGAACATGGTATGAGAACAAAATAATTTTTTTGGGTAAAATAAGTATTTTTCAAAAAATGCAGTTTTGCCGCCTTTAGATGGCGCATCCAGCTTAAATCTAGATTTTGACATGTTTATAAGTTTAATTTAGAAAAATAATATTCTTCTTTGCAATCAGGATTTAAAAATTTACTTTGGATAAATTTTTCATATTACTCTGATAACATTCATATTTTAATGATTAGTAAAAACACGCAATATTTTAATTAAAAACAACTTTTTTCATCATAATAATTTATATGGTTAAATTATAATATTTAATGGTTTTATAGTATAAATCGAATATATTTATATAATTTAATATAACTTCTATCATTAGCATTGATTTTACATTCAATTCATAGGCAAAATCATTTTAATCTTTTGCAATGTTTTAACTTTTAAAACTCGTTTTCTTAACAACGGGATTAATATTAAATTAATTTCTGTAATTTCTGTGATTTGAATTAGGAAATATGGAATCCATATTTGGAATCAGTATGTCTAAATTATGTTAATAAGATTTTTTTATTTTTGGACACTATGAATAGTTAATACGGTAAATTTTACTTACCATAGTTAAAGGTAAATCAGGTAATTGAGGGAAAATATAATATTATGAATTAACCCTAACACTTATATAATAGAATTGGATGATTATATTTCGTCCTAGGACATATTTTATTCGAAATGGAATCCATTGGAACCCACTTGGATGTGATTAAGACCTTTAATTTATATAATTTTAAAAAAAGTGAAATATGTCTCACTCAAACTTTAAAAATTAAACTATTTTTAATATAAAGGTATACAAAATATAAATTCGGGTAAAAATGTTCATTTGAAATCTAAAATGTTTTTCTTTATCAAGGTAATTTATTTGTAATTTTTAAAAATTATTTATTTACTTTATTAGCTTATACATTAATGGTGTAGAAATTATTTATTTAGTGAAAAATCAATAATATACTTTTTATTGAAATAATATTACACATCAAAAGGCCCAAAAACCTGACCAAGACTTATTGTTAGTGTATATATTATCCCTAAGCATCCAACAGTCATTTTTTGGTCCATTTGGAGCCTTAAAAAACAGATTAGTACATTTATATTATTTTATTTTAATTGATTTCAAAGATGTCACCTTCATAATTTAAATAATATAACAATTTAAATGTTGTGATTTTAAGATGATAAATTCGTTTAAAAATATTATTATGAAAGTTATTATATTCATATTCATCATAGGATATTATATGTTTATGTTTTTATGCAAAAAATATGTATATTAAATAATTATACAAAAATGTTGTAGTAATTATTTTATTAAGAGATATACCTTAAAAATTGTTTTAAAAATATTAAAATAAATAATATATGAACAAATTAATGTGCCCCATGAGTTCCAATGATGAATATGAAATTTTAGTAATCTATTATATATTTTTGTTCGAACATATCTTCTGTGTGGTTTTTATTTAAATACAAATAATGAATACTGTCAAAATTGAAACTGTTGATATTTTATAAAAATAACATATTATTAAATTATTTAAAAATCAGAAAAATAATTAAAAACTACAAATTGAAAATATATATGGTCTAAAATGTCATAAATTTTCAAATTATTGACAATTCCCAACACATAATTAATTATTTATATCAATTTAAAAATTAAAATCTTATTACCAAAAATAAAATTGAATAGATTAAATAAGGATAAATCAAGTTGATAATGTTTAAAATAAATTCCCAACATGTCTAAATTTTATTGGTTGATGAGATTACAACCCTATATAATCTAATATTTTGATATGAGTTATTTTGTGAGGTTTTTAAGTGAGGTTGAATTTGTTATAAATTAATATTTCGTATGTTACCAAAGGTTCCCCTCTCCTCCATTATAAAAAGGCACCCCTTCCCTCTTCTCTTCACACACTTTTGAGCCTTGATACTCGTCCAAGACAGGCCAATTCCTCTTCTCAACCACTCTAGTTATATCACAGTGGTTTTGGAATTCTCAAGATACCAACTCTAGTGCCCTAAGAAGAAGTTTAAAAGAAGGTGTGTCGAGGAGGAGGAGTCTCAGACACATATAGAAGAAATTGGACAAAAGGTAGTGGATAATTATTCCAATCTCATTCTTATCCACGATTTTTTATACGTAAGTATTTACTGGGGTTATGTTTATCATCCATGCCCATGTTTTCTAAAAAGGATTTCATAAAGTGTATACTATCCTTCGATGTATGATTAAAGTCATGTTTACCCCTTTTGACTTTTACTATGTGGTATGGAGGGAATCTTTCTTTTGGTTTCGATACGAGGTAATTTTTGACTTTTTCGGAAAAAGTGCAAGAAGAATGTTTTTTTAAATTATACACCATGAACAGATTTTTATGATTTTATAATGCCTAATTTTCAGGAAGTTTCCTCTACAATATTTCATGACTATTTTCAACAAAATCCTTTTCTTTAAAAATTGAAAGTCATTTTGTGAAAATAAAATTATTTTCAAGAAGAAAGGATATTTTCTTCAAGAATTCATTTCAAGTGTTTTCTCAAAACTGTTTTCCATCTTTGATTATATTACTTAGTATGATTATGTTTCAAGTATAATGTCTCTATTATTTACATGGTTTGATTCTTCTTATGATGAAATGATATCCATTTGTTTTATATGGATTATGTTATGATGAGATGATGTTTATGAAACCCATTTTATTCTTTGGGTTATGATGAATGATTTATGTTTTTTTGTGTCACAAGTAAGAATGATTTAATTATGAGATGGGTGGGACCTATATCTCCTTCCAATGCATTGGTTAAAGATTTATATCTCATGAGATAGACATGGCTGGAACGGTATGTTAATCTGGATCCGTGTTACAGGACTGGAATGAGGAGTGAACTCGATTCAGAAAGGGACTTTGTCTATTAAGATGGTCTTGGAAGCAATGCCTTAGCTACTATGGCGATCATATCATGTGATTAATGTTTTTCCACAATTACATGATTTATTACCATGCTATTTTATGATGATTTATGTACCATTATGATCTATTCCTTACGTACTTCCATGTTTTATGTCATTGTTCCAGATTTTGATGATTAAACATTATGTTCATGTTTTTAATTTCAAATGTATATGGTTTGTTTTAATTTCTCCATGATTACCCTTACTGAGCATCTGAGCTCACCCTTTATATGTTTTTTCCCAGGATATAAAGAAATATTTTGGGTAAGAAAACAAAATTGGAAGATCTTTATGGGAGATGTTGAAGATATTTCACCATGATTAGAAGATTATGTTTTGAGTTTCCAAAGACACTAAACTATTTTGGTCCTTGAGTGTTGGTATTTGTTATGTGTTATGTATTCCACCAAAGTAATGTAATGTCCATGTACGTCAGGTTTGGGGTCTCAACAGTTAGTATCAGAGGAAAGGTTTCGTTAACCTTTGGAATCTAGGATGCGAAATATTTAGTGAGATCCCTAGAGATATTTCTAAGCTATGTCTAGGGATGTACCTAAGGTTAAGTTTAAGTATAGGTTATTGTCGTAGAATTACGGTAAAAATATTTGAATTAACCTGAAGATGTTATATATTGAATGTACTCCCCCTTTATTATGTTGTTTTCCCTAGCATGATTTTTTCCTCTCACACTATTCTTTTTGGGTTTTAGAGGATGGATGGAACTCGAAGGAACCGTGTTGATCAATGAAATGGACAATGCAATGATTATCCTCTTGAATAAACCAATGTTATCGAAGATGGAGTGAGAAATCTTATTTTTATACTTGCACAAGCTATAAATCATTATGGACTTCCAAATGAGCAGAGAAAGGAACAATATTCTATTGAGTCCTTCATGAGGCAACGTCCACCTACTTTCAGTGGGTCTTCTATTCCATTTGTTTCTAAACAATGGATCAGTACAATTGAAAAGATATTTTTCATACATCACTGTTCGGAACATGAAAAATTAATTTTGGCTATTTACCGTTTAGAAGGTGAGGCAGATCAAAGGTGGACTCTAATTAAGAACACGAGGCACCTTGATGAAATTGAATCCATTGAATGGGATGAGTTCAAGAACATGTTTTTCAGTAAGCACTTCCCTCGTATTCTTCGAACAAAGATGGAAAAGGATTTCCTTAAGCTTAAGAAAAAGGATGATGAATCTATTGGTATATACGAAGATAATTTTACAAGGCTTGCAAGGTAAGCATTTGGATTTATCATCCGACCTAAAAGCAAAGTTGATCGATTCTTCAGTGGCTTAAAACCAAGTCTTCGAAGGCCGTTATCTATAAGAGACTTTTGTAGCTATAATGAAATTGTGCGTTGTGCTATCAATGTTGAACTGGAAGATGGTGTTATATATCCATCTCATGATTTTTACAATAAACGAAATATGGAGTTTAAGTAAAAATCTCAAAACAATGGTGAAATGAAGATGAATGTTTCTTTATGCTCAAATTGTGGAAAGTATCATGGTGTAGATTGCCTAAAAGGTACCAAAAAATGTTTTATAAGTGTGGAAAAGAAGGTCATCAAGCAGTTTAGTGTTGAATTAATAGGAAAATGGTAGCTAATGATATGAATAGAGAAAAGACTATATAGAATGCTCCAACCACACTTCAATGCTTCAAGTGCAAGGAAATGGGGCATTATTCTAATCAATGCCCTAATCCAAGGGCTAATGATGATCGACGTGAGCAACATCTTAAGGAAAAGGATAAAGGGAAGTCACATGGAATCACTATTTGTGATGTTGAGTATGACAAAGATGTGGTGGAATGAATAAGTGTTTATGTAACGAGATTCTGAGATAATGTTGTGGAATCTCATTTAAAGTATCGTGGAATATTGGAATATCAATGTATTGGATGATTATGGTTTTTAATAATTTTATGGTACCGGTAACTATGAAAAGTGATTGAAATATTTTTGGAAAGATGTTTAAATGCACATAATGAAGGGATAAGGAGAAAATAATATGTATGATAGTATTCATGAGCTCATGACTAATATAAGGACAATGTTATATTAGGGTTTGAGTATATATAAATTTTGGGATTTTGGTATGTGGAAAGATTTACCTTTTGACAGAACTCATGTTTTCACTAAGGTTCTATGGTAGTTTATGTTTCAAGAGAATACATGATTAAGGTATTCACATGTTTGGAATGCGATCAACAAAATATATCTGCAATAAATGATGGTATTCACATGCTCGGTAGATGAAATTTCTAGTAATTGTTTTTTATACTATGAGATTGGACAGATGTATTTTGAATAAGACTAAAGATTGGAATGAATTAAGTTAGACATAAGATAGTATTGATTAAGGATAGACCTTTTTTTGATATTATTGATGGAATGTTATAATAATGTAGTGTAAGAAAAGGGACAACATGCAGAACGGGCAACAACCCGTCACGTTAGACAAGGCTATGATAATCGAACACACAACCAAAGTGCGAGAGGCCTTTATCGCCTACCACTGGCCTACAAGAAGTCCAGAGTTAGTAGAAACTAGTTTTATTATTTTAAGTGGTATGATATATGAAGTATAAGTCAATTTTATGAACCATATATGATTAATCTCACTATAGATTGACTAATGTATATTTAATAAGTTTTTCTATCATTTTGTTTGAGATAGATGGAATGACCAATCATTTTATCACATGATCTGCTAACACTTCACGGAATACAAATTAAAATTCATTTCCTTAAGAGAAGAAGTGGAAATTGTTCAAGGCACAAAAAATAATAAAATTGTACCAAAATCAAGTAAGTATTTCTTCTAATTCAAATTCTTCATCTTTAGAGAAATGATCTAGAAATCGAAAAATGTTGTCCTAGTGTCCTCATATACAATGAATTATATGGTACCATAAGTCATCACAAATTTATGGCTTTGTGATTATTATCTTTTTTATAGCCATGTTCTCTACCACTCTCCATCAGAACATGATGGTTAGATTTCTCTTCCATATCCATATTTTAACTTATGTTATCTTAGGGGGAAAGCCACTAATGAGGTATTTTGGGTAACTGTTATGTTTCATACTCCACATTTTAAAATTAAGTTTTAGTATTCCTTTTTACGATGTGGGTTTCTATAAATGAAACTTTCATGTAGTCAACCATTTATAACCCCGACTAATTTCGAAGGTGAAATTCATTTTAAGGGGGGTAGAATGTAACACCCCGAGATTTTAGGAGAAAACTTATTATTTTTTAATTTCTTTGATATCTTGTGTTATACACTACAACATGATTAGCTTGAACTATATGCAACACTATATTATCTTTATGTATACGCAACACTATTCTTGGATTGCATTGCACGCAATCGCGACCTTCCTCAATAACATGTGTAGTACGCAAAACCAAGTTTCACTAAACAATGATATATGGTTATAACATTATTATTAACTAGTCGTTATGAATATTATTAACTACATTGCGAATTTTATAACATTATTATTCATCTTACAAATTTTCTAGAACATGGTATGAGAACAAAATAATTTTTTTGGGGTAAAATAAGTATTTTTCAAAAAATGAAAATTTTCCACCTTTTGATGGCACACACACATTAAATATAGTTTTTGAAATGTTTATAAGTTCAGTTTTACAAAATAAAATTCTTTTTTGGAATCAGGATATAAAATTTCATTTTGGAAAAATTTTCATATTTTACTGATTAGTAAAAACACGATATATTTTAATTGAAAACAAATTTTTTTATCATAATAATTTATATGGTTAAATTATACTATTCAATGGGTTTAAAGTATAAATCTAGTATATTTTTACCATTTAATATAACTTATGTCATTAGAATTGATTTTACATTGAATTCATAGGTAAAATCATTTCAATATTTTGCAATGTTTTAAATTTTAAAACTAGTTTTCTTAACAATGTGATTAATTTTAAATTAATATCTGAAGATTCTGTCATTTGAATTAGGAAAAATGGATTCCATATTTGGAAGCAGTAGGCCCAAATTATATTAATATGCTACTTTTTATTTTTGTTCACTATGAATAGTAACTACGGTAAATTTTATTTACCATATTTTAAGGTAAATCGGATAATTGAGGGTAAATATAATGTTATAAAATAACCCTAAAACTTATTTAATATAGTTAGATGATTATATTTCGTCCTATGGCATATTTTGGTTGAAATGGAATCCATTTGAACCCACTTGGATGTGATTAATTCTTTTAATTTATTTTATGTTAAAGAATGTGAAATATGTCTCACTAAAACTTTAATAATTAAACTATTTTTAATATAATGTTATACTGAATATAAATTTGGGTATAAATACTCATTTTAAATCTAAAATGTTTTTCTATATCATGGAAGTTTATTTGTAATTTTTAATAATTATTTATTTACCTTATTAGCTTATACATTAATGATGCAGAAATTATTTATTTACTGAAAAATCAACAATATAGTTTTTATTGAAATAATAATACACATAAAAAGGCCCGATAACCTGACCAAGACTTATTTTTGGTGTATTAATTAACCCTAAGCATCCAATGGTCGATTGTTGGACCATTTGGAACCTTATAAAACAGATATTGACATTTATATTATTTTATTTTAAATGATGTTAAAGATGTCACCTTCATAATTTAATATATATAACAATTTAAATGTTGTGATTTTAAGATGATAAATTCGATTAAAAATATTATTATGAAATTTTTTATATGTATATTAATCATAAGATTTTATTTTTATTTTTTATGCAACAAATAAGTATATTAAATAATTATACAAAAAATGTGGTAGTAATTATTTTATTAAGAGAAATAAGAAATAAATGGTTTTAAAAATATTAAAATAAATAATATATGAACAAATTAATGTTCCCCATGTATTTTTATGATGAATATCACATGTTAGGAATATATTATATATTTTGGTTCGAACATATCTTATGTGTGGTTTTTATTTAAATTCCAATAATGAATAGTGTCAAAATTGACACTATTGATATTTTATAAAATTAACATATTATTAAATTATTTAAAAATCACAAAAAAAATTAAAATCTAAAAATTGAAAATTTATATGCTCTAAAATGTCATAAATTATCCAATTATGGAAAATTCCCAACACATATGTAATTATTTATAACAATTTAAAATTTATAATCTTATTAACAAAAATAAAATTAAATAGATTAAATAAGGAAAAATCAAGTTGATAATGTTTAAAATAAATTACCAACATGTCTACATTCTATTGGTTGATGCGATTACACCCATATAACATATAATATTATGATATGAGTCATTTTTGGAGTTTTTTAGGTGAAGTTGAATTTATTATAAATTAATATTTCTTATGTTACCAAAGGTGCCCCTCTCCTCCCTTATAAAAAGGGCACCCCTTCCCTATTCTCTTCAAACCCTTTTGAGCCTTGATGCTTGGCCATGAACTTCCAATTCCACTTATCATCCTCTCTAGTTATATCATATAGGTTTTTTTCTTCTCAATACACCAACTCTAGTTCCATAAGAATACGTTTAAAGGAGGTTCGTGGAGGAAGAGGTGTCTCGGACACATATGGAAGAAATTGGACAAAAGGTAAGGTATAATTATTCCAATCACGTTCTTATCTGAGATTGTTTATACGTAATTATTTACTAGGGATATTTTTATCATTCTTGACCATGTTTTTTAAAAATGATTTCATAAAGTGTATATTATTCTTCGATGTATGTTTATAGTCATGTTTACCCCTTTTTGACTTTTACTAGCTGGTATGGAAGGAATATTTCTTTTAGTTACCATATGAGGTATTTTTTGACTTTTCTGGCAAAAGTGCGAGAAGAATATTTTTTTAACTTATATGGCATGAATGGATTTTTACGGTTTTATAACGCCTAATTTTCATTAAGTTTACTCTACAAGATTTCATGACTATTTTCAACAAAATCCTTTTCCTTTAAAATTGAAAGGCATTTTTTGAAAATAAAATGATTTTCAAGAAGAAATGATATTTTCCTCAAGAATTCATTTCAAGTGTTTTGTCAAAATGATTTTCCATCTAAGATTACAATATTTAGTATGATTATGCGTCATGTATAATGTCTCTATTATTTACATGGTTTTATTCTTCTTATGATGAAATGATATCCATTTGTTTTATATATATTATTTTATTATGGGATGATGTTTATGAAACCCATTTTATTCATTGTGTTACGATAAATTATTTATGTTGATTTTGTGGCACAAGTAAGAATGATTTAATTATTAGATGGGTGGGACCTATATCTCCCTCCAATTCATTGGGTAAAGATTTATATCTCATGAGATAGACATGGCTGGAATGGTAACTTAATCCGGTTCAGTGTTACATGACTGGAACGAGGAGTGCAATCGATTCAAAAAGGGACTTTTTCCACTAAGATGGTCTTGGCGACAATTCATTATCTACTATGGCAATAATATCATGTGCTTAATGGTTTTAAACAATTACATGATTTATTACCATGTTATTTTATGATTATTGATGTTCCATTAAGATCCATGCCTTACGTACTGCAATGTTTTATGTCATTGTTCAAGATTTTGATGTTTAAACATTGTGTTCATGTTTTTAAGTTCAAATGTATTTGGTTTGATTTATTTTCCCCATGCTTACACTTATTGATCATTTGAGATCACCCTTTATATTTTTTTCCCAGTATATAAAGAAAGGTTTTAGGTATGAAAACAAAAGTGGAAGATCTTTATAGGAGATGTTGAAGATCTTTCACCATGATTAGAAGATTATGTTCTGAGTTTCCGAAGACACTAAACTATTACGGTCATTGAGTGTTGGTTTTTTTATGTATTAAGTATTCCGAAAAAATAATGTAATGTCCATGTACGTCAGGTTTGGGGTCTCTATAAGACAATATCTTCATATGATCAGAAGGATTATGATACTAATTCTCGACGGAGAAAGGGTTTTAACCCATCAACGAAATGATCAATCATACTTCTTGGGTTACATATATAATATGTAGCACGCCTCTCTACCCTTGTGAAGTTAGCCTCATACTTTACGACTTTCTCATCCTCCTTTTGCCTCAGACTTAGAAATTGCCTTTCCATATCTACTCGATGGTCACAAGGAAATTATTTTTCTAAGAAAAGATATTTAAACTCTATCCATTCCATATTTGATACTTTATCATCTTCCTTTGTGTTTTCAATCAATGACCGCCATTGATCAGCATTTGCAGTGAGGCGGTAAACTGCCATGATAATTTTTCCCTTTCACTACTCCCCAAGGCATGATATATTTTCTCTAAGTAATTTATCCATTTCTTAGCTACTAATGGATTTGTACTCCCATTGAATGATGGTGGTTGTGGCCTCATGAAGTGATCTAACATTTATCCTCCACGCTATGGATCAGGGTGCTCCATACATGTAAGGTTATTATTCATAACCCGAGTGAGTTGTCCCATTATGGTGATAAGCTGATCAACACTAGTTTTATCACCAGCTCTACTATAAATATCTGGAACAGTAGGGAAATCCCTACATGACGTGTGTGCATTGATACGGTTTCCATTCCTTCCACTAGTCACCATTTCTAAACAATGGCATACACTAGATTAGTTTATGAATCACAGTATATAAATCCAAACATGAAAAAAACTTAACATAAATTGAACATATTATGGATATAATACATATTCATAAAAATGTTTTCTTTGAATATGTATATACTCATAAACCCATTATAATGGTTTGTCAATAAAATGAGAATTATCCTTGGCATATCCCCCGAGAGTGTCGTAACCAAGAGTGTAGTAAGGCTCGTTGTTGTGCACCAGTTCACGTTTGAGTCTAGCTCAAAGCAGTGTTTTCGGGTTTTACCCCTAGGTACATCTGTGCCAGAGCCACCTCTACCTACTCGTATCCATACAGGAATGTATTTCTTAGAAAACTCACAAAATCTATACATTACCAATATTCTAGGAAGTTCTTCTATACAAATCCTCAAAGTATATCTTAGGGCTATGTGTTCTAATCATAGTTTACCTAAATCTAGTTTCCAATGCTATATATAAACTTTCTCTAATACCAACTATAATTCCCCGACCCCAGTTACCTAGAGTCAGTGCATTATTACGTAACATTGGCATGATCACATGGAAATAAAGTCTCAAAATACCGATTAGTTTAGTATTATTGGAAATAGGAATCAAACATAAGTTCAAATTTACTACTTGAAGAGAAATACAACATGAATATATTTAATTAGAAACATCAAAGACTCAGAGATTATTCCTGCAAGTCACTCATAACTAACTACTTCATATCCTTGTAAAATGAAACATAAGAAAAGGGTGTGATCAAATGCTCTATAATGGTAAGCAATATAGCAGAAGATAACATAAATTTTAAGGATGGTGAACAATTAAAACCACATACCTTTACCAATAATAAATGTGAATACTTTTATGGACGGGATATGAGCTAAGTAAATAATTCCCTAATAAAACATAATCATGGGTATTCTACTAGACGAATGACCACATGAACCATCAATATTATTTTTAATAATGAGGGATTTTATAATGTCATACATTCTGAAAAATTTTGTCAAGGCCTCAGCCAAGACGTCTAAAAATGATTAAGGCCTCGGCCGAAACCATATATAAAAAAATTGGGAAAGGGCCTCGGACAATTCCACATCTAGTGTCTCATGAGACCTACCGATGCATTGAGGAGCTATAGTGGGATCCACCCACCACTTAATATGTCCAATACATTCCTCATATAAAAAGGTTTAAACATGTCATAAACATCCGTATTAAAACTAGAGTACTAAATGTCAATACTTTATCCATAAACCATGAATGGTATAAAATTAGTACATCCACACACAAAAATACCACAAAAACTTTAATACAATATGGAAGTTTTGTATAATAATAAATAAAATTCAAATAATCATAAAATCCCTCAAAGGATGTTGATATAGATGAATTAAAACACCTTTTTAGAGAAATGTCTCTTTCTATTTTGAAAACATTTAAGACTTACTAAAGATCATGTCATGCATTCTCATCATGCCATATAGGGTTAATTAATGATTTCATTCTATTGTGATAGATGTTGTTATAAATATTCATGTTGTTGTGATAGATTCCATGATAGAATACCTACTATTTAGATAGGGTATTGTTATATGTAAGGTTTTATTTTAATGGATGACATTATTTGGTCCATAAGGAGTTATATGCACTCTTAGATTCGAATTTGGTCGATCATGTTTGTACATTAATTGAATTATGAAATGATCAGATATTAATAAATATTCCAAACATTGATTCACAAATATCATGGGCTCTGATGGATCATTACAGGGAATTCCTTGGAAAAAAATTTAGATTTTGGGGTTTTCAGAGAAGTTTTAGAGACTTACTGTCTAGAAAACCCACAAAACATAGAAAGTTGTGTTATGAACACATGCCATGTGTTATTATTTTTTTCTGGAATACATGTCTTTTCTTATGTACACACCGTGTACCATATGTACACACTATGGATTTGTTAACCGTGTGACTGACTATGTGAGCGGAGACACAGGGCTGGTAAATACTTAGCAGAACACACCGTGTATTGGGAGTACATGTTGTACTATATTAGATCGTATTTCTGGATGTGTGACTAACAACACGGGTGGATGGAACATTAGTAGTACCCACCATGTCTAGAGTGTGAATGCTACACAGGGTTACACCAACATAACTGTGTATTTTTAGATGTGAAGATGTACCTAGGCTGGAGGGAAAATTCAAGTACATGCCATGTCTTCGGAGGAACATGTCTTTTGTACGGGGTGTTACATGACCAAGTTGGTATAAAATCCGGCCCATTTTAATGCTTAATGGAACACACCATGTAGTGGATCTACCCGCCGTGTAACCCTATTTTGAAAAGCAGGAAGGCTTTCCATCAAATATTTTGTTCCTGAACTTCTGATTTATAGTTTGTATTATTCTTATTCTGAGTTTCATCGCATGGCAACTGTTTTGGGAGGTGACGAGTTATCACAGGTTATGAGATTTTTGGATGGATTTATGTATGAAATCCAATCAAAGGATAATTTTTTCAAGACGACGTCAATAATTGCTATAATAAACTAAGCATTGATTACCAAGCACAATCTGAGGGAGTTTGGAACTGTGTACATGAGCGGTTCACCATCCAGTGCTGGTACTCCTTTAACTAATAGCAGTGAGCTCTGGAGGGAGCCTTCACCCGGTGATTCTAGTAAAAGGTATGTATCATTAGGTAGCCATGTGAGGTTCTACTAGTGTCGGAAGGTTGGGACCACGAGACAGAAGTGGCTGAGATATCTAGTTTAGTGCTGATCTTTTGATAAAATGGGTCATGTTTAGAATTTTTGTTGGATGTTCTCACCAAAAGTGAGTGAGAGAGGGTTATTTATGACACCACATATAGAAGAAGTTCAAATAGTTCCTCATCATTTAGAGAACATGATTATTTCATTCCATTCAGGATGAGGAGGTGGCTATGGCTGCGGTAGCCAGATGTCATATTTTCTGCAATAGCAGGGTGTATCAGCTCAGGGTATCAAGGTAGGGTCGTAGAGATGTGGTGAAAGTAAATTTTATTCAATAGAATATAACTGGTAGGAGATGGATCCCATACCCTTTTCAGATTTCGGTATGACACTAGTTTCATCAGTATTAGATTCTTCACTTTTTGGTATGAGGGATTCCCATAGTTTTATATCGGTTTCTCTTGTGGATATCCTTGGGATATGTATGTTTATATTAGATGATGTTATGGTGATAGACACTCATTTGAGGATTATTAAAACTATTATACATTACTGCATGGAGTTTCCTCTTGAGGTTGGTGGGTGTCACTTATTGTGGGTTATCATTGTCTTAGAGATGAAAAACTTTGATTTCATTCTCAAAATAGACTTGATGGTATCCTTTCATGCCTTTATTGACTACTATGGATGTAGAGTGAGTTTTACCTCAGAAGAGGGAAGTTCATTTCAACAGAAGGTTGAATGGGATATCCAAGCGAGTATAGTTGGACTCAAGAATCATGGTATGGGAGGAATCCAAAACCAAATTGCTATATTATATCTAGTTGATAAGGGGACATCAAAAATATACATTCCTCTAGAGGCGGATATTTTCAGAGTTTTCTTTACAGATGAATTTTTTGGATTTACTCTGGAGAGAGAGGTGGATTTCTCTATTGAAATTGTTCTAGGAGTGGCCTCAGTTTATATTCCTCTTTATAAGATTGGCACAATAGAAATATAGGAACTCAATAAGAACTTAGAGGATTTGTAAGTGAATGGTTTCATATAACCCAGCACTTCCCCTTGGGATCCGCCTGACCTTTTTGTGAGGATGACAGACAATACCCTCATAATATATGTGGATTATTGAAAGATGAACTATTTGACGGTCAAGAATTGATACCCTTACCGAGGATTGATGATCTCTTTGATTATCTTTGAGGATCTTGTGTATTATCAAAGATTTATTTGAGATCTGGTTGTTATCAGTTGCACATTATACCATCATTTATACCTCTTACAGCCTTTCAGAGTAGGTATAGTCTATAAATTTATTTTGTTAACTCATCCCGTATTATGGAAGTGGTTGCTATTTTCCTTGAAATGATGAACCAAATGTTCCATCCTTAGATGGATTCGTTTGTGGTTTCCTCCATCAACAATATCTTGGTGTACTCCCATTGTTTACATGACCATTACCTCATTCTTGAGATTTTATTGTGTACACTGAGAGAGAATTACTTATATGCTAAGTTCACAAAATGCAAATTTTGGATGGATCTGATTCACTTCTTGGGAAATTTCAACTTAGAGAAAGAAGTATCAGTAAATCTAGCGAAGGTGAGAGTAGTAGTTTCATGCGAGCATCTAAAGAATGTAATTGAGGAAAAAAGTTATCTAGGGCTAGCTGGTTACTACAGAACCTTTATTCTGGGCTTTTCATGTTTAGTGGTGCCATTGAATGTCCTAACTAAAAATGGAGTGAAGTACTTGTGGACATATTCCTGCAATTCATACTTTTAGGAGATGAATGAGAGATGGACTTGTTCACTGATACTGATTTTCTTGGAATCGGGTAAGAGTTACTCCATTTACAATGATGCATCTTGTATTGGGATTAGATCATTACTTATATGGGTGGGAAGAGAAGTTGCATGAGAGTCTTGGTAGTTGAGGCCACATGAGAAGAACTACTATATGATCGATCTCTACATAGCCGTAGTTTTTTATTTCTTTCACTGTTTGAGACATTAATTACTAGGAGAGAATTGTGTGGTAAGCAGTGACCAGAAAAGCCCCAATTATAACTTTAAATAGTGTGATATGAATTTATGATATCCAATGTTAGTGGAGTACCTTCAGTATTTTGACTTTGAGCTTGCCTAAACCTCTGGGAAAGGCAAGACAGTGGCTGATGCATTGATCAAGAGGACTAAGATACATGGAGTTTAAGAGAGAATCAATGAGTGGAAGCCTAGGGATATCCTCTCTAAGATGTATATTGAGGATCACAACAAACATGGGTCGATGTTTATTTCTTCTGTAATAGTTGCCTCTACTCTACATGATTGAGTGCGAATGAAGCACCTATCATATTCTGAAGGCTTAGTCCTATGGGAATGATTGTTAAGAGAGGACCCTACTACTGGGTGGACCATATGCAAGGATGTGGTTTTGAGTTTCATTGGAACGTATGGGTGTCCACAAAAAAATTCAAGGAGCTGTTTTGAGATTTTGATTCCTCAGTATGGGCTTTTCATCTTAGTGTCACCAAAATGTATCATGATCTACATTGTTAGTTTTAGTTTCCAGGCATGAAGAGTGATGTGCATATTTTTTATGAGATGTTCCACCTATCAGTAAGTGAAGGTAGAACAAAAGTGACTGAAATAGCTATTATAGAAGTTACCCATTGGCGAGTGGAAGTGGACCGATTTCATGATGGATTTTGCGATGAGTTTAACTCGGCTGCCTTGAGAAAATTATGCTATATGGGTTTTTGATTACAGACTCTTGAAGGATTCAAATTTCATGCCGATCAAGGAATCCATCATTGTTGATGATCGTGGAATTTTTTACATCCATGAGATAGTACGTTTTCACTGGGTTATACACACTATAATTTTAGATAGGGATGCATGTTTTACTTATTAATTCTTGCAGGGACTAAAATGGGATCTTGGTACATAGGTTCTTCTGAGTACCACCTACAATCCCATAATAGATGGCCATTCCGAGCGCACGATTCAGGTTTTGGAGGACATGCTTCGAGCATGCATCTTGGATTTCAGGGGCTCTTGGGATGGACACATACCCTTAGTGGAGTATTCATATAATAATATTTTTTAGAAATGAATTACATGGATCTTTATGAGGCTTTGTAATGTAGTCCATTACGATCACCCCCATATTGGCTAGAATCCAGAGAGGCAGATATTTTGGGACCTCATCTTGTTCAGGATACCATTGACTAGGTGGAGTTTATTCAAAATAGGATGGCTACTACATAGGCTCACTAGATATATTGTGCTGATAGAAAAAGATAACCTCTAGAGTTTGAGGATGGATATCAGGTTTTCCTACCTTTCATACTGAGGTTAGAACAATGAATGTTGGGGTGATAGGGGAAGCTTTCACTGAGGTATGTATGGTCATTTGATGACTTGGAGAGAGTCGGTCTAGTTTCCTTTCTGTTTTATTTACCTTAGAGGTACTAGGATATGCATGAAGTGTTTCTTGTTTCTCAGCTACGAAATTAATTTTCTGAATCATATAATGTTTTTCATCTTGAAGAGGTTGAGTTGGAGGTCGATTCATCTTTTAAGGAAAACCGTATTTGGATTGTGGATCACAACCATGAGGTTCTTCAGGGCCGGTCTGTTTCTCTGGTACGGGTAATATGGATGCAAGGGTGAGTGCAGGATGCGATTTGGGAATGGGAGGCCGATGTACGATTGTAGTGGCCAAGTTTGATCATAGAATCATCTTCACCATCATTGGAAGGAAAATTCTGGGATACATTGCTCTAAGGGGGTTGTTTTTAAGAACATGGATCTTTTATTCAGGTATGCATTTTTTTGGGTTGTACTGTGGAAAAAGGGAGAAAAGAGGATTTTTTGAGTATGCATAATGTATTTCTTAGTATACATCGTGTACATAGCTTACATTGTACAACCACATTTTGAATGTAAAATGGATGAGTAAAAGGCCATTTAGTGACCTGGAAGACCCGATTAAGTCGGGGTCCGGTTAAGAAAAATACATGGTGTGTGGTTTTATTGAACACACCATATACATTTCTTTTTATTGGATTTATCAGAGCGGGGTTGTTTCCCATGTCCAGAAACACTTTCTTAATACCATGTTTCATACATGAGCACTTTGGAATAATGAATGAAGTTCAATCTCCCATTATCTATCCAATAGCTAATCGAGACACTGTCGGTGCGTGAGAATCCCACTTGTGGGTTCTGAAACCCTATTTATCCCTTCTTCCTGATTCATCATCTTTTGTGAGTTATTCAAGGTAGGGATTATTTTTCACCCTATTGTAGATCTACACTAATCTAAGCTGATTCAAGGGTCGATGTTCAATTATATATATTGTACGACATTTAGTTAGGTTGTTTGTGCCTTTCGTTGTTTGACTTTAGATTATATGTGCTAAAAGTACAATAATCCCTCATTTTGTGTATTTCATGATTTGGAATTTAACCATATTTTTACCTACTATGGATTGATTGATTGATAAAGGGTTGTTGCTTATGTGTAAGGTCAGATACCTTTTCTAACGGACACCCCATGGGTGCACTTCCCTTCTTTAATTATTTATGGCTATTTGGTATAGGTTTTTTGTCAGGCGTAATTTTTTCACTAATATGATTGATTAGGATAGAGTTTGATTTATTATGTTATATTCATGTTATATGCATTGTGAATGATTATTCCTGTATTAGTTTTAGATTACATGAGCTTCCTGTTATAAAATGTGCAATGTTTTTACAATGGACCGTGAGGACTTTGGACTACGAAGAATAAAGGGGTATTCTAGATTACTTTCATTGATCTAATATGCACTTTTTTTCCAATAGACAATGAGAGCCTTGGACTAGGATGACTGAGGGATATTTTAATACAAATTGAATGTGAGAGCCTTGGACTTGGAAGACTTAGGGGACTTTATATTATTTACATTGATATAATATTCACACTGTTTTTCCAATAGAATGTGAGAGCCTTGGACCAGGAAGACTTATGGGACTTCCATATTTTGTCCATTGATATGATATGCATGTTATTATTATTTTTTCAATGTAAAATGAGACCCTTATACTAGGAAGGCTTAGGGGACATACAGATTCTTTACATATCACCCTGAGAGCCTTGGTGTAGATGATTGACCAAAGGGGTTAAACCATGAGAGAATTGCTACATGGTCATTATTTATAGAATTGATACTATAGTGGACCAAAGGGATTTTACTATGAGATAATTCCAAAATAGTCATTTGTGAATAGTTAATTGATTATGATGCATATTCCAAGGCAAAGAACATGCTTGGATTTGCTATTTTTGGATTGTTTATATAGACTTATGAGAAATATATTTTGGATACATTATATGGGGGACACAGATATTATGCTAGATACTATTATTACAAAATTGGAAGGATGAATAATAAATGATAAATGAATGTAATTTAAAACTATCATATTGTTTAAATTTGAGTACTTTCTAGATTATAGAAACATTTCTTGAATATTATATGCTATATATATATATATATTTACTAACATTTAGGTTGATATCTTATGGTGGTTTCTCACTGGGATTCATATCAATCCCTATTTGGGTCATACTTTTGGACCCAAATAGATTATATGATTATAGGTATTGATAATGTAAAGCTACCTTCTTCATCAGGTATTGATTTATGTTAGTGTGGGGGAGAATGGGTTCAAGAAAAGGCATGAAATGATGTTGGAGTTTAATTTCTTTTCCTTTGTGTTGGATTGTATAGTATTTCTAGCTTTGGAACAAATTTTGGATGCCTTCTTAGACACATGTGACATACATCATTTATATATATATACATATTCTCTAAATGTTTTATTAATATCATCCTTTCACTATAAATATGTTGTTTATTTATTAATTATGTTGTGTAAACTCTTCCAAAGAGGTAATAGTTTCCCCATTATCAGACCTTAGCCCCCACTTTTAGTCGGCAAGCTATGAAATTTTGGGAAATGTGCTTGTGGTTTTGTGACCAATGGGGTACGGGGCCCCATTGGGTGGCACCTAAATCAGGGACATTAAAGTGTTAGTGGGAAGTGAAAATATGGATATAGAAGACAAAATTAATTTTGAAGGACTAAATGAGAGTGATAGATAACATTGAAAGGAGAAATCTAACAAACACAAACACACAATGTTTTGAAGGATAAAGATACAATCAATTTATTAGAAATAATGGTAATAGGATTGCATTTTGTTTTAAGATCATTTTCATATAGTTTTGGATATACATTACCATCTATAATGATCATATAGAAATATACAAAAATGATATTTATAAATTCATTCGTTAATCATTTTCCACCATAATTTCATCTTTTCCCCAAATGAGTAGTATAAATGCTAGTTTTTTTATTCTTCAGTAACAAGGGTAATCTCTTATTGAATAATATATTTCCAAAAAATGGATAAAAGATACACCTATTGTCTTAAAATATTTTCCAAATCCAAAAAAAAGAATAAGATAGGATATTTCCCCAAATAATAATCATTCATACAAATAAATTCAAAAATAATCTCCATAGACTCAATAATATCCTCAAATGATCAACTTTGATCAATTAAAAAAATTAAAATCCTGTATAGTTTTCAAAATATTCAAATCTATTTTTCAAGAAAAACCATTTTTTGGACTTATCTCAGTGTTTGATAAAGGTCAGTGTTTAGAATTAATCCCTTATCACCCCTCTATTGTGAGTACAATCCATGTGGGCTTGCAGGATGTGTTGGGTCATCACTCGGTGTGTGGGTATCCCTTTTTAGAATATAATATTTATATAATTCCTTTTTGATATGAAAAAATATGATGAAATTTATCTAAAATATCATTATTTATAAAAGATCATATAAACCAGGGTGGTTATTACTAACCATATACTTATTTCTAATAAATGAATTGATAATTCTCCGTTAAATAACATATTATATTCTAAATATTATAGTTACATATAACTCAAAAATATAATAAAATCAATAAATATCTACCAATTTATTTCCATCACATTATACCTTGAATGTGATATAAATTCCTTTGAACATAAAAAAACATTTATATATATATATATATTACTATATTATAACTCATGAATCCCTATATTATAAATCCTTAATTATTCATCATTTTTTTATCAAACATTATTTTCCATCTCATTTGAATCATCTCATTACCCATTTTCAATTTTTTTTATCTATTATAGTTTTAATATATAATTGTGTGTGTCTTTGGATTCCTAAGGATGAATATCATTTCATGGGAAAAATTACCTAATGTTCAAGGATGGATTTTTTTAAAATAATGGAGTTTTGGTATAAATTTTTTATTTTATTTTTTCTGGTTCTCCCCATGTTTTGAGAACACATGAGTTGGTTTATGGTTTTATTAAAGAATCTATTTGTTTTTGCTGACTATATTGAATTTCCAAGACTTATAAGAGAAAATGGCATGAGATTTTTCCAATTAATTGATTTGTTGGAAATGTTTTTGACAGATTGATTTAAATAATAGATCACATCGTAATCCTTGGGTACTTCAGTGGAAGGAGTAGAAATAGGGATCGTCTACTATCAGGGGTTTTCCCATGGGTATTTTCTCTTCTCCATAAAAATGGGTTTAAATGGAATTTTTAGAACCTTTAGGGGGATAATTTATTGGGTGATCCCCTAATCTTAATGATATATGAATATTTATAGAGGCATGATGTGTATGGTATTTTCTATGTTAGGTAAGCATGGATGAGGAATTCTGACCAACTGTGATCCTTGGGATGATGTTACCTAGGCTTCTCACAAAGTTGTAATCTTATCGATTTGACTTTGTTTAATGTAATTCCATGATTTGATTTTAAATTTGATACCTATGGTGGGTTTTATATATAAATACTTTCATATATAGATATGAAATACATTTAATATGATTTACCTATATTATTGTGTATGCTATAAAATGGGAAACTAAAGGGGTTTCCATGGATTTGATATAGAAACTGATAAAATATTATCCATAATTTTTTTCTTCAAAATGTTTCATTATTAGATTATTTTACAGTGACTTGTAATGAAACACCAAGGTGAGATCATAATGATAATGTTATCTCACACACTGTGCACTACTTCAATGGTGCATAAACCATGTTATTTTATTCAATATTGTAATATGAAACGTCTCGTAGTGAGATGGTGAGGTTTTCTAGAAACTAGGTTTTAGTAAGACGATGGTGAGATGGTGGGAGTTTTCCCACACTATCACCTATAGATTTTGGTGTTTTTGTCATAGTTTTACAGTCTTTTATTGTTGTACATTTCTCATGGACATTGTTTTTCTACAAATTTATTTGTATCATTTTATTTGTTATAAATATATCATGTAATATGTATATATATATATATCACTATTTATGATGGATAATTTATATATTCTATGTATCAGCTTTGGGGTGAGTGAAGGAATTCTATCTGGTTGTTATTTAACTCGCAAGAACTAGTCGCCAACCTGTGGGGATCTGGGTAACACCCATCAGGTATTTGGAGAATCTGGTCAGGTAATAAAGTATCTTGTATATCTTGGTTTTTCATTACACAGTTGTAACATATCCCAGGTTAAATTATTTTTCATTATATTCATTATCTAAGAATGTTGGATTGATTGGATGTACGATTTTTAAATCTTCACTGGTAATATTGGGTGAGTGAAAGGTTGTCACATGATGAGAAGAGACTTATGTTTCCATGGGATGATGGGATGTGTGTCACATATTTCAGATTTTAAGTTTATTATAAGTTTTAACATACAATTTCTCTAGTTTTGTCATATATATTTTTGTTCTATGATTTTTGCCTTTATTCTATATGGAGCAGTATGCCTCTAGGTTGTGTTTCACGATATCCACATAAGTGTGAAGCTAAATATCCTCAAGGGAATCTACCTCATGACCCGAATTTTATTTTGTCTATTTTGCAGGAATTTAATTGGATTTACTATAATGTTCCAGATGTTCAGAATGTAATTATAGAGGTATATCTAGAATCTATAAGAGAATTAGATCGATGAAGGGATTTATTGTGTGAGAAGCTATCTTCAATTAATGGTATGAATGTAACAAAACATATGGAGGAATAGATTGAAAATGATGATAAAATAATTGGAAACATGGATACATAAGTTAGAATTAAGTTAAACTAATTGACCTACATACTTGAGGGTCTTATAATGTGTGTGTGTGATTTCATTGTACATGGACATAGACATGTGGGATTTGGTGACAACGGATTCAAAACCATCTTCTTCCTTATTTTTTATCTAGAGTGGTAGATGATAACAAAGACAATGTAGTTCCTATATTTGATGGAAGGAGTAAACTCGTTGTTACTGTACACCAATAATTTTTCTGAGATTATCTATTTTGTACTAGTGGTTGTAAATAATGAAAATATGAGATATTATAAGTATATATAATGATTATAACCAAATATTATATCCTAATTGTTTATGCTAAATCTTTCAACCATTTCTATGATTATAGAGGGCCAATGACATATGCGATTAATAGTGTAGACGTGGTTGGATATTATGTATCTTCTCATCTACCTAGTGGAAGATTCAGTGTCACACCATGGAATAAGTGGTAGGGGGAAGATCATTACATGAATTGTGGAGGTGTTTCTCAGTATCAAGACTCTTCGGCACTTCTAGCGGTATCATGTAGTTTCAATTTTAGTTGATATCAATGTGGAATGTTTGGTAACACCTAAAATTCTGGACCTTCACAAGATAATTCATGGATTAATCATCAGATTTATAACCATCATTATTTTTTTTGGTTATTCTATGAGTAAAAACTGATATGGTTAGGGATCGATGACTCCAATACATTTTTCATGGTAGTAAAATGATTAATAGACTATATGGATCTATCCAAATGCCTCATGATTGATTCACATTCATGATGTACATGAGCTTCTAGTGGATGTAGATCTGGGTCCAATAATAGTTCGGCATTCCATATTTATTTCATATTTAAATTTTGTTTATTTATTTGATACTAGGATTTCCCACTTTTATAAATCTAGTGGATTTGTGGATATCCTTAAACATCCAATATAGAACATGTCTATTATTCGGTAGTTAGAGAAAACTATTATGAAAAGGAAATATGAGGGGACTATTTTTACATAATTTTAATTGTTGATATCTAATGTAAATTTAGTTTAGAATATCCTTATTTTCGATATATATCTCTTTGGTGCCATCATTGGGATATATTATCTTGTATCTCACTATGTATAGCTTGATTGTTATCATTAGTGTGTTTTATTTTATACAACTGACAACATCTCACTAGTGTTTCACGCACTATGGGATATGAGTTCGGGTCATGAAGGACCTTACAGTACACACGAGAGGTAGGTAGATCATAGGTTATAGATGGTCACAGGTACACATCCAATGCTAATACCTTTTTATCACCTAAAACCAAGGCATATAAAAGAGATCCATATTCAATTTAGATGATTTAGTAGTGAATGGTTTTCTTCTCCCTAGGACTTTTCCATAGTCTATGTTGATGTTATTTTCCATTAATGTAGATGATTCATTCTAACTATTCATGGATCATCGTATGTTGAACCCAGTAATGGTTAATAACATGTATAATTTTCCACATTTGAATTTTTTTAGAATAGACAATGTGGGGATTCTGTTTTTTGAAAATTATTGTTCGACCAAGTTATCAGGTACATATAATTCATGAGTGTGATCTACTAAAAAAGACATTAATGAGCACGTATGAACATTATGAATATTTATGTAGGTTATTTGGTATAACTAATGATTCTATAGATTTTATGGATTTTATGAATCATATATTCTATCAGTATCTCAACATCTATATTTTCGAGTCACTTTTTAATGATCATTCACAAAATGAGGAGAAATTAATATATGGTAAAAAGTAGCAATATTAAATTGATTTTTCAAGTGACTTATGACACCAGCTCCTAGCCTGATATTACCTCAGATCAATAGGGGTTTGTGGATTTCAATGATTCTTCAGGTGATGGTTTCAATTTTGTTCTCATGAAGGATGATCACATGGTATCTTATAGCTCCCCTCATCTTATTCCACATGAAAATAATTACCCTACTCCAGTTTTATAGATTTTAAGAGTTATGAATGAACATAAATAATGAATGTAATATGTTTTTGGGAAGTGGTTCAGATGTTTTTCAGACACTATTTGTTTGAGCTATATGTTTAATAAGAACTGATTGAACCTCAAAAATATACCATGGGTGGAATACCATCAAGAATTTTACTTCAATATTTCCTACACCCCCATGGAAGAGAAATGTTGTCACAGATGCTCCAATCAGAATATTACCACTAGAAGGGTTTTTCGAATATGAGGAATTTTGGAACCATTTTTCAAAATTTCCCTAGTTTTATAATGATTCTTAGGAGTATAATTTAGTTTCAATTTTTAAAAATGTTCAGTTATCATCATCTCTCCTTGAGTTAATTATATAAAGAAAATGAAAATATGTTTTGTTTAGGGTAATCCATGAAACTATTTATTGTAGGGAGCCCATTTTTGGTTAGTCTATCTCATCAAATTGTATTATCATTTTTGGGCATTAGGTTATTATACTATAATTATTGAGGATTTGGGTTTTTCATTTTCATTTCTATTAATCGTTTATTCATATGGGAACTAAAAAATTGTATTACGACATGAGACAGTTATCCTATTAGATGTTTTTTTAATTATCATTTACAGATTATGTGTACTTTGGATACACCATCCAATAGATAAAACTAGAGAATGTAATGAATTATTATTTCTTTATGCCTTAATAGGTATCAATTCAGAAATGAAAGAAGAATCAATGAATTGTTTATAGGATTACTATAGACATCATGGGGAGGAATGTTATCTGGGCGTTTAAAGATGAGATGATAGAATAATATTATATCATTTCAATAAAAGACACATAAAAATAGGATTATCTAGGTAAGTTGTATTCCAAGAAGATTGTGTGGTTACATGGGGTTTTTTTTACATTTTTTTATATAGGGATCCTAGGATTACATATAGGATATGTAAAATTCTTCCAGAGTCGAATATGACTTTGGATAGGTTGAGTATAATATATCAACAATAGACAGATGGTTAGATAGAGCATGGTATTAAAATATAAGAGGATATGCTCCATTCTCATGTCATATATTTTGGTGGATCATGGGATAGTTATCTATGATGGGTTTTATTTTCTTATTAAAATAGTTATTATTTTTTGATTAGTAACATATCCTTAAAAGAATTTTATTGTATATAGTGCATGCCATCACTTGTTGGGATGATTTTGGAAAAGATTATTTGGTGGGAAGATGTTTGGTTAAGGATGTCTGTGAGTATTTAGGATATTCATTAGGAAGTGGTTATAACACCGAATGGATAGAAATCATATATATAGACCAGCAGACTCATTCATTGGTGTTTCCCATAGGTGAACTATTTTTTTGAAACATATATTCTTGGTTGTGTCATCGAAATCTTGTAAAAAATGTAAATTTGACTTTGATGCATTTGAAAAAAATTGATGTCACCGAGTATCTTATAAATGATTCCAATTTGTTGTAATTTCTTGTCTAGATGAATGTATTTAAAGATGTTTTCCAAATATAAAATCATTGGAAATGCCATCCTAAACACTATCATGTTTTATGTTGGTAAGAGATTTACATATATCCAGATGTTTCTGTTGTTGAGAAGCTAGTAGAGATCACTATCCCTATTGTGAATGTATTGTGTGGTAAGACAGTTGCTTTTATAGAATGTTATGGTGTCAGAAATCATATTCTCATGAGGGTTTGGAGCACGATTCATTTATAAGGGAGTCGTTGCCTTAGATCGTTACTGAAAATCAATATTCTACATGAGTTCCCTGGGATGTAATGTATTATATTGGGGAGTTTGTAACATCTTGTTAACCACATTTGGGTAATTATTTTCCCTTTTCATGTTTTCATAATTAATTGGGTTTGTATTGGGACTAATGTGTATAGAGAACATTATATGGTAATATTTACTTACTATTCTGGAATGTATTTTTTTTAATTAATGTGTCCGGTTATACTTGTTTTAGTAGATTTTTCGGGTTCTCCCTGATTTCAGAGAACATCTGAGTCTGTTTGGGGGTTTTTTATGAATTTTTATCTCACTATCTGCAGGCAATTTACATGCCATGCAAGGAGTACATGAAATGTAAGGTTCACCAGGATAGATATCATAAACTGAGTACATAGCATGAATAGAGTACACACTGTTTAATGGTTACACAACTTGTAATAAATGTAATAGAATTTTTTAAATAAAAACATGATCAGGGTTTATGCATCTATAGATCACACAGAATACATACCATTAAAAATGATTACATAGAGTGTGAATGTTGAAAAAATGAATTTTATGGTGATATATTAGTTGATTCTTATTTCATTATTCTGTAATATTCCCTCTATTTGATCAAGGTATCCTTTCCATTTAATTTGGGAGGATCATTTCCTTTCAAATCAATTCATTTGTAGATTGATCACTATTTTAGTTCGGTTTCATATATCCTGTTGAGTAATAATATATATATTTTCATTGTTTTTTATCATGGTAGTATGATTGCATTGCATTATTAGACCCCCTCACCCACTTTTTTGATTATTTTTCATTCATTTATATATATTTTGGGTGATATCAATTCAAGGGATGATTCCTTTTTGGTTGTGGTGTGGAGGATGTGTGTTCATGATCTATGTTTTGATCTTCCATATCCTCCAACACAATTTTTTACATTAAATCAATTACAAGATTTGTATATTGATTATATATCTCATGTAAAGACCTATAATTTCCATTTATTTTTTTTAATTGTTATTATTACAAGTCCATTAAAATTGACAGCGCGTGATTCCGAGGCCCGATGTTCCCGGAATGAATTTCTAAACTTTTTTTTGGGTATGTTCAGTAAACGTGCTAACGGGTTATTGTCACTTTTGACCTGGTGCTCGAAATTGAAATATGAGGGAACTGTTGAACTCATAGCACCAGTATTTGCATAAGGGGACATTCACCTCGACCGCAGGAGGTTGAGGGTGAATGACAGAAATTGTGTTTTTTGGGAAAATAGAAATAAAATAAAATATGATTTTATTTTATTTTTCTTTTTTTTGAAACCTCCGATGTGGATGGTTTAAATGTGGTGACCACCATAACTAAAACCTCTCACATGGGTTATGGTGGTGGGCCCACCTGAGAATAAACCCCCTTGAATTCACCTCTCATTGGGATAAACCCCTTGAACTCCCTCCTTAAAGAAGAGTTAACCCATGGACATCCTCCCATTAATTAATTATGCCTTGTCAATTGGTAAATGTTGCCAACTTTTTTTTTCCAACAATTTATAATTAGACAAAAACTTCCTATTTTGGTTGGATAATTTTTGAGATCATTCATTGGCAAAGGTAGAAGCTTGGGGAGAACTTTGGAGAGTCATTCTCTAACAAATAACCCTTCTCCTTCAACAAATATTTCTCCAACGAAGAACATTGTCGAAGGATCTCCAACAACGAATGAACTGTCGATTGGGGAAACACCAATGTCACCGAATTCACCCCTTCCTACATCAACAAGTATTCAAGGTATGGTGGTTGTTTTAATTTCTTCCCCTTACCCATTCTTGGAGATTCATCGTAAATAAAGAAGAGATTATAGATGCTTGCTACCGCTCAAATGCAGAGGGTGTATGCCAAATAGACATGGCCTGACCTCTCCGCAATTCTCATGATAATTTGATGCGTTCTTCACAGTGTTGGAGGAAAAAAACCAACCATGGTGGGGAATGAGAATGGCAGTCGGCACCACTGCCGGCTATGACCTACGCGATAGACAGAGGGTGGCTAGTCAAGTAGGCCACTGGCGAAGGTACGACACGTGCCCTCGCCGTACGGTCGGTCGTGGCCCGGCCGCCCCACGGCCTCACCTCCCCACTCTCTCACCACATTGTGGCCTCGCTACACTGCCCTGAGGCCTTTCCGTGCTGCCCCGTGGACCTGTTGCGCCTCCCCACGGCCTCACCGGGCCACGCCGTGCCACGTACTTCCACGCTTCCATGCGGCCTCGTGACCCTCTGCGGCCTCACGACCACACGCGACCTCCACAACCCCCTCACGGCCCTCCGCTGCCCTCGTGGCCTCCTCACCACCCCATTACGCCTCGGGCCTCTCCACATCCACAGCGAGCCGCCATGGCAGGGCCGCCCAACGCGGGTCGGGCCGGTCACAGCGCTGGCTAGGTCGGACTGACTGGGTCAGACCGGACTGGGACCAACTTCGACCCATTTTTATCTTTTGGACATAACATTGGCACCATGAATCTATTTTACAAACCATCAATGGCATTTTAAACCTTGCAGTGGGACATTACCTTTAGTATACCACACTAATGTTTTGGACAAATTAGGGTAACGGTCGGGTTGGATCGAGCATGAATCCACCTGGGCCCTCGAGACTAAAAGGCTAATAACTTACAGGACAAGCGTCTAACTTACACACCTTCCATAGTGTTGATACATCTATGCAATGGTTGTCCTTTGGGATAATTGTTCGTGGTACTTCATGGTAGTTGGAGTATCGACCATTGGCTTGTGGTGCGGAGTCTCCCAGATATGAGCAACCTTAGTACATGAACCAAGTTGCTGGCTGTGATGTGTGGAATGAAGAGAGATCCTATGGGTGTCAACACCTAGCGATCCTGTGCAAGTCATCACCGAGCCATCGTGTGTGGGTCTGCACCAAGCGATCATGTGTGGGTCAGCACCAAGAAATCCTATGTGGGTCAGCACCGAGCGATCCTTTGTGTGTCAGCACATTGGGATCCTTCATGGATCTGCCTCTTAAAATAGTAATGTGATTCAGTAGTTACATCTAATCATCTTTACTACTGTACATTAGTTATACCTGGTGTGATATGATTCTGTACCTATGTGGTACATTCCTTTGTAGTAATACCATGGTGGTATTCTTCTGTGTGGCGTACCTGTGTGGTACTTACCTTCGTGGAATTACTTCCTTTGGGGAATAGTTGAGCTTTTGGCTTTGAGTTGGAATCTGTGTTTTCTTCGTGATTGAGATGGGTGTACTTGATAACTTAGGTATCTGAATGGGAATATACATAAGTAGGGTTGTCAGTTGATTTCATGCCTTTTGGTTTATCCTTGGTGAATTTTGTGAGCCCATGAGGGTCTCAGTTTCCCTAATGAGTATCGTTATACTCACCCCAACATAGGTTATGCCCACATCTTGTTGTGTTTGATGCAGATGACAGACAGAGCTAATCGAGGCTGAGGGTACCAGGGTTAGATGAGGCCCAGAGGTGGACCATATGGCCTAACGGTACACAGACGAGACGGGCGGACGTGGGGTGTTGAGGAGGTGATCTATACCCACACATCAGGTAGGAAACTTGGAGGATGACCCAATAGTTTCCTTTCTTATTCATCAGTTGTATTATATTTCATTTGTACTTGTACTATTAATGTTGGGCTTGTATTCTGACCCCTTTTTTCTTTGAGCGGTCTTTTTCCTATACAGTTGACTTGTGACAATATCTTGTTGTGTGCAAGGTTGCATGTTTTTACAGGTTATAAAGGTAATTCCTTACAACTTATAGGGAATATGCCTTTCAGTGCTAGTTTCCAGCCCCTGACCTATAGAAGGCAGGCTTCAGGTAGTCACGACCTGGGCCCTAGGGGACGGGTCATGAAAAATTGGTATCAAAGGAGTCAGTTCTACCGTAGAACATAGGACCCTATTCTTTCTTTTTAACGGAAATATTGTAAACTGTATTGAGTGTGGATATTGATTTAGGTAATCCAGTTTTGGGGCGACGACCGACATATCCATACACCAGGACCCTGACTGCTGATTTCTGACTCAGTGCACGAAAACCCTAATTGCATGTGTGTTTTGAATAGTTTTCTTTGTGATCTATTTGAGTCCGCTCAATAAGTACAACTTTTTGACCATGGTGCACCTGTTCCTTTTCAGGATACCCCCACGCAGATAGCCAGCTAGGGTTCCAGATATAGTACACACAGATAGCCCATCGAGCGATGAGGCCTCGGTGCAGGGGCCTCTTCCAGCGGAGGCACCAGCGGTGCCCTTAACCGTTGGGCCACCGATGCCACCAGCCCAAGCAGCAGAGGGTGCACGCCACTTGAGTGTGTTGCACGAGTTCCAGCGCCAGAGGCCACCCAGTTTCTGGGGAGAGATATACCCAAAAGTGGTTGAGGATTGGATAGAGGTCGTGGAGAGAGTCTTCCGACTAGTAGGGACACCAGCTGATCTCATATCGATCCTTGCCACCAGTATTCATCAGGAAGTAGCAGGAATATGGTGGATCTTGATGGTTTAGGCTCACAATGTGGTGATAGTTCTCTGAGCAGACTATGAGAGCCTGTTTCAAGGATAGTTTTTCCCAGCGACTCTTCGCAGAGTTTGCATTAATGAGATACTTCATTTGTAGTAGGGCAGCATTACTATGGCTCAGTACTCAAAGAGGTTCACTGACCTCTCACGCAACTCCACATATATGGTGTGAGACCTATTCTTCAGGGCCCGGACCTTCGTGTATGGACTTAGGTGGGAGATCAGGGAATCAATGATCTCCCTCAACAACCCGACGTCGGAATGGGTGTTAGAGCGAGCCCTTTTAGTAGAGTGTTTCCTTGTTGAGAAGTCACCGGTAGTGAGACCCACTACCAGTAATCATGTAACAGAGTCTTCTGTAGATGGTAGTAGACATATGACACAGAGTTCCAAAAGGAACAGACCTACAGGTGGACGACCGCATGATTTAGGGGAAATTGTGAGGGGAACCCTAGGCAGATCCAGTCATTCCTGGAGCGAGCAGTGCTATGCATGCAGTGGGTATGGTCACATGGCTCATGACTGTCCAACCCGCCGTACGGACAATCAGTAGATGGTCGAAGGACTGCCCAGGTAGAGATTGAGATTCGACCAAGGAGGTATGTAGTGAGTAGGAGAATGTGGCACAGGAGTTGGTCGTGCAATAGGTTGTGGGCGACGATTCAAGATGTTGCCGCCACCACCACCAGGCGGTCCACCCCAACCATAAGAAGCCGTAGGACAGGGGCGATCAAAGCACCAGGCAGCTGAGCCCTATGATCACGGTGCTCTAGAGATGATTCGAGGTACGGTATGTGTCTACTCCACCTTAGCTGCAGTACTTATAGACATAGTTTCTAGTCATTCTTTTATTTCCACTACCATGATTCGGAGCACGATGATTCTGATGGATTCATTAGATCGATCCGTACATCTTGAGAATTCTACGGGATCATATTCGATGATTACACACTGGTGCCGGCAGAGTGGGCTTACTCTAAGAGGTGGGAGCATCGGTTGGAATCTCCTAGTAGTAGTGTCGAGGCCTTACGACATCATCTTGGGTATGGACTGGTTATCAACAATACATGCTCAGATAGACTATATTAGGCACAAAGTGTGATGTTTCCACATGGATGGGACTATGTTTACCTTCCTCGGCGAGAAAGGAGAATTTTCAGCATAAGATGGAATTACTCGAAGGAAATTACAGGTGATCACTTATTAGTTGGCAAGCCTTACCCTAAGACCAGTTGATGTAGAGAGTCTGAGTTATCTTGTAGTTTTGGAACAGTATGTGGAAGCCTTCCCTGATGATGTTTTGGGTCTACCTCCTCATAGGGAGGTGGAATTTAAAAATTACTTGTACCCCGGGATGGCACCGATATCTACAACAGCGTATAGGATGGCTCCCATAGAGCTTTGGGAGCTATGGGTATAAATAGAATACTTACAGGGGAAGGGATTCATACGGCCCGATGTTTCTCTTTGGGTAGTCCTGATTTTTTTTTCCAAGAAGGCCGTTGTGAGCTTGAGGCTTTGTTTTGTCTATCAGCGCTTGAACCAGGTGACAGTGAGGAATAAGTACCCACATCTGATGATTGACGCCCTCTTTGATCAGCTGAATAGAACACGGTGGTTCATGAAAATAGACCTCAGATCAGGCAGTCACCAGCTCAAAGTACGAGATAAGGATGTGTAGAAGATGGCTTTCTAATGTTGGTACAACCACTACGAGTTCTTGGTTATGCCATTTGGTGTATCCAATGCCCTAGAAGTGTACAAGGGACTCATGAACAAGATCTTTCAGCCATACCTTGATCTCTTTGTAGTAGTATTCATCGACGACATTCTGATCTACTCGGCTACTGAGTAAGAGCATGCTATAATTTGTAGGTAATATTGGACACAATCCGAGAGCCCCATATTTATGGAATGCTCTCGAAGTGCCAGTTTTTTATCCGAAAGGTTCACTTTCTGGGACACGTCATCTCAGAGGCTGGAGTTGTAGTTGATCCAGTGAAGATGGTGGTGGTACTTGCTTGGGAGCCACCCAGGAGTGTGACAGAGGTACGAAGTTTCTTGGATTTGGCTGGATAGTATAAGAGAATTGTGCTAGATTTTTCCTAAGTTGCAGCACCTTTATCAGTGTTTACGAAGAAGGGAAACCCTTCGTTTGGTCAGATGGATTCCAGTAGAGTATTCAGGAGCTGAGGCAGAGGCTGATTAGTGCCCCAATGTTGAGTCTATCGGAGGAGGGAAAAGGGGTACGTAGGTTACAACGACGCATCAGGGACCGGGCTTGGATGTGTAATGCCCTGACCCCAGTTACCTAGAGTTGGTCCATTGTTACATAAAATTGGCATGATCACAAGGAAATAATGACTCGAAAGAGTGATTAGTTTAGTATTATTGGAAACAAGATTCAAATATAAGTTCAACTATACATCTTGAAGAGAAAAAAAACATGAATATATTTAATGAGAAACATCGAAGCCTCCAAGATTATGCCTGAAAGTCACTTATAACTAACTTCTTCATATCATGGGAAAATGAAACATAAGAAATGGGTGAGCTCAAACTTTTAGTAATGGTATGAAATACAACAGAAGATAACATAAATATTAAGAATGAAGAATAATTGAAACCACATGCCTTTACCAATAAAAAACATGACTAATTTTATGGTAGGAATATGAGTTGAGTAAATAATGCCATAATAAAACATAATCATGGGTATTCTACTAGAATAATGACCACATGAAGCATCTATATTATTTTCATAATGAGGGAATTTATAATGCCAGACATTCTGAAACATTTTTATCTAGGCCTCGGCCAAGACATCTAAAAATGATTAAGGCCTTGGCCAAAACCATATATCTAAAATTGGGAAAGGTCCTCATCCAATTCAATGTCTAGTGGTCTCATGAGACCTACCGAAGCATCGAGGAGCTATAGAGGCCTCCTCCCGCCACAAACTAAGTCCAATACATTCCTCTTATGAAAAGGTTTAAACATATTTTAAGCATCCATATTAAAACTAGAATACAAAATTTCAATACATTAACCATAAAACATGAATGGTATAAAAATAGTAAATCCACAGTCAAACATACCAAAAAACCTTCAATAAAATATGCATGTTTTTTATCATAATTAATCGACTTCAAATAAACTAAAAATCCATCAAAGAATGTTGACATAGATGAATTCAAAACCCCTTTTAGAGAAATATCTCTTTCTATTTTGAAAACATTTAAGAGTAACATAATTATAATGAAAACATTTATTATGAAAAGAATTTTATATGATTTTATGGGATTCTTTGATGATGTTATAATGGCAGAAGATAGCCATACCTGCCATATAAGTTAAAAAAACATTCTTACCTTAAATTTGTCGAAATGGTTAAAAAGGACCATGTTTGGAAAACAACCGAAAGATTCCTTTATAAACGTCTTATAAAAAGTAAAAAAAGGGTATAAATGAATTTTAACCCATATTATATAATATAGTAAGAATATTTTGAAATACATTTTTAAGAAACATGGATTTGGATGATTAAGAGGTCCTAGTAGATAACTACATATAAACAACCTCGGAAAATGAAGAGATTGTGAAATAAACCCTTACCTTGTACTTTTCCTTGGTCGAGGGTAAGTTAATATCATGTATAATAGATAAGTCATTGTTATTAAATTATACAAGAAAAATATACATAAATATGATATCATATATGATCTTGTAATATTGCTTTGTTAATAACATTTTAGTATTATCGTCGTTTCGGGTATTCAATTACGCGTTTTCATTTATATATTTTGTTACATAAGCCGTTTTTGATATCCATAGGTTTTATCTTATTCATATACAGAATGATATCAGGTCTTTAAAAATTATTTTTAATCATCTAATGAAAATTAGTATTGAATGGATATGATGGGGAATGAATCTCATCGCGTTCGTGGAGATGGTAATCAGTACGTACGCACGAGCGACAATATCATTCTTTTGATATTAAAATAATATATAATTGGATGGTATATCATATATACAGAATCATTATCATGTTATATTTATTATTTACATCAATTACACATCATTATTTTACCCATCCAAATAATAATGTATTGAATAACAATTACACCACGACTTGGAGACGGTAAGCCATACGTATGCACGTATGGTGACATGTCATTCAAAGGCTAGATAGAATAATGAATATGGATGTACCATATTTATAATAACATAAAAGTATATATAAGACACTATATTTATTATTTTATAATGGAAATAACAAAGAAAAAGGATGTGGAAGAAGAAAGGAACTTGAAAGAGGTGATGAAATACTTACCTCTTCTTCGGGTTCTTCTTTTTGATTGAATCAAAAGGGATCCTTAAGTTGGTTTTCTGACTTAAGTAATGCCTCTAGGATTAAGTGAAGGAATTTGAGAGGATATTTGGGAAGGTTTTGGCAGAACCAAAAGGCTTTGATGGTATAAATTTGAGAGAAGAGGGAGTGACATTTTATAGGAGGGGTGAGGGGAACCTTATGAAAAACATAAAATATTATTTTATATAAATTAATATTCGGTTTCTAATGGCCCCAAACTCATTTATTTCGAGGCTAAGGTGGGTATGGATAGAAGTCCATTCAACCAATAGGTTTTAGTCTGGTTTGGGTCACTATATTAACCTTATCATTTATATTTAACTCTTTGATAATTAGTTTGACATTTACCATGTCTCTTTGTATTTTTATATTATTTGGTTAATAAACATACTATAAACTACCAAGAGAACCCTAAGTGGTTCATTAATGACTTATCTATAATCATATAAGTCATTTTGCGGAACCTCATATTTTTAGGAATATTATATCAATTAATAATATAAAATATGTTTTAAAAACAATTTTATGTCAATTTTGACACTATTTAATAATTGATTTTCAATAAAGTCATAATAACATTATTAATTCAAAAAAATTTATTTAATCAATACTAACATGTCATAAAAACCTAGAAAATTCTAGGATGGCATCAAAACTTTTATATTATATTTATTTTAACATTTATAATACCATTTATTTGATTATTTTATTAATAAGGAAAATATTGCATCATCACTGTGGAATAAATAAATTTAATTATTAAATGTCTAAAAATTATAAATAAAATACCATTATGTAGGAAATAATTTTATACTTCTAATTAATATTTATAGTTGAATAGATAACATGTATAACTCTATGTAAAAAGTATTTTATTAAAAGATATATGCTTATGTCGTTTTTGTATTTACATTAACTTAATTTATATAAAGTGTCATTATCACTTACAAGTGGATCAATGGGGTCCCAAAATCGACCAAAAGAGGCCCATGGTCGGACATGTATCATCCATTATGGTTCAGACATGTGTTAGAATAATTTAATATTATTATAATATTATTTTTTGAACTTTATTTACCGGATTTACCCTTTAACCAAGGCAAATAAAATATTTACAGAAATAATTATTCAAAATGTCTAAAAATAAAAGTTACCTATTTACACAATTTGGAACTCCTGATTCTCAATATGGAATCCATTCTTATAAATTCAAAACACAGAAATGGAAGAAATTATTTTAAAATTAATTCTCGTTGTCAAAACAAAAAGTGTGTTTTTTATGAAATAATAACTATCAAAAGATTGACACTAGTTTATGTCTAGTTTAAATGTAAAATTACGTCCAATGAACAACAATGGATTAAATTTTTAAAATATATTCTTACTATAATTTAAAACTAATCAATTGTCTCAATTATCACTATAAATTATTTTGATTAAAAAAAGTTATTTTTAATTAAAGTTTAGTATTTTTCACTATTCATAAAAAATTGGAAGTTCTCAGAAAAATACCAAAAAACTCACCCTAAGCTAATTTTGATATTCCAAATCCAAAAATGAAGTCCAATTTGAATAATAAAATTTATAAAATTTAAAAAAGTAGGTATTACTATTCGTAATGGCTACTTTTATTGGTTGTGGTGTGTGTTAGAACCTCGAAGTGGCGTACAACACACACTACAGTATTATTCAAAGAGAAGCGTACCGTGGAAGCATGGGGAGTTACATTCTCCCCTCTTTCAAATAATTTCATCCTAAAAATTTCAAGAATACTACTGCATGAAATGACTCGGGTGGTTCATCATCAAAAGTTCCTCAGGTCCTCGCGTTACCTCTTCCATCTTATGGTTTCTCCATAGATCTTTTACCAGACGAGTCGTCTGGTTTCTCAGCACTTGCTCTCTTGTATCAAAAACCTTGATAGGCTCTTCGTAACAATACAGATCGAGTTCCATTTCTAATTCCTCATTGGTGAGTACATGCATTGGGTCGGGCATATATTTTCTCAACAGTGATACGTGGAACACGTCGTGAACATTGGAGATATTTGGAAGCATTGTCAAACGATAAGCTACAGCCCCAATTCGTTCTAGAATTTCGAAAGGTCCGATGTACCTAGGACTCAATTTTCCCTTCTTATTGAAACGTATAACACCCTTCCATGGAGATACCTTCAGGAAAACATGATCTCTTTCCTGAAATTCCAAATCCTTCCTTTATTTATCAGCATATCTCTTCTGCCTACCTTGAGCTGATATGATGTGGTTTTGGATTACCTTCACTTTTTCCATTGTTTCATCCACCAGTTCTAGGCCTACAAGTTTAATTTCACCAAAATCATCTCAATAGGTTGGTGTGCGACATCTCTTTCAATATAACGCTTCATATGGTTCAATCTGAATACTTGAATGGATGCTATTGTTGTAGGAAAATTCTGTCGAAGGGAAATATTGATCCCACATACCCTGAAATTCAAGTGAGAAAGATATCAAAATGACTTCTAATGTTTGAATAGTCCATTATTATTTTCCATCAGTTTGGGGGTGGTAGGCAGTGCTCAAACGAAGTTCAGTATCCACGGCATTCTGAAGACTTTTCCAAAATCATGATGTAAAATGTGGATCATGACCATAAACAATCGATAGTGGTACTCCATTAATTATAACATCTTCATTAATATATATTCTTTCCAATCGTTCATGTGGTAAATCTTATCTTATAGAAAGAAAATGTGGTGACTTGGTAAGATGATCAACAATGACCCAAATTGCATCATTCCTTCTAGGAGTCTTTGGTAGTCCCATGACAAAGTCCATCGTAATATTATACCATTTGCACTCAGGTATAAGAAGATGTTTCATGCCTCCTCTAGGTTGTTTCATTATATCTTTCACTTGCTGACAAACCATACATCTTTACACAAAATCATCAATCTCCCTCTTCATGTTACCCCACCAAAATTTTTCCATCAAATATCTATACATTTTGGTGCTCCTAGGGTGTATAGAAAAATTGGAACTATGAGCGTCATCCAAAAATTCCCTTTTTAGATAAGGTATATCGGGAACACAAAATCTCTTCCCAAACATCAAAATTCCATCTTCATACACCATGTCACTCAATGTCCCATCATTCAAAGCTTTAATCTTCTTTTGAAACTCTTCATCACTGGTCTGAGAACTCTTTATCTTTTCAAATAAAGATGTTTTGGCCATCATTTGAAAAAGCATTGATGTTTCACCTTCCAGGGTTATTCCCATATCCATATTTACTAGATCCATGAAAATAGGATCCCTATCAACTCTCATTTTGTTCAAAACTAAATTATCTATTCTTCTCAAAGCATCCGCAACCTTATATGCCTTCCCTGGGTGGTAGTATATCATGAAATCCTAATCCTTAAGTAGTTCAAACCATCTCCTTTACCTCGTGTTGAGTTCTTTATTTGAGAAAAAATATACATCAAACTCTTGTGATCGGTATAAATCTCACATTTCTCACCATAGAGATAGTGTCTCCAAATCTTCAAAGAAAAGATTATAGATTCTAACTCAAGATCATGAGTAGTACAGTTTTTCTCTTGAATTTTCAGCTGTCGTGATGCATAAGTAGTAACCATATCATTCAACATAATGACACAACCAAGTCCTTTCTTCGATGCCTCACTATAAATAACAAACCCATCATTCCCCAATGGTAGAGTCAATAGAGGATAATTAACTAATCTTTTCTTCAGTTCTTCGAAACATTTTTTACACTCTTTTGTCCAAATAAATTTAACCCCTTTACGTGTGAGATTTTTTAATGGGTCAGAAAACCGAGAAAAATTATGCACAAAACATCGATAATAACCTGCTAAACCAATAAAACTGCATACCTCAGTTATACTCATCGGTACTGGCCATTCCTAGATTTCTCTTTTCATAAAAGGATCAACGGAGATTCCATCTTTAGAGACAATATGGCCATTAAAAGAAATCTTCTGAAGCCAGAATTCACACATGCTAAACTTCCCATATAATTCATGTCTTCTCAGAGTCTTCAAGATAATGCACCAGTGATTTTCATGATCTTTGTAGATTTTGGAATATACCAAGATATCATCAATAAATATCACTACAAAGTCATCAAGATATTCATTTAAAACTTTTTTCATTAGATCCATGATAAAAGAGCGTGAATTAGTTAAATAAATCATCAATGCGAGGTAGTGGATATTTGTTCTTTATCGTTATTACATTGATCTCCATGTAGTCAATGCACAACCTCATAGATCCATCCTTCTTCTTAACAAAAAGTACAGCGGCTCCCTGTGTAGAAACACTAGGGAGAATAAATCCATTATTACTCAATTTCTCTAGTTGTTAATTTATTTCCACTAATTCCACAGTGGCCATTCTATAAGGGGTCTTTGATATGGGCCATGAACCAGGAATTAAATCAATGGAAAACTCAATTTATCATTGTTGAGGATGTCTAGGTAAATCATCTATAAACACATCAACATATTCTTTCACAATAGGTACATACTCTATTTGAACATTTCTTTCCTCACCCACAGTTATTTCATTCTCTTCCTCTCCAATAATTTAATTTAGTTGAGCTACTAAGGGTGGCTCTAGATAAGAATCAGTTGGTGATTATTCTTGTCTAAGGATAGGGTGTTCTTTATCATCGTCATCAAAAATAGTAACCTACTTCTTCTTGCAATAATTTTTTGCATCATGGTCCTAAATCCAATCCATACAGAGGATTATTTCAAATTCAATCATGGTTATGACGTTGAGATCAGCAGAAAAGAACATTTATATGCACTATTGGGTACTGATTCACAGAACATTGTTGCGATGATACTTCCCTTTGGAGTATCGACTGACAACTCCCTTGATAAATCGAATTGGAAATATCTAAATTTCTTAGCAAACTGGGAATATATGAAACAATTTGATGATATTGAATCAAATAAATCATTTACTAAACTTTAGGAAACCATTAAATTACCTTCCACTACTTATTTTGGGGCTTCAAGCTCAGTAGTAGTGATCGCATAAGCTTGGCCTTGATCCCTTGGCCTTTTCTGAGGTATGTTTCCCTGAATCTTAGGAAATTAATTTCCATAATTTCTAATCTCCCTGCAATTGTAGCATTAAACATTGGTAGTGTATTTCATTCCCTTACAATCACCAGATAGATGGCATTTCTGTCCACATTTGTAGCATACTCCTTTTAGTTTTAGATAGGAACTATGGTGCTTCCTTCCACAATTATCACAGGAAGGAAATTCAATTATTCCCTTCTTCCCTGTTTCCTTATTTTCATTCCTACAGTGTTTAGAAGATCTCTTCTTCACTTGCATTGATTTAAAGTCACAAGTCTTAGGGAATTCCTTTTCCTTCTTGATAGCACACGATACATGTAACACCCCGAGATTTTATGAGAAAAATTATTATTTGTAATTTCTTTGATGTCTTGTGATATATTGTACACCAAGATTATCTTGTACTATACACAATAGTATATTATCTTGAAGTATACACAACACTATTCTTGGTTTGCATTACACTCAATTGCGACCTTCCTCGATAACGTGTGTAGTACGCAATACCAGGTTTCACTAAACAATGATATATTGTTATAATATTGTTATGAACTATCTATTATGAATAGTATTAACTACATTATGAATTTTATAACATTATTATTCATCTTACACATTTTCTAGAACATGGTATGAGAACAAAATAATTTTTTTGGGTAAAATAAGTATTTTTCAAAAAATGCAGTTTTGCCGCCTTTAGATGGCGCATCCAGCTTAAATCTAGATTTTGACATGTTTATAAGTTTAATTTAGAAAAATAATATTCTTCTTTGGAATCAGGATATAAAAATTTACTTTGGATAAATTTTTCATATTACTCTGATAACATTCATATTTTAATGATTAGTAAAAACACGCAATATTTTAATTAAAAACAACTTTTTTCATCATAATAATTTATATGGTTAAATTATAATATTTAATGGTTTTATAGTATAAATCGAATATATTTATATAATTTAATATAACTTCTATCATTAGCATTGATTTTACATTCAATTCATAGGCAAAATCATTTCAATCTTTTGCAATGTTTTAACTTTTAAAACTCGTTTTCTTAACAATGGGATTAATATTATATTAATTTCTGTAATTTCTGTGATTTGAATTAGGAAATATGGAATCCATATTTGGAATCAGTATGTCTAAATTATGTTAATAAGATTTTTTTATTTTTGGACACTATGAATAGTTAATACGGTAAATTTTACTTACCATAGTTAAAGGTAAATCAGGTAATTGAGGGAAAATATAATATTATGAATTAACCCTAACACTTACATAATAGAATTGGATGATTATATTTCGTCCTAGGACATATTTTATTCGAAATGGAATCCATTGGAACCCACTTGGATGTGATTAAGACCTTTAATTTATATAATTTTAAAAAAAGTGAAATATGTCTCACTCAAACTTTAAAAATTAAACTATTTTTAATATAAAGGTATACAAAATATAAATTCGGGTAAAAATATTCATTTAAAATCTAAAATGTTTTTCTTTATCAAGGTAATTTATTTTTAATTTTTAAAAATTATTTATTTACTTTATTAGCTTATACATTAATGGTGTAGAAATTATTTATTTAGTGAAAAATCAATAATATACTTTTTATTGAAATAATATTACACATCAAAAGGCCCAAAAACCTGACCAAGACTTATTGTTAGTGTATATATTATCCCTAAGCATCCAACAGTCATTTTTTGGTCCATTTGGAGCCTTAAAAAACAGATTAGTACATTTATATTATTTTATTTTAATTGATGTCAAAGATGTCACCTTCATAATTTAAATAATATAACAATTTAAATGTTTGTGATTTTAAGATGATAAATTCGTTTAAAAATATTATTATGAAAGTTATTATATTCATATTCATCATAGGATATTATATGTTTATGTTTTTATGAAAAAAATATGTATATTAAATAATTATACAAAAATGTTGTAGTAATTATTTTATTAAGAGATATACCTTAAATATTGTTTTAAAAATATTAAAATAAATAATATATGAACAAATTAATGTGCCCCATGAGTTCCAATGATGAATATGAAATTTTAGTAATCTATTATATATTTTTGTTCGAACATATATTCTGTGTGGTTTTTATTTAAATACAAATAATGAATACTGTCAAAATTGAAACTGTTGATATTTTATAAAAATAACATATTATTAAATTATTTAAAAATCACAAAAATAATTAAAAACTACAAATTGAAAATATATATGGTCTAAAATGTCATAAATTGTCAAATTATTGACAATTCCCAACACATAATTAATTATTTATATCAATTTAAAAATTAAAATCTTATTACCAAAAATAAAATTGAATAGATTAAATAAGGATAAATCAAGTTGATAATGTTTAAAATAAATTCCCAACATGTCTAAATTTTATTGGTTGATGAGATTACAACCCTATATAATCTAATATTTTGATATGAGTTATTTTGTGAGGTTTTTAAGTGAGGTTGAATTTGTTATAAATTAATATTTCGTATGTTACCAAAGGTTCCCCTCTCCTCCATTATAAAAAGGCACCCCTTCCCTCTTCTCTTCACACACTTTTGAGCCTTGATACTCGTCCAAGACAGGCCAATTCCTCTTCTCAACCACTCTAGTTATATAACAGTGGTTTTGGAATTCTCAAGAGACCAACTCTAGTGCCCTAAGAAGAAGTTTAAAAGAAGGTCTGTCGAGGAGGAGGAGTCTCAGACACATATAGAAGAAATTGGACAAAAGGTAGTGGATAATTATTCCAATCTCATTCTTATCCACGATTTTTTATACGTAAGTATTTACTGGGGTTATGTTTATCATCCATGCCCATGTTTTCTAAAAAGGATTTCATAAAGTGTATACTATCCTTCGATGTATGATTAAAGTCATGTTTACCCCTTTTGACTTTTACTATGTGGTATGGAGGGAATCTTTCTTTTGGTTTCGATACGAGGTAATTTTTGACTTTTTCAGAAAAAGTGCAAGAAGAATGTTTTTTTAAATTATACACCATGAACATATTTTTATGATTTTATAATGCCTAATTTTCAGGAACTTTCCTCTACAATATTTCATGACTATTTTCAACAAAATCCTTTTCTTTAAAAATTGAAAGTCATTTTGTGAAAATAAAATTATTTTCAAGAAGAAAGGATATTTTCTTCAAGAATTCATTTCAAGTGTTTTCTCAAAACTGTTTTCCATCTTTGATTATATTACTTAGTATGATTATGTTTCAAGTATAATGTCTCTATTATTTACATGGTTTGATTCTTCTTATGATGAAATGATATCCATTTGTTTTATATGGATTATGTTATGATGAGATGATGTTTATGAAACCCATTTTATTCTTTGGGTTATGATGAATGATTTATGTTTTTTTGTGTCACAAGTAAGAATGATTTAATTATGAGATGGGTGGGACCTATATCTCCTTCCAATGCATTGGTTAAAGATTTATATCTCATGAGATAGACATGGCTGGAACGGTATGTTAATCTGGATCCGTGTTACAGGACTGGAATGAGGAGTGAACTCGATTCAGAAAGGGACTTTGTCTATTAAGATGGTCTTGGAAGCAATGCCTTAGCTACTATGGCGATCATATCATGTGATTAATGTTTTTCCACAATTACATGATTTATTACCATGCTATTTTATGATGATTTATGTACCATTATGATCTATTCCTTACGTACTTCCATGTTTTATGTCATTGTTCCAGATTTTGATGATTAAACATTATGTTCATGTTTTTAATTTCAAATGTATATGGTTTTTTTTAATTTCTCCATGATTACCCTTACTGAGCATCTGAGCTCACCCTTTATATGTTTTTTCCCAGGATATAAAGAAATATTTTGGGTAAGAAAACAAAATTGGAAGATCTTTATGGGAGATATTGAAGATATTTCACCATGATTAGAAGATTATGTCCTGAGTTTCCAAAGACACTAAACTATTTTGGTCCTTGAGTGTTGGTATTTGTTATGTATTATGTATTCCACCAAAGTAATGTAATGTCCATGTACGTCAGGTTTGGGGTCTCAACAGTTAGTATCAGAGGAAAGGTTTCGTTAACCTTTGGAATCTAGGATGCGAAATATTTAGTGAGATCCCTAGAGATATTTCTAAGCTATGTCTAGGGATGTCCCTAAGGTTAAGTTTAAGTATAGGTTATTGTCGTAGAATTACGGTAAAAAAATTTGAATTAACCTGAAGATGTTATATATTGAATGTACTCCCCCTTTATTATGTTGTTTTCCCTGGCATGATTTTTTCCTCTCACACTATTCTTTTTGGGTTTTAGAGGATGGATGGAACTCGAAGGAACCGTGTTGATCAATGAAATGGACAATGCAATGATTATCCTCTTGAATAAACCAATGTTATCGAAGATGGAGTGAAAAATCTTATTTTTATACTTGCACAAGCTATAAATCATTATGGACTTCCAAATGAGCAGAGAAAGGAACAATATTCTATTGAGTCCTTCATGAGGCAACGTCCACCTACTTTCAGTGGGTCTTCTATTCCATTTGTTTCTAAACAATGGATCAGTACAATTGAAAAGATATTTTTCATACATCACTGTTCGGAACATGAAAAATTAATTTTGGTTATTTACCGTTTAGAAGGTGAGGCATATCAAAGGTGGACTCTAATTAAGAACACGAGGCACCTTGATGAAATTGAATCCATTGAATGGGATGAGTTCAAGAACATGTTTTTCAGTAAGCACTTCCCTCGTATTCTTCGAACAAAGATGGAAAAGGATTTCCTTAAGCTTAAGAAAAAGGATGATGAATCTATTGGTATATACGAAGAGAATTTTACAAGGCTTGCAAGGTAAGCATCTGGATTTATCATCCGACCTAAAAGCAAAGTTGATCGATTCTTCAGTGGCTTAAAACCAAGTCTTCGAAGGTCGTTATCTATAAGAGACTTTTGTAGCTATAATGAAATTGTGCGTTGTGCTATCAATGTTGAACTGGAAGATGGTGTTATATATCCATCTCATGATTTTTACAATAAACGAAATATGGAGTTTAAGTAAAAATCTCAAAACAATGGTGAAATGAAGATGAATGTTTCTTTATGCTCAAATTGTGGAAAGTATCATGGTGGAGATTGCCTAAAAGGTACCAAAAAATGTTTTATAAGTGTGGAAAAGAAGGCCATCAAGCAGTTTAGTGTTGAATTAATAGGAAAATGGTAGCTAATGATATGAATAGAGAAAAGACTATATAGAATGCTCCAACCACACTTCAATGCTTCAAGTGCAAGGAAATGGGGCATTATTCTAATCAATGCCCTAATCCAAGGGCTAATGATGATCGACGTGAGCAACATCTTAAGGCAAAGGATAAAGGGAAGTCACATGGAATCACTATTTGTGATGTTGAGTATGACAAAGATGTGGTGGAATGAATAAGTGTTTATGTAACGAGATTCTGAGATAATGTTGTGGAATCTCATTTAAAGTATCGTGGAATATTGGAATATCAATGTATTGGATGATTATGGTTTTTAATAATTTTATGGTACCGGTAACTATGAAAAGTGATTGAAATATTTTTGGAAAGAAGTTTAAATGCACATAATGAAGGGATAAGGAGAAAATAATATGTATGATAGTATTCATGAGCTCATGACTAATATAAGGACAATGTTATATTAGGGTTTGAGTATATATAAATTTTGGGATTTTGGTATGTGGAAAGATTTACCTTTTGACAGAACTCATGTTTTCACTAAGGTTCTATGGTAGTTTAGGTTTCAAGAGAATACATGATTAAGGTATTCACATGTTTGGAATGCGATCAACAAAATATATCTGCAATAAATGATGGTATTCACATGCTCGGTAGATGAAATTTCTAGTAATTGTTTTTTATACTATGAGATTGGACAGATGTATTTTGAATAAGACTAAAGATTGGAATGAATTAAGTTAGACATAAGATAGTATTGATTAAGGATAGACCTTTTTTTGATATTATTGATGGAATGTTATAATAATGTAGTTTAAGAAAAGGGACAACATGCAGAACGGGCAACAACCCGTCACGTTAGACAAGGCTGTGATAATCGAACACACAACCAAAGTGCGAGAGGCCTTTATCGCCTACCACTGGCCTACAAGAAGTCCAGAGTTAGTAGAAACTAGTTTTATTATTTTAAGTGGTATGATATATGAAGTATAAGTCAATTTTATGAACCATATATGATTAATCTCACTATAGATTGACTAATGTATATTTAATAAGTTTTTCTATCATTTTGTTTGAGATAGATGGAATGACCAATCATTTTATCACATGATCTGATAACACTTCACGGAATACAAATTAAAATTCATTTCCTTAAGAGAAGAAGTGGAAATTGTTCAAGGCACAAAAAATAATAAAATTGTACCAAAATCAAGTAAGTATTTCTTCTAATTCAAATTCTTCATCTTTAGAGAAATGATCTAGAAATCGAAAAATGTTGTCCTAGTGTCCTCATATACAATGAATTAGATGGTACCATAAGTCATCACAAATTTATGGCTTTGTGATTATTATCTTTTTTATAGCCATGTTCTCTACCACTCTCCATCAGAACATGATGGTTAGATTTCTCTTCCATATCCATATTTTAACTTATGTTACCTTATGGGGGAAGCCACTAATGAGGTATTTTGGGTAACCGTTATGTTTCATACTCCACATTTTAAAATTAAGTTTTAGTATTCCTTTTTACGATGTGGGTTTCTATAAATGAAACTTTCATGTAGTCAACCATTTATAACCCCGACTAATTTCGAAGGTGAAATTCATTTTAAGGGGGGTAGAATGTAACACCCCGAGATTTTAGGAGAAAACTTATTATTTTTTAATTTCTTTGATATCTTGTGTTATACACTACACCATGATTAGCTTGAACTATATGCAACACTATATTAGCTTTATGTATACGCAACACTATTCTTGGATTGCATTGCACGCAATCGCGACCTTCCTCAATAACATGTGTAGTACGCAAAACCAAGTTTCACTAAACAATGATATATGGTTATAACATTATTATTAACTAGTCGTTATGAATATTATTAACTACATTGCGAATTTTATAACATTATTATTCATCTTACAAATTTTCTAGAACATGGTATGAGAACAAAATAATTTTTTTGGGGTAAAATAAGTATTTTTCAAAAAATGAAAATTTTTCACCTTTTGATGGCACACACACTTTAAATATAGTTTTTGAAATGTTTATAAGTTCAGTTTTACAAAATAAAATTCTTCTTTGGAATCAGGATATAAAATTTCATTTTGGAAAAATTTTCATATTTTACTGATTAGTAAAAACACGATATATTTTAATTGAAAACAAATTTTTTTTATCATAATAATTTATATGGTTAAATTATACTATTCAATGGGTTTAAAGTATAAATATAGTATATTTTTACCATTTAATATAACTTATGTCATTAGAATTGATTTTACATTGAATTCATAGGTAAAATCATTTCAATATTTTGCAATGTTTTAAATTTTAAAACTAGTTTTCTTAACAATGTGATTAATTTTAAATTAATATCTGAAGATTCTGTCATTTGAATTAGGAAAAATGGATTCCATATTTGGAAGGAGTAGGTCCAAATTATATTAATATGCTACTTTTTATTTTTTTTCACTATGAATAGTAGCTACGGTAAATTTTATTTACCATATTTTAAGGTAAATCGGATAATTGAGGGTAAATATAATGTTATAAAATAACCCTAAAACTTATTTAATATAGTTAGATGATTATATTTCGTCCTATGGCATATTTTGGTTGAAATGGAATCCATTGGAACCCACTTGGATGTGATTAATTCTTTTAATTTATTTTATGTTAAAGAATGTGAAATATGTCTCACTAAAACTTTAATAATTAAACTATTTTTAATATAATGTTATACTGAATATAAATTTGGGTATAAATACTCATTTTAAATCTAAAATGTTTTTCTATATCATGGAAGTTTATTTGTAATTTTTAATAATTATTTATTTACCTTATTATCTTATACATTAATGATGCAGAAATTATTTATTTACTGAAAAATCAACAATATAGTTTTTATTGAAATAATAATACACATAAAAAGGCCCGATAACCTGACCAAGACTTATTTTTGGTGTATTAATTAACCCTAAGCATCCAATGGTCGATTGTTGGACCATTTGGAACCTTATAAAACAGATATTGACATTTATATTATTTTATTTTAAATGATGTTAAAGATGTCACCTTCATAATTTAATATATATAACAATTTAAATGTTGTGATTTTAAGATGATAAATTCGATTAAAAATATTATTATGAAATTTTTTATATGTATATTAATCATAAGATTTTATTTTTATTTTTTATGCAACAAATAAGTATATTAAATAATTATACAAAAAATGTGGTAGTAATTATTTTATTAAGAGAAATAAGAAATAAATGGTTTTAAAAATATTAAAATAAATAATATATGAACAAATTAATGTTCCCCATGTATTTTTATGATGAATATCACATGTTAGGAATATATTATATATTTTGGTTCGAACATATCTTATGTGTGGTTTTTATTTAAATTCCAATAATAAATAGTGTCAAAATTGACACTATTGATATTTTATAAAATTAACATTTTATTAAATTATTTAAAAATCACAAAAAAAATTAAAATCTAAAAATTGAAAATTTATATGCTCTAAAATGTCATAAATTATCCAATTATGGAAAATTCCCAACACATATGTAATTATTTATAACAATTTAAAATTTATAATCTTATTAACAAAAATAAAATTAAATAGATTAAATAAGGATAAATCAAGTTGATAATGTTTAAAATAAATTACCAACATGTCTACATTCTATTGGTTGATGCGATTACACCCATATAACATATAATATTATGATATGAGTCATTTTTTGAGTTTTTTAGGTGAAGTTGAATTTATTATAAATTAATATTTCTTATGTTACCAAAGGTGCCCCTCTCCTCCCTTATAAAAAGGGCACCCCTTCCCTATTCTCTTCAAACCCTTTTGAGCCTTGATGCTCGGCCATGAACTTCCAATTACACTTATCATCCTCTCTAGTTATATCATATAGGTTTTTTTCTTCTCAATACACCAACTCTAGTTCCATAAGAATACGTTTAAAGGAGGTTCGTGGAGGAAGAGGTGTCTCGGACACATATGGAAGAAATTGGACAAAAGGTAAGGTATAATTATTCCAATCACGTTCTTATCTGAGATTGTTTATACGTAAGTATTTACTAGGGATATTTTTATCATTCTTGACCATGTTTTTTAAAAATGATTTCATAAAGTGTATATTATTCTTCGATGTATGTTTAAAGTCATGTTTACCCCTTTTTGACTTTTACTAGCTGGTATGGAAGGAATATTTCTTTTAGTTACCATATGAGGTATTTTTTGACTTTTCTGGCAAAAGTGCGAGAAGAATGTTTTTTTAACTTATATGGCATGAATGGATTTTTACGGTTTTATAACGCCTAATTTTCATTAAGTTTACTCTACAAGATTTCATGACTATTTTCAACAAAATCCTTTTCCTTTAAAATTGAAAGGCATTTTTTGAAAATAAAATGATTTTCAAGAAGAAATGATATTTTCCTCAAGAATTCATTTCAAGTGTTTTGTCAAAATGATTTTCCATCTAAGATTACAATATTTAGTATGATTATGCGTCATGTATAATGTCTCTATTATTTACATGGTTTTATTCTTCTTATGATGAAATTATATCCATTTGTTTTATATATATTATTTTATTATGGGATGATGTTTATGAAACCCATTTTATTCATTGTGTTACGATAAATTATTTATGTTGATTTTGTGGCACAAGTAAGAATGATTTAATTATTAGATGGGTGGGACCTATATCTCCCTCCAATTCATTGGGTAAAGATTTATATCTCATGAGATAGACATGGCTGGAATGGTAACTTAATCCAGTTCAGTGTTACATGACTGGAACGAGGAGTGCAATCGATTCAGAAAGGGACTTTTTCCACTAAGATGGTCTTGGCGACAATTCATTATCTACTATGGCAATAATATCATGTGCTTAATGGTTTTTAACAATTACATGATTTATTACCATGTTATTTTATGATTATTGATGTTCCATTAAGATCCATGCCTTACGTACTGCAATGTTTTATGTCATTGTTCAAGATTTTGATGTTTAAACATTGTGTTCATGTTTTTAAGTTCAAATGTATTTGGTTTGATTTATTTTCCCCATGCTTACACTTATTGATCATTTGAGATCACCCTTTATATTTTTTTCCCAGTATATAAAGAAAGGTTTTAGGTATGAAAACAAAAGTGAAAGATCTTTATGGGAGATGTTGAAGATCTTTCACCATGATTAGAAGATTATGTTCTGAGTTTCCGAAGACACTAAACTATTACGGTCATTGAGTGTTGGTTTTTTTATGTATTAAGTATTCCGAAAAAGTAATGTAATGTCCATGTACGTCAGGTTTGGGGTCTCTACAAGACAATATCTTCATATGATCAGAAGGATTATGATACTAATTCTCGACGGAGAAAGGGTTTTAACCCATCAACGAAATGATCAATCATACTTCTTGGGTTACATATATAATATGTAGCACGCCTCTCTACCCTTGTCAAGTTAGCCTCATACTTTACGACTTTCTCATCCTCCTTTTGCCTGAGACTTAGATATTGCCTTTCCATATCTACTCGATGGTCACAAGGAAATTATTTTTCTAAGAAAAGATATTTAAACTCTATCCATTCCATATTTGATACTTTATCATCTTCCTTTGTGTTTTCAATCAATGACCGCCATTGATCATCATTTGCAGTGAGGCGGTAAACTGCCATGATAATTTTTCCCTTTCACTACTCCCCAAGGCATGATATATTTTCTCTAAGTAATTTATCCATTTCTTAGCTACTAATGGATTTTTACTCCCATTGAATGATGGTGGTTGTGGCCTCATGAAGTGATCTAACATTTATCCTCCACGCTATGGATCAAGGTGCTCCATACATGTAAGGTTATTATTCATAACCCGAGTGAGTTGTCCCATTATGGTGATAAGCTGATCAACACTAGTTTTATCACCAGCTCTACTATAAATATCTGGAACAGTAGGGAAATCCCTACATGACGTGTGTGCATTGATACGGTTTCCATTCCTTCCACTAGTCACCATTTCTAAACAATGGCATACACTAGATTAGTTTATGAATCACAGTATATAAATCCAAACATGAAAAAAACTTAACATAAATTGAACATATTATGGATATAATACATATTCATAAAAATGTTTTCTTTGAAGATGTATATACTCATAAACCCATTATAATGGTTTGTCAATAAAATGAGAATTATCCTTGGCATATCCCCCGAGAGTGTCGTAACCAAGAGTGTAGTAAGGCTCGTTGTTGTGCACCAGTTCACGTTTGAGTCTAGCTCAAAGCAGTGTTTTCGGGTTTTACCCCTAGGTACATCTGTGCCAGAGCCACCTCTACCTACTCGTATCCATACATGAATGTATTTCTTAGAAAACTCACAAAATCTATACATTACCAATATTCTAGGAAGTTCTTCTATACAAATCCTCAATGTATATCTTAGGGCTATGTGTTCTAATCATAGTTTACCTAAATCTAGTTTCCAATGCTATATATAAACTTTCTCTAATACCAACTATAATTCCCCGACCCCAGTTACCTAGAGTCAGTGCATTATTACGTAACATTGGCATGATCACATGGAAATAAAGTCTCAAAATACCGATTAGTTTAGTATTATTGGAAACAGCAATCAAACATAAGTTCAAATTTACTACTTGAAGAGAAATACAACATGAATATATTTAATTAGAAACATCAAAGACTCAGAGATTATTCCTGCAAGTCACTCATAACTAACTACTTCATATCCTTGTAAAATGAAACATAAGAAAAGGGTGTGATCAAATGCTCTATAATGGTAAGCAATATAGCAGAAGATAACATAAATTTTAAGCATGGTGAACAATTAAAACCACATACCTTTACCAATAATAAACGTGAATACTTTTATGGACGGGATATGAGCTAAGTAAATAATTCCCTAATAAAACATAATCATGGGTATTCTACTAGACGAATGACCACATGAACCATCAATATTATTTTTAATAATGAGGGATTTTATAATGTCATACATTCTGAAAAATTTTGTCAAGGCCTCAGCCAAGACGTCTAAAAATGATTAAGGCCTCGGCCGAAACCATATATAAAATAATTGGGAAAGGGCCTCGGACAATTCCACATCTAGTGTCTCATGAGACCTACCGATGCATTGAGGAGCTATAGTGGGCTCCACCCACCACTTAATATGTCCAATACATTCCTCATATAAAAAGGTTTAAACATGTCATAAACATCCGTATTAAAACTAGCGTACTAAATGTCAATACTTTATCCATAAACCATGAATGGTATAAAATTAGTACATCCACACACAAAAATACCACAAAAACTTTAATACAATATGGAAGTTTTGTATAATAATAAATCAAATTCAAATAATCATAAAATCCCTCAAAGGATGTTGATATAGATGAATTCAAACACCTTTTTAGAGAAATGTCTCTTTCTATTTTGAAAACATTTAAGACTTACATAATTATAATGAAAAATTTTATTTTGAAAATATTCTTATAAGCTTGTAAGGGAATCTTTGATGATGTTATAACGGTGGAAAATATTTGTACCCTTCATATAAGTTAAAAAACATTCTATCCTTAAATTTGACGAAAATGTTAAAAAGGACTTTGTTTGGAAAACGACGGAAAGATTCCTTTAAAAAATCATATAATAATTAAAAAAGGGTATAAATTTATTTTAACCCATCATCTATAATATATGTAGAATTTTTTGAAATACATTTTAAAAAAACATGGATGTGGATGATAAAGGGGTCCCAGTAGATAATTACATATAAAAACCTCGGATAATAAAGAGATTGTGAAATAAACCCTTACCTTGTACATTTCCTAGGTCAGGGGAATGTTAACCACCTGTATAATAGTTAAATAATTGTTATTAAATTATAAAAGAAACATATACATAAATATGATATCATATATTATTTTTTATATTTCTTTGTTAATAACATTTTAGTATTATCATTGTTTTTGGTGTTCACTTACTCGTTTTCTTTTATATGTTTTGTTATATAAGCCATGTTTTTTATCCATAGGATGTATTTTATTCATATTCAGAATGATATAAAGTCTTTAAACATTATTTTTAATCATCTAAAGAAAATTATTCTTGAATGGATCCGATGGGGAATGAATCTCATCGTGTTCATGAAGACGGTAATCTGTACGTACGCACGAGCGATAATATCATTATTTTGTTATTAAAATAATATATAATTGGATGGTATATCATATATACAGAATCATTATAATGTAATATTTATTATTTAAATCAATTAAACATCATTATTATACCCATCAAAATAATTATGTATTGAATAACAATTACACCACGACTTGGAGACGGTAAGCCGTACGTACGCACATGTGGTGACATGTCATTAAAAGGATGGATAGAATAATTAATATGGTTATACCATATTTATAATAACATCATAGTATATAGAAGATAATAGATTTATTATTTTAGAATGGAAACAACAAAGACAAAGGAAGTGGAAGAAGAAAGGAACTTGAAAGAGGTGTTGAAATATTTACCTCTTCTTCGGGTTCTTTTTTTTTATTTGACCAAAAGGGCTCCGTAAGTTGGTTTTATGACTAAAGGAATGCCTCTAGGATTATGCGAGGGAAGTTTAGAGGATATTTGGGTAGGTTTTGGATAAACCAAACGACTTTCAAGGTATGAATTTGAGAGAAGGTGGAGTTCCCTTTTATAAGAGGGGTGAGGGGAACCTTAGGGAAAACATAAAATATTATTTTATAATAAAATTCATATTCGGTTTCTAATGGCTCAAAACTGATTTATTTCTAGGATAATGTGGGGATGGGTCTAAATCGACTCAGCCAATAGGTTTTAGACAGGTATAGGTCACTATATAAACCTTATCATTTATATTTAACTATTAGTTAATTTGTTTGACATTTACCATGTCTTTTTGTATTTTTATATTATTTGATTAAAAAACTTACTATAAACTACCAATAGAACCCAAAGTGGTTCATTAATGACTTAAAAATAACCATATATGTTCTTTGGCCGAACCTTAGATTTTTAGGAATATTATATCAATTAATAATATCATATATTTTTAAAAAAACTCGTTTATGTCATTTTTGACACTATTAAATAATTGATTTTTATTAAAGTCATAACAACATTATTAATTCAAAATAAATTTATTTAATAAATAGTAACATGTACAAAAAACCTAGGAAATTTGTGTATAGAATCAAAACTTTTAAATTATAATTATTTTGACATTTATAATACCATTTATTTGATTCTTTCATTAATAAGGAAACTACTGCATCATCATTGTATCATAAATAAATTTAATTCTACAATGTATAAAAATTATAAATAAAATACTATTATGTATGAAATATTTTTATCTTTGTAATTAATATTTTTAGTTAAAGATATAACATATATAACTCTATGTTAAAATTAGTTTACTAAAAGATATATTCTTATGTCCTTTTTTTATTTACTTAAACTTAATTAATATAAAGTGTCATTATCACTTACATGTGGCTCCATGGGGTCCCAAAATCGACCCAAAGATGCCCATGGTCGGACATGTATAATAAAATAGTGTTAGGACATTTGTTAGGGTAATTTAATATTATTATAATATTATTTTTTTACCCATATTTACCGGATTTACACTTTAACCATGGTAAATAAAATATTTACTGAAGTAATTATTCAAAATGTATAAAAATAAAAGTTACCTACAAACACAATTTTGACCTCCTGATTCTAAGTATATAATCCATTTTTCTAAATTCAAAACACAGAAGTGGTAGAAATTAATATAAAATTAATTCCCATTGTCAAAACAAAAAGCGTGTTTAAAAAAAATAATAACTATTAAAAGATTGACAGTTGTTTATGACTAGGTTAAATGTGAAATTATGTCCATTGAACAAAATTGAATTAAATGGTAAAAATATATTCTAACTATACATTAAAACCTCACAATAGTATATTATTTCAATGTAAATTATTTGGATTAAATAAGTTGTTTTTAATTAAAGTTTAGTATAATTCACTATTCATCAAAAATTGGAAGTTCTCGGAAAAATACCAAAAACTCACCCTAATATAATTTTGATATTTCGAATCCAAAAAAGAAGTTCAATTTGAATAATATAATTTATAAAATTTAAAAAAAATAGGTATTATTATTCCTAACGCCTACTTTGATTGGTTGTGGTGTGTGTTAGAACCTCAATATTGCGTACAACACACGCTAATGTATTATTCAAAGAGAAGTGTATCATGGAAGCTTGGGGTGTTACCAGATGTGTCCTGATGCAATAGCAAGTAGTGATCACATATGGTTCTCGATAGCTGAAACAACATGAGAAGAAATATGATACCCATGTCCTGGAGTTAGCAGTAGTGGCCTTCACCTTGAAGATATGGCAACATTACTTGATTAGTGAACATTTTACTATGTACTCTGATCACAAGAGTCTCAGGTATATATTCTTTTAGAAGGACCTGAACCAAAGAAAATGGCATTGGCTTGACTTTCTCTAGGACTATGACTCCGAGATAGTCTATAATCATGGAAAAAGGAATGTTGTAGCAGATGCACTCAGTCAGAGATCTGGTATACAACTGCTAGTTGAGGCAATAGAGCAGCTGGAAACTTGGAAAATATCCTTCGTGGAACGTGATGGATCAACTTTCCTTCAGCCTCTTACAATCACTCCTCCACTTCTTCAGTGAGTCAGGGAGGCCCAGCGTGGTGATGTTTACTTTGAGGCTTGACGTGCTCAGATATCCACAGGGCATGCACCTGATGGATTTTTTGAAGGTAGGGAGCACGTCATCCTCTTCAAAGGACATACCATGGTACCAGAGTCACTTCAAGAGGATGTGTGGAGAGAGTTCCACACATACTCTCTAGCGGTACATCCCGGAGTGTCTAAGATGCACCAGGATCTCCGACGACAACACTGGTGGCCGAGAATGAACAAAGCAGTTGGAGAGTTTGTCTCTCGGTGCCTCACTTATCAGCAAGTGAAGTTGGAGAATCAAGTACCACCAGGCTTGTTTTATCCTTTAGAAGTCCCAGAGTAGAAGTGGGATGGGATATCCATTGACATCTTGATAGTACATCCACATACATCCAGAAGTCACGATTCCATCTAGGTGATTGTCGACCGACTCACAAAGTCGTCCCACTTCCTACTGATCAGAGAAGAGGGTTCAGTATAGAGATTGGTAAACCTCTATGTTCAAGAGATTGTGCAGCTACATGGAGTACCCTCGAAGATTGTCTTAGATCTTGATACAAGTTTTACATCCCGACTATGGAAGGGGTTGCAGGAGGTATTCAGGATGTCTCTTCGTTTGAGCAATGCCTTCCATCCTCAGACGGATGGCCAGACTGAGCGGACCATTCAGACCCTTGAGGACATGCTTCGTGCTTGCATCCTCGACATCAGTCATAGGTTGGAGTATCACTTTCCTTTAGTGGATTTTGCATACAACAACATCCATCAATCTACCATTGGGATTGCACCTTTTGAGGAGTTGTATAAGTGACATTACACACCACCTTTGTGCTGGACTGACCAAGGGGTGTCAGCACTAGTGGAACTAGAGGTGGTATGGTCTACCAATGAGAAAGTTTAGATCATCCAGGAGCAGATGAAGACTACACAGAGAAGGAAGAAGTAATATGTCGATAGGAGATGAAGACCTCTGAAGTTAAAGGATAGCGACCACGTCTTTCTACGGTTCTCACCTCGACGTTGTTTTCTGAGATTTGGCTGAGGTTGTAAGTTATCTATGAGGTTAATTGGACGCTTTCAGGTCCTTAGTAGATTTTGGGAGGTTTCATACCACTTATCTCTTCTACCTCACTTGCACTGGTTGCGTTACTTCTTCCATGTATCCCAACTGAGGAGATATGTGCACGAGCCTTCTCACATCATCGACCATAGTGAGTTGGATGTCGACGATGGGGAAACCTTTATGGATGTTCGAGTAGCGATTGAGGATCAACAGGAGTGGGACCGTCGTGGAAGGACAATTCCTCTAGTGCGAATTCATTGGTACCATGAGAACCTCTAGGAGAGAACATGGAAGCGGGTGGCTCAGATTCTTGCTTTGTACCCCCACTTGTTCCATTAGATTGAGTTGTGGCTTATAGGGATGCAAAGCCCTGAGGTGGGGAGAATGTAATGACCCGAAATTTCCATGTAATTTTTTTAATTAAATAATAATATTATGAGTGTGGAAAAACTACCGACGCATAATTTTGTAGCCCGATGTGCCTGGAATGAATTTCTGAAAGAACTTTCAGGTGCGTTCAGTAAACATGGGAGCAGGTTTTTGTAACATTTGAATCGTTGCTCGGAATTGAAATCTGAGGGAACCATTGAACTCACAGTGCTGGTATTCACTTAAGTGGACCTTCACCTCAACCGTAGTAGGTCGAGGGTGAAAGATAAAATTTTGGTTTTTCATGGAAATAGAAATAGAAATAAAATAAACATTTATTTTATTTTTCTTTTTGTTGAAACCTCCCATGTGGTTGGTTTAAGGGTGGTGACCACCTGAACTAAAACTTCCCGGAGAGGATATGGTGGTGGGGACCACCTGAGACAAAAACGCCCTTGAACTCCCCTATTAATGGGTGAAATCCCTTGAACTCCATCATTAATGAAGAGTTAACCCATGGACTTCCTCCCATTAATTAATAATGCCTAATCAATTGATTAATGTTTCCAACTTGTTTTGGGCCAACAATTTAAAATTGGAAAAACACTTTTTATTTTTGTTGGCTATTCTTTTAAGAGAATTAGTTGGAAAAGGTAGAAGGCTGGGGAGAACTTGTTAGAAAAATTCCCCAATGAAGAACTATTCTCCTTCGATGAATATTTCTCCAATGAAGAAAATCATCGAAGGATTTCTAATGACAAACAAACCGATGATCGGGGTAACACCAACGTAACAGAATTCACCCCTTCCAAAGTCAACATGCAATTAAGGTAGGGTGTTTTTTTTGAATTTCTTCCCCATTCCCGTTCTTGATGATTCATCGTAAATTAGTAAGAGATTATAGTCGCCTGCTACCACTCTAACGCAGAGGGTGCATGCAAGACAATCATCGCCCGACCTCTCCGCAATTATTCTGATAAATTGTTGTGTTCTTATCCATGGAAAAGGATGGAAACCAGCCTCATTGGGGCACAAGAACAGCGTTCAGAACCACCTCCGGCCACAACATAGGTGACAAACAGAGGGCGGCCGGTCAAGTTGGCCGTCGGCGAAGGTACGACGCATGCCTATGTCGCACGGCTTGCCGCGGCCACCACCGCCCCATGTCCTCGCAGCCCTCCATGGCCCAACTCAGCCTCGCACCATCCTTCGACCTCTGTGGCCACCTCGTGGCCCTCGGTGGCCTCGCGGCCACTCGCGACCTCTGCAGCCCCCTCGTGTCCCTCCCCAGACCTCACGGCCTCCTCACCACCCTGCACCGCATCATGCAGCGCCACGACCACACTGCACTGCCCAACATGGTTTGGGCCAGACCTAGCGTGTTGGGAAACGTCGACCCAAAATGGGTCGGCCCAGGTTACGTCTTTCCGGGTCGGTCTGACCAGGTCGGACCAGGCCCATACCCTCTTCGACCCATTTACTCTCTTTTGGCCATTACATGGGCACCAAGAATCCATTTGAAAAACCTAAAATGGAACTGTAAACATTGGAGAAATACAATACCTTTATTATACCCACATGAGTTTTGGATAATGTGGCGGAATGTTCGGGTTGGATCGAGCACAAATCAAACCGGTCCCAAGAGACTAAAATGAGAATAACTTACAGACCAGATGTCTGATTGACACACCATCTACTGCGTTGAGACCCCTATGGCATGGAGTTCCTTTGGGGTACTTTTTAATTGGACTTCATGGTAGTTGGAGTATCGACCAGTGGCTTGAAAAGTGGAATCTCTTGGAAACGAGAAAGATTAGTGTGGGTACCCAGTAGCTGGTTGTGACGTGAAGATTGAAGAGAGATACTGTGTGGGTCAGCACCTAGAAATCTTATATGGGTCCACACCGAGCGATCCTATGTGGGTCAGCACCGAGAGATCTTGTGTGGGTCAGCACCGAGCGATCTTATGTGGGTCAGGATTGAGCAATCCTATGTGGGTCAGCACCGAGCGATCTTGTGTGGGTCAAAACTTAGATATCTCTCATAGATATACCTATTAATAGAGTCAGATGATTCAATAGTTACATATAATCATATTTACTATTGTACCTTAGATATACCTAGTGTGAACTGAGTTCGTTCCTTTGTGGTACATTCCTTTTTGGTAATAAATTGGTGGTATTCTTCTATGTGTTGTACCTATGTGATACTTACCTTCATGGTATTCTTTCCTTTGTGGAACAGTTGAGCATTGGGCTTTGAGTTGGACTCTGTTTTTTCCTCATGATTGAGATGGGTATACTTTATATCTTAGGTATATGTATGGACATATACCTAAGTAGGGTTTTCAGTTGATTTCATGACTTCTGGTTTATCCTTGGAGATTTTGTGAGACCTTGAGGGTCTTAGAGTCCCTATTGAGTATTGTTATACTCACCCCTACACTGGCTATGCCAGAACCTTGTTGTGTATGGTGCAGACGATGAACAATGTTGATTGAGGCTGAGGGTACCAGGGCGAGACGGGGCCCGAAGGTGGACCACATGGTGTGACGGTACACAAGGAGATGGGTAAACATGGGGTGCTGGGGAGGCGTTTCGTACCTACCCTTCAGGTAGGAACCTCGGAGGATGACCCAGTAGCTGCATTTCTTCTTCTATAGTTGTATTCTATTTTAGTTGTACTTGTACAATTACTGTTGGGATTGTATTCCAGACCCTTTTTTACTTTCAACACACTTTTTTCTATATAGTTGAATTGTGTTCATATCTTGTTGTGTGCTTGGATGTGTGTGTTTACAGTTTATAAAGGAAATGGCTTCTCGGTTATTGTGAATATACATTTTGGTGGTAGTTGCCAGCCCCTCCCCTATAGAAGGCAGGCTTGGGGTAGCCATGGCACGGGCCCTGGGGGACGGGTCGTGACATCTCAATTTTCATTTTGTAGGGATATGTGATGGTGGATCCCATTGTGGAAATGTGTGACCTGGGTATTGAGGAAGGTGGTTCTTTCTCTTGCATGTTATGTAAAACGTAAATTCCTTAGTTGTTCTATAAATATTGTTATAATATTAATGTAATGATTGACTTATTACTTTTCTATTTGTGGAATTTGATTCTATAAAATAAATTTTTACATAGTACTAGGAAAAGAAAATTTATTTTCATATCATTGAAAAAAAAAATTTCTTAAATGGTATTATAATAATGGATTGAAGAATTGATTTGGAAAATTCAGAATATGGGAATCCAGCGACACCTAGGGGGAAGGAGTAGTAATAGGTCTCAACCAGTGTATGGGGGTATGTTGTTGGGGGGTTTTCTCTACTCTCATAGCTTATTTTTATGGACATGTTAGAAATGTTGAGGGTCCAATTTATGCATTGTTCCTCCTATCTCCAGGCTTTATTGAAATACCTATAGGATTTATTACCATGTGATTATCTCTGCTTGGTATGGGATTCCTAGTTATCATCCAATAGTGTGATCTTTTGCATGACGTTAAGTGATTTTTTGTTTGATTTTGGATATTTTGGCCCATACTATTTTTGATGTACATCAATTATTTCATTTAACAAGTCATACATTATTTTGTTTATTTTTAAATATATTCTTTTTTATATGGATATCAAATTCAATTAAAATGATTCACATGTTTTATTTGGATTTGAGGAGAATGGGGAAACTAAATGGTTCTCTATGATATATTTTAACAATTTACAAAGTATTTATTTTTATTTTTTATTTAAAATTGTCCAAATTTTTATTTTTGTATGGAGACATGTTATTGAACACCTAAATGATATCTCCTTTATTATATTAGCTCACACAATTCACAGACCTTTAGTAGCACATAAATAAGGTTATTTCTTTGGATGTAGTAAAAGGATATGTTCCACAATGATGTGGTGAGGTTTCTTATCAGTTAGGTTTTGGATTGCTAGTGGGGAGATAGTGGAAGCCTTGTCCCATTAACACATAAATTAGTTGGAGTAATTTTTTTTCACTTTTATAACCCATTGTAGTAGGAATTTACACTTACATATTGTTTTTCAACCTTTTCAGTTGTATTATTTTCATTATTTTCTATCCGTAAGAGAATATCTTTATATCTACTATTAAATTTCTTTATTAATTACACTTATTCTTTTTTTATTAAGATTGGGTGAAATTATTAACATCGGTTCATGTTCAAATCCAGTGTTTCGGTCACCATCCTGAGGTGAACGGGATTTTCCTTAGGTTATCTTGAAGATAGGGATGGTTTTTAGTTTTGGGAGTGTATTCTGGTTAGTTTTTTACATTATTCCATAATACCTCATTCATTCAGACAAAATCTTATTCATTTATAATGATTTAAGAGAATAAATCTAAAATACATGTTTTTATTTATATTTTTCAGATTCCATTGGATGTTCCATTATATTCAATAATAATGAAATTTGTAATTTCTATAAATTCAACTATATGTTCCTTCTAATACTGTTCTTGATCATTCTCCCAGGGACATAGATTTTGAAATTTTCTATACTCCCTAAATTTAAAGGAGTCAATTTATTAATTGGGAATCCAATTTTTTATATCTATGTTGTTAACAGTATTGTCCTTTTTTTCATAGCATATTATAGATTTTTATCCTCTTTTACCACATAAAAAATAAATTCATGCAAATTTGATACATTTTGCAAGGATACTAACTTATATTAAAGAAAGAATATTTATTAAATATTTTTCCCAATGTAATAATTATCATATGAACATCCACAAATCATCACTTCTATATTATTCAATATGTTGTGAAATTCTTCTAGGTTTAAGATTTTAGTGATATATAGTTATTTTTTGTTAATAATATCTATAACTGTTTTCACTAAATTTCATATTTCATTCAATTGATCATTCAATCAACCACCTAAATTTTCTTCACATCCATTGTTACCTTGTTTCATTGTATATCTAGCAATTTACTAATCCAAAACAGGTCATGTGGGAATACATTTATAATTACTATAAACATTCTTATGATGATGATAGTAATTAATATATCCTTACCCAAAAAATCTTCAACCCTTTTCTATTTATCCAAAATAAAAATAATTATCTCTAATATAAATTCATTTTTGGTAATAAAGGGCATCTAAATTCAATTCAAATAACATCATAACCTATAAGGTAATCTAATATCCTCTCTGATACCTAATTTAAGGAAAAAGACATCAAGACATCAAATTATATTGAATTAATACTAGAATCAAACTTATTTTATTCCAATTATCATTATATTTTATGTTTTTATAGATTTATGTCATACCCATTACATAAACACACACATATCAAAATGTATAAACTGTTTTGTTGTATCACTTTTATAAGATATTATCTATTGTTAAATAATACATGATTAATTTTTATGAAAAAAATTTATGACTATCAACATTACTTCTTCTATGACATACACATGTTTTAACCCAATGAAAAACATTTTAAATCATGGAATGAAAAAATTCATATTATGTTATATAAAAAATTAAATATGTCTATGTAGTTAAGAAATGAAAATAAACAAATTGATTACCCTAATGTAAATGTTATTGTAGGGAATGAAAAATTTTCCAATAAAAAATACACACAATTTTTTCCAAAAAGAAATTCATAAAAACCCATAGAAATGAAATACAAAAACTATATTTCTATATAAATAATCTTGTTGATAACCCATTTTAAACTCATTTTAGAATGTTTTTTATCCAAATAAATACTCTAGGGAATCGCTATGAAAAAAAATCATTATTTTCTATTAATAAATGTAACATTTCAAAATTCATCACATAACTATTTGGGATCACTAATTTTATAAAGAATAATGGGATTAACTTGAACTATAGTGGAAAAACCATTTTAGAATATATATTTGGCCCACCCAATCTTATATAGGTGCACTGATTTCATAAGGTGTATTTGTCTTACATATTTATGTAATATAATTCTCCTCTACCATATCATTAATAAATCATTTAATTATTTCAAATTATCATCATTAAACCATAAAAATAAATCATATACCTATATGAATAATTATAGATTGTATAAAAATACAATTTTATTTAAAAATACCATATTAAATACAAATATATCAAGAAATGAGAAACATTGGTTTTCTTTTATGATAAAATGAATTATATTAATGGAAAAAAAATAAAATAATTGATATTGTATTACAGTTATTCGTTGTAATTATAAACATGAAAATAGAATATTTTTTGGTCTTTAAAAATGAAATTGAAAATATTCCATCAAAATGATTCGTTTTCAGAAAAAAAAAATGACGACTGAAATAAGCATAAAATTCCATTTATTTTTCTTTATATCAATATAAATGAAATAAAAAATAATTTATTAATATTTTTATGGAAGAGAGTGAATTTCAAAAGAAATAATTAAAATGAGATTCTATGTTCATATATCCCTTACCATAAGCATGATTTATCACGTACGCTACTTATCCTTATGAATAATAAACATAGATTAATTAATAAATTTCTAATGAAAAATTTACATGTCTATTATTCCTATGATTTTTTTCTATTATGTTATTACATATAACTACATAATCAGATATTTTCACATAATATAATTTGGATATATTTGGCTCAGAAGTCTGAAATGACATTGACAAGAGGATAATAGTTAATGATGTAACATCCCAATCTAATATTAACATAATAGGGCCCTATTCTAGTCCATTATGTGACCTCAAGCATACCTTTATGTTCCTTAGAGGCCTCAACTTGTAGTGGGGGACTAATATGTGACATGGGTTGACTATAACATCATTATCAAAGTAAATCAACATCATAAATCAATAAAAAACATTAAATATAATAAATAAAAAATTATAACAAACAATTAAAGTCCAATATCTCATAATGAATAAAAAATTGGTTAAAATGGCCATTAATAATGATGTTAACATATCAAGTCATACATAGATCACGTGTCTAATGAAAATTCAAAATACTGACACTTATATTTCACATGAAGGTCCTAAAATCATTAATTTTCTAATAATCCATAGTATATCATGAATCTAAAATCATCCATATAACATAGAGAACTTTCCTCCTATCCCATCCTATAAACATTAAGCATATCCTGATACAAATCCGGTAGTCCATGTAGGGTGTCAGTATAACTCAATAGGCCACCACAAAGGATGAATAATGTAATATCTATTCAATGATAGTTTATATAGTTGTATAATTAATAAATATTAAAATATAATCTAAATAGGTTAAACTATTATTATACATTAATCATGCACCTCGTACATTATTTTCTCCCTGTCGGTGACTAAAAAAATACCATCATATAATTAAATTTTATTCATTCATTGGCTTAAATTAGTTAGTAAATTATAACTTGATATCTATTATCCTTGAGAATTACTCCATGTTCCAATATCTCAAGTACTCATAAAAATAGTCCAATGACAAAATATTGGGTTCCTTGAGATTTTTTCAAGAACCTTATTGGAATTTGGAGAATCAAACCTTTTCTCATACCACATTGGCATAAGAATAATAAGTTCCTGAACAATACATAATTCAATTATTTCATGCATCATGGGCCTGGAGAATGAGTCAGAAATCACATGTGTATTTAGAGAATTAGTACTTGACGATCAACACATTTTTTAATAATTAAAATTTATCTAATATATAACATACAATACTTATTTCTACATTAGTAACCATATTATTGGCCATTAACATCATGGTGATCCATTTCATTTATCAATAACAACCATGTATCTTTACTTTAATCTCTTGTAAGAACATCTGAAATACACCAATTAATTAATTAATTGACATTTAATTGAACAATTCCAAAATAATTCAAGGTTTATCCAACCCATAAATTACTTCTAATTATCAAAATTGAATTAGGATTTCACTCAAATCGAGAAATCCACTAGTATTATTTTCACATTCCATAAATCATATTTTAAAGATAGTTCCACACCCCATTGGTTGTTATAAAATATAACCTCATAACATCATTGAGTCCAACGTGTTCCATTAATGGTATCCCGAACATATGAAAAATGACTAATTAATTCAATTTAAATGAAATTTCTCAATGCATTAATTAATTTTAAAATTTTCATCCACACAATCATAATTAGGACATTGGGTATTAGAAATTAGACAACCTACGACATTATTGTTGAAGAACACTCTGCAAAATGTAATCCTCAATTCTATGTAGAAAGGCCGGTTTCACATTGGAAAAGAAGATGTAGGATTAAAAACTAGGATCATTTTCCAATAAATTAGATCTATTAAAACCTTGATATAAACCATCAATAATAGAGGAAAGTATATCCCACTCCCAAGGTAATGAAATACTAGAGAGAGATAAATCAAAATGAGGAAAAAATACCATACTAGATATCCAATTTCCTTCTTCCTAATCACCAACTCATAACGGAAGGGATGCATAGATCCTTTAAATACTAAATAGAGCAACTGATATCATTACAAGTCATGTTATAAAAAATAATATGATTAGAGAAATAAGCTAGGGGTTCAGATTGATTAAATAAATATTGGTGGTTTAAAATCCAAAAAACAGATTCTCTTATGTGGGTTGTGTGGTTTTCCATACTAAATTTGTAACCATGCACCCCTATAGTTATGGGTGAACAGTTACTTGTAGGCCGATGCATAGTTTCCAAAATATGAAAAAACAGTGAAACCCCCACTCTTCAAATGGTGAATGGTGTGGGGAGGGATGCTGCATAGCTTGGACAAACCCTACACCACCTCCTATAACTAAAAATGGGGTGAAAGGTTTCTATAGGAACACTATAAGGTTTTTTGTGACCATGTTCCATGTGTCTATAACCCTATGAACATAATAAAATCATGAAATTCACCCAAAACAACCCCAATGAAAAATTCAACAAAGGAATGACCAAAATAAGTGAAAATAATACATGAAAAAAAGTATGATACATTTATAGAAAATATCAGGATAATAAAATATCAGTAATTAATGACCTCTACTCTACAAGGTGGACTTCAATGATTCACTAAGACTATGATGTGAATTGGTCAGGCCAGAAAGTACATAAATATGCTTCACTCTACCATGTATCCTCCAAAACATAGTCATTCATCCACAACCATAAGACCAATGGAAAAGTATTTTCCCTTAATAATTAATCTTTATTATCCGCAACATGAATCAGATACTCCTAAAAAGATTCATAAGAGTCAATATAAAAATCATCAACATCAATAACATGAGAAGAATAATGGTGTTACTTATGAAGATGTGGCTAATGACTAACATCACACATATCACAACTCCTTTATAGAGGAGAAAACAATACTCTATCGGTCCGATCAAATTGAAAAAATCAAATATTCTAAAAAACATGGTTTCTAACATTCCCTATTTTGGAATAATGTGTTGACCCAATCTTGGTGAATCCCAATGTAATACATGATCATATATAGTCAAATTAAGAGTTCAATGGTGCCTATCAGTATAAGACTTCTTCAATCACTAATCTTGGCCATACATTTCAGAATCAACTAAACATTAATTGATGTATCCTACTTGAGACTCACTCCCAAAAAAATTTACACACCTTCCTACATCCAACATAGAGCTAATCTGCACCACCTCCAATAAATTACCTCATTAGTTTCCATTTAAATAGACATTTAATAATGTTTGTTATAAGAAGTCTCAATTAGTTCCATGTGCTTCTCTCAAGATCCACCAAAATCTAGGACTCAAACTAGCAACATAAACTCCTGATGCCATATAGAATGATTTTAGGACCCTCTTTCCTGGGGGAAAAATAGTATATAAAAACTAATTATAACCCACAACCTTTTCTATTCCTCACCATAAGTGCAGTGTAATGTGATAAACATGATCTGATTCTATAATTGATGGAAAACTTTGAAAATTTCTCTCTCCTAAACATATATTTAATCAATCAAATAATTTTTTAGATCCTCCATGATGGAAATGAAATGGGACACTTTGATCAATCGTTAACACTCAATGGAATATAGTCGTTCTTTCAAGGTATCCCTAGATGACCGACCATTAAGTCCATGTTAACTTCATCCCATTTCCATTAAATTATGGGAAAAATATATTGAAAATAATAATGTTTTTGATGGAAAACCATCACCTACAGATTGATTTATAATCTTTTTTGAAAACAAACAATTATACATTCCATTCCTAGAAAAAAATAGTATCGATGTAGGTCATGGTACATTTTTTTGAAACCAAAATGATCTAAACACATTGAGGATTGAAATTATTTAATTTGATCATCACAAAAATATTTTTTCAGAACAACATAGCCCCTAATATATATGATCTTGTCCTTATCTATAATCCAATCAGAAGGTGAATCCCCAACATCATGCCTTTCTCTAAAATTAAAACATTGTGAATCATATTTTTTCTCTCCATAATCTTTTTTAGAAGTGTGGATTAAACATATAAGGATATAAGGTTCATCTACTCATATCAATCCTTAACATCAATATTTATTTTACCTATAAATTCCATCATCATCAATCAATAAGTCGACTCTTGAAAATCCAGATATTTTGCCTTCTAGATCGAAGTGTTTGCAACACTGCCTCACATTATGGGGTGTATGTAAGATCAATGTTAAATAACTACACATAATCAATCCACCTCCATTATAAGAGATTCAAATATTGTTTTTAAAATATATACCATATGATTTTGTGGTCATTAACAAATAAAACATTTCTCTTAAGATTTAATTATTCCAAAAGATATAGGAATAAACTAAAAAAACTATATTAAGATCACAAATATAATCATTATCCTCATGTTGCCTCAACTATCGTGAAACCTATATGACTTCTTGATTACTCTGCATCAACAATTATACATGTATGATCTGAGGTGAATAATAAAACATGGAATACTCCTCACCTAGAACATGTATGATCATAACGTTTCCCACATTCAATCACATAGTTAACTCCAAGAATTAGTTCTCAAAAACCTCCATGTGTTACTACCTTGAAATAACTATATGAACAATACCTAGGTCAATTGACAGACCTTCCATTGAGATGATGTTACCTTATAAATTCACCCTATTGATCTATAATTGACACATATTTAACATATTATACAACCTATTCTCTCTTGTGAATAGTACAATGTTAACAGATTGAGAATGATCATCATGATGTGAGGAGTAAAATAATATTTTAGTCAAACAATAACAAGAAAAATGCTATTAGTTTGGGTGAATTATAATGTTCTTCAAGGACAGAAAACCAACCGTATAATTAGAATCCTAAATTTCATCAAGAGGTGCTCTTATATGCCATACCAGATTCTTAATGTTGTCTTGTTTTATATTACATCGTCTAACTATCAACTTTAGACACCCATACCACAAGTAAATATTAGAGAATACATATTCTCCTCTCAACTGGTTAAATATATCATCAATATGGAATAAGAGGATACATGTTCTTATTATTCATATGGTATATCATATCCTAGTAAAAATATAATCACAATGGTACATAAACCATTTTTAGAAATCAAAACTATAGAGCCCCAAGGTGACGTACATAGAAGAATAAATTTATTATACATAAATTCTTCAGGATGAGTCTTAAACTATGGGTTATCTATTCCAAAAATTTTGTTAGGAGTAATAGAAAATGGTTTATCTATGGAAATTATGTCAATTGTGAACAAAAAATATCAAGGGGAATAACAAAAAAGTTATCAGAAAACATGGCTGTAAGCCAATCCACTATGGGTGTAAAGACATTGTTCATTAAACACATGTAATCTTACAAAAGTAATTCTTCCTAGGTGGTTATATCCCATAGTTGATGATAGTGTGGAAAATTATGACTATCCTAGATATCCCATTTCAAATGATGAATATAACTGTTACACTTATGATATGAAATGGTCACACCGCTGTTGTAAAAATCGATGTGGGATTGGAACCAAAACTACAAGTACATACACCATATCACATTAAAACCTCACATATATATTATTAAAATGTCCCAAAGAAAATGATACACACCAACCTAGAGAGAAAAATTGTATCTTAAAAATATTTACTATGACTACACTCCTAGTGGTTTGTCAATAATGAGAACCTCAATAACAAAATCCACATTTGACTCAATCCATTAACAATTTTTTATGTTATAAAATAATGTGAGTATCTATTATCAAAAAATTACTAGATAGTGTAGATGCAAAAAAACAGCACCTTTAACCATAGATATCCCAACATCACGCTCAAAATGTGAAGGTTGAAGTACACACAATTTTCATGAACCTCTACCCTTTTCTATAGCTCAATCCCCTAAGTCGCCCTACTCTACAAATATTGTTTATCTTTCCCAGAAGTAACATATAAAATACCATTACTAACAAATTTAGTACTAATCCATTGTAAAGAAAACAACAATGTATAATACCACCTTTCAGTATTATGGTTCTTTCTAGTTTCTACATCACAACCCAGCAATCTTGGATTGCTATATAACTACACTATATATATGTTAGCTCAAAAGGTGCCTTGATACCTAGAGATAGGTGTAAATCAAGGTATGGATATTTGATTCAAAGTTATTCCTCCCACAGTAGATCATTACATTTTTGTTATAAGGTTCACATTGTTTTCACTTAAGTGTTACTATTGATATCATTCTATCTTTCTTTATCTGATGACGATGCTTTTAATGAAATTTAGGATAGAAGGAATAAATTTTTAGTGATTTTTCTTGGTTCACCATCATTGGGATACATCCAAGTAGCATACATCGACGATGTTATGAGAATACCAAATTCACTAAGTCTCACATTCAATAATGATGATTCGGGCTAGATCTCATCTACAACCTGGTTCACAAGATTTAGAAGGGAATATTTTTCTCACTACATTACCAAGGGTTTATTCTATCATTCTTTATCTGATGATGATTCGTTGAATGAATTGTAGGATATATACAGAATAAATTTGTAGTGATTTTTCTTGGTTCACCATCACTGGGCTACATCCAAGTAGCATACACTGACTATGTTATGGAAATACAAAATTCAATAAGTCTCAAATCCAATAATTATGATTTGGGATAGATCTTATCTATACATAGGCTCACATGATTTATAAGGGTTTTATTTTTCTCACTACTTTCCCATGCTCATCTTTTATTGCTCTATACTCTTGATAGGGATTCAAAAAAACATTCATGGACATATAGTTTCCTTGATTATCTCTAATGAATGTATCCTACACTCTATGTATAATATATTAAAGTACCAATTTCATCCACTAGATGAATATTACCTTACCATAGATTTTTTGGCATATCCTTTTTGAACTCATTTCGTGATACTCATCACATTCCTAGAATTTCAACTTTCATGAATCTCGTTCGTAGAGATCTTCATGAAGCTCCTTAATGAAGCTCAAACAACCATCCTTTCATGAATATTATATAGAATTTGGGAATTCACTTACTTTCACGATGCTCAGAACATTTAGTTGGATTATAGGCTCTACCAATTTAATTGCATGAAATACCGTAGCAAAGAACTGTCACAATACATAGAACATTTAGTTTGATTATAGCATTCGTGAACTTCATCACATACCACCATCATGAAACACCTTCAAGAACCACCTTCTCTATTTCAGAGCCTTAAGATCATCATTGAGTCTCACTAATTTTCTAATGGGGTAGAGGCCTATTTATTATAATTTCCAGGGATTGTTAAAGATTCATTGCCACATCATCACCATTTCATGAATCTCCCTAATTTCCTTTTCAAAACTACCAATTTCCTGATGCTACATGGAAAATTTTCCATTTGTGATGTTCATCATAATCACAGAGCTGTCCCTAAAATCCTTAGTGGTGTTCATGAAGCCTATCGTAACAAAATAGATCACCAAAAAAGTTTCACATTCATGAAACACTCTTCAAAAACCAAATCTTCTTGAAACTCATTACTTAGATATATTTTCATAAGTCCTTCAAGGAAATACAATTTTTGTGATGCAATTCATAATCCCTAAGCTAGCCATCACAATCCATTATGCCTTCCTAAACCACCCTTCCCAAAAACCCATTCATGGAAAAATTCATTCATTTTCAATATTTTTACAAGGAATTCATGGAAAACCACTTTTCATGATGAAATTATTAATCACATAGGTCACGATAAATTTTTTTTAAATTCACAAAACAATCTTCATGGGTATTTTTCATTGAGAAATTCATGCCTTTACTATATTCTTCATATTCCCTTCTAGAAAATATGACTTTTACGCTGCCTGAAAGATCCAAAATATAGACCACAATAATATTGAATACACTAGTAAATAGATTCAACTTGTGCATTAAAATTCCAATAATTCTAATAACATATGAATTCCACTTTCTATGATATTGGTCAACATGTGTAGCAAATAATATCAATGTATTTCAACAACATACCTGAGAAACCTTCTTTGTCCACAAACACAATCACCCCCCAAATGATGTAATGTTACCTTGAATGATTTTTTCCTAAAAATGTCCTATATTTTTTGTAATATTGACCAAAAAATGGTTCCTGGGGACACTTATTATGAATGTGACTCGTCATACCACATAAATGAAAAATCACTCGATTATTTCTGTGTTTAACTTATCCTCCACTCTATCGCATATGCCTTCTAGTACAATGGTTATAAATCTAATACTTATGCTTTATACATTAATAATTAGTACCTCTTTGTCATCTAAAATAATTCACATGTACTCAATAGGAATCCTTCTTCAGGTTCCTCTATGAAAAGATACAAAAACTCAGTATATAATAAAACATCATTTGATTGAAGATATTAAAAGATGATATAATCTTACATTTTTGTCCATAATGAAATCATATCTACATTGTTTCATTATCCCCTAATAGTACTATAAAAAATAAATACATTTCGGTGAGTTGACTAGCATAGAACATCATGGGAATACTCTCCTGGGTCAACTGTATAAACTATACTACCCTCTCTTTCCCGAGTTCCTCGGAGTGAAAGTGCTTTAGGAACATATTATTGATGTCCTTCTTTGTGGTGCCTTCTATCTTCTCATCCAAGGCCCAAAAATCCCAACAACGCTTTACTTTTTATCAATACATATAAGAATCCAACATGAATCTATTCTCTATTGGAGTCATAGACCACTCAATGACTTTCTGGATTGACCCAATCCAGGAAAAAACAGCCATATGCCCACACTATCCAATGAAATTCAGGGGATATAAAAATTGGAACTCCCATTTTGTTTCAAATTACTCACAACATATCTTTGGTCTCTTTCCAAGAACTTTATAAAGATATTGAATTTCTCATGGTACTTATGTCCCATATCTCCACCAGGAACAATTGAGGCCTATTGTCCAATAGATGGAGGTTCATTTACAGCCCGGTTCTAACCATCTTAACAAAAAATGTCATCGTATGGGTATGTATCCTAAATGTGATGAATTCCTATAAATAAACATAACACACAATTTTAACATTTACATTAGATGCATAAAGATAAATTTAAATCAATTCATCCCTCATACACTTCCCCATATTCCAAACTTATTCACTATCACTACAATCAATTACCCCTCACATGGGTCATGTATTCCATAGGGTAAAACACTTCCATATTTCAATGAAAGTCATTAAAAAAAAATTATCCATTTAAATTTTTCACATTTCAAAATATTAAAAATTATTAGTTTTTTATTATTTATCATTTCTTTTTAAAATATGTAAATAATCAAAATAAATTTCATTATCCATAAACATATTTTAAAATTTTTTTCCATGAATGCTGAAAATGATGCATTTAAAATGTGAAAATAAGTTTCTATATTGATACTTGTATACTCAAATCATTTTCTATACCAGGCCATGATGAAAACATCATAGAGAGGTAACATCACACAATAAGTGAATCTACCAATGTGAGATTAAATTCAACTATAATAGAAAATATCTTTAATAATTAAACCTATTATGCGTAAATTATTTTTTCCCCATACATAAGTTAACTAGTCCCATACACGATATGATGAATAAGACAGGGCACATACTAGTCTCTAGGATTCCATTCCCAAATAGTATTTTAACTACAAATAAAACCACTTTTAATACCACTTTATATCATCTTGGAACGGGTTCCCTTTACCTATTCCACATAATAATTTGTTACATGACCAGATGCACACTGCCCCATATGATTAATGTTTTCTTCTAGTAGATAGGGTCTAATATTTTATATGGGGAGATTAATCCCTCATTATAAAAGCGAAAAAAGCATAAAATTTTAAAAAAATTAGTCAACTGATAAAAAATAACAATAAAAATCAATTATTAATGACCAATATCTCATGATGAATCCAAAATATAGAAAATAAAAATACCAAATGAAATAAATATGAAATGAAAACAAAAATTGAAATGTCTAATGAAAACCCATAATAAATAAAGGTTGGAATTAAAACAACCATGCTCTTTATTACACACATAAACATGATTTATTACATAAAATTACACTAAAGGAAACTCTGAGGAATGATAGGTCTAGTTTCTTGGGAAATTAGGAACATTACATAACATAATAGATTATAAAACACTAAATCTTTTTTTAAAAATTATTCTACATGACCACAACATTCCTTTGTAAATAGAAATGCATAGGATAAGTTAAGGTCATGTATTAGAAAAGGGTGAGCTATAAAGCTCAATAAGGGAGTTAAAATGAAAAACATGAAGAATATAGTACATGTTAGGATATAGGAATATAAATGGAGAAAAATAGAAACAAGGATATAAATTCATGATATAGCATGATTACCATAACATGGAATTTTGGAAACAACATTTAATATGATATTGGCATGATCGAAGTCTCATTGCACCTGAAGCATGAGTACACCATCATTGCACTAGAATTAGAATGAGTAAACCCTCATTACAATTGAATTATCTTGACTATACCATAATTTCAGTTGGTTTATCGTGATACTATTCTTTTCCCAATGCATTGTAGTGCTATCCGGGTGCATCCATCTTAATGATTTCATTTCATCCATAAGTGTGCAACATAGATCATACAACCTCAATTAATTATACATCATAATTTATTCCATGAATAAGAGATGTGAAATACATAAATTTTAGTGCTAAATAAAAAAGTACTTGTGCATAAAGGTGAATAAAATAGATAGATAAATGGGTATGGTATTCATTTTCTGATGATTTTGGAATGATAAATTTGGGTGTATCTTCGGCAGCATAACAACATAAAATAGAAATCATAAAATGGATTGATAAGATTGAAATGGGTTTATCAAAATTTAAAAATTAAATGGATAGTATGGGGTAATGGATCATAATATCCCAACATATGTACTGGAATTTACATTCAAAATAAAAAAGAATTCATAGAATGTAATTGAGAAGTGAAAATTTCCTTACAGAAATTCGGCATTGTAAGAGGTGTACATGGGAGGCATTAATGATAAAAATATTTGTATATAATATTGGAAACATAAGTAGAGAATCATTGGGGAGGTGTGAAATCATACCCCAACATTTTTAATTGATAATAAAATGGTATAATAACAAAAAGAAATTAGGATAATAAAATGTGAAAGGACGAAATCCCCTATGTGGATGTGTGATCCAAAAGGTTTGGGAGTGGATTGAACGAGGATTATAAATAGCATGGGGTGCCTTGGTATGATTCTAGAGAGATGATGGAATGGGTTAGTCGAGTTCCAATGATTTTGAGTGAAGAGGAAGTGAGATCATGGGTGGGTATATGTAGAAAAAGAGAGGGAATTCATTATTATTTGGTATTTGGACACAACACATTAAACTAATCCAAACCACAAACCATCAAATGGTTTTTCCCATGGTTGTTTCAATAGGGTAGTGGAAAAAATTATTTTGTAAGGATAATGTTCTATCTTAATAAAATATTTTTCATTATTATGTGGAGGTGTGTCATACTTTCTAGGAAATCATTTGTAAAAGTTATAATATTTTATAATTATTGGAGGGTCCACTAAGGCATCATAAAATTAATTAAACAAATATAGAAGCACATTATTATAAAGTTAAAATATATATTTTCTGAAAACCCTTTTTATACCATTTAAATACATCACTTCTGGGTCAATATGATGTCATAAAACACATTATATAAATGAACGATATTTTTTTTACCAAAAAATTATATTGTCTCAGAAAATTATAAAAAATTCAACATTAGATAATTTCTATATCCTGAATACAAAAATAATATTTATTTTGTATAAAAAAATTTCTAAATATTTTAATTTATTACTTTTAAAATAAAAACTATCATTTATCAAAAATTTATGGTTTTCTATAAAAACCGCTTTGAAGCCTGAAAAAAAATTACAATTTTATTCATAAAAATTATACGATCATTTATATTTAATCAAAATTTATTTAGTAATAATATTTTATTAAAATATTATTTAATTCCAAAATAAATTAATTCATAAAAATATATTTTTTAATTGAATATTGAAAAAATATACTTTTTTCTGATTTAAAAACTATTTATGATGTAACGATAATAAAATGAATGTATATTCACTATTTTATACAACACAAATGCACATAATCATTATGCAAGAGTATGTTTACATAACCCATTATAACACCTACATATGACTTAAGGGTAATGTCTGCGATGGTGAAAAACATTTGGGGCGGCTTAGACAACATCACTTGGGTGGTAATATTTATCAACATCAACTTCTCCTATTGGTGGTTCCATTTAAGATTAACATATTGAATATTAGATTGGTATTGGTCAAGATTGAATCCCAACGATTCTATATACTTTATAGGATCTATAAAATGGGATTCATATGGATCAATTCTACTGGATGAGGCCATCTCATCCTTTGTCTAAGAAAATTTGATTTGTTAAAGCCCTATATTTATACTAAAGTGTGATCACTATTAAACCAATATATGAGAAACTATAACAATTGTAAACTATTTTTAAAAATTAAAAAACATAAAACCAATGATGTTCATATGTTATATATACATTTTATATAGTTATACATTTAATTAGACCAAGTGTAATTTTCATCAATAAATGTTTTCATCGTTAAAATTTCTCCCCTTAAAAAATTTCACCCTTAAAATTTCATTTTCCCACACTAAAACAGATGAGGATAACTATAAATCATCACATCCACCAATTCACACATTGCTTCATCAAAAATGTTGTTTTTCCACAACACCATGATTAGGGGAATTGTCTTATTTAGTATATCTTTTTATGTATGATCTTAGACCTTCACCAAATTCTCTTCATATGAGAGATCATTCTCTAATAGTACCACCAAAGGGGTGAGTACATGCGATGGGTTATGTATGTACTTCTTCAAGATTGATACATAGAATACATCTTGTACTTGAGATTGGTTTGGTGGGATTGGTAGTCGATATGTCACTGGTCCAAAGTGATCATGGAACTCAAAGGGCCAATGTACCTTGGACAAAGATTTTCCTTCTTCCCAAATCTCTTAACTCTCTTCCTTGGTGAAATTTTGAGGAATACCATGTCTCGAAAATCAATCTCTAGGTCTTGTAGATGATTATCATCATAGATCTTTTTTTGACATTGAATAGCTTTAATGTGTTGTTGGATGGTCTGAACCTTCTCCACCATTTCATCAACCATTTCTGGACCTAGGAGTTTTTTCTACCAAACATCATCACAACATGTCGGTGTTATAAACCTCTTCCCATAATAAGATTCATTAGGATCCATTTGTATTCTTGAGTGGAAACTGTTATTGTAAGAGATCTCCATGAGAGGAAGTTTTTGATCCCATCCCCCATTGAAGTCCATTGAGCATGATCTCAACATGACCTCAAGTGTTTGGATAGTCCGCTATGATTGGCCATCAATTTGAGAATCATATGTCGTACTGAAGATCAGCGCAGTATTCTGAGCGTGTTGCAGAGTCTTCCATAACCCAGAAGTGAATCATGGAACTCAATTGGGTACAATAGATAGTGGTACTCTATTCAGCATTACCACTTCTATGATATATATCTATGCCAGTTGATCCAATGTGAATTCTTCTTGATTTTCAATGAAGTATTCCATATTTGTAAGACGATCCACAATAACCAATATAGTAATTTTTCTTTTGGATGTCTTCAGATGTCCAGTAAAATATTCCTTGGGGATGTTCTCCTGTTTCCATGATGGTATGGGTAATAGTTGCATCATCCCCTTGAAATTCATCTTCTCATCCTTCACCTTCTGACATACCAATCACATTGATGTATACTTAGCGATATCCTTGTTCATGTTATTTGAAAAATAATTCTCTTAGAGATCTCATAACATCTTTGTGTTTCCTTGGTGAATGGAGAAATCCGAACTATGTGCATCAAACAAAAGTTCTTTATTTAACTTCAGATTTCATAGAACACTTAATATTGAATCTCCCAATTAATTTTTAATTAGCATTTTAAACCAAGGATATCCTTTTTATAATAGATTCCACATTCTTCTAAATTCTAACATCATCCTTTTGAGCATCCATTAACCATTTCAAAAGAGATGGTTGAACAATAATTTCTTGAATGATTGATGATGTTATAATCTTTAGTATTCCCATGTCCATCTTCATCAAATCTAAAAGGATTTGATCATTTTCAATTCTAATCAATGATAAAATATCTAGGTCCTTTCGAGTTAGAGAATCCTCCACCTTGTTCCCTTTCCCATTGTGGTAATGGACTGAGAAAACATAGTCTTTGATAATATCTAACCATCTTAGTTGGCGCATGTTAAAATCTTTATGTGTGAATATATACTCAAGGATTTAGTGATCAGTATATATTTTACACTTCTCCCCAAATATGTAATGACGCAAAATTTTCAAAGCCAATATTACTGCAGCCAACTCTGTATCATGTGTTGGATATTTTTCCTCATGAACATTCAATTTCCTTTAAGCATAGGGAATTAAATTGTCATTTTGCATCAACGCACAACCCATATCCTTCTTCAAATAATCAGTAAACACCACAAAAATGTATCCATTTGCGGGTAGTGTGAGCACGTGCACAATAATAATCCTATTTTTCAACTCCTTGAAGCTTTCTTCGTATTCATCACTCCATGAAAACCTAACTAGATTCTAGTTATCTTGGAAATAGGGTTTGAAAATAATAATAATTTTCTCACAAATTAGCGATAATATCAAGCTAACCCTAGGTAGATATGGATATATGTCACCAATGTTTTCCTTGCCCATCTTTTAATTAGAATTGACATGGGAGGTCTACATATATCCCATTGCTTGTAATGATATGGCCCATGAATGAGTCTTCCTTTAACTAGAACTCACATATGTTGTACTTTTCATAGAGTATCTTCTTTCGTAAGGTCTCCAATACAACGCTTAGATTCTCCTAATCCTCCTCCTTGGTTTTGGATTATATTATAATATCATTTATAAAAACTACCCAAAATTTGTCGATGTAATCACCAAATACTCTATTCTTTTAGTCCATGATGATTTCTAAAGCCTTAGTGAGTCTAAAATGAATTTCTATGAATTAATAATGCCCAAACATTTTATGAAAATCAGTTATGGGGATATCCTCCTTCACAATTACATGCTAATATTCTGATAGTAAATCCACCATGGCAATGTATTGTGCTCCACATTATTGATCGAACAACTCATAATTTCTTAGTAGATGATACTTGTTCCTTATCGTGATTTTTTTGAGCTCACGATAATCAATGCCAAGGCTCATTGACCTGTCCTTCTTCCTATCAAAGTGGAATAGGGATCCTCATTGTGATACACTTGGGCATATAATCCCTTTATCCAGAATCTCCTGTAGTTGTTTCATTAGCTCCTCAAGCTCCAAAATAGCCATTATATATGGAGTCTTGGATATTCGCAATGCCCCAAGTATAAGATCAACCAAGAATTCAATATCACTTCTATGATGAAGACTAGGCAATTTCTCATGAAACACTTCAGCAAATTCCCTCACCATAGGCATGTCTTCAAGGATAGTTTCTTCCAAAGACTCAATCATCTGAGAAAGATACACATGATCATAGGGCTATAATATCTATGCTTGAGATGATGGTTCTAATGAATATTCATCATCCTCCTTGCACTTGTAAACAATCGGGGGTCAATTCACCATTGGAAGTGTGATTTCTATCTCATGACAATTTATGTTGCCTCTATGTAGGGAAATCCAATCCATACTTAGAATTGCATCAAATTTTACTAGAGGGAGTATGATACTATTTTTTGGGATTTTCATAAAACAAATTGTGACAGGGGAGGAGTTATATTCATGGGATGTGATGATTTCCGGATTTTTCGATCTCACTGACATCTTTACATCCATGTTTTTTTAGTAATTTAAGGATTTTTCTACTAAACATTCAGGATATAAAAGAATTCATAGAACCAAAATAAAAATGTAAGTTGGATATTCATGAATGAATAACTAGACTACCAGTCACCATTTGATTGTTGGAGTTCCCTTCGGCAATAGTGATGTGAAAAACATGCCCTTGCTACCTTGGATGTTTTTGGTTGCCTCAAAATACCCATAGCATAGGGAATCAGTTTGCAAAGTGTTGTGGTTATTGGGAGTTCGAGCAATGAGCAATGCATTAAGGGTCAAATGTAGTCTTCCTCACCTCTGTCAGAGCAATGTGTATTTCTTGTCAGTAGTTAGTGGCCTGGTTCCCTTCTCTTTCACACCTAAAGCATTTCCTCATCCCCTTTAGGAAATTTATAGGGTTTTTTTCTGTACCATTGGAATGTGAGGTGCTAGATTTTCTTAGCACTGTTGGATTAATTCATCAGACCTTTAGAATTATTTTCCACCATCCACATCATATCCCCATGATACCCCTGATACTCTCCAATCCCCGTTTTGACTTTTTGGGAACATCACACAATTTACTCAAAACTATCGAAGTCACCAAACACTAGGGATTTTTGTAGGATAGTTTTTTACCCACCAAATAAGCAGTCAGCCTTTCATTATTGGGTAATGACAATTCTGGAGGCATATTTTGCAATTCTTGTGAATTTTTCCACGTACGTTCTGATGGATTCGTCTCCATATTGATTGAGGGAAAGGAAGTATATTTCAACCATAAATCGGAGGGAGCATGAAAAATATTTATTTAAAAACATTTTTCATAAATCCCTCTATTCCAATGCCTTGATCTCTTCTAAAGGATTTATATTTTTGATCAATGTCCACTATTGATTATTTTTACCCTCCACATGATATGTACCCAGAGAAATACTCACTTGTTCATAACATTGAATGATGGAGAAGGCCTTTTCAATTGCGTTGATCCATTGTTCGTCGATTGAGGGATCTGAAGATCCATTAAAAGTAAGAGGTCATTATCTCATGAAGCTCTCGATTACGGCTTGATCTTTATTGGAGGGAGGGGGTGAACGTTCCTCTTGACTGATGTTTCTATTAAAAACATGAGTTAACTGAAAGAGTATCATGACGATGTTTTAGATTCCCACACCCATCAGATTGAGAATCTCATTATAACAGTCATCACATTGATCTTCACATCACTTATTTGCCTATGTCTTCCTATTACCAGCCATTGGCTAGAGTAAAAGAAAATATAGGGTTAACACATCAAAGGGAATCCAAATATAAAAATAGATAACTTATATACTACATTTCATTCATTATCTTATGTATTTATAGGATTTAATCTATTTTATCCATGATATACTTACCAACATATATTCTTAGGGTGTATTTTTTTATTCCAATAATAATGGTTCATAATATGCTTATGAATTTACCATAGCATATCCCTTGGGAGTTTCATAAAAAACAGTGTAGAAAGTCCCATTATCATGAACCAGTTCTCATTTGACTATAGTTCAATGTGGTGTGTTTCGGTTTTAGCCTTAAATATATCTATTCTAGAGCCACCTCTACCTGTTCGTATCTAGGCATGGAAGTATTTTCTTGATAAAACACATACTCAATACTCACCAAAATTTATGGATGTTTTTATAATATGTAGTCATATCCCTAAGATATTTACTAGGTTTTTTATAATCATATTCCCAAAAATAACTAAACCTATCCTTTGATACCAACTATAACAACCCTACTCTTTACTACCCTCAAAAACATGAACTATTACAAAAAATTGAACTTCAGAAAACACTGAGGGTGGAGAGGTCTAGTGTCTAGGGATATTAGGAACATTACATAACAACATAGAACATAAAACAAAATATATTTATTTAAAACTTATTTTTTATAACCACAACATTCCTTCACACTTAGGATTGCAAGGGATAACTTGAGGATATGCATAAGAAAAGGGTGAGCTATAAAGACAAGTAAGGGAGTAAAAAAGAATAAAATGAAGAATATAGTACATGTTAGGAAGTAGAAATATAAATGGAACATTTGAAAAATATTAACATAAATTCATGATATATCATGATTATCATAACATAGAAATGTGGAAAAACATTTAGAATGATACTAGAATGAGCCAAGGCTCATTGCATATAAAGCGTGAGTAAACCCTCATTGCACATGAATTTGAATGAGTAAACCCTCATTGAAAATAAATTAGTCTTTGTAAACACTCTTGCACGAGGATTATTATGATACTATTACTTACCCAATGCATTAAAGCACTATCAGGGTACACCCTTCTTAATAATTTCATTTCATGCATAAGTTTTCCACACGGATCATACAACATGGATTCATTAGACAACACAATTTATTCCCGGAATGAAATATGTAGAATACATAAATTTAATTCCTAAAAAAAGTACATGTTTATAAAGTTTAATACCCATGATAGTGAAATTGGTATGGTATTTACTTAGATGATGATTTTGGCATGGAAAATGTGGGTGTAACTTCGACAGCATAACGATGCCAAATAGAAATCGTAAAGTGGGTTGATGAGAGATAAATGGGAATATAACCATTTGTACATGAAATAGATATTAAGGGGGTCATGTAACATAATATGCCTACATATTTATTAAAATTTATATACAAAATATAAAATAATTGATTGAATGTACATGAGAAGAGAGAAATTCCCTATGGGAATTTCTTCTCGGAAACGGGTAAATGTGGGAGGCATTAATGAGATAGAAAGAGGTATCTCAACATTAGAACATGAGGAGGGAAATATGGGGGAGGTGAAAAATCATACCCCAACATTTGAAATCGATAACAAAAGGGTATATCAACATAATGATATTGGGACAAAAATATATGAATGAAAGAAATACCTTACATGGATGTGTCATCCCAAAGGCACGAGAGAGGCTTGAGAGAGGCTTGAAAGAGGCTTCTAGAGAGATTGGGACACCATTGGAGGATTCCGGAGAGAGGTAGGAAGGGGTGGTTGTGTTCTAATGGTTTTGAGTGAAGAGGAAGTGGGAGCATTGGTGGGTATATATAGGAAAAGAGAGGGAATTATTTATTATTTTGCATTTTGGACAATACATATTCTACTAATCAAAACCAATATCGTACCCTATTTTTTTCCCCTAGTTTGGTCCAAAGGGGAGTGGAAGTTGTTTTTATAATGATATGGGTTGATCATATTAAAATATTCATCTTTCTTAGGTGGATGTGAGTCATAATCTCTAGTATATCATTTTAGAAAGTTCAAATATTTTATAATTCTAAGATAGTCATCTAAGGGATCATAAAATTAATCAAACCAATATAAAATCCAATTATTTTAAAGATAAAACATATATTGGCTGAAAAATCTTTTTATTTAATTTTATTACATCACTAGTGGTCCATTATGATGTCATAAAACACATTATATATTTAAATGGTATTTAATTTTTACCCAAACCTTCAAATATCCAAAAAATTATAAAAAATTCACCGTTAGATAATTTTGATGTCATGAATCCAAAAATAATATTCATTTTATCTAAATATTTTTTCTAAACATGTGAATTTTTACATTTAAAATATAAACAAACATTTATAAAAAATACTTGGGTTTTGAGAAAGATAGCATTAAAACCATAATAAAAATTACAATTTTATTCATAAAAATTATACGATCATTTATATTTAATAAAAAATAGTTTAGTATTAATATTTTATAAAAGTATTATTTTTTAAAAAAATCCATTTATTCGTCAATATTGATTTCTTAATTGAATATTTTAAAAAATACTAATTGTGCATTAAAAACTATTTATAAATTACAATAGGAAATGAGTTTTTATTATTTATTCAATACAAAACTATTGCACATAATCATCATGATAGGGTCTTATTACATAACCCCTTATAACACAGACATAATACCTAAGGGTAAGGTGTGTGATGGTGAAAGACACTTTGGGTTGCTCGAATAACATTGCTTGGGTATTAATCACTAACAACATCCATGTCTCCCATTAGCGGTTCTAACAAAGCAAAACGTGTTGATGTGAGGCTTGGGCTTGGTCAAGAGAGAAGCCCAGTTATGCGACCTCATTTTCGAGCTATGAAAATTGGACTTTTATGGAGCCATTATACTAGATTAGGTCATTGCATCCATTTTCAAATTAAATTGGATTTGTTAAAGCCCTATATTTATTCTAATCATGTGATCACGGTTCAACGACTATATTAGCAATGGTAAAAATTATTGGATGGTATTTTAAAATCCAAAAAAATAATCAAAAGAAGATTATATGTTATATAACTATTTTACATAATAGTCATTTTCTTTGATCAAGAATAATTTTCATAAATAAAATTTTGGGTCGTTTCAAGAATATCCATATCAATTCATGAAATCATATCATTCTATGTCATCCATGCTCCATTCTAAATCATAACTCAGTCTTCTAAAATAGGGATCATGACCTTATCATATGTTGCAAACATGATGTCTATTAAGGTGACGATTTTTTATCACAATAAGGGAGTCAGTACAAATCAATAAGACACCAACAATCATTTCTAAAGAAATATAAAATCTATAATATTTTATATAGTTGAATAAATAAATAATTATCAATATAAACTTTAAAATTGTTAGAATTTAATTATTCATTAATCAACCACCTATACCATCTTCGTCATATAGAATAGTTTTAACCATTTACAATAACAATATCAGAATTAATTTCCAGGGAATTTTATTATTTAGTTAATTCCTATTTCATATCTAGTACATTAGAGAATCAATCCATGTATCAGTATCTCAAGAATATAGAAAATTATTCCAATCCCAATATCATTAGGGTCAAGTTACTAAGTCTAGAACATTGTGGGAATTTAAAGAATCGGTCCTAGTCCCAAACATCATTGGTAATTTGAGAATCAGTATTTGTACTACATTTCATTGTTCACATTCATGCATAAGGGTCCTAGAAAATCAATTAAAACCCCAATTTTCATAAAAATAATATGGCACTTAACATCTCCGCAATGTTCATCCTTTCACTATTATCACATATATCACAAACATCACATGGTTTAACATCATTAACCATATTATAAATTATTCAAATCGTGGTGAATCATTTTAATTGTCAATAACAATCATGGTTATTTACTTTAACCACAATTAATAATATTTCCAATAACTCCATTGAAAAATTTATAAAAATTTAATTTCATAATTCATTATCCCTTTAAAATTAAGCTACCCAAATCTTTAATTTCCGTTATCAATTTGTTATAAGGACTCAACTCAATTCAATAACCAACTAATCCCGTTTTAACAATCCATAAATCATAATTTTGTGATATTAAAACACACCATGGGATGACATCGAATATAGTATTCTAACATTAATGGGTGTAGAGGGATACGTAAATAGTATCACCATCACATGGGAATCAATTCATTAAATAAATTTAAAATAAATTTCCAATAATGGACACATATTTTCACTATTACATACATTTGATCATAATCAAGACAATTTTAATAAGACCTTAGACCATATATCTATTGATTTTTTTCATGTTATCACCAGTCTGTGACCCTCCATTCAATATAGAAGGAATGGTGTCAAAATGGTGAAGGGGGTCTATGTTTAAATCTGGGTTCAAGATCCATAAAATTTTACCTATTTAAATATATATCAAAACCGACACCGTTGGAGTAAAATCCATTATTCCACCTTGAGAAATAAATAATGGAGCGTGAGTAATCTAAATGAATAATAAATATCCTATTAGAGATCTAATCTTCTTCTATTAGATCTTCTATTATAAATATATGTTGTTCATGGATCCATTAAATCCTCTTGATAGCCTCTAAAATCATTGGATTTCATGTTAGTTTCAAATAGTGTATTGGGATTACAAACATGGATTTCATAAATTTTAAGATAAAATTTCTAGGGTTTAAAATCTCACATTAATGGTTTTCTAGGTGGGACAAAAAAAATTCAAAACCATTCCCCTATCCAAGCACCTCAATTTTTAGGGGTTCACAATTACTCATATTTGGGAACACAGTGTTCCAATCATTTCTCCACCCATGAACTCCACCCCACTCCAAGGGAGAATCGTTCTTGGAAGGACACCATATGATAAGGTCAATTATTTTTATGCATCCTATAAATAAAACATAGGAAACTGTTTCTTATGGAAAATTAACTAATTTACCTAATAGTGTTCCAACCAGGGACAACCCCATGGAAAAACTCAACCAATGTATGGTCCAAAAAATTGTAAATGAATAACTGATAATGAGTACAAGGAACCTCTTAAAAGATGATGAAGTTGCAAAAGTGGTCATTATTACATCATATCAAGATAATATTTCTGAAATAATTATCCTTCTAATAGAAAACATGTAATTTTATAATGTTTCCTAATATATGGTTATAAAAATGATGTATGTTACAATCATAGATATTGTCGGACCTTATTACTTATGAGAAAAGCATTAATTTTTCAATTATAATTATCAAAAAGAAAAGATTATATTAACATTTTATTTAAAAAATTTATACTAAATTAATTATTTCATTTTAGTATATATATATATATCTTTTCCATGAGATTAAATGAAGAAAAGCAAATCACATCACTTCGTGGAGGTAGTAGTACAGACATACCCATAGACGCCATTATCATTGATTAGTGAATAGATTAATGAGATAGTAATTTGTTTATTATGTTTTCATAATTAAAATTATATCATTATTATCATTTTTTTACACTAAGTCAACCATTATAGAAATTCATGATATATTATAATGGAAAATTAATCACATCAATTCATTGGGCTGTCGACTGATGTATACATGAATGGTGTTTTATTTACATTTAATTAAGTTGGTGATGTATATATTTTATATAATTAAAATTAAAAAAAATCATTATATAGAATATACTAGTTTTAATATTCTTATATGATCGATGAATATGTTATTGAATCTTATTAAAAAAAATTTAAATTTCTGTGAAAATTTAAACATATTTTTTAGAAAACAATGATTTCTTAGAAAACATATACCCTTAGGGGGTTGTATTAAAATAAATAATGAACTAAAATATGGGGATGTATGTTAGAACGATAATTGTGTGTGATGTTTTTGAATTAAATTATTCTTCAGTCATGACTAAACAAAAAGGAGATGTTCCCATTTACTAGAGAGGGGTGGGGCACTCATTTCATTTATTAAAATATTGTATTAAAATAAATTAACGTTGATTTAGAAATATCTCAAAAATAATTAAATTCAATGTTAGGGGGATTATGGCATGAAATACATTCATCTAATAAAATTTGGACGTTTTGGGATCGTATTTTCATCATTATTTTTTTTATCCATTCTTTATTCCTTTTAACAATTACCTGGATATAAATGTTTTTATCCACTAACGTTCATAATAGTTACCATATAAAAAATGTATTCAATAAATATATAGGGGATCATATTTTCATTCATAATATAATAAATCATTTTTTCTTATTATTTAAATATTTTTTTATATTTTTTAATAAATTATTGTTTTCATAAATTAACAACAATATTAATTTTTGAATTATTTAGTTAGAGTGAAATTTATTAACATCCTTATAGTGTTAAATTACAAATAAAATCATTTAATGCATCCCTATCATGTTATATTTGTCTATAAAAATCAGGGTTTGCATAAATTATTTCAAATTATACTAATTTTTAATTTTTTAATATCATTTATTTTATTTTTTTCATTAATTGAATAATTACCAAATCATCATAGTGAAAGAACTTATGGAAAACATGATAACTAATAATTAAAAAATTGTAACATTTTTGAGTATAAATATTAAATATTTAAAAATAAAATTTTTAAACAAACAGAACCTCTTATCATTAAAAAAATTAAAAATACTGTATTTGATAAAAAATGTTCACCGTGTTGGTATATTCATTACATAATATATTATACTGAACATAATTTAAACTGAATTGAAAATGTCATATATCTAAATATTGAACACTTATGGATGTAATTTAATCATAAAATAAAATTTAGGAATGTTATAAGAATATTTTGTAGTCTTTATAATATTATTTTTAAACCATTATTAACTTATGTACCGTTTTTCATGGAAACAAAAATTACCATTGGTACAATTCATAATGAATAGAAAAATGGGATAAGATTAATAAATTAAAAATTCATGATTCCATATTTGAGAAATATTTTTCATAATTATATAACTATAAGTGAAAGAATTTAATTCTTTAAAATTTCAGAAAATCCTGATGAAAAACTATTTTTCATAAAAGGATTTTTTTTAATACAGAACTATTTTAAACTTGTCACACCCCGACCGCGGACATCAGTAATTTTTCTCCTCTCTTGGTCCCGATTTAAATTTTTCGAAGATTAATTGTGATTGATGGTTTCGCACCGGTGCGCGGTCATCGCATCGCTAGCGGTGATCGTGCGTTCGGCCCGGGTGACGATGTGTCCACCCGACGTTTTAAATATTAATGTTTTTATGTTGACTTTTTATTATTATTACTATTTGAGTTGCGTTATTATTATAATTAACTAACTTTTATTTACTTTAATTATTTTCTTGTTATGATTATTATTATAAAGGATTATTAATATTATTATGAAGGTTTGTTATTATTATTATAAAGCAATTATTATTATCATAACATTTTATTATTATTATTATTATAAGTTTTATTATTGTTATATAAGTTTAATTTTTATTATATAAGTTTTATTTTTATTATATAAGTTTTATTTTTATTATATAAGATTTATTTTTATTATATAAGTTTTATTGTTATTAATATTATCTGTTTTATTATCATTATTATAATTATTATTATTATTTTTATCACATGTATATATATATTTTAAACCTACCCTAGCCTAACCCTACCCCTACAGCCGCCACTTTTTCCCCCTCTTCTCTCTCCCCCGTTTCTCTCCCGCTCAGCCCAGGCGCAGCACCCCTCTCCGGCGCGCTCCCTCTCCGGCGGTCGCCCCTGCTTTCCCCCTTCTGGTTCGGCCGGCCGCGCCGCGCCTGTCCCGGCCTCCTCCGCCTCGCCGGCACACCCTCCTCCAGCCGGCTTCCCTTCTTACTTCCTCCCTGTGCCGTCGTCCAGCCCCCCTCGTCCCGGCTCTTTCTCCCCTCCAGCCCGCTGGCCACCCCCCCGGCGGCCCTCTCCTGCAGCGCCGCACCACCGCCCCGACTCCCGTCAGGCGGATCTCCCATGCACCCTCCCGCTCTGGCCTAGCTCGCCCCCTCGCCGCACCTTCCCGGCACTCCAGTCTCACCCCCTCGGCGCTCCCCCCTCGGCCAATCCGCCCTGCTCCGGCGAACCGATCCCCACCTCCGGCCTCCGTCCGGCTCACTCCAGTGTCCGCCTCGCCTTGCTTCGCCCCTGCTCCACCCCGGTGCGCCGTCAGCCGCAACAGCACCCCGCGACCACCTCCTCCTGTCCCGGCCTGCCGACCCAGCCACCGCCCCAGCCGCTCCTCTCTCTGCTCGCCGTCCCGAGCTCGCCGCGCCGGCCTCCTCCACCAGCCGACCGCCGGCCTCCGCCCTGCTTGCCGTCGCCGGCCCGCACCGACCCCGTCCCGGCTTCGCCGCGCAACACCCCCTCCCTCCGTGTAAGGCTGTTTTTCTTTATTTATTTTTATTTTTATTATTATTATGTTACCATTACTATTATTATACTATTATTATTATTGTTATTATTATGTTAATATTATCATTAATATTATTATATCATTATTAAAATTATTATTATGTTATTGTTATTAATTCTATATTATTATTATTATTATTATTATTATATTTATTATCATTTTAATTATTAACATCTTATTATTATTATTATTATTATTTATTAATTGATTAATTAATTAATTATCTATTTATTTATTTACTCATTTAAGTGTTTAATCAATCAATTATTTAGTTATTTACTTATTTGTTTATTAATTAATTGAGTGATTAATTATTTATTTATTTATTTATTCATTCAAGTATTTGTTAATTAATTAGTTATTTAATTACTTACTTATTCACTCTTTCTTTCATTTATTGATTTACCTATTCAATTATTTATTTAATTATTCAATTATTCAATTATGTATTATTTTAGTTATTTATTTATCTGTTTATTCATTTGTTCATTATTTTATTCTTTTGATTATTTATTTATTATTATATTTATGTCTTATTGTTTATTTAATTTTCTCTTTATTCAACGTCGGTGTTTTTATTTAATTTGGATAAATCCTTATTCTTTCGCGGGATGTGTTTTGAAAAAAAAATATCAAGCTGGTTCCTTTGCATTGGTTGTTCGTTTGTTTTGTTCTGAGTCAGTGGCTTCGTGTTCTTCGTTACCATGTGTTTGTTTCAGCGTGTTGGCGAGGTAACCCTATGACACCGCGAACATCGGCTTGCGCGTGCTTGTGCGCCAGTGCGAGGTATACTGTGTCGTCATATCCGAGCTACGTCCTGAGGTAGGTCTCCCATTGCACTCGACTTTAAATTAAGAATTTATTTATTCCTTGCCTTTTATTGAATTTCAGTAAATTAAAGGAAAACTTAGTAGTTTTTATAGTGTGGTGATCTGATGATGATAAAAGCCGTTCTTAATTCTAGCGTTTCATTAAAAGTGTTCTTCTTGGTTTTAGTTTTGTGCTTCCATGGTAGTATTGCTAAATGGTTCTTCCTGAATAATGAAAGTCATGTTAAATTGCGTTTTGAAATGTTTTTGGCGTGTGTAAATTTGTAGATGTATTGTTTATGGAAAATGGTGTTTTCTTAGAACCTTGATTAGAGAAAACATCGTGTGACCTTTGAACTTGTTTTGGAAACTTTATGTGTGGCTCTTGGTTGATGAAACAAGTTTTCCTTTGTTACGCGAACAAAAGTTTGAATTTCATTTGGGAAATGGTGTTCCTTCAAAAAATGATTAAAGGCCCGTTTGGCTCTTGATAAAAGTGGGGTGCGTTTGGTGATTGGAAAGTGACTCTACTTGTGAAACAAATGTGTTCTAGGTTTAAGATGCTGATCTGAGTTTCTTAAATAAATTTCTAAGTGCGTTTCTGGTTTTCAATGAAATGGCGTGTGTCATCCCTTTTTAAAAATGCTTTAGTCTTAAATGATCAAAACGTAAGTGACATGACGGCCCGGTTGGCACTTTATCAAATGTGAAGTGATTATATATATATATATACATACTTGTGAGGGCATTTCTACAGGGGGACTTCCCTTCGAGGGTTGTCGTGTAGTGATGTCCATGTAAGGGGTTGGCAAGTGCGGTGAGATGAGTCACGCGTGCGAGGGTCTCCCACTTACACAGTGTTACTAAACTACCACGGGTTCCTGGGCGTCTTGTAGATTATCGAGTGACGGTTGCTTGCTAACCCTGATTAGACGGGTTAGTACCCCCTGGAGTTACAGACAGGCCAGGAGGGATGTGCCACTGGTTGGCTGTTAGGGCGGCCAGTTGGTTATTGACTATGGAGTACCATGCCGGCAGGTAGTCTGAACCCGAGTACGTCCAGGGGTTTTCTAGGGATGTTCAGGATCGCCCATGGTTATTGCTGATAACTTCTGGTTTACTTTTGCTTGCACTTGGTTTTCCTTGCCTGCTTACCTTTACTTGCACTTGTTCTCCCTGCTTGTTTGCCTTCAGTCATATTTCACAGCCTATACTGTTAGACTTTGGGAAAAATGGTTTTCAAATGAAAATGCTTTATTCTCTTTGGGTTAGATTTGAAAATGTAACACTTTGCTTATCAGATTGAGCTTAAAACTAATGAAATGGAACTAACTTTCGAAAAAGGAATAAGGGAAATGTCTCGTGTTTGATTTTCAAGTAAAGCATTGTGAAAACTTACTTTTATACATTATAGTTCAAACCTGCATTATGTAGATTCTTTATTTACTGGCGGTGCATTGGGATTTGTTGTGGGGCTCACCTACTGAGTACTTTTGTGCTCACGCCTATCTTTTACCATTTCAGTCGCAGGTATTCTATTTTGAGTCGCTCAGTGTTGGAGCGAGGTTGCTCTCTAGTTGGGTGGTGACCTGAGAGGTCACATGGAGGTACGTGGTTGTGTGGTTTTTATTTCTTTTCCGCTGTTAATGTTTATTTATTCTGTTCTATTTACCTTTGTTTTGGGCTGAAATCGTTCCCAACGATCAAGTCTTAATGCCCGGCACTGGTTGCCATCCCGGGGGGATCGGGAACGCCCCTCGGGACTTGCCGCGGACCGGATCGGGTGACCGGTTCAGGGTCGACCTGGGTTGGTTCGTGACAAAATGGTATCAGAGGTGGTTCTTGTTATTTGGGTTGTCCGGTAGAAGGAGATTAGGACTGTCGGAACTCGAAGGGTAGGTGCAGGAAGAGCGTCGCGAACTCTTGCTCGCACTGATCCTCGAGTTACTAGGGGTAGTTCGGGAATTGTGTCCTTGTCTTTTCTGGTTTGTTTTGGATTGAGAGATGACAATGGAGGCAAGCTGATGTTACATCGTGATTTCACATGGAGTAGTGACCCATGTGGAGTCCGAGTACATGGTTTGAATTCCTCCTAGTGGTCGACACTGACTTGGGACATGGCTCACTACCATGTCGCTAGGTTGAGTGTGACTACTAGTCCCTCATTTCAGTGGTTGATGCAAATTTGGCTGCTGCTTTCGTTTTGTTTTGTGTGGGTGCGTTGTTGGAAATGAAAAAGGTTTTTGGGAAATTGGACTAGTTTCTTTTAAAGGACTTTAAATGTATAAAATGGGTTTTAAAACTGAAATCTCTTGATTTGAAAAATCTGTTGTTTGCTTGGAGTTGGTTCAGAATGGTTTGGGGTGAAACCACAGGTCCTCTTTATGAACGTTTGCACATGTGTGAGAATGCATGGAAAGTGTGTGTTGATGCACGTATGAATGAAATGTGGATGAAGACACGTGCAACGGTTCATGAGATTACCCGGGTGTGTATTTGAAGTTAAAGGCTTGACTTAGTTTTCTAAATTGGTTTTAAATGGGAAACGGTTTTGGAAAGTTTTGGTTTGAAAGTGGATTGGTTTTTGGAAAGTGATCTTGAAAAAGGGTGATTTTGAAATCAAAAATGAAAAAGGGAATTTTAAAGAGGAGATTTTGTTTTGGGTTGTGTTGTATCTGTTTGGTTCTTGTGCTGACTGTTTTTGATGAAGACGCTTTTATTGATGTTGCTTCGATTTGATGTTGGTTTTGGATTTGTGTTTTATATATCGCTCGGGAAATGCCTCCCAGAAAGGTCTCTAAGGATTCGGATATGTCATGCCCAGTTTTGGTCCTCCTCAGACTTTGCCTATTCTCCATGGTGATCAGGGTCCATTAGAAGCAGTGAAATGGCTCAAGGAAGTGGAGCGTGTCTTTAGAATGTTGGGAACTCCCGATAATGTTAAGGTTCGTGCAATTATGGAGTTGTTTGAGGGTCCAGCTCTGGACCAGTGGAAGATGGTTACCCCACTGTCAACGCAAGGTGAAATGACGTGGGATGTATTCAGAACCGTTTTCATCCAATGGTTGGTACCTGAAGAAGTGAAGCTGGAGAAAAAGAGAGAGCTTGTGCATATTCAACAAGGTCAACGGACGGTGAAGGCATATGTTGACCATTTCAAGGAACTGATTCCCTTCTTTCCAGAGGTAGCGCCGCATGAGCTCATGAAGGTCTCTCTTTTCTTTGGGGGTCTTCGTCCAGAGATCAAGGAGCGAGTCCTCCCTTCTAAAGACCTTTGTTTCGAGAAGCTGGTGGAGGAAGCTTTCTTGGCCGAGTTAGTTTCCGGTGTGCAGGTGGTTAGTACTTCAGCATCCCCAGTTGTTCGTAAGAGTTCCTCCTCTGGTGTGGAAAATATGCCAGAGATACCTGTCCCCAATGATCTATCCCCTTTGGTCCCAACTTCCAGTTCATCAAATCGTTCGATGGTATGCTTTCAGTGTGGTCGTTTCGGGCATTTAAAGTCGTCTTGTTGCAACCCTTCGAAGACGTGTCATCGCTGCGGTTGTCTGGGTCATCTGGAGAAGTTTTGCCGGAAGCGTCGCTTAAAGAGGACGTCGTGATGGGATAACGTCAATACCTGACTGTGAGGCAGAAGATGCTTCATCCATCAGAGCCCCAACCATAGGTCTTGGGGTGAAGCTCACGCACAGTCAGGAGTCCCCAGGGGTGTGAAGCCTTGGTCCAAGTTCTGTATTCCGTGTGGACGGTGGAGCAATTAAAAACCTTTTCATGTTTGTTTCCCTGCTATTGAGGTCCCAACAACGTTGTAAATGCATTGTTTTTCTATAAAGTGATGGTGGGCTTGTTCTATGATAATCTAAGCAGACTTGTCGTGTGGACGTGGTATTCTGAATCGTGTGTCTTTCTTAAAAGTGTGGTTGACCCTTCGGTGGGTTGACCTTTGTCTAGCAATTCTCGTCAGATGTGGTTGTTTTTCATGGATTTCAGTGGGCCATGTTTCCGACTCGATGTTTTGGGTTAGGGTTTTCGTGGGTTTCCCCTAGCATTGAAGGTTGTTGACTCTAGTCGAGGATTTAGTGTCTTGACGGAAGTGTTGTTTTAATCGTGCTATAAGAGTTGTTTTGAATTGGTTGGGAGTTCCCGCGTCGACCCCCCCCCCCCCCCCCCGCCCCCCCTCTCCTACGTTTTTCTATTTAAATGGTCATCTTTTCTGCACTAGTTATGTTCTTGTGGTTGGGAGAACCCCTTCGGGTTCTCCCCTCACCCTCGGACCCCAGTTTTCTCTTGAATCGGTCGGGTGTGACCTGTGTAGAGTAAGGTCATCCCCGAGAACTTCAGTTTTCTTCAGTACTGTTGGGCATAGACTTGGATTTTTGGCTGACTTGTGACCTGGTGACTTTCTGGGGGCAGAAAGTGTCTGTGGTGGGGAGAATTGTCACACCCCGACCGCGGACATCAGTAATTTTTCTCCTATATTGGTCCCGATTTAAATTTTTCGAAGATTAATTGTGATTGATGGTTTCGCACCGATGCGCGGTCATCGCATCGCTAGCGGTGATCGTGCGTTCGGCCCAGGTGACGATGTGTCCACCCGACGTTTTAAATATTAAAGTTTTTACGTTGACTTTTTATTATTATTACTATTTGAGTTGCGTTATTATTATAATTAACTAACTTTTATTTACTTTAATTATTTTATTGTTATGATTATTATTTTAAAGGATTATTAATATTATTATGAAGGTTTGTTATTATTATTATAAAGCAATTATTATTATCATAACATTTTATTATTATTATTATTATAAGTTTTATTATTGTTATATAAGTTTAATTTTTATTATATAAGTTTTATTTTTATTATATAAGTTTTATTTTTATTATATAAGATTTATTTTTATTATATAAGTTTTATTGTTATTAATATTATCTGTTTTATTATCATTATTATAATTATAATTATTATTTTTATCACATGTATATATATATTTTAAACCTACCCTAGCCTAACCCTACCCCTACAGCCGCCACTTTTTTTCCCCCTCTTCTCTCTCCCCCGTTTCTCTCCCGCTCAGCCCAGGCGCAGCACCCCTCTCCGGCGCGCTCCCTCTCCGGCGGCCGCCCCTGCTTTCCCCCTTCTGGTTCGGCCGGCCGCGCCGCGCCTGTCCCGGCCTCCTCCGCCTCGCCGGCACACCCTCCTCCAGTCGGCTTCCCTTCTTACTTCCTCCCTGTGCCGTCGTCCAGCCCCCCTCGTCCCGGCTCTTTCTCCCCTCCAGCCCGCTGGCCACCCCCCCGGCGGCCCTCTCCTGCAGTGCCGCACCACCGCCCCGACTCCCGTCCGGCGGATCTCCCATGCACCCTCCCGCTCTGGCCTAGCTCGCCCCCTCGCCGCACCTTCCCGGCACTCCATTCTCACCCCCTCGGCGCTCCCCCCTCGGCCAATCCGCCCTGCTCCGGCGAACCGATCCCCACCTCCGGCCTCCGTCCGGCTCACTCCAGTGTCCGCCCCGCCTTGCTTCGCCCCTGCTCCACCCCGGTGCGCCGTCAGCCGCAACAGCACCCCGCGACCACCTCCTCCTGTCCCGGCCTGCCGACCCAACCGCCGCCCCAGCCGCTCCTCTCTCTGCTCGCCGTCCCGAGCTCGCCGCGCCGGCCTCCTCCACCAGCCGACCGCCGGCCTCCGCCCTGCTTGCCGTCGCCGGCCCGCACCGACCCCGTCCCGGCTTCGCCGCGCAACACCCCCTCCCTCCGTGTAAGGCTGTTTTTCTTTATTTATTTTTATTTTTATTATTATTATGTTACCATTACTATTATTATACTATTATTATTATTGTTATTATTATGTTAATATTATCATTAATATTATTATATTATTATTAAAATTATTATTATGTTATTGTTATTAATTCTATATTATTATTATTATTATTATTATATTTATTATCATTTTAATTATTAACATCTTATTATTATTATTATTATTATTATTTATTAATTGATTAATTAATTAATTATCTATTTATTTATTTACTCATTTAAGTGTTTAATCAGTCAATTATTTAGTTATTTACTTATTTGTTTATTAATTAATTGAGTGATTAATTAATTATTTATTTATTTATTCATTCAAGTATTTGTTAATTAATTAGTTATTTAATTACTTACTTATTCACTCTTTCTTTCATTTATTGATTTACCTATTCAATTATTTATTTAATTATTCAATTATTCAATTATGTATTATTTTAGTTATTTATCTATCTGTTTATTCATTTGTTCATTATTTTATTCTTTTGATTATTTATTTATTATTATATTTATGTCTTATTGTTTATTTAATTTTCTCTTTATTCAACGTCGGTGTTTTTATTTAATTTGGATAAATCCTTATTCTTTCGTGGGATGTGTTTTGAAAAAAAATATATCAAGCTGGTTCCTTTGCATTGGTTGTTCGTTTGTTTTGTTCTGATTCAGTGGCTTCGTGTTCTTAGTTACCATGTGTTTGTTTCAGCGTGTTGGCGAGGTAACCCTATGACACCGCGAACATCGGCTTGCGCGTGCTTGTGCGCCAGTGCGAGGTATACTGTGTCGTCATATCCGAGCTACGTCCTGAGGTAGGTCTCCCATTGCACTCGCCTTTAAATTAAGAATTTATTTATTCCTTGCCTTTTATTGAATTTCAGTAAATTAAAGGAAAACTTAGTAGTTTTTATAGTGTGGTGATCTGCTGATGATAAAAGTCGTTCTTAATTCTAGCGTTTCATTAAAAGTGTTCTTCTTGGTTTTAGTTTTGTGCTTCCATGGTAGTATTGCTAAATGGTTCTTCCTGAATAATGAAAGTCATGTTAAATTGCGTTTTGAAATGTTTTTGGCGTGTGTAAATTTGTAGATGTATTGTTTATGGAAAATGGTGTTTTCTTAGAACCTTGATTAGAGAAAACGTCGTGTGACCTTTTAACTTGTTTTGGAAACTTTATGTGTGGCTCTTGGTTGATGAAAGATGTTTTCCTTTGTTACGCGAACAAAAGTTTGAATTTCATTTGGGAAATGGTGTTCCTTCAAAAAATTTATTAAAGGCCCGTTTGGCTCTTGATAAAAGTGGGGTGCGTTTGGTGATTGGAAAGTGACTCTACTTGTGAAACAAATGTGTTCCAGGTTTAAGATGCTGATCTGAGTTTCTTAAATAAATTTCTAAGTGCGTTTCTGGTTTTCAATGAAATGGCGTGTGTCATCCCTTTTTAATAACGCTTTAGTCTTAAATGATCAAAACGTAAGTGACATGACGGCCCGGTTGGCACTTTATCAAATGTGAAGTGATTATATATATATATACGTACTTGTGAGGGCATTTCTACAGGGGGACTTCCCTTCGAGGGTTGTCGTGTAGTGATGTCCATGTAAGGGGTTGGCAAGTGCGGTGAGATGAGTCACGCGTGCGAGGGTCTCCCACTTACACAGTGTTACTAAACTACCACGGGTTCCTGGGCGTCTTGTAGATTATCGAGTGACGGTTGCATGCTAACCCTGATTAGACGGGTTAGTACCCCCTGGAGTTACAGACAGGCCAGGAGGGATGTGCCACTGGTTGGCTGTTAGGGTGGCCAGTTGGTTATTGACTATGGAGTACCATGCCGGCAGGTAGTCTGAACCCGAGTACGTCCAGGGGTTTTCTAGGGATGTTCAGGATCGCCCATGGTTATTGCTGATAACTTCTGGTTTACTTTTGCTTGCACTTGGTTTTCCTTGCCTGCTTACCTTTACTTGCACTTGTTCTCCCTGCTTGTTTGCCTTCAGTCATATTTCACAGCCTATACTGTTAGACTTTGGGAAAAATGGTTTTCAAATGAAAATGCATTATTCTCTTTGGGTTAGATTTGAAAATGTAACACTTTGCTTATCAGATTGAGCTTAAAACTAATGAAATGGAACTAACTTTCGAAAAAGGAATAAGGGAAATGTCTCGTGTTCGATTTTCAAGTAAAGCATTGTGAAAACTTACTTTTTTACATTATAGTTCAAACCTGGATTATGTAGATTCTTTATTTACTGGCGGTGCATTGGGATTTGTTGTGGGGCTCACCTACTGAGTACTTTTGTGCTCACGCCTATCTTTTACCATTTCAGTCGCAGGTCTTCTGTTTTGAGTCGCTCAGTGTTGGAGCGAGGTTGCTCTCTAGTTGGGTGGTGACCTGAGAGGTCACATGGAGGTACGTGGTTGTGTGGTTTTTATTTCTTTTCCACTGTTAGTGTTTATTTATTCTGTTCTATTTACCTTTGTTTTGGGCTGAAATCATTCCCAACGATCAAGTCTTAATGCCCGGCACTGGTTTCCATCCCGGGGGGATCGGGAACGCCCCTCGGGACTTGCCGCGGACCGGCTTAGGTGACCGGTTCAGGGTCGACCCGGGTTGGTTCGTGACAACACTGAATGAATTTATAAAATTAATTTCAAACGTCATAATTGGATAAATATTAATGAAATTAACTAATGATAATTTAAAACTAAATGAAAATTTTATTTTTCATTTTAAATAGTTTAAAATAAAATAATTTTTTCCATAAAATAATTATTCTTCAAAATTCTTTGAGAAATCACACTTTACAAAAAAATTAAAGAAATCATCAGATGATAAATTTTATTTTATAATACAAATAATTATATATATTTCATAAAATAAAAATTCTAATTGTTTCCTAAATTAAATATATAACTTTTTCTATAATGAACTAAAACCATTTTTGAATAAAACGTATCTTTCAAGAATAAAATTGCTTTATTTAAAATTTTGGGATGATTTATCATGCTTTAGATTTATATTTTTATTTATTAGAACATATATATATTTATATTAAAAATTAGTTCATCTCATTTGTACACTTATTCTAATTGAAATATTATAACATTTATATTTTTAAAATAATATTTCTTGGGTTTATAGTGCATTGTGATGGGAATTTTAGATACTATTCACAATGGTATTTCATTAAAAATAATTTTTTAATAAATTATTTAAAAAAAAGTCAATCCAGATACCAAAAAATTCAGTCATTCTCTATAATGGATTAACCTTGTGGTAGTAACCCTGAAAATGCTTGTTTAATATTAACCTAACCACCACTTAGTGGGTGGATAAGAATTATAACAACACATCTCATTTGTCACTCTTGGGTGAAACATTTTTTTAAAACAAATAAATAAAAATATATATCATTATGAGGTATTTAATTAAATTTAGGTTAGAAATAATAAGTAGAAATGAAAATTAATTATATAGATGGAATTCAAGCAGTTTATAAGTTTGGATATACACAATGTCTTTGTGTTATTTTATTTATATTAAATGTTTTATTTTTATATGTAATCTTATGCCTAAAAATATTTTATTTTATTAAATTTATGGACATGGAGAAATCACATCAACAATGGTTAAAATAGAAAATTTGGTTAATATCCCAATGAAAATAATGGATGGGAGAATAAGTAAAAAATTTATAGAAATGATCATCCAACATTTTCAAGTCACGAATGATAATAAAAACAATTTAATAAATTATAATAAACAATTTTTGGGGAAACATGATATTGAATACATCTTTATAAAATATTAACCCTATATTATTAGATCTATCAACTAACTAAATACTGAGTAATTAATTAATGGAATTGATTAAATATTATTTTTTTATTGATCAAATGATTATAAGTGCCCATAGGAATAAATTATTTGCATGAATATGTTGAAAAATTATGGAGATTAAATATAAATTTAAAAATAAGAGGAAAACATTTACTCTATTTAATGGAAACAACTAAAAAATATTCTGGGGAAAATATTTCCTTTAAAATACTCTCAGGAAAATGGACTCATAATTACAATAGCTAAGAAAAATGACATTACAAGCCTTATGACTCAGGATCATTACGTTTTAGGATTGAATGGTATTAATTTAAATATATAAATGATTATGATTTAATTATTTAGAAAATAACTATTGGGATATGTAAAATTCCTTATAGGTCAATAAGTCAAAAAGACTATGGATGCGATGAAGAAATACATTGACGTGCACAAAATTTGGCGATGAATCATTGGTATCTAATTACTGTAGAGAAATAATATTAATGTTATATTTGCAGGGAATCATTTATGATTTGTAATATTGGGGTAGGATGCTCAATCTATATACATGTAAAAAAATGGGGAAGGAATCACTCATGTAATAGACCCCAAATATGGAATCATTTCAAGTGTGGGACAACATTCCCCAATGAAAAGTATTATCACAATGTAATGAATTTGTTATTCATTGAAATAGAGGATAAATAAAACTCATATAACTCACCACTAATTAAAAAATTCATCTAATAGTAGAATAACACATTTTATATTTATTACAACTCCTATATTATTTAGTTATATTCATTGTAAATATATTAATTAATTATTAAAATAAAAATGAAAACCATTTTATTAAATTAATTTTTTCTAGAATATATATACTATTATTATGTATAAAATAACTTTTGAATTGATCATGTCAAAATCATATTACCATGAATTTTTTAATATTTTCGGAAAATATTGTTTTTTCATGAAAATATAAGAAATACTACTTTATATTGAAAAATATTATTTATATTATACTATTTAAATTGATAAATTATTTGATGGATTATTTTTTAATTTTTATTAGTTAATTGTTGTAAAAAATAATATTTTTCTTTAATTTAAATATATTTAATACCTGAATTTGTTATAAAATCATTTCGTAATTAAAATGGTTTTTTTGGAATATTGAATTTCAATTGTTTTAAAGTTTAAATTTATTTCTATTTCTAAAATATATATTTTTAAATTTTATAAATAATAAATTCCATATTTGGAATCAATTGGTCCATATTAATAAATTATAAAATTTGGTTATTTTATTCGGAATAGAAAACAATGTAATTTTTTTACCATTGTAAAGGATAAATTTGGTAAATTAGGATAAAAATAAAGGGATAATGAGGATGACATAACCAAGGAAAATACAAAAATATTAATGGATGACTATATATGTACCATAATCAACCAATATTCTATTTTACTATCTTCTACGGCCACTATGATGTGATTATGGCCGTTATAGTATTTTATTTAATGAATTTTCAAACATGTCACAGTCTTGTCTTTAATAAGTGTAATTTTTTAATATTGTGTAATCCAGAGGATAAAATTGATAGGAAAGAGTTTTTTAAATTCCACATATCTGTATTCATCATGTAAATTTTTTTTAAATTTTAAGGGATGAAAAAATTACAACCAATTTTTAAACAATCCTAATGCAGTGTTTATTCATTTAATAAAAAATTTCAAATAAATGATATTAAAAATATTAATGAACTATAATGTGTGACAATATTGTGTTAAACTAATTTTATAGATAAAAATTACATGTTTTTTTATACAATAATATATTATTTTATTATTTTATATGTCTTATAGACATTAATGAATTCAATCTAGTGAATAGTTCTAAATATTGATATAAGGGATAATTTGTTTTTAATTATAATTTTTAAATGATATAAAATTCCAAAAAATAATAAATTCATCCATTTTATTAAGATAATGTTTAAAATTTCAACCATAATAAACATATTGGTATTTTTTAATTTTATAGTAAATTAATTGACCCTCAGAAAATAAAAAACCATCCTCTCATATTAACAGTTAATGAGGTTAAATATTTGTTAAAACAAAATTATATGGGAATAAAAATATTAAATATATATATATTATATTTAATGATGATATTTAAAACAATAATCATCTTATATTTGATATAAATCACTTGGGACCCATATTTAGTAGAAAATTAAATTTATTAAATTTATATGTTTGGAAAATCCATTAGTGTATATCCCATATATATACATATTGAAATGGAACCCCCCCCCCCTTTCTAATAACATTACACTTAATAACCCATATGGTTTAATAAATTCATACCTTATTAATTTCAATAAATATCAACCCTTACTGTATAGGTATTGGTTTAGGATGTACACTGACCATAGTAGCCATAATGTTTCAAGAAAAAGCGGTTACCCAATATAGAGGTATAGTTTTTATCTGTTTGTTTTAGTTCTGTTTTCCTCTTCTAAATCCACCATAAATTCTTCGTAAATGATAAAATAATAAATCTATTATCCTTCACACAATAATATGTTATCATGTAAATATTATAAACTATATTTATATTTTCTTCTAGAAAATGAGAAACGAAATCATCATTGGTGTGTACAACAGACCACCACCTCACCAACTGATCAAATTAATTTCAATAGATATAATTATTATATTTTATTTTCCATAAATTATTAATAATTATTAATATATAATATAAAATTTTATTAATAACATTTCCATAAACTGAAAATGGATAATGTAATTTGTTCATATAATTGGACTACCACCTCCACGAAGTGATATAATTCTTTTTTCATCATGAAATCCCATCGATTATATATATAACTATATTTATATATTTAATATTATATATATATATATGATATTATGATAATTATATTGTAATAAAATAAAACCTAAATATTTCATAATGATCACTCGAAATAGATATGTTACTCCTGTATATGTACTACCTATAGCCTCCATGATTTGAATGAGGTTCTTTTTTCATATACCTATTAGAATGAATGATTTTGAAGTATAATTGATATTAAAAAATTATAATAATGTCAATATTAATTTTTTATGAGGGTTTAATTAACTCTTTTACCATTTCCTACTTGTAGAAGTAATTCTGGACTTACGAGCTGAATATTATGAAGGGGCCAAATTTGAAATTAAATTATTACATAATTGTATTTTAAATTATAATAATTTATATAAATGGAGTATTAAAATTAAAAAAATTTCTTCATAATTAATAAGAGTACCTATGTATTTTATTTTGGTATATGAAGAGAGTATCTGTCATTTCAGAATCAAGGTAAAATTATTTCTATGAAAATTTTTTTAAAGTTGCTTTGAAATATATATATTCTTATTCCATATCCATATTATATAAAATTATTTAAAAATAATTATTTAACATTTATATATTATTTTTGTAGTCACTTTTCCCATTCTTCTTCTCTTTTCAAAATTTCATGGATGAAATCATTTTTTCATTTTCCAGAAGAGGTTCTTCTTGATTTTTATGACAACAATTCCAAGGTAATTTTATTACCTTGTAATGAATGAGAGGATATTCTGACTATCATGATTAATATTATCTTTGAATCTTCCATTCCAAATTATTTGGTTCTTTTTAAAAATATTTTCATCCATTATCATTGCATAATTTTTAATTTTTTTTTCTAATTACAAATGTTATATTCCTCATGAATTTATTTAACAGTATTTTCCTTAAATAATATACATTGAGTTTCCATGTTTTGGGAATTTTCATAATGGTATTTTAAATTAAATTCCATTTTATATATCCAAAAATGTATTTCATATGGCTTATAAATAGATTTTAAATGGATTTTACAATTAAAGTGAGCATGATTAATTTTTTTTAATAAATATCTGATACTTTATAGTTATATGGTGTACTAGTGAGCACGATAAATCATATAGGAATGGTTTATTCCCATGGAACCACTTTAGTGATCTTGATATATCTTAAATATTGTGTACTCATAGATAATTTGGGTTCTCCATGATAGAACTCATAATGCAATTTTTAATCAACCTTATCATTTTTTGAAATGTATAGACAGTTAATAATGTGTTTGTCATTAAGATTTAACATTGACCAAGTGATTTCTGATATTGGCATAAAATGGCTAGTGGATGTGATTCTCTGTGTTTCATAAAAGTGTTTTCCTTTTGTCTTAGGATTTAATGGTTTTTATTTGATAAAAATATTATGATTTTTCATGTAAATTTTTTTTTTAAAACATTTAAATTACATTATGGACAAATGGAAAATTACATGAGTTTCCATGTATTTAATTGGGCTAACAGAGTTCTACTTTTCAAGTCTTATTCAGAAAATTTTATGCACATACAAAAATTTAAAATGTTTTACATTGGGGAATATTAATTGTAGCGACAAGGATAAGGTCAAGATACCTACTATTAAAATTTATCTTAACATGAAACCATGTTTAATTTCTAATTTTTTTGGGTGTGAAAAATGGATACTAAGTATATGTGTACACTTGAAATGTATGGGTTTACTATTTAAGTGTTTGTTATAATACACTAAATCTATATATCGGATTGATCATTGGAATTTTATGAATTTGACTTATATCTCAAAGACAATATAATTTTTAATACATATAGTAGGGTCCTTGTAGTTTGTATTAGAGGAGTGGTTTAAAAACATTGGAGATTAAGTTGTTTCCATGTGAGTTTAAATAAATTGCTGTTGATAACATCATGGTTTTATAAGTTTTAGGTTATTAAATTGGATAATATCCTTGAAACCCCTTTTTATGAATTATTTAATTCATTATTTTATTGATAAAATACATTTTAGAAGTATTTGTTTGGTTTAGTTTAATATAACCCAAAGGTTTAATGAAAAGTTTCATTTTAATAACAATACCTTTATGTTTTTTAAATTATATACATGGTATAAAAATATGTTAGGGTTTATATGGTTATTGATTTTCAAGTACTTATGGGTCATTTTAATTATTCTAAAGAAATTGAAAAGAATGAGATATCCTTTGAGGATAAAATAACTCTTTAATTTTTAATATAATACTGTTATTTCTTAGGTTTTATAACATTTTGGGGATTATAATAAGAATTATTATTTTTGATAAATTATAAACCATAGTACGGGTGAAAACACATCGCATATGGTTAGGTATTTAGGTTAGAAAACACAACCGAAGGGCGAAAAGGGTCAATATGATACCACTGGCTGATGTGAATTCAAGTTTAGAAATAGATATTCTTTTTAGTTCAATGAATTGATGGATGAATAATTAATTTCTTTTGTGAACCTATTTTGTAATTTATAGATAACTATTGATATTCTAAAATGATTTGGTGATTAATCGATTAATGATATTTTATAAGATGAATAATATTATAATTGAGGATCATTATCGTATTGTGTTAAATAGAATATTATGTGATTTTTATTTAAGGATTCAATGTTCAATTATATTTTTTATGTATATATGATAATATTGTGATCCAATGGCGATTCATGTTAATTAAGAACATGGATCCCCAAACATGGAGAATATATGTCTAGGGCATGCCTATTTTAATATGAGACATTAAGTGATAGTTATGGGATTTCTAGTTAAATTCTATATTAATCATGGAACACTATGTGATTAAATCCTTCAAATATGGGTTTAAAATTTTCTTTTGGAATATTTTTAATGAATTTGAAGGTTTTTATTTATGAATGATGAATGTTGATTTTTTGGTATTAATATTAAATTTTAGAGATTAAATGTTGTTCTTCTTTATTGAAATGTTTATTATTTTTGTAATTGTATTATTTTGTGCTAAAAATTTTGGTTTTGGATAATTTTTTGATACCAGAGAAATATAAAATTTTTAATTGTATATTTTTATATCCATAAGTATTTAATCTAATGCTTTAGTCAGGAAAAAATATTATCGAATGCACATTATTTGGAGAAAAAAATTATATTGTGTTGGAAAACGATAAAAATATGAAATTCTAACTATCTTGTTAATATATTTCCTTATGTTATTATTATATATTTTATTGTTGTTTTTAATCTATAAGATATGGATCATGAAATAATTCCATCATTTTATTAATTTTATTACTAACAAATTGAAATTATTTTTACCCATATTAGAATTATCTATTTCGTGAATGTAAAAAATCACATTACGATGATCTCTATCACTCACCATTAGTCCTTAGTAGTTTATTTTGTTATCCACTTGAATATTTTCATATCACACTTATGTTACCATACTTGGAAACCTTTTATACGGTTACTCAATATTACCATTGTAGTACATTTTTTCTATCTTTTCAAGTATAGGTATTTTTAATCCTATTTAAAAAGTGGGATTTCATTAATGGTATTTTTAAAAAAACCATCGTTATTGAGAATGAATTCAAAATAATGAGGAAAAAGTCTCAAAATGTCTAGAAGAATGTTAGAACCCAGTTAAAGATAGAATAAATCAATTTACTGTATTTAATTACTCTTTAATTATATAGTTATATTCATCATAAATATATTATTTAATTATTAAATTAAAAAAATAATCGGTTCTATTAAACTCATTTAGTATATGATTTTATTTAAAAGATAATTTTTCTAATAAATTAATATTTATTTAAAAAATAATAATATCATTATTAAATAATTCCTATAAAAATTATACATTGTTGAATTTTTTATATTTTTCTGAAAATATTTATGTTTCAAGAAATAGTGAAAAATAATTATTTCTATTGAAAAATGTATTTTTTGTAGTGTTGAAGAGATCATATTATATTTTGGATTATTTTACATTTATATTATTTTATAATAATGTTAAATAAAACTATTATGGGTTTTAAAATTGAATTTATATTTAAATTTTGTATAAAAAATTTACATTTAAAAGGGTATTTTCCAAAACAATTAGATGCTATTTTTATTTTTTTAGTTTAATTTAAATTAAAATTTTCAACATAAAAGTTTTAAATATTCAAATATAGATTCTATATTTGTAATAAGTGGTTAATTTTTTTAAAAAATTACCCTTTTATTTTTTTCATTATAAATTTTACACATTGTAATTATATTATCATGAGAAAGGGTAAATCAGATAATATTGGTTAAAAAATAAAATGATATGAACAATTAAATGACTAATAAAATACCTATTTCTTAATGGATATTAATATTATGTTCTTATTCATCAAATGTTCTAATTTATGACCTTTAGGAACCACATAGATAAAATTATTTCCATTATAGTTATTTATTGAAATAAAAGTAAAAAAATGTGGCACAATAGTTTTTAATAGGGGTAATTTTTTTAAAATGGTGTCATTCCGTTGATATGTTGGACTACAAATATACTTTTCAAAACAAATAAAATTTATCTTTATCATGTATTTTTTAAATATTATTATGAATAAATAATTAAATAAAACTCTTACGCAACATAGATGAAGTAATTATTCAATTATTGAAAAAATAAAATAGAAGATATTAAAAATACAATGATTAAGATAATTTGACGTAAATATTGTGATTAATGAATTTTTTTATGAAAGTGAGATGTTGGAGATATAGTAATTTTATTCAAATTTTAGATGTCGGTTGAACATTGTCAATGTCAATGTATTGAATAGTTAAAATAGTTTACATAATAGAAATTTTATATTAAATATTATTTTGATAAAAGATTAAAAATTAATAAAAATTAAATTCAGAAAAGATATTATTATAAGGTATAAAAACTCAATCTTAATCCTTTCATGTCACTTTATTAATATATATTTCATATATTGACCCGAGTTAAAATCCAATGTCTCAACATAAGAGTTAAAAGTGGAAAAGTGTTAATACAAATGGATGTGGCTAGAAATACACTATATAGTTGTCACATTTTTACTATATTAGTGTATTAGAACCATAAATCATCATATCTATGAAATAAATATCTTTTAATCCTTGTGGAATTTAAAATTAATTTTATTTTATTTTATTTTTTAAAATTTACATGAGTGCCACTCCCCACTCTTATGAAAGGTTATATCTCTTTATCATTTCTTTACAATAAAAAAACCATTTTTATTGTCCAATAACATAAAAAATAACATACTTGAATTAATCCTGTCATTGTACTTGTATTTTTTAGGAAGACCAAGAACATTTGTGGTTTTATGGTATAGCGTAATGAAGGTTTTCTAAAGACTATGTGTTGTTTTTATATGAATTCTTATGTTTTGTTTCTAATTCAGTATAAATAAAACATTATTCATATATTATTAAATAATTACTATGGTATAATATATATGTTTATATATTATTTCTTCAGGAGAAACCATTATTCATCTCCACTTCCATAAAATGGGGAAAATTGTCATTCTTTTGTATGATAGATTATTGCCTTACAAACTGATATAATTCATTTTATGTGACCATTTATTATGGATTTATTATATAGATATTATTTAATATTTATATATAATATTAATTTCATATTTATTATTTTCAATATATTACATATCATTTACATTTTATTATTTCTGTAAAGAAAATTAAAATAGCGTTTGTGCGTACGTGTGGAATAACACCTCCACAAATCAATTTGAATAGTTTTGTACCACATCACAAGGTTGATATATATATGTATATTTGAAGAATTAATATGATATATTATATATATATATGATAATATTAAATAATGTTTACCTTATTTATATAATTATCATTAAAATTTGGAAATGTTACTCATGTGTACGTACGACCTATGATATCTATTATTATAATGTATTTAATTTTACAAAATGATGTTTAATAAATGTATTAAAAAAATGTAATATATGAATAAAAATGATAATTATATCATAATTATTATTATAGAATTGATATAATAATCAATACTTTTCTCATAGTCATCTATGTTAAGTCTTTTTATTATTATGAACCGAATATCATAAAAATGATCCACGTGGACTTAAATTTTCATGTAATTATATGTTACATGGTATTTAGTGATATTAAAAAAATAAACACAAAAATTGTAATTACAATTGTACAAATTATCCAATGTATATTATTAAAGAAGAATAAAAATATAACAGATGAGTCAGACTCATGTTAAGAGACATTCTTTCAAAAATATTATTTCAATGTTTCTTTTAAACACATTTTTTCTTTAACATAACATTTTAAATAAAAATTTATAAAAGTATTTTAAAATTTTCAAATTATTTTTTAAATTCATTTTTACCCATGTTTCACTACATTACAAAATTATTTGAATGAAATAACTTTCTTGTTTTTAAAATGAGTAACTTTCTCATTCATCTAACAAAAATATAGATGGATAGTTTTTTATCATATAAGTAATTAGATTATTTTCCCTCTATTATGAATAATATTAAAATTGCAGTTAAATTTACTTATATATATGGTTCCTTCAAATAATTTTTTCCATTATAATTTCCCAGTTTTAAAACATAAGTGTTTATAAAATAGAAGTGTTAATTTTCACTAATAAATTGTAATGATAATTTCTAAAAATAAAAACATCATTCTATAAAATTTTATGGGTATTTTTGTATTGATTTTTTTTAAAAATGGTTTTTATATTTGAAATGGGTTTTTCATATGGGTTTTAAATGACTAAAAAATTTTGGTATGATGAAAGGGTGCATGAATCAAATATATCAAAAAATATATTATACATCTGTATTTTATGGGGAATGAGTGATCATGATAGAACTTATATGATGGATGCACCCCTACTATAGTTCATGGATGATCCAAATATATCTATAAATTGGGTTTTCCAAGATACTTCTTTGTGATCATGATATATCATTAGGTTTACTAAGATAATTCACTAACGTGTTGGATAATATACTCAACATCTCAGGGACAGAAAAATAGAGTTACTAAACTGAATATAATGTGGATATTATTAGTCTTTAATTATTTATGACATGGTGTTAAATAGGTTATGAATGTGATTCTCCAGGTAGTCTAAAATAATTATTATCATCTTTTTTAGGTATTTAATTTTATTATTTGATAATAAACATTGACTATCTTTCATATTAAAATGTTTTATATCATATGCTCAAAAAATAGTATGTATAAAGGTAAAAATTATATTATGTTTTCTTTTCTCTCTAATGTAATATATTTATTCATTTTAATAATCATTTCTATAATTTTTATAGCTAATCCATCATTTAAAAAAATCCAAATATTTAATGAATATTTTGGAAAAGGATTTTTACTATGTGAATATTTTAATGATTCATCATTAAAAGAAATCATGTTAAATTTTATAAATTTTATATCACTGTGGGAAAAACAGATACAGACTATAGGTGTCAAATTTTAATATACAGGTTTAATACATAAGGATTCATCATAATTCTCTAAAAATACTAACTAAAAACTTTGTATGGATTGATATAATATGAATTAATTCCCAAATACAATATCAAATTAATTGTTTAATGTTGGGTCCTTACAAACCACACCTCAATACAAAAAATTCTAGGAATTTTTGGAATTATGAATGTTAATTATGTAATACATGAGCAAATGAAAAGAATCGTCTCATGTTAGCTACAAGTAAATTTGAAGTCGGATGAAAAAAATCAATTCATAACCACTATAGAATATTTAAATAATTATATGATTAAATATACAATATTTTTTATGGTATAAAACTGAAACATTCTTATTTGATTATTACCCTTCACCTTATATGTTATTGTAAGGGCCCATATCCATGTGTACTGACCCTTTACATGATTTTGAAGACGGAGGTTCAATGAGGTGGCTTAGAATAAAGTTTCAGATGTTTCGTTATGTAAAACCTAGAAAGAGGGGATTACACATCTTGTAACAACATTACAAGATGTGTCATACAGTTTCATACGTTGTTTCACGGCATGAAATAGGGATTCACATTGTGAAATTTGTTGGTGTTTGGATAATAAAATAAAGCGTTGAGGGGACACATTTTGAAGTGGAACTCAACATTGATGAATTACATGATATGAAAGGGGATTACATGTCATGTAATTCCAAGATGATTTATTTTTTAAAAACAATTTTAGCTAATCAGGTTTATCAAACTTATGGATACAGTGGCTCTCCCTCGACTCCATGTGACTTGGTGAACCTCTCGATATCATATTGGGAATTCCTTCATCATGGAATGATCTATCACTATCTTCATGGATCTGTTGAGATCTATATTCGATATAAGGTATGATCTACCTCTATTATTGAGTGTTAATCGATCATTTTCCCCCCATTTCTCTTCTCTATGTGATGGAACATGATCTACATTTTTCTAATGGAGTTTTTTTGTTTGTTGGTAGATGTGGTTGAGTGGTGGCATCCTCGGGTGGATATAGTTGTTGTGGGAGAGGATATCATGATCCATTAATTTGATCCATTCACTTGAGAATAACTTCAACACAGTTTCTGAGGAAATTTATTTACTTCTACTCTAATTATTTACATAAAATCCTAGAGTTATCTTTCTTTATCCCCTATCTTAGAAAGTAAATTACCTAATAATTATTTTAATCAGATTAAAAAAATTGACTAAAAACATATGTTTTTGCCTTATACCAGGATAACTTTTTGCCTCTTGATTTCATATATAGTATGATATATATTCATTACATGATTTATCATTTCATTCTTTTTGGAAATTAGTAACTAACATAATGATTCAATTAATAGATAATTAATTGGATAAAAATATAGGCATGTTTAATAAATCTGGTTGTTGTTAGTGTAATTTAATGATAATAAAATTGATATCATTGAGAATTTTTTGTTCAATTGGTTGATAAACTTGAAGCATGTTGATACATGATGATAAAAATATTAAAGTCAAAATATATTAATTTATTATTTAATTTTAGGTAGATTAAAAAGCTTATTTATTTAGTTTTCCATATATGGAACCTGAAAAATGAATCAGTTATTTCAAGATGAAATAAGTACTAGTTGTGTGGTAATGATAATACCTTGTATGCAATTTGTTTTCCTCTTACATGTAAATGCTCAGTTCTTATGAATTAGAGTCGTGAGAGATTATTGTGTGTGAAGGGTGAATTCCTTGCTTTGGGTTGAGAGATTGTTGTTATGTTTGTTCCCACTACTTGTGATGTGCTCTCGATACATGAATTGTGGCTGTTGGGAAGGGAGGCATAGATGTGACGTGATCCAGGGACGGCTAATCCTATAGGGATGTTGTTGTATGTGGGGGAATGGAGGACCATTGGTTATGAAATCAATTTATTCCTAGAGTGGAGAGACGCATTAGTTTTTATAGGTGGATGTCGGGGAGGACACTGAGGATGATGGAATAGATTGATGATGTGATTACTGTTTAATGTGAAAGTGGTTTCTGTTTGATTTTTTCATTATATTCTTTAATTTCTTTAATAATTTATGAATATGGTCTTACCTACCATCCTTCCAAAAGAGGTGACGAAACGTGGGGTATGAAAACATCTTTATATGTTTACCTTCATGAGGATGGATGTGTCTACTCTCCTATTATACGTGGGAATGACTCGATGGTTATCTCGTCTACTAACCATGATGATCCCTTTACATTTCATATGATAGAATTATTTTCTAGAATGCATGGGGATATAGGAAATTGAAATGTTATTGAATAAATTATTAAAGGATGTTAATCCATGGGGTTAGAGATTACTGATATGGGAGGATTAGGTTGTGATTCGGAGAATATTTGGTCTCGATTATGTTGTGTCTGTAGAACATAGAACATGGTTTTGATGATAATTGAATATGATTTTGAAAGTTGATAGCAGTTAACTAATGGTTAAAGAATTAACTAACTTAATGTGAAACAGATAAAAATGTATAATCGAAATTAATGTAGTTATTTAAATGGTTGTGTGCTTATGAGATATGTAGTATTAGTAGTGGAATCCGGGAGTCTGAGAGACATTAGTTGTCGATGAGTCTAAGACTAGGATTTTCCCAGAGTGTGGTAGGGTGTAATATTATATCATTTACTTTTAGATTTTTGATATGCTACTACACCCTGTCGGATTGAGAAAATGACACCCCTGGGTGGTGTTTTCCTCAACATCCTAATGAGAGGTTTGATGGATGACTACACTCTCTGGCACTACTCTCTACTCTTGGTGTTTACTGGTGACGTTTTTCACGACGGTTGGTTTTCTCCATATATGTGTGAAGAGGTCTGTTCTGGATTATGGTTACTTTATACACATATATTTTGGGTATTTTAACTTATGGACTACTATAGGTGTAACATGTATAGTCTGTGATGGCTTGAGGATCATTACATAGTTTATTGGTTTTAATGGCTTTAGTTATAATACCTGACGAATGATACATGTGATGCGAGCTGTGGTGGATCATGGAAACTATATGGTATCCTATGGTTCTATTGATGGTGTGGTGATACTCTAAAGTTTCAACGGGAAAGCCTTTGTGATTCATGAGGTGCATGTTGTGGTGCTACACATAGATGTCTTTGAGCTAACCTTTTTGGAGAGACATGCTCAGGATATGTAATGTTGGGGAAATGTGGAAAACTAGTGGGGATTGGGAAGAGGGGTAACATTGTTATTATTTATTATATTGTATACTATTTTATGTGGTATGTGATGAGAGTGTATCTGGTTAGGTTGGGAAAATATTATACCAATTTAGTTGTTGATTTAGTTTCACATACATTTCATTGTGCTTTAGAATGATTTCATTACATTTTCATGATAGGATGTTGGGAGGATCCTACTATGTATATTTTTGTACTCACCCTAATTTATATAAACTATTATTTTGGCCACTTGGAGCGGGTTGGGGATCAGGATGGTTAATACTTGATTGGGGATTTTGCGGGAGTTTGATGGGCATCATGGACTATGATTTTAAACCTTATATTGGTACTTGGGGTTTTCCCTTTTAGCTGTAGTAGTATATCATGTTATGAAAAATGTGTACTTGGGTTTTAATTTATATTTTTTTTAGATGTATTTGGTTGTTATATTTATTATATCTCTATTCATCATGTGCTCTCTTAGAGGCGATTCCTCTCATTGGTGTGTTTACAATACATTCGGTGCTACCTCCAAGCCGAGGTGTATAAAGGTGGGAATATGTGTTCATTGTCTCTATTCTCACATTGCTTTCCTAGGAGGGGTACACTTTTTGGGTAGGGGTTATGAATGATTGGTATCACATATATGATTGAGGGTAAAAATGGAGTTTGGATTTAGGAATAGGGAATTTTTCATGGGATTGTAGGGCCAAGATGTCATTCAAGTTTATCAAGCACTATAAACACTAAAGATTAGATGAGACATAGATTTTTAGGGCCCCCTATGATATGATGCATGAACCATTAATTTTACTCTGCTACTGAAAGAGATGATACAATTTGAAGAGTAGATACTTAGAAAAGGATCATGAATAATTATCATTTGATCATTTTTTTAATGGGGTATACAATAGTATACGTTAACCTAAAATGAATAAGAGATAACATTTAATTAACATAAACATATTCCATTTTTTAGGTTTAAGAGATCTAAATGTTTTTATATTTTTATATATTAACCCACGCTGATCTATAATAGGTTCATGATGATTGGGTTCAATAAGTGTTTCCAATAGATCGTCGCAGAGTATAGGTTGACGACAACAACACATGGAGGTGGAAAATCAATGAGTTCCGGTTCTGGAGTCCATAGAAGTATGGGGTCTCCATTTTAGACGAATTCATGGAATATTGGATTCAGGAGGATGAGATAGCTTTTTGTTATATATTTTTATTGATGGATCAATGGATGTATTTGGTTGTGAAAATTCTTTATGGGGAATCAAGATAGTGGTGGTTCTTGTTCATCGGTGATCGTTCGGAGTCTGTTGTCTCATGGGTAAAGTTCAGAGAACAGTTCGGAGCATTGTTTCTTTCTTCAACCATGAAGTTAGCCAGTCGTCAGGAGCTTCTTACCCCTCTATAGGGAATCTCCAGTGTGTTAGAGTTTGGAATCCTCTTTAAGATCCCTTAATGGAATGCTTCGGACCTATTTCCATATGTGTAGGCAAAAGAGATTAATTTCACGGAGGATTAGCCTCCTATGATCTAGAAACATGTCACATCATCTATGCTGAAGATGTACCACATGGTGCTAGTGAGGTAAGAGGTCATCAAGAGGATGTTACCTAGAGCTAGGTCATCGCATGAAGGGAGTCATGAGGATTCCTCAAAATGTAGATCTGTGGATCGGGGTTCCTAGTTTTCTGAGAGGAAGAGATTCCATTCAGACGGGGGTATGTCCCATCCCTATGTATCTAGTTTCTCTAAGGGTGGAATCTCTTAGTCATGTGCTAAATATTTAGGCACATGTTTTTCTTATGGAGTCTAACATAATCTGTAGCAAAAGTTCTTGGCCTCTCCAAACAGTCAGTGTGCGTTAGGTGTTCCGCTCAAGGTTCCCCTATTGAGGTAGTTCCAACTGAGGCATTAGCAGTAGGTTGCACTAAATATGAGAGTGTATGGGGAAAAAAGTACATGCATGGGAATCTCCTCATCCTCAGATAGTAGAGCATGACTATTGTGGTGGTCACTATTAGGAATAGGGGGGTTGAGGATCATGTTGTAGTCAGCATCATGATTTAGCATTTCCAGCAACAGGAATGAAAAACATAGTTCTTGGTACCCTTTTCTTCATTTATACAGGGGGACATTACTTTTTTGATTCAGTAGAGACACAATACTTCATATCACCTTCCGTTTTCCATGATTTGTGAATTGAGGTAGAGAGACTTCTAGTTCACTTGGCGTTGACTACACCAGTTAGAGGTCAAGCAAACTTGATTGATGTATGTTGATATTGGGAGCTAGTGTTGGGGCCGCACTGCTCTTGTGGATATTTCCTTTGTTTTCATATACAACCATATCATTTCCTCTTGGTATGGGTTGGTTTTATTCAATGTATGCTATAATGTATGGCTTCCAGGTGAGGGGTATTTTCAATGCTGATGGGGAGAAAGCGGTGTTTACTGGTAAGCAAGACCCTCAGTTGGGTCAGAGGCATGTTTCTTCCTTTTTTTACATGATAACTGAGCTGATGTTGAGTTCATTGGAGGTTTAATAGTAAGGGTTTCCTAGGGTCATAGAAGAGTACCCTATTGTATTTCCCAAATAGTTTTATGCATAAACACCATGGAGGGAGATCGAGTTTGGGGTCAAATTAAACCCAGGATTAACACTTGTCTCGATGTACCTATATAGGATGGCTCCTTCTGAGTTATGAGAGATGTAAATACAACATCATGGTCTTTTGAAGTGTGGGTTTATTCTACCTAGTTTGTCACCATAGTGTGAACCATATTTTTATGAAGAAGTATTATAAAATATTTCCATTTTGTATCGATTATCATCATTTGAACAGAGTGACATTGGGTTACCAGTATCCTTTTTCATGGATTGATGAATTATTTTATCAATTAAGCAGCTAATTTTGGTTCCTGAAGATCAATTTCCAACCAATATATCATCAAATTCATGTAATGGATTAGGATATCCCAAAAACTTCTTTATGTTGTCATCATGGGCATTATGAGTTCATTGTGATACTATTTTTCATGATGAATTCACAATATATGTTCATGGGTTTGATGAAAAATTAGTTTCATGAGTTCTTGGATATGATTTTGGTGGTCTTAAATAACGATATCTTTGTGTACTCAGCATTCGAGGAGGAGCAGAAAGAGCATATGTGTGCTGTTTTTGGAGTTATTCATTGACGCCAACTATATGGGAAGTTTTCTTAGTTAGTGTATTAGGCTTGATAATTATTTTTCTTGGGAAATGTTGTAACCTAGTATGGATTAGCTATGGATCCCTCGAAGGTAGATTCAGTTGTGTCTTGGGTAGCCCCTAAGATAATGACAGGCGTGTGAAGATTATTAGGCCTTTTAGGCTATTATAAGTGGTTTGTATATGATTTCTATTGGGTTGCAACTCATCTAAAATAATTGAATGGAAAGGATTAAGTGTTCATGTGGATGGATCTGTGTCAGGAAACGTTCATGTATCTTAAGGATATGTTTGTCAGTTCTCCAATTCTTTGTCAACCAGTAGAAGGAGTTCATTTTGAGGATTTCTATGTTGCTTCACATCTTGGATTTGGATTTGTTCTAATTCCATCGAGATCGATCATTTCTTATGGTTCCACATAGTTGCGTCCTCAAAACATAATTATACAACCCACGATCTCAAGTGGGTGGATGTGGGGTTTTCAATGGATTTGTGTATACATTAACCCAAAAATGTGCATTTTGTAGTCTTTAGTGACCACAAGAGATTAATGTATTTTCTCCCAGTGTGACCTGACCTTGATATAGTGTCAGGGATGGAGTTTTTAAAAGACTATGAATTCAAAATTTTGTTTACACCTTTGAAGGGGAACGTTGTAGATGATTTTATTGAGCAGGATGTCATGTAGTGATATAGTGTGTGAATTGGGTGATTCCTATAAGGTGATGGAATAAATTTTATCATCACATTTCAAAATGGGAGATGGTGTGGGCATATTATATCTTTTTTTAGGTGAGGGTTCAGTCAAAAATGGTGTGGAAGTTATAAGATTACTAGTTGGGTGATCATGATGTGACGGTATAGAGAAACTGAGTTTTTTGTGGTGAGTTCATTGATGGTTATTTTGAGGATGAAAGACACCAGGTGTTGTTTCATGGGAGTATTTTCATTTCATTATTTGTCGTGTGAGATGGTTCTCAGAGAGTTACATAGTTATACATTAGTGATACATATTGGCATGAAGAAATATGTACCGACATTTTAGGAGTCAGTTTTGGTGGATTGGGTTGATGAATTATTTTGTGGAGGTTTTGTCTCAATATTTTCTTATCCCCAAGGTTAAGGATGAGAATCATGTTCACTATGGTTTTCTCCAGATATTAGATGTTTCTTAGTGGATGTGGGAGGACATCTCAATGAATTTTTTTTATTGGATTTACTTTAGATCATGGTGGCTATGGAAATATATGGGTGGTATTAGATCATTTGACGAAATCATCCAACATTATAGTGATCAAGGAGTCAATCTTAGTGGATGTTTTGTCGAGGACGTACATAGAGGAGGTGGTGAGACTCCATGGAGTTTGGAGAATGATCATTTCTGATCGAGATCCCTATCGTACTTACAAGTTTTGGAGAGGACTCAAGCATTATTTTAATTCTCAGATATTCATTAGCACTGATTCTCATCTTCAGATAGATGGTCAGACAGAGCGGACCATCCAGAATCCTGAAAAAATGTTGTGCTATTATGTCCTAGATTTTGGAGGTTTGTGGATAAGTAACATACCCTCGGATAAGATCTCATAAAACAATAGTTTTCAATCCAGGATCTGCGTTGTACCATTTCAAGTCTTATATGATCTGACTTTCTATTCCCTATTGTGATGGATTAGGATTCGAGAGTCAGTATTATTTGGGAAGAAAATTTTTAGAATATGATAGAGATAGTTCAGGTGATTCCTGAGAGGATAAAAGTAGGGTAGTATCAACATATGATCAATCACTCGAAAATGATGAGACATATTGAGTTTGGTGTTGGGGATCACATCTTTCTGAAGGTTACTCCCCTTCATTGGTAGTGAAGGTTTGGTTGTGGGAGGATGATTTCACTCTGATTTAGTGACCCTTTTGAGGTGTTGGATCATGCTAGAGCCATGGAATATCGTGTAGTACATCTCCTAAAGATGAGTATAGTATATGGTGTTTTCCACATGTTGTAGCTATGTAGTTATCATCATGATGAATCTCACATCATCGATTGGGGAGAGATAAATATTAATATGAAGCAACCTTAAAGGAGTGTCTTCCTGAGATCAAGGATCACCAGGAGAAGGTGTTGTGTGGGAATGCTATCCCATTTGTTCAGGGCATATGCTGGCATAGTGTCGTGTATGAGTTTAGATGGGAAAATGAGTCACCTATATATGTTCAGTACCCTAAACTTTTTTATGTTTAGCTATTCTCTTGTAATGTTGTTCGTTTGGTGGATATATACCATTTCTGGTTTTGAGATGGCTTTCTCTTCTTTCTTATTGTGGCTTCCTCTCTTTTGATTGGTCTCTCCCCCTGGAGAGTGTTCAGATGCATGTTGGGGTATTTTCATGACTTTTCACATGTTCCTCTAGTGAGGTGGTGTTCTCATGTAGTGGAAAAATCTAGAGAGGTATCTCATGGGGTTTTTATTTAGGTGAAACCATTATTTTATAACCCATTTCTAGTTGGGTTTTGGATTATCGAGGATGATAATGTTTTGATAGGTATCAAATGTAAAGGTCCAGGTCCGCATGTATCAACCCTTTTCATTTTCTCAAAGATTGAGGTGCTCGGAGGTTGATCGGAAGAAGTATGGAGATGTTTGGGTAAGTAATTTCTTGATGGAGGGGATTATACATCGTGTAATAGCATTACACATTGTGACATCTTGATTGATGAGTTGTTTCATGGCATGAAAGGGGGATTCATGGTCTGATGTTTTTTAGGGTTTTAAAAAAAATGCATTTCGGCGACATATTTGTTGGAGGAATTCAACCTTGAGGCATTACACGAAATGAAATGGGATTATAAGTTATGTAATTTCTTTGGTATTTTGGTTTAAAAAAATATCCATCCACATGGGTTTGTCAAACATAAGGATATATCAAATCTCCCTCAACACCATGTGACCTAGGGACCCTGTCATCATAATTTTTGGAATTCCTTGATCACTGAATGATCCGTCTCTCCCTTATATGTTCCGAAAAAATCATTCTATGATATAATGTATGTTTTACCTCTTTTATTTAGGTTTACTTGATCTATTTCCTCTCGTTTCCCTTTTCTATATGATGAAATAAAATCTTCATTTTACTAAGGGTGTTATCTTGGTTTTTTTGGTGAGGTAGTGACGCAGAGTCCTCATGTAGCTAAAATTGTTGTGTGATAGGTAATAGTGATCCTATGCTTTGATCCATTCTTGTGTGAAGAAAATTAATGAACTTTTGGGGTTGGGGATTCACTGCTTCTCTAAATATTTACATGCAATCACTGAGTTAGCATGGTTTATCCCATGGATCTCAATGTAATTTAAATAATATTTATTTGAAACAGATTATGAAAATTGGAATTGAACATATTATTTTATATTATGATATTAGTTTTCTTGTTTATCTCTAGATAAAGGGATATCTATGCCTTCTATGATTTACCATGCAGTCCTAATTGTAAACTAGTAAATAACATAAATTCGGAATTAATTGATAATTAATTAGCTAAATGATAAAGAGGAATGTTTAATGAATCTAGTTGTTGTTGTAATTTGATGACAATAAAATTGATGTAAGTGTGAATATTTAATTGAAATGGTTGATAAACCTGGACCATGTTGATTCATGATGATAAAATTATTGATGTAATGTAAAATTAATTGGATATTTAATTTGTGATAGCTTGAGAAGATTTTTTATTAGGTTTCCTATAGTTGGAACTTGAACAATTAATCAATTAATTCAAGATAGAATTAGAAAATATTTTGTGATAAATACATTTCCTTATAGGTCATGAGTTTCTCCCTTTCTCGTAAAGGCAATGATCTAAAGATTTGGAACCATGATTGACCATTGTGTGTGATGGTTCAATTCATTTAGTTTGGGCTGAGTTCCCATTACTATGTTTTTTCATCCTACTTGTGATGTGCTCTGGTATGAGGCTTCTGGTTGTGGGGGTAGGGTGGCCCAAATGAGATGTGAGAATAAGATATATAATCATAGAGGGATGTATTAATATGTGGGGGAAGGGATGACCAATTGTTTTGGTAGTAGTTCATTCCTAGAGTGGAAAAATGCATCAGTCTATCTAAGTGGGGTTCAGGGAGGACACAGGGTATGATGAAATGAGTTGATGTTGGGCTTACCCATGAATGTGAAATTGGTTTATGTTGAATCTATTATTTGTTTATATGATTTTAATTCCCCAATAAATGAGGGGGGTGTTCATTCTTGCCCTCATTCCAATAGAGGTGAATAAATGCATGGTATTCCACATTCTCTACTTTTTTGTCTTCTCGATGTTGGAAGGGTTTACGAACATTTTATAGGTGGAAAAGGATTGATGGGTAGCTCATCTACTCACCGTTCTGTTCCCATTTCTTTTGGTATATTTGAATACTTTTATAGATTGATTTGGAATATTGAAAATTACAATGATGTTGAATAAAAGAATAAATTATGTTAACTGATGGGGTTTGAGCTTCTTGGGATGAAATGATGAGGTTCTGATTCTAGGAAATCATGGAATCTATTTGGTTATGTGTGAAGTACAAGGAAAAGGTAATGATGCTAATGAAATGTGATGTAAAAATTTATTATGGTTAATTAATGGTTAAAGAGAAAATTAATATAATGTTAAATAGATTAAAAGTGAAGATGTAAATTAATGTTGTCCTATCAATGGTTTTTTGTTTCTAGAATTTCTGGTCTAAGCAGTGGCAGCGTGGATTCTGAGTTACGTCAGATGTAGATGAGTCTAAGTCTATGGTTTTTTATATTGTGTGGTTCTGAGATATATTTTATTCTACAATTTTTACGTTTTTATATGCTAAACCACCATATCAGTTATTTAAATTGATATCCTAGGGATTCTGAGCCCTAGGGTGTGTTTTACCTAATATCTTAGCGGGAGGATGGATGGAAGACTTCTAAATTTGGCCCAACCCTATTCTCTTGGTGATTACTTGTGCTAGTATTCATGATGGTTAGTTTTCCCATATATTAATGTGTTGGGATATAACGGAATATGGTAATTTAAAACAAAAATATTATTAATATAGTTTCTTATGGACTATTATAGGTGTATTGTGTATACACCACAATGTATTTTGGATCCTTACTCGGGGTTTGGGCTGTAATGTCTAGAGGTATAATACCAAATGTTTGAAAATCATTATGTGAGTTGTGCTACCTCCTAAAAACTACATTGTTACGTCTAGTTATGTGGATGGTGTGGTGGTTTTACCAAGTGTCATAGAGAAAGCCTTTGTTTTGCACAAGGTTTATTTTTTGTGGTCTTATGACCATGTGTGTTTGGGAAAGACTTTTTGGATAGATATTCTCAGTACATGAAACATTGGGTAAAATTAGAAAACCATTGGGAAATTTGTAGTGGTATAAAATTTATATTATTTATTATATTATATACTATTGTATGCGATACTTGGGGAGAGAATTCATTTTGTTTTTGGGAACTCAATATAAATGTTTAGGTTAGGAGTTTAGTTCAATTGTTGGTCACTCTGGTCTAGCTTAATATCATTACTTTTTCATGATAAGATTCGAGTTGGATATTTCTAAGTATAATTTCAAACTCACCTTATGATATATAAGCTATTATTCCAGTAACATTGAACGTGTTGGAGATCTGTATGGTTACTACTATCTTTGGGATTTTGCAGGAGCTATTTGGGATTTGTGTCCGCTGTCGTTTTACATTTTTTGGTAAATGTCTTTTTCTATTCAGTTGTTGTAGTTTTTCATGTCATTAAATATGTATCTATGGGATTTATTTTTATATTGTAGTCTAGTAATGATTTTTTTGGTGTCTGTCTTATATCTCTCTTTTTCATGTGTTATATTGGAGGGAAATTCATCTGATTTTACTGTTTAATATAATATAGGTGCTGATCACTAACCTAGGGACTACTGGAGGTGGGACCCATGGGTCATTATCTCTCTTTTTAAATTGAGGAGGGGTGGTACACTTTGTTGGGAGATGGTTGTGAAAATTATAATATTTTTTTAACTTATATTCACCATCTAATGAGTTTCATATTGAATATATTTGAACACATATTGAGGTGTGAGGATTATGTATTATATAAAATTTCCATATCTTATTCGACTTCATGTTAGGATACATATTTTAGATGTAGTTCATATTTATATAGTAGAAATTTATTTTGGGCTAATACAAATTATCATTATTTGTATGTATCACATGTTAATTTTTTGGTTAATGAAATAAAATTTTATATTATAAATCTTTTGTTTATGAAATATATATGTAATAATGATCATGAAATTCCATTTTAATAAAAATAAATTGAATGGATCATGACTACAATAAAGTAGGTACTAGTAAATCGAATGACTAGGGAAGAAATCTTTATTGATGAAATAATACTTTTATGATAATATTATGATATAATATTGAGGAAATAATTGGTTTAAACCATATATCATGGGGTCAAGTCTTCAATTGAGATGTTATCTTGACCAATAATTATATTAAAATAAAATTATTATAAAATACATTTTATTGAATTAAAATAATTAAAAAATGTTATATTATGTATATGGTTTTCATATGACAGATCAGTTCACCAATATGTGAAGTAGTAATATTAGTTATGATGAAGGACATTTCAATAAGAATTTTCATTAGTAGTAGTGAATCAAGAAAAATACATGTACCCTATATTAGTGATATATTCTATGAGGTTTGGGGATGTTAGTATATCTCTTATATTATTCTTCGATCCAGGTTATATCAATAATGGGTTAAAAGGGAATGTAAATTGGTCATAACTATTTTTTTCCAGACATGATCACTAAGAATTCATATTAATGTAATTTTGACCAAAAATATTAATTACAAAATTTATTGATTTAATTAATATACTCTATTGACATTACCTTGAAAAAAAATTGGAGGTTTTTCATGATGATATTCTATGACATTTAAACAACATTGAGGAACATAAATATCATTTTAGAATAATTTGATGACCTACAAAATGAAAAATTACATTTATATTTTAAAAATTGTTAATTTTAGATATATAATGTATCTTATTTTGGTAATGTATCTAAAATTTAGGTTATATAAATAAATCCACTGATAATAGTAATGATAAAATAAAATATGATTCAAATACCTAAAATAAAAATCAAGATTTTTCTTTATTTTTATGGATAATGTATGGGATTTTAGATTCATTTATCATAATTTTCCAATAATGTATACATTTTATCCTAGATGTGATTGAATCTCTTCAATAGGGGAGAATGTGAGGGAATCATAAAAGAACCGAAAAAACATTTATCACTAAGCTTGTGATCACATTACCAATATCTAGTGTAGTGATTGTCAAATATTGTGACGATTCATTTTTTTTAATTTCTTCCTAATTCCAATAGAAATTATAATTTATTTTTTATAAAAAAACACATGTGAAAAATAACCCAATACCTAATTTGGTACTAGAGGTAGTGATTGTAGTAGCATGAATTTGAGGGAATTATATATAGAGTAAAAATAATATATAAATATTCATCATAATAAATTATAATAATATTAATATATAATGATTAAATTATGAGGGAAAGTAGATTTTTTTAATTGATAAATGTCTATTACTACTCAATACATAACATGTACAAGATGAAAAATGTTGAGGATTATACTATAGGAAAGGAAGATAATTCTCCCTATTATTTGATGATGGATGAAAAACAAAAAAATATTAATTTATTTAAAAAGATTAAATTTTGATGTCATATAGGATGTGGAGAAACGTAATTCATAAATATAAACACCTATCCATCTATCCATGTTACTATAAAATAATCTTATTAATAATATAATTTATTGTAGATACTTTTATATTATATTCCACAGTTCAAGATTGATAAATGTGGACATAAAAGGTTTAAATCAATGATATGTGTCCAAGAAAGACTATAACTAAGGAGGGATATTTATATGATGTGAATATATCAAAAATATATATCCTTATAGGTTTATTGACTATATATAAATCTACCGTAAAACATCAAGATGGGTGTCATAAAAAGAGTGACTGAATAGAACACAAATTGATGTACGGTCCATCTATATGAAAAAATAAAGGAAATAAGTTTAACATAGTGATGAATCCATTACCCATTGTATTATTGAAATGGAAAAACAATAATATGTAGTCTTATAAATGGAATGCCTACAAATTAAAAGTCCATAATTTCATTTTAATTATAGTAGATCGACATAAAAATTTTGCGCATTTTATTACAATCAACGAAGATTTATATCTTGAATAGATGATAAATATATATGTATAAACATAAAGAAATTATTAAGGATGTTGGGAGTTATAAAATGCATTGCCTCGTAAGAAGATATACTGTTTACATGGAGGTTACATATATTTCATTAAATAAATATTTTTATATTGTAATTATTTCTCACTATTTATCAAACCTAAATAAATAATCAATCTGAAAGGAACATTCATACTGTTGAGAATATGATGTGATTTTTTCAATAGATATAAAAGATTAATTGGAAAAAAATACTTCCCCTATTCAAATTATTATATTATGTAATTTTTTCCTTCAATTACTATGGATGAATATGATGCTCTGTGTGGGAATAGGTATAAAAATACATCATGTATGGAAGAAGTTAGAGTGAAAAAGCCGGTTCATCCTATATTTCAAAAAAAATTGAATAATTATTCTAACCATTCAATTTTGTTTAAATGAAATAACAAATTAATAGAAGTGTTATGTAGATTTTCGTCAATGAGATTGAGTTTTTGACATTTCATGAAAGGTGGTCCTCGAGATATCTCATTAGAATAGATTACTGAGATTTGGAACAAAATGGATGTTGATAAGAGGTATTATTAGTACCATTTAGATACATTATCATATTAGGGTTGTATTATATCACATAGGAAATCCTCTACAATAATCCCAAGCACATCACATATTCCATGTAACACTTAGGATTAAATTCATAAGAGAACCACTACATATATTGAACTCAGATTCTGTGATTTTCAACTATGATCTCTCATAAATGAGAAAATAAGTTCAAATAAGGATAGATGAAATAATTGGTCATAGAAAAGAACATCCAACTGCTCACAGATCATTGGTGTAATGGAAGTTTTTCAGAAGTTTCACTAGAATATGAAGATGTAAATAGAGAAAATATTTGTCAACTATTTCAATCCAAGAGAATTTAATGGGTAAAATAAATTAAATATAGGATAGAGATTAATGATAGATGATTTTCTTAGAAAAAAATCACAATATATCAATATTTTTCTGAATAAAATATTTCATTTTAACAATTTAAAAAAAATGATCCCAAGTATGTTAAGAAAACAAAATTATTATATATGATTTTTATAATGTAAAAATTTAATTTATATGTATAAATATAGATAAATGAAATTTGAAAATTATATAAAATGTGTATCTAATGGAATAATGTAACATAAGACATAATTATGAAGAATAATTATTTAATAGTTGAAATGATATATCATCACTAGTGTTATCGTTCCTACAATCCATAGTGGAACCATAGCATGTAAAACATGAAAAAAATTATCTATGACATGTGTTCATGATATGAATAAAATTTTCATATCAATGCAAGTTGAAATAAGAAATAAGACTACCAACATTACTTATTTAACCAATAAATCACATGATGATACCTTAATGGATATTTTAGCTTGGGTTTGGAAGATATGAACATGTAATTATTAATCAATGAAATTATAATAATAATAAATTGATATTTTGTTTACTAAAACTTATGTCCACAATTTATGATCTTATGATATAATTAAATATCATCTCCATTGGAGTTTAAATATTATGAAATAAAATTTGTTATTATACTTAGTATATAAAAATTATATGATGGTGTCTTTTTTACCGTACGAACTGTTTTATTTTCAAGAAAATATTTAGATATAACATTTTATATATGATAAATTTCAAAGAGATTTCCCAGTAATCAAAATAACAAATACATTGAAAAAATGTATCTTTAGAAAATATGTAAGAAATTTTTTAAGATAACTTTTTAATAAATATTTATTTTATTTACCAAACAATATTAAATAATGTGGAACACAAGAATCATTTTATTCTAGTAAAAGAAATTTTTTTTTGTGATTTTCATTAATTTTGTAATTTCCTAGAAAAATGAATTCTAAAATTTGTTTAAAATTAAAATAGCCATCCTTTTTTTTATACACCAACAATTTTCATAACAATTAATACTATAAATATGTTTTGTGAAAAATTATTAAATGAATATTTCTATTTTTTTGAATAATAATTTTTCAATAATTTTTTTTAAAATATATTAAAAATTATTTTTCTATAATTATGAAATTTAATAATATAAAATATATTTTTTTTGTCATTTTAATAAGTTGTATGAAATAAATTAAAATTAATTTTTTATCCTATAAATATGTTAACCTAGTTATAATTGGTTGCCATAGTATGGGTTAATATGTTTTAAAAAGGGGATTATTGTAAGAGATAAAGACAATGATACCAATAACACATGAACCAAATTTATTTTTGGGTTTATTTCAATATAAACTTTTGAAACATTATAATTTGGTCCCAATTTTGGAAGCATTCATTAAGAATGTTATTTAATAAACCTAAATGATGTAAAAATTATTAATAATGCCACTCCCATAACATATTAAATAATACAACCATCATCCCATCTATGAAACAATGAAAACATTATATACATGTTACAATTTATATCATTTCTATCATAAATAACCCTAAACACACTTTTTTGAGCTTTTAGTCTATTTAGATTTCCTGAATCACTTATAATAAATGGGTTTTCAATATTAGATTATAATATTATAGTTAAAAAATTTATCCTCTATAATATTTCATCTATTTAATATTCATCAACCTATTCATAAGTATTATATAAAACAACATAATCATGTTTTTGAGTAAATTATGCTATTGTATATGTGGAATTACCATTAATAAATAGAAGGTTTTTATTTGTTCAGCAATTTTAACACTAACTCGTCTTGGTCGATTTTACCACCTCTATGTATTGGGTTATAATAATTATATAAACAATGAATAATAAATTGTAAATACATGTAATATTATACACTAATATTTAAATTTTTTCTGTTATCATGAATTTTAAATATTGACACTCAGATGAAATCATTAAAAATCATACTTATCATATAAAATATCGTATATTACTGTATTTTTCAATTTAACTACCTACATGAATGGAGGTAAGAATTCCGATTATTTATTATTATAGATTATATATTCCCTTAAAATATATTATTAATATTATTTTGTTATTTTGTTTTTTGAAATGTTAATATTTGAGATTTAAACTAAATAGTGATAGACAACACTTTACTCTATGTAGGGGATCAAATAAAAGTTTTGGATTTTTTTCATATTAATAATACCGTAAAATTCCATGGTATGAACTTGAAATATCCTAAAAATATTCAAGAATTTTATTTTTATTCATTTTAGAATCCAATGTAATATGAAATTATAATCATGGAGTAAAAATTGATATTAAATAAATAATAATGGAACGGATTAACCCACTAATCACAAATAATTAATTTTAATAAACAACATGTATTAAAATATATTAAATGAATATAATATTTTATAAAAAAGATAATAAATATAAATTTGGTTCAATCATATATTGTAAAATAGTGTAAAACTTTTATTCATAATGATTCAATGCATTTAAATAGCCTAAAATACGAGTTAAAATGTTTTCTTTTTTAACATGGTTTTTAGATAAATAAATATTTATATTTTGTAATTATTTATAAAATATTCATTTTAAAATCATAAAAAACATTTAATATTTATATTTATATTGGTTTTTCCCTTTTATATTCTAAAATAATACAATTTCAAAAAAAATCTTCATTGATATATTTTTCGATAAAAATTTTATGTTTTTATAAATAAATATAATCATTTTTAACATATCATTTTCTACCATGAATATATTCTTCTTCCCAAAAATTCCTATAAATAATATTTTAATGAAATAATAAATTTTCTTTAAATTGATATTGAAATTTCTATTAACCTATTTTCAAATGGATTATTTATTATCTAGTTTGGATTCTTATTTTAAAAATGTTATTTCTAATATTGAGGTGATTTTTTTACATTCCCGGTCACATATTGTATCATCCCATCAAAATTTACACTAAAACCCCAATATGTACATTTCCGAGAATACATTGTATTCATATATTTTAATTTTATAGAATTTAATGTTTTCCATTTTACTTTTTTGAAAATTATATTTGAATATTACTTATAACATCTTTTTTTTACTATATTGTTAAAAAAAATTATGAAATATTATTTCATTGTTTTAATTATTATTTACTCTTTACAAAAAAAATAACTCATAGAGTTATATTTTACAATCCTATATCTAAATTACATTTTAGAATACTCATTATTATTGATTGATATTTTAGTATCAATAAACCTACAATATAGATCACATTATGTCACAACATGTGTAAATAATTCCAAATACATTTTCAGTTCATGTATTTTCTTATGATAATGAATGATTTATGTCTAATGGGACTCATATATATTTATGTTGACTATTAGGAACCTATGTAGAACATTAATTCATTGATTAATGAGTGTTACCTCATGATTGAATGATTTAATGTGTGAATATCATGTTTTCTATGACCATTTTGAATATTCATTTTTTTTACCACATAATGTTTCAATAATAATTAATTTTCTCTCAATTTTATTTTTTCCATAATATTATGTTTATTATATAATTCCATCATTGGTTATGTTTCATATATACTCCATATGTCATATGAATATGATTATGTTCCATGGATCATGTTTAACATGTCATGGATTTATGTCATGGTGAATGATTGTTCTTATAGGGATACATGTGATTATAAAATGAATAGTTGATTATTATTATTATTTTTCAATTATATTTGAATATTATTTTACCCCTTAATCGTATTTTCTCAAGGTCATATAATTTAACACATTCCAAAATATTGATTTTTTTTGATTTACTGACAATTTTATTTCCCTCAATTTATATGATTACATCCCTTAGGTAATTTGGCTGACTATAACCTATTAAGAGTCTAGAAGTAGGTCACGAGTTGTTTGGTTATAGAGAAATATTGTAAAATACATTTAAATTAATTTTATTATTTAACTAATACTTAAAATCACTAATCCATAAATACATGTGATATTGAGAATATTTGTGAGATTTATTATTTATCTTATGTAAATTATGTGAAATAATATTATTATTTGTCTGGATTGCCACATTTTAATTTATAGTTTATATTAATTCACTAATTATTAGGTTACAAGAATCCATTTGAATGATGATAGTTAATGGATTTTTAACTATGATATGAATGAAAACTTATTTGATGGATTCATTAACATCCCAAAAGATATCATCCTGAATCAAATTAGAAAAATCTATAATCATTATAATTTTCCAAATTTTTTATCATAGTTCAAAATGTAATATTATTTATAAAATACAAACCCTCATATCATTTATAATATTTATTTAATTTATATATTAGATTAAATGATATAAATTTCATGGAAAATTTCATGGATATTTTTATTACCATTATTTAAGTGATCGATGACACAGTCAATAATAAATTTCTAAAATACATCACCATCATTCACGAATACTCCATTCATAATTCTAGATGATAATTGTATTATTTAACATTATAATCATGTTCTCAATATAAATGAACCATGTCTTCTTATTATAAAATCTCAATATTTTAATAAATATATTCTTTCAAAATATTTTAAATTCATAGAAATCATGTGTTACAAAAAATTAAAAATTTATCGTATGTTACATGAAACCCCATGATTATCTTTTATTTCACGTAACATCATGTTTTTTTAGAATTTTTGTTACAAAAAAGTTGATTATTTTCAAAAAATAATATACTATTAATATTATTTTTTCACATATCACCTAGAAAATGTATGATTAGAATATATAATATTAAATAAATTATGAAATTATTTTAAAGACACATATAAATTTTTTAAATTTGTCGATGAATAATTAATTAGAAATAAGAAAACAAAATTAAAATAAAGGATATATTTTGAGGAAACACTATTTGTTTCCCCACAAAGGCATTTTATATAAATAGATTAAATTAATCACTATTAGTTAATAATATTTATGATTTTTATTTTTTATATATTAAATAATTTTAATTTAAAATTCATCTAATATGTTATTTAGTTATGAAAAACTAAATTTAAGTATACAAGAAGTATTTTTTAGATAGGCAGTTTTTCTGCCTTTTAATGGGAGACCTGTTTTTAAAAAAAGTGAAACTATTGAATATTTTTTTAAAAAAATAAACTACTTATTTGGAAGTGAAATTTGAAAATTATCTTTGCATGAATTTTTGATATTTTTTTAGGAAGTTTTCCTTTTTTATGATCAGTGAAAAATTATGAATTTTAAAAAAAACTGACATTTCATTTAAATAAATTAAAAAGAAAAATATGATTTTTAATTTTTATTAAAAATACATTAGTTTTACAACAATTAATATAATTTAGTTCAATAGAATCAATCTCATGCTGAATATTTATATAATAACATGTTGATATTTTTAACATTTGATGTTAAAAAACCAACATTTCACGTCTTGTGTGCTTGATTAATGATAAATTAAATAATTCCTCATTTTTTAATTGACATTGAAAAATGAATTCAATAATTGTAATAATAATATATTTTAATATATAATAAGTTCAACATAATTTTTTAAAATTTATTAGTGATTGCTATTAAAATAAACTATATCTAATAAAGTTAAACCGAGTATACATAGTGGTTAAACATAAAACATAACAAGTAAAAAGGACACAACACATATAAAACCACCATTTTATTAAAAATTATATTCCTTATTATAATAATTTAAATTTTTTTTGGGAACTAGAATATCAATGTGGAATATTTATTAGGTTTATAAAATAAAAAGGAAAAAATGTAAAACAACCCGAAATTCTAAAGTAAGAATATTTTATTAGATAACGTATATAACATGAAAAACCAGGAGAATGAGTTAATATAGAATCCTGAGACATTATAATATATTTATTAGTTTAAATAAATTAAATTTTTTATATAGCTTTTATTTCATTAAAAAGTAGGTTATTTTTCTTAACATGAACGAACATCCGTGTTCAATGCCATGTGTTACACGTAAGACCTTGTTTAACTAAACCACACTATATTAAAAAAATATTATTAAATATAAAAAGATATAACCTTCATATTAAATTATATATTATGAATAGTATTAACATACTTATAAAAATATAGGTTTTAGTCAAATATAATATGGATTCATTGGTTACTAATTAATTAGAAATTAATATAAAAACCAATTTAATATATCTGGAATATTTTATAGAATACTATTTTTATTCCAACAAAGCTGTTTTACCCGAATAAAGAAATTTATTGCAATTTTTTAGTGATATTAATTTAATATACATATTATATATTAATTCATTTCTTTTTTTCACCCATTATATTTTATAGGCATTATATAATAACTAACCCAATTTTAGACATAAAAATCTATAATTGTTCTAAAGACAATTTTAAAGTCTTTTAATAGAGAAACTATTTTAAATCAAAATATTGGATCTTCTATAAGTTTTTTAATTAAAAATATTATTTATTTTTATAAATAGTGACATCAAAATTATCTTGGGTATATTTTTTGGTATTTTTTCATTGGAGATTCATTTTTTATGAATTTTGAAAATACTAAATTTAATTAAACATTTATTTATTTTTTTGTAATGTATATATGGTTAAATTATGATTTTATTCTATTTTAATGTATAATTTGAAAAACACTATATCATTTTAACCAATTAAGGTCACTGAAATTATTTTTTATTAGATATTTGATTTAGAAACATTGAGAAAATTTGAATGTTATTACTTTAAAACCTTCATTGGTATCCCATTTATGGTGTAAAATTTAAATTTATTTCTTCCAAATATATGATTTTAATTTTTAAAAATGGTTTACATATTTTCAATCATCATATTTCATATTTCTTTATAATTTAAAATTATTTTTTCACAAAAAAAATATATTGAATGTGATAAAAATGGATGGCATCGATTTATGGGAAACAATATATTAACCATGGAAACAAATTACTCAAAATATCCATTATCATCTAGAAAAGTAGTTAAAATACATTTAATTTTCATATTTCTAACTTATACACACATTAATTGAAACTGGTCCACTATTGGATCCACTTCACATAGGAAACATTGCGTTGGAATTCCATTTCAAAAATATTCAACAATACTACTACTCCATACTATAAAAAGGAACCAATCCCTCCCATATCCTAAAACCTCTCAGGAAACATTAGGTAAACCAAGATATTCTCAAATAGATACTAAAAATACCTACCATCATTAAATAATAATCATCATTTGGTAGGATTCCATTGATGAATTCCCTTTGGTGGAGACCAAAAAGAGATACACGAATAAGAGGGAAGATCATTATTTAGCATTTAGTTTTATGTCATTATCCACTATCTCAACTTTAAATATTCCATTCATAAATAATAACACTAGTATAAGAAATATATTTATAAATTTTTATTCTATGGATTAAACCTAAATATACCAAAACATCCATCTAATGGGTAACAAACATACTTCTTATCTGTAAGACGAACTACCGCTTGACCAAACATTGTCATTTATTTTCCATTACTATATATAATGGTAAGGAATTATTATGGACAACATTTTTATGTTCTATATATAAGATATTTATAATATCTTTATTCATCTTTAATTTTAAACAAAACATAGCCTAATGCTTTCCATTTTATGAAAATATGACAAAATCGTTTGTGGAAGTGATGAATACCGCCTCCATAAAGTGATGTGATACGTTCATGCACTACAATGAATATACAAATATTTGTTATAATAAATATAAATTACATATATGACATATATATGATACTTGAATTATAATTTAAATATATATCTTTTACTTTGGTTATTTTAAATACACAAAAGAAATAAACATAATGTTCATGTATAAGTACGTCTAAAAATCTTCCGGAATAGTGCATTTCATTTATTATCTCCCAATATTATGAATTATTTTAAACACATATATAAGGAATATATATAATATTTTCATCATGTTTTATATTCTTTAGATTATGAATACCTGATATAATTAATTTGAACAATAAGTATTGAGAAAAAATAATCGAATGTCTTTGAAATTAAAACAAGAATGAGTGAAAATAATTCATAATTATTAAAAATAAGAAATATAATATAATAAGAAGTTAATATATATAATTATAAATATTATTTTGGGTTTGGAATAAGTGTTTTACGTATATAAAACCCTTATAAATAATTTTAATTTTCGTTCATCTGGATATAAATGCATGTAAAGGGATTTTCTTCTAACGACTTCACATATCAGAGTTAAATGACATATTTATAAATTAAATCTTTGTATCATGTATGTAATATCAATTTGATATATTATATAATGATTTATTTAAAATTCATGGTATTTTAGTCTTTCATTTAATATTATTCTTTCACAAGTCTAACGATTCATATGTTTCATAGTGGTATAAAAAACTTTTGAATATGTAATGATTATTTTCCACATGAAAATTTTGATTATATTTCAATTGTCTAATTGCATTTCATAAGTTTATACTACATATTTATTTTCAGTAGTATTTTATAAATATGTGTATAAATACTTTTTAATATCTATTGATGTATTTATACATATCTTACGTGGATTTATAGAAGATACATAGAATCTATTTGTTGATTGATTCCCAGTTATACATTATAGTCTTAATTCAAAACCTAAATTTGTATGAAATTTTTGACACATGAATTTCATCAGAGGTATTTATATGATCATTTTTAAATAAACCCATTTTATTTTTTAATGATCTGGATATTCATGAAATTTTTTAAGTGATAGTTCCATTTTTTGAATCATTGGTATACCAAATGTTTAATTAAATTTTATTAAAAAACACAATATTATTTCAATTTTTAGTGAGAGAACATGTTTTCTACTAAAAAATCTATTTTTTAAAAAGGTCTTCAAAACAATTTATTAACAATTCCAAAATTATTTATTAAATAAATTTGTTCCTTTTTTTCATTTAGCAATGTTTTCTTTGGAATCTTTTTATCTCATTCAAAACAAGGAATTATTCTACACTTATTACCATGAAAAGGAAATTTAATTTTTTCCTTTTACGGAATGTATATATTTACCTATAATTTTTTCATTGAAGATTCATTTTCATGTTTATATGGATAATTTTTAATGATAATGTTTTTAATTTTTTTAAAATTGATTTTGAAAATAATGGTTAAATTGAATAGAATATTTCCTTGAAGAATTTGTTTAAAATATACTTATATTATTTATATTAATACATGAAAAAACCTTTATTTCTACTCCACAAGGAATATTTTGTATTGATTCCATCCTTATTTATCAAGTTGATAAATTATTATTCATTTGGCCGAATATATTATTATCATTCACCTCTTCCATTCCATTGTTAGTCCTTTTGAAATATTATATCTTTTATGAAAAATTGACATTGAATTTTCCCTAATTAACCATAAAATTTATCTTGGGTATGTTCATTTCCTAAATAATACAAAAAATTTCATACATTATTTAAATTGAAATTTAATAGATTATTTATTGAAATATTGATATATATATATATATGTCCTTTATTCAATACAATCATTTGATACCAATTTTCATTTATTTTATATGATGATTTCTTGGGATATGAAATACATAGGATCATGACTATTTAGGGATAGCTCCATGATTTGGTGATAGGTTAATGAAAGCCCCGCTCTCCATAAGTAGTGTTATGAAAAGAAATTAGTTGTTAAAAACACTCAAATTTTGTTTCCAAAATTAATAAACTGGACCACCATACATAAACCATCTTATGAAGGGTAAGGATGGTAGGGGTTCAAGTTCATGATTCATGACATCCAATAAATAAAAATTGATTTAATTTTGATTTATTAATTATTAATTCATGTGATTTTACATTGAAATATATATGGATGCATATAATTTTCTATTTATTGTTTAAATGAAATGTGTTTTTCATTTTATACCATTTCATGTTGATTTTACCATATCTAGTAATTCAAATTGAAAATGTTCATAGTTATTACGATTCCATATTGTTTATCCATTAATATCATTTAATAAATAGAATTTGATATAAGTTATAACATTTTCTTATTGATATTTTCAATGATTCATTAATTATTCCAATGCACTTCCAATTTATTATGAAATTGGGCTCTCACTTATTATGATTCATTTCACAAGGAATCCAATAAGTGTACTAGTAATGCTCTAAATGGATATGCTACAATGAATATATTTTCCTCAAAAGATAGAAATTATTTTGTAATTATTTGATTAATTTTAGATATAAGATCCATAAATGTATATGGTGCACCAATACTACTAAAATCTTCGGTCCATCGAGTTTTTATTCCTTATAATCAGGACAATGTAATTGTAGTAGACACTGGCTCCATGCTTCTGGGGTCAGTTAATTATAATTGTTATCAAAGGAAATTTAGTAGTAATGTTGGGATCAATATTTAGGTTATTTATAGAAAAACATACTAATGTTTATGTTAGATAAAGATAATGTAGTTTTCATACTAATACATCCATTTCTGGATATTATATATGGATTTGGTTATGAAACATACGTACATTGGAGTAACAACTCCAACAAGTCGTGTTGGGCTTGACATTGTGTAACATGATAATCGAAAACTGACCTTACTAAGCACTGGGTTTGACACACCCATGGGATATTCTTAGGAAACTTTACATTAAATTTACAAACCATTATGAATGATTTGAATTGATAATTAATATTAATGAACACAGATTATCCTTATATCAATGAAAAACATTATTTGAAATAAAAAAAATAAAGAATTTATTTATTGATGTTGTATTTAAATCCTTAGCTTAAAAGTTATTTTGTGATTAAACGTATACCAATTCTGTTAATCATATTTATTCTGTATATTATAAGGTTTTGGAAAAAGAAAAAATCTTTTCTTGGTGATAACCATTTCTGTCTGAGAAGGTCGCAGGTCATGAATCCATGACTGAAAGATGATAATGGTTTTACACAATCAATTTTCCTATGCAATTTACCAGTTAATATATAACTATTTATAGTTAAATAAATTAGTTTCAAAATTGATAATGACGATCCACTATTGTTACTTTTAGGTTTAGTGATTAATTACTAAACCCTATTGGATTTGAAAAATAGATAAAAACAAATATAATGAATTTTAAATCCTCTAAATGAATAGGTTACTGCCAAAAAAATTTGGGTTCATTATAGGATATCTTTTTAATAGAGTAAGCGATGAATTGTAATTTGATTGTAGAAAAAAATGATAGAGTTATTATGAAATTGAATTGTATTATGAAATTATATTTCCTTATATCATTATGTAATAAAATAATTACTCAACCTTACAAAAATTAAAAAAATGTACTCCTAATACCATAGGATTCATAGAACCAGTTTTATTTTAAAACATCAATGATTTTTGTATTTGAGGACCTAAACTATGCACTGACAATTCAATTGTTTTTTATTAACAACCTCAATAAGATCGTATAAATATTTACTCTTTTCCTCCATCTATATATATCTATTTCCACTAATTATCTCTTATATAAATACCATTATATATGTTAGCCCATGTGACCTTTGTATATCCCATTTTCACTTTTCTAGAGGATTTGTTATGCACCCTTCATAGGAAGGGAGATATAAATAGAAGAAATATCATACAATATATTAGCCACATCGAGTTTAACATGCATAGATAGAATTGATATAATGTGGGAAGAATGTAGCACCCCAAAATTCTAAAGAATATGTATTCGATATAATGTTCGACACACAATACCAACCTATAAAATAATATAATATCCTAATTTATTATATTATATTTACTATATTAAATGAATTTAAATTTTTGATATAGTTTTAAATGCATTTATATAATAAGTTATATTCCATTACATGCAATAATTCCCTTTTTCATTGTCTTGTATTAAATAGAATCACAAGCATTACAAAACACCAATATATTTTTTAAATTTAATAATCTAATATAATAATATACAATGTAGCCATTAAATTAGAAGTTATAAGTAGTCCTTACTAAATTTTAAAAATTTATTATATGCACTAATATTTTATTAATTCATTTGTTACCAATTAATTATAAATGAATACAAGAACTAATTGTATATGAAGTGAATGTTTTTTTAGAAAACTATTTTTATACCAACAAAAATATTTTACCATAATAAATTATATTTATTAAAATTAGTGATTGACATTAATGTTCAATAAATAATTCTATTTTAAAAAAAATATTTTCATCTAATAGATTTTATGGGCATAAGATAAGAACACACATAATTTTTCGTATAAAAATATGTTATTTTTTGAATATGGAACATATTTTAAATCTATTTTTTTGAAATATAAATAATTTTATAGTTAAAAATAAATTCTATTTCTTAATATTGAAAATAACAATTATCATTGGGTTAATTTTGGGTGTTTTTAAATGAAGATTCATATTTAGATGAATATTAAAATCTAATGAATTTTAATTCTAAATGATATATTTAATTTAATGATTTTATTTTAATAAATTATATATTGATTTTGTTTTCTCGTATAATATGAAAAAAAATAAAATTTAAACAAATTTTTTTCATTCGAATCAATTTCACTTTGAAATTGGATATAAAATCTAAACAAAATTTGGCACGTTTTTACATTAAAAACCAATACTTTCATCCCATATACAAGATTAAATTAAAATTAATTTATACCGGTTATGTGATTGGAATTTGAATTAATTTATTTCATACATTTAACCAGAGTAATTTATAACATCTAATAATGTCATGACAGTTTTTAAAAATAAATATTGGTGACTTTTATTAAAATTAATTACAGAGATCAAGAGGAACATTTTCTTTACATAAGACTAGACCATAAAATAAAGATCCAAAATAACCAAAGCACATTGAAAAAATACATTTCTTTTCCATATGATTAATCTATCATCCAAATGTAATAATTTGGTTAATTATAGGATCCATTTCAAATAGGAAAACATGGGGGGAATTCCCATTCCCAAAACATAAAAGGGTGTCACTCCCCTCCATTATAAAAAGGAACCCACCCCTACCCCTTCCACACACCAATCATGCCACATTAGCTTCACCAAGATCTTATAAAATTACTCCTCAGCATACATCCACCGAACCTACATGCCTCCTAATGTGATGAAATCTATCTATAGAATCCCTTTGGAGAAAAACAAAAGGAGTTACCCAAATTAGAGGTAACATCCTCCCCTAAGCTCATGATTTTTACTTCATTCTAACCTTTTTAAATTATAATTATTCCATGAATATATAATAACAGATGAATACCTAATATACTAATATTTTTTTATTAGGGTTACACCTACGCTTACAAAAACATTCATGTAATGGGTAACAGACATACCATTTTGTGTAATGTGAACTGCCAACTCGCAAAAACATTATCATTCATTTATTTCCATTACCACCTATCATGGTTTGGAATTATGATGGAAATTCTATTTATATATTATATATAAGTTATTTATAATATATTTTTTCATTTTTAATTTTTATACTACATATATTCCTATGAGTTCCATTTTGTGTAGATATGATAATGTCGTTTGTGGAAGTGTGGACTGCTACCTCTTCAATGTGATGTGAAACATTTACATTTTACATCGAATGTATAAAGGATTATTTTCATAAATATATGTGAAATATGTAAAATATATATGTTAATATACTTATAATAGTCCAATATATAATATTTACATTTAATTCTTTTATATAGGATGAAAAAAATAAAAGTATCGTTAAAGCGTGTGTGTGGCCTATGGTCTCCTTGAATGGTGAATTTGATTTCATATATAAAAATATTATAAATTGTTCTAAATACATATATAATGAATATCTATGTAATTTTAATCAAGAATAAAATTTAATATCTAATGAAACCACGATTATATTAGTGGGATAAAACTGAAAATTCAAAACATACTCTATGAACTAGGCAATTAACACCTGAAATAGTGAAAATAATGATAGATAGTTAAAAAACATGTAATAAAATGTTATATAAATTTAAATCATGATTAAAATTACATAAATACAATTATATAAGAGGTTAAAATAAGTTTTACCTAAAATAAACTCCACATAATAAATTTTAATCTCACCTTTTTAAATCTATTAGAGAGATGCCATATAAAGTAATTAATTAATTGTATAATATAAAAACTATCCATTTTAATAAATTATATCGTGAATTATTTTATCTTCATGTAATTTAATTTATTCATTCAATTTTATTTAATCATGAGGACTAGGATGCAAATGTTCGAATGTGTTCTGGGATACCTTGGAATGATTAATGATTATTTTTCTGAAGAATAAAATTCATAATCATTAAAATGTCTGATGAATTGTTATTGGATTAAAATAATTTCTCAATGTCATTAATATCATATGATTATGGGTATAAATATATTTAAATATCAATTTATATATCTCAACTTCTCTTATATTTATTTATAGTTGATATACACAATATTTTTATTGATTGATTCCCACTTCAATGTTATGGAATTACATCAAAATATAATTTCGTTCATGATATTGTAAGCATGAATGTATATAAGATGAAATTATATGATTTCTATTCAATAAAACTATCAAACTTCATAACCACTGTAAATTCATTTTCATTTTCAAATAATATTATGATTTTACCATTATTTAGTTATCATAATATTAAAAAAATGTTTTTAAGAATACATGGCTTCATTTCAATTTTTAGTGAGATAACCTATTTTCATCAAAAAAAATTATTTTATAAAAATATTTTTATAAAAAAATATAAGATTTCCAAAATAATTTTTTAAGGAAAATTTTACCCTTTTTTCTTGTACCTATATTTTCACAAGTGTCTTTTTTTACCTTCAAAAAAAGAAAATTTTATAGCCTTTTTATCATCAAAATTGATTATTTTCCTCATATGAAATGTGTATATTAACCCTTCATCATATATTCATATCTACCATTTAATGTTTAGATTTATAATTTTTTACTAAATTGTTTTTAAAAGTGATTTTAATTTAAAAGGATTTTGAAATTTTCATTCAAAAAAGAAATGATATTTTCATTATGAATAATTTTAAAATATATCTTTTAGTATTTATATTCATCAATGACAACAACCCATTGCTTCTAATCCACATGGGATATGTGGTATTGATACTGTCCTTAATCTTCTACTGGATGGATTATGATTGATTTTTTCATGGATAATATAGACATTAACTTCATTGATTCCTTTGTTTGTAATATTGAAATATTAAATTCCCTATGAAAATTGAACATTGAGTTTCCCAATATTGTCCATATCAATAATCATGGGTACTTGCATTGCCTAATTTGTGCACTATATTTCATAATGTAGTTAATTTGAATGATATTTGATTATTTATTTAAATATTGATAAATATGTATCTTTTATTTAATATTTATATTAGATATGTCTTATTGTTAATATGATATGAGTAATTAATGGGAAATTAAAGACATCAGTTGGGGACCATTTATGGAAATCCATGTTGTTTAAGTATTAGTTAATCGAAGCCCTAATAAGCACCAGGTGTCTCATCAAATGAAACTAATCAGTGACAAATCCTTTGAGTATGTATCCAAAAATAATAAATGGGTTTATACACACAGATTAATATTATCTTGTGAAAGGATTTTATTTTAGTGGTTCTTGTTACAAATATATGAAATATAATAATTAAATATTGAATTAGTATTGATTTTGTTATTATTTATCCCTTTCATTTTCCATCAACATATCAATGGTTCTAGTTTAATATCATTTTTTTTATTTAATGACTTTGGTTTTTAATTTTTTATCACACAATATTTATATTCCTTTATATAGATATTTGAATGAAATGCGTTTTTAGTTATTACATTTACATGTTGTTCATCCATTCTCTTTTTTGATTACATGTCATGTGCGTTCCGTTATTACCTTTCAATAATTACTATTCACCTTGATTCATTATTGTTTACACTGTAATTTACCCTCACTAAAAATTTGATCTCACACTAATTATCTTTAAATTCCATATGAATCCAATAAGTATATTAAGAAATGAATTCAATGATATGGTATTTTGAATTAATTTATTGTCAAAAATAAATAAATTAATTTGTAATTAGAGTATTAATTTGTAATAAAAGACTAATTTATATATCTAGTTTAACTATACTACTAAAATATATTACTATTTAATATTTGATTCACTGTAATCAATGAAATCTAATGGCAGAAGACACTGAATCTGTTCTTTTTTGGTCGTGTCCCTACAAAATTTACAATTTATTCTTTTATTTTCTATAATGATTTTGGGTTAAGTAAAAATTCAGAGGTTCTGTAATAAATTTTATTTTTTAAGATAAATTGGTTTCTATCATCATAATATTTTATCATTAATTTTTATTGATTATATAATTACATGAAATTATTATGAAACCCTAGTTAATAAATTAATTTGGTAATAAATAAATATAATGGATGATGCTAAAAATGAAAAACATAGGTAAATATAATGAAGTTTTTGTTAAATTATTCATTGAGATGAATTTATCAAGTTACATAGCTTTGAACTCAATTGATATAAATTCCATTATAGTGTTGATGTTTCTAAAATTCAAATTAATTAAATAATGTGAAAATTTATGTTTTTTTTAATTTATAAAAATGATATTTCATTAAGTGAATTTAAATTACATAAGGGCTTATATTCTATAAAGAGGGTTTTAAATGTTAAAAAATATAAAATATAATCCATTCATGTAAGAATTTATGTTTTATAATTTACACATTGACCCAAAAATATTAAACAAAAATATTGGCAAAGTTATGGTTAAAACAATGTTTTGTGTGTTACATGATCTTCTGTTATATTTATTTTCCAAAACACAAGAGGGTTTTAGTTTGTAATTTTTATTTAATATTTAAAATTAATGGGTATAAATTTTCATTTTAATTATTAATGGATTAATTGCATTGATTAAGAGACTAGTCACCTAATGAAAACCCAAAATGAATAAAATTATGGAAACATTGTTTTTATTGGAAAAAGGATTATAAAATGTATTAAATATGTGTGGTGGATTTGGGTTAGAACTAATATTCCCTCCCAAACATTTATATTACCATTTATAGGAACATGAGTTATGGGAGACCTCCCAATATTTAATACTTTTTAGTATTTACATAATGACACTCCTTCCCAACTATAAAAAGATACCAACTTTCCGAAATTCATTACACTTAGAAACACATTTGGCTCATTCAAACATTTAAAAATAAACTACCAACCTCCCTAATCCAATCCACAAAACCAAATTTTTTTATAAATCAAGCCACATAATTCAATCAGTGAAAAAAAATTATTACCTGGAGAAGAGGTAATATTCCTTATTGAGCACTATTGTTTATTTTTCTAACCACGTAAATTATTCTTATTACAAGGTTATATAATATCATTAGTATAATATATATACTAATATGTTTTAATGTTAATGTATTAAACTAAAAAAGTCAATTAAATTTGTTGCAAAATCATCACCAAAGTTTACAGCAGACTACCGTCTTGCGAAACGATGTTATTCATTTTTCTATTACCACATTTGACAGATGAAAATAATGATGGAAATCAATATATAAATTATATTTATGATATATATTAAAAAATAATACATATTGAGTTATTATATCGAATAGACCATTTTATACATTCCATTACCAATGAGATTCTATAACACTGCTTGTCTGTACGGAAGAATACTACCCACGAAGTGATGTGTTGTTTTTCTCACTAAGATCATAAATAGACTGTAATAAGGGTAACTCTAATGAATATATATGATAAAAATACCTAATTTTTATATTAATTACAAGATTATATTTATTTACATATAATATATCATTTTTTTATTACCATTTATCAAAAGAAAAAACTAATAACAAATCTCAGAGAGATGTGGACTACCGCCTAATCAATGAAATGTGATAAAAATTAGATCACAAGAATTATATATATAAGTATATATAATTAAATATAATTTAACTAATAATATTTGTATATTTATATAATGATTACGTATTTCTTACCTTCTTTCCAATATGAACATTGTAAAATGGAAATTTTACTCATGTGTATGTATGGACTATCAACATCATTTTCATAATGTTAGTTCATTATTCACAATCATAATTCATGAATAATTATAAAATTATAATTTTTATTTAAAATTTTAATTATTAAATTATATTAATTATTTAAATGTATAAATTGTGAACCCCATCACCATAGTAGACCTATATAATTTAGTTTTCACACAAAAGTAAAATATGGTCCAAACATTCTATGGGAAATTAACTGATTAAGTAAATATATATAACCTAATAAAAAGTAAAATAACATTAAAATGAAATTGAAAATGGTTATTAAAAATATAAATACAATAAATAATTTTATTATTTATGAATATAAATGACCATCATGAAGAATCAAACTCAAGGTGAGGGTTTGTTCTCATCTAACATTTATTTCAATGAGATATATGTCATATTTATCGCATTATTTGTTGTTTAGTGTATATACATCACATAAATGAATTTTATGATTCATATAAATATATTTATAGAGATTTAAATATCCCTTGTATGATCTCTATTTGATGGGGTTTACTCTTTTAGTGTTATCAAATAAGTTATTGTTTATTTATCACAATTTTCTTTCTTCGAGACTTATGTCTTATTATTCAAATATATTCATTCATGAAGATTATATATATTCAATTTTAAATGTAATATAATGAATTTATTTATTATCAACTTCTTTTAATTTTTATTTAATGTAATTTTACTTGGGGTTCCTCATTCAATGATAAAAAATTTGTATGAATATTTCGATACAATCTAATTGTTTACCATGATTGTGTATAATAATGTCCCCAATGAGGAAATATTATAATTATAATGAAATATAATTTTTCTAGTTATTTTTTATATATAAAATTAATTTATCCATTTTACCTATCTATGGTACCTAAAATGGCTGAGAATGTGCTCTTATGAAAGCCCAACATTATTTATCTCTTCCGCTAGAAATATTGGTTCTTTCAAAATATGTTTTCATAAATTCAATTTATAAATGCTTGATTTTTTAAAATGAGTAAATTATTTTCCCTAATAAATGCATCAAATTATTTTTAAAATCGTCCAATGTAATGATTTGGGGTTTTTTTTAAAGAAAATAATTTTCAAAATAATTTATGTATTAAAATGTCTTTTATAAAATAGAATGGAGATTTTAATCAATAATGATTTTAATTTTTTTTAATGGTATTTAAATTCAAAAAAATAAAATAATATTGTTTTTACTTATCATCTAATGGGGATATTATTCATCTATAACATCCTATGTATTTCTATTAGGATTAATATTAATTTAAAGTGATTTTTATAGAACACATTTCCTTTCCACAAGAACTCATGTTTCAAAGAGATTGTTAAAGAAATGGTTTATTTTCCATGAGATAACCGTGATCAAAAAAATTATACAACTTGTTTATTTTCTATGAGTTACTAATATTATAAAGGGGATGATGGTGGTATCTATTATTTTATGTTGAAATGTATGATTTCATTTTTAATGATTATATAATGGTAAATAGATATTTTATAGATGGTTATGTAATTAACAAATGATATATGGTTCTCAGATAAAACATGGCATGGGGTTCCATGATTATGCATACATTAGGGTGGGGGTACGTGAGATCCCTTAAATGAATTGGGTTTTTATGTCATTTGTATAGTTATTACATTCATAAGAGTGACAATAAGATCGAATTTAAAATGGTATCCATCGTTACATATTTATTTTCATTATTATTTATATAGATTTATAATGCCTCTCATGAACAAAATTTATATCACATGAATCATGATAATTAATTTTATTTCCTCTTTCCATTTCCATATTTTTATATTTAATGATCGTGATTTTTGTTTTTTATGATATAAATTATGATCCCCTCATGCACTTTTAATCTGTCATCAAACTCTTGTGCATTATTGTGCTCATTAATGACAGTTAATTATTAATAATTATTTTTAAACTAACTGATTTTTTGAGCTCCCTTTTGTTATGATACCCTTTTTGATTTTATAATGAGTAATTTTGAATGTTTTTTTCTATAAATTATTTCACAAGGATGATATTGATGACCTAATGTGAAAAAAGAAAACATGGGGTAAATGGGAGAATAGTTCTTTTAACAACAGAAGTATTTTTTATATTGTAATTTGCCTAATTATATATAAATATAAAGAAAAAATTTCCTTGGGGTTTTATGTGATCCAATTTTAATTTAATATTAGAAGGTTTAGATAAGAAAGATTTTCTCATACTAACAAAAATTAAATCAGAATATGTAATGTTCAGGATATGAGAGTAAGATTCGAGAGTGATTTTTGTGGGTTGTTGTAGTTGGTATCAAATATTTGATTAGATAAATTTTGAGATTATGATGTTTTCATGTGATGTTATATTAAGAGTTATGGATACCATCAACGGTCTATAATATTAATTAACATAATATTTTCACAGTCCAAGGTATCTCATTTTTGGGTTTTTTTGTAGTAAAAATTTTGAAGTTGTTAATGACATTTTTGGAAAGAGTTTTTATATTAATGCATTAGTAAACCTCAGGATCCACATGATTCATATTTTAGGATGGAATCATTTTTCATGGTGAAAATGAGTAAACACATGTAAGCTGATTGGAACCTCATCAAATCCGGACAAGCAGTGGGGCATGAATCATATAACTCTACGTCATGATGTCTTGGTTAGTATTAAATTTTATTATGGTTGAAAGTATGATAATTCTGAGAAAAAATGGTATTTTATTAGAGAAAAAATGGATGATTTATCATAGAATAATAAGTGATCAAATAATTCTATAATTTTGTTTTTAAACTTAGTAATGCACTGTTTCAAGTAAATTTAGGACAATTATTTAGGGAATGGTTTGGATTGAAAATTGGGTTTTATTTATGATGATTAATATATCACCGGAAGGTTTTACCATTTTTTAAATTATATTAAAAGGTGATAACCATTAGGTTTTTTGGTTAATTCCATGATATTTTCAAATATGGATCTTACCACTAAACCCCAAGCCCACCACCAATAGGCCATGGGCTAGCGACTAGTAGCGAGTAGAATATCACTATCGTGGAAGGCCTTATCATAATTACCAAGAAACCTGCACACACCACCGAGCCCAGTCAAGGTTGAAAGGTATAAATCAAATTAAAAACCATGAATCCATACATCTAAATTTAACAACTAGAGTGTGGAATAATGTTGTGAAATTTAAACATGGCCAAATACATTCACGCTAAATAGAGTCTAAAAATTCCATCATGAATTTAAATATGGGGATTGTTATCACGATACCATAGGTACACACCCTAGACAGTTTAGTATCAGAAATATTTGATAGGTCCTGGTTCCTCAAGGAATCTGTCATAAGATCAACTATTTTTACAAGACATGACATATGTAGGAAAATCTCATACAAGAGTTAGTAAAAAATACTGAATATGATAACAAAAAAACCCCAAAACATGTAATAAAATAATAAAACACATAACTACATAAGTATAATAATATAATTAATATAACATGAATATTAGTATATAATCAATAATGAAAAATAGTCTGATGGTAATTATCACAACTATGAAGCCTCCCGAGGATCGCAGTTAAAATGTACTTTCAATAAATCTTCATGGATAACACACTATATGATTCAGATTGCACTAATAAAGCCCATCAAAGAGGTAGAGCTTGTTATGTCTCTCCATTAAAATAATATGCTCAATGACTGAAGAGATACAATACACAGATGAGGAAAACACCAAATGACATGGGGAATACCAATTACTCAATCTGGAATAACCCACTAACATGAAGATCTATGCCAATGTAGTGTTAGTCATTTTTATACCAATAACTCCACCTTAGTCAACACGATGAAAAACGATCTCACTAATAAACTCATGTGAAGATTCCAATAATTTTATCTAGGAATTTCTACTTAAGGTATTGACTTCCAATCTGTAGGAGGGGAATCCATACTAATCCACATGGAAATGGAAATGGGAAAAACTCATAAAAAACTTCCAATGATACATAAGAAAATGGGGCCATAACAACATTGATATTATACATGGTGTTTAGTGGGATTACATGTGTTGTCCCTATGGAACCAGGTTCAAACCCTATAAAATAGTCTATTCCATGGTCTGTGTAAAATTATATAGCATGATGATTCACATGTACTTCTATCCATTCACCAATAAATATTGTAACGCATGTATTCTAAACATAGATGTGTCCTTGTAAGAGTGTGTTGTGTTCATTTACTCATACCATGTCCATGTATGCACCAAGGTACACATTAAGCTGTTGGAGAAGGGTAACATTACGTGTGTCTTGGTCACACCCAATGGAATACCTAACATCCTGATAAAACATAGCTATTTACATAAGGTCCATGTATATCATGTATCTCTGATGTGTATCCAGCATTCATCTGTTATTTTAAGAAACCTTTCTCTTCATGCACCATACGATTGTTGCTCTACCTCTTAATTTATCGTCCTTATTATATCAATAGATCATAAATCTACTCGGACTGGGACCCACCTTGGCATCACACCACAATCTGGCCTTCGAAATAGTTCATGAATTTCCCATAATAGTATCACATCCCCGTTCTCATGCCCCTATCTAATCTGGTTTCTCTAGTCCAATTTGATTCACATTATTTTTCTATCTTCTCATGAATTTCAAAACATACCAAATTTATTTCTAGGGTATAATATCATATCAACAAGAAATGTGTGTTCAATGATCGATTACTTGATCTTTGGGTCGAACCATGTGAAAAATGAAGAATAACTACGATCAACGTGGAATTGAGGGAGAAAAGAAAAAAGAAAAATAACGAGTAATGAACCTCAATCATTATTTGTGTCAACCTCGATTCATTTTCATTAGAATAATGAATGAAGAGATATTAGATAATCAAAAAAAATTCACCCAATTTCTGAAACAATCTAACCCATCAATCATATTCATTATCCATCTAAAAATATTTTGGTTCATTGATTAGTTTTCATCATTGAAAGAAAAAAATGGTGAAATAATCGAAGAAAACCCCCTTACCAGGATTCAGATCGATCATTGATTAGGAATGGAGCTACACCATAATTTTTTTTGAGATACTCTAATTCTATCCCACAACATTTGTCAATATTTGACCTGATTGCTTTTCTTTTTAGAGAGATCCTCCATCTCATTCTCCAGCGGTTATCCAGTGGATCCATTATTATATAGCTAACCCTGAGGAAATTGAATAAATTTATACATATAGTTGAATTTATGTTTCTTCATAAAAAGATGAAATAAAATAAATTAATGAATTATTTTATTTATTTTATTAATTTTACACCATGGATATATTTTTAGCAACATCCCCATAATGACAATGTTTATTCCACACATAGGACAATATCCACATTCTATAATGAATAGTGGTCCCATATTTGAAATTTTGGACTTTATTTAGAAAATATTAATTGAATTTAGGAAAATTTCACAAAACACTATTTAATATACATAATATAATTTAAAAATTTATACTGTGAAAACTGGGCTCTAAAATCACACACCATCTCAGTGCCTAGTATCAGAATTTAATAATAAAATATGCAATAATTATACATGGAGACTCTGAGTCATTACGTACTTCCCACCTTGAAGCCAAATTTCCAAAAATTCCATAATAATGATATATAAATAAATGAAGTTAATATACTCATAATTTATCTTCTCACTCCAAGGTGCTCGCCTAAATATTCTCTTGATGAAACCAGACACATAATTAAGGATTATATTTTCCATGAAAGTTCATCTTCATCAAATACTCGATCTCCATTGGGTAGTCATAAAATGTGTCCTCATCCTCAATTTATATCACTCCCAAGTCTACAACATTCTTTGGTTGATTCATGTAACTTCATATCCATTGAAGATGAAATATGTTAAATAAACGGTCTAATTGAGGAGGAATAGTTATTCAAGATACCATCTCTCCCAATATATGTTGTATTTGGAAAGGGTAGATGAACCTCAGAGATAACTATCCGACATGTGAAAATATCCATAATCCATGTAGATGTGAAACATAGATGAACACATAGTCACCGTCCTCAAACTCCAAAGGATCCACCATCTATGCACATTATAGTAATGACATCTTGGTTAAATCCAATACACTCTTCAATGATATAATCCTTCTCAGTTTCTACTCACACAAATCCCAAGGTGAAGAGTGTCGATTAGATGGGTTCAATGAAGCAAAGTGGTGACCTTTAGGGTTTCCCCTAAAATAACTAGAATGGTTTCCTACCAATGGTAGAATGGTAGTCCTTGTTGTATGAAATATCAACTAATTAAGCATGATCCTTCCAATAATTTGTAATGGACAACTTTTATACTCTTAATATGTCCTCTAGATCATGAATAATATGGATAGTTCAGCCATCAGTTTGGGGATGAAATAATGTAACCATACTTAACTAAGTCCAAAACACCTCATACAATCTATTCTATAATAGAGATGTGAAGTGAGCATTATAGTTCTAAATGATCGTCCCGAGAACTCCATGGAGTCTGTCTATCTTATACACATATAGGCATACCATTATCTTTAATAAAATCTTCTCTCGGATATCCTGAAATTAGTCCAACTTGGCGTGTCGGTCTATGATCACCCAGATGAAATTGGGTCCCCTAGTTGAATGTGGTAGGACTGTCATAAATTTCAAGGATATCCCATCCCACATCAACATCAGAACCTAAATGGGATATGCTAAACCGTGTTGGTTGTGGGATATCAGCATACAACTGCTATAATATGAGGAATAAAGAGGAAAACTCGAAAACTACATTCATATCAATGGCCACCAAAAATGATGTCGTAGTCTTGATAGATCATTTATACACTCGGATTTACCAAAAAAATACCTATGAATCTCTCTTGAAACCTCCTCTTACAATGTTAATCGTACAATTGCGGTCATTATAGAATATAGGAAATGAACACCACCTTTAGAAAATCCATCAAGACAATGTATAGTTGATATCTGAGTATATAAGGTCTTAATGTTGGTATCCCCAGGATGAGTTTCCTAGTATCGATGCAGAAGAAGATGGGTAAAAACCATAGACTAGAGGTAATTTGATCCATCTTAATACACAAGGGATAACTACAATGAGTCAAACTACTATAACATGTAACTCAGAAACAATGAACTTGACCTCATGCATAAAGAAACATTTACAATTCTCCTCCTCCTAGGAGTATATAAAATCTAAAAGTTATAATTATAGAGGAAATCTAGCCATGTCATCTATTTTAATTTAATATCCTTCATAGAGAATATATACTTGAGACTATTGTGATAATAATTGATGATAAACCACTTTCCCATCATGTAACGTCGCAAAATCATTTGTGTGAATACTGCTACTAGTAACTTAAGATTGTGGTCACATAGTTATACATATGTGTTCTCGAATGACGTGAACCATAAGAAATCACCACCTACCTCTTCAAAAGAACATAATGATTTCCATGCCCTGATGCATCACAAAACACTATGTGCTCGACACCCTACTCTAGAAATAATAGGATGGAAGAGCTCCCCATGATCTTCCTCAACTCCTAAAATTAATGTTACAACCCTTATGTCCCTAAAATATCTACACCATTTGGGTTAAAGCTATATTGGGTCTGGATATCTTGGATAATTCATGTATGAATATATTATAATAGACATACATCTTTAGTAATCTTCACGCTGATATTAAGATATTTTTTCCCCCAAAGAAAACACTTACTCAACCTTCACCAGATCCAATGCCACAATATCCACAGAGATAAGATGTCCCAGAATGTGGACCTATATTATCTAGAACATTCACTTTGATAGATTTTTGTAAAGCAAGTTCTCTCATAGTAAATCTAGAAACATCTTCCAGTTTCTAGCATTCTATTTCATGGATTCCAAGTACAATATGATATCATTGATGAAGGCCAATATGAACATAACCAAGAATGGTTGAATGATATGGTTCACAAGTTCCATGAACACTACTCTAGAATTATTTATTCCAAACAATATAAAAAGTACTAAAATCTACAATAGAAGTAGCAAAATGTTTTATTCGATATATGATCATCTCGTACTCACGGGTACTGGTTTCCTGATGTGAGGTAAAACATCGAGAAACATTGTACCCGTCTTAATTGATTATAGAGGACATAAATCCATAGTTGTGGACACTAGTTCTTCATGGTAACCTAGTTCAAGCATCGATAGTCCATACATAACCCGAAGCTCCAATATATCTTATTGGTAATCAAAATGGGGTTTACCCTGGTGAATGATTGGGTATAACAACGCCCTTTCACTGCATGTCCCACAATAGAAACCTCAACTCATGAAGCTATATGTGATCAATCCAATCTCCTAGATCAGATATTAGGGTTATCTAATGGGATAGATCCATGAAAAAGCTTATATCTTAGTGGGGAGGTAAGCATTGAACATCCCCAGGATGGACATCTTCACACTACTCCACAAAATCAAGGTACTAAAAACTAAAAAAATCTACTACATCAAGGTTTATTCTATTACACTAATGGGTAATAAGAAGGAAACTTCTTTGCATAATTCTATGTTATAGTGACCAGGATTCCTTTTCAACCACAAAGGATTACTAGATCTCATCACTACAGATGCACAAAACCTTTGGTCTAAAATATTTCTTGTGGGAATTAACTATAGATAACCATTACATAGATAATATTAATATGTAATGCCTCATTGATTCTACAAAGATATCTCAAGAAAAACCCAATCATCAATGTTTCTTGACACACTCTCAGTACATGCTTGTGATAGTTGAGTCATCTCCAATAGTAGTTTCAAAGCACCATAGTCAGTCCATGGGATTAACTAGAATGTACTAGTCTTAATACAGAAAGGTTGAAATAATAGAATGAATAGAAAATATTTCTATCAGTATTGTAGATATTATAGAAAATACATGAATCATACATCTGAACATTCCTGAAACCTCTGGGTCATTAGCCTCAATCACTTATTGCTACCCCTACCCTTGTCCAACAAGTCCCTAGGCCTGTCGTGGACCCATTGGGGATGGTGGCGGTAAAAAATAAATGTGTCAACAACCTCTAAATACTATCCTAGATCATCTACAATATTTTCCACCCCTATAGAACTATTTGATTATGCAACTTCCTCTACATATGAATCCCATTCACAATGAATTTTTTGTTTTTTTGGCGGGTGAGACAACCTAATGAATGATTTCCACTTCCATCACGTGACTTTGGTGGTATCTCCGTGGGCTGACTAGACACATAAAGTATTTCCTAATATGTTGACTCTTTATCTTTTGACCTCACCCTAAAACGTTTCGCATTTCCTGGTCCATCAGACTTGTGCCAACTCATTTCTGACAAAGCCTCTGCAAATAAATTCACACATCTGATAATAATTGTATACAAAATATCATCTAGGAAACTCTCATCCTCCAAATATCAATCTATAACCCATCATAAGAATAATTAAAAGAGGAATAATTATGATCATAAGTAATTACATAGTACTCATGTGAAGGATCAAGGACAAAAGAACTGATCCTAAACCATATCCATTGTGTACTTAGAGAGGATGGAAAACCATGACGAATACTCAACTACTATCCTATAAACCTAATGAAGATGTAGATTCTCTTAGATACGTACTTCCCTTATTGTAGATTTCCAGAACTCCCCACTGAAAAGGGCATGCAGCTCAGACCATTCTAGAGAAATATCATTGTAGGTATGGGTCACCAAACACCAAAATTATACTTCTGCTCTAGGAACACGGCTAAATTGTAGGACTGCCATCTATTCTACTAGTTTCATAACAAAATGAAATACTCATGTCACCGCCTCAAGACATTCCTCGTCTTTATAGGTGTTGGGATCACCTTGAGACTGAAGTGGTTGTTATTAAAAATCAAGAAGTTCACTTACCCTATGCACATCATTTGTTGATGCTACATAAACTATATGGTTCTTAATAGTTGATGGATTGGTTGGTTCACCTCATAGAGGTAAGACCAGTAGAACAAGTCTTTATATCATTGCCTTATCACTAATTATATCATCATCATTATCCTGATATTGAATCCTATCTCAAATATGTCACGATGAAATCTTCAAATTTAATAACATGTTTCACGATCAATGAGTGTATCTAGAGAGATGAATGAAGAAGGACATGGAAACAATAACAAATTACTATATGATTCATGTAACACTATTTCCATGTAATCTATATTCTAATGTATCTAGTCGAATGATAGGTGATTCGATTCATGGTGTGTGGATAAATCGCTCACCACAATAACAATAGATTCTCTTTCTGGAAATCCAAACTCGAAACACATAACACTACTTACCAAAACCAATTTAACAAAATTAATTGATATGGTAGAACTGACTCCTGTGATACCACTCTATCATGATCCACACTAACGGGACACAATTTATTAATCCCCAATACCACCTCCAATCAGCATGGTGCAAGCGTCTAGCACTAAGTAATCATATAACAATCATGGGAGGCCATATCCTAAGATCATGAAGACATGAAAACATCTCAATTCCAAGAAATTACAAAAATGTAAAAAATAAACAAAGATGAATGTATACATATAAATCCTATATCCAAAGTAAGACATGATTTAAATGAATGTAAACTAGGCCATATATAAGCACACCAAAACAATTCTGAAAACAATTCCACCCTAAAATTAAATATGTGTATTGTTGTCACATTAAAAAAATCCACCTTAATCTAACTTCACATTCGATGAATTGTCTTGTCCTGATCATTTAGGGAACCTATCAAAAGGTCGATCATCTGCAAAAGACACGACCCATGTAGGAAAATCTCATGCAGGTTTTAGTATTAAAATATTAATTAGGACACCACAAAACCACACAACATGTAAAAAGTGAAAATATTCAGCTATAGACATGTATATTTCTATAATACATATTAAATGAATATCTAGATATATGAATAAAATAAATAGTCTAATGTTAATGATCAAATCTATAAGTCCAGCCTAGGATCCCAGCTTGAATGGTTCAAAAAGCACTCATCTGTGAGAACACAATGCATGTGTGAGATAGAACTCATGATTATTGTTCAAGAGGTAGTTATCGTCGGGTCTTTCTGTTAGATGTAAATGATGGATTTTTTAAGAGATATGACACATGGAGGAGTATAACACCCTAAGCCTTGGGGGATATAGAAAAATAATTCTAGAAGAACCGGATATAAAGAGGATCTATTGCAACATAGTATTAGTCATAATGAAATTAATAACTCCACCCATTTCAAGAATATGATTGAGGATCTCACTTTGTACCACATGGGAGGGGATTCTAATAACTCTATCCAAGATGTCATCCCAAATGAGTCACTGTCCTATCAATAGTAGGTGATTCCATACAAACCCTCAGAGAAAAGGATATCTCTAACACACCATTAATGAAATGTTTCCATGATACTGATGAAAATGTATTTATGACAGCATTGATAGTGTACACAATGTGAAGTGGTTGTACATTACATGCCCCATTTTCATCGAGTCATGACCTATAAAATTTCTCATTTCCCTTTGCTTTTTAAAGTATATGATGTGATGTATCCCATGATCTAATGCTAGTGTTTTAGTACATAGCATAACCGGTGTACCCTTAGCCTAGATGTGTCAGTGTTGGAGTACATAGAGTGCTAATTATTATATACCAAACATGGGCCCATGTTCTCTCTGAGGTAGATGTTGAGATATCAGAGAGGGTTTACACTATATTTAATTGGGTCACACACAATGTGATCTTTATATTCTTCCAAAACCCTTTCATCCCCTACAAGGGCCCATAAATCGTGTAACACATAAATACACATCTTGTTCATCATGGTTTTTCCAAAACAATTGTTCTACATTCCTCATATTCTCGGGTAGATGTCGCATTGTAAATAGTCCTAAATCTCATAAAAAATCATAGATTTACTCTGTTTTGACCTCATGGTGAATAATAAGTAGAATTCAACCATAAAAACTACTTAGAAAAAACCCTCAATATGTAACAATCACTGTAAACATTTCTTGCCCAAATCAAGGGTCTCAAATTCGGATCGATCCACATACTGCTACCACCGTACAAAGATCCTCATTCCATATAGTGTCCAGATCTATGATATTGAATTATTGTGCTGTGAAATAAGTGAAGAATGATCAATTCCTCAGTATATGGGATGAAGGAAATGAAGAATGAATATTTCCAATTATGAATGTTGAATCAAGGGAGAAAATCACAAAGATAAATCATGAGCCACATCTGTCATTCAATGATCATGTCAACATTGATTCATTTTAATTAGAACAATTACTCAAGAAATAATAGAAAGTCATAAAAAAATTCCCCAATTCCATAATGAATCATTATCATCCCATGATAGGAATGATCCATAAATAAACATGTTGGTTGATTGATCTATGTTACATTTTGAAATAAAAAATGGGTTCTGAATCTAAACAATAAACCTCCCTACATCGATTCAGATCGATCATTAATGAAGAACAGTGATACACTATGATCATTGGTGAGATCCATTAATTTAGTGTTGCATTGGTCATCAACCTTATATTTGGTTGGTGTTCGTTTGAGCGAGATCCTCCAACCCATTCTCTAATTGAACTCCAAAAATCCATGTTTTTGTTGGTAAACCTAAAGAATTTGTTTAACAATACACTTATATGTAAAATTCAGTCACTGCATCAATTGACAAAATAAATTAGTTTAACAAAGTGTTTTAATATTTTTATGATCCCGATGAATGTTTCAAAAATGAACCACACTTACAATCGTTCTATTATTCCAAGGATAAAACTCCCATTCCAAACTCAATGGTCCTCGAAAATTTTAGATATAGGATCCCATTTAGATTTATAAAACATTTTGAGAAAACTATCGATGCATTATTTATAATATATATAATATACTGAAAACATTTATTCATGGATTATCATTCCTTTGAATCAATTTCTATCTATGCACATAGTCTAAAAAATAATCCAAACAATATTAAAAAAATAATACTAGGAAAATATTTTTAATTATTGTTAATTTATTATGATAGGTGGATTAACATATCCATCAATTTTGTGGCTATGTGGATATTAAAAGATGATTTTAGTGAATAAATATATAAAAATTAATCTTGAATACATATCATTTGGAGAAAAAAGATGATATTGTGTTATAAATTTATTAAACGATGAAATTATACATGTTAATTAAGTATATTTAATTATGTTTTCTCCCTATATTGTGAAAAAAAATCATTCAACATTAAGAGAGGTCTCTTGAAAAATAAACTTAACATATAAGAATCATTTAAATGATATAAATGAAAATTTTCACACATATTTTATTGGTGGCATTGTTATCATAGAATTCCGCTTGAACTCATTATGTATCACTCTATAATAGCCCATGTGAATAAGATTTCCCTTCCAAATCCATCTTTTAATTTCCCACCAGTGTTCTCCCTATATTGAATAGTTCTTATAAAAATTTTCAGGTGACAATTACGCTTCTTAATCTTCCTTTTAATGGATTTTTTAATGATTTAAAATGTATAATGTGTATTTTAATGTTTTAATTCCAAAAAATAATCCTTTTATAAATAGGAAAAAAAATTATAGAAAAATTCAATTTAAGGAGGATATGATGTAACATACCCAGATTTTATGAAAAATATTTTTCAAATGAATTTAAATACATTGATAACTTGTGTTACAAAAAATGAAGAGCATATATTTTGTTGTTCATAACACCATGATTATCTTTTATTTCTTGTAACAATGTGTTTCTTTGGTAACATATTTTATACACAAGGATGAGGCTTACCAGACCACAACATACATTTAATATTATTATTTAACATATCACCTATCCATTAGAATCGAAATAATTTATTTAATTAACATTATTATGAAAATTTGTTTTAAAAATGTATATATAATTATTTATTTTCATGCCAATTAATTAAAAATGAAATTAAAACCTAATTTAATATAAAGGATTCCATTTTATGGAAAACTATTAGTATGTTCAGAAAGGATTTTATCTTAATTAAGTAATTCAATAAATATTATTGAATTATATTAATAAAAATTATATATAACATAATGTATATTTTTTTAAATTCATCCATTAAGTATTATAGGAATAAACTAATATAAAATAAAATTTTAAGCAATGATAATAATTTTTTCTAATATGCATTTTTGCATCCTTTTAATGGTAGTTTGTTAAACTAAGTTTTATCACATTTATAAATTCTATTTGAAAAAATAAAAATTTTCATGGGAAGGTAAATTTCTATATTAAATTAATGTAAATTTATGGAATATTTTAAAAAATAGGCAATTTTTAATGAATATTGAAAGAAACTAAATTCAAATTGAAATCTATCATTTATTCAAAATAATTCATAACGATAAATTGTATTATTAAATGGTTTTAAAGACAATATAGTTTAAATAAAATCTATTAAGAAAATATAGGTCATTGGAATCGATTTCATATTGAGATTTTAATTCAAAACATCATGAAATTTTGATATTTTTTCACTTTAAAAACCCTGTTTCCACGTATCGTTTGTCAGATTAATATCAAATCATGCCATTCTATTTATGTGAATTAAATTTTGGAAAACATGATTCCATATTTTGAATTATAATAATTAATAATAACTAATAATTCAAAAATTAATTTTTTCCAAAGTGATCAGTTAAATATATTTAAATTAATTTCTATTATTAAGAAACTCCAACACTGTAAAGACCCGTAAAATTCAAGGGAAATTTTTTCTTAATTTTCTTTAGAATTTTACAAAAGCGCGGTTTCTGACGGCACCTGATTCCGAGGCCCGGAGTGCCCGGAATTAATTTCCGAAGTTTGGCTCGGGTACGTTCAGTGAACGAACGAGCGGGATTTCCTAACTTTTGATCCGGTGCTTGGAATTGAAATATGAGGACACCGATGAACTCGTAGCGCCGATATTCGCTTAAGGAGACCTTTTCCGAAGTTGCGTTTACACGAGGGGAGTTGTAAAAATAAAATTGTGAATGTTAAAATAAAAATTTAACTTCAATTTTTATTTTTATCTTCCTTAAGTGTTTTTATCCTTTGGGTGGAAGTTGGGTGACAACCCAACTTCCCTTGGGAGGTTAAGAGGGTTGTGGGGCCCACACGAACCCCACCCCTTCATATCCTCTAACCCTCCCCCCCCAACTCACAATTAATGATGTAAACTTAGGTTATAACTTATGTCTTTAATAAGTGAGTTTAATTAATGTTTTGAAAGTCAAACTCTTGAATTTCAAAGGTTGGTGTTGTGTTAATAAATTAAGTATGAGCTTAATTTATTATTTTTGGTGAGTCCCTTTATTTCTTGAGAGGATTTGAGGGCTTTCCCTTCTTCTTCAAACTTTGACGAAGAACACGAAGAACTTCTTCGCCGAAGAACACGGTTCTTCCGCGACGCCAAATCCGCGACGTGACGTTCTTCTTCCGCATCATCTCTTCCGCGACGGTTTTCCGCGACGAACGCCATCGACAATGACTCTTCCTCCGACGTCAAAGGAATCGACACCGATATTCCTCGACTACGTCAACGTGCGACTATCGAGGTAGGGGTTCTTGAGTTCGTTGTTTTCTTTATTATTTGACTTTCCTCAAGACTTGACGAAGAACGCTCAAGTTCCGACGAAGAACGCCGCTCCGCTCTTCTTCGTCTTCCGTGTCAACGAGAGAGAACACCGCTTCTTCCTCGGACAACCTTCGTCGGCGTACGAGGTTTCGCCAACGACGTGTCTCTTCGGACGCATTTCTTCGTCATCGGATTTGACGAACGGCTACCGCGACGCCCGACCTCCGCGACGTCGTCTTCCGCGGAACGTTGAAAATCTTCGAACCTTATACCAAGGTAGGGGTTGTTAATTCAATATTTATTTATTTCGTTCTTGATCGTGGATCTAGCACGTCTAACGTGAGACACTTGATTATTTTATAGTTGCGTTATTATTTTAACGTGAGGGGGGCCGGACCGCATGAACACGGCCGAATCCCCCTCCATCGTTCTTGTTTATTCTTGTGGGTGGAAGCAAGTGGCGTGGTGCCGTCGCACCACGCGGATGATCGTGCAAATATTTTACGCGGCGCCGTCGCGCCACGCCAAGGAAGAATCTTCAAGAACGCGACGCCGTCGCGCCGCGTTGAAAGAAAGGCACGGCGAAGGGGCGCGGTGCCGTCGCACCGCGCCGGACGACGAACACCGCGGCCGGTTCCGGGCCGCGGCGGGACGAGAAGACCGTGGCCGGTTCCGGGCCGCGGCGGAAAGAGAAGACCGGCGGCCGGGCCGCCGGCGTCGGAAGCCGAAGGAGGGGACCGGAAATTCCGGTCCCGTTTGAGAAAACCGGTCGGCCAGCTGGCCGGCCGGATGTCTTTAAATCCGGGGGAATTAATCCCCCGGCCTTCACTTAAAACCCCCCTCTTTATGAGGGGGGAGCGTATCCCTTGGGGGGGGGGGCAGGAGGCCCCCCGTGTTTTTTCATGAAGCGGGCCCCCAGGAGGGGGGTCGTTGTTTGACAAAGCGGCGTGGCATAGCCGCGCAACCACTCCAAGAAACGGGGGCTTGATTGCCCCCGCGTGCGGCCTCATCGCGGCGACAGCCGCCGTGGCTCCCCGCGCCGCCGTACCGCCGCGCGCCGCCGCGCCGCCCCAGGGGGGGGTCGGGCCGGGTCGGCCCGGACCCGGACCCCCCCGTTTCGAACCAGAATCGGTTTTTGGGCCATATCTTGAGCCTCGGACCTCCGAATGACGAACCGTCTGCGGCAACGCAATCCTTGGATCGAGACGGTCGTTTTGGTATATCGCACTCAAGGTTTCGGATTACTTTGAGTTCGGCCGGGTTGGTTCGTTCACGAAACCAACCGGGCCTTCGGAGCGGAAACGCTCATATCTCGAGCTACAAACGTCCGATTGACGCGCCGTCAGTCGCGATGTGTTCCTCTTAGTGAGACGGATCTTTTGGCATACTCCGCCCGAGGTTTGGACGCAGGTGGAGTACGGTCGGGTTGGTTTAGCCTTAAAAACCAACCGGGCCCCGGAGACGAAAAATGCCAATAACTCTCAGACCGGGCGTCCGATCGACGCGCCGTCTGTTGCGTTGAGTTCTTGTTGACGATACGGAACTTTTGGATACATCAACTCCGGTCTTCGTGACAGTTGATGTATCAGCCTCTCGGCTCGTGGAGCGGACCCTCCGAACGAGCTTGCTGTGTGCAGGAACCCTAGTGCTGGCTGCGACTGACTGCTACTACTACTGCTACGACAGCTACTGTGACTGCGACGACGACAGTACAGAGATCCTGTGTGGTTTCGACGACGACGACTTCAGCACTCAGCGATCCTACGTGGAACAGTGCTACCGAACCTGTGTGAGCTGAATCTTACCTTGAGCGGTGGAGCGCTTGGGTGTAGCGGCGGACCCGTGGTACTTGACAGTGGTGGTGCGCATGGATGCAGCAGCAGACCCTTGGCGGTGGAGCGCTTGGTTGTAGCGGCGGACCCGCGATACTCTACGGAGTGTGTGCGCTTGGTTGTAGCGACAGACCCGCGACGGTGGAGACGTGCGTGCAGAGTACGGAGACCGTGTAGATGACTGAGACCTGACGACTGCTTGACCGACTCGACATGGAGTGAGTCGACTAGCCCAGTGGACGGAGCGCCCGGTATTTGGCGGCAGACCCACGGCGGACGGAGCGCCTGGTAGTTGGCAGCAAACCCGCGGTACTCGACAGGAGGAGTACCTCATTAGGCTATTTGGGTGAGCGCCCAGTAGTTGGCAGCAGACCCTCAGCGGACGGAGCGCCCAGTAGTTGGCAGCAGACCCGCATTACTCGACAGGAGGAGTACCTCAGCAGTCATAGGTTAGTGAGCAGTACCTCGGAGTCGTGACAGGACTACTGCACACTTCAGAGACGGGGCTCTTCAGCAGCTACGGTTTCGATAATGAAAATCCTGGTTTGAGCTGAGTCAATGATCTTTGTGTTTCCTCATGATTGAGATGGGTCGCTTGATAACTTAGGTATATGTATGGGCATATACCTGGGTAATAGTTATCCGTTGATTTCATAAACTTGTTATAAACTGTGTGAACTTGTACTGTTATCCTGTGTGGATTTACTGTTTACTCTTCTTGTGGATTGGGTTGTTCTTGGGCTCGGTGTTGGAGCCGAACGGAAATTGGTGACATAGGTATATGTATGGGCATATACCTAATCAATACTGGATGTTACTTTGTGATTGTATCTTCTTGTGGATTATCCTTTGTGGATTTCAGGAGACCTTCGGGGGGTCTCGGGGTCCCTACTGAGTATCTTATACTCACCCCTGCACGGGCTATGCCCGCACTTCGTTGTGTTGGTTGCAGACGACGGACAGCGCTGACTGCGGTTGAGGCTTACGGAGTAGGTCGGTACCCGGAGGAGGACCACTGAGCGGGACGTGCTCGGAGCAGACAGTTGGACCTGAGGAGTTGTGGAGCTATCTGTACCTACCCTTCAGGTAGGATCTGTGGTGGACGATCCAGGAGCTGAGCCATCTGTACCTACCCTTCAGGTAGGAATCGAGGAGGACGTTCCAGGAGCCGCTTGTATTTTCAGTTGTTGTTTTCCCTTTCGAGTTGTACTTTACTTTCAGTTGGGCTTGTATTCCGGCCCCCTTTACTTTTCTGCACTTGTAGTTACTTTCCGCTTGCTGACTCTGTGGTGGTTGTTACTTATAAAGGCAATGCCTTCCCTTTTTACTGGGATTTTACGCCTTGGTGCTAGTCGCCAGCCCCTGGCCTATGGAAGGCGGGCTTGGGGTAGTCACGGCACGGGCCCCGAGGGCGGGTCGTGACAAACACATATAATATTTAGTTATAATAATTGTAAAATAAATGAAAAATATTAAATGTGATATAAATTTCTGGAATTTTACCTGTATATTAAGTTTTTATATGAATATATCCAAATACACATCTATGAACATAATTTCTTCCATTATATTATCATCTTAAAATTTTTTAAATGAAAAATAAATAAATAATTTAAAAAATTATATTATTGATATTTTATAATAAAATATATTTTATTAAATGATTTAACATTAATAAAAAACTTATCTTGAATACAGTTATTTAAAAATGATATTGAATATAAAATATATTCCGTTACTAGAATAATTGAATTTTTATAATAAATGTATTGACCCCTGAATAGTTAAAACGTTTTGGGAATGGTTATAGTTAAAGCAACATTTTTGCGAGTAACATGGACATTTGTTATATTTAATTTTCTACACACATATTATTTTTCTGATATACTTGTGTTAAGATATTTATTATGATTGGGTTTAAATTTTTTGAATCATTCTTAATGGATAGATTACATAACATAAAAAACTAGTTACATTAATGGAAATAAATAATGAAACATTAAAGAAAAATATGTATTATGTATAAAAATGATTAAAATTTGATTTATTTTGTTTTGTGGAGGTGTTTATCAACAAAAAAATACATACCCTAAAATATTATTCAGTTTTAGAAGAACATGAGGTATACAACAACTCCCAATAATAAATAATTTTATAATTTACAAGAATAATACTCTTCACTAACTATAAAATTGCACCTACTATGCCAAAACATGAACACATATGAAGCATTATTTCTTATCGATACCCTACCCAAATAACTATCAATATATATCATTTAATCATTGAAACCTATCTTTTTGATTAATTCAAACTAAGGATGTTCTTCAGTGGAAACCAAAAGGAATTACATGAATAAGAGGTAATGATCATCAATGAGCACATTGGTTTTTTCTCCACCCCTTAAATTCATCTTATAACATATTTATATAATTACCACATTATCCTCAATATAAATATATTATATAAATTTGATGCAATGAAAAATACCCACATAAACTTCTCATTATTGTTAAATAATTAACATATGATTTTATTTCATATGATAATAGGCTTGTATTATGAATCACACTCATGGTAAGGGGTTTTTATCATCTCGCCTTTATTTTTATGAGATGCATGCCATATTCGCCACTTATTTTGATTATGTATATAATTACAATGATTGAATTAAATGATTATTATAATTAAATATATAAGGGATTTATATATCTGTTTTATTATCTATATTTCATGTGGTTTTCAGTTTCAAATATACCAAAGTGGTAATGGATATTTGTCAAAAAATCATTTTGTTGAGACATATATCATATTATGAATCTAAATTATTTTATGATGGGTATATACATCCCCTTCATAATATATTTGGAAAATTTATCTATTCTAACTATAATTAAATTTTCTATTAATTTTATCTTTTATTGGGATCCCAATACCATGATACCAATTTTCAAATTCTTTTATTTCAATCTCATTGTTTACCTGGATTGTGTATAAATAATTAAAAAATGTTTAAATATTAAAATACTAATGACATTTGTTATTCTATATTTATTAATGATATATTCTAATAATTGTACAATTATTCCACTATTTGGTACTTATAATGTTATAGGAAGTGTTTTTATGAAAATCTATCTTTATTTCACTCCTTGGAAATAAATATACTTTATTCCAAAACTCATTTATCTAAAATTATTTTTAAAAATATTTTGAAAAAGTTTATTCAAAGAAAAAAATTATATTTCCTTCAATAAAACTGATTATTTCTTTTAAAAATTTATCCATTATAATAATTTAATATAATTTTAAAAGAAAAATATTTTAAGAATAGTTAATGTTTTGAAAAGATTTATTCTAAATGAAAAGAATATTTTCCAAAAAATGTTAATTATATCTAAATTATATTTTAATATAAATACATAGATTACTATTTTTTTACTGTTCCTCCCTAGAGGATATTTTAAATTGATATCATACTCCTTTTTCACTAGATTAATTTATATTTCTACAAATAGATTTTTGTGGAACCCATTTTTGTTTCATTTAATAATCACGTTTCAAAGATATTTTTAGGGAACCCTTTTATTTTCCATTGGATAACAATGATTCAATTATTATTTATTTAAATTTTATTATCCTTGAGTTAATGATTTTATGAAAGGTATAAATTTTCTTCGAATGAGTTTATGATTAAATGAAATATTTTATGTGTCTTGAATATGTAATGGTACATGTATGTTATATCGGTGGTTGAGTTTTAAATCAATGAGCACTAAAAAAATGATAAACTAAATTTGGGTGGTTCTATGATATACTAGGGATGGGTCCGTCCATGATATCCCTAAAATTCATTGGGCCTGGAATTAAACCTTATGGTTTTTCCATTTATAAGAGTGATTTGAAGAGTTAAGTTAATTTTATGTCCCTAGTTATGAACATGTAATATTTATGCATGATATGGGTTTATAATCCTAATCATTATTGAGATTTATATAACATGGAATATGATTATTAATATTGATGACACTTTCCTTTTCAATGATTTCATATCTAATGATCCACAAATTTATGGGTATGAGTTCCTTTATGATTAGATTATGCACTTTGACTATATCATTATACCCTTGTGAATTATTATTGGCATTTATTTCATTCAATTGTTAATGATTAAATTTACCCATATGTAGTATTTGAGTTCACAATTATTTTGTTTCCTTTCCCCCAGGTTGAAATAATGAGTTTAATGATTTAGATCTATAAAGGATTTCATAATGATGATCTTGATGTACTAATGTGGAATACAAAATGATATTTGAAATGGTACAAATGTATTTGTGGAAAAATGTGTATTGTATCTATTGGATTATTCCTAAGTCTATAAAACTCTAAACCTAAAAGTCTGTGGTGGTTGTTAGTGATCCAATACTCCTTTAATATTTTATAGTTTAGATAAAATGAATCTGTTTAAATTTATCAGCATAAATTTCATAAATTTAATGTTCATTATTTTAGGAAAGGATTATAGAGTGTGTGTTGTGGGACATTATACTTATCACTACATTTTGAAAATATATATAAATTTTTTTTCAGATAAGAACATTTTTCTTTTCGTTATGTTCCATAAATCCTCTCAACATCCAGGATATCATTAGTAGTTTAATGTTATTGATTGAAATAAATTTTATTCTATTCACATAAGAACCATTTACCCAAAAAAAATAAATCATCAAAACATCAATTGGACTCTTAACTGATTATTATTATTGCATATTTGAACAATATTAGATTTATGATATCATTCAAAAGTAAACATATATAGAAAATTATAAACTAATATAAATGAAAAATTATATTGAAGCCTTAAAAACACATCATTTAATTATTGAATTTAGATGTTAATCTATATTATTTTCCTCATCAAAGATAAGAACAAAATAAAATTTTAAAGGCTTAAGAGTGGACCAACTGAAGAAAACATTAATATAAATTTATATGAAAGGAATTCCCATAAAAGGTGTTAATGGCTTGATCAAATATAATATCCTACCATCTATTCAAAATATATCATGAATTAAAGTAGGAAAACACCCAAAAAACTATTTGTATAAGAGTTATTGAACAAATATTCCATTTTACAAAAACCATTGTATCAATAAGAGGATTGGAACAATGTTTTTGTATGGAAAAATAGAACCAATGAAGTCCCAAAAAGATTCTAGATGAGATTATTAATCATGTAATACATGTGAAATTATTTTGGGTATCATTCTATCTATAATAAAAATTATAATCATGGGTAATGGTATGATTTCATTGTTATTTTCCAATTTCTAGGAAAATAGTAAAACATAACTAAACCCATTTTTTATAGAATTCCCCATTTATAAATTATAAAGGGGATAAGGCCATGTTTATTTTGATAGAAATAGATTATTCTAAAATGAAGGGGTAATGAACATATAGAATTTGAGTTGTTAAAGGTATAAAGGTTCCATAGAAGGATAAATTATATTATATAATGAATTTTTTGTTCCGCACACTACTTGGTCATTTGGTCTTCATGCATTGAATATTGATATTAGAGCACCTCATTTCTAGAAAATAAATTCTAGATTCTATTAACTTCCATGAACATTATTGTTTATCCTTCTACCTCTATCCTTCATACCCCCAACACCCTACATCCCATTATCCAAAAAAAATGATGTTGTAAAACCATTATTTATTACAAATCACTACTTCTGAGAACATCTCCAATCATTTTACCTCTCATTCACAAATTCCCTTCTTCCGTGAAGCACCTAACTTCACTAACACCGCAGTGATTGATTTTCCCACACCCATATTTTACAAATTCTCGTAATTACTCTATATCCCACTCTAGCCAATGCAACTTCCCCTCAATTATATATATTATCATATTCCCAATATATATATATTTCCTTTAATACTCAAGAACCATCACCACAATTATAATACTCCTTTAGGTCAAATCAATTGTCCAACCATGCACTACCCCTCCTACTTTTCAAATTCTCGTTTGATGGTAGTGAAGTTTCATATTATAATTTTTTATTTATTGATTGTTTTTTAAAAATTTACAATGCCATTATCTTCATACTATAAATAATAAAATGGGTGTTGATTTCTATTTATTTTTGGTCGTTTACATTGAATTTCCAATTTTCATGATTATATATTTCAAATAATCCTAAATGTTATTACAAAATATGAATCAAATAATTATAGAAATTACATCCATAAGAAAGAGTTCATTAATTTAGACTCATGTATATCATAACATTACCCAAGGGATCTATAATTACATAAATTATTCCGTTTCCTAATTTTAATAATATTATTTAAGGATGATGTGGTATGTTTAATATTTATCAACTAGACATTCAAAAATGATAAAATTATTTTGAACATGATATGGCCATATTTTATCCAATGTTGTTGATCTACTTAAGGTTTTTGCCTTCTCACCAATATATCAATTTCATGTAGGTAAAAATTGTATGATTTTTTTGTAAATCCCCCTTTCACACCACATCAATATCATTATAGAATCTATACATAGAGGATAATTAGAATTTGAGAATAAAAGAGGGGAGATCTATTACATCATCAATCACAATCTTTAGAATCCTTATTATGGAGGCCCTCCTATGTGCAATAATTAAGAATGTATTGTTTTATTAGTCAATGATTCATTAAATCTAGAATATACTAGAGTGGATTCATTTTTATTTCTAATATATGTTTAGGATATAATAAGTTCATGAAACAAATAAACAACTACAATATTAAGAGAATAATCCACTCTTTTTGTATAATCCTAAGTGGAAACCTGGAAATCATATGTTGATTAATTTATTATGAACGTTTGTAACAATTACAACTAAGCACCGACCATGCACTAAAAATAATACGTTGTAACTAAAAATATAATAAAAATATGAAATTGAATGGGTCGTCACATTAGTATTCTAATGATCCATAAAATCAATAGGGGTCGTCGATGATTAATAATATAACATAAGGTTCTCAATTGGAATAGGTTTCTTAGTTTCCTCTACGATATTTTCATGCATATTTATGGATATATTTTTATTGTATAAGACAAAATTATTTACTATGGTAGATTCCACATTCTAAAAACTCATAGTCCCGTTATATGGAGTTATAAGAGTGAACCATTTATTAGTTAAGATCAATTTTCAACATACTGTACATTTTTCAATTTCATTTATAATGGAAACATCAAAATGAAATTTTATTTCTATGTATGTTAGGGGAGGTATATCCAAATATATTAAATTTATAAATGAATGATGTGATGTTTTAAAATTAAAAACAATGAGAAAGAATATTTATCTCTATTTTAATAATAACATCATAAAATAATGTAGTTTACTGACCCATTAACAAATTAGTTATTTCATATTGAAAATTCCCAGAATGCATTGTCTCATGATCCATTTTTAATTCAATTTTTTTTGAATGTATAATATAATAAATAACAAAGGATTCTATTAAATCTAATTCATCATATAAATTAAAATATTTTTTTTTGATTTCATGGAATTGAATTTGTAAAAATTAAAATCATTTTCTTATATAAAGAGACTACATTGTTTGAGGTAAATCACCCCATAAATAGAAGGCATAATTTTGAGATCTTCTGTGATTATAATAGTATGTAAATATTTCAACAAATTTTGATTTGATTCTAATTAGAGAATCCATAAAATTCAATTATATTATTATATTCCGTATTAAATTTCTAGGCTAATTCAATAATTAGATGTATGAAATATTGAACTATAGAGAACATGGGGTGCCCTATCCATTACTTAATCATCATTAGAATTACATCCACATCTACAAGATTTTATTTGACATTAAATATTCAAAATTAATTGTTCATGTTAACGATTGATCAATCATTTTTGGTAATCCCTTTGGAAATTATCCTTTAATTGAAGACATCATTGGCCTTCATAGTTTTATCAAATATTATAATTGGATTACCCTAATTGAATAGGTTCTTATGGATGCAATTGTGGCATTGATCAAGCATATTTGATTCATGATATGAAGGAGTAAAAAATATATAAAAATACCATTATTTTTATTAAATAATAGGAGTTAAAATAAAAATAATATGTAATTTTTTATTATTTATATTATTATAAATAAAAAGAAAAATAATTATAATAATATATTATTGTTTTTTACACATTGTGTATTCTATAAATGAAATATATATATATAATATACTATAGTATTTTATTTATACAATTATATTATTAAATGAAAACTATTAATGTTGATAATTATGTAATATATATATATATATTATATACTGTTGGAGAGGGGTATTGAAACTATAAATAAAATCACCCAATAACTATAATGTACCCTTTAATACTGGACAGTATAACCTCCCTATATCCCTTAATGTAAAAACCATTATTTTAGTATCATGGGGGAAATACATGTATATGTTATATAAGTAATTTTTTTAATATATTCATAACAAATTCAACTTATAAATTAATTTGAAATATATAAATTTACTATAAAATGTTGAATACTTATAATATATGAATGTATTTTTAAAGATATATAATTCATTTCAGTCTAAAATATACACAATGACACATCTAAAAAATGTCTTGAGATATATTTTATTAATATAATAATTTCATTTTCATATATTAATTAAGATATATATGTACTAAAAAAATTTATAAATATTTCTATTTTTATGTATAGAATAATTTTTAAATATGTAGATATATTAATTAATTTTTTAATAATCATGTAAATATAAATATAAATATAAATAAAATAATATATATATATTTATGTAATTTTAAAAAATATAAACACAAATCATTACTAATTGAAAGAACAATTATAGGTGAGTTGTTTTCTAAATCTGTCACATCATGTTGATTGAATATCAATTAAATTCTATTGAGTATTACTTAATATTTATTATAATAGTGGACTGATGAAGGGGGATTGTTCATTCATATTAATTTTATGGTGCTTCACTTTGGTCTCCATGGTTGATGGGATATATGGAATGTACACGGTGAATCAATTTATCAGGAATATTGAGGGATATAAGGTTATAAAACAACTCATAAATGGGAAAATTTGAATGGTGTGTTAAATAATAATATAAAATATATTAAAAGGATTTAATAGGGGTAAAAAAGATAATTTCGATTACTATCAGTTTTTTTGTCAACTTATAATATTATTTCATTATTCATTACAATTATTTTTTTTAAATATTGAAATCATTATGGGAAATAATATATTTTAAATAAAAATTAATATAGTTTTAACCATATAAAATATATCTTTAACAAGTTTTCATTATTAATAAACAATTTCTAATAACAAAGACAAAAATGAAAGAAATTATAATGACAAAGATTCTCTATTACATCCTATAATGTGTTTAGATGGCTTCAGAATCATTGAGGACAATACACCATTCTCAAATTACTATATTTTAGTACGTTATTTATGAAAAACATTTGTTGTTTTTAGATCCCTATGGATTTATAGAAATACATAAAATTAATAATTAGTAATTATTATATTATTATATAAAATGATAAAATGATAATTTAAAGATAAGTGTTTTACTCATTTTATTTAAATAGAGTTATTTATACATTTCAAATAGAGTCATGTGTATATGTATGTATAAGTTGTAAAATAAGTCAATTATTATGATTTTTTTAAGATATTAATGTGGGCACCATATTATTAATATTTATGGAAAATGTATTTATGTACAAATGGTCATAATGAGATCATGAGATATATTTATAAGTGATATTTCATGCGTATTGGATGTTTGAAGAGTTTGGTAAGTATTTCTATGTATTCTGTTAATATGAAATGAATATTTAGATAAATAATTTTTTTATGTTCTTAAAATGATGAAGTTTGTGGTTAAATAGAAAATGGAATAAAATTTCAAGGAAATACAAATCATTGATAGAATAAATTTTTATTATTATATGTTTGATACATAAAATAATATGTTATCCTCACATAACTCAAATAATAGATTGGTCATGTGAAATAAAGTATATCATTCAAAATTTACCACTTTTAGGGAAGGATAATCTTAATGTTATATACTTTATTCATAGTCTAAGGTTATTAATGTATTGTGTACTATAAGGTTTTTTAAGTTGTATAATCATGTTTCTAAATAAAATAAGTCCATGTAATTGAATATGGGTCAACATAGATGATATAAATTGTTTAAATTTTCTTAATACATGGCATGGAACTATATAAAAATATCATAAATTGAAAATTGTTAGAATATTGATTTTCAAATAATTATTTTATGGTATATAGATCCTAATAGATTCATTTATATTTTCTACGTTTTATCTTAAAACATGAACAAAAATGTTGGTCATGAATATAAAAATATGATATAATGATTACTCATATAAACTTTGAAATGGAATAGATTTAATGATTTTATTATATAGAAACGATTTAAATACATCTTCATGTTACTTTATAAGTAGTAAATATTCATTTCATTGTCATTTAATTTCAATTAGAAAAATTAACAGATAGCTCAAAAAATAATTCCAAGTTAAAAGGGAATTATATATTGTTTGAAAAAAGAATAGAATTGTTGTATTCAAATTTCATTTAAAAGTAAATAAAATGTTTTTTTGATATGGAAAACAAAATAGGGGTGGAAAAGAATCAGATAGAACATTTCTATGTCATAGAATGGTATATTTTTTGATACATTCATGGAAAAATCTAATGAGTATATTTAATCAATTAATTATGGGGGGGGTATGTCATATTTTCATGAAGACATACACCAATTTAAAATTTAAAATTTCATGGCTGAAAATAATTAAGAAAATTATTGAGTGTGTTATAAGATGTTTAATTTTTTAATATAGAATTTATGAGTAGTAATTATTTAAATGGTTTTTTCATCCTCTCCCAACACCAACATGGATTTTTTTAAATATTATAATGAAATAATGAGGGGATAATATATATAAAAATTATTTATTATATAAGAGGTGGTTTTGAATCAATTAAACAGAAAAAAATATTTCTTATATATGACACATATTCAATTAATTTTCTAACTATTTCCAATATTATGGATGTTTTTAATCCCGATGGAATCATAGATAATTTCATTATGCATAGATATATTGGATTACATCACAATTATTTATTATAATATGTAATGATATGCATACATTATTAGGGGTGAAAATATACCATCATGTTGTTTTTAATAAACATTAAACATCATAGAATATATAAGATAATATTTTTTATGTATATATTACTATGGATGATATTTGGAAGATCATTTTTCTTCAAAATAATTTTTGAACAATAACAATTATCTATATTCAATCTATATTTCTCAATTAAATTATTCATATTGATTTACATGCATTTCAACATTATATTTAATATAAACAAGAAATATGCTACTTTTTTACCTATTTTGTGGAAGGAGTCAATGAACATAATGATGAAATTATAATGTTATTTTAATAAATAGAAACTAATCAAACTCATATGTATATTCATTTTGATGACCTTTGGTGTTTATTGATAGTGAAAATGAATTTTCAATGTCCCTTAATTTTGGAATCTAAAAAGTTTTATAACAATTCAAATTTGCACCACTCTATAATATATTTCATAATATATTTCATATATAAAAAAATGATAACTTTTAAAAGAACTATATCATGTTACAAAATAGTGAACATGAAACCAGTGTAGACATTCATTGAGTAGGCTATTAATGTTTTGGATCTATTAGAAATTGTTACAAAGTGAATTTATGTTCCATTAATTAATATACTATGTAAGGACATTATCATCCAAGATGACATAAAAAATAGAATATCATATTCTTAAATAGGTTTCATAGAATTTTAATAATGATTACTAACATTACAATTATTTAATTTTTTCTTAGGTTTGAATTTTTATAGTTATTCTCTAAGGATATTTTGAAAGATGTGATGACTTATTTTGAATTATATGATAAATGATGAGAATTTATTGAGATTATTTGATACCTTTAGATATAATATTGATATTAGTTGTTAAATTTTAATTACTATATGAAATGTTTAATTTTAGATAAATTGTTATTAACTATGTGAAATTATCTTTTGAACCTAATTGATTTAAATAATGTTATATGAGAATTGTTTGAAAAATTAATTTTCCAATTTATGATTTGAAGAAATATGGTTATTCAGGATATATTAAAGGATCTATCCTATAATAAAATGTATAATAGATAGAAAATTAACTCATCTTAAATTAAAATATAAATTATATAATTAATAATTTTTAGAGGATCTATTTGAAAAATATATTGTTTTGCTGAGTCTATTTTCAACACACATATCATTTAATATTATCTTCTTAGTTTTACACTCTGTAGAATTTTATGATAGTTTATATTGTAAATAAAAACAATTGAATGTCATTGAATTAGAATAATTATCAATTTATATTGATTACATTAATGAGTATATATTATATGAATCAATGATTTTATTCACTAATATAGAAAAATATAAAAACATAATTATTAGGGTTTTATGTTTGACTCAACAATATAATGTTTTATATCATTTTTCATAAGAATGATCCACGTAGAATTCGGTACATGACACATACTAGATCGTCATTACTCATATGATTACTATATTCCCAATGTATAGAATTAAATAATGTCAGTGTTAGATATTATAAGGGTCATTAGAGACTTTGTTGACTATAACAGTAACTATTTCAGTTATAAATAGATTGGGAGAAATTTGTAATTTCTAATATAATTATTTTTCATGATAAATTCCAATATCAAAAGGTCATTCAAATTAAAATTAAAATATCATTAGAAATATAGTTCACAACCATTTATTATTATAAATAATTGATGATAGTAATCAGTGAAGCATTTTATTTGAGTAGTTATATTGATATTTGGGAAATTCTATGGTGTATATGTTATATGATGGCTCAAATTTTTTATTTTGGATATTTTACTATTAATTAATTGTTCTATTTTAAATAATATTTTTTTATATTACTATTTTTTAAAAACTAATAAAATTTGTATATGGAAAGTTTTTGAGAGAGTTTTTTATTCAAAAAAATATATTTTATATAAATTATTATTTTTATTTTTTAATAGATATAATTAGTTAATATTTAATTTAGATGATTGATTTGATTAATTATATATTGTAATGGGTTGTTTTTTAATATCACTTAAATTGAATTTTTATAAAAACTTAATCCTTATACATGGTTATAAAATGATTGGATTTTATATTTATATAGAAAAGAGTTTTTGATTATTATATATTAAAATATAATTATATTTCAACTACTAGTTATATTATTTATTTTTTAGAATTTGAGTAATATAAAATTGGTGGGGGGGAAAAGGTTATGACTCAAGAATTTTTGGATAAAAAGTATTCATATCCCATAGCTATGAATGGATATATTATATATGTGTATAATCGTTAAATTTATAAATAACTAGAATAGTGATGGGTGATTTTTTTTGGATTAAAATCCATCATTTTGAGTAATAGTTTTTTTATATGTTGAGTTTTATACACATTTTTAATGTTGATTAATTGAAAGTGTAGAATTATTCTAGATTGATACAAAAAAAGAATCATTCAATGGGTCGTATAGTCATGGGGTATAACTATATATTATTAATATATAATTTCTAATCATTGTTATATTCTTTATACTGAAATATATTTGGGGATTTGTTTATTGTACTATCATATGTTTTTGGGATTAATGTTTTAGTAATTATTATTAATCACTGATGTGTTATTATAATTTATATTTAAATCAAATTTTTAATTATTACATGTTATTGTTTTCTTTATCTTCAATAAACATTCCATAATTATTTCATTTTTATATGTTTTATAAATCATTTATTTGAATTCCATCTTTGGGATATTACTACAATGGTCTATATGGGTTTCATTGGGGAATTATTAGGTGATTATAATAAACCATACATATGTACATCCTTGGAAAAATGATAATGATTTATAATGGTGGATTTTTTGAGTTAATAAAAATATTTATCCTTTGTTAAAAAAAATAAAATAATCTTTTTATTGTGTTTAGTTTATGTGTAATTTTTATGATTCATTTGGTTTGCAGGATAAATACAAAAAATGCATAATATTAATAACATTATTAATATTATCATATATATATATATATATTCAAGGAATGGTTTTTACTATATTTAATAGAAGATGCAAAGAATGATTGAGTTCATTTTAAAGTTATAGATATTATTTTGATGTAGCTAGAACTCTTCTTGAGGAATAAAAAATATAACCATTGTTTTTATAAAATATTTCACATCATAAAATAAAATAAATACAAAATTAAAAGAATTATATAATATGTTTTTTAATTAACACTGATAATTTCATAAAAAATATCATACTATTATTTTTTATTATTATTGGTATTTTTCTGAGATATTTCCATAGAGGAACCATTGGTGAATCTAGAATTTAAAATTTTCTATGTTAACTTGATTTATTTGTTTCGTATTTATAATTTTATAGGGGATTCCATTTTTATGAATTTTGAGTTTTGTTTGGTACTTTATGTTCAAGGCCCTTTAGTGATAAGAACACAAATACTCTTCTAATCAGCTAGATTGTGGTCTTCATGGTTCATAATAGATTGTAACCCTTTTTTGGGTTTATATTATTGGGTTTCAGGGATAATAAGAAAGGATATAATGGATCATGTCAAAATAATTGCTTCTATTGTTCATAAATGTGTTCATTAATAATATCCCTAAAAGAATTATTTTTATTTTATTGTTATACTCCATAATTTCACAATTTTTTCAATGTTTATATTTATGTGTTTTTATTATTTTTTTGGTTTTGTTAATTTACAAAAAAAATCAATTGTTTATAATTTATATTAAAAATTAATTTTGATAAATAATGAATATTTCAATTTCAATTTAATTTAATATAATAAATAATAATAGATGTGAATATTATATATTGTATAATTCTAAACATATGAGTGGATGAAAATTATTGGTAATGTTTTACACTCCAATTCAACCCCACATGTTGAATTCCTGTGTATGGTAAATATAAAAAACATGATTTAGAAACCACACATTATTATATTTTTAGAATATGTTTATTTTAATTTTCCATTGGTTTTTGTAAAATATTTCATTTTCTATACATTGTTTATTTGGTTGAGAATTTTTTTAATGATGGAAATAATATATGATTAATCTATTAGAAATATTATTCAAAATAATCATATGATTTTCATGGAAATATTTATGAGTAATGGAGTTTTATAATGAAGATATATTTTTAATAATATTATATTACAGATTTAATTGTTGATAACCATAAAATTTCAAAATTACCACGTCGGATCAATTGAAATTTTCTAAGGATGAGACGATTGAGTTTTAGTGTAACAATAATGTTTAAAATACATTTTTATTCTTGATTATTATAAATATTTAAACACATATATTTTAATGTGAAACTAAAAATTTAATTTAGATTATTTTTGAGGTTACTCATTTCAATATATCATATGTTATTTAAAATGTAAGATATATTCTATTTGTATAATATTATTAATTTAATTTTTAATAATGAGTTTTTGTTTCTCATAAGGATTTTCACTTAATGATTTTTTTAAATATTTTTCACTCTATTCTTTATAAAAATCTATTATATGACTGGATGGTGTGTGATGCTATTGATATTCTTCAAATAGAATTTGACTCTAAATGTATAATTATTTTTTGTAAAAATAATTTTAAAATGATAATTCTTTAAGATTTTATTGGATATCTCGTTCAATATGAAATCAGAATAAAATATAATATTAATAAACTGAAGAGGAATAATTGAGATTCATTTACATAAATCTTAAGATGAAATTCATCTAGAGTACTAAATTATTTATATAATTTTAAAATGAGGAAATATAATAAATTTTACTATGTTAGCAATGAGGAATCTAATAAAAGTTTAAATTTTAAGTTATTAAGGAGTAATTTAAATATATAAAAAATATTAATAATTGTGAATCATCATCATAATAATAAGATGAAATGATAATGATATGTAATATCCAGATGTTACTTATTTATGTGTATTAAAATAAAAGTCATACAATACTTATTTGCATAGTATTAAAGGGGATTTAATGTGAAACAACCCGAGTTTTGAAAATAGAACACAATGTTCGACTGTTTACATGATGTGCCACATCAAGTTAAATTGAAAAGTTAAATATTATTATTTAAATGTTTCTATTACAAAATATTAGTTACAATAGAGGGAATTAATAGTTTAAATTTAATTATAAAAATAGGTTTTACACATTTTTATATAATGATTCATTTGTTAGAACATTAATTAGTAATGAAAATAAAAATAATTGAATATAAATGATATGTTTTTCGAAAAACCATTTAACTATGAATAATCATGTTTATAAAATAATGAAATAACTATTTTTTGATTATATATTAATGAAATATATTTAAATATAATCAATAGAAATTTTGAAAGTCATATTATTTATTTTTTATCCCTTATATAAGAAAAAATACAATTTTATATATGAAATGAGTATTTTAATAAAATGTAGTTTTATCAAAATTTGATAGAGAACCCATTTTAAATATTTTATTTGGAACTTTTATAAGTTATATTTGGGAAAATATATATCTTAATTGTAATTGGGACATAGGAATTTACTATTGTGTAATTTTTGATTTTTTTTCTGATTATATTCATATGTTAATGAATAGTAAAAAAATACAGCATTTTAATTGAAAATATATTTTTCATGTAACCTATTTATATAGTTATATTTTAATTTTAATTTTTTTAAAATATAATTATATTAATTTTTTATAATTTAATCCAATTTTTTTAATTGGATGGAATTTCACCTTAATATTATATATAAATGAATGTCGATCTTTAGATGGTTTATTATTTTAAATAACATGTTTTATCATTTTGAAAATGAAGACTAATTTAAATTTAATTTATACCAATTCTTGGTTTCATATTTGAAAAAATGGATTCCATATTTTTAATAATAATTTCCAAATTATTTTAATTTTCCCCTTTTATTTTGGGACATTATGAATAGTTACTTTGGTAATAAATTTTATTAACATAGTTAATGGTAGAAAAGTTAATTAAAGGTACAAATAATATTATAAAAATATAAAAATACCCTAACATATATCCCAATTTAATTGGATGAGTTTATCCCAATAATGATCACCCTTGGATAGATTTTAGGACCACGTGGAGCAACTTGGATGACATTAATGCTTTTTAAATATTATATTAAATGAACGGTCATTTTTATTATACTATAGATTTTTAAAAAAAATTATTTAACATGGAGTCATAAATGGGATCTATTCATATATTAATATTAGTTGGAAAGATAAAATTATTAAATAAATTGCGATAATTTATTTAAATTTTTAAAATTAAATAATTAAATTTATTTATGACATAAAGTTGATGTAGTAATTTCTTAATTAATTAATGAATTAAATAAAAGATTTTATAAATATGAAAATAAAAATTATTTTAAATAAATTATATAATATAATAGCTTTAGAGATATATTCGAATTTTTGGTGATTAGTTAAATAATGTTTTTCAAACTTATCTTGTTGTAATAATTTTTTTAAAATCCATCTAATGAATAGTGTCAAAATTGACACTATTGGTATTTCAAAAAATAAAATATTTTATTAAATGTTATAAAATTACAAAAAAAACTTTGATTGATACAAATGGTTAAAATAAGTCATAATATGTCCTAAATGACACTTTCTTGATATTTATATATGTAACGGAAACAAAATGACCCCACAAATCCGAAATAACCTGATATCATGATGTTATTTAATAGGTTAAAATAAGGCTCAAACATATAAATAAGGTCTAAAAATATCAAAAACATGTATGATTTTAATTAAAGTTGGATACTTGACCCAAAATCATCTTATATTTGAAATAAATTATCTCGGGACCATTTGAGACCGTAATTAAATTTATATTAATTTAAAATATTAAGAGTTTCCAAGAGTGCCCCTCCCCCTCTAATAAAATGGTACCCACTCTTCACTAGAAATGACACATCCAAATCCATATGGTTCAGATAATATCTTCCCAAAACAATTTCTATAATCCCTACACAGATTTTATAGGCCCTTGATATGGCATAATACCCTTATAAAAGGTGTAAATGTTTTCTTGAATTGAGAATAATTATAGGATAATTTTAATGTTTTAAGTTCTCAATTTTATTTCTTCATCAAGTTCATTTAAATAATATTTATCCATGTTGAAATAATAAACACAATATCATCAATATACTCAGATTTTATTTAGTAATATCATCACCATAATCAGTCTCCTATTTCATAACAAAGGAAATGAACATTTCCTTCATTTGTACGTCGGACTACCGCCCAACGAACAAATACATTTTTTTATACTTTAGACATTACCAAGACTACTTATAATGATTGAAGGAATTTTTTTAAATTATAATAATGACATATTTATCATTTTATAATAATAATATTTCAATTATCCTCTTACAGTTCATGTATATAAAAACAATAATGACATTCATGCATATGTGGGAACTATCACCTCCAAGAAGTGATGGGAATCATTTTTTTACCACATCACTTTTATGATATGTGTAAGTATATTTTAATTATTATTATGGTTTAAATTATATTATTATTATTATAAAAATATAAAATAATAAATACCATATTTTAATAATGATCAACGAAAAATAGAAGCATTACTCATGCGTACGTACTACTTACCATCTCCATGATTATAATTTGGTTCATGTTTCATAATTATAGTGGATAGTTTGATTTTAAGGTATAATTTATGTATAAATATTATAATAATTCCATTAATATTATTCGAGATATGGTGTAATTATGATTACATGGACTAGTGACATCACTCCATGTTCATTTTTTACTCAAATACCAAATATCGAAAAAATATCCTATATGAAATGAAAGAGTTATAATATTATTATATAAAGGTAATATGTTATATAAAATAAATAATAAGCTCTAAAAATTTTCTCAAACATGTAAAAATTAAAATAACTTTTTTTATTCAAGAATAATAAGAAACGTACGCGACGAATTGAAATTCATGTAAGGTAAATCTTAACTGAATTTTCATTCATTGTGTTAAAAATCAATTCCATTGGTATTGTTTTCCAAGAATTTGATTGAGTGACTTATAATTGTTTTACAGATAATATACACTTATATTGGATGAATTTATATTTTTCACACATAAATATATCATTGATTTGTCCTTCATATAATGGTATGATCTTTGTAATGTATTTCTTCTCAAACTTCTTTCATTGAGTGATATTTTGATGTTATTCAACACAATCTTCTATAAGGCGTAAAATCCACCCATTTTACCATTAATTCATTAAATGGTTTCAAAATTAATATTTTTACGAGTCATTTTACTTTCATTACCAAATGAAAAAAAATTAATATTTTTAACTAATACGACGTCAATGACTTCTCTTCTACCGTAAATTTTTTTTTAATATTTGGATTCATATATTTAAATTAATGTTTTTAAAAGGAAAACGAAATACCATATTACCCATTTGGGTATTTTGGGATTAAAAATGATTTTCTATCTAGATTTACTATTTCTATATATTCGAATAATTTCTTGCAATTTAAAATGAAATTTTATGAGTTAAATGTTGATAATTTCAATATTTTGTATAGTATGATTATAGAATGGTACTTAAAAATTTTATGGGTGGATACGTGATAAATCAAAGATGGGTGGTTACATAATAAACCAAATATGGGTGGTTCCATGATAAATAAAGGATGGGTGGTTACACTATAACTTACAATGCTTTGGGTATGGATGTTGGCCGTATTGTTATTCCATTTTGTGATATGTACGGAAGTAAGCCATATGGTTGTTCCATTTAAGTATGTTTATATCCCAAGTTATATGTATAAGTTATATGTGTCATATATGGGTTTTATGGTATTATTTTGATTTGAATTAAGGTAATCAATTATATTTTATTTATTGATGTGTAATCACTAATTCCTATAGTTGAAAATTATATCATGATGATAAACCATTCATGGCATACTAGTTTTCACAAGACTAAATTTTTTCCTTCATTATACATCCCTAAAAACTATTATTATGCTCATACCCTGTTTTGAAATTTTTTTCACATGTTTTAAATAAGAATAATGTCAGGGATGGTATCAAGAAAATTTTATGTTGTTTTGACATGAAATGAAACAATGTTTCTCTTTAGAATGTTTTTTTATGAAAACATGAGGAGTGGGTAGAAGTGACTGTTGAGTCAAAAGTTCTCTTTTGACTTCTATATCTTGTTTTGGAAATCAAAAATGTCTTTTTAATAGTTTTGACTTTATCAATAGTATCATACTAACTTTATCAATAGTATCGTACTGACTCTATAAAAAGTATTGTACTGACCTTGTCAACCGTATCGTACTGACCATGTCAATCGTATCGTACTGACTTTGTCAATCTTATCATACTGACTCTGTCAATAGTATCGTACTGACTCTGTCAATCGTATCATACTGACTCTGTCATTCGTATCGTACTGACTTTGTCAATCGTATCGTACTGACTCTGTCAATAGTATCGTACGGACTCTGTCAATTGTATCATACTGACTCTGCTATTCATACTATTATTACTTGCTTGTTTTGGTACTTAGTCAAAAAAAACATTTTTCATATTAATCATACTCTTTTTTATCACCTTCGTATATCTTGTTTAAACCAATACGATGTTGTTGAGTTAGTTACAATCTAATCAAAATGATGTCATTCTTTCTGTTTCAATATGACCGTTATAATGTCAGGTGTCCAAGTCCCTCCGCGTTTTTCGGATAAATATGACCGTTGGAGGAGATGTGACCATTGGAACCCGAGGACTATAAATAATAGGTCATTTGAAGCTGAGAGGACTGAAAACTGAGAACAAGCGTGAACGTGTGTGTACAATTGAAATAGTTTTCTTCTGTCACGTTCTAGAGAGAGACGTTGTGACTTCTCTCATGCTTTGTGTTTTGTGCGTCCGATCATTGCATCGAGTGCTTTCAAGTAATTGAAAGACAGAGGATCTGATTACCTGCAAAATCGAGGGCTGCCTGGGATAGGCAGACAGACGTACCGATCATCGTATCGAGGGTTGTTGGGGATAGGCAGACGGATGAACCGATCATCGTATCGAGGGCTTACCAAGGTGGTGGAAAGACAGACCTCTTATCCTAGGTTAAAGGATAACCATTCTCATTGTGTAAAAATAATTGTAATAATTTTACATTTCCACTGGTATTTGTATTAGAAATGAATTTTTATTGTTTACTTTCTTCATTACACTTTCAATTGTAATTTTATCAATTACAATTATTCTATTACATTTTGTATTAATAGATTATATACGCTTTATGGTAGAATCTCTCACTTGTTTTACTCTAATTATTGTATTCATCTTGAAAAAAACTACTTCACTTTTCTAATAGTATTACATTACTTCATACCTTTATATTAAATACAATTGTTCTTGTTTGAATTGTATTAGTTTAAGATCTTTTAAACTAATCTCTTTTAAGTGTTTAAACTCTATGTTTTTTAAACATTAAATTCACCCCCCCCCCCCTCTTGTATTATTCCATATAATATACATGTATCTACATATTCAATCCAACAGTTGGTATCAGAGGAGGTTTTCCCCTGATTTGTATTACTTGTTCTATTTCTTTCATATTACTATTTTTAACTACATACTACACTAACATGTGGAGTGGAAAAGATCGTGTTTCTTTAGATGTCAGGAATGAATATTGGGTCAATAGAAAATCTAATTCCTTCTAGACCACCTATCATTGATGGGAATGATTATGAGTACTGGAGAGATAGTATGAAGACTTTTGTGATCCATACTGGTGTAGACAATTTTATAATGCTTACTGGAGGTTACAAAATTCCTGACAAAGAAGTCAATACTTTCATTAACCAAGAGAAGCAAGAATATCAACTGAATTACAAGGTATGCAATACTTTATTATGCTCTATGACCAGGAATATATACAGTCAGATATCTTCATGTGAAGGAGCCAACTGTATTTGGATGAAATTTGAAGTCACACATTTTGGTACATCCAAAGTTATAGAGACAAGAAGACCAATGCTACGAGCAGAGTATCATGGATTTGTTTTTCCTTATGGAGAGCGAGTATGTAAAGTGCAACAAAGGTTTATGAAAATTGTCAACAGCTTACAATCTATGGGTGAAAAAGGCCTTGATGATGAATCTCTAGTAGATAATATTATATATATAATTCCAAATGAATGGGAGTCAAAAAGGACAGCTATTTATGAAAACAGAAATGTTTCCCAGATTACTCTTAACGAACTATTTGGAACTCTTCTATAGCACGAGACAAGAATGAAAAGAGATGTTGATTTCAATTAGAATAAGAATGGGAATAGAAGTGTAGCCTTTTCATCTAAAGCTAAAACACTTGAATGGCTTACAAGATCCAAAGCCAAGAATGTTTTTTTTATCAAAATCAAGTGATAGTGATCACCCGGATAATGAGCTAGCCAATCTTTCTCGAAGGATGAACAAGATTGTGGGAAAGAAAGACTTCCAATATAGATTCAAAAATAAATATAGGAAGGATAAGAATGGTTTATAGGTAACTTGTTATGAATGTAAGAAAGTAGTACATATAAGGCATGATTGTCCTTTACTGAAGAGGAAATACAGAAATGAGAAACACTCCAAAAGGAACAAGAAAAGGTTTTATAAGACAAAGAAAGTCATGAAGGCAAATTATACTTGGAGTGAAAGTGGTAGTGATTCTTCAGACCAATCATCAGAAGATGAGTCCTCAGGACAAAGGAATATTGGACTTATAGCCAGATTACCAATTGAAGATCATTGTCTCATGTCTAAGGTACACAATGCTGAAGCTATTACAAATGTCTCTTTAAATGCAAATTATATTTATGATAAATATTATGAATCTTCAAATGGTGAATCTTCATCATCAGAAAATGATACATTACCGTATTTTGAAGAAGTATCTAGATTTGCTAAATTACTTGAAAATGAAAATTCTAAACTCAAGAAAAAGCTTGAGAAAGCAAACTCTAGAATTTCAGTTTTAACTAAAGAAGTATCTGATCTTTCTAATGATCTTGATATGAAAACTTCTAATTTTGAAAGTATTTTAAAAACCCTTGAGAAAGTAAAATCTGATAATGATAAACTTTCTAAGGACCCAGAAACTATGATTTAAAATAAAAATGTTTTAGAGCCTAACTCTAGTTCAGAATCAAATGTTTTGTAAAATAAATACATAGTTTTAAAACTGAACTTAGAAATTTTCTCTTTAAATAAATGTTTGTCAAACTTTACTTGTGGAAAAGAAAATTTTGACAAAATGTATTCCCAAATATGGCCTTTGAGAAATCATTCTGGACTTGGATATACACATTCTAAACCTGTTTTTAGTAATAACTATTTTGTTCCACAAAAAACACCTTTTTGTTCTAAGTGCCAATGTGGTGGACACTGGAGAAGAGAATTTTTTCTCAATAAAACTCAATATTTAGGATTTCATAAAGATCATTTTGTAAAACAAATGTGGATTCCTAAAATTTTGTTATCTAACCATTCTAGATCCAAACAAGTTTGGATTCCGAAAAACTAATTGTTTATTTTTCAGGAAAATGAGAAGTGTACCAACAAAAATATTTGGTACATGGATAGTGGTTGTTCTCAACACATGACTGGAAACAAAGATCTCTTTGAAAAGGTTATCAAAACAAAAGGTGGAAAAGTTACCTTCTGAGATAATGATCATGGAAATATTTTTGGTATAGGTAATATTTTCTTTCTTAGAAAAGTTCTTATCTTAAATGTTTTGTTTGTTATAGGTCTTAGGCACAATCTCATCAGTATAAGTCAATTATGTGATGAAGGTTACCTTGTGAATTTTAGAGGTGATAAGTGTCTAGTTCACAATTCCAAGGATGAGTTCATTCTATCTACCCATATGCAAGAGAATGTATACACTATTAACATAGAAGACCTTAGGAGCCAAAATGTACCCTGCTTAAGTGCAATAGAATACCATTCATGGCTATGGCATAGAAGACTAGGACATTTTAATCTAAGAAACCTTTGTAAACTCTCATAGAAAAGACTTGTAAAGGGATTACCGGACCTTAGATATGATTCTTCAAAAGTCTGTGATCCTTGCCAAATTGGCAAGCAACATAAAACTTGCTTTAAATCAACTAATGAAGTTTCAACTTCTAATGCATTACAACTAGTGCACATGGATCTTTTTGTTCCTTCACAAACTAGAATAATTGGAGGCAAATACTATGTATTTGTTTTAGTTGATTACTTTACAAGATTCACATGGGTCTATTTTCTCACAAAGATATATGAAGCCTTTTCCTATTTCAAAACTTTTAGAGCCCAAGTTAAAAATGAGAAAAACATACCCTTGATAACTATTCATAGTGATCATGTTAGTGAATTTCAAAATTCAGAATTTGAAAAATTTTGTAGTAAGAAAGGTATTACTCACAATTTCTCAGCTCCAAGAACTCCTCAGAAAAATGGTGTTGTTGAAAAAAGAAATTGTATTCTTCATGAAATGCCTAGAACCATGGTGAGTGAATACTCAATTGCTAGGAACTTTTTGGCTGAAGCAGTTAGTACTGCCTTTTATACTATAAATCGTGTTTTAATTAGACCTTTTCTTAATAAAACACCTTATGAATTATGGACTGGCCGAAAACCTAATGTTTCATCTTCAAATTTTTTGGGTGCAAATTATTAATTCTGAATAAAAAAGGATAATCTACACAAATTCGCACCAAAATCTGATGGAGGGATCTTTCTAGGTTACTCCACAACCTCTAAGTCTTATAGAATTTTCAATAAAAAAACTTGTACTGTTGAAAAAACAATACATGTGAAATTTGATGAATCAGATCCTTTTGTTTTTAAATCATCCCAAAATATATCCTCAGATGTGTTTTCAAAAACTACTCATCAACCTATGATAGAAGTTCCTTCCGATGAGGAAAATATTCAAGAATATACTTCTGAAACATTTACCACAGAAGATTTTCTACCATATGTTGATGAATAGGTTTTACAAAACCCAAATCAATTGTTTCTTAGGAACCATCCTAGTTATAAAATCATTAGTGATGTAAATCAACCTGTAAGAAATAGAAATTCTTTATGAAATGAAATAGAACATCTTGCTTTTCTTTATCAATTTGAACCTAAAATTCCAAGTGAGGCCTTAGGCGGTGATGATTGGATCAAAGAAATGCAAGATGAACTAAATGAATTTGAGAGGAATCAAGTCTGGGCTTTAGTTGAAAGACCTAAAGAAACAACTGTAATTGGTGTAAAATGGGTTTTCAAGAACAAATGTGATGAAAATGGAATCATTGTTCGAAATAAAGAAAGACTTGTTGCTAAGAGCTATAATCAAAAACAGGGAATAGACTATGAAGAAACATATGCTCCTGTAGCTAGACTTGAATCTATTCATATTCTATTATCCTTTGCAGCATACATTAATTTCATACTTTTTCAAATGGATGTAAAATGTGATTTTCTAAATGGTTTTGTTCAAGAATAAGTTTTTGTCGAACAACCTCCTGGTTTTCAAGACCCAAAACATCCTGATCATGTTTTTAAACTTACCAAGGCTCTATATGGTCTTAAACAAGACCCTGGAGCATGGTATGATAGACTTATAGGATTTCTTTTACAAAACAAGTATACAAAAGGTACAGCATATCCAACCCTTTTTATAAAAATTTTAAACAAAAGTGTCTTGATTGTTTAAATCTATGTTGATGAAATCAAATTTGGATCAACTCAGAAATCTTTAACTGACTCTTTTGGAAATTTAATGAAGTCTGAGTTTGAAATGAGTATGATGGGGATTTAATATTCTTTTTAGGTTTTCAAATTTCTCAAAAACCATAAGAAACATATATATCCCAGCGTAATTATATTAAAGACTTACTAAAAAAGTATGGATATGACAAAAACAAAAGTATAAGAACTCCAATTGGTACCTCAAATACACTTTGGGAAACCAGTAGATCAAACAATCTTTAGAGGTATGATAGGAAGTTTTCTATACATGACAGCTAGTCGACCAGACTTAATGTTTTCTTTATGCTTATGTGCAAGATACCAATCTAATCCAAAAGAGTCTCATTTAAAATCTGGAAAGAGAATCTTTCGGTATTTAAAAGGAATTATGGATCTAGGTCTCTTTTATTCTTCTAGAAATGATTTCGTTTTAAAAAGTTTTTCAGATACTGACTTTGGTGGTTGTAGAATGGATAGAAAAAGTACATCTGGAACATGTCATTTCTTAGGAGACTCTCTAGTTTCTTGGTCCTGCAAGAAACAACACTCAGTAGCACTTTCCACTGCTGAAGCTGAATATGTAGCAGTTGGAAGTTGTTGTGCTCAAGTGTTGTGGATGCAACACACACTCACTGAATATGGATTGAGTTTCTCCAAAAATCAAATTCTATATGATAATAATAGTCCCATAGCTCTTAGTAAGAACCCAGCACATCATTCTCGTGCAAAACACGTAGATGATAGACATCACTTTCTTAGGGATCACACACAAAAATGAGATATTATTTTACAATTTATCAGAACGCAAGAAAAACTTGCTGACATTTTTACATAACCATTACCTTCCGATAGTTTTGAATTTATAAAAAATAATCTTGGAATTATTACATTAAAATAATCATTCATATCCACTTCATGTTTTAATTTTCTCCTTACAGCAAACAACTCCCTTAGAAAGGGGGAGGACATTTCTTACTATTTCTTTTCATACTATGTGTCTTTTTATCTTATGATCTTTAATTATTTTCTCTCCTGGTATATGTTTTTGTTTTATTATTTATCATATTGACAGTTTTATCATATCATTTACTTTTCTATTTATCGTATTGACAGTTTTATCGTATCATTTACTTTTCTGTTTATCATATTGATAGTTTTATCGTATCATTTCCTTTTCTGTTTATCTTATTGACAGTTTTATCGTATCATTTACTTTTCTGTTTATCGTATTGACAGTTTTATCGTATCATTTATTTTTATGTTTATCATATTGATAGTTTTATCATATCATTTACTTTTATGTTTATCATATTGACAGTTTAATTGTATCATTTACTTTATGTTTTTCGTATTGACAGATTTATTGTATTATTTACTTCATCGTATCGTCTGATCATGGTAATGAATTTCTTTTCCATTGTATCGACCGATCATGGTAAAGAATTTATTTTCCATCGTATCGACCGATCATGGTAATGAATTTCTTTTCCATCATATCGACCGATCATGGTAATGAATTTCTTTTCCATCGTATCGACCGATCATGGTAACGAGATTGTTTTCCATCGGCTTGTCATCTCATGGTAACATGATTATTTTCCATCGGCTTGTTAGCTCATGGTAACAAGATTGTTTTCAATCGTCTTGTTAGTTCATGGTAACAAGATTGTTTTCCATTGGCCTGTCAGCTCATGGTAACAAGATTTTTTTCCATCGGCTTGTCAGCTCATGGTAACAAGATTGTTTTCCATCGGCTTGTCAGTTCATGGTAATGAGATTGTTTTCCATCGGCTTGTCAGCTCATGGTAACAAGATTGTTTTCCATCGGATTTTCAGTTCATGGTAACAAGATTGTTTTCCATCGGCTTGTCAGCTCATGGTAACAAGATTGTTTTCCATCGGCTTGTCAGCTCATGGTAACAAGATTGTTTTCCATCGGCTTGTCAGTTCATGGTAATGAGATTGTTTTCCATCGGCTTGTCAGCTCATTGTAACAACCTTTTTTTCCATCATCTTGTCAGTTCATGGTAACGCGATTGTTTTCCATCGGCTTGTCAGTTCATGGTAACAAGATTGTTTTCCATCGGTTTGTTAGTTTATGGTAACGAATTTGTTTTCCATCGGTATTATGACTGATATTATTATTTTACTTTGTGCGATTGTGTTTTCTTTTGAACTCTACTAAAACCAACAATTACCTTACGTTCTCCGACAGGTACTTTCCATGTTTTTTTCTTTCGTTTTAATCCTAACCATTGATTTTTTTCCTCTAATCTTGACCGTAGATGATCAACGGTCACCCCTATATCGCCTATAAATATCCCCCCTCCCCAAACCCACATTGTTCTTTCAGGTTTTGAGGCGAAGCTCTGCTCCACTGTCTTTAAGTCAGCGAACGATCTTTCATCGGCAGCACCTACATGTCTCAGTCCTCTGCCAATACTCCCGCCAAAATGTCTTCAAAGACTTTTACAGAGAAAGACTTTTTCAGAGAAAGGTTTGTTTCAAAGGACTTTTTTGATTCATATGATTCCACTATCAGAAGAATAATTTTGTTTCAAGGATGGGAGAATTTATGTGTTGAAAGACCTTTTTCTCAATATCCGGTTCACTTTGATGAAGTTAGTCAGTTCTATAAAACCGTATCTTTCAACAAAGACATGACTATCAATTTTTCTGGGTACGATAGAAAGTTGTCTATGTCTATGAAACAAGCGGCTCATTTTCTGAATGTCCCAATAGAAGGGGATTCTTTCTGTCCATCTCATAAACTACCAGAGGAGGTCGGTACGTTTAATAGAGAAACTGCTGAGAAGTCTTTGTTTGTTATAAATGAATAGAAGAGAATAGTGGCTCATCTTTCTCTGGACAATCGGTTTATGACTTTATAGTTTCAAGGTTTTCTTATCCCAAGGAAAGGGGATAGAGAAACTCTAAAAGTTTCTGATATTTTTTATTCTTGACTATCTTGTCAATATGAGAAAAGTAAATCTCATGGGATATGTTTTTGAATCTATCGAGAATGTCAAGAAAGGAGGAATCAAGTCCTAAATGATTATGTATCCAGCCATCCTTACAAATTTTATTCTTGAAAGCATGAAGTTTTACAACATTCCTTTGAAAGGAAAGCTGATAGATCTAAAGCCATCCTAGATTGGTAAGAGTACGTTGAAAAAGTTGAATGTTTGTTTTGATCCAAATTCAAAGCTTTTTATAAGATATGTAGAAACTGAATCAGCTCAAATCCTGAGAAAGAAAAAGGAAAACAAATTATGGAAGAGATAGAAGAAGTTGAAGAGGAAGGATATTTTCTTTTAGAATTCCTTCATAGTTTGAAGAAGAGTAGAGAGGAATCTGTTCAAAAGAAGAGTGGATGTGATCAACAAACCCCTCATGCTGATCAAGCACCTTTTGAGACTTTTGAAACTCCAGATAAAACACCCCCTCAAGCAATGCAAGGTTCTCAAACTTCTCATACTGAAAAAGTTATTGTCATCAGTGAAAAAGTAGAAGAAGAATGAAGAGAGAAAGAAAAATAAAATGGAAAATAGCAATTTGTTGACTCAAGATGATCAAATGAATTGCCTTTGTATGATGATGATACTGATTCTGAACATACAATCACTATCAAGAAGAGTGATTATATTGTTCATGTTTTAAGAAGGGTTGAAAAGACCATTCCTTACTTTCCCAAGATGGAAGGGAAAATTGAATTCATTACTGACAATCAGAAAAAGATGTTTGGTTCTGTAAGAGAGTTGAGAAAGAATGTTTTGTCAGTTGAAGACAATTTGAAAGTTCTTTCTAAAACCTCGGCTACTCATAAGAAAGCTTGCAACGGGATAACCAAGGGGTCACATAAAACAGAAAGCTCAGTGAATGACCATGAGATAGCAATTGAAGATATAAGGAGGTTGTTAAATGATCTTGCGATTTCTTTCAATAAGCATGAAAAGAAACTATTGAAAGGCTGAATCAGATAACTCATAGAGCTGACTATCCTTCAGTGAAAGAATTGAAAGAGAGATTGAATGCTTTTCAGTCTGAATTCTCAAAGGTTTCATCTTTCAAGGATGAAATGGTTTTGTTGAAGATACAAAATTCTGTGTTATCCAATGATAACAAGAATCTGCAAGACAGAATTGATACCCTTGAGGAAGTGATCAGAGTCCGTGAAGAGACTATCAAGAATCAAGATTAGATTTTTGCGGACCATCAAGAGCTTCTCAGAGCTCAGGGTGATTCAATTTTCGAAGAAAAGAAAGAAATCCAAGAAGATGAAAGATGTTCTTCATGAGCTCATAAAGAAGGAAAAGTAATGAGAAAACAAATGAGTGTTGTTTTTGTTTTTATTCTTTTGAAACCTGTCTTTGTTTTGTAATTACTTTTATGATTATTTTTTTTGTCATGAAATTCTTTTCTCTAACCCTTTCAAGAAACTCAAAGTGACCCCATTCATTTTATAAACCACAAATGGGGAGAATGTTTTATAAAGGGGAGAATGTTTTACAAAGGGAGATTGATTTAATCAAATAATTTGAAACCCAGAAAAATCTATGAATACAATCCTTAGGAAAGTATACACCTATGGGGGAGTTAGTTGTATTCAAATTCATATTCAGAATAGTTTCTAATAACTCAGGGGGATATAAGTATTTCTTGTTGTCTTTAATTTCTGTGTTGTGCCTTCCAAAAAGGCAGTTATTGTTGAGTCAAAAGTTCTATTTTGACTTCTATATCTTGTTTTGGAAATCACAAATGTCTTTTTAATCGTTCTGACTTTATCAATAATATCGTATTAACTCTATCAAAAGTATTGTACTGACCTTGTCATTCGTATCGTGCTGACCTTGTCATTTGTATTGTACTGACCTTGTCAATCGTATCGTACTGACCTTGTCAATCGTGTCGTACTAACTCTATTAATCGTATCGTACTGACTTTGTCAATCGTATCGTACTGACTCTGTCAATAGTATCGTACTGACTCTGTCAATCGTATCGTACCGACTCTGTCAATCATATCGTACTGACTTTGTCAATCGTGGCGTACTGACTCTTTCAATAGTATCGTACTGACTCTGAAAATTGTATCATATTGACTCTGCTATTCATACTTTTATTACTTGCTTGTTTTGGTACATAGTCAAAAACACAAGGTTCATATTAATCCTACTCTAGTTTATCATCTTCATATATCTTGTTTTAACCAATACGATGTCTTTGAGTTAGTTAAAAACTAATCAAAACGATGTCATGCTTTCTGTTTCAATAAGACCGTTATATTGCAAGGTGTCCAAGTCCCTCCGAGTTTTTTGGAGAAATATGACCATTGGAGGAGATGTGACCATTGGAACCCGAGGCCTAAAAATAAGAGTTCATTTGAAGCTGAGAGGACTAACAACTGAGAACAAGCGTTAACGTGTGTGTACAATTGAGATACATTGCTTCTATCAATTTCTAGAGAGAGACGTTGTGACTTCTCTCATGCTTTGTGCTTTGTGCATCCGATCATTGTATCGAGGGCTTTCAAGTAATTGAAAGACAGAGGTGTCGATTACCTACAAAATCGAGGGCTGCCGGGGATAGTCAGACAGATGTACCGATCATCGTATCGAGGGTTGTCAGGGATAGGCAGACGGACGAACTGATCATTGTATCGAGGGCTTACCATGGTGGTGGTAAGACAAACCTCTTATCCTAGGTGAAAGGATAACCCTTCTCTTTGGGTCAAAAGAATTGTAATAATTTTACATTTCCGCTGCTATTTGTATTAGAAAGGAATCTGTATTGTTTACATTCTTCATTACACTTTCCATTTTAATTTTTTCAATTACAATTATTCTATTACATTTTGTATTAATATATTTTATACGATTTATGGTAGAATCTATCACTTTTTTTACTCTGATTATTGTATTCATCTTGAAAATAATTACTTCACTTTTCTAATAGTATTACATTACTTCATAACTTTATATTCAATACAATTGTGGTTGTTTGAATTGTATTATTTTAAGAACTTTTAAAATAATATCTTTAATTTTTTAAACTCTATGTTTTTTAAACATACAATTCACCCCCCTCTTGTATTGTTCCATATAATATACATATATCTACATATTCGATCCAACATTGCCCGCTTTGAAGTATTTTAGTTATTATGTATGTCTGATGACATAATTATCTAAATTTATAAACCTTAAAATATCCTTGATGAGAAATAATGTATAATTATTGAATAATGTAACGATTGTGTAATTTTTAAGGATGGGTCTGTATAGTTGTTATGAGAGATAATTTTAGATAAATTTAGAGGATTGAGTGTTATTTATGAAAAAGTGAAAAGTGGTATATAACCACAACGTCTATCATGTTAGAGAGACTCATAATTACATTAGAGAAATTGAATGAGTATTAGATAAATTATTATGTATATGTTCATTCTTATCATCCTCATAAGTTATTATATTATAATTTTGTTGACATACGCACACTAACCTTTTTGGTTTTTTTAAATGTATTGATCTGATAGGCACCAAGGTAATAATGGATGTGAAGTAAAATTCATAGGTTATATGAATAATAAATGAAATAAAATGGGATTTGTAATGTGAACACTCTTGGTTATTCCAACCCAACTATCTGGAGTCGTGATTAAAAAATTGAACCCTGGAGGTTTTTATAATGCATCATATATGAGATAAACAAATCCTTATGGAAGTTCATGTAATAATGATCTTAATGGAATATATATTCACAAAATACATGTCAATGATGGTGTATCACCCCTGGTTTGGGGTATGTAACCTTTTTTAGGAATTTTTATGTGTTTAAAGTGCATGGGATGAGTTGGGAAGAGGTTGGGAGAGTTTGGAATGGTTTTGGATGAGTTTGGAGTCTTTTCTTAGGGATCACAATTTGACAACGGTTAGTGTAAACCGTACGGATTCTCTAAGAAACCGTGCAGGGGAGACAGTAGTCTTCGCACAGCCTGTGCACGGTTTTCCAAACCGTGTGAGGAAACCGTGTGGACACTTTCTATAGAGTCAGTAGCGTGCACACGGTTAGCGCATAGTTTTCCAAACCATGCCGACAAACCATGCAGCCACATAGAAATACGGTTTTAAAACCCGGGCTCACTCGGGCTTCCCTCATTCCTCTCCACGCTTTCTCTCACTCGAGCCTCACTCAGGATTTTTAGTTCTCAAGGGTTGGAGGGGCTCTCTAACTTATTTTGGAAGGGTTTTGAAGAGTTTTCTTGGTCATTTGAAGGTGGTTTCTCCTGAGTAGGTTTCTCCTCTTGGTTTCCATTTGTTTTCCTCTATACCTACATCCCTCTCATTCATTTTTTTCTAAATCTACACTTGTTGTGTGTATATCTAGGGTTTTGGTTTCCATGGATGTTGATTTTAAGGCTACTGAATTTCATTGAAAGGGATCTAGAGAGGTTTCGGTGGTGTGTACGCCAGATTTGAGGTGTGGTTGCTTGTGGGTCGATTTCTCAGGAAACCTAAAGGTAGTTGGATTCTCTTTCGATTCCACTTGGTTAGAGATAGTGGTTTCTGGTAACAATTAATTTTGTTGGCTTTAAATTAATTGGGTTTTGATGTGTGAAGTTGGTTGGAAATAAATTTGGGGATTTTTGGGATAAAGGGGGGTTTTATGGTGAAATGCTATTGTTGTGGATTTTAAAATGGATATTTTAAAATGGGATGCTATGGTTGGTTTGTGAAATTGTTTGATAGAAATTATTTTCAATAAATTTGTTTTTTAATTGAATTGTTGTTTGGTATAGAAAATGGTTTTCAATAAATGGTTGATTTATTGATGTGGATTGAAATTTAATGGAATTGGTTGATTGCATGATTTTGTGACCTTGATGGGTTATATACTTGGTTGTGGTTGGTTGAAATGATTTGTAGAAGGGGGCGGGAACTCCCACTATAACAGGTGATGGATAGTGGTCGGAAGAACCACCATGTGGGTAGTGGTCGGGAAGTACATCTAGTTCTGAATGGATTAACGGGTTGGGCAGAATTCCCACCGTTTTGGTTGTTTTGGTGTGAATAGGTGAATGGGTTGGGAAGAAGTCCCACCGTTTGGTTTTTTGTTGTGCATTGCGTTGCTAGTTGTAAATTGATGTGCTAGTGTGAGAATGGTGAAATTACTTGTGGCATGCTTGGTTGGCTTTCCCTTGGTTTCTTGGTTTGGGTGGGATGGATTGGTAAGTTCATGTTTGGCTTATGGAAATGGTTTCACTTGTGATTTATTTTATGAAAATTGTTTTATATAAATGTGCTAATGGGTTTATCGTAGTGGCATGTGTAGGGAAGTCATTTGGAGAAATCCTAATGAGTTTTAGTACTCACCCCTTCTTTAGTACGTTAGTGTCCTTGCAGATGTTGTGTACCATGACGTGGGAAAAGGTAAGACATATCTCTCCTTTAGTTGGGCATTGTGATGTCTTGGGGGAGCTCCGAGCTTAGAGCTTGGTGTGGATATGTGGTGGTTTCATGGCTCATAGTGTTTGTTGTTTCATTTCCACTTGTACTCTGATGTGGTGTTGACATGTCTGGTTGCATTATTTTTTGGTTTTATTGTGGTACAATTTGGTTGTATTTTGGGAATGAATGCTTGAATGTTTTAGTGACATGCATCATATAGTGGTGGTTAATGGATTGTTTGGATGGTTTTGTCTTGAGGTAAAATCATTCCCCAATTTTATCGTGAATCCCTCTGCATTTATTGCCAGCCTTTGGTGTCTTGGAAACTGTGCTTAAGGGCAAGTAGCCCTCACCACCTCCTCAAGCCAATGAGGTAGGGGAGGGGTGTTAAAAGTGGTAGCAGCTTCTTCGATCCTTTGGTGTTGATCATTGTTTTTAGAGTTGACATTTGTTATGATATATTCCTTGATTTGGGATTGTATAAAGGTGTAGGAATGTCGGTACTTGGAATGTATAGCATAAAACGACATAGCTAACCCTTTTATAATGAAATTAATGTTACCAGGGAGTTGGGTACATTAGTGTTTTGGAGACACTTATAGGCATTGGAAATCTCATTGTCGTGTGTGTAAAAAATTAGATGACCATGGAATGCATGGTATAAATTACATCCCACTAGGATGCATATTTCATTGTGGTATAATGATTTATGAAGTGATACGAATGTGTGGCTTTTGAAAAAATAACTGAATTGGGATTCAAAACGGAAGGATTTGAAACATGTAAAATGGTGGTATTTTGAAGATAGTTTGGTTTTAAAAAAATGGTGAAACCTGGGAAATTTGAACTTATCAAAAGCCTTGTGCGATAGTGTTGTCGAATGTGATTTGAAATGGGATTTCATTATGTCTATAGAAGTGAGACTCATGGTTGTTTGTTTTCTATTTATAAAAATGTCACTGGGTAGGTATCGTAGAGACCAACCAGAAGTGGCCGATGAGAACATGGTTGCACCTGAGTCCTTAGGTGAACCAGAAGCTAGTGCAATGTATAGCGCAATCTTTCAAAGATGTGGAAAGTGGAAACAAAGCGGCTGAACCAAGGCATTTGGATCATGCGGTTCAGTTTCGAAAGCATAATCCCCAAATCTTTAGGGGTGATTCAGAGCCAGAGAGGGAAGAAGCATGGTTTAATAGAATGAACAAGATCATTGAATTCTTGGGAACATCATTACAGTTGAAAGTGAATATAGCCACGTATGTGTTGGAAGATCATGCCCAACAGTGGTGGGAGTTGGCGGTTAAAGTTGGAATATACTAGGGTATGATGTGGGAACCCTTTGAGGAATTTTTCAATAAATAATTCTACCCACATACTTTTATAATTCAGCATAAGAATGATTTCTTTAGTTTAAATCAAGAGTTTATGTCAGTGATAGAGAATGCAGCTACGTTTATGAACTTAGTGCAGTTTGCAGCCGAGGTGGTGGGTAGCACGTCATTGAAGGAAAGGATCATTGAAGCGGGGTTAAGGCAAGAAATCTGTTCGAAGATAGTGGTGATGTGTATAGATGATTACACAGAGATGGTGAATAGAGAATCAGTTGCTGAGCTGGATCTGTTGGCCGCTCTAGGGGGAGGAAGCGTGGTGGTACCCATGGGGAATAGTGGGAACTCTAACGCTGGGTTCAAGCGGAGGAGGGACACTTATTCCTCGGGCGGGAGTATGGCACATAATCCGATGGCAGGATCGGTGAATCATCCTCCGAAGCCCCAGAGAAAACCTGGATGTTTTCAGTGTGGTTCTATGAGCGACATCAAGTGGGATTGTACCACACAACCTCGAGCATGTCATAATTGTAAGTAGTTGGGGCATCTGCAGCGTTATTTTCGGAATTCTCTAAGGTCGGGTGCTCATGACGCTCCTTAGGTATCATAGATGTCCTGTGCTTCGATGGGACGGGGGCAACAGCTGTCACACCCCGACCTATTGTTTATATTATTTTATAATTATCTTTGACATTAAAATTTTTGTTGGGGTTCGGGTTGAGTACGGGATGAAAAACACTTGAGTCATGTTAAAAAATGTGTTTTTTTTCAGCACACGTCGTTGAGCACCCAGGCAGAGCGCGTCTTGAGTTGACATTGCTGAGCGCCCGGGCAGAGAGTGCTTTATGTTGATGTTTTTGAGTACCTGGGCAGAGTGTGTTTTGAGTTGACATTGCAGAGCACCCGGGTATAGCGCATTTTGGATACCTTGTGCGGCGCCGCATAGACATCGGCATGATCCACCTGCATTTAGAAAATTAAGATGGGTAAAGTTGTGATCTATTATGTTATTTAAAATTTTTATTACTGTTAATGATTTTATAATTATTAAAAAATTAAATGATGAATTATTAAGGTTATTAGTTCTATTATTGTTATTATCAAGTTTGTAAAAGTTACTTATTATTATTACAATTTAGATGCTAATTATTATTTGTGTTATTATTAATACAGATAAAATTTATTATTATTATCATTATTATTTACCTGTGTATTATTGTTACAATTATTATTATTATTTTCTTATTAATTTTAGGTGTAGTACATTCATTATGGGTTAATGTTAACTTTTATTTATTTATTTTCTTTTGTTTTATTTTTATTTCCATTCCTTTGTATTATTTCTCTCTAACCCTAGCGACCTCCCCTTTTCCCCCTCCTCTCGTGTCCAGGAAGCACCGCTTCCCCCAAGCTACCTCCTTCTCCCCCACAGCGCGAGGTTCCATCCACGACATTGCACCCAGACCCAGGCACCCTTCACCCCTCCTTCACACGGCTTGTACCTAGCCCCATCTGCTTTCACCCCTCCTACTTTTGGCTTCCACCTCGCCTCGACCCCCAGTCCCGACCCTGCACGCACCCAGCCTCGCCCTCCGCCTACCGACCTCACTCACCTCTGGCAACCCTCCCTACCATGGATTGACCAACAACATGCTCCCCCGATCACGGCCTCCTTTCAGCACCCCTCTAGTTTCACCTCCTGTTGTGCAAGCCTCTTGCACCATCCCGCACCACCGGCTGTGCGACCTCCGCTGGTGCCCCCCTGTCCAGCCGATCACGGCGCACCCAACCCATGCTTATGGCCCTTCTGTGATCCCTCCTTCCCCAAGCCGATATGCCCTGATTTCCTCCTACCACTTTGGTCGTGAACTCTAGCCCGACCCCTTCCTTCACCCTTATCCTTCCCCCGCATGCTTCTCCGCTCTCTATCCCTCTCCAGGCCGGCCGCGGACCTACCCCTCCACAGTGCTCTGCCCTGCTTCCCACTATAGCGTATCATATCACCTAGAAGAACCCTCCTTGCAGCAGCCCTGACTAGAACTTCAGCGCCCTACGATGTTATCTCCCTCTTTGGCAGCGATGACCCACCTTGCCTCCTCCCTTCTAGTCGTGCACCTTTTGGTTGCACGCCTCCTTACCCACAACACCCCACCCCTTCAAATATAGAGGTATTATAATCCTTGTATGATTTAATTTTATTTAGCATTAATTAATTTCATTTAGTTTTGAGTATCTATATTTTAAAAGGAATTATGTGGTATTGGGGATAATTTTATTTGGTTAATTATTTCGACTAAATTATTGATTTGGCCTAATTTTTTATTAATTTGTGTGGTGCAAAGTTTAGTTTTGAAGGAACATAGTTTTCATTTTATATATTGTAGCCCTCTCATTTGAATTAAGATGAATTTTGATGAAACCCAGTTGCGTGCTGTTTAATAGCTTTTATTTTTTTATTCTTACTGTGCAAGTAGTGCATTTTAAGATATGGTGTGTTGTGGGTGCATGTTTTATTATAAAAAGTGGTTTAGAAAATAGTGTTAATGTTGCGAGTTGTGTTTTGAAAAAAAACATGTCAAGCAGCTTATTTTTTTCTTTATTGTTCGTTGGGATTGTTTTCTATCCATGTTTATGTGTTTTTAGTTGTTGTGTGTTATTGAAGCACATTGGTGAGGTAATTCCGTGAAATTGGGGTTGTTAGCCTGCGCGTGCTTGTGCGCCCGCTCGAGGTGTGTCGCATCATCGTGTTTCAACTGTGAGTCAAGGTAGGTCCCCCACTGCACTTCCCATTAAATTTAGAATTTATTAATTACTTGATGTTTTATTAATTTCAATAAATGAGAAATAATATACGATAATTAAATTTTAAATTATTATTTTGTGTAAAAATAGCCTTTTATTTTATAACAAACACTTGAAATATTTTATCAACGAACGGACACTCATAGTGAAAGAATTACCCTTTGGATTTTTAACATAATTCAAGGAATTTCAAATATAGTTTTGGTTTAAATGATAAATGATTTCTTCTGAAGCGGGAACGATTTTATTGGGTTTTTTATGAGAAATGTGGTTTTTCATTAAAATGGGTGAAGGCCTGTTTGGCAGTTTAATAAAATAAATTATTTTGGAAAACCTACTCGGAGATGATCGTTGGTGTGCGTTGATTGCATGAGATGTATTTTATTTTTGTCCATGTCACGACCCCCTCCCACCAAAGATTCCCCTCCTGAGCTGGCAATGGTGAAAGGGAGATAATGACCCCCAAGTCCTGCCTCCAGTAGGCCCCGGGGTGGAGACTAGCACCAAGGGTATGAGTTTTCACAAATATGGGAGGCGTTACCCTTTTTATTATATAAGATCGGGAAATAGGACAATTCAACCACCAAAAAAGAAAATAAAAAGTGTATAGAAATAAACCCAAACCAATCCCACATGAATGTGTAAATAGTTCGGAAACAATGTATAAGAAAGCTCAAGTACAATAACAAAAAGAAAACAAGAGTACAGCAACTGCAACAACTCCAACTGTCCCGACTTGTAGGGTCCTGCACGACCCTGGTAGTCCTCTTGGAAACCTGAAAGTAAACGTAGGGTGAGCATACAAGTATACTCAATAGGGAAACCTAAATCTCTCGTGCACAAGTGGGGAGACATCATAATATCCCGTGAAAACAACAGAAGAAAACTAGCAAGTAATTCTATTAACCCATCCTCACCAGCCACACTCACCAAAACCCAATCACAACAGATAGTAGTATATAAGAACAATAGTATTAGGTACCCCGCATCATTTCCCACTAGTTAGCTGCTCTTCTTAACGGCGAACGTCCTGACGCTGCCACACTCTCACTGCCCGCACACACCTGGGCCTCACAAACCACACATCCCGCCCGCACACACCTGCGCCTCACAACCAGGTATCCTGCCCACACACACCTGGGCCTCACAACCACGTATCCTTCCCGCACACACCTAGGCCTCACAACCACGTATCCCGCCTGCACACACCTGGGCTTCATCTAGAAGATTCTTGGGAAACAGTAAAACCTGCCCGAAGAGTCTTGGGCTAAAACCACCCCAATCGAAACCTACCTGAAGGGTCTTAGGTGTAAGGTCGCCACAAGCCATCACAGCCTAGGAAAGAAGGAGCAGTAAGGAGCTAGTAACTAAGGGGAAAACACCCTCTCCCATGAAATGGGAGTATTCGACACTAAGTGATCAACATGGGTGGGGTGCGATAAAACACAAAAGATATAGATATATATATATATATATATATAGAAAACACTCAGACCAACCTATGGCTTCTAAATAGAGAAACTGAGCATGTGCCTCGGCACTACAACCATGAAGCATGCATACAACTAAAACCCCAACCCCATTTAGGTTTTCACATTTTAGCAGAATTTGTTTATTTAGTTCCTTAACTATTGGGAAAACAACCACAACCAACCATATCAATCGTTCATGAAACATATCCCTGCCATCCACAAATCATGTTAGGAAAACACAAGCACAACAAATCCCTTCTTATTAACCAACCAACCCATTGATTATTAATCATGTTCCATTACCATGACCCACCATTCCTTAACTCTTCCACTTTCATTTATTATTCACAACCCATAGTTCGTTCACATTCAAAACCCATCCATGCAGCCCCGCTGCCAACCACCACAACCAAAAACACACCGAAACCCATACATCATTGTCCATTTAATACCATTTATCGCAGCCCCACTGCCCATCACCATTATATCATTCACACCAACCCTTAATCAAGCCAACTATAGCCCTGCTGCTCACCCAATCCATAAAAACCCATTAAACACCCCCATCACATGCCACGTATCCAACCTGACACCCACATGTTCATTATTCCATTTTTTTCAACCGGGGTGATCAAACAAGGGTTCCAGATTTTAAATCATCCAACATTACGTGAGTGACTAAATTCCACTTTCCACAATGTTCTATTCACAAAAATGGTATAGAAAGATAAGTCAACATTTAATTGCGCAAGAAAAGGCCCCCAACGACCATGATTTTTCAGTAGGCATAAGCCTATTCAATTCACAACATAATATCACAGGATATAAATAAAGTAACCGCATTCAAAAACTTCCCATCCCCATTAAATATGCCATTTATTATCTTTATTAAACCGGTTCAAATGTGTTTAATGTAAACCAGAGGACACCCACCCCGCATGATGCACAATTTGGAGAGATGAATGTACGATCCCTACCTTAACAGGTTCTGATCACAACGTTCCCCCAGATCAACTCTAGAACACGTCCGTCAGCGTCTGTCACTTCTGTCGAGTCCCAAAAAAACCACCTCGGGTGGAAGTTGGAAAGGAAAGTCCGACGGAAGGAAAAAGGATCCAAGCTCAGAAGTTTCACCTCGTCGTTATGATCCCGTGGCTGCTGACGAATCGTAAATTGGAGCACGGACCAAGAAGTTATGGAAGAAAATGAGCCTTCGAGTCTCTTGGGAGGGCTCTGCTCAAAGGAATGGGGAGGAGTGGGGTGAGTTGAAAAGGAGGAGGGGACCCATAATTTTATAGGTGAAAAAAGAGTACACAGCGTGTACTTTTAGTACACGGTGTGTACTCAGCCATTCCACACAGTCACCACACGGCTTCCAACATAGCCTTCAACGCAGCACGCGATCGTCACACGGTTTGAGGGTAACACATACGTGGGGAGGGACTATACAGAGTGTAGTATTGGATACATGGATTGTACTCATTTTATTCACATGGAAAGGACACATCCTCAACATGGCACACGGCTGTTGACTGGTCAACACATGGGTGGAAGGTAACGTGTACGCGGGGAGGGACTACACTGCGTGTAGTTTGGGGTACACAGCGTGTACCCATTTATTTCACACGGCAAGGACAAGGCCTTGAACACAGGGTATACCCGGTGAGGGTGTACATTTCGTGTACTCACACTACATGGCGTGTAGTTTCAAAATTCTAGAAAGTGTGGGAAAAGTCCATTTTACCCTCCAGAACACTTCGTGGCCTTGTTTTTACAACATAATGGGCCGAAGAGGTCTGGGCCATTACATCAGATATCTATTAAAACATTTTCTTCCCTGAGAATTCAGAAACCAACCCAGAGGAATCCCAACAAGATACCTCTTAGGGTTCTTGTTATAACAGTTACTCAACCAACAACCCTAATCATAGGTGTTAGGAATTCCCTCTCCTATCTCAAGATATTATCCACTTTAGGGGGCACTGACTCACCTACATGGGTTTAATCGCATCTACATTAATGCGTCTCGAGTAAGGATTGGGCCTTCCCACTTCTATATATTAGGATTTTTCAACAAGCACAACCCACAACACCACACAACCAACACACTGCCCGAACATGTGGTTTGGGGAAATTCCTTCTCCTATGTGGAGATATTATCCGCTTTATTCAGCACTGACTCGCCCGCATGGGTTCAATCGCATCCTCATTAATGCGTCTTGATTAAGAGTCAGGTTTTTCCCCTTACCACACATCTAGACATGCTACACACTTTCAGAGAACAAGGAAACAAAAGGTCTCATAACCGACAAGCCAAGCATTCCATATATCAAAGGTACAGAGTATAACATCAAAACAAAGCTTAGAAGAACAAGGGAAAACACAAGTCAAAACAACTCTGGGTACTGAGCATGCATCTGGGCCTCCTTCTCCAAAGTTCTCTCCTCGAGGTTTCCATGCCTCCACAACACATGAACCAATGGAATGGTTTGTCCATAGAGCACCATTTCTTTACGATCCTCGATTCTGACTGGTCATTCCTCGAAGGTCACGTCATCTACCATATCTAACTCTCCCTATTCGATAATGTGAGAGTCTTCATGTATGTATCGATGTAGCTGGGAGATGTGGAAGATGTCATGAACCTTCTCCAACTAAGGTGGCAGGGCTGGCTGATATGCCACCTCGCCGACTCGCCTCAGCACCTCAAAAGGTCCGACGAACCTAGGTGAGAGCTTACTCCCCTTCCCGAACCTCTGCTTCCCTCGTTGAGTGGAAACCTTCAAGAACACATGGTCTCTCACGTCGAACTCCAATGGCCTCCTCCGACAATCAGCATAAGACTTCTTTTGGTCCTGAGCAACATTCATCCTCTCACGTACAAGCTGGACTTTCTCTGTGGTGCTCTGCACTACCTCTGGCCCAAGAGCACCTGTCTCACCAACCTCTACCCAACAAATGGGTGAATGACATGGTCTTCCATACAAAGACTCAAACGGTTCCATTCCAATAGTAGAGTGGAATCTATTGTTGTAGGAAAACTATACTAAAGGCAAGTGGCATACCCATGATCCTCCAAAATCCAGAACGCATGCTCGCAGCATGTCCTCCAATGTCTGGATAGTTTGATCTGTCTGCCCATCAGTCTGGGGGTGGAAAGCAGTGCTAAGGCGTAGATGGGTGCCAAAATCATGTTTTAACCCTCTCCAAACTTGTGAGGTAAACCGAGTATCCCGATCTGAGACGATAGTCTTTGGAACTCCATGCAACAGCACAACCTCGTCTACATACCTTTGTGCTAAGGTACTCATCGGTCCTGAATCCTTAATTACTAAGAAGTGAGCTGATTTCATTAGTCGATCCACCACTACCGAGATAGCATCATAACCACCCTAAGTTCTGGGTAGTCCTATGACGATGTCCATTGATATTTCATCCCACTTCTACTCAGGGACATTTAAAGGATGCAACAAACCACTGGGAACATGGTGTTCAGCCTTCACTTGCTGACACACTAGGAATTTAGCCATAAACTCTGCCACTTCCCGTTTCACCCCAGGCCACCAAAACTGATCCCTCGGGCTTTGGTACAATTTTGAAACTCCTGGATGTACCACCAAGGCTGATCTATGGAACTCACAGAGAACTCCCTCATGCATCGCCTCTGGAACAAACAACCTTACATGAAAAAGAATCTGATGTCGGCTATCCTCTGACCATCCTTCCGGAGCATTCCACTGATCGATACAATCCCGCATCACTTTTGTCTCGGAGTCCCCCCACTAAGACTCTTCCACTTGCTGCAACAAGGAGGACTGCACCGTCATCTGAAACAAACAACCTCTAACACCTTCTACCCTGGAATCCAAGTGCAAGGCAGCCAACTCTCCCATCGCTTTCCAAGCATCAGCAGATTCCTGAACCACTTCCTTATGTGAAATCATGCTCAGGGCATCAGCCACAACATTTCCCTTACCTTCAGTGTAAAAGATATCGAAGTCATAGTCTTGGAGGAACTCAACCCATCTCTGCTGCCGTAAGATCAGGTCACGCTGAGTGAAGATATAACGCAGGCTCTTGTGATATGAGAAGACCACAATGTGCTCCCCAAAGATGCAATGTCGCCACAACTTCAGTTCGAACACTACTGCTGCAATCTCTAGGTCATGGGTGGCATAGTTACGCTCGTAAGGGCATAACTGCCTAGACCCATTATAGATAACTCCCTTCTTCTACATCAGCACGAACCCCAAACCAAGGCCAGAAGCATCACAAAACACCGCATACAATAACCCTTCCTCTGGAAACCTGAGTACGGGAGCACTGACCAACTTCTCTTTTAGGTAGTTGAAAGCTTTCTGGCACTGCTCACTCCATAGGAAGACTTGGTTCTTCCTAGTCAAAGATTTCAATGGAGCAACAACTCGAGAGAAGTTCGAAATGAACCTCTGATAGTAACCTGCTAACCCCAGGAAACTAAGAACTTCTACCATGCTCTTGGGTGCTACTCAAGAAGCAACTGCCTCCACCTTCGACGGGTCCACTGACACTCCATGCTGCGACACCACGTGCCCAAGGAAGTGTACTTATTGTTTCAAGAACTTACACTTTGAAAATTTCCCATAATGCTGGTGGTGTCGAAGGACTTCCAAGACTGCCCTGAGATGCTCAACGTGCTCCTCCACTGATCTTGAGTAGATCAGGATTTCATCGATAAACACAACGACGAACCGGTCCAAAAACTCTCGGAAGACAAAGTTCATAAGTCCAATGAACATAGCTGGTGCATTCGTAACTCCAAACGGCATCACTACAAACTCGACGTTCCCATACCTACACCTGAAAGATGTCTTTGAGATGTCATTTTCCTTTACACTCAGCTGATGATATCCAAATCATAGATCAATATTAGAAAACCAACCTTCTCCCCTCAGTTGGTCGAAGAGATCATCTATCCTTGGAAGGGGGTAACGGTTCTTGACCATTACCTGGTTCAACCTTTGGTAGTATATGCATAGCCTGAGACAACCATATGCCTTCTTGACGAACAAAACTGGAGCACCCCATGGCGATACGCTGGTTTGAACAAAACCCTTCTCCATCAGATCATCAATCTGAATATGCAACTCCTGCAACTCTGAAGGTGCCATCCAATAAGGGGCCATCGAAATCGGACGGGCACCAGGCTGTAAGTCTATCCTGAACTCAAAGTCACGTCGGGGGGGGGGGGGGAGTCACAACCTCCTCGGGAAAAACATCGAGGAACTCCCCAATAACCTCTGGGACATCCATAATCACTGTATCAGCTGGAACCACTGATAACCCGTCTAAAAATAAAAGGAGAGGCTTCAAACGCCATCTTCCCACCTGATAGCTCCTCTCGCCAACAAAAGCCACACGGTTCTCATCCATGTTGGAGAACACGAACATTCTTCGGAAGTAGTCGATAACGACACTAATAGAAAACAACCAATCAATGCCTAGGATGGCATCATATGGATGCATCTGTAACAGAAGAAGGTCCCCAGTAGATCGATGTGGTCCCAACGTCAACCAACATCCCTGGAAAACAGAAGATACACTGGTATGGCCTCCAACTGGTGTACTCAGAACTAGTGGTATGGAAAGTCTCTCTACGTCTAGACCCAAGGCATGGTCTAGACTAGGTGCAACAAAAGAGTGTGAAGCTCCTGAATCGAACAAGGCAGAAACGATAGTGTTGAACAAACAAATCGTACCTTGCACCACCTCTAGTCCTGCTGGAGCTGCCAACTCTACTACGTGCAACTGTCCACACCCAGCTCCTATGCCTCTCTGATGTTGTCCACCTCCCCGACCACGCCTTGGTTGAGGTCCCTGAGGAGCACCCTGAGGTCGACCTCCTCCCGCAAAGTCTGTCCTCAGAGGAGCATGGTCCTGCTGCTGCTAGAGGGCCTCACTGGCAACTGGTGCTGCTGAGGTGGGCGCTGAACCTACCCACCTCCACCGTACTGATCTCGGGTCAGGAACCGACTCTGAATGTGCCCGAAACCTCCACAAGAAAAACACTTCGGTCCTGGGCTCATGAAAAAGGGACGAGGACCTGAAGATCTGAACTGAATCTGCTGGGGCCTGCTCCCTACTGGACTGAACCTGGAAGGTCCTGTCACAGGAGACCTGCTGCTGACTGCCTTCCCATTCGACGAACCTGGCTGGATCCCATCATGTGGTGCACCTCCTAGCGAGTGCATCCTCTCTAAAACTTCTTCCTTCTTCTGTACTTCCCTGTACATCGGAAGGGTGAAAGGGGGGGACAACATACTGGAGCGAAGGGCGAAGCGCCTCCTCCAAACGTCTCTCCCGAGACTACACATCCGGAAAGAGATTTGGAGAAAAGCGCAGGAGATCCTTGAACATGATCCCCAACTCTCGTACTGACATACTCCCCTACTAAAGGGAGAGTAAATCCTGCTACTTCTCCACCTTGATCATGGAAGAATGGAATTCCTCTCGAAATTCCTTCTCCAAGTCAGCCCACAGAACCTCTGTCTTTGTCCTCTCTCCGAGGTAGAGCGTCCACCACTAACGTGCCGCCCCTCTCAGCTGACTGATTGCTAGGGGAACCCAGTACTCCATTGGAGAACGGATCAAAGTAAAACCGATCCCTAGATTTTCAAGCCACCCCTCCGTCTCCATATCTGAAGTACTTCCCTCCTACTTATTGAGGGTATGTCGCTGGAAAGAACAGAGAGTCCTCTGCTATTGGTCATCTTCTTCCACTCGGTCAATCCTCAACTGATCGACTGCCTAAATCTGCTGGGCCTCGGCCGTCTGAGCCACTCGGGGACAACGTCCATGTGTCGTACCTGTACGGTAAACAAAGATAACCTAAGACCAAGTAGTAAGGAAATTTCTTGGGGTTTCATTTTATTTCAATTTCATTCCCATAACACCCAAATAAAGTAAAACACAATCATGATGATTCATGTACCTTCCCTAGGGTCTCTACCCTACAATCAATGTAGTCTCACTTGGTCGTTCGGTAGGATCAGATTCCTTGCATCGGATCTCGGGGGGCCCTAAAATCCCGTGTCCTAGCTGGTGTTCCCTGGCCTATGTCACGCACCATGATTAACCAACAGTGTTTCCCTACCATCCCATGCAATCCTCACTGTTCCTAACTCCAGACTCCATCCTATCTCTCAACCATTCGCTCTGATACCATTCTGTCACGACCCCCTCCCACCAAAGATTCCCCTCCTGAGCTGGCAATGGTGAAAGGGAGGTAATGACTCCCTAGACCCGCCTCGAGTAGGCCCCGGGGTGGCGACTAGCACAAAGGGTATGAGTTTTCACAAATATGGGAGGAATTACCCATTTTATTATTTAATATCGGGAAATAGGAAAAGTCAACAACCAAAAAGGATAAGAACAAGTGTATACAAATAACCCCAAACCAATCCCACATGCATGTTTAAATAGTTATGAAACAAGGTACAAGAAAGCTCAATGTACAACACCAAAAAGAAAATAAGAGTACAAAAACTGCAACAACTCCAACTTTCCCGACTAGAAGGGTCCCACACGGCCCTGGTAGTCCTCCTGGAAACCTGAAAGTAAACGTTGGATGAGCATACAAGTATACTCAGTAGGGAAACCTAAATCTCTCGTGCACAAGTGGGGAGACATCCTAATGTCCTATGAAAATAACAGAAGAGTCCTAGCAAGGAATTCTATCCACCCAACCTCACCAGCCAGACTCACCAAAACACAATCACAACAGATAGTAGTATATATGAACAAGAGTATTGGGTACCCCGGACCATTTCCCACTAGTTAGATGCTCTTCCTAACAGAGAACTTCCTGACGCAGCCAGACTCTCCCTGCCCGCACACACCTGGCCTCAAAAACCACACATCCCGCCCGCACACACCTGGGCCTCACAAACACGTATCCCACTCGCACACAACTGGGACTCACAACCACATTTTTCTCCCACACACACCTGGGCCTCACAACAATGTATCCCGCACTCACACACCTGGGCCTCATCCTGAAGATTCTTGGGAAACAGTAAAACCTGCCTGAAGAGTCTTGGGCAAAAACCACCCCAATCGAAACCTACCTGAAGGGTACTAGGTGTAAGGTCTCCTCAAGCCATCACAGCCTAAGGAAGAAGGAGCAGGAATGAGCAAGTAACTAAGGGGAAAACACCCTCTCCCATGAAATGGGAGTGTTCAGCACTAAGTACTCAACATGGGTGGGGTGAAATAAAACACAAATGATACACATATATATATATATATATATATATATAGCAAACACTCATACCAACATATGGCTTCTAAATAGAGAAACTGAGCATGTGCCTTGACACTGCTTCCACAAAGCATGCATACAACATCTACCCCATCCCCATTTAGGTTTTCACGTTTCAGCAGAATTCGTTTATTTAGCTCCTTATATACAGGGAAAACAACCGCAACCAACCATATCAATCGTTCGTGAAACATATCTTTGCCATCCACAAATCAAGTTAGGAAAACACTGGCACAACAAATCCCTTCATATTAACCAACCAACCCATTGATTATTAATCATGTTTCATTACCATGACAAACCATTCATTAACTCTTCCACTTTCATTTATTTTTCACAACCCATAGTTCGTTCACATTCAAAACCCATCCCTACAGCCCCGCTTCCGACCACCACAACCAAAAACACACCGAAACACGTACATCATTATCTCTTTAATACCATTTATCGCAGCCCCACTGCCCATCGCCAACATAGCATTACCACCAACCCACAACCAAGCCAACCGCAGCCCTACTGCTCACTCGATCCACAAAAACCCATAAAACACCCCCATCACATGCCACGTATCCAAGCCAACACCCACATGTTCATTATTCCATTTTTTTCAACCGGGGTGATCACACAAGGGTTCCAGATTTTAAATCAGCCAAATTTACGTGATTGACTAAATCTGGAACCCTTGTGTGATCCAAGCCATTTATTATCATTATTAAACCGGTTCAAATATGTTTAATGTAAACAAGAGGACACCCACCCCGCATGATGCACAATTTAGAGAGACGAAGTTATGATCCTTACCTCAACAGGTTCTGATCACAACGTTCCCCCGGATAGACTCTAGAAGACGTCCATCGGCATCCGTCACTTCTGTCAAGTCCCGGAAAAACCTCCTCGGGTGGAATTTAGAAAGGAAAGGCCAAAGGAAGGGCAATATATCCAAGCTCAGAAGTTTCGCCTCGTCGTTACGATCATGTGTCCGTAGACGGATCGTAAATCGGAGCTCACGCGAAGAAGTTATGGAATAAAATGAGCCTTCGAGTCTCCTAAGAGAGCTCTGCTCAGAGGAATGGGGAAGAGAGGGGTGAGTTGAAAAGGAGGAGGGGACCCCTCCTTTTATAGGGGAGAAAAACAAAATTACGCGGCGTGTACTTTATGGTACACGGCGTGTACTCAGCTATTCCCCACGGTGACAACGCGGCTTCCAACACGGCCTTCAACGCGGCACACGGCCATCACACGGTTTGAGGGTAACACATACATGGGGAGGGACTACATGGCATTTAGTATTGGATACACGGCGTGTACTCATTTATTTCACATGGCAAGGACATGACCTCAACATGGCACACGACCATTGACTGGTCAACACATGGGTTGAAGGTAACACGTACGTGGGGAGGGACTAAACGCCGTGTAGTATAGGGTACATGGTGTGTACCCATTTATTTCACACGGAAAGGACATGGACTTGAACATAGGGTATACCCGGCGAGGGGGTACATGGAGTGTACTCACACTACACAGCGTGTAGTTTCAAAATTCTGGAAAGTGTGGGAAAAGTCCATTTTACCCTCCAGAACACTTCGTGACCTACTTTTTGACAAAGGAATGGGCCGGAGAGGTCCGGGCCATTATAGTGAATCATGACTGGTTGACTTTCATTATTTAAGAACACCTTTTTATTGTATTTGTTGACATGGGAACCAAGAATAGTGAGTGAATCTTTAGAGAACGATTGTTGCACTAGTTTAGATTATCCACTGGCTAGTAGCCCCATAGCAGGGGAATATTGAGTTATTGCTGCTATGGGGATTAGGCCCCTAGTTTAGGCCATGTAGGGCTATGCTGAGCATTAGGGAGTTATGACGTCATCAAGTTAGGGCATTCCTTCTAGATAAGCCACATGTATGGTATGTTTCGGATTGTTCACGGTCTCTTAGGTTTAACCCATGTTTCCTTTAGTGTTTATTTTTATTTGGCAGATGATTGAGAGGTATAGTTCGGTTGTTGGCCCCTGTGTGCCACTTTTCTTTTCCATTTCCCTTAGTGAGTGTTGTGTGTGGTTTTCTCCTTTGACCAATAACTAAAATTTGGATTTCTAAATTGTTCGCAAAAGTGTTTTAAAATGCAATGCATCTGTTTCTTCCAAACACTAAACCCGTTCTTAAATTAAAAAGGGAAATGGAATGTTACTTGTTTTAGAAATGAAAGTGTGTGTGAGAACCAATATTTTATATCATTTAATTAAAACCTAGAATTAAGGAATTATTTATTTAATGGTATGTGCATTGGGAATAGAATTAGTCAGGCCTACCTACTAGGTTTTAATACTCACGCCTATAGTGTTTTCCTATTTTTAGCTTTGTTGCATGTTTGGTTCGAGCTTGCTTGTTGTGGGCGAGTGTTGGTTGTGGACTGCTGAGCGACTCTCGGAGCCGCGAGGAGTTTTTGTCAAAACCAGGTTAGGGTACTTTTTTGGTCATTAATTATTTTCAAAGTCATTTATTTACATTGTGTTATTCTACTTTTATGTTTTTTTATTTATTTTTACTGGGAGAAATCGTTCCATTTTGTCTTTTATTGATGCCCTGGTGCTTGTCGCCCGCCCAAGAGGATCCGGAATGCCTCTCGGGCCATGTCGCAGACTGGCTCGGGTGACCCATTCAGGGTCGACCCGTATTGGTTCATGAAAAAATGGTATCAGGGCAGGTCGGCTCCTTAGCGGACCTTGTTTTTTAGAGCTCCCATTTATATTTGGGGTTTTCATGGAAGAAGGAGTAAAATTGTTGGGACACGGAGCGTAGGAATGATAAGGACGTCATGAACCCTTGCTTGTTTCGAACCTCAGGTCACCATGAGATGTCTGGGTTGTTGGTATCTTTTTGGTTCCTTTGACTTGTTTTACATTGGAGAATGAAATGGGAGTCGGGCAAGTGACCTTCGTGATCTCTCATGGTCTAGAAGACATGTGGCGCCGGAGACTTTTCCCTATAATGCTCTCAGTGATGATGGTGTGACTGGCGTATGGCCGCTAACCATATTTTCATGTTTCCCATCATCACTAGTTTCCCCCAAGGGAATCGTTTGATTTTTCCATCATTCTGAAAAATGATTTGTAACGTTTTATTTTGGAGATTGTGAAAAGATGAATTTGAAATGGCAATGACCATGTTTTGATTATGTTATTTGATTTCTTGTTCCTTAGTGTTCACCCCCACGATGGTTTGATGGATCACCGAAGTGCAACTTCAGGTGGTGTAACCCTAGAAAATCTTCCAGTTGATCAACCTATAGAATATGTTCTAGAATTCTGGAATTTGAACCCTCCTCTCTTTTATGGACTAGCAGAGCCTCTTGAGGTAGTGGATCAGTTATAGAAGATTGATAGGAAGTTCAGTTTTGTTGGGTTCCTTGGGTCGTTAATGGTGATGTTGGCTACGTTTATGCTTGAAGGCCATACTTTGAAATGGTGGATGTCTGTGTATCGAAAAAATTCTCAAGATCATCTAACATGGGAGTTTTTCAAGTCATAGTTTATCCAACTACACTTCTCTGAGTTGACGAAGCTGAGGAAGAGGATGGAGTTGTGTTGTCTTGAGCAGGGCTTTGAATCAGTACAAGAATTATATCGACGTTTCATAGATCTAGTTCTGTATGATCTGTGGTTTGTTGCAAATGATCCCTGGAAGGCTCGACAATTTGAGTCTAGACTCCAACCTGAGCTGCGATCGAAAGTGGAAGAGCTAAACCTAACCACCTTTTTGGATGTTGTGGGGAAAACCTTTTTGTCTGAAGCTGGGTTAGCAGGAGGACTTGAGGTGGATAATCCTCCAGATTTGGGAAATAGTGCAGAGGATGGTGATAAGAAGAAGGAGAAGCGACCTGATGGTAGTGGTGCTAGTAGAGGAATCAAGAGGCCTCCAGACCTTCTGTCTACTTCTCCACAGTGCAATGTCGTGATTTGTCACCAGTGTGGTAGGCAGGGTCACAAGAGGCAGATGTGTTTGAGTACTCCAAGACCCTACCACACCTATGGACGTTGGTGCCACTTGCATCGATTCTACCGTGGTTTTTCCAAGAAGCGTGATGACGTTAGTTTTGTCTCGTCGAAGGTCACCTCAACCCATTAGCATGAGTAGGGAGATGTTTTTCTCTTGATGTCTTTCTTGGATGTAGTAGTCATATCTTCTAGTGGTTTGCAGTGTTTCATGTCATTTAGTTGTAATAATGGTTGTGGTTGAACAAATTTTATACTTTTATTTTATTGGAACTGTGTTTGGTGAAACTATGGTTTGTGTGTTATGTTTGGGAATTTCTGAAGCCTGGCTATGAGGCAGAAGTTTCTTCAATCATCAATACTCCAGCCATAGGCCCCGGAGTGAAGCCAGCGCGTAGTGAGGAGAACCCCAATAGTGGAAAAAAAGGTTCTTGGTTTAATATTGGTTTTTTGTGAGTCATAGGTTGTGCTCTTCTGAAGTTGTGATGTTGTTAGGGTAGCGATAATGGTAGTTTTGATACTCTATCGGTTGGGTCCTCCCCTTCCCTCCCCTACCATTGTGGTGGGATTTCTGGTCCTTGTGGAAAGTTATTAATTTCATTTGATATCCTCAGTTCTTATGGTGGGGAGATCCACAGTGGGTCTCATAGAGTTACACCGAAAATAATTTAGGGTTAGCCTGATCCATATAGTGGGGAATCCATTCGGGCCTCCTCGTGTTAGTATCAGGGTTTCGTTTCATGTTTTGTTCTGTGTTGGATGGTCTTGTGTGGAACCACATAATCTTGAGTTTGTCTTCTCGAGTAAATGTCGAGACTGGAGTACCCCCAATGGTTTCGTTGGACTAATATTATAGGGATATGTCTCAGAGGTGATTTAAGTTCGTTCATTCCTTGGTTGAGATAGATAGTTTGGGTTCTGGTTGTTGATGATTAAGGTGATCTTGTTTTAAGGATAATTTTCATGTCATGGGGGTTCGGTGTTCGTTTGGATCGATCAACTGGAAGTGTTTAAACTTTTGGGGGTGAGTGACACTTAAGGAGTTTCATCTTTGGGTATTGATCTTATCGTGGCTTTCCGGGGAAAGAAAGCATTATGGTGGGGAGAATTGTCACAACCTGACCTATCGTTTATGTTATTTTATAATTTTCTTTGACTTTTAAAATTTTTTGGGTTTCAGTTTGAGTCAGGGATAAAAACTTCTGAGTCATGTTAAAATGTGCCCGTTTTTCAACTGACGTCGTTGAGCGCCCGGGCAGAGCGCGTTTTAAGTTGACATTGCTGAGCACCCGGGCAGAGAGCGTTTTGAGTTGACATTGCTGAGCGCCCAAGCAGAGTGTGTTTTGAGTTGACGTTGCTGAGCGCCCGGGTAGAGCACCTTTTGGATACCCCATGAAGCACCGCTTAGACATCGGCACGATCCACCTACCTTCGGAAAATTAAGATGGGTAGAGTCGTGATTTATTGTGTTATTTAATATTTTTATTGCTATTAATGATTATATTATTTTTTTAAAAATAAAATGAAGAATTATTATCATTATTAGTACAATTATTATTATTATCATGTTTGTAAAAGTTATTAATTATTATTACAATTAAGATGTTTAATTATTATTTGTGTTATTACTAGTATAATTTAAATTTATTATTATTATTATTATTTACTTGTGTATTATAATTACAATTATTATTATTATTTTCTTATTAATTTTATGTGTAGTACATTTATTATGGGTTAATGTTAACTTTGTTTTATTTATTTTCTTTTGTTTTATTTTTGTTTCTATTCCTTTTTCTTATTTCTCTCTAACCCTCAAGGTAGTTAAAATCGCGATTCAACTCGTACAATCGTACGAGTTTACGGATTCAGTCAACCCCTCCGTTTCAACTCGACTGCCGATTTGTTTTTGAGCAAACTCGTCTTCAACAACAGAAACTCGGGATAAACTCGTTGATGCGCGCAGACTCGCCGCATCAAACGAGTGCGTTTTTCTAATCGAAAATTTAGGGATGATTTAAGCGAACCTGATGTGAGGCGTGCCTCTGCCTAGGGTTTCAAATTTTCATTTCCTCCCCTTTCCACATTTCCTGTCAGGCACCCTGCTCTTCTCCTCTACTCCTCAGTCAGTGTCGTTGCCCAGGGTTTCGTATTTCCATTTCTTCCCCTCTCTGCCTGCCTCGCACCGGGGTCTTCTCCTCTGCTCCTCTGGTAGTACTTCGCACGACAGAAATCAGCCACAACAGAACCTATAGGATACAACCCCTCACTCGATTTCCCCTGCACTGCATCGACTTCCCTCCTTTAATGCTGAGTTCGGCTTCGCCACTGCTTCAACTCTGCCGCGCCGCTGCTTCACTCAATCACAAGTTTTTGTGTTGTAAGCCTTAATTATGTATTTGTTGATCTGTTTTTTTTGTTTATAATTTATTTAATTCGATCTACAGTCTGAATTTTATTTTTACTACGCATGATTTTAATTTGAATTGATTATATGTCTCAATTTTATATTTTCTAATGTGAATTGTTGGTTTGAACTATTTTATTTTTTTTATTTTAATTGTTATTGGCGTGATACTAATTCGTAGTGTGATTTGAATTGGTGTAAATATATATTTCTGGTTTGTATCCTTTTGTGATTATGTAAATGTTGAAGCCAATGGTGATGATATCCAATTTGTTTAAGTGATTTCATAAATGTTGGTGCAATATGATACTATGGATCGGGTTGAAGTAGACTCTTACGTGTTTTAAAGTCGAGTCTACGAGTCGAGTTTACTGACATCCAACGAGTCTAAGTAGACTCTCGAGTTTGACTACCTTGCTAACCCTAGGGACCTCCCCTTTTCCCCCCCTCCTCTCGCATACAGGCAGCTCCGCCACCCCCTATATTCCCCCTTCTCCCCCACGGCGCGAGGTTCCATCCACAGCGTTGCACCCAGACCCAGCCACCCTTCACCCCTCCTTCATGCGGTCTATTCTCAGCACCATCCACGCTCACCCCTACTACATTCAGCTGCCACCTCACCTCGACCCCTAGTCTCAGCCCTACACGCACCCAACCTCGCCCTCTGCCTACTGACCTCACTCGCCTCCGGCCGCCCTCCATGCCATGAATTGCCCAGCAACGTGCTCCCCCGATCCCGACCTCCTGTCAGCACCCCTCCGGTTTCACCTACTTTTTTTCAATCCTCCTGCCCCGTCCGGCACCACCTACTGTGCGACCTCTGCTGGTGCCCCCTTGTCCTGCTGATCACGGCGCACCCAGCCCCTGCTCCTGGCTCTGCTGCGCTCCCTCCTTCCCCGATCCGACGTGCGCCAGTTTCCTCCTACTGCTTCGGTCACGCAACGCTAGCCCGACCCCTGCCTGCACGCTTCTCCTTCCCCTGCACGATGCTCTGATCTCTGTCCCCCACTAGGCCGGCCGCTGCCCTACCCCTTCACAACGCTCTGCCCTACTTCCCGCTATTGCGTATCCTATCACCTGACAGAACCCTCCTTGCAGCAGCCCTGACCAGAACAGAAGCACCCTCTGATTTCTACACCCGCTTTGTAAGTGACGACCCACCTTGCCTCTTCCCTTCCGGCCGTGCGCCTTTTGGTTGCTCGCCTCCCGACCCACCACACTCCACCCATTCAAATTTAGAGGTATTTGAATTCCTGTATGATTTAATTTTATTTTGTATTAATTAATTGCTTTTAGTTTTGAGTATCTATATTTTAAAAGGAATTATGTGGTATTGTGGGTAATTTTATTTGGTTAATTTTTTTTGACTAAATTATTGATTTCGCATAATTTTTGATTAATTAGAGTGGAGCGATGTTTAGTTTTGAAGGAACTTACTTTTATTTTTATATTTTGTAGCCCGCTCATGTGAATTAAGATGCACTTTGATGAAACCCAGTTGTGTGCTATTAAATACCTTTTATTATTTTATTCTTACTATGAATGTAGTGAATGTTCTGATATGGTGTGTTGCGAGTGAATGTTTTATTATAAAAATTGGTTTAGAAAATAGTGTTAATGTTGCAAGTTGTGTCTAAAAAAACATGTCAAGCTGGTTATTTTGTGCTGATTGTTCTTGGGATTGTTTTATGTCCAACTTTATGTGTTTGTAGTTGTCATGTGTTATTGCAGTGCAATGGAAAGGTAATTCACCAAAATTGTAGTAGTCAGCCAACGCATGCTTGTGCGCCCGCTCAAGGGGTGTCACATCATCGTGTTTCGACTATGAGTCAAGGTAATTCCTCCACTACACTTTCCTTTAAATTTCTAATTTATTAATTTATCGATGTTTTATTAATTTCAATAAATAAGAAATAATATAAGATAATTAATTTTTAAATGATTATTTTGTGTAAAAAGATACGTTTATTTTATACCGAACACTTGAAATATTTTCTCGACGATCGGACACTCAGTAGTGAAACGATTCCCCTTTGTCTTTTATACATAATTCACGGAATTTCAAATGTAGTTTTTTTATAAATGATAAATGATTTCTTTTGAAGCGGGATCGAGTGTTTTGGGTTTTTTCTGAGAAATGTGGTTTTTCTTTAAAAATGGCAAAGGCCTGGTTGACACTTTAATAAAATAAATTATTTTGCAAACCCCACTCAGGGGTGATGTTTGGTGTGCTTTGATTGTGTGAGATGTATTTGATGTTTGTACATCATTACTAATTTACTTTAATTGTGGACACATCCCATTTTACTATATGTGTTGACATGGGAACCTGGCATAGTGAGTGAATCTTCTAAGAACAATTACTGCACTAGTTTAGATTACGCACATGCTAGTGGCCCCATAGTAGGGTAATGCTGAGTTATTGCTGCTACGGGGATTGGGACCCTCGGTTAGGCCATGTAAGGCTATGCTGATCATTAGGGCATTATGACGTCATCGAGTTAGGGCATGCATTGAGGATGAGTCACATGTATGGTATGTTCTGGATTTTTCACGATCTCCTAGGTTCGACCCATGTTTCTTTTAGTGTTTATTTTTATATGGCGGATGATAGGGAGGAATAGTTCTGTTGCTAGCCCATGTGTGCCACTTTTCTTTTCCATTGCCCTTAGTGTGTGGTTTGCATTGTGTGTGGTTTTCCCCTTTGACCAAGAACTAAAATTTGGATTTATAAATTGTTCACAAAAGAGTTTTAAAATGTAATGCATCTGTTTCTTCCAAACACTAACCTTGTTCTTAAATTAAAAAGGGAAACAACCGGTTACTTTTTTTAGAAATGAAAGTTTGTGTGGGAACCAATATTTTATATCATTTAGTTAAAACCCAGAAATAATCAATTATCTATTTAATGGTATGTGCATTTTGAATAGAATTAGTTGGGCCTACCTACTGAGTTTTAATACTCATGCCTATAGTGTTTTCATATTTTTGGTTTTGCAGCAAGTTTGGTTCGAGCTTGCTCGCTGTGGCTGACAGTTTGTGGTGGACTGGTGAGCGACTCTCGGAGTCGCGAGGAGTTTTTGTTGAAACTAGGTTAGTGATATTTGTTGGTCATTCATTCTATTCAAAGTCATATATTTACTTTGTGTTATTCTACGTTTTTTCTGTTTTACTTATTTTTACAGTGCTAAATTGTTCCCTTTTGTCATCTATTGATGCCCTGGTGCTTGCTGCCAGCCCGAGAGGATCGAGAACGCCTCTCGGGAAATGCCACGGATCGACTCAGGTGACAGGTTCAGGGTTGACCCATGTTGCTTCGTGGAAGCAGCATACCCCTCGGTAGCAGGGTAAAGTGGGTCATGGTGATTCTTAGAATACTACGATGCCTCAGATGGGAAATAAAGAGCAGAGCATGGAAAGAAAACATGTTTTTGGAGCTAAGCAGGTTGTGGTGGATGATCAGTCGGGACCATCCACAGTGCGAGTTATTATTCTTTTAAATTCTACCTTGATGCAAGTTCTGTTTGATACAGGTTCTTCACACTATTTTATTGTTGCACGTGTGGTTGAGTTGCTGGGATTAAGGGTAGAAATGATGCCCGCAGTTTTGAACCTTCAAACTCCACTAGGTCGAAGATAGTGTTGAGCCTTCTTGTGTAGAGAATATTGTATCATTGTGGGTGAGGTTGCACTAATGTGGAATTCTTAGTGCTTAAGATGGATGGGTATGATGTAATCCTATGAATGGATTGGCTGGTGGCGTTTTAGGCCCACATTGACATTGATGCGTGATTAGGGGCTTTTACGACATACGATGGCATTAGACATCTCTTTAGAAGAGAGAGGAATAACAGGAAGGGTGCCAAGGGTTTTTTGGGCACCATTAGTGGGCATGTTACCATATCAGTTGACAGAGTTGTCGTTGGAATCTGAAGAGGGTATTGGTCAGAGTGTTCTTCCTGTAGTGGTGGATCAGTTCATGGATGTCTTTCCCGAAAATTCTCTGGGTTACCACCTATAAGAGAAGTGGAGTTTACGATTGATCTTCTTCTGGGGACCAGTCCTATCTCACTTCCATCTTATCGGATGGCACCAGCTGAATTGTGGGAATTGAAATTCCAGTTGGAAGAGTTAGAAAAAAAATCGTTTATCTGGTCTAGCACGTCTTTGTGGGTAGCACTGGTGTTGTTTGTGAAAAAGGAGTATGGAACTGTGAGGCTATGTGTTTATTATCATAGACATAAACAAGTTACGATAAATAAAAAATATCCACTTCCATGAATTGATGATTTGTTCGACCAGTTGAGGGGATCCCAGTGTTTCTCCGTGATCGACCTGAGATCAGGATATCATCAATTGTGGGTGAGGAAGGATGATATTACTGAAACAGCTTTCATAAGTAGATATGGATATTATGAATATGTGGTTATTCCCTTTGTTCAAACAATTGCGCCAGCGGTGTTCATGGAATTGATGAATCAGATATTTCAGAGATATCTGGATTCATTTGTGGTGGTGTTTGTAGATGATATTCCGGTGTCTTCAAAGACAAGGGTGGAACATGAGCAGCACTTGGTGATAGTGCTGGGGATCTTGAGGGATCATCTGTTGAATGCCAAATTGTCAAAGTGTGAATTTTTGATACAAGAAGTTCGTTTTCTTGGCAATGTTATTTCTGAAAAGAGATATTTTAGTGGATCAAGAAAATATAAAGGTTGTTATCTCGTGGAAACCACCAAAGAATGTGTTTGAGATATGGAGTTTCTCTAGTCTAGCTAGGTATTATCAGATTTTTTTTAGTAATTTTTCATGTTTGGCTTTGCCTATGACATCTTTAACAAGGAATAATGTTCCATTCTAGTGTAATGAACAGTTTCAGTAGTGTTTTGAAGAGCTAAAGAGTCTCCTTACATCAGCACCAATATTGGTTTTTCCAGAACCAGGAAAAGGGTACATGGTGTATTGTGATGCATCAGGATCAGGGTTGGGGTGCGTTCTAATGCAAGGGAATCATGTGGTTGCGTATGGATCACAGCAGGTGAGGGTGCTTGAGAAGAACTACCCAACTCATGATTTGTAATTGGAATCAGTGGTCCATGCCTTGAAAGTGTGGCGTCATCATCTCTTCGGTGAAAAATTCATGGTATATACAGATCATAAGAGCTTGAAACAAATTTTCTCACAAAGGGATTTGAACATAAAGAATTTGAGATGGATGGAATATCTCTAGATGTTTGATTTTGACATAATGTGCACTCCAGATAAGGTAAATTTGGTGGCAGATGCATTATGTAGAATATCATATGCTCAGATGGTGAAATAGGCATCAGACCAGTGGTAGTTGATGTCAGTTATAGCTGATATGTGGTTGGAATGTGAAGAACATGTTGATAGAGCGGTCTTCTTTCCAGTTTGGTTGATTCCTGACTTTGTCGGCCTAGTTAAGGAGGCACAGATATATTATTCTAAGTGTCAGACCATGGGGTTGAGTTCTAATCGTGGGGAGACCATTGAGGGTTGGAAACTAAATGGAGATTCAGTTTTGTGTTTTCAGAATCAGATGGATGTACCAATTTCTTTTCAATAGGATCTTCTTAGGGAGTATCATCATTCTAGGTGGTCTCTTCATCCTGGAATTCAAGAAATGAATAAAGCCTTGAAAGTATAGTTTTGGTGGGTTGGTATGAAAAGGAGAGTGGTTGAGTTTGTTTCGAGATGCTTGACTTGTCAGTTGGTCAAGGCAGAATATCAGAGGCTAACAGGAATGTTGCAGTCATTACCAATCCCTGTTTGGAAGTGGGAACAGATAGTGATGGATTTTGTCACAAGTCTCCCAAGAACGGTCAGAAAGCACGATGCCATTTGGGTGATAGTGGATCGGCTAATGAAGTCGGCAAATTTCATCCCAATTCGTGAATATCATACGGTGGAGGATCTGTCCAAAATCTACATACAAGAGGTGGTAAAGAATCATGAAATTCTAGTTTTGATTATATCATATAGAGATCCGAGTTTTACATCTCGTTTCAGGAAATCCTTACAGCGATCCCTTGGAACTAAGTTGACGATGACCATAACGTATCACCCTCAGACGGATGGTCAATCTGAGTGGACGATACAGACTTTGAAGGATAAGTTGTAGGCTTGTTTCATGGATTTTGGTGGCTCGTGGGACGATAACTTGTCATTGGTTGAGTTCTCGTACAATAACTATTATTAGGCATCCATACATATGGCTCCGTTTGAAGCACTGTATGGGAGGTCGTGTCGTTCTCCAATCTGTTGGGTGGAAACGGGTGAGTCCTCAATGGTTGGACCGAGCCTTGTCTAGGATACTATTGATAAGATAAATTTAATCAGCAAGAGAATGGAGATCCCTCAAATACATCAGAAATAATATCTGGAACATCGTCGGGGTCGTTGTCGTTCTTGGTGAGTGATCATGTTTTCTTGAGGATCTCTCCTAGGTTGGGGCATCATAGGTTTGGGAAGCATGGAAAGTTATCTACAAGGTATTTTGGAACTTTTGAGATTCTTGAGCATGTTGGTGAGGTGAATTATCATTTGGATTTTCCACCTAGATTCATTGTGGTGCACAATGTGTTTCATGTATCACAGTTGAAAAGTATCAGCCGGATCGGGACCATGTGATTCGACGGGATTATGTTAAGCTAGACCCGGATGATTCATTGGTGCATGTGCCAGTGCGGGTTATGGATAGGCAAGATAAATTCTAGCTTGGTAAAAGCATCATTTTAGTTCATGTTTTGTGGAAACATAGTCAAATTCAAAAGGATACATGGGAGTGGTAGATAGAAATGGTCGAGCAGCAGCCTAATCTCTTTCGGCAAAGGCCGGGTTCACTACTTTCTGGGGACAGAATGTCCAATGGTGGGGAGAATGTAGCTCCCCTAGTTTGAGGTATGTAACATTTTTTATACATTTTTATGAGTTTAATGTGAATGGGATGAGTTGGGAATAGGTTGGGAGAGTTTGGAATTGTTTTGGATAAGTTTGAAGGCTTTTCTTAAGGATCACGGTTTAGGCACTATTAGTGGAAACCGTGTGGATTCTCCAGGAAACATTGCAGGGGGAGACAGTTGGCTTTGCATGCCCTGTGCAGGGTTTTCCAAATTGTGTGAGGCAACCGTTAAGACCCTTTCTCTCGAGGCAGTAGTGTGCGCATGGTTAGCACACAATTTTCCAAATCGTGCAGACTAACCGTGCGGCCACATAAAAAATAGGGTTTTAGAACCCGTTCTCACTCGGGCATGCCTCATTCCTCTCCAAAATTTCTCCCACTCGACCCTCACTCAGTATTTTGGCTTCTCAAGGGTTATAGGGGCTCTCCCACTCATTTTGGAAGGGTTTTGTAGAGGTTTCTTGGTGGATTTAAGGTGGTTTCTTCCAGGTAAGTTTCTCCTCTTGGTTTTCTTGTGTTTTCCTCTAGATCTAAATCCCTCTCTTTCATGGTTTTCACGATCTACACTTGTTTTGTGTAGATCTAGTGTTTTGGTTTCATTGGATGTTGATTTTAAGGGTTTTGAATGTTTTGGAAAGGGATCTATATAGGTTTTGGTGGTGCGTTCGACGGATTTGAGGTGTGGTTGCTTGTGGGTTGATATCTCTGGAACCCTAAAGGTAGGTGTCTTCTCTCTCGACTCCAGTTGGTTAGAGCTAGTAGTTTTTTGTTACAATAAATTTGTTTGGATTGAAATTTATTTTGTTTTTATGTGAGAAGTTTGTTGAAAATCCATTTGGGGATTTTTCTGAAAAAATGGGGTTTTATGGTGAAATGATATTGTTGTGGATTTTAAAATGGATATTTTAAAATGGTATTATATAGTTGGTTTGTGAAAATTATTGATGTAAATGGGTTTCAATAAAGAGGTTGTTTTATTGATTTTTTTTGTATGGAAAATGGTTTTCGATAAATGGGTTATTTATTGATGTGAATTGATATGAAATAGAATTGGTGGATTGCATGATGTTGTTACCTTGATGGGTTATATGCTTGGTTGTGGTTGTTTGAAGTGTTTTGTGGAAGGGGGTGGGAAGTCTCACTATAAAAGGTTATGGATAGTTGTCGGAAGAACCACCATGTGGGTAGTGGTCGGGAAGTACCTCTAGTTGTGAATGGGTGAACGAGTTGGGCGGATGTCCCACCGTTTTGGTTGTTTTGGTGTGAATGGGTGAATGGGTTGGGCGGAAGTCCCACCATTTTTCTATTTTTTGTGAATTGCTTTGCAAGTTGGAAATTTTGGGTCTAGTGTGTGAATGATGAAATGAATTGTGGCATACTTGGTTGGCTTTCCCTTGTTTTCTTGGTTTGGGTGTGATGGCTTGGTAAGGGCATGTTTGGCTTATTGAAATAGTTTCACATTTGATTTATTTTATAGAATTTTTTTTTATATAAATGTGCTAATGATTTTATCCTAGTGGAATGTGTATGGAAGTCATTTGGTGAAATCCTGTTGAGTATTAGTACTCACCCCCTGCTTTGGCACGTTGGTGTCTTTGCAGATGTTGTGTACCGTGATGTGGGAAAAGGTAAGGCATCTCCCACCATTAGTGGTTCATTATGATGTCTTGATGGAGCTTAGAGCTTAGAGCTTGGTGTAGAGCTATGATGGTGTCATGGATCATATTTTTTGTTCTTTGGTTTCCACTTATACTTTCATGTGGTGTTGACATGTCTGGTTGTATTGTTTTTGGGTTGTATTGTGGTACAAATTGCTTGTCTTTTGGTAATGCATGCTTGAATGTTTTAGTGACATGCATCATATAGTGGTGGTTAATGGATGTTTTGGTTGTATTTGTCTTGAGGTAGAATTATTCCTTAATTTTATCTTGAATCCCTCGTCATTTATTGCCAGCCTTGGGCGTCTTGGGAACGTCGCTTAAGTCCAAGTAGCCCTCACCGCCTACTCAATCCAATGAGGTAGGGGCGGGGTGTTACATATGGGGAAGGAAAACCGTAAGTTTTTTTAAAGGGACAGGAATATGTTAGAGATGTGGCTTTGAAGGGCATAAAGCAATATCCTACCCAGGAAAATGGACGCATTTAGTTGACTCCAGGGAAGGGAATGAAGTTCTTTCAGAGTTATCAATAGAATGTTTCAAATGTGGGGAAGTATAGTCATTATTTCGGGTGTAATATATTCAATAGAATAGAGATAAAGAATAGTATTAATTAAATTATGAAAAAATGGTATACACATGTTTATATATTGATTCATTATTGAGAAAATTAAATAGAAATTAAAATAATCCAGTTGAATATAATGGCTGTGTTTTAAGAAAAACTATTTAAATATGAATATGTGTGTTCATAAAATAATAAAATCACTCTCATTTGATTATATTAGTGAAATATATTTTAAATATATTAGATTTAATTTTTAAAATTCCTATTTTGTATATTCTATCCTTTATATAATAACAAACTCAATTTTACTGATAAAGTGATTGATTTTCTAATAATGCAGTTTTACCATCTTTTGATAGAGAACCCATTTTTTATCATGTATTGACACTTTAATAAGTTATATATGATAAAATAAACTTCATATTTGTAATTGGGATATAAAAATTTTCATTCTTGGAGTTTTTGGTATTTTTCAAATTAAATTCATATTGTAATGAATGGTGAAAATGATTCATTTTAATTGAAACCTGCTTATTTATTTAACTTATTTACGTATTTAGATGGTATATTAACTTGTTTTTATTAAAAAATTAATTTAATTTTTTTAATTTTATAAAATTTGGGTCATTGTAATTAATGTTTCATTTAAATTAGATATAAATGCATGTTAATCAATTGATGGGGTTTACTTTTAAGAACCTCATTTTCTCTTTTTGTCAATGGGGATTAATTTTTAATTAATTTTTGCCAATTATATGTTTTGAATTTTGGAAAAGGGATTCCCTATTTCAAATAAGAAGTTAAAAATTATTTAAATATGGCCCTTTTATTTTTATACATTAAGAAATGTGACATAGGTAATAAATCTTATTACCACAGCTAAAGAAAAATCAAGTAATTAAAAGTATGAATAATATTATAATAACAAAAAAAAATACCCCAACACATTTCCTAATTTAATTCGATATTTGTATCCCGAAAAAGTGCATCTTTATTTGGATTTTAGGATCACATGGAGACACATGGATTATTTTAATGCTTCGTAAATATTATATTCAATGAATATACATTTTTTTTACATTTTTATTTTTAAGAAGTATAGTATATTTATATGGAGTTATACAAGGGAAGTCTTTGTCTATAAATATTCATTAGAATTGAAAAATGGTTACCTGTATCATGATAATTTATTTATAATTTTTATTAATTATATAATTAAACTTAATTATGACACAATGATGATGTAATAATTTAGTAATTAATGAAATATACAAATAAATGATTGTATATATTAAAATATATTATATTTTTCTTATTATATTTAATAAAATATATTTTTGGATATATTTAAAATGTTTTTTAGGATTTAATGTGGTTTTTTAGAACTTATCTTACTATAAGGATTTTTCTTAAATTGAATTAATTAATACTTTCACAATTGACACTATTAGTATTTTTAAATATAAAATAGTTTATTAACTATTATATAATTCCTAAAAATCTAATATTCACACCAATTGTCATTATAAGACCTTATATATCATAAATGACACATTTTTTATTATTGTACGTGTTATGGTAATTAAATTAACACACAAAGTGAAAATAACATGATATAATGATATGATTAAAAAGGGTAAAATAAGGGTGAAACTGAAAATATATGGATTATAAAAATATTAAAATTAGGTAAAATTTTAATTGGACTATTGGTATTCAAACCAAAATCATATCATCTTAAAATTACACGTTTTTTAGACTAGTTGGAATTGAAATTTAATTTATATTAAATTAATATTTGAAGAGATTCCAAGAGTTCACATCCCATGTCCTATAAAAAGTTACCACTTTTCATTAATAATCACACTTAAAAAGACTTTTGGGTTGGCTATTATTTTCCAAAACCCCTTTTTATAGTCATTATCTACATTCTAGAGGCTTTATTTTTGATAGAATACCCTTCTTTGAGGTGTAAAGTAGTTCTTAAATGTTGATTAATCGAAGAGGAGGTATAATTTTTTAAGTGTTTCTATTTCTTTATTCTTTCACATCATTTAAAACTTATTAATACATGATGAAATAATATCTCCAAAATCCTTAATATACTAAGATGTTATTATGTTAATACAATCACCTAAATCCTTCTCCAATTTCATCAAATGTGAAATGGACATTTCGTTTTTGTGTACGACGGACTACAACTTCACGAACCTATATAGGTCATTTCTCATTATTTTTCTATCGATAATAGTTATAATGAAGTATTAAATGTTTATATTTTATTATAATGGCATATATATTATTTTAAGAGAATAATACTTCAATTATGTTTTTTTTCAATCTGTACACATAAAAATTATAACTTCGTTGGTTCATACATGTGAATTATCACCTCCACAAAGCAATGTGAATCATTTTATTTCACCACTTTAGTAGTATGATATATATCAGTATATTTAAATTATTAATTTGATTTTAATGATATTATGATTATTATATAATGTAACTAAATAATGAACCTAATTTTATAATGATCAATGAAAAATGGAATGTCACCCTTGTGTGCAAACATCTTACCGACTCCATGATTATAATGTTATTGATTTTCCATAACCACACTTCATAGTTTAATTTAAAGGTATTATTTCTCTATTAATATGGAAATAATGTCATGACAATTATTCTAGAGAATATGGAATTATGAATACATGGACTAGTGGCATCAAACCATGTTCATTTTCGACTCAAGTACTGAATATCAACAAAACATCAGATGTTAACATAAATAATTTTGTAATTTATATAACATGTTAATTTGAGATATAAAATAAAAAATATACTTGATTAAAATTTGACAGAGCATATTAATTAACATTTGTTTATTATTCTGGATTAAGAAGAAACATATGTGGTGATTCAAAATTAATGTAAGGGATATCTTTACTCGATTTCCTTTCACTGAGTTAAATATATATGTCATTGGATTGGTTTTTCCATTAATATGTGTGAATGACCAATTATTTTTTTACACTGAATTTCCAATTATATTGTGCATATTTATTTTTTTCAGACATAATTATTTCAATAATTTATCCTAAATCTAATTATATGATCTTTTAAGGTACTTAGCCTCAATATCCATTAATTGAGTCATAATTTTATGTTATACTCTACCTTGTTTTATAAGGTATAAAATCAACCCCATTAAAAAAATTAATGGTTTTCAGAAGGAGTCATTTTATAATGCATTTTAATTTCTTTTCAAAATGAAATAATGAATATCAGTGTTAAATTTTCAAAGATAATGACTTCTCTTCCGCCATAACTGCTATCTGATAGTTGGGATCCTCTATATGCCATTTTGTTTTTAAAATGAAAAAAGAAATACGTTATTCTCTTTTTTGGTATTTTTTTATTGAAATTGGTTTTCAATGTGGATTAGCTCTTTTAATATCATGAAATAATTTCATGTGATTTGAAAAAAAAAATAATGAGTGAAATTTTGATAATTTAAATCTTCTATGTGTTATAATTATATAATGGTACATCGATTTTTGAAGGGTGGTTTCGTTATAATCCAATTATGGGAGGTTACATGATAAACCAATTATGGGTGGTCTTGTGATAAACTTTGGATGGGTGGTTACATTATAAACTCTCCTGTATTAGGCATAGAAGTCGGCCATATGGATATTCTATTTAGTGATATCTGTTGAAGTCTACCATATTTTTATTTTATTTATGAATGATTATATCCCTAGATACCTTTATATGTTATATGTGTTTTATATGGTTTTTATGGTATTCTTGTTATCACAATAATAGTATGCAAAAATCATATATTTAGTGATGTGTAATTACTACTTCTTAATGGTGAAAAGTAATAATGTATGATAAAATAGTCATGTATTAAATGTTTTCGAAAGACTAATAGTTTTCCTAATTTTTATTTCCGTTAATAAGATTTTTAGGCTCATCTTCTATTTTTTAATATTTTTCATAGGTTTTAAAGAATAATAGAGTCAAAATAGTATAAAGGAAAAATTATAATATTTAAACATTAAATGAAACCATGTATCTTTTCAAAAAAAATTGTCTTAAAAAATAATGGTTAGTGAGTAGAAATCTATATTTTGTAATATATAAGTGGGTTTTTGTGATTTAGGACCTAATTCTATAAAGATGTAAACCTTAAATGATCCTTGATGTGATTTAAATTCAAATTATTTAAGTATCTCAACATCATGTAATGTTTAAGAATGGTTCCTTACAGTTGGTATCAGAGGTTGGTTTAGATAACTTTAGAGATTTGGGTTTCATTTAAGCATAGGTGACAAGTGGTATATAAACACAATGACTATCATATTATAAATAGTCGTAGATATTTTATATAAGTTTAATGAGTTTGAGATAACCTGAATAAGTATATCATATTTTATATCCTCCTCATAAGAATGTATATGATGATTTGGTTAATATACTCACACTAACATTTTTGGTCTTCGTAAATGGCTGGATCGAGTAGGAACTAATGTAACAATGGATGTGAAGGAAACTTTTGTGGTTCTATGAATATGAAACCAAATTAAAATGGAGTTTCAATGAAAACTCTCATTTTTATTCTAAACCAATTATCAAGATTTATGATTAACCACTTGAACCATTGTCATTTTTTATATGCATCACATATGAGGGAAACAAATATTTTTTGGATGTTTAGGATATAATGATAAAAAGGAATGTATATTCAACAATGTATGTATCAAGGATGTGGATAGAAACACATAGGAAAATTGTTTAAATGGATCCTAAGATGTTATAGATGATGTAATTAAGGTCATAATGCAGTAACCTGGAAAGAAAAAAGAATAATTTAGTTGAGTCTAGTAATGGGAAATTAGTTATTTACTATGTATCAATTGAATATTTCAAATATGGGGAGAATGGTCCTTACAAAAACAGCTATCCGGCAATGATGTTTAGGGAGTGGGATCCGTTGGACCATATGGTTATATGATTAGTAATACTGAATTCCATTCCAATTGAATATCAGGAATCTTCCAATTTCATTTGGAAGGAATGATATATTACAGAATAATAATCAAAAAATGGTTATGGTAAAATGAATAATGAATAATTATTATGAATTATACATATAATGGATTCATGAGTTATGGTATATCTTATGACGATGAATTTTTTAATGTATTAATGCCCTTTTGATAATTGGATTCCCTTGGATGAATTTTTCTAGTATGTGTAACTTTGAAGTCTGTAATGTGAAAATATTATTGAAGGAATGATTATCCTTTCTTATGTTAAAATAATAATTGATATAGTTTATGATACAAATGAACTTCTTTTTTCAGGTAATTAGGGGTTATTTCATTTTGAGATGGAAAATGGAATGCATGAGATAATACTTGAGGTTAAAAACGGTTATGATTGTTTTTTAGGATTATATCTCATTTTGGGAATGTTATAACGTTTTAAAATAGGGTCAACCTACAGGAAGGGTGAGAAGCTATCGTATCAGACAAGTCAATAGGAATCGAACCCACAACCAAAATGCACCAAGGATTTATCGCCTACCATTAGCCCGTGTGGAGTCCAATGTTAGTATAACATCACTATTATTAGTTAAAAGGGTTTATTGAATAAGAATAAGTTTATTTTGGTATGTTATGTGTTATCAAATTGATATACTTATTATTGGAAAATGATTTGGGTGTTATGTGATAAATGTTATTTTAGAAGAGGTTCACTATTTTCAAAAATGTATATTATTATGGTAAATAGGATACTATGTAATTTTAATGTATAAATTCTTGAATAATATTTTATATGATTCTAGGATTTCATATGTGGGATTAATGGGAATTTGTTTATTTATTAAAATGATTAACCAATATTGAAGAATATGTGATTATGTTAATTATTTTTGGTATGAGACATTAATAGTTATTTATGGATACAAATATTAAAATTTATCTTGGAGTACTATGTGATCCAATGCTTTTGAGTTTTGGTTTTCAATATTTGTATGGATTATTTTAGTAGGATAATTATTTGTTGAAATGTGTATTTGGAATATTGGGTATTACTGTTTAATTTTGTAGATAATAAATATTCATTCATCGTATAATGTATTATTATTTTTGGGAAGTTATCTAATCTTATCCGAACCAAATATGATTTGGTTATTGTTTTAATACAGGAGAAATGAATTATTAATGTTTTGTTGGATGACGTGATTCTATGGAATTTTAGTCATCTTGATTTCTCATCGTTTGGAGAAAAAGATTATTCTCTGGTGGAAATTGATTAAAGGATGAAACTCTATATGTTATGTAAGTGCATTTTATTATGTTCTTATTCTATGTATTAATAAAATTCTAGAAATTTATGAAATATATCTTCAAGTAAAAATGTTTTATTTTTTAATTTTTTGTACAGGATAGTAAATAATCATTTATCTCATAATAAATTTATAGATTTATGATTGTTAAATTTCTCCCAAAAATGATTTTTATCACTCTCCATAATAACATGATGGTTAGTTTCTCTTCTATATCCATGCTTTCTTATATGGAATCCTAGTATATGTTATCACAGGATTCCTTCAAACTTCCATTTCATTCTTTTAAATTTGATGATTTAATAATCCTTTTTCCAAAGTTGTATTATAATAAGGGTAATTTGAAAATTCATACCTTAGTTAGAAACCCCAAATTCAAATTGTGAGTATGATGTTTAAAAAATGGGGTAGAATGTAACATCCTGAGTTTTGAAAATGAAACATAACAATTGATAGTGTACAAGATATGTCAAATCATTATTAAATGAACAATTTAATAATATTATTTAATTGTCCCATTATATCATTTTTGTTAGTGTGGAAGAAATGAATAATATTAATTGAATTATGAAAATAGAGTTAAACATGTTTATATAATGAATCATTTGTTAGAAAATTAAAAATGATTTAAAATAAAAACCAATTGAATATAAAGGATGTGTTATTTGAAAAAATATTTAACTTCCAATACTTGTGTTTATAAAATAATAAATGTACACTTTATTGAATATATTAATGAAATATATTTTAAATATATTTTATTTAATTTTTAAAATCCATTTTATATTTTTTCTATCCCTTATATAATAACAAATACAATTTTACAGATAAAATGATTGTTTCTGTAAAAATGCAGTGTTACCCCATTTAATGGTAATCCCATATCAAATATATTTTTTGAAATTTTATAAATTATATTTGAGAAAAAATAATTATTTTTTAAAATTTAGATATAAAAATTTACTTTGGTTTATTTTTTCAATTTTCTTGATAAAATTCATATTTTAATTAATAGTGAAAAAATAAATCATTTTAATTCAAAATTACATTTTAATCTTAATCATTTATATAATTACATTTTCCATTAAATTGGTTATAAATATTATTTAAATTAAATTTTTGTCATTGAAATCATTTTTTTATTTGTATTAATTTTTCATTGAAATTGGATATAAGCATATGTCAATATTTTGATTCTTTGACTTTTAAGAAACCAATTTAATCATTTTGAGAAAAGATATTAATATTTAATTAATTTATTTCAACTATTTGTTTTGAATTGGGTAAAATGTATACCATATTTGGAATCATAAGATCCAAAATATATTAATAAACCCTTTTAATTTTGGACATTATGAATAGTATCATTGGTAATAAATTTTATTACAACGGTTACAGGTAAATCAGGTAATTAAAGGAAAAATAATATTATAATAATATTTAACCAACCTAATAGATATAAAATTTTAATTTGATGAGTGTATCACAACCATGAGAATCATATGGTCTATTTTAGGACCACTTTGTGCCACTTGGATGACATTAATGATTTTATAACATTATATTCAATGAATATTCAATCTTTGTTACACTTATAGTTTAAAACACTAATGTGTTTTAAAATGGATTTATATATGGTATATCATCGAATATAAATAGTCATTGTAATTTTAAATATATTACATTATTACTTATTTCGTATCAATAAAATTTAGAAATTAAATAGTTAAATTTAATAATGACACAAAGTTGATGTAATAATTAATTAATTAATCAAATAAATGATTTTATAAATATTAAAATAAATTGTATGAGACATAATTTATGTGATACCTAAAATTTATGGACATATTTGACATTTTTGGGATGATTTAGAGTGTTTGATAAGAACATATCTTGCTATTATGAGTTTTTTTAAATGTAAATTAATCAATAGTGACAGAATTGAAACTGTAGGTATTTTAAAATATAAAATAGTTTATTAAATTTTATAAAATTAATAAAAATATAATATTAATCCCAATGGTTAGGATAATTCCTAACATGTCAAAAATTAAAATTTAAATGATATTTTTCTTTTTATGTTAATTATATTAACCCACATATTGTAAATAACATGATATTACGATATGATTAAAAAGGGTAAAATAAGGTTCATTTAAAAAGTTAAGGATTAAAAAATAATAATAACATGTAAAATTTTATTTGGATGATGTTGATTCATTAAAAAGGAATACTATATTCTAAATAATTTATTTTTGAACCAATCGAAACCTAAATAAAATTTATATTTATTTGATATTTTAATAGTTCACATGAGTTCCCATCCCCTATTCTATAAAATGATGCCCACACTTCTGTTATACTCACACTTCCAAATTCTTTTGAATCAGAAATTATCTACCCAAAAACCTTCCTAGGATCCCTCCCCAAATTCATGATATCTTTTTTTTAGAAAGCCACATTTCATTGGGGTGTAAAATTGTTTTTTAAATATGATCAACTCTTGAAGATTTATCATTTTTTAAGTAAATCATCTTTATTTATTAATTAACATTCATCAAATATTCATCATCCATTATTAAATTACAAATACAGTATCCTTAAAATAAATATATTTTATTATGTTAATATCATCACCAAAACCTATCTATAATATCATCAAATTGTAAATGAACATTTCATTCATGAGTACGGTGGACTACTGCCTTGAGAACTGATATTTTTCATTTCTCATTTCTATCAATATAGTCATGTTAAAATTATGAAACAAATTTTTATATAAAATCATCAGGAAATATTTATCAATTTAAAATAATAATATTTCAATTATTTTCATACCTTCCATGCACATAAAAATGTAAGCATCATTCGTGTGTACATGTGAACTATCACCTCCATGAAGCGATGTGAATCATTTTTATTCACCACCTAATAAGTATGATATATATAAGTATATTTAAATGATTATTATGAATTTAATTATATTATGATAATTCTAAAATGGTAAAATAAATATTACCTTATTTTCATAATGATAAATAAAAGGTTGAAACATTACACCTGCGTACGTACTGCTTAACGTCTCCATGATTATGATTTTGTTAATTTTACATAACTACACATCATGGTATGACATAATGGAATAATTTATCTAGAAATAATATAATATTTTCATTAATAATATTTTGGATATGGTGTACTTATGAACATATGGACAAGTGACATCAAACCATGTTCATTTTTTACTCAAGTAATTAATATCAACAAAACAACTGATATGACCTTAAATAATTATTTAATATTTATAAAATTTTAATAAGTGGTAAAAAATAATTAACATGAATAACGTTCTATATAAATTATAAATCAACCTAAATTTATTATTCAGGAAGATTGAGGATCATACATGACTAATCTAAAATAAGGTAAGGGAAATCATAACTCAATTTCAATTCATTGAGTCAAATATCCATTTCGTTGGTTTTGTTTTTCATGAATATGTGTGAATCACCATATATTATTTTAAAATGAATATCAACTTATATTGGGTGTATTTATATTTTTCAGATAGAATTATGTCATTGATTTAACCTTAATCTAATGATATGTTATTTTTAATGGACTTTGTCTCAATCTCGTTCCATTGAGGCATACTTTGAAGTTATAAACCACCTTATATTAAATGTTGTAAAATAAACCCATTTAATCATTATTTCAATAATTTTTTTCAAAAATAATGTTTTTATGAATCATTTTACTTTCCTTACAAAATTAAAATGAATGTTTTTATCATATGCATCAACTATGAATTAATCACAAGTGTAACCTTTTTTTTGTTATTTGGATTCCTCTATAAGACTTAATATTTATAAAAGTAAAAATAGAAACACCTTATTATAATTTTGGTTATTTTGGTATTTAAAAATGTTTTTAATCTGGATTAAATATCTTGTTACCATTTCCTGTGATTTCAAATTAAATTTTCATAATCAAAATCTTTTATGTGTTATGATTATATAGTAGTACATGGACTTTTGAAATATTATGACGTGATAAAACAATGTCTGGTGGTTATGTGATAAACCATATATGAATGGTTCCATGATAACCCTTGTATTGGTTGTTACGTAATAACCTCCAATGCATTGGTTATAGACGTTGTTCGAATGGATATTCCATTTAGTCATAAGTGTGAATGTTGACCATATGGTTATTAAATTTTTGTATTATTATGTCCCAATTTTAGTATTAAATTTTTCTAATAACAAAAGTTTCTAATAATTACCTTATACTTAGTGAATTGTAATTTCTAATTATAAAAGGTGAAAAGTATTACATTATGATAAAGTGTTGGTGTATTACATGTTTTTTCAAGACTAACAATTTTACTTCTTTGTACATCACATACAAATCTTTTTATTATCATCCCATGTTTTGAAATAATTCTCACATGTTCTAAGGAAGAATAGAGTCGAGGACTGGATCGATGAATATTTATGCTATTTAAACATGAATCCAAACCATGTTTCTATTTAAAAGTTTTTGTTTTATGAAAAAATATATATTTATTTGAAGTGTCTACTTTATAATATTTAAGTTGTTATATATTATTTATTTCCTAATTCTCTAACCCTTTAAACTCGAAAGGATCCCCAATGAGAATTTAATTCAATTATTTACTTTTATCAATAATATTTAATGTTTAATTTCGAGGCCTTATAGTTTGTATCAGAGGTCAGTTTAGATAACATTAGAGGTTTCGGTGTTATTTAAGAATAAGTGATAAGTGGTATACAAACACAATGGCTATCATATTAGAAAAATTCATAATTACTTTAGATAAATTGAATGAGTTTGAGATAACAAGAATAAGTATATATCATTGTGTTTATCTTCCTCATAAGATAGTATATGATGTATTTTTTGATATACTCACACTAACATTTTTTGTTCTAATAAATGGATGGATCTATAAGGAACCAAGGTAACAATGGATGTGAAGGAGAATTTGGTGGTTCTCTAAATAAGAAGCCTAATGAAATGAGAACTACAATGAGAACTATTTTTCTTATTCTAATCTAACTATCAAGAGTCATTATTATCAACTTGAACCTTTGTCATTTTTACAATGCCACTTATATGAGAGAAACAAATCCTTATGGAATTTAAGGTAATAATGATCATAATGTTATGTATATTAATTTAAAAATCTGTCAAGGATGTAGAACAAAACACCTAGGAAAATGTTTTAATTGGAAAAGAAGATGTTATAGATGTGTCGGTGAAGGTTATAATGAAATAACCTACCAAAGAAAAAGAACGCATTTAGTTGACTCTAATAAAGGAAATGAAGTTCATTCAGAGTTATCAATTGAATGTCTGAAATGTGGGTAGTATAGCCATTATAAAAATTTGGGTCCTAAAATGAAGGTTTTGGAAAGGGATAAACAGGACCGTACAAATATACGTTTAGAAATAACTAATTCCATTCCAATTAAAGATGAGGAAACTAAAAATGGAATAAGAAAGGAAATAAGTATTATTTAATGAGTTAGAAAATCACAGTTAGGGTATCATGAAGACCGAAGACAAATTAAGAAGTCTCTATATAATGGATTCAATATTTATGGAATACTATTGGATGATGGAATGTTTAAATTAATAATTTCTCTTTTGATAAAGAGATTACATTAGAATACTATTTCTATTATGTCTAACCCTAATGATTGTTATGTGAAATTAATTTTCCAGGAAGAATTATCAATTCTTGTGTGGATATAATTATATATTACCTTTTGGGTTCATATGAACAATTATGTGAGGTAATTATGGGTTATTACATTTTTGAATGAAAAATGAAAGACTTGAGATAATACTTTTCGTTATTGTATGCAATGATTATTTTTTTAGGATTGTCTCTCATTTTTTAATGTTATAAGGTATTAGAAAAAGGATAACCTATAGGGTTGGTGAGAACCTATTGCTTCAGACAAGACTACATGAATCAAACCCAAAACCGAAGTGAGACAAGATTGTATCCCCTTACACTGGCCTACGTGAAGTCCCTGTTTAGTATGACTTCATTCATTTTTTATAAAATGACATTATTGAATAACAATAAGTTTATTTTGAAATGTTATGTTTTATCAAATTGATATCCTTAGTATTGGAAAATGATATGGGGATTATGTGATATTAGTTATTTTGGACAATGATATTTGTTTTTGTAACATTATATGATTATGTCAAATTGGATACTATTGTATTTTAATGGAGTAATGGTTGAATTATATTTTGTAAGAATCTATTATTTCATTTGTGGACTTTTGGGGAAGTGGGTTGTTTATAGATATGATTTACCTATCTTGAAGAATATGTGATTAGGTTAATTACTTTTTGGTATGATAAAATAGTATTGATATATTGAGACAAATGATAAAATTTATCCTGTAAGATTATGTGATGAAATACTTTTGAATTTTGGGTTTCTATCATGGATTTGATTATTTTTATGATGACGGTTATTTATTGAATGGTCTATTTTGAACTCTGGGTATTGTTGATGATATTTTTAGACAAAAATTAATCTTTTATCTTATAAATGATGATTATTTTTTAGGAATTATATTATCTTATCCTAAACCTATTTTTTTTGTCAATGTTTCAAGACAAGAGAAATTCAATGTTAATATTTTCAGGATTATGTGATTTTATAGAAGTTTATTCATCTTAAATAATCATTATTTAGTGAAATAGATTATTTGTGGTTTAAATTTATTAAAGGATGAAACTCTACTTTTCAATTATCTGAATTTATATATGTTCATATTCTATGTACTAAAATAATTCCCCATCATTATTATAAGTATCTTAAAAAAATGTTTTATGTTTACATTTCCTACTACAAAGTAAATGATCATTTAACCCGTTAAAATTTTATAGATTTGTGATTGTTATCTTTTTCTGCTAATTTGATCTACCACTATCCATAAGAACAAGATTTTTCGTTTTTCCCATAAATCCACGTATTCCAACATGGAATCCTAGTATGTGTTATATCCAGTCACCTTTGTACATTCATTTCATTCTTTTAAAGTGAAAGATTTATTAATACTTTTTTTATGATAGATTTCAATAATGTTATTTTGAAAATACATAACGTAGTTACCAACCCCAAATGAAAATTATAAAGATAAAATTTCCAAAAGGGGAAGAATGTAACATCCTGTGTTTTGAAAAGGAAGCACAATGTTCGATAACGTACATGATACGCCACATCAAGTTAAAATGGACATTTAAATATTATTATTTAAATATTTACATTATAACATATTTTTTTGAATGAAGGGAATGAATATAATTAATTGAATTATAAAAAGTGGGTTTTCAAATTTTTATACAACAATTAGTTTGTTAGTAAATTAATTAAGAATTAAAATAAAACCCAATAGAATATAAATGATATATTTTATATAAAAACTATTTGACTATAAATAATTGTGATTATAAAATAATAAAATTACTCTTGTTCGATTATATTAATAAAATATAATTTAATCATATTTAATTTATTTTTCAAATTCTATTTATGTATATTATATCTCTTATATAAGAACAAATACAATTTCACAGATAAAACTAGTGTTTGTCAAATAATGCAGTTTTACCTATTTTTAATGGACAACCCATTTCAAATCTGGTTTTGACACTTTTATAATGAATATTTAAAAATAAGATTTTTATTTGGATGAGAGACATAAAAATTCACTTTTGTTTTATTTTTTGGTATTTTTATGATTAAATTCACATTTAAATAATAGTGAAAAATAATTCATTTTAATTCCAAACTGCTTTTTCAAAAAACTTATTTATATAGTTCTATTTTACATTAAATTTGTTTTAAAGTATAAGTATATTATATTTTTATAATTTAATACAATTTCGGTCATTGTATGTAATTTTACTTTGAAAATAGATATAATCGCATGTCAATCATTTGAAGGTTTTCACTTTTAAAAAACTTGTTTTCATGTTTTGACAATGGGGATTAATTGTTAATTAATTTCTTCCAATTTTGTGTTCTGAATTTTAGAAAATGGATTATATGTTTTCAATCAACAATTAAAAATTATTCGAATAATACCCTTTTATTTTTGGAAATTACGAATAGTTACATTGGTGATAAATTTTATATCCATGGTTTAAGGTAAATTGGAATATTAATGGTACTAATAATATTATAATAATATAAAACTACACTAACACGTGTCATAATTCAATTGAATGAGTTTATCCTAACCATGCGAATCCTTTTTTTTATTTTAGGACCACTTTTAGCCACCTGGATGACTGTAATGATTTTATAATATTATTTTCAATGTATAGTATTTTTTGTTACACTTTTATTTTTAATAACTGATGTATCTTAAATTGGTTTTTTAAAGGGTGTCTCATCAAATAAAATTTTTTATTTGAAATCTAAAACAATTTCCTACATCATTATAATATATATATATAATGTTTATAAATTAAATAAATGAATATAAATATGACACAATAATGATTTAGTAATTTATTTTTAAATGAATAAATAAATAAAATGACTTTATCAATATTAATATAAATATTATTTGACATAATTTAAGAAATACATGAATTTTTTGTATATATTTGAAATTTTTGGAAATGATTTAATGGTTTTAGTTCGAATGCATCTTGTTGTTATGATTTTTCTGAAAGTCAACTAACAAATAGTGTTTGAGTTGACACTCTTGGTATTTTTAAATATAAAATAGTTTATTAAATGATATATAAATTCAAAAAAAATTATATTCATCCAATTGTTAGGATAAATCTTAATATCTCATAAATGACAGTTTTTTATCTTTGGATATGTTATGGTAATTACATTAATCCACAATGTGTAAATAATAGAATATCATGATATGATTGAAAAGGGTAATATAAGATTCAAACAAAATAGATAGGGTTTAAAAAATATTCCAATAATATATAATATTAATTGGATGATGGGAATTCTACCCAAAATCATGTTTCAGTCGAAATTAATCATGTTTGGACCATTTAGAATCAAAATTTAATTATAATTAATTTAATAATTTTAGAGTTCCCAATACTTACCCTCCCCAATCCTATAAAAAGGCACTCACTCTTCTCTAATACTCATACATCCAATTCCTATTTGGATTAGAAGGGATCTTCCCAAAACCCTTCCTATAATCCCTCCCCACATTCTTGAGGATCTATTTTATGATGAAGACCCTTCATAAAGGTATAAATGTGTTCTTAAAATGTGATCAACTGAAGAAATGATTTCATTTTTTAAGTGTTTCTATTTTATTTCTTCATCCACTACATTTAAATCTATTTAATCCATGATGATCTAGAATAAATAGTTTTCTCGATATACTTAGATGTTATTATGTTATTATCATCATCTCAATCTATCTCTAATTTCATCGAATGGAAAATGAATATTTCATTCGTGTGTATGGCGGACGACAGCCTCGCGAACTGATATAGATAATTTTTCATTAATATTTATCAAGACTTGTTATAATTATGTAATAATTATTTATATATTAAAATAATGAAATATTTTTCATTTTGAAATAATTGTATTTTATTTATATTATTACCTTCATTGCACACAAAAATTATAATGTCGTTTTTAGGTACATGTGACCTATCGCCTCCACAAAGATATGTGAATAATTTTTATTCACAACATCACTTGTATGATATATAAAAATACAGTCAAATTATAATTATGATTTTAATTATATTATTATCATTTTATAATTATAAAATACTAATTATGTTACTTCCATAATGATCAACGAAAAATGGAATTGTTACTCATGTGTATGTAGGTCCTACCATCTCCATGATTATAACATTGTTCATTTCTCATAACCACAATTCATTGATTGATTTAAAGTTATAATTTATATATAATTATGATATTAATTTCATGAATGTTATTTGGTATATGATGGAATGATGTCCCTATGGACTAGTGACATCAAACCATGTTCATTTTGGACTTAAGTACCGAATATCGATAAAATGTCTATTATGAACATAAATATTTATGTAATTTTTATAACATAGTAATAATTTATATTAAAGAAATAATAAAAATGAAAATGGTTAAAATGAAATTAAAAATTAACCTATGCTTATTATTCAGTAAGAACAAGGAACATACATGAAAAATCATAATTATGTAAGTGAAATCTTAATTCAATTTCCATTCATTGAGTAAAACATCCATGTCATTGGTTTTGGATTTTCCAATAATATGTGTGAATGAAATACGATTGTTTTCCAAGGAATATCTGCTTATATTGGGTGTATATATATTATTAACAAATACTTATATCATTGATATATCCTTAGTATAATTATACGATCTTTGTAAGGGAATTTATTTCAATCTCCTTTCATTGAGGAATATTTTGATGTTATACACCACCTGCTTTTATAAGGTGAAAAATCAACCCCCATGGATATTTAATTCATTAAAATGTTTTCAAAATGAATATTTTTATGAATATTTTTACATTATTTAAAAAAATAATGTTTTTAACTTTTGCGGCGTCAATGAAATCTCTGATATTTTAACCCTTATTTGTTATTTGGATTCTCTATATGCTTTAATGTTTTTAATAGGGAAAATAAATCCCTTCATCCCCTTTTGTGTATTTTGGTATTCAAAATTTATTTTATAGTGGATTCACTTTTTCAATTTCTTGAAATTATTTCTTGTGTTTAGAAATGAAATTTTTTGAGTGAAATATTGATAATACCATGTTTTATGTGTTATTATTTTCTAATGGTACTTGAACATTTTATGGGTGGTCACATGATAAACCAAATATGGGTGGTTATGTGATAAAAACAATATGGATAGTTCCATGAAGAACCACGAATGGGTGGTTATGTTATAACCTACAATGAATTCGGTATGAAATTTATCCGTATGGGTATTCCATTTAGAGATATGTGTGGAAGTAGAATGTATGTTGATTTAATTTATTATGATTATGTAATAAGTAACCATTATTTTTTATTTTTTTTACTATCAGTTATTTTGTAATTTTATGATTATAGAAACAATAATCAATAAGAATATATGTAGTGATGTTTAATTACTTCCTCTTAAAGGTGAAATGTATTACTTTATGAAAAAGTGTTGATGATTTATATGTTTTCACAAGACTATTAATTTTACATCATGGTATAGCACTTAATAATATTTTAATTCTCATAAAGTTGTTTGAAAAAAAAAATTCACAGGTTTTAAAGAAGAATAGAGTCAATAATGGGAACATGAAAATGTTATGATGTATAAACATGAAACAAAATAGTGATTCTTTTTATAAGTTTTTATAATATGAAAAAATTGATAGTCAGTAAAAGATTCTGATTTTTAATATTTAAGTTGTTATGTATGATTTATGACCTAATTATATAACACTCTAAACCTTTTGATATCCTCAATGTGAATTAATTTCAAATTATCTAATTATCTCATGATTATGTAATGATTATGGTTGGGGCCTTTTATAATTAATTTTCAAAAGATCATTCAAATTAAGAGTATTTTTTAATAGTTGGATATATTGAGGTAACGTGGTTGGGGAATATCCATTAGTAGTTCATTGGATTATAGCGGTACAAGTAGTAAAATGATTTATAGATTTTTTGATAATATTCTAAAATTGGAAAAATATCATATTGAAAATATAACATCTTATCAATTACCATTTAAACATTTAATATATATTTTATCATATGTTAAATAAATCTTTTTTAAAATCATGAAATAATTAAAATGAAAAAAATATGGATATTAAAAGGTTAATTCATCTGATCTGGATAAAAATATTACATTATATTTTGAAATGATGAAATATGTCACTCATGATGAAAAAGAAAGTGAAATTTTTAAGAATAACTATGTAATAACCCGTATTTCACTAGGCTATTATTTTTGAAAATCTCGTGCTTGTGGTGTTTGTGGGGGTCTATTTTAATGATTTGGGTGTTTTCAAAAAATCCAGTTTCACCAAATAGTTCTACCAAAAAAGTGGCATCGTGACGATGTCACAATGAGATAGTGACCCTTTAATGATGGAACATCGAGAAGGTGGAACACCGAGAATGATGCACTATAATGGTGACACAACAAAAGGGTGGCACAACAAACTCTATCTCACTATATTCCAACATTATGGTTTTCCCGGATTCTCCCAATTTTTCCACATTCTCCCCTCTTACATTTTGTTTGGTATAAACTAAGTTAAAATCCTTTTTTGGGAGTTTTTAAATGATTTTCAGTGGATATTAAGTATATCATTAATATCCTGATGCTCCGGGGTCATTGATATTTTGAAACTATGTGATCTTGGCCACGATCAAACTTTAATGGCCTTTGGTACAATTTCCTTCCATTGATATAAGATCAAGATTTTTCAAAAAGATGAATTACTCTCTTCTTTTTTATAAAATTTCTTCTAGTTCCCTCCACTAAAGATGAGTCGTGCACCTGATCTATATCCCTTTCCTCTCAATTCTCTTGGAGTTTCTTACTAGTCACGAGAAACTCTATTTTGTAACAACGAGGAGTTTTGGTCGCCTGTTGTTTTAAGAGGGGATTTTTCTACCTCTATTTTTTTAATGAGAGGTTGGTGTAGTAATTATTACATTGAAGAACAAGTAATTATATTTCTTAAACAGGTAATAAATAAGGGAGAATGTGATGATTAAAAGATAATCAGTATTGAATTGAAGATGGTTGGATGTTGATCACATGATTTATCTACTATATTTTTTTACAGTTTATTATGACTCTATTCCTTCATAAAAATCATGACGTTGGTGGTCCTTACTTTCACACTGGCGTTGTACTGTTTACTTTCATTCATTGATAAAATTTTGTAACACAAAATATTATTAATCACATATATTTGGTTAAATAAATTGATTCACCAGGATCAAGCCAGTTATTTGAGCACCCCTATTTAAAAATGTGGTATTAAACAACCCTGATTACCTAAACATAAATATCAATGGTTGGATGTTGTGGATATGTGAAGGGGTTTATTGGGATCAAGCCAAGTGTGGGTTGTGTGGTGCTTTTTTGGGAGACATGATTGTGGGTACCATGGATGAACAATGGGGTTTATCATGTGAATGTGGAAGGGTATGTCTGTGCAGTGTTGATTTTGTATGGGATTTGTGAATAGATTGGTACAAGATTTGTGAAAGAATATATGGTTCAAAGATTATTTGGTTTTGGAATGGATAAAATGTAGGCAGTGGGACTCCCATTGGTGTGTGTTGCAAAAATCAAACATGTTGTGTTTTGCGACTGCTTCTCGGTAGTTGTTGGGATGTGGGGTTTTATGACTGGGTTGTGATGTGACTTAATGGTTATGGTTGTGATGGTAGTGGTGTTATTGGGTAGTGGGCAGTTTAGTTCTAGTTGGAAGTGATTGATTGAGTGTAATAACATTGATGAATGATAGTTTCCAGTGGTTTACAGGTGTCTAGGAAAAGGGGGTGTGCTATTGGGAAACATGTCGGTTATTCTCTACTATCTTTATGAATGGATGTAAAATGGATTTTGTTACATTTTTTCCTACTGCCTTGTTTTTCATAGTAGTGTTTAGTGGAAGTCATCCTTCAAAAAACAATTGTAGATGTTGTTCTTGATTGTTTCTCAAGTAAGGATAGAATTAATAAATGAATAATTGATAAATGAAGAATGTGTTTTTATATATGTATTAGTTGGGGGTATAATTTCACTTACGAAATTGACCTGTATTCATGGTGATATGTGCATGTAGGGGTTGTGGAAAAGGTCGATTGTGTGGTCTAGATTCTTGATTGAAAACCCATCAGCTAGGATGATTATTTGTTTACCTATATGTACAAATTTTAGATTCATGTGATTTCTATACGCAACCCACCCTTGTTCACACCATGTGTCAAAGACCCCTATTTCATGCGGGAGGTTGTATTTCCCAACCACATGGTGGGAGGATTGATGGCTAGTTATTGATTTTTTTCATCGCACCCTCTTCGAGGTTCTTACTGCTCGAGAGTATTTGGGATGGATATTATGTCTTGAGGTTTACCAAAGTTCAATATCCTTCATATAGGTTTTTGTTGTGTGCGAGGGTCCCATGTGTTGGCATGCCACGATTGTTCCCTATGTTACTTTGGGATGAGGCCCAAGTGTCTTCGGGTGAGGGGCGTGGTTGTTGTGGCCATGATGTTTGTAGGAAAGATGTGTGGTGTGGTTATAGATCAGGTTTATGTGGGTGAGATTGTGTCTTCATTGAGGTCTAGGGGTTTCTATGATGGTTGTCATAGTTGGAATTCATTTTGGATTAGTGGTAGCATCAGGACATTATTCATTATTAATGAGCATCTAACTAGTGGTAAAGTGGTGCATGAACCCAAATGTTGTTGTTCTTATACTAATACATTACATGAATTACGTAATTTGGTGAGTATTCCCTGCTTAGGATCGTATGGTTAGTACTATTTGGTAGATTCATTGAGGTACTACTATTCTACCATAGGGGAACTAGTATGTTCCCCCACCTGTGCATGAGTTTCTTTAGTTATCTTATAGGGTAAACTTTTATACTCGCCCTAAATTTGTAAAACTACATTAAAGGTTCTAGGAGGACATTGATAACTATTGTGGAATCTAAATTATTGGGAATTTGGATAGTTTTATGAGGCTTCATAGACTCTTTCTTTTGGTATTTTCTTTGGTGATTTGGTTGTACATTTTAATGTTTATGATTAATTCAATTTTGGGTTGTATTTTTTCCCATATGTAAATGTTTTGTGTTACTTGGTATTTTTACCATCTTATCTCCCGATCATGTTTTAATTATATAGGGTAATTCCTTACCTTTTTTGTGATATTCTACTCCCTTGGTGCTAACCGCCACTTCAGATCCTATTAGTGGTGGGACTCAGGGGTTATTATACCTACATCATCTTGAAGAAGGGAGGGAATTGCACATTTTTGTCCCTTCCTGCGTCTTGAAAAAGGCAGGTCGTGAAAAAATGGCATCAGAGTCTGATTATTCAGATATAGGATCGATTTCAGAGTTAGGAATAGTTAGAATTACATGGGATGGTAGGGAAATGGTGTTTGGAAATCTTGGTGCATGAAATAGGCTAGGGGAGACCTTCTAGGACAAGGGATTTTAGGGCGCTCTATGATCCAATTCATGAAATCATGACCTACTAAACAACCAAGTGAGGGAATAATGATAACAATGTAGAGACCATTGGAATGGTATGTGCATCATAATGAATTATGTTGATGTATTTAATGGGGTTTTTTGGAATTTTATTTAGAAAAATAGTTAAAATAAAACTTTAAAAATCACACTACTCGGGCTTAGGAGTTCCATTTTTACCTTTTCATCTATAACAACAGGACATCTCACACATGTCGTATGAGTAGTTCAGGCCTAGTAAGCTGACCTAGTTGATCAGAAGAGGGTTGATTGATATGAAGGATAAGAATTGTGGAAAAAGACCCTTCATTATTTGTAGTGGAAGACCTTATGGATGTATGAAGGCAGCATTTCAAACATAGAGATGTAGGGATTGTTGAGGAGATGACAATCACATTTACCTTGATCTATGATCTGAGGGAGTACTAGGTTCCATAGGAAGTGATCTAGATGCGAGGAGCGGTGTTTCAGTGGTGTATGCTTCACCTCGAGGAGAGGAAGGATGTCAATATATCATAGGCGGACTTTGTGATAGATTTTTAGTCAGAGTTCTTCTCCACAACAATAAAGGATGAGAAGATATAGGAGATGATCTACCTTTAGAAGGGGAGTATATCTGTGATGGAACTATGGATCAAGTTCAAGGATCTCAAACACTTTTCTCCAGATCTCATTCTGGATGAGGAGTCACATGTGAGATTCATAGAGGTGGCACTCTGACCTTCTCTTTTTTGTGTCGTCTGTCCCTTTACTGTACCGAGATAATTAGATTTTCTGAGGAATGTTAAGGTGGTGTAGAGGATGCACTCACATGGAGGTACACCGAGAGAGGGGATTAATCTGATTTTATTGATGGGGAAGGAAATCAGCATATGGTCTTCAACATCAGGGCCATCTAGGTTTCAGATAGTTGGACATAAGCCTCATATGTTCTCGTTTTGATCTCCTAGTCCTCGACCCTTCCCATGGAACAAAGACAAAGGTTCATTTCTTGTGAAGGCTGCAGACATCATCCGATCTAGTGCCCCGTTCGAGTTCAGTATTGTGGGGGTGTGAAGGTTCATCACCCACCTAAGAAGCATCCATTTCCAGTCAGACCCATCCAACAGTTGGGGATGTTGGCTCCCACTCCACTGAGGGTAGAAGGTGATTGGGGAGTCCGACCTCATGGTGATCCACAAGGACCTTAAACAGGGAATGGTCGAGGAGGTGGTCGACAACATTCGGATAGAAGAGCTAGGCGTGGGCAGTTTCATGCCACTGGTGCTGCAGTTCCAACTAAGCCAGAGGTTGTTCAAGGTACGATCAGCATATTTAGCCTTCTTGCGTCTTCTCTATTTGATTCAAGAGAATGGAACTCCTTTTTGCACCAAGTCTAAACCATTCCTTGGTAATAAAAAGAATGATAATTTCAGGCCCTTATTTTTGAGTCCACTATTTGGAGGTTAGACTAGTTTGATTGATGTTTTCTAGGGATGTGTACAGATGTTGGGGCCACATCAGTCCAGTGGGGATCCTCTTCTCCTACAGATGTTGACGTATAATTTCATCTAAGTCACTGAATGATTATTTTCTTTATATATATTTATCATATAATCCTAGAAAATAGTCATATTTTTAGGTGTGTATGGATAGCATGTAGTTATCATTGTTGAGTAGGGTTGTCATGTGGGAATTCCGTGTGTGGTGCCTCTTCTCTCTTTTTCAACCAAAGTATTAGTGGAATCAGCAAACACAGAGATAGTGTAGGTTTCATGGGTTGTCAGATAGATTCTAGATTTCTTCCACAAGGAGGTTGTGGGTCTACCCCCTCAACGTGATGTTCAATTTGGAATAGAATTTAAAACCAATGACCATCGGATTTCAATTTCTCCCTATGGGACTTTGCCTTCTGAGTTGTAGGAGTTATGTATTTAGGTTCATGACCTGATGAAAAATGGGTTTTATTTGGATGAGTGTGTCATTGTGGGGTGCTCTAATGATGATCTATTATTTAACCATATAGACTGAAAAAAATAATTAAATATACTTACTGAAAAACTAAAATTTCATCCACTAATCAATCTCTTACATAGTAACATCTTTTAATCTTAATGATTATTATTCAAGATGATTTTAAACACCTGATGCACTAAAAGTAATTTTAATGGACCAAAAAACCATAAAATTTGTAAACAAAAATTCCCCCAGTATTTTATCATTATCAAAAACAAAAAAGGTCATCACATGGTATAATAATTCCCTAAATGAATTATCCGTCATATAATAAACTAATATTAAAAATTCAATTGTAATACGAAAATATGAAACTAAATAATTTAATAACCCTATGACCCATACAAAATCAATAACCTAAAATTTAGAGTTTTTAAACATCAATGGTTAACTCATACATTACATATTTCTTTCCCAAAAAGATATATATTTTTTATTAAAGTAACATAAATAACATTCACTAAACAACCTTTCAATCATGTGGTTCTCTCTTTGAAAATACTTGTGATTCCATAATTCCCTCAATATCCATGATCAAATATACACTATGTTTATTAGAACTTTATACCCTATCTCCTCAAAAATTAATGGAATAAATCACATTAAACCATGTTTTTTCATATACATCAACCCAATATAATATCTCCTAGAAATTCATTGATAATATCAAAAATTATAACTATATATACCACTAATAAATTATGTGTATGACTTTGAACCTATTATCATTATTAATATTATATACCAATGTTGGTATCCGTAACAATTAATATTAACCCTAATGAAAACATCCTAATATCCAATGTTTTATAAACCAAACATTTATAAAAACTATACCATCCCATGACCTACAATCCCAGACTAATTGTTGAAATCTTGAAGAGTAAATTTCTAGTTTTTAGTGATAAATATTACCCAATTTTCGTCTCATTAATCTAACAACATTTAAATAAAAAATTGAAAAACTTTTATCCTTCAAAAAATTACAGGTTTAGTGTCTTAGATAATAATAAAAAAACTACAAAAATAATTCTCAAAACATTAAATTAGAATCTAACCCTATTAACCAACCATTTATTTTAACATTAAGATATCATATTAACCCAAATTAAATCCCTTCTAGACATAACCCATTCTACATAATTTTCTGACAACTTGAGAAATGGAATCATATGAAGGTTAAAACCAAATTCTCAATTAGGGTAAGCAAAAGGATTAGAAATTGAATGTCATCAATGCTAATGAGATGTTCTTAACTGTTTGATAACATAGAAATAATAAAATAACTCATATACATCAATACGTGGATGATCAAACAATAAAACATGTAAAAATCAAGAGCCATTATGATCAATAATCTTGATCAGTAAGATATAAATATAAATTTTTAGGAACATTATAAAATCATTTAAAATAACTAAACACATATTCAGTGACATGGATCATCACACTCACAACTATTTCTAAACATGTGACAGAATTAATTGGATCCCAGTTAAATACAAAGGATAAAAGCTCTTGTTACACCATCCATAAATCTCAAGAAAATGTACCTTCCTAATGAATTAGAGTTCCATATAGGTGCACCACTCATATATATTATAGCGGGCTCAACCAGCATCGTCTGGGATACCCCATCACATAAACAATAACATGCTCATATGGTGCAATATGGACCACCCAATTATATATAATGTCTATGAATAGAAACATTAATAAAATACATAGATATTTTTTTATAAAAATCATAAAAATAAAAATATTTTCTTTTATAATCTGACTAACCCATGGAAAAGAAATTTTTTTTCTAATACTTTATTTCAAGCATGATTAAGTCTTGGAAATAAAATAGGTTCTATAAAAATTATATGAAAAATTATATCATGTGGAAATAAAATGGGTTAGATAGTAATCTCAGTCAATTAATCTCAATCCATATAAAGATAGAATGAGGACAATATCAATATTAAATATACCTAGTGGAGGATAATTAATAAAAAAGGTTGTCGTCATTGATGAATCTATATACCATTAAAATATCAATAATATAATTCTTGAGGAAAATATATTCTTCATTTTTAAAATAATTATTTTGATCATAAAAGAATTGGAGAATAATTTTCACTGAAAAAAACATGGAATAATATAATGAGAGTTTTAATAATCATTTGAAACACATATTATAACTTAATTTTTTTTTAATTATTCATTTCCCTTGATAATGATCATAAATGATAATTTGAGTCAATTTGAATTTCTTGAAAAAAATGTTTGGAAGAAAAACACATTTTCTTCCGAATAGAGAATTGATTATAGATTTCTATAAAAAATTATCATTTATTATATATAAAAAATAGTGGAAGATGGTAATGTAAAATTAAAATTTAATTAATTAAAAAATTAGAAGATAATTCATGAGAATTAAAAGATTTCAAAAATAGATATTTAAGCATACCTAATCCCAATAAATGATGAGATTATAACAAAAGACACATACCACTTCAGTAAAATTTTATAATAACCCAAATAAAGTAATTATAGAAAATTAAACATTTAATATCATTTATATAAGGAGATTCATGAAATGAAATTTAAAATGTATAGTATATTCACATTATAATGGAAGATAACTGCATAACATAACAAACGTCTCAAAGAAGCAAAATATTGATAAATATCCCTTTTTTATTTAGTAACATTCAAACCATAAAACTAGAATGATATATAATAAATTGGATATTTAAATGCACAATAAGTTATGTATGTTAATCATAAAATACATTCATTGGTATTATATATATCCCATACAACAGTTAGTTTTGAATATGGAATATATATCGGGAAAATAAAATGACACATTAAAATCCATTATCTCAACCTTCTATTTGTTCGAACATCCATTAAAATATAATATATTAGTTTTAAATATATAATTGACTTATTAAATAACCATATATATATTTTTTAATATCATATAAGATTTTATAAGTATTTTTTTGTCATACAATTATTAACAAATCCATTATAAAGTTAAATTTTAGTTAATGAATATTTTTTATTTTTATTTTACTTTATATTTTTTGGTACAGATAATTAAATAGTTGTTAATAAATATAATTAATTATCCCAATATATAATTATAATATTGTTTTTATATTTTTATTTGGAGTAAAGGATATATATTAGTGATAGGGAATGGAATACACCGTTAATGGATACGGTAGGCCATGCATAACATTGAATGTTGTTACTACATTAATATTTTATTTCAATAATTAAAATTAAATTATATATCTTTATACATATAATAAATAAATGATAATAGTAATGAAAAATATATAATAATTTTCTTAAACCCATTCTTAATACACTCCTTTTATATCATGAATGAATAGCATTGCTTCACAGGGTGGTAGTATACTATAACCAAAAAGGATGTTATAACACTCTCACAAAATCTAATGAATCATTTATGTGATATATACTAATTTTTTTGAAGAATAATAACATAATTAATTTCCTAAATATCATATATTATCATTATTTACATCATTATTCCAATAATTGAAATGTGGAAACATAAAAATAAAAAACATTGGTTTGTGAGGCAGTTATCCACTATACACCAGAATTAGGATTTCACAACCCATTTGAGGGAATGGTGTGCTGTTTGAGGCCATACCCATACCTAAAAACATCTAAGTATAGATATTATACTATATTTATTGTACACAAAATATATAATAATAATTGAGTCATTTTAATAAAAAAATAAAACCAAACAATTTCTTGATGAACATTACCTCTTCATCGAGTAACTCCTTTTGGTGTAAACCAAATAATTATGTGATTTTTTATAACCAATTTGAGGCATATAGTACGTGATATGGGATGTTTGGATGAGATTTGTGTTTGTTTTTTTATAGTTAACTTATCTTCATATACATAGAAAATACATCATTTTTTAATACATTTAATACCTTACACAAACAGATGCAAAATTACTTAATTTTGTTTGAGCCTTTGTAAATATGGAAACATTAATAAGGCTGTGAAATTGGGATAAATTAAATACCACTAGGGTCTTCATGAATATCATTCCTCTTAGATACATCATAAATAATACATATCTTTATAACTTGCAGAATGGAAACATAAGAAAAGGGTGATCTCAGATGCTCAGTAAGTGTAAAAAAGGAGATATGTAACTACATTCAAGATAATTAATGTATGTTAACATGATCATAACATCAGATGCTAATTATCATCAAATTAGTTATTATAATAAATAATCACGTCAAAAATACTGGTTTTTCATAAAACCTGAATCAAAAGTGAATCAAGAGCATAGTCCATTAAAGTACGTCATTGGAAGAAATAATAGAATTTTTGTAGACAAATAAACTTATAAAATTATTTCCAGACAAGTGATGAAATATTTCTATGAAAATCATAGTGGAATTGGTTAACTCCTTAGTCCATTAGTGTAATCAAGGTTTACTCCTAAGACCATATTAGCAGATAAGTTCATTTATTGAATTATGTTCACTCCCCATACCACTAATTTCATAATCATGTGATATAAATCATTACCTAATTCATTGGAAAGTGATATCTGTCTCATTTATTAGAAAATTAATTCATATATACATGTTCAACATGATCATAAATAGTCATTATATTATAACCAATGAAATGAAATGGGTATCATAAAATTTTCATCTTTCTTAATGTGGGGAAAATATACACGTTTTACAATCATTTATTCAAATCATAACCCATGAAAAAGGTGGGTTTCAAAAGAATATATCCCATGAAATAGAAATGGGTTTCAACAGTATTTATCATTGTATAACACATATAAGTGAAACATATATCCTTAACCAGATGTCATTAATTTAATAACTAATAAATGAAAGAATAAGAATTGAAACCTTGTATCATAACCCAAGTAATACATTGGTAACATAAAAAAATTTCATCTTATTTGAATAATAATTTCAATAAATCTTTTAAAAAAAATTCTGAATAGAAATAGCCTTACTGCTTGAAAAAATAATCTCTTGAAAACATAAAACATTTTAAATGTAAATTTCATTGAATATAATATTCACCAATATAATGGAAACGTTGAATACATTTTGAAAACATATAAGATAATCTTTAATTATTTATTTTTTACAATAGAGTAGAATCTTGTGCATAATGAATTCTTAAAAATAAGGATTCCATCCATATTGTATGTGGAAGTCAGATGTAATTGATTAGAATATAATAAGAATAATCCGTTTGAGACCATTGGTAAAAAAAAAATATAATGTGTACAAATATGTATTAAAAATCATGTTATTAAATTTTTGAAAACATTTATAGAAAATATGGATTTAGGAGAAAATAAATTACTGACTAAAGAGAGAAGTAAATTCGTGTTTTCCTAAAAGAAATTTCTTAAATAACATAAGTAACAAAGACTGGACAAATGATGTAATTACAAAACATAGGATGAATAATTTATGATAATAAGTGTCTAGTGAATTGTTGAGATATGGATCATAATATTTTATCAACAGTACTGTAATCCTATAAAATCATGATAAAGAACAATATTATTGCAATAAAGGTTTACCGATTTGGTAAAATTGAATCAAAATACCCGAGAAATAATAAAATTTACTAATGATTAAAATATAATGAAAATAATTATATTATGAAACAGATTTTCAATGTATGGTATATATACCTTGTAAAATAATGTATTTTCGTAACATAACATGTGTCTCAAAAAGGAAATTTGAGGCAAATATTACTTTACCAATTTGGTAAATTTCGAACCACAAACCCAATGAAACATATATCATATAATTGATATCTAAATAAATATAAATTTATGGATAATAATCATAGAATTCATTCATGGTTATAATTCACACCATAAAAATGAAAAGGGTTGTGAATAAGTTATGAGTCTCGTAGAAATAAAAGAGATAATAGAAATCCCCACACCTTATGTCTGGACGCATATCATAATATTTCAATCCTCATTTATAGAAAATATATGTTTATTATACATCTATTAAATATCTATATTCAATTATATCATACTATATATGATTCTATTATGACCTTGAATTACCCATTTATTGACAATTCTAGGTTAATGTAATGTTTTAGGTAATATCTACATTGTTTTTCACATGTGTCATGAGTTGGTATATTTTTTGTTCCCATATATACATATATATATATATATATCATGATTTAATAATATCATGATTGATAAGAATGATATAAGAATGATATATATTTATAATATATTTTCATATAATTATCTGAAAAATGTTGACATCGGAAATGGAATGCACCGTTCAAGGATATGAGAGGTCATACGTACACATAAATTCAATTTCAATATTTTTTCACATTGGATGAAAGAAGATTAAATTATATCTTTATATTATCATTCCAGTAATATTATTATTCCAAATATAAAAAAAATATGAAATCCATTCCTAATACATTCCATTTAATGTGTGAACGAATCACATTTCATTAAGGAGGCAGTTTCCTACACATCAAAAAACATTGTTATCAGATTCCCATAAAATAACCTGAATGATGGTATGGGTTATATAATAATTATAGTAGCATAAACACAGCATAATTTTTATATATATCCTAAAATAACAGTATTTACATCATTATTACTACCACATCTGTGATTCTATTTGAGGTATTGCATCATTTATTTATGGTATTGTATTTTTTCTATGCTTTTATATAGTGTATTTGAAGGAAAATGAAGTGTTTAGACCCTATATAAGGTTTCATATGGTTGGAACGCGATTAGGGGAAATCTTCCACCAACTAATGGGAAACAATTCCATGTGATAGTGATAATTTCAAGGCCACATGGCTTGGAACAAGGGTGTGCACCATCCCCTTGTAGACTGTGTGGGATCATATGATTGGATAGAGAGGGAAACACAGTTTCTACAAAATATGGAAAACCATTCAGGATAAACATGTGACCAATCCAAGAGATTAAAATTTGAATTTTACCTTTATAGAATATCCCAATTTTAACCATAATCGACACTTAATTAAAAAACAAATTTTCTGGTCTAGGTGCTTCCTCCACTCCCTATTGGCCCCCTTGAACTCCAATATTTGTGTGGTTTTTTCCATGGATATTTAATGATGTTTACGTCGTCCCCTTATCATTTTATTTATTCCTTCTTCTAGGTTTCTTATTTCTCCCTCCTAGAGTTCATATTTTTCAGCAAGTTGATTGAAATAATAAGTGTACAATGTTTGAGTTTTTGGGATAAATATGGATGTTGTGGTTTGATATTTCTTTTATATGTTTCATTTCAGTTTTTGTTGGGTTATCCAAATGAACATTTAAGGTTTCTGTGCTTGAGCATTCTAGTTCTATAATTTATTATTTTTAGATGATTTAGGTATTCTTCTGTTTCATAATGAATGTGATCATTTGATTTTGTGAAAACTAAAAATAGGGTTTTCAAAAGGTTTTAAGATATGATTGGGTTGAAATATGGTTTTCCAAATAGAGATGGTTAGATTTCATGTTTTCATGTACTGTTATGCTTTTAAATTTGTTTTTGAAATTGTGAATGAGGTGAAATGCATGTTTAAAGAAGGGTTTGGTGTGTGTATGGACTTGATATGGGATTTTCTTATGAAAATTGATGGGTTTTCATGCGTGTTCAAGATTCTTGATTCCAATAGGTGAATGTCTGATTTATGTTATAGGTGAAATTATAAAAATGACCAGAAAAGGAATCTTATGTATTTTGATAGGCAGACTATAAATAGTATGTTGTATCAATTTTTGGATCCACGGTAATGTTTCCTCTATAAGGATTGAGGATAAAATATTAAAAAAAATAAAATAATGATTAGATACCTCTATCCATTGGGATGGATTCTACTATAGTGTCTTAAGTGTGAGGATGCTGTGGGTAATGGTTTATATAACATGTTTCACTAAGATATGAGGTTCCTAGGGTCCCACTATTTTTATTACCTAGAGAGATTACCAATGAAGTGGTTCTATATTATGATGTGGTGCTTACTAATAGTATACATTAGATGTCTCTATTATGTTATATGGAAATCATGTTTCATTGAAAATAATTTACTTTAAATTTCATTAGTAAAACCTTTTTCATAATACTTCATAAAAATTTTGTGGTGATTTATCTTCTAATGTAATGGAATAAATGTTTCATTTCATTGGAATCCTACTAAGAATTGGATAAAACCCTACACACACCAGAATTTGCAAGTAGACTTTGTTATGATTTAATTATGAAAATTATTTTTTTATGTAGTAGTGATGGTGGATCTAGTTGCATGGGTTCCACTATTATACGTATTTGTGGAGGTGGCTTGGGGGTCACAACCCAGTTGTTGCATAAAGGTTTTGTGTTTTTGTTTAGTTGGTTCCCCTCACATATTATATTTTGGTTGATTTTGTAATATGTTTATATTAAAAAGAATGTATATATTTTGTTTAGGTTTATTTTTTATTTTTTGTTGTTTATCATTGATAATTACACATGTTTGTTTTTCATGGGTGAAATAATTCCAAAATATATAGTTTTGATACCCAGGAACTAGTTTCAGACCTATGAGGATTGGGAATGACCTTCGATCCATGTCTTTACCTCGTTCAGGTGTCAGTTTGGATGGATCCCAGGATTGGTTCGTAGAAAAAAATTCCATCAGAGGAATATTTTGTTCATTCTATTGGTTTTATTATGTTGGTATTGTATGGATAGAAAAATATCTAGGACTATTAAGGAATGAGTTTCTAGTTGCGAGAGGGGTAGATGTAAAACAAAACATGTGAAAATAATTGGGTTACCATTGGGTGTTAGGACATAGTTTTAATTCTCCAATAGATTTCTTGTATAGGCAATATACTATGCATGAAAAAAATGGGTGAAGTATATTGGTTAGTTATTTTGATGAACATGGTTTTTTTATCTATGAATTTATATTGTAAATTTTCTTGCTGTTAAATATTTTACGAGTGGCATATTAATGGTTTTAATTTGTGTTTATTTCTTGATGTAACAAGATTCCACCTAATAATCTTCTTGTGAAACAATGGTTAATGGTTTGAGAGAGTTCACCCTTAAAAATTGATTGTAGACTAGTGGAAGATGTTGTTAAAGATGTAAAAACTTTTGGTGAGTAATCCGACATCAGCCCCTCTCATGTTGGGGAAGCATAACTGGTCATAGAAAGGAAAAATAATAGGAGTTCCTCAAGGCTAAATCTCAATCAATCTACGATAGTAGGAACTCCCAGGATGATAAGGACTGAATTGGGAAAATTGATAGGATATTAGGGTTTCTTGACAATCCTATGGTGATCGAGGTGAAGTGTGATTAATTATTGCTAGAAGGTCCCATCCTGAGGTGGTGTGAAACTATTGGTCAAGACCTAATGTTTGAGTGTATGGGAAGGATGTACATTAAAGTCATATTCAACAAGCATCATTTCTCAAAAATCATGACATTCATGAAGAACTGTGAGTTGTTGGATCTTCCAAATGGGTATCAGCTCCAGATGTAGTATGAAAATCACATTTTTGGAAGACATATAATATCTCACCTGTCATACTATATGGCCCCCAAATAATTGATGAAATGAACTTTAGAAATCCATGATTTGTAGTACAAAGGGTTCATTCACCTGAGTATCTCAACATGGTCCACCTTAGCTCTATTTTCAATGATATTGGAATGATATCTCCGATTATGTTAAGATTACATGAAGATGAATATGTTGAAGATAAATAATAAATACAACTTACCCCATAGTAATTAACCTTTTGATCAAATTATGGGATAGAGTTCTTATCCATGTTTCTCTTTCTTTCTTGGTTTCCCCGAGTTATTGTTTCAGAGGTGGAAATTCTGAAAGCAACCTTCTGAAGTAGATATGACCATTTTTTGTATGTGGTATTTCATTTTAGGTTGAATATTTCTACAATGTAATCCATAGATCTTATGAAATGGGTTATCCATCAATGTCACAATTACATTGGTGCGGTATTTGTGAATGACATTTGGTTGTATTCTAGGACAAAGGAAGAGCATGAAAAAAAATTGGGGAATGTGTTGGGAAAACATCATGATCATAAACTCTATGAAATATTTTCCATATGAACCTTATACATTAGGATTGTGAAGAATTTATTTCAATTGATCTCAGACCGAGGTCATTAAGTAGACCTAAAGGTGATCATTGTAGTGATGTAACGGGAGCAGTCGAGGAATGTTTTCTGAGATCCTGATTTTTTTTGTCTAGATAGGGTATTGTAGGAATTGTGATCAAGATTTATCTTTTATTTCATTTTACCTAATTATTATCACCCAATATGGGTTGATGTTTGAATATAATCCCAAATATCATGAATCCTATGAGGATATTAAGTGTAAATTAACCAAAAACCATATAAAATCATTATGGAATATAGAAATTCATATGTGGTCTACAATGATGCTTTAGGTATAGGTCTTAAGTGTTTGATAAAAATGATGAGAATGTGGTGGAGTATGATTATCTCCATCTCCGACCACTTGAAATGGATTATCCATTGCATGACCTAGTGTTAGAATTTGTGATGCATGCAGTCAAGACGTTTCTCCATTATCTTTTTTTGGGAGAAATATATCGTCTTGTCAAATAATAACTGTTTATCCTACATTTTACCTCATATGAATCTAAATATAAAGAATCGTTATTGGTTGGAGTACCTTTAATGGTTAAATTTTGATAAAATATATACCACATGATAGGATAATTTAGGGGAAGATACTTTGAGAAAGAAAGTGATGGTGAAAGTGTTGAATGTGTCCAATGATGTGGGGATTTGGTGGGTATTTTTCCTATATGCATATCTAATACAACTAGCACATGGGTTTTACTTTGATGTCTAATGTGTAGATAACACCTTTCCTTATGGAGTTGTTTCAGTGAGAGAATCTGAATAATTATTTTTTCTAGTTTTCTATGTAGTTCATAAATGGTTGAGAGGTACCTAGTGAGTATTCATTTTCCCCTGATGTATTTTTTTTCATCAAGGTTCTCTCCTTTCTTCCATTACTATTGTTAATGTTGGTGATACATGATATTCAATAGTCCTAGTTGGATGTTTATTGTGGTTTCATAATAATTTTTTATTATGGTCGGGACTAGTTCTACTGGCCAGGTATGATATGGTAAAAAATATCACTTCGTATCCCGGTGTTATACGAGTCAGAAGGTTAAATAAGGGCACTATATTCCCTCTAGTTTTATTAAACCGCTACACATTACTACCTATAATTTGGATGAGGTATCTATGAGTTTCATTATTAGTTTACATCATACTCCCCACAGAAGGAATGAAATGTGGTTAGTGTTTTACATCTATAAAAATAAGCCCATTTCATTCCAATTAATGATTCAGACTTTGTGTCATAGTAGGGTCAGTGGTATATCGAAGAGATAGTGGGGCTTTAAGGTTTTCTATCACCATTTGTTTCAGATAGGGAACCAGGGTTTACCTCACATTTTTTATAATTCTTTCAGAAGACATTGGGGTTATAGGTCATGTTGTGTATGAAAATTCCATCCTAAAATGGATAGTCAGAAGAAGTGGTCTAATTAGATCATGGAAGACATTCTCCGAGCATGAGTGATGTATTTCATAGGATCAAGTCATATCGATTTGGTGTTTTCAGATTTTTCATATAACAATAGTCATCAATAACAAATTATAATGGAACCCTTTGAGGTTCTTTATAGTCAGCTATTTTGGTCACATTTTTGTTTGGATGAGGTGGGCGAGACATCATTGTTGGGAACAAGCCCTGGGCTGAAAATATATGATAATTTCATGTTGATCAGGAAGAATTTTATGATGGAAATGAGTCACCAAAAGTCTTATGCTAATCAATGTTATAGTGATTTGGAGACCATAGTTTGTGAAAGGGTGTTTTTGAATGTGGTGTTGTGTTTGGGTAAGTATCACATTTATAAGAAATGGATTCTAAATCCAATGATAGTTAGATGTTTTTGGATTGCTGAGTGGATGGGTAATGTGGAATATATGATAGATTTTCATTCTTAGTTAATGTAAATTCTTGAGATGTTAAATGTATCAATGTGGTAAAAGTTTAATTTATATTTTTCTCATAAGTTGCACTGGGGAGAGTTGGAATTGGAGTCAAATTTTTTGTGGTTGATTAGAAATTACATAATGTGGATTCACAAAATAACATTCTTTGTGTGAATTCCAGACCATTAGTCCATGTTCTTTGGTAGAAATTAAATTATGAGCATGATATATGGAGCTAAAGCCTTTGGTTGGGTAGTGGTATCCATTTTTATTCTATGAATAGATGTTGGATTGACATATTTGGGGGCGGAATGTTTTAATGGTGGAAAGAATTATTGCACCCATGATTTTATTTGAAGTATCCTTATTTAACATTTGGCCTTGTATTTGGTCCACAATTTTCCTAGGAGTTTTTGGAGGAATATGGTGTTTTTTGTGTAAAGACCCAAAAAATTCAAGGAAATTTTTTTCTTAAATACTTTGGAATTTTACGATTCTGTGGTTTCTGACGGGACATGATTCTGAGGTCCGGTGTGCCCGAAATCAATTTATGAAGTTTTTTTCGGGTATGTTTAGTAAACGTACGTACTGGTTTTTCTTTCTTTTGAATAGGTGCTTGGAATTGAAATCTGAGGACACCGATGAACTCGCAGTGCCGGTATTCGCTTAAGTGGACCTTTACCACAGTTGTGTTTCGCGCGGGTTGAGAGTTAATATTAGGGGATTTGTAATAAAATAAATAAAATTTGTGGAACACAATTTTATTTTAAGGATGTAAGTTATTTCATACTATGGAAAGTTAGTGGTGGGGCCCACACCCACATAACTTCCCATTTGAGGAATTAGTGTGGTGGGCCCACAGGAGCCCCAACTTATCACCTCTCCTCAACACCCTTAAAACCCCCCATTTAACTCCCCTTGAATTTATTATGACAACTTCCCTTTTTAAAGTGGAGTCGTTCAACCTCCCAAACTTAATGAAGCCAACTTATGTAATTAATAACCTTATTATGTAATTTGGTACATCCCTTTTGAATTATTTTGAATTTCCTGGCGATTAATTAAAGTTGGTAGAAGTCTATCATAATATTTTCCTTAGCAAATATTTTGGTGGGGAACCTTTGGAGAATTATAGGGGCTTCGTTATTCCACAAATAATATCATCCTCTCTTGGTGAAGTATGCTCCACGACTTCTCAAACCGTCTTCTTCCTCCACGTCAAGGGAGGAGACACCGCCTCGAGAAACATCGCCAACGACGATAGTTCTTCCTCTGACGTTGACGGAGCAACACTGTTTCCAGAATCTATGAAGAACAAAACCTGATCGAGGTAGGGGTATTATGTTCAATTTTAATTGATAAAATTGTTCTTGTTCTTCGTTAAAATTAATGGTTTGTCTTTGGCTATATGATACCACCTAATGCGGAGTGGGCAGGCCAAACGAACACGGCCCGATGAATCTCTGTTGTTATCGTTCCTTTTAATTCTCAACGAGAAGCAGCAACGATCGAAGGCGGTGGCCACGCGCCGGCCGAGTATGGATGAATTGTGGCCCGCAACCGAGGCCGCTCGGTCGAAGAAGAACCGGCCGGCCAAACCCGGTCGGGCCAAAGGAAGACCACGACACCACAACGCACGCCGTGCTGCAGAGGACCACAGCCCGCGTACCATGGGCCGCCCGACGGGGGAACCGGCCGGCATGTGGCCTGCCGGGCTGAGAACACCCGCAGATCCAGGAGGGTGCTACGCTTAGAGAACTGTGGCATGCCCATGCGGGCCACCCACGCAAGGAAGGCAAGTTGGCTTCTGCCGGCCGGTTGGGACTGTGGCTCCGGTTTGGGAAAATGACCCCCCCTGGACAGCTCGTCCAGCTGGTTGTGCCACGACCAGGCGGTCCGGGCCGCAATGCACCAGGCTCCGCAATTCACTGGGCTGGTCCGACCCTCTTCCGGGTCGGACCCGCCAAAACCGGATCGACCCGACCCGCCAGCCCACTGGGCTTAACGGATCGGGCCCGTTTTCACTTAAACATGAATAACTATAAGGTCGTGCATCTGATTGACACGCCCTCTACGGAACTGGGACCCTCGCGATGAAGTGGTCCTTTTGCGATACTCTAATAAAGTTCTGGAAAACAATGGAAAATGTTCGGGTTTTAACGAGCGTATTTCAAACCGATCCCTGGAGGAAAATTCTAATAACTCTCAGACAGGGCGTCTGATTGACGCACCGTCTATCGTGTTGGGTTCCTTCTGAGGAGACGGAACTTTGGGATGCATCAACTCTAGACTTCGTGACAGTTGATATATCTATCCCTTTGCTCGAGTAGTGGACCCTCCCAGAATTGAGCGTGATGTGTGCTGGAACACTAGAGTTGTCTGCGACTACAACGACTACTGTACTGGGATCCGCCATGGGTTTGGAAATGACGAATACTGTACTGGAATCCTTCACGGGTTAGATGGTGATGATTACCTTTCTTGTATCCTACGTGGGTCCGATAGTTTGACTTCTATTCTTGTATCTTACATGGGTCCGACAGAGTAGCTGGTCAAGTATCCTATGTGGCTCTGACAGCTTAGCTGGGCTAGTATCCTACGTGGGTCTGGCAGCTTAGATGAATCAGTGACTGCATCTAATCATCTTTATCACTTTATGAAATATGTATAGTTGTGTGATCTGAGTCTTGACTTTCAATCATTATAATCAATGTGATTGACTTCCTTCCTGTGTGGTTTGGTTTGTGCTTGGGCTCGAGAGTTAGAGCCGAACTAGGATTGATGACTTAGGTATATGTATGGGGATATACCTAATTATAGTTGGTTGATACTTCGTGATTGTATCTTTTCTTTGCGGTTTATCCTTTGTGGATTCTGGTAGACCTTCGGGGGTCTCGGGGTCCCTACTCAGTATTGTTATATTGACCCCTGCATAGGTTATGCCTGCACTACGTTGTGTTTGTAATGGCCTGGGGTTTTGGGGTCCATTACTTGGTGAAAATATGATGTTTGAGGTGTTTTGGGTGGTCTGGAAGGCCATACTAGCTTCTCAGTGCAGCTTAAGACTCCTAGCGGTATCCTCGGCCGACCAGTAGCCTCGGCCTACATGTACTCTGGCCAAACGGTGGTATTGGCCTACAGGTAGCATCGGCCTACTGGTAGCCTCGGCCTACCGGTAACCTCGGCCTACCGGTATCCTTGGCCTAACGGTACCCTAGGCCTACTGGTAGCCTCATCCTATCGGTAGCCATGCCTACCAGTAGCTCTCGCCTACCGGTAGCTCTCGCTTACAGGGAGCTCTCGCTTAACGCTGGCCTTGGTGTAACGGTGACCTCTCCACGGATTGTTTTTCCAATAGCGCCTCCTTTTTGCGCGAATTGGTTTTTAAACTTTTTTTTGACCCCTTTAAGCTTGTTTTAAATCACATTAATGACGATTAATTAAATGATTGGTGAGATACCATCCTTAAATGAAAAACCATGTATTGGTCATGCCTTTAACCGCATTTTCAAAAATGCATGTAGGGCATCCTGTGAGGATTCCATCCTTGGTTATGGAGGTGTGCATCTGTTTTAACTGCCCTGAAGGGCAGGGAATTTTTAAGTTGGACATTTGGGGTGGGCTAGCCGCGTGTTCATCCCACGATCCCACTTCTTCCGTGGTTTAAAGTTTTTCTCTCTATATATTTACCATCCCGGGAATGCTGTATCTCAGCCTTTATAACCTAAAGGCTTCTCTTATCGCTGGTTTTCTCCTTTTCTCAACCTATTCTCAGATTACCCTTCATATCGACGAGTGGTACCCCCATTGGGATGTTTTCTTGATCTCGTTCAGTTGAATTACGTCTACTCTTGATTTCCAGTTTCCAGGAAAGGACGTAACGTCGATCCTTGATCAATCAGGTAGGAATCTTACATTTGTCTCTCCTCCTTGTGTATCATGCGGGGTGGGTGTTCTATGGTTTCCAAGAGGTAGTTAATCAATTCTGTAATGAAGATAATAATCATTTAAAGAAAAGGGATGATGATGTTTGTTAAGGTTGTTACATTTTTTTTTATCCATGCTTTCCCTATGATGTTGTTATGAATTGAATGGGCCTAGGACTACTGAAAATCACGGTTGTTGGGGGCTTTTGTTTGTGAACCTATGCTATGCTCTGTTTTATGCTTTGATTGGTGTTTGGGAATCATGTATGAATTGGTTAAACACTTAAACTCGGCTGTTGAATATGAATTCCCATAACCTTGTGTGATCACCCCAGTTGAACTAAATAATATAAAAGAATGAATTATGAACATTGGGTTGGATCAGTTATGTATGGGTGAACAGCGGGGATGTGAATGGTGTGGTTGGAATGGCATGAGTTGTTGTGTGGCTGTGGTGGTGTTTGGAAGCAGGGTTGCAGGTTGGGTTGTGAACATGAATAAGGGGAAAGTTAATAACGAACTTGGTGGAATGGTAATGAATTAATGTGGGATAACCAATGGTTTTTTGTGTTTTGATTTGGTTCCAGTACTTTGAGGAATCTCACTGATCCCTTTGTTGTTGTGACTTCACAAGATAACCGGGTGAGAATTATTAAATTACTCGATTGTTTTCCTCCCTGATTTATTGTTGTTTTATTTGTATTTTTTCCTGATAGTTTCCTAGTAGTGAAGGTATGAACTCATACAGAACTGTTATGAAATTATAACATGAATAGGGAAAGTGGTAACTGCTTCTTATGTGCATGTTTTCTGAGGTAGCAGTGCTTGTGCACCTGCTTGTATCTTTTTGAGGAGCCATAGGATGGGTTTTGTGTTTATATATATATATATATATATTTCTATAGGTTTTGTGTTTAGTCACACCCCACCCACGTTGGGCACTTAGTGTCGGACACCCTATTTCATGGGTAAGGGTGTTACCCCCTAGTTACTCTCCTTCCTCCTCCCTCTTCCCTCTGCTGTGATGGCTAGAGGTTACCTTACACCCAAGATTCTTCGGGTAGGTTTCGATTGGTGTGTTGTTAGCCCAAGATTCTTTGGGAAAGTTTTTTTCCAATGAATCATCAGGATGATGCCCAGGTGATTTAGTTCTGGGGTTCTGGTTATGGTTTTTTTCAGGTGTCTTTGGGATGAGGCCCAGGTGTGTGCAGGCAAGGATGTGTGGTTGTGTGGCCCAGGTGTGTGCGGATAGGGATGTGGATGGTTGTGAGGCCCAGGTGTGTGCGGGCTGGGATGTGGATGGTTGTGAGGCCCAGGTGTCTACGGGTAGGATGAGCGTAGTGGCGTCAGGACGTTTTCCATTAGGGATGAGTAGCAAGCCAGTGGGGGAAATGGTGACGCGGGGTACCCAAATGTTTGGTTCTTTACTATTACATTACTGCTTTTGTTATTTGGTGAGTGTGGCTGGTGAGGTGGGATGGATAGATTCCATGATAGATGTCGGTTATTCATCTTCTAAAGGGACATTAGGACGTCTCCCCACTTTTGAACGAGAGCTATAGGTTTTTTCTACTGAGTATACTTTGTATGATCAGCTTATGTTTACTTTCAGGTTGCTAGGAGGACTTTGGAGGCCGTGCGGGACCATAATAGTCTGGACATTGGGGTTGCTGTTGGTCACTGTTGGTTTCTGCTTAGCCTTTTTCTTTTCCTGTTGGTTTTGTACTTTGGATTTCTTGTACTTTGTTACATTTTATTATTAAATCATACATTTAGTTTGTTTTTCTTTTGAGTTTCAATACATGGTGGGGTTTGGTGTTGACTCATTCTTTCTCCCAATCTTGGTTAACTAAAAACGGTAATGCCTCCCATATTGTGAAAATGTAATACCCTTGGTGCTAGTCGCCACTCCGGGGCCTACTGGAGGCGGGACTCGGGGGTCATTATCTCATCATCGACATGGGGAAGGAAGGGCAGGGGCCTTTGTATCCCCTTCCATCGTCTTCCCGAAGGCGGGTAATGACAAAATGGTATCAGAGCCAGAGGTTGAGGTATAGGATGATGTTTGGAGTTAGGCATATTGAGGATTGAATGGGATGGTAGGGAAACAATGTTTGGTGATCTTGTTTCATGAAATAAGTCAGGGAGGACCAGCTAGGACACGGGATTTTAGGGCCCCCCATGATCCGATGCAAGGACTCTAGACCTACCGAATGACCAAGTGAGGTTAAACTATTTGGAGGGTAGAGACCCCAGGAAAGGTACATGCATCATAATGAATTGTGTTCATATGTTTCGTGGGTGTGTTGGGGATTTAAAATGAATAAGATGTCTAAGAAAATATAAGAGTAATATTATACACTACTCGAGCTTAGGAATTCCTTTTTTACCTTAGAGTTATGGCACCCGGATGTTATCCACAAGCGAATAGGGCGGTCGAGGCCCAGTGGATTGAGGTAGTTGACGAGTAGAGGGTTGACCGAGATGAGGAGGATGACTTGTGGCAGAGGATTATGTGATCCTTCTAGTGACAATCCCTCAAGAAGTATGAGGGAAGCTTTTCTGAATCAGTGACAGAAGGATGGATCAAGGAGCTTTCCATCACCTTCTCTTTGATTTTTGCTCTGAGGGAGTACTGTGTTCCATTGGCCATCAGCTAGCTGAAAGGAGCAGCGCATCAGTGGTGGGCGCTTTTCCTAGGAGAGAAGACAGAGGAATAGGTTTTGTGGACCGGTTTTGAGAATGAATTTTGTGAGGAGTTCCTCTCCTCTACGGTGAAGGCTGAGAAGATACAAGACTTTCTCTCCCTTCAGCCGGGATTCATGTCAGTGAGGGAGCTGTGGATCAAGTTCAAAGACCTCTTGCAATTTTCCCCGGATCTCTTTCTGAATTTTGAGTCTCGAGTAAGAAGGTTAGAGGAGGAACTCCATCCTTCTCTTAAATATGTTGTAACTCCCTTCTCTCTTCTGACATACCTCGCAGTACAGAAGAAGGCTGAGATAGTAGAGAGGATGCACTCAAAGGGAGGCACAACATGAGAGGGGAACCAGCTGGGTTCATCAATGGGGAAGGCGGTCAGCTGCATATCTCCAGTGATAGGGCCTTCTTGGTTTTGACAAGTAGGGTTTAAGCCTCATCAGTTCTAGTCCCGAGATTCTGGCCCTCAACCCTTTTCCACATGGCCACGACCGAAGTGTTTCCCTTGCAGAGTTTTCGGGCACATCCCGAGCAGGTTCCTGACTCGGGCTCCACATGGTGGAGGTGGGTAGTTTTAGCACCCAACTCCACAACATCTGTTGCTGGCTAGGCGTTTCCAGCAGCAGCAGCAGGCCCCTGGCCCTCTGAGGGAAGACTTTATGGGAGGAGACCGACACCAGGGTGCACCTCAGGGACCTCGACCTGGTCATGGTCGGGGAGGTGGACTATAGTAGCGAGGCAGAGTAGCTGGGTGTGGATAGTTTCACGATGAAGAGTTAGTAGCTCTGGCAGGACCAGAGGTCGTTCGAGGTATGATCAGTCTTTCCAGCAAGCTTGTTTCTGCCTTGTTTGATTCGGGAGCTTCGTACTCCATCGTAACACCCGAATTAGACCATGCTCTAGGTCTGGATGCCAATATACTTTTGGTTCCCCTAGTGGTGAGAACACCAGTTGGGGGTTAGACCAGCGTATCGTACTTTTTCCGGGGATGTCGACTATTGTTAGGAACACATCAGTCCAGTAGAGACCTTCTTTCATTGCATATGCAATAATACGATACAATTCTAGGCATCGACTGGTTATTATCTGTGCATTCCATCATAGACTGCTATCAAAGAAGGATTGAATTCGCTAACTAGGATGGATGGCGTGTGTCTTTTGTTGGGGAGTGGAGTTATCAGGAGGGGAGTCGACACATGGAGCCACACCTTTTTATGCTGGACATGGTGTCAGTGGAGTCGGCGGATGCATGAATGATGGATATCCTAGAGGTCGTAAGATAATTCCCTGATGTATTTCCCGATGAGGTTGTGACTCTACCCCCTCGACGTCATGTTGAGTTTCGGATAGACTTACAACCTGGTGCCTGCCCGATCTCGATGGCTCATTATCGGATGGCACCTTCTGAGTTGGGGGAGTTGCAGATTCAGATTGACGATCTGATGGAGAAGGGCTTTGTTCAACCCTGCGTGTCACCGTGGGGTGCTCTAGTTTTGTTCGTAATGAAGCCAAATGGTAGTATACGACTATCCATAGACTAACGAAGTTTGAATCTAGTGACGATCAGGAATCATTACCCCCTCCCGAGGATAGATGATCTTTTTGACCGGCTGAGGGGAGCAGGTTAGTTCTCTAAGATCGATCTCCGGTCGAGATACCACCAGTTGAGAGTGAAGGAAGGTGATATCTCGAAGACGGCTTTCTGGTGCAGATATTTCCACTTTGAGTTAGTGCTCACGCCATTTGGCGTTACAAACACACAAGCTATGTTCATGAACCTCATGAACTCTGTCTTCCGAGAGTTTCTGGATCAGTTCATTATGGTGTACATCGATGACATCCTTATCTACTCAAGATCCGAGGAATAGCATGTTGAGCATCTCACGGCATTTTTGGATGTTCTTTGACATCATCATATTTATGGAAAACTGTCTAAGTGTAAGTTCATAATTGAAGATGTAAATTTCCTTGGACACATAGTGTCTCAGAAGGTAATAGCAGTAGACCCGTCAAAGGTCGAAGTAGTCGTTTCATGGGCAGAACCCAAGAATGTGGTGGAAGTTCGTAGATTCCTGGTTTTGGAAGGCTATAAATGGAGGTTTGTGCCCGACTTCTCTTGAGTTGCAGCTCCGTTTATAGCTTTGACTAGGAAGGACCAGGCCTTCGTGTGGAGCGACCAGTGCTAGACATATTTTGGCTTCCTAAAGGAGAAGCTGGTTAGTGCTGCAGTGCTCAGATTACCAGAGGAAGGGGTGTCGTTTGAAGTTTTCTGTGATGCTTCTAGCCTTGGGTTGGGATGTGTGCTGATGCAGAAGCAAGGAGTGATCTATTATGGGTCTAGGAAGTTACGTCCTCATGAACATAAATATGCCCCCACGATCTATATATTGAATCTGTGGTGTTCACATTGAAGTTGTGGCAGTATTATCTCATTGGAGAGTGCTTTGTGGTCTTCTCAGACCACAACAGCTTGCGGTATGTCTTTTCCAAGAGGGATCTGAACTTGCTGAAGAAGAGATGGGTTGAGTTCCTCCAAGACTATGACTTCAAGATCTCTTAAACTGAGGGCAACAGTAATGTTGTGGATGATACCCTAAGTTGGAAATCGCAGAAGTACGTAGTTCGGGAATCTACAAATTCTTGGAGAGCAATGGAAGAGTTACCAGCCTTGCATTTGGATGCGAGGGTGGAAGGGGGAAGATGATTGCTCTTTCAGATGACTGTAGTTTCCTCTTTAGTGGTGCAGGTGGAAGAGTCTCAGTGGGGGGACTCAGAGGTATAAGTGATACTAGATTGGGTTTATCAGGGAAATGCTCTCGAGGGATGGTCATAGTATGGTCAGCATCGGATGATTTTTCGTGGAATGCTTTTTGTTCCGGAGATGATGTGTAAAGGTGTTATCCATGAGTTCCATGGCTCGGCTTTTGCGGTACATCATGGGGTCTCAATGATGTACCAAGACCTGAGGGGACAGCTTTGGTGGCCCAGGGTAATGTGGGCGGTGGCAGAGTTTGTGGCTAAGTGCCAAGTGTGTCAGCAAGTGAAGGCTGATCACCATTTTCCTGGATGGTTGTTGCAGCCTTTTGATGTTCCCGAGTGGAAGTGGGATGACATCTCGATGGACTTAATCACATGGATACCTATGGATCGGGGAGGCTATGATGTCATCATGGTAGTGGTGGATCATTTGACAAAATCATCTCACATATTGGTGATTAAGGAGTCGATCTCGGTGAGTACCTTAGCTCCGAGGTACATCGATGAGCAGGTGCGGTTGCATGGGATTCTAAGATCTATTGTCTCTGATCAAGACACATGTATTATCTCACGAGTCTGGAGAGGATTAGACCATGCCTTTGGCACCCATCTACGCCTTAGAACTTCTTTCCACTCCCAGACAGATGGGCAGATAGAACGAACGATCCAGACGTTGGAAGGCATGTTTTGGGCATGTGTTCTAGATTTTGGGGGATCATGGGTATGACACTTGCCTCTGGTAGAGTTTTCTTATAAAAATAGATTCCACTCCACTATTGGTATGACACCATTTGAGGCCTTGTTTGGAAGGTTGTGTCATTCACCCGTTTGCTGGACAAAGATTGGGGAAGCCGGTGTTCTTGGGCTAGAAGTGGTTCAGGGCACCACTGAGAAGGTTCATCTAGTGCGTTAGAGGATGAAGGTAGCCCAGGACCAGAAGAAGTCTTATGCTGATCATAGGAGGAGGCCCTTGTAGTTAGAGGTTGGGAATCATGTGTTCTTGAAGGATCTTCCTCGACATGGGTAGCGAAGGATTGGGAAGGAGAGTAAGCTCTCCCCTAGGTTCATCGGACCTTTTTAGGTGTTGGGACGAGTTGGTGAGGTGGCGTATCAGCTGGCGTTTCCACCTCAGTTGGAGAAATTTCACAGCATATTTCACATCTCCTAGATTCGTCGATATCTACACGACGACTCCCATGTCATCGATTGGGAGTAATTTAAAGACCTATAAATTTCAAGGATTTTTTTTTCTTAAATGATTTGGAATTTTACAAGTCTCTGGTTTCTGACGACACTTGATTCTGAGGACCAGTGTGCCCGGAATCAATTTCTGATGTTTTTTTGGGTACATTCAATAAACGTAAGTGTGGGTTAATCTGTCTTTTGAACCAGTGCTCGGAATTAAAATTTGAGGATACCGATGAACTCGCAGCGTCGGTATTCGCTTAAGGGGACCTTTACCACAGTTGTGTTTCATGCGGGTTGAGAGATAATATTTGGGGATTTAGAATAAAATAAATAAAATTTTTGGAACAAATTTTTATTATAAGGATGTTAGTTATTTCCTACAATGGGGAGTCAGTGGTGGGGCCCACACCCACATAACCTCCCATGAGAGGAATTAGTGTGGTGGGGCCCACATGAGTCCCAACTTATCACCTCCCCTCAACACCCTTGAAACCCCCCCCCCCATTTTACTCCCCTTGTATTATTATGACAACTTCCCTTTTTAAAGTGGAGCCTCTCTACCTCCCAAACATAATGAAGCCAACTAATGTAATTAATAACCTTATTAATTAATTTGGCAATTCTCTTTTTAATTATTTTGAATTGCTTGGAGATTCATTAAAATTGGGAGAAGTCTATCATAATATTTTCCTTAGAAATTATTTTGGTGGGGCACCTTTGGAGAATTAGAGGGGCTTCGTTCTTCCACAAAGAATATCGTCTGCTATCGGTGAATAATGCTCCACGACTTCTCCAACAATCTTATTTATCTGCATCAAGGGAGGAGACACCACCACGGGGAACATCACCAATAATGACAGCTCTTCCTCTGACGTTGAGGGAGTGACACCATTTCCTGCATCTACGACGAACAAACCTTGATCGAGGTAGGGGGATAATGTTCATTTTTAATTGATAAAATAGTTCTTGTTCTTCATTAAAATTTATGGTTTGTCTTTGGCCATATAATTCCTCCTAACGCGGAGGGCATGAGCTGAACGAACACGACCCGATGACCCTCCATTGTTCTCATTGGTTTTAATTCACAATGGAAAGCGGCAACGATTGAAGGCGGTGACCACGCACCAGCCGCGTGCAGAAGAACAGCGGCCCACAACCACGGTCCGCTCGGCCGAAGATGAATCAGCCGGCTAATTCTGGTTGAGCCTAAGGAAGACCGTGACACCACAAGGGGCGCCGCACTGCGGAAGAGCATGACCCGCGTTCCGTGGGGCGCTTGGCGTGAAAACTGGTCGGCAGGCTGTCGGCCAGGCTGAGAAGACCCGCGGCGCCAGGAGGGGCCCGCACATTCGGAATCGCGACCCTTCCATGCGGGCCGATCACGCCAGGAAGGCTGGCCGGCCGGATGGGAGGGTGACGCCGCTCAACACCGCTAGTTCCGGAAATTCCCCCCCCCCCACCCCTCAGACCGCTCGGCCACCCGAGCCAAGCCGCTCGGCCGGCCGGAAGAGCAGCGGCCATCCGCGTCGTGCCCTGCTGGGTGGGGCCTCACCGCGTCGGGCCGGTCCGCGCCCCGCCGGGCCAGGCCACAACATCGTGGGCAGGGCCATGTGATTCACCGGGCCGGTCCGACCCTCTATCGGGTCAGACACGCCAAAACTGGATCAACCCGACCCGCCAGCCCACTAGGCTTAACGGGTCGAGCCTGTTTTCACTTAAACATGAATAAATATAAGACTGCGTGTCCGATCGACGTGTCATCTGTGGAACTGGGACCCTCGCAACAAAGCGGTCCTTTTGCGATACACTAAGTGTGTTTTGGACAAATTTGGAAAATGGACAGGTTAAAAATGCTAATAACTCTCAGACCGGGCGTCTGATTGACGCGACGTCTGTCTCGTTGGGTTCCTTTTGATGAGATGGAACTTCGGGATACATCGACTATGGGATTCCTGAAAGTTGATGTATTGACCCCTTTTCTCGAGGAGTGGCCCCTCTTGGAGTCAAGTGTGCTGTGTGCGGGAACTCTAGAGCTGGCTACGACGACAACGACTACTGTACTGGAATCCTCCGTGGGTTCGGCAACGACAACTACTGTATTGGAATACCCCGTGGGTTCTATAGAGATGATTACTATTTTTGTATCCTACATGGGTCTGACAGTTTGACTTCTTTTTTAGTATCCTACATGGGTCCGACAGAGTAGCTGGTCTAGTATCCTACGTGGGTCTAACCGCTTAGCTGGTCTAGAATCCTACGTGGGTCCAATATCATAGATAAATCAGTGACTACATCTGATCATCTTTATCACTTTATGAAATATGTGTATCTGTGTGAGCCGGGACTTGACTTTCAATCATGATCATCGATGTGATTGACTTCTTTCTTGTGTGGACTGGGTTATGCTTGCGCTCGAGAGTTGGAGCCAAACTTGGATTGATGACTTAGGTATATGTATGGGAATATACCTAAGTAGAGTTGGTTGAAACTTTGTGATTGTATATTTTCTTTGTGGTTTATATTTCGTGGATTATGGGATTCATTCAGGGGTCTCAGGGTCCCTACTGAGTATTGTTATACTCACCCCTGCACGGGCTATGACCACACTACATTGTGTTGGATTTAGACGACGGACATCAGTGATCGTGGTAGAGACTTGTAGAGCTAGACGGTACCCGGGGGTGTACCACTAGGTGGGACGTACACGGAGCGGACGGATGGACCCGAGGTGCCGAGGAGACCATATGTACCCACCCTTCAGGTGGGATTTTGAAGGATGACTCAGTGGTTACTAGTTTACATTACTTCTATTGTATTAGACTTTCAGTTGTACTGTACTTACTATTGGGATTGTATTTCTGTCCCCTTTCTTTCCATCACTTACTTTTGTATACAGTTTTACATTTTTCTTACTTTTTTTGCGTACTTTTTTGTGTTTTTTTACTATATAAAGGCAATGAATTCCCTTTTTTTTATCAGGATTTACTCCTTTGTTGCTAGTCGCCAACCCATGGACTATGGAAGGTGGGGTTGGGGTAGTCACAACACAGGCCCCGAGGATGGTTCATGGCATTTTTACCCTATAGCTGGTGGCTCACACTTGATGCACAGTTAAGGAAAACCATGCACTAGCCGATGAAAACTCGTGAGCGTAGTAATGTGGAACTATCCATGCCACATGGCTTGGATCATGGACATCTTCCTCCCTGTCAAAATTTGGAAGCCTTATTCCCCTTAGATGGAGAGGGATGCACTGTTTTAACATGGTTTGTAAAATTTGGATGGCCAACTATGAGACCTATATAGGTAATTAAAATTATCATTTTACATTTCCACCCTCCATTGATTGTTACCCCAATCAACCACTAATTCTAACCATATATGAATTCCATCCCTAGGAGATTCTTCCACTACATCTTGTCCCCTTTGAACTCTATTTTTTTGGGTTTTTTGGTTTGGGATCTTTAAATAATCATCATGTAAGACACTTTTCTTTTCACTTCTTCCTCCTTCTGGGGTTTTTCTTTCTCCCAATTTATTTTCTATTTTTAGTGGGTTATTTTACCTAATAAGGGTCCTATCCTGAGTTGTTTGGTTGAATAATGATGTTTTAGTTTGATCTAATCTTTATTCGGTTCCACTAATGTGTATTTTTTGTTTTCTATAAGATTCAGGATGTTTTTATTCTTATGAAAGGTAGTTCTATGATTTATCATTTTTAAATGATTTTAGTTTGTTTTTATCCATGTGAATATGTTTAATAAAATGTGTGAAAGGTGGGAAATGTGTTTTAAAAATCATTTAAGTTAAATATGGGTTAAAATATGGTTTTCAAAATAGTGATGGATGAAATTCATATATATTATAATTGTCATGATTAAGAATGTGTTTTAGAAATTTTAAAAGTGGTGTAAATAATGTTATTAATTGGATTTGGGGTTCTTTGGACCTTAATATGGTTTTAGTGCATGAAAGTTTAATGGTTTTCATGAGTGATCATGTTTCTTGATATTTTAAGGTGAAAGTCTTGATTTATGTGACCGATGTAACAGAAAAAATTAGCAGAAGGAGAATCCATGTTATCTAGATATGTGGACTAGGACTAAGACACTTGTTGGATCAGATGGGTTGAGTCCAGATTTCTTTTATAAGGAATTAAGATTAAAAACTAATAAAACATCATGATTGTTGGAGACCACTAGACCTTGTCTTGGATTCCACTATAGTGTGCATGCATGAGGAAATTATGGGTTATGGATGTTAAACCATGTTTTACTAAGATACAAGGTTCCTAGAGTCCCTCCACTACTAGTTCCGAAAGGGATTTCTCATGACACGGTTCCCTATTTTATTGTCATGATTACCATCATTATACAGTGGAAATTATTCATCTGTTAGTTGATAATGCATGTTTCTTTGATATTTGCTTCCTTATAATGCCTTTAATAATAGTGGTTCCAAATTCATTTTTAAAACTCTCATGGTGATTTGTCTTCTAATGTTATGGAAAGTAATAAATATTTGGGTTTCACCCTAATTGTTATTGGATCACAACCTGAATAAAAACATGGGTGTTTGTAGACATTGGAATGTTTTCCTCAGATAATGGTAAGGTGTTCTGATGTGGTGATGGGTTATCCGGTGTATGGTGTTCCTCTATTATAGTTGTATATAGAGGTGTGTTGAGGGGGGTGGTCCCCTCATCGCATGGAGGTTTTGGGTCTTTATTATGGTTTTCCCTCTCGAATTAATTTCTATTGATGTTTTGAAATGTTTAACCTAAAATTATTTTTTGTATTTTGTTTATTGATATTGTTTATGGAGTGACATTATATAACCGATAATTATTCATGGTTGTTTTTCATGGGTTAAGAAATTCCCAAAAAAGTATTGTTATTACACATGAATTAGTTTCCAACCCTTAGGGATCAGGTATTCTTTTCAGGACATATATCTGTTTGGATCATGTGTTTGGATGGATGGTACCCTATCTATTATCATGAAATCTCTAAACCATAAAAGGTGGTAATAAAAGAATAAACAACATTGGGTTGACATGCTATAGTACGTCGTACACACAAAATATGATTGTGTATCGCATTTGCTGGAAGTTTGTATAAATGTATGTAATTAATATAACATAAAAATATAATAGTACATTTAGGATTCTAATGTTATGAAATATAATTTATATACTACAAATTGAATTGGGGTGAGAATGAAACAAAACAAAAATTAAAATTGAAGGGTATTACCACTTCTTCGGTTAACTCCTTTTGGTTTTCGCAAAATACTTCCTTGGTATATTTATTTCCATACTGATGCTTATATAATGAGTAGATGTAAGTTAGGAGGCTATTTGGACTGGTATTGGGTGATCCAATTGTTTTTGGAGGTGTCAACATCTGAGGGGTGAGTTCCCTATTGTAGTGGAGTAGTAGTGGTGTTCCTGTAAATACATAAAGGTAAACACTATTTTGTGGTCTCAATTACAAAATCTGACTCATAAAATGGTCCATATTAAAGAAGATGTAGGATTTATATAAAATATAGAATGCCAATGGATTTTGGAAAATTTTCTATATTATTTTTCTTCCATGATTAATGTTAAACCACTAAGTAAACTCATTTTTACAATAATCATTATTATAAATTTTAATGATCTCACTAATCTTATTGGGAATGAAATATTTTGAAATTATTAGACATTATAAATTATTATGATTCCATATATGCAATCGATTTTTCATAATTATAATCACATAATTATTATTAATTAAATAAAAATTAATCTCTTAGATGACATGACATGGTTAGTTTTTAATGTGAAACTTTTCAATCGATTAAAATGTATTTATATCCACTTTAAATTTGGAATTTTAAAAAATGGACTACATTGGATGATTAATATATAATATTCATAATTATAATTTGAAAAAATCTGGATTTATAATTTTAATATATAAATATATAAACTAAAAAATAAGCTATTAATTATATATCACTATTTTTCATAATTGATATAAAATTGAAACAGTGCATCCAATGATTTTTTTTACTCATATCAATTATCAATTTGTTCAGATCCAGTGAGTATAGTAATTTTTTATGGTTGACCTGAGGTTAGGGTACCATTAGTTCAATGAAAAGGAAAAAACAATCCAATGATTTTTTTATACTAGATATGAAATTTTTGAATTTATAGTTCTTCCATTTGGGTTATATAATAATCCTTCTATATTTATGGACTTTATGAATAAAATTTCCGATGAGTTCTTTGATAAGTTTGTCGTTGTGTTTATTACTAAAATTTTTTGTATATTCTAAAAGTAAATATGAATCTGAAAGGAACATATGGGTTGTTTTAAAAACCATTAAATAAGAGATAATATATGTGAAATTTAGAATGTTAGAATTTTCGTTGAAAAAATTTTAATTCCTTGGACATATTGTCTCTAGAGATAGGCTAATTTTCCCCTATAATAATGAATGTCGTTAATGAATGGAAAAAACAAAAAAATATCACACAAATTCATAGTTTTCATGGATTAGTGGGTTACTAATGGGGGTTTTTTAGAAAAAAACTCTCAATCAAATCCACCTCTAACTAAGATAAATAAAAATGGATTGATGTTTATCGATAAAAAATAATCTGATTATTGTTTATAGGAACTGATATTCATATTAATTAAAGCTCCAATTTTCTCCCAACCTTCAAAAAAGTGTAAATTTTTTATCCCTAATTATGAATCATTAAATATAAATAGTTTTATTATACTACACAATTATTAGTTAGTAGAATATGCATCACATCCGTCAAAATATCTCAAGTTAAATTACCTAACTCATGATTAGAAATTAGAAGTAGCTATTTTTTATTTAAAAATATAGAGGCATCAGTCATATGGAGTAAATATTGAAATATAAAATAGTCAAAAAATTTGAAGTGTATTCAGTGAGAATAAACTGAACATGACATAGAGAATATGGATTAGTGCAATCAATGATTAATATTTAGTGATTCAATACCAAGCTGAAAAAAATAAAAAGTGGATGATTATTTGAGTTGAAAATATAATGAAACATTAACCATGATACATTATGACTTAGACCATTGTGTTAATTATTTGATGAATCATGGAATTGATTTTTTGGATGGATGGAAATACTATGTTTTATTTTTTTTATAGTATAGTTTAGTTTTCTAGAATCAAATAAGAGTGCTCATAATGAAGATAAATCCATGAATTAAATGCTAGAATCCATTAAGAAGAGGATGTGACCAGATTTTAATGTTGATGTGGATTATATTTTATGATTTTGAAAACGATTATGGTTTCTTGTTAATGCCTAGTTGAGGGAGGAGTTTTTTAAGGAAGAACATAGTTCTCCTCTTTCTGATCATCCATGAAGCACTAAACTGTTCATAGACAATCAAGAGTGTTATTGGTGGGATAGAATAAAAATATATATTACTTAAATTACCATGATATTTTTTACTATTTAATATTTTAATGAAAAATAGAATTTACAGGATGGGATACTTCAAACCATTGTAGTTCTATATTGTAAATGGGAGAATATATCAAATGATTTCATTGTAGGATTTCCAAAGGGTTCTCAATATAATAATATAATTTGTGTTATTATTGATTGATTAACTAATTAATCTCATTCCCCTAACATTTGTGTTAATAAGAATATATAAAATACATTTATACTACACATAAAGGATATAACCAGGTTACATAGAGTGAAAATATATATATTATTATACCATGATCATAGTTTTAAATTGATTTTTTTGGAATGGAGATCAGAAATCATTGGGTAAAAAATTAAACTTCAATAATAAATATTTTTCTAAATAAGATAGATAGTATAAAAGAAAATTAAATCCATCGAAGATATATTTCATTATTAATAAATGGATTACTAGGGAAGTTAGGATCCATGTCATTATTTTCATGAGTTTTCTTATATTAATAGTTTTCATGCTAGAATACATATAGAAGAATTGGACGCATTATATGGAGATAAATTCCAAACACCCGCCTTTTTGAATGAAGTAGAATAATGGAATTTGATTCCAATAAAATTTTTAGAGGTAATTGATGAGAAATTGAAGTTAATTTGGCGTCACAAGTCAATTTCTTAGAGTATAAATAAACATTCCACAGATAACTAGCGTAATGATATTTATTTATAGGGAAATGATCATGCCTTCATTAAAGTTTCTTTATAGAAATGTGTGATGAATTTAGGAATTAATGGAAATAAGAAACCATTGTTCATTGGACCATATAAAATCTTAAATATTTTTTCATAAGTTGCATTTTGAGTTTCCATACATCTAATTTTATCTCAAGTGAATAATGTATTTTGTGTGTCAATATTATGGAAATATGTGTCGGATTCAAATAATGTTTTGAGGCCTGATGTATTTTAGTTGGAGCGGATCCATTCAAATATGGAATATACATTTAATGTTCAAGACCATATATATTAGGTGAATCTGAATAGGGTTATTCATCGTTTTATGGATTTATAGAAAACCATATGGATGAAATGGGAATCAAAAAAATACTATAATGGAGAGATATCTAAACTTATTTTTCAAGTGAATAAAATGGTAAGGATGAAATATATAAAATGGGAATGATTTAAAAACCCTTGTAATTACATATTAAATCAATTTCATATTTATTAATTTGAATTATACACTTATATAATTTATGTAAACATTATGTAATTTTAAATCTAAAATGAAATGGTTTTAACTAACAACTTTTATTATAAGGTTTTATTTAAAATATTATTTTGTAAATATAAGAATACTAATTTGATAAAGTTATTTCAAAATTTTAAAATAATCATATTAAAACATAATTTGGTTGAATTTTTTTGATTTTTTTAAAATAATCATTTTTCTGTGAATATTATAAAATACTAATTTATGTAAAAACATTATTTCCATTAATAATTTAAATAATTTATGTGACCTAATATTCATTGAATATAATTTCAGGTAACCTATGAATTATTTTTGAAAAAATTAATCAAAATAATTACTTTTCAATAAATATTATATTTGTATTTAGTAAATGTTTTTTATTTTAATGATGTTGTTTTCAATATAGTGTTTTAAAATCCATAGTGTTTCTCAATTTTAATTAATTAAAATAATACCCATTAGGGAATGTTTTTAATGAAATGTATAGAATATATATCATTAAATATTATATTATTTTCCTATAATGATTAGTTTTATACATTTAGTTGATATAGAATTACCTTTTTCTAAATAAATATTCTTCTTTAAAACCTACTATATCACAACAACTAAAAAATTAATATTATAAGTTATTTTACCACTTTTATTGATTGAATTTGGGAAAATTTATACCATAATTTTTAATCTGAATATTTTATAATGTTTACCGTGTTTTAATTATTTTTAACTAAAAAAAATTATTTAAAAATAAAAAATTAATATTTATGCTTAAGGTAAAAATTGAGTGCACATTAAGGTTAATCTTAAAAGAGATGGTCTGGAAATGGGCCAACATTTTTCCAACACCTATGGTCTAGATAACTTTTTACACTATATCCTATTTGATAAAAAATTGTTCATTATTGGATGATCATGAGGGAATAGATAACTCCCAATATTTTTTACCTTTTGTTAGTTTCATAATGCCACTCCTCCACCACTATAAGAGGTTATTTACTGTCCCCACATACTAACACCTCTCAAGCCCTGCTTATAAAAAAACATTCCCATATTACTTCCCATATTATATCATCCCATAAAATATTACTCAAATTGGTTATAAATCCATCCTTGAAAATCCTTTGGTGAAATCAATTTGGTGTTACCCGAATAAGAGGTAACATTCATTAATGTGTATTTATTTATATTTCTTTGTCCACCAACTTAAATAATTATAATACCATGTTTATATGATAACCTCGAAATACAAAATATATAGATATATTGATATGTTAATGGTATATACTACAATAAAATACACATATATCTAAAGGGTCACTAAATCATCATTCATGTGGTTGAGGGACTACGGCATCATGAAGTGATGTAGTTCTTTTTTTAGTACCACCTCTAATGGTTTAGAATAATGATAGATATAAAATTTATATATGATATTTATGATTTATATAGAAAAATATTACATTTGTTGACATTATGTCATATAAAACCTTTTTAAATGTCATAACATAGGGGAAATGCAATTCTACATGATTGCACAACAGACTACCGCCCCTCGATGCGATGTGGATATTTTTTGAAAAAAATTTAAAATAGATGGTAATAATTGTAACTATAATGAATATATATTTCATAAAAGATGTATTTATGATATTAATGAAATAATTCTCTTAAGGGAAATATAAATACAAATTTATTCTTACATTTTCACACGCTGAAAAGGTGATATTTTTGCTTGTGGATGTGTCGACTATTACCACCTAAAGGGGATGTGATTCTTATATTTCTCATCACCATATCTCATCAATGATATATATAAGTATATATTATTAAATAATATGATATTAATTATTTTATTCTCATTCATTAAAGAAAAATGTTTCGTACCTTCTTTACATATTGATCATTGAAAAATGGGAATGTTACCCAAGCATACATACGGTACTTTGTCTGAAGATAATATAATATTCTTATTACTCATGAAGATAAAAAAAACATGTCACAAGTCAAACTCATTGAAAGGTACTTTGTCTGAATTTATTCCCTATGACGTTTATTTTTGATATTATGAACATTAATTTAGTTATAAGGTGTATATGAATCCCTATTGAAATTTTATATCAAAAATTTCACAATTTTCATGGTATTTATCATATTTTTTAATTTTTTTATTTAGTGGGTTTTATGATGCATGTGTTTCGCATGCGAGATGGGTCTTTCCTTTAAAGAATTCATATTTTGATGTTTTCCCCTAAAAATAAATTTCTCTTGAATTTTAATGTTATTGAATCTTTTTGTATGGAAAAAAATATTTATGAAGTAATTTTTATATACTATTTAAATTATTGTTCAAAATGAAACTTTTTGTGTGTTCTATGAAGAATGTTTTGAAAATAAAAATTTGAATTTTTTATTCTTAATGTACCTGGAAACAATTAATTTTCTACCACTAATACAATTATTTTAATTTTTTATTTCTTTCAAATCATTAATGATTTCATCAAGGAAATAATTTTTTTCATTTTATTTGGTTTTTTTTCATTGAAAGTTGTTTTCAAAAAAAAAATATTTTTATATTGAAATTGTGTTTTAAAAAGTAAAATATATATTTCCTTTAGGTTTAAAATATTTTTTCAAATTTATCATGACATAAAAGTGAAAGAATTATATTTTTAATTGTATATATGGTACTAGGTAATTATACTATTGGGTGGAAAAGATATCCCTGGGTGATCCTATTGTAGCATATAGAATGGGGTGGCCCAGACTGTGAAGGGTGAGACCCTTCTGGATTGAATTAAGGGTGAACCTAGATATATCTCCAATGTATTGGGTAATGATTCTTGTCTTAATAAGAAATAATGTTCGCATTATTAATGGATTTCCCCAACGAATTTAACTGATACCCAATTACTTTTAAAACATGTTTAAAAAGGTCATAAATGTTATTACTTATTTCACAGTGAATGGTTTTAAATTTATTTAAAAAGTTTTTAATTAATTTTTATTGATAATATTGTATGGGTGTTTTTCTAGAAAAAAATTTTTCATTCATATTCAGGAAAAACTTTGACAATGATTGTAATTTTTATAGGATTTCATCAGTTCAGTCAGCTAATATATTTCCTTCATTTTATATACATTTATGAACTTTTGTACTCAAAACTTATTTATAATTGGGATTTTTAATATTTAATGTATAGTGAGGGAAGTAAATATATCAGGTTAAATTAATGATGACTATTCATAAATAAAATTTGCATGTTATTTAAATAAAAAATTATGGGAAAATGGATTCTTATCATATTTGTCTACATTGTATTTTTAGTATTTTAATTAATGATTTATATCCCAATTCACTAAAACTCTATACCTTAAAATATCCTAAAATACATGGGAATCATGTTTTAGTATAAAAAGAAAGATAATGTAATTTTTCTGTCCAGGGCCTTATAAATAACATATCACTTCTTTTCAATCATGTATATCATTTTTTAACATTTTTATATTATCATTAAAAGTAAAAATATTCTTTAAAATATCTTCAAAATTAGATTAATGTAGATGTGATTATTTATGTGCAAGTAATGGAAATTTTATTCTGGCATGAATTTTTAATAATAAATATGGTTTTGGGATTCGATTTTTAAACCATAAAATGTAATTTGTTTATTTAGAATTATTATTATTAGTTTTTTATAAAAGTACCAAATAAAAATATTCGTAACATTAATTTAATATGAAATTTTATTTCTGGGGTCATAAAATCATTTAATGGTATTAATTTTTAAGATTTAGAGTATGATACATGAGTATAAATCATTATCAAATAATTATTTTAATTTTTTTTCAAAATGATATTCAATTGAAAGTAATTTATTATAAGTGTATGATAATTTCATTGATTTAATAATTTATTTACATTTATAGTGTTTAAATAAGATTGATTCGTCATTGATGGGATGGATTGTTTTTCTAAAAACCTATTTTTTTATAATATAATCTTAAATTCTATTTAATTGTTAAAATATTGATTTTTAACTTAAATATAAATTTTTCATGATGATTAATATTGGTCTTAAAATATATGTGAGGATATTTATTTAATTATATTTTCAATTTATTTCATTCTATGATGTTTTCATGATTAATTTGAATAATTATTTATAAGGAAAAAATATTTTGATGATGATATTTGATATAAAAAAATAAGATAGGAATTAAATGATAAAATTTAGGATCAATTTTGGGCTTTGTGGTTTATATATATGTTGTTAGATCTATTTTAAAACCACTGAATTTTGAGGTTTTAGTTAGAATTTATTTTTGACTTTTTGGTTGTTGGAATATTTTGGGAAGCAATATTTCAATGTATTTCCTTGTTTGGTGTGAGAATATGATAGTTTTTTTGTGGAAGTGTTGGTATGGTTAAGTTTATAAAATGATGATCTGTTTTCCAACTATATTATTTATTGTTGAGGTACTAGGGAATGAGTTATATAATCATTTGTAAATTTCTGTGTGGTTGGTTATGTTTATAGAGATTTCTCTGTAATAGTTATAGATTATTTGAGATATGATGTGTTTTGGATGCTGGGGTTTATTTAAATTGGATTTTATATGGATGTGTGTCTGATGTGAAATATATTTTCTGAAATTATTCATTACATGGGGTAGTGTTGTGTATATGTATAATTTCTTATCATCGTGATGATTTTTGAATAACAACATACATATTGGTTTGATTCATTTGAATATGTTATAATTCTCTATGATGTAGATGTCTTTTGTGAGGTTTTAGGATTTATTTGATAATTATTGATTAAAATATATTCCATTAAATGTATTCAAGAAATTGGTATATTAATGTAATTCAAATCATGGGATAGTTTATTACTTAAATTTTATGAACATGAGGTACCAAAGTTCTTCAGTATATTCTCTTTCATTGTTTCATGAAATTTTTACAGATGATTTGTTAACCAGATTTTATTGAAGGCTCCAACTCTATTTTGAGATATTTTGTGGATGGATTCATTCATAAGGTCTGAAAATAGGGGTTGGATGAGATGTGGGGAAAAGGAAGATATTTCTTGGGGTATGATCATGATTAGATCATGAAGAGATTGAGATGATCATTCTGAGTTGGAGGATGACATTACACACTAGGGGTGATTATATTAATATAATCTATGATTAATTTTTTTTAACTATATATGATTAAATGTCATGGGGAATCATTTTTACGACTTCTAATTGATTCAAGTTGTTTCTCAATATTCCCTATGTTTTTATTTGGGAAAATTATTATTTTTAATCAACTAATTATACTAAAAGACAATAGTGGATCATTTTCAAAATATAGATTGATCATTATTTTATAAAAAACACCTATTTGTTTAAAATGCATTGTTCAATTTTAATTTAATAGTATTTTAATCAATATAATGAGTTTTTTACTTGGTTAACTAATAGAAAATATAGTTTTAGTGAAAAGCGTAGATAATGAAAGTAGGATTTTTGAATGTGTGGTTCATGATATGTCTAGCCTATATTTGTGGTTTTGAACCTATTAGATATGCGTTTTCCAAATTTTTTGGAATTTATATGAAATTTTATTATATATAAAATCTTAGTTCCAATCATTGTGGATGATGGTATGTTTATTAATATTAAAACAAACAATCCTTTTTCACAATAGGCTATGGTTTCTTATTTTGTGTTTTGGTTTTGATTATCAATAATAATAGTTGTATAAGAGGTGTATAATTGTAACATCCCGATCTTTCATGATACACTTCTCTTTCAATAATGCAATAGCTTGCATTGTACGCAAGTTCGAGTTCTAACACACCGCGACTAATCAAAAGTAGTCGTTATGAATAGTAATACCCACTTTTTAAAATTATAGAGATTTTATATTTCAAAATGGACTTCATTTTTGTATTCGTAATATCGAAATTATCCTAAGTTGAATTTTTTTTAATTTTCTGAGAACTTCCATTTTTTATGAATAGTGAAAAATACTTAAAACAACTTTTTTAATCAAAATAATTTATAGTGATAAATTATACTATTGAGTGGTTTTAAACTATAATTAGAATATATTTTTACCATTTTATCCAATGGTGTTCATTAGAATTAATTCCACTTTGAAATTGGACATAAACAATTGTCAATCTTTTGATATATATTGTTTCTTAAAAACACGCTATTTGTTGTGACAGCGGGATTTAGTTATAAAATTAATTAATGAAACTTATATGTTTGGAATTTTGTAAAATAGACATCATTTTTGGATTCGGAATATCAATTATAGCTTAGGGTGAAATTTTGGCATTGTTCTGAAAAACATCAATTTTTGATGAATAGTGAAACCACTAAGTGGTAGTTAAAAAAACTGATTTTTCATTTAAATGAAACATTACCACTTCTGTGATTTGATTTTCAATAATCCTACATACATGGTTGTCATTAGGAAGTAAAATTTGGTTCAATGGGATTAAAATAATTTTTTGGTGAATAGTAACTTTTAAGTTTAATTAATCGCGATTAAAGGTAATTAGGGAAATTTAAGGTAAAAATGACATTATAAAAATATGAAATGACCTTGACACTTGTCATACCCCTATTTGATGAGTCATGGACGACCAAGACAATCCATGGGTCAACTTGGAGACCCCATGGAGCCACTTTGGTTGGAAAATGACATAAATAACTTTTATTTAAAGTTAAAATAAAAATGTCACAATCATAAGTTGTTTTACTAAAATAATTTTTAAATGGGGTTATACAAGTCATATTTTTGACTATAAATATTAATTAGAAATCTTAAAAGATTTCCCACATCATGATAATTTTTTTATAATTTTTAGACATTAAATAAATTAAATTATTTGTGACACCATGATGATGCAGCGATTACCTCATTAATTAATGATTTAAATAAAATGAAAGGATAATGTAAAATCTAAGGCTTACACTTGTCAAAAACCTATTGGATGAGGATATTTCCGACCCTTATCACCTTATCCTTTAATTATATAAGTTTGGTACCTTTCTAATCCGAAAAGCATTGTATAATAATGTAACATTTCCTTACTTTCCAAGAGTGCCCCTCCTCTCCTCTTATAAAAGGCCCCCACCACTCCCACCTTATTCACAACATCAAGCCATTTGGATCGGCCAACCTATGCCCAAATACTTTCCCAACTTCCCTCCCTTACTCATAGAAGCCTCACTTTGGGCATAATTTTTCCAAAGGAAGCCTTTGGCTCAAATCAAAAGAGTTACCCGATTTTAAGGTAATGTCTTCGCTTATGTTATTTTGTTTTATTTTGCTTATCCAACCCCCTAAACACTTTTTATTAATTTCTTTTGTAACAACACCAGTATCCTAAATATACTAGGATGTTGTTATAAGAATTATTCGAGTTACACTTACACACACCTACATCTAATGGTTAAAGAACCTACTGTTTCTGTGGATGGCGAATTTCTGCCTCACGAAATGATGATTGTTCAACACTCATATAACACCTTCAAAGGTGGCAATTAATATGTCACTATATTTATATATATGATATATAATATTTTTATGTTTTACTTAAGGTTCTGTATTTTTCATTTATGGAATACCTTTATTGTTTCCATTATGGGTAAACGCGATATTTTCATTTTAGGAAGTGTGGACTACCGTCCCCTCAAAGTGATTTGAATCGTTAATTCCATATGTGGGATGTATAAAGGATGGATTAAATGATATTATATGTGATATTATACTGGAATTATAATATACCTTTATATCATTATGATTTCATTCCATTAAATATGAAATAGAAATGAAAGTATCGTTCATGCGTACGTACGGCTTACCGTCTCCATGAACGGTGCATTTCATTTCTTACCTCTAAATGTCATGTAATATTATGAATGAATGTATATACTGGATATATATGAGATATATGATATCTATATCATGAATATGATTCTGGATATAATGGATATTTCATCACATGAACAACTTTTAATTATAAGAAGTCTATTTTTGACTCAAGTACCAAAGATCGACAAAACGACCGTTATTAACTTAAATAATTACATAATGTTCATAACATGGATATAAGTGATATTAAAGGAATAAAAAACATGAAAATGTTCTTAATAAACTATAAATTAACTCTAGTTTATTATTCAGGAGGTTAAAGAACGGTCGATTCAAGACAGGATGCAAGGTAAGGGAACTTCTTAACCCAATTTCCATTCTTTGGGTTAATCTCCTACTTTCAAATTATGTCATGATATTATTATGTCCTATCTTGTATTTGTACTTTCTTTATGTGTACTTATAGTGAATACACATAATAGATCTATTTTATTTTAAAAATTATCTTTTTAAGGACTTCATCTCAATCTCATTCCATTGAGGCATATTTGGTTTTATTCACACCATTCATTTATACGGTGTATAAACCCCTTTGAGTTTTAATTTTATTCAAAAGGAATATTTTTATACGAAGCACATTTATTAAACGACAACAGGAATGTTTTTTCTTACGTATGCGGTGACAATGACTTCTCCACCGCCGTGACTGTTATTTGAGTTTCGGCTTCCTCTATAAGCCATAACTTTTTTAAAGAAAAATAAATTCCATGTTTTACTTATCTTATTTTTTGTTATTGAAAATGGTTTTGATAAAGTTTTTATTGTATCAATGTGTTGTATTGAAATCTTGTGATTGAAGTGTGTAAATATTATGTTTCCTTTATGCATGTTTTATGTGATAAAAATATGTTATGGTTTATGATATGCTTAAACCTGTTCATATGAGGAATGCATTGGACGTAATAAGTGACGGGTGGAGCCCGCTATAGCTCCTCGATGCATCGGTAGGTCTCATGAGACAAACTAGTGTCTTGGCACGAGGCCTTGACAAAATCTTATTTGTGGTCTTGGCACAAGGCCTTGGCTACGTGGTTATGATAGTCTGGCATTATGCATTCCATCATTATGAAAGTGGTTATTGATATTTCATGTGATTATTAGACTAGTAGAATATCCATGTGAGTAAGTAAATGGCATTATTTCATTTTACTTTTTCCATATTATGCTAAAGTTCAAGTTTAAAAGGCTTTTGTTTTAGTTATACATTGCCTTAAATGTTAATGTTTATTTATGAAAGCTTCCCCTATATTGTTATCCTTACTGAGCATCTGAGCTCACCCCTTTCCATGTTTTAATTTTTCCAGGATGTGAAGAAGTATATTATGAATGACCTGCAGGGATAATATAAGGGGATATGAAGAGAATATGTTGTAGTTTTGTTTTACCTTATGATGTAATGTAAGACTTATGAATGTATCTAGTGTTTCCAAGGCTACTAAACTAATCGGTCTTTCGAGACTTGATCTTTTGTGATCATGCCAATGTTACGAAGTAATGCACCGACTCTGGGTAGCTGGGGTCGGGGTGTTACAGTTGGTATCAGAGGTAGTTTAGTACTAACCTTGGAAGCTATATTTAGATAAACTCTGATTAGAGAACATAGCCCAGAGATAGACTTTGAGGATTAGTATAGAAGAACTTCCTAGAATTTTGTTGTTGTAGAGATTTTTTGAGTTTTCCGAGCAATACATCCATGTCTGGATACGAGCAGGTAGAGGCGGCTCTGGAACAGATGTACCTAGGGGTAAAACCCGGAAACACCGCTTTGAGCTAGACTCGAACGGGAACTGGTGCACGACAGCGGGCCTTGTTTCACTCTTGGTTACGACACTCCCCGAGGATATGCTTAAGATAATTCTCGTTTTCTTTACAAACCACTATGAAGGGTCATGAGTATATACATCCTCAAAGAAAACATTTTTATGATTATGGATTATATCCATAAATAGTTCAATTTATGTTAAGTATTTTATAAGTATGGAATTACGTATTTTTATTCATAAACTAATCTAGTTTATGCCATTGTTTAGAAATGGCGCCTAGTGGAAGGAATGGAAACCGTATCAATGCACGCACTCCGTGTAGGGATTTCCCTCCTGCTGAAGATAATTATTGTGGATTTGGAGATACAACTGGTGCTGATCAACTTATTACCATACTGGGACAACTCACTCAGGTTATGAATAATGACCTTACTCGTATGGAGCACCCTGATCCGCAATGTGGAGGATCAATGTTAGACCGCTTCATGAGGCAACAACCGCCAACATTTAATGGGGGTACAAATCCGTTAGTATCTGAGCAATGGATAAACTCTTTAGAAAAAACATTCCACGCCTTGGGGAGTAGCGAAAGGGAGAAGGTTATCATGGCAGTTTACCACCTCACTGGAGATGCCGATTAATGGTGGTCATTGATTCAAAATACAAAGGAAGATGAAGAAGTATCAAGTATGTAATGGAGAGAGGTCAAAGATCTTTTCTTAGAAAAATACTTTCCACCTGACCATCGAGAAGATATGGAAAGGCAATTTCTAAGTCTGAGACAAAAGGAGGATGAGAATGTCGCAAAGTATGAGGCTAACTTTACAAGGTTAGCGAGGCATGCAGCAGATTATATACGTAACCCAAGAAGTAAGATTGATCATTTCTTTGATGGGTTGAAACCATTTGTCCGTCGAGCTTTAGTATCGCAATCTTTCTCAACATACGAGGATATAGTCTCGTGTGCTATCAAGACAGAAAAGGAATTCTCTAAGTCTTATGACTATAAAGTAAAGAAAGAGAAGAAGAGAACGGTGGAACAAGAGATAGATAAAGGGAAAAATGGAAAGAAGGATTTTCCATTATGTGATAATTGTGGAAAGAATCACCCTGGTACTTGCCTAAAAGGAATGGGAGTTTGTTACAAATGTGGAGAAAAAGGTCACCAGGCTCGTGATTGTAAGGGAAAGAAAGAGGCTATCAATGTTGAATACTACAATTGTAGGTAAATGGATCATTATGAAAATGAATGTCCTAAGAGTCAGGGAAACTTACCTCAAAAAAGGCCAAGGGATTAAGGCCAATCTTATGTTGTGACTACAGTTGAAGCGGAATAATTAATGTATTGGTGCTTTTGGACTCATGGATTATATTCTGGTTATTAGAATAATGTGATATATATATAAGGATTGTACTGCAGTACTTGTTGTTTTCAGTAAGGTTTTAATATGATGAAGGTAATCATATTTTTAGTATGTGACAATAAGAGAAACTTTACTTTGTTTGGGGAATCTGATAAATTGATTTTGGAATTAAGAGACCTTTTAGAGAAAGTTTGGATAGAGGTATTTTGGATAACTATAAAGGTTGGGATGGATTAAGCTGAACTTTGAATAGTATTGTTTAAGGTTAAAACATTTATGAAGATTATTTTTGGAATATTATAATACTATAGTTTTAGGAAAAGGACAACCTGCAGGGTGGGGCATAACCCGTCACGTCGGACAAAGCTGCAGGAATCGAACCCACAACCATAGTGCGACAAGCCTTTATTACCTACCACTAGCCTACAGGAAGTCCCTGGTTATTACAAAATAGTTTTACTAATCTAAATGGTATGTTTTAATATTTGGAACCTTATACAATTAGGATAAATAGAATATTTTTGAGTTCTATTACCTTTTGGAGTAAAAGATGGGTTTGTGGTAAAAATTTATTAAATAATGAAAGTATACATAACAAGTATGTATATTCCCTTACGTTCTTAGTAAATCTCCTAAATAAATTCCTCAACTTTATAAAAGGTAACTTAAAACAAAAACGTTGTCGGTTAACTTTTCCTACTGGGGAATCAATTATCATTTAACCAATCACAAGTTTGTGATTTTCTTGTAGTTAAACTTTCTCCTAATCCTGATTTCTACAACTCTCCATCAGACCTTGATGGTTTGTTTCTCCTCCATATCCATATTTTCATAGAATCCTAGTATGGGCTATCTCGGGTGACCTTTGTATTTCTCTTTCTTTCTTTAAATGTGATATTTTTATTAACATTATTTCCGATGTGGGTTTTCCACAAAGGTATTTTCTATTTTCAACCTTTTATTTTCAAAGAAAAATTTCAAATTGCGAGGACGCAATTTATTGAAGGAGGGGAGAATGTAACACCCCGATCTTTCATGATACACTTCTCTTTCAATAATGCAATAGCTTGCATTGTACGCAAGTTTTAGTTCTAACACACCGCGACTAATCAAAAGTAGCTGTTATGAATAGTAATACCCACTTTTTAAAATTATAGAGATTTTATATTTCAAAATGGAGTTCATTTTTTATTCATAATATCGAAATTATCCTAAGTTGAATTTTTTGTAATTTTCTGAGAACTTCCATTTTTTATGAATAGTGAAAAATACTTAAAACAAATTTTTTAATAAAAATAATTTATAGTGGTAAATTATACTATTGAGTGGTTTTAAACTATAATTATAATATATTTTTACCATTTTATCCAATGGTGTTCATTAGAATTAATTTCACTTTGAAATTGGATATAAACAATTGTCAATCTTTTGATATATATTGTTTCTTAAAAACACGCTATTTGTTGTGACAGCGGGAATTAATTATAAAATTAATTAATGAAACTTATATTTTTGTAATTTTGTAAAATAGACATCATTTTTGGATTCAGAATATCAATTATAGCTTAGGGTGAAATTTTGACATTGTTCTGAAAAACTTCAATTTTTGATGAATAGTGAAACCACTAAGTGGTAGTTAAAAAAACTGATTTTTCATTTAAATGAAACATTACCACTTCGGTGATTTTATTTTCAATAATACAACATATATGGTTGTCATTATAAAGTAAAATGTGGTTCAATGGGATTAAAATAATTTTTTGGTGAATAGTAACTTTTAAGTTTAATTAATCGCGATTAAAGGTAATTAGTGAAATTTATGGTAAAAATGATATTATAAAAATATGAAATGACCTATAAACTTTTCCTACCCCTATTTGATGAGTCATGGACGACAAAGAAAATCCATGGGTCAACTTGGGGACCCCATGGAGCCACTTTGGTTGGAAAATGACATAAATAACTTTTATTTAAAGTTAAAATAAAAATGTCACAAACATAAGTCGTTTTACTAAAATAATTTTTAAATGGGGTTACACAAGTCATATTTTTGACTATAAATATTCATTAGAAATATAAAACTATTTCCCACATCATGATAATTTTTTTATAATTTTTAGACATTAAATAAATTAAATTATTTATGACACCATGATGATGCAGCGATTACCTCATTAATTAACGATTTAAATAAAATGAAAGGATAATATAAAATATAAGGCTTAAACTTGTCAAAATCCTATTAGATGAGGCAATTTCGAACCCTTATCACCTTATCCTAGAATTATATAAGTGTGGGACCTTTGTAATCCGAAAATCATTGTATAATAATGTAACATTTCCTTACTTTCCAAGAGTTCCCCTTCTCTCCTCTTATAAAAGGCCCCCACCACTCCCACCTTATTCACACCTTCAAGCCATTTGGATCAGCCAAACTCTGTCCAAATACTCTCCCAACTTCCCTCACTTACTCCTAGAAGCCTCACTTTGGGCAGAAGTCTTCCAAAGGAATCCTTTGGCTCAAATCAAAAGAGTTACCCGATTTTAAGGTAATGTCTTCGCTTATGTTATTTTACTTTATTTTGCTTATCCAACCCCCTAAACTCTTTTTATTCATTTCTTTTGTAACAACACAAGTATCCTAAATATACTAGGATTTTCTTATAAGAATTATTCGAGCTAAACTTACACACACCTACATCTAATTGTTAAAGAACATACTGTTTATGTGGATGGAAAATTTCTGCCTCACGAAATGATGATTGTTGAACACTCATATAACACCTTCAAAGGTGGCCATTAAGATGTCACTATATTTATATATATGATATATAATATTTTTATGTTTTAATTAAGGGTCTGTATTTTTCATTTATGGAATATCTTTATTTTTTCCATTATGGGTAAACGCGATATTTTCATTTTAGGAAGTGCGGACTACTGCCCCCTCAAAGTGATTTGAATCGTTAATGCCATATGTGGGATGTATAAAGGATGGAGTAAATGATATTATATATTATATTATACTGGAATTATAATATACCTTTATATCATTATGATTTCAGTCCATTAAATATGAAATAGATATGAAAGTAGCGTTCATGCGTACGTACGGCTTACTGTCTCCATGAACGGTGCATTTCATTTCTTACCTCTAAATGTCATGTAATATTATGAATGAATGTATATACAGGATATATATGAGATATATGATATCTATATCATGAATATAATTCTGGATATAACGGATATTTCACCACATGAACAACTTGTAATTATAAGAAGTCTATTTTTGACTCAAGTACCAAAGATCGACAAAACGACCGTTATTAACGTAAATAATTACATAATGTTAATAACATGGTTATAAGTGATATTAAAGGAATAAGAAACATGAAAATGTTCTTAATAAACTATAAATTAACTCTAGTTTATTATTCAGGAGGTTAAAGAATGGTCGAGTCAAGACAGGACGCAAGGTAAGGGAACTTCTTAACCCAATTTTCATTCTTGGGGTTAATCTCCTACTTTCAAATTATGTCATGATATTATTATATCCTATCTTGTATTTGTACTTTATTTATGTGTAATTATAGTGAATACACATAATATATCTATTTTATTTTAAAAATTATCTTTTTAAGGACTTCATCTCAATCTCCTTTCATTGAGGCATATTTGATTTTATACACACCATTCATTTATACGGTGTATAAACCCCTTTCACTTTTACTTTTATTCAAAAGGAATCTTTTTATACGAAGCACTTTTACTAAACGACAAAAGGAATGTTTTTTCTTACATATGCGGCGACAATGAATTCTCCACCGCCGTGACTATTATTTGATTTTCGACTTCCCTTATAAGCCATAACTTTTTTTAATGAAAAATAAATACCATGTTTTACTTATCTTTTTTTTTGTATTGAAAATTGTTTTGATAAAGTTTTTATTATATCAATGTGTTGTATTGATATTTTTTGATTGAAGTGTGGAAATATTATGTTTCCTTTATGCATGTTTTATGTGATAAAATTATGTTATGGTTTATGATTTGTTTAAACCTGTTCATATGAGGAATGCATTGGACTTAATAAGTGACGGGTGGAGCCCGCTATAGCTCCTCGATGCTTCAATAGGTCTCATGAGACAAACTAGTGTCTTGGCATGAGGCCTTGAAAAAATCTTATTTGTGGTCTTGGCACGAGGCCTTGGCTACGTGGTTATGATAGTCTGGCATTATGCATTCCATCATTATGAAAGTGGTTATTGATATTTCATGTGATTATTCGACTAGTAGAATATCCATGTGAGTAAGCAAATGGCATTATTTCATTTTACTTTTGCCATATTATGCTAAAGTTCAAGTTTAAAAGGATTTTTTTAGTTATACATTGCCTTAAATGTTAATGTTTATTTATGAAAGCTTCGGCTATATTGTTATCCTTACTGAGCATCTGAGCTCACCCCATTCCATGTTTTAATTTTTCCAGGATGTGAAGATGTATATTATGAATGACCTGTAGGGATAATATAAGGGGATATGAAGAGAAGATGTAGTAGTTTTGTTTTTCCTTATGATGTAATGTTAGACTTATGAATGTATCTAGTGTTTCCAAGGCTACTAAACTAATCGGTCTTTCGAGACTCGATCTTTTGTGATCATGCCAATGTTACGAAGTAATGCACTGACTCTGGGTAGCTTGGGTCGGGGTGTTACAATAATGTTATTCCCTTGTCTTTTCTTTCAAATTTCATTCAATGATTTCAGGCATTTTGAAGTAGTTAAGGGAGTCTCATGGATATAAAGATTTATGAGATCAAAAATTCAAATTTTGAGTAGTATGAATCATTGTTGACCATACCGTCATGGTTTGAAGGGTCTAAAAATATATATGTCTCGTTATATAGGTCATAGAAAAATCATTGATCATCATATCATTACAATATGTTTAAATTTATATTCTAATGTTTTTTACTAACATATTAATTTTTTTGTATACCATAATGTAGATTTCTGGTGCCTATATATTAGGTAATATTTCAATGCAGTGTTATGGGTTATTACATGACCCACCAAAAGTTGAATCATATTATATTCTTGAACTATGTTACAAGGTGACTATTTTTGTGGGATTGGATAAAATAATTTTAGATTGTTAATTGTTAAATATGAATTATTCTATATTAAGGTGATTTTATGCAGTAAATATATTTTTCATATATTGTATCAGTGTATCTTTTTAACGTCTCTTGATTTTTAATTTTTCAATAAAAATTATAAATCTTGTAGTCCCCTAAATTTTTATCAGATCACTTAATTTTCTCCTGAAATAATATTGATTTGAGGTGGTATTCTCTAAATATTTTATCATTATTTAAAAAAATTAAATATATTTTTTCATTTGATTGGTGAACCCTTCACATGAAGTCAGTTTGATACATTTTTCATTCAATTTTCATTTATATTAGTCCCCAATGAAGGTCATGTATACAATAATAGTTCTTTTTTTGTTGTTAGTAAACTTTGATTATGGTTTTGTTATATATTAGTGCAGTTACCATAGTGTTTATTTGTCCTTGAGATCATCTCTTTATAATTTTTTCATGAGTAAGATAATTAAATTGTTATGTATAGGTATTATATTTCAATACACATATTCTATACTATAGAATTTATATTATAGACTTCAGGTTTTGTAACCACATCAAAACATGTTTTTTATTTTTCATTTATATTTTTAATATGGGTATTAATGTATTATTGGGAGTGAATTTATATGAAACATATTTTATATAGAAATTTCATTAAATGAGGATTGATAATAAATGTAATGTGACATTAATGGTGGTTTGATTGTAGGTTGTGATTTAAATTTTTCATTGTATTTTTTTATATGTTGTTTTTTACTATCTTATACTCATTGTTGTAGATTTCACTATATTGAAAACATTGAAGAAACTTGTGAGATTCACAAATAGATAATTACCTAAATATGATTATTATGAATAGAATTATATTAATCAAATAATTTATAAAATTAATGCTTATTGATGTTTGGAATTGTGTCTGTTGTTTAATTAAAATATCATTTATGGATATAAGGTGATAAAATTTTCTAACATATTTTCCTAGACATTTATAAAATATATTACAATACAATATAAGTAATAGGGAATTTGAATCATAATTTTAAATCATGATTAAATGAAAAAAATGTGATATGTGAGATACATCATGGAAAAACTGATGAATGGTCAATTAGTGATGCTGTGTTTTGATTATATTGTCTACATTTAATAAATTAAATAATTGCTTACCAATTGATGGATGTAATAGGAATGAATTTGGAATCTAAGAGTAATGGGATAAAGTATCATGATTAAATCGTATGGAACATGTTATTAAGAAAATAATTTATGATTAAAAAATCATAATAAAATGATAATATGATTTAAACATTATTACAATGAAGAAAACATGGTTATATTATTGAATTTGGAAAAGGGAGAGATATTTTATTTTAAAAGTAATTTTTTAATGATCTAATATAGATACAAAAATGTCATTACAGAGAAATGTAAAATATTTATTGATGTATGGAGTGAATAAATATTTTTTATTGGGTGTAAACACTATAATAAAATTGACGATGATGTTAAATTAAAATTTTTGGGAATATAAATAACGTGAAATTTTGAAACAAAAATTGTAGTGATTTCCATTTTTTTCTCAAGTACCCCTATATATGATAATGTTTTGGTTTTGAGATGTGTCAGTATGTTATTTGTTTATAGGATGTCATAATGATAATTTGTAGCTAGTTTTAAGAAGATATATGTAATAAAGAGATGACTTGTTGAACTATTTTTTGATTTGATACAACAAGATAAGCTTGACCATACAAGTTTAAATAGATTGAGATGTAATATTTTTATTCTAGAAGAAACAACTAGTTATTAAAGAAAGGGTACATGATTTACCATAAAATGGGAAATTTATGAAGATGTATATGCTATTCTTGTACTGTATGAATGGTATCAATGATTTGGTACAAGGTGTAATGGATTACCATACAGTTTTTGGATGATATGTAACTTTGTTTACATCCAGAGCATATGTGGTACAAATATGGATGTTAGTTGTTCACTAGATGACCACATAGGGTTCTTATGAGCTTGAAATTGGTGTAACAGAATTATATATGGGGTAGTTTTTGTGATGGTATGATCGGTACACTAGTAGAACTTTCATGGTGTAGAAATGAGGGAAATTTATTTGTGTACTACTAGACACAACATGGTATGAATGATATGTTATGTATAGATATCTTAATAATGATATATAATGGGTTCAAGAATAGTATAAGGATTTTACATTACATTGTCCATATACTGATGGTAGACTATTGTAAATATTATTTGATGAGGATGATGAGGTTACTTGATTATTAGTTTTGATGTAGATAGACGTGTGAGGGAGCAAGTTTTATTCCATTCATGATTATCCTATTATACTGAGGAGAATTTAATTTAGTTTTCTTTATATGAAGTAGGGGTATGTGTTATTGTTTTTTGATCAACATCATGTTTGAAAATGAATGTGTTCAATTTTTATTGATATTTAGAGATTGATAGATGATATGGGATTGATGATCTTTCATTGTTACTTATGATGGAATCAGTTTGATTTAAATGTTTGAATGATGAAGAGGATGTTATGAAGAGTAGAGGAAGTTATTTTATTGGTGCGGGATGTGGCATTCATTGAGTATATATCATAATTTTTTAATTATAATGTCATTGATTATGTTTGGTATGGATTATGTCATGAAAATTTACAAATTCATATTTTTTACAAATGGATCTTGGTTTGCAATGATGGATGATCTGAATATTGTGTTTGAGGTTCTCAATTGTCAATTAATTTTTATGAATTTATAGGACATATCAAATAATATTTGAGCTTATTCTAGTCACTCATTAATTGAATTTTTTGGTTTCATGTAGTATTAGATCACTAATTCCTGTTTTTATTTTGTGGTATGTGATTTAAATCTACGAATTAATTGTGTTATTGGAATTGATATTCTATAATATGATTTTTATGGTCTGGATAATTGGTTTTATTTTTATTTATATTATTATTTGATCATAATTCATCCCATATTCTATTTATATACCCTCTGTGTCAGTCTCAGACATAGGGTCTATATTATATAGGATTTGGGGGCTACTGTACCCTACATTCAATGTCTATGAGTTGTTCAACAAGGGACTTGTCAAGAAATAATGGTTTTATACATATTTGGTAAACATCACAATGATTGAATATAATTTTATCTAGGGAATTCATAATATTAGGAGTTGTCACCTAAGGTTAATTATGATATCTATTTAAAATATATCTACAACAAACTGATGGTTACATTAACTCATATTTATGGAATTAATTTTATTATATGAAAGTAAATAATTATTTAATACTTATAAAATAAGAATAATATGCAATAAATCATACATTCATTCTAGTGAATGTTTTCTAGGATAGGTAATATAGATTTTAATATTTTAAATAATAAAATATTAGGTATTTAAATATCATTAAAAATAGTAATGAAATGATTGATGTTATAATAATTATTAAATTTTTTATAATTTTTTAGGTGAACTCACATATTGATTATTTTTATGGTAATTATATTTATATATATTAGAATATAAAAATTATGATAATATCTAAATTTTATATGATGAAATGGGTGATTTAGTTATTTATATTTACCTATTTTAATAATTGTACAAAATATTTGACATTTATATGAAACTAATAGATTGGTTTTCATGATGTAATGATTAAATAAATTTAAGAATATTTTATATTAAGAAATATTAATTCAAAATATTAATTTTAAGATCCATAGAATATGATTAAATGTTTTTTATTTTTATTGATAACATCCAAGTTTAAATTAGATATTGAGATTTTATTATTTTAAAAACATAGTAACACTATAAATAAAAACAATGATATGATGATTGAGGTTAATAGATATGAAAATGTATTGAATTTAAATTTATTGATTAGAAGTGAACATATTTATATTTTTCTTGGTTTGAAAACAATGAATTAATTTTTCTCAAGGTGAATATATTTGGGATAATTCATGATAACTAATTTTAAAATATCCATTCATAGTAGAAAAATATATTTATTCTATGCCTTTTCAAAATGTGAGATTTTAATGATGGGAGTGATATTATAATGATTTTTTATTATTTTAAAAGAATATTATGCAATCCTATAAAGAAATAGTTTTACTACATGGATTATAATTGTCAACTAATCTGGTGTAGTGGAGTTATATTACTCTAAGGGTGAAATATTTTTTTCATTGAAGAATATATACAATTACAATTTTAATGAATTTTTCATATTAATATTTCATTAAGTCAAATTTAAATGTAATAAAAAATTAGAGGGGTAATTTTATATTTTTTAGTTTTATGTAGTTTCATTCTCATTTAGTTGAATTTTTATTCCTATGAAATTAAACGATGAAATTAATGATTTATTAATTATAAGCATGAAATTATTTGAAAATATTAAAATTTTAGAGGATGTTAAAATGTACTATTTTCTCGGTTTATTGTTTAGTTTCACAGTATTTAAATTTTGATTACTGATTCTACAAATCAAAAAACAAAATGTAGTGACCATGAATGTCTTTTTCTGTGGTATGATAATTATAAATGTAAAACAATACATCATTGAAGACCAATATTATTAATGTATTTTCACATATCTCTCTTTCAAAACAATATTTATCTTCAATTGGTAATCCCATGTGACCACCATATGAATTCCAATCGGATCATTCTCTATACAATTATATTCTTTATGATTATTTTATCCTTATCAAATGTAAAAACTATTTGGTACTTCATTTTATACATATATTAAATTTAACATATTAAAAAATTATTTAAACTTATATAAACTATTATTTTTACAGTTATTTGGATCATTAATAGTCTCATTCATTAGAATTTTTGAACATGATTATTTTATATCATTTATGCCAATTTCCTGATGCCCTCACCAAACACTACATTTATTTAATTGGTGGTGACCCCAATAGTGTTTTTATGGGTAGTATACCTCGTTTTTGATGTTCAGGATTGTTAAGATATCTAACATCGATTTTAGGTATTATTGTTCAGTCTGAAATCAATAGTACCTCATTACACAAAAATTATTTATATTTCTTATAGAATCTATGCCATATAATAATGATCATGATAAATTTTCTATGAATGGTGTTATGACAACATAGTGTATTTTAAGATATAATTTTTATGATACTAGTTTATAGAAATAATAATTATTCTTTTAATTGATATATTATTTCATTTCAATGAATTAATGGAATTTTTTTTCATCTCGTTCGATGTTGTAGTTATTCTAACACGTCATAATATTTTCTCCATTGTTATTATACTTTTTGTCATTTTTTTAATATGTTATTAATATATAACCAATTATAATAATGGATCCATAATCACTGGTATTTTACATGATGATAAAATAATATATTGTTTTGAAATAAAGTTTTCATGATAATGGTTTGATTTTAATTTCCAATACAAAATGATAGTGTTTTAATGTTTTCATATATTTTTTTGAATTATAATTAAAAATATTCTTGAAGGTGTTTTTCATCTTCTCACATTATTATTATTTTATAATGGATTTCATGGATGTGTTATGAGTAATACACTTTTTAAATTTGGTTAAAGGTTGCAATCCTCACTCTTAAAGAAATATATTGATTTAATTTTCTACATTATTTCAAGGACATAGATTAAAAAATATCAAATTGTACACTGATCTTATATTGTAATCAATTTATGGAATCTAATAATAATTTTATTTTTAAATAAGATAATGTAGATAAAAGTTACACATGAATAATTGCTATAGAATGAACAAATAGAATATTTAATATACTGATTTATATAGACTCTATAACCTACGTATTCGGAATTTTTGGTCTCATTATTGGATATTGAAGATTGTATGGAAATAGAAATAGATATTTATATTTAAATATAATTTTTAGTCTGTATAAAATTAGATATAATCCATTCTCATATTAGTTATGATAATGTTAATGATAATCAATACTAAGCCATCATCTTAATTGGATTAACCTATATCATAAGTTCAATATTGGAATTTTGTTGTAGATGATAAACCTAGCAATTCATCATTTTTAGTTTCCTTTGACTATTTCCAATAAATATTTACATATCATTATATAATATCAATTATCTTATTTATACAATATTCCTCTACTATATAAATAAATAATATTATAAGTGTTTGAGCTATGGTCACTAGTCAAGAATTTTTTTTATTGATGGATGTGTTTCCTAAATATATATATATATATATATAGCGTGTCAGTGCCAATGAAATAGAAATGAAATTATCATCCATAAATTTAGATAGTAGTGGAAGATCCATATAATGTATAGAATTAGAATATAGAAAAGGTATTCTTGAAGTGGAATCAAATAATAAAATTAAGGGAATGAATAAAAATTTTATATGAAGGTTAAGGTATGTTTTATTTTGCATGAACCCAATATATATGTGTGCTTTCAAAGGTTATATTTGGGGAATATCTATATATCTTCCATTAAAATATGTAGGAGGGGGTATTATCACATCAATTGTTAATAGGATTGCACCTATTTTTTCATTCAAGGTATTCTTAGAGTCAGTGAATAATATGAAAAAAAAATATTTATTATTATTAAATAATTAATAATAATTTCATTAATTAAACTAATATTATTAATTTTTTGATAGGATGTTGTGTTATACGGAATTTCTATCATTGTGTTGCATGTTGTCAAATTTTTAAAGTGGTGTAGTAATGGTTATCCAAGCCAATATGTCATCTAAAAGGAAATAGTAATGATACATATTTTTTATATGTTAACCAATATAATATTATTGATTGTTTAGATTAATGTGGATTTTTTATAGCAGTTGTATAAATATTCTTAAATGAAATAAAAATTTCTTTAGAAAAAATAATTTTTTTATAAAATTGTATAATGTATGAATGACAAACATTACCCATAAATATAAATATTATATATTTATATATCTATATAATGAAAAAACAAATTTCACATTAATGAATGATTTATATTATTTTATATTTAATTATCATTCATTCTTATATATTGTCATGTATTTTTATGAAAGGATCAATTTTTTTATTAAATTTCCAATTATCAGTGAATATTATTTCTTAGTTTTTTCATATATAATATTATATTATATTATTATCTTCAACTACTAAAATGTGATGGTTTTATATACAATGCTTACGAATTTAAAAAATTTAAAATTAATTTTGTATATTATAAATTAAACTATTTATTTTTGAGATAGTTAATTTATAAAAACACATCAACATTAATGAAATATATAGACTTATTTAAGATTATATATACGTGTTATGAAATAATTATTTCTTTGTGAAAAAATATAATAATTCTATTTATCAAAAATCAAATGTTTTTATGGTTGTATAAAAATTTGATTCATTATTTTTCTTATCAATTTGTTGTGAGGGATGTGATATTTTTCGATTATAACTCAATTTTTATTTATATTTTTTTAATACGGATGATTAAATTCATTATAAGGGAATATTTTCATTTATGTTGTTATATTTTATTGTTATTGGATATTAGGGGAATTCATAGTGTCATATATGAATAGAGAGGTTTTTTGGACGCAGAAAAATAAAATAAATTATTTTATGGGGGCTTTCATTTTTATGACTATTGAATTAGGAAATTGAAAAAAGGTTTTTGGTTTTATTTTGTTGTTTAGGATTTAGATTTATTATTACAAAATAGATCAAACTATTCATACAAATATTTATTTATATATTAATCGTGTACATTCCCCCCAAATTTCAAAAAATTTGTTCTTATATATTGATATGCATCTGTGATACATAATGTGAGGGATCTATTAGCTGTAAAATGGTATCAAATAATTAAATAGTTTGTTATTGAATGGTTAAAGTAATATTTGTTACAATGTTATGAGATTTCGTTTAGGTGATTATTAATTATATGACGTGAAATTCTACAAGTTTTGTTTAGATGAAAAACATTATCGATTAATTTTATTATATATTATAGATACTATCACTGAGATCTCAACATCATATATATGGGATATGCCTTTTCATATAAGATTATTTCTTAATTGGTTACATTTAAGGGTACAACATGGATAGTTGAGTGGGGTACACCAGTACATGACTACGTTACAAATTGAATATGATTATTTCTAAACCCATTTATGAAATCATAGATGTCTATAATACAGTTACAATTAATATTTTATGAATATTGGAATCCTTGTATAGATGAAGATGGGGTATAAGATTATAGTTGAGAACTATATATCCTGTAGTTTTGGTATGCAAATATATAACAACTCAAAGTCTAGATATATAACAATTTATAATACCACATCAAAGTGTTTTTAACTACATGGATAATATATACGAGGGAATGTGGATTCATCATCACCATATTCATCCATTACAGTGGAATTTATATGTATCAATTAAGGGGGGTGATTAATATATTTTAATTTTTGTTATAGACTAGGTTGAAATGAATTAAAGGGTACTATATTTACATTCCCATATTGAGATTAATCAATAAAATGTTACATTTTTTATAAGTATATTTTTATCTATCTGGATGAACTCTATACGATGTGTCTAATATTATTTAAGAATTAATGCAATGATGTATATATCATTTTATATAAGACGGTTTATTTATGGAAACACAAATATGATCCATCAATTTCATGCTTTTTTAAATAATATTACTAATTTTTTTGTTAGAAATTTTTAATAAAACATGATAAAATGTTGGATTGTACATTTTTTTGTTTTTATACTTAATAGGTTATATAAATTAATTTTCCCATAATGAAATGGGTAGGTGCATGTGTATGGTCCAGAGAAGAACATTTTGTTAGAATTAATTACATTTCATCTATTTATATTTAAATTAATCATTCATATTAGATTCATTTTAATATATAATATTTAATAACTATTCATATAAATAATTTAATTTGGGAGTCTGTTGAGTGTAAATGAGATAAATTTCATATAAATCAATATATATATATATATATATATATATATTATTGATGATATTTGAGGAATCCAAGAATGTCTATGATATTTTAAAAATAATTTTAGAATACTAGGAATTGAATAATTTCCATTAAATGTAATGAGATATTTACGACATCTCATGGATTACATTCTCTTGAGGGATAATTTCTCAAATGAGGGTTCCATATTTCAATAATTTAAATAGAAGCATAGATAGATCAGATCTACATAGAAAATGTCGTGATATTATATGATATTAATAAAAAAATTGGATAGATGAATAAAATATAATATATTTAATTATATTAATTTCTTCTTACATTATCCACATGTTAGAAATTGAATAATAAATATTAAATGTGAGTAATGAGGTCAATCCCTAAGTGAAGGAATTGGAAGAATGTTTCCATATTTAAGGTTATATTATATATAGTGAATTGTATATAATAAAAAAAGCTTTGGTCGTTAATCCCACCTATTTTGATATATTATATATTATATTATTTATTCCATTACATAAAATTGAAATCCACGAAACATAAAACTATTATAGAAGTTTAGTAATTAATAGGAAAAGAAAATCATCATACACTACACAACTCACCTATAATTCATGAATTTATTGGGATTGTGTACTGTTTCACTCATAATTTTTCTCACAAAATAAAGCAGGGACTACTTACTAATATTATATGACCATGGGAGGTACCATGTAAAGCCCAAATTTATATAATGAAATGAATTGGATTCGATGGTGTTTTATTAACTATTCTATAAATCAAGGAATAATATGTGTTTTTTAGTTTGTATGGTTAAAACCCATTCAACTATTAACATTATATAATTCAAAAATGTACAAATTTATATTCAGTATTAAGACTGTTATATTGGTATTAAATTTTACTACCAAATCATTTGATAAAATATAAGTAATTAAAGGATATTACATGAAACTTAAAAACACCAGTAATTTTTCAAGTAAAATATACACAATATTTAAATTAATTATCAACTAATAATATTTCATTACATTCTAAAATTACAAGATATAATAATAAAATATAATGATATTGAAGAGAAATATATTATTTTCCTTATGAATGAAATTACACTCATCACTTAGAAAACCGCAAATCCACTTACAATTATATTCACACCCTGAAATCTCATATCAAATAAATATAATATTCAAACTATATCCTTTATAAAATATATTGTAATTTTCTAAAATAAATTTTTATTCCCAATTTTTTCATCTTATTTTTAATATATATCCACACGACCATCCATTAATAAGATTCACGGATTACATCAACATGTAATAAACTAAGAATGTAGTTTTTTATAAGGTAATTGATTCTCATGTGACTTTCCTTCACAATAAGATTAAAATAAAATCACTTAAATATATAAAAACATATACGCAATGTGTAACAGTTCATAAATACATATATTATTTATATAGATACTTGGGAATTAATGTTCTACTATCTGTATGGAACATTTATAGTGTCCAAGAGGATACATTAAAAACTGAATGATTCCTTATTAGAAATTCAGCCATCAATATTCTATAATAACCATGAAAAAAGGTGGTGGACTATAACGATGAAGAGTTATGTCAATTGAAATTAAATTTTAATAAAATATTCATATAGTATAAATAATATAAATCGCATAGATAACAAAATACAAGAATTAAAAATTAAAAATTAATCCAAGAAATAATAATTTTATGATTATGGAAAATAATCCAATTTAATAGAAACACATCATTTGAAATAGTAATGTGAAAACTAAAAATAGTAATATATCCAATATAATAGTATCCTTACAAAGGAATTTATTAATAATATTTTGGCATCATATAAATAAAAATATTCTTTATTTATATCTTAAAATAAGTCAAAAACTGTTTAAAAAGAATAAATTAACAGTTTGTATTTTTAAAAGTCTTAATATTTATTTAAAATATTAGAATCAATATAATCCTTTAAAATAACATATATATTCATAAAATATACTCCTAAATTAACAACTTTTATCATATTAATATAACATGAATTTATGAGACCTTAAATAATTTATCAATGTGTCATAAAATCAATTTGAATTTTAAAACAAGTACTTTTTGAATAAATGGTTGTTTTAATTAATTATAAAATTTATCAAATATAGATATTTTTTTGAATAAAATGATGTAAGTTTCTTAATTCTACATCTCAAAAAATTGAAAGGGTGATTTTTTGATATTTTCTAAAACAGATGAATTTTTGCTGAATTCTAAAATACGGTAAATTTCTATATATTTACATTATATGTTCAATACCATATTATATTAGACATAATTGATGTATGCACCATAATATCAAACTACCCTTCTCTTTAGACAAAATTTAGTCATGGAATATTTACTATTTCTTACCTTCTGTAAAAATAAAAAATTAATGAAATAAAATTTCAAAAAACACCCCTCTCTCCCACTATAAATTGGACCCCACCACATATTCTATTCAAACGTCTCAATCCTTGAATCATGAAAAATTTCTTCAAAATCAAATTTTAAATCCTCTACCATAATTTTATGAGGTACTAGTCCTAGAAAAGTCCAAAAAAAATCCCTATGGGGGTTCTCAAGGAGAGGAATTCAAGAAGTAAAATCCTCTTTCACTTTCATTATTTTCATGTCACATTATTTTATATTACTAGAAAATACCCATGTAAAATTTATAAGCATGAATTATAACTCTAGTATCTTATATATAATTTAATTTTATTATGTTAATTGAAAATCCATCATTATTTCTCTTCCCCTACCACTTTGATCCAATAATTAAAACATTGTATGTGATGTTTTAATTTATCCCATTCAAGGACAACGTTTTTTGAATGTCCATTACCACTATCAAGGTTTTATATTAAAATATTTATTTGGTTAAATTAGATTATATTAAACATATGACATATTATTTAATGTTTTGTAACAAGTTTATATAAATAAAAATAATTTTAAAAAAAAAGTTCATGATAATCGAAAAAATGACTTTATAATAAAAAAAATTATCACCAACCATTTATCTAATGATTTATCCTCATACCATATATAAATTATTAAAAATATTACCATTTTATAATAATAATTTAAATTATTAACATATAATTTCCATTATGGACAATAATTCTAATTTTACATGATTTTGAATACATTTATTCAAGAGATCCAATAACGATATCCCAAGAAATTAAAAATCATGATTTATGAAATTGAATATTTTAACTCATAAAAAAGGTTGTAAATGAGTTTAATAAATTTATAATAAATAAAATACTTGTAGAAATGATATTTAATTAATTTAGAAATTTATTTAATTTGATTATCCGCAATATTAAGATCCAGTGAAGAACACTTTCGAATAAAAGGTAATAGATTCTTTCTAAACCATAATTTTCCATTGGGTTACCCTTTCTCTCTCATTATCCAAATATAATTACTAATTATTCTCATGTAATCCTCAAAAATTAAGTTTTTTTGTACAAACATATGTTACTAGCCCTATTATTCTTTCTTCGATGGTGAAATACATGTTTTATAAGGTTAATTTCCCTAATATTCTCAATAACTATGTTCGATTAAAGGGAACATCCCCATTTCATACCAATTTTTAATTTCACTCCATAATCTATTTTATGTGACCTTGATTTTTCTAAAATCAATCAATACATCATGAAAAATATCATGGTTCATTTTTTGTTTTATTAATGGGATAAATTTCTTTTCAATATTAAATAGTCATTAATAATTTCCTTAAACAACACTAAAATGTCCCATTTATAATGAATATTAAACACTATATTTTCCTATTTTCACTTCAAGATTACAACAATCAATATCATATATGCATATTTTTACCTTACTAATATACATTTACGATTTAGATTCATTCATTCATGGACATTGTTGTGATTTTTCTTTTTTGTGATCCCTTACGACACTATTATGGTACCCAGTTCATTACATGGGTGACCCTTATGTTGGATTCATCATGTGTAACACTTATACATGAACATTTTATGATGGGCCACCCATATAGAGCTCCAATTCATAGGGTAATGTTTAGTATCATGAGACGTCATTTGGGATAGGGAGTGAAACATGTTCTCTTATGGGACATTGTATGAGGGTCATGTAAGTCATCCTTGAATCTTTCTTATTTCATGTTTTATGTTATCTACACATTCATATGATTCTATGATTACATGTCCCCATTCTCAAAATTTTACAACTCCTTATGTTTATACATCTTCCATTCATTTTTTAATCATGTTATGCCTCTTATCCCATATGTTTTGCTATTTCTATGTTTATTGACTCAAAATAATTATTAGATCATTAATTGTGTTCATGTATTTCCTAGGTTATCCTATATAGATGTAGGAGCTCAATGAAAGTTTGGAGCACTTTTTTGGTTGAAAAAAATAAAAAAGATTTATTTTATTTCATTCTTTCATTTTTATATACCTAATCATCCAAAGACACTATGATTTATTATCTTTTCTATGTAATTTTATAGTTTATTATGCTTAATATTGTATAATAATATGAGAAAAAATAATGTTTCACTATAGTATGTATTAGAGAAAATAACACTTATTATTAGAGATTAGGACCAGATCACCTCAATAATATCCTTAGGGATAATTTTACCACCATAGATATCATATATTGAATAATTGGAAATCATGTGGTAAAATATAATATTCATTCACATTCTAATCATTATATTTTCATAATTTACTTTTTTACATTCTTATTAGAAAAAATATCGAATTCCCCTTAGTGTACATTTTTTTAGTTAATCGCTATGAGAACCCATAAAAATTCAAAATGATAAAAAATGTGAATATTTCCTTAATGAAATTACAAATCTGATGGAAATAGGAGATTAAAACATTATTAATGATCATGTTCAACTAAATCATGTTACGAATAACAACATGATTGATGTGGAAAAACATCATTCTACAAATTAAGAGAAATTTGATATCGAATCATTTATATCCAAAAGGCCACCCAGGTTCAGTGGATCTTCTGATCCCATAATCAGGGAAACCTAGATTAAATCCATTGAGCAAATATTATCTATCCTTTAGTTCCCAAAAATAGATAATTTTTTTCTGGTATTATATATTTTAGATGGTAAAGATGATCAGTGGTGGAAAATTATAAATAACCCAAAAGGACAAGGAGGAAAAAACTTTCATTGAATTAAATGTTTTTAGGAAAATAGTTTTCAATAAATTCATTCCCAAAATAGTCAATATGATGATGTAAAGGGTATTCCTTAGAATAAAGAAAACATAATAAGATTTTATTGGGTACTATGAAGAAAAATCACAAGGATTTTTATATAGGCCTCCAAACATATCATCTCAAAAAAATAAAGTTTGATTTATTATTTTTAGGACTATAGATGTATCTGTGAAAAGGGTTTTAGATTCAATAAATTGGAAATTATGAGGATAATGATTTATCTACCCATAATTTTAAATTGAATATCAGAGTCTCTAAGTGGTATCATGGGCCTGATGAAAAAAGTGGGCAATGGAGTTTTATATGGGTGTATCAACAGATAAATAACAAAAAAGAAAGAAGTCTGAACATACCACATGTAAAATGTGTAGTAAGAAGAGTCCTGGAAACTTTTTAATGGGAACCAAGAGATGATTTAAATATGGACGACATGTGAATATGACTTATTACAATCGAATGGATATGAATAATTCCACCATGTTTAAGTGGAACGAATGTTTTAGATCAACACTCAAACTTTATTGTATTGTTTAAATGACAATCAACTTAGAAATTATGAAAATTATATCCTAATTCGAGGGTTGTTTGATGTGCTCAACAACAATTACCTCAATGGAACCATGGAGGGGAATATTTGAACAATACTACTACAATAGATTCCGTAAATTATATATTGATTGGTATGCTGGTTATTCATTAATGGTTATCAAACATACTATTTGATTTTGGTTTTATAAATTACATAAAATAATTCATGTTTAGAAAAACTATTCAAAAACCACATAATGATATAGCGGATAAATTATCTCTGAAAATTGAAAAGGGGGAAATTACTGCATCCAATGTATATATGTCATGACCCGTCCCTCGAGTCCTGTTTTGTGACTACCCCAAGCTCGCCAACCAATGGGAACAGGCCAGAGACTAGCCTCGAATGAATCATCCTATAAGTTGGAGGCATTTTCCAGAGTTCATGAACACAAACACACACACACCCAACTAAGTCCCACACACTAAAAGATAATCAATTGTCACAAAGAAAATATTTGAGTACAAGTACACATAATATATGTGGGTCAGAATACAAACCCAAAAAAAATGAAAACAACAATGTACAAAATGGAATCTCTCCTCGCCATCCAAAGAAAACCCCACCTGATTGTTAGAGTAGTGTAGAAAATGGATACTGAAGCAGAATTTCATACACAACTGATCCTATTGGGCCCATGCTGGTCCTAGGCCACTATGTCCACCATCGTAACATCCTTCAGTCTATTCTTCCTCTACACCTCTAGGTCCTGGTCCACCAAAGTATCTATCAAAAGGTTGGTCTTCTGTATTAGACACAACATGTGAGGGCGAATACCACATGGGATTGATTAAAAAATACTCATTAGGGACTCCAAACCAAGAAGGAAATACCCCACAACAAACCTAATGTAAATCCCGAATCACAAGAAAACTCACATTCGGTATACATATATGGTAGTTATAGAAGAATTATCAGTACCATCATAAGAAACCTCAGCTGGTGGATAAACTTCACCTCTATCGAGTATAGTGAACCTGCCAAGATATACATAAGTGCTTCCCACTAACCTTTGACTACATAGGTACACCTCCTCAACGTGTACCATGGGCCTACAATGTCACACCGAAGTGATTCCCACAAATCTTGGCCAACAGAGGTACTCATGCTCACCCCATACTATGGGCCTAAAATGTCATGTAGAATTGCTTCCCACCATGGGCATGAGAAGTCACAGAGAAGTTCCTCCCATTGGGCCATAGTCAAGTCATACAGAGTCAAAACTTGACAATCTATATGTTTCAGCCAACCGTAGGGCTCCATACATAGTGCACCTAGGATAACATCTCCAAATGAAATTTTTCTAATATAAACATACATGAACATCCACACCATGGGATGGCCACATAATCAACCTCGTTGATAGAGTCCCAACGCTGCAAATGACTCATCAATCGGATGTGTGGTATGCATGATAAGATTGATTTAGTAAACAGAGTTCAGTTGTCTCTAGGCCCGGTACGACCCAGTTGGACCAACATGACCAACCATGCCTGGGGATCCCACATACCCCAGTTTAATTTGATCGACTCGACCTGAATCGGTTGGGGTCTAGTTCGGTTCAGTCCAGCCTGGCCTGTGGGCCAGGCCTAATGGGGCTCCTTGGACCTAGCTTGGTTTGGCTGATTGTCCCGCCCGTTGGGTCACCTAGTGACCCAATAAAGTCTTTTCTAGCCCGATGGGTGTGGTTTTGGCCTGCCAGTGTGGGTCAGGCCTGCTGCACCGTGTGACCATCCTAGCTCAGTGGGTGGGGCGCGGCATGGTGGCTAGGGGCGAGGCATGCCAGCACGAAGATCGGCTATGTGGCCGGTAGGTGGGGTGCTCCTAGGACATGGCATCTGAGCACGTCCGACCTCCTGCCTGCCCCGTATACATGCATGGATCCTCCAATTGTGGTTGGCCGACCATAGCTCAGCAACCACGCAAGTAACTAGGACACGGGCCGCCTCTCCAGGCAATGCCCACCTGGCGCAACATCATCGTACTACCGCGGCCTACTAGACGTGACCTCTTGCTCCCGCGGCGCACCGATGGGCATGCCGCCATCCTCCATCCACAGCCACCACCACCGTCCTCCGACACCGGCCTACAGATAATCCCTTTTTATAGCCACAGAAATTTTTATAGTGGTTCATTTTCCAATCTGTCTGCGCCAATGGGCCTCTCGTGTCACCTATATCCCTACCATGGCCTCAGATTCCTCTTACCCCCCACATTGAGGACACTACCACAATGAATGAACAAATCGGAGTTTCTTCAACCTTTTCAGTGTTGGATCACACCCTCAGCATTAGTGGTTTCTAAAAAAGGGAGGTCTGGGGATTCCAATTAAATCAAAAAAATGATAATTTCAATTTCTAGATAACGAAAATCCTAAAATAATGTTTCCATCCCTCAAGAATGCATGATTCATGGACCAACCTATTCTTGGGTAGACCCACATTCTTCATTTATATACTAAGAAAATGTAAGAACTAGCTCAAATTAAAACCCTACCAATTTGATGCTCATTTCAATAGAATTACGTCCTCGAGGTTCAAAGATGTCAATTTTGTTCTTCGCTGTAACGACCCAAACTTTTTAATTATATTTTTTTCCTAATTTTTGGTTTCATTATATTTTATATTGAAAAAACTATTTCAATTAATTAATGAAGTAGGAATAATTAAAATGAGAACATTGGGTTTCGACTTTTATATGACTAGTGGTCCATATGACCGTTGGAAACTATAATTTTAACATTGTGTTTTTATGAATACAGTTTTCTTGGTTAATTAATACAAAAAGAAGATTGAATGGCCTCATCAAGTAGACTAGAGCCATATGAATCCCATCTGTCGGAGCTTGGGAAGGAGGTAGCATCACTGGGCTTATCTCTGGACCAATCCAAAGCTGAACTTCGATGTATGAAGCCTGACCAGAATCACCTAAGGGAGAAGTTCAAGCTGATAGAAATCACCAGTCGGGCAATGTTGTCCGAGCCACACCAAGATTCTATCACCATACCACACATAATACTTAGGTATTATGTTGGTGTAATAAGAGGCTATGTAATGAGACCGTAGCTGCTTTGTGTAATCGTTTAATATAAATAAAATTGTTATTTATTCTTATGGAAATATTTGTGAATTTCAAATGTCCGGATAAATATAGGATGTGTATTATTTAGGAAAAAAGGGTATTTTAAAATATTTCTGTATTATTTAAAGAATTAATAATGTGAAATGATTTTAAAAAAATGGTATTCTATAGTTGTGATCAGTGAGAAATTTAGAGTCTAATAAGATCAACTTGGTTTTTAGTGAATAATAATGTAGGAATAGTAACATACCCATATGAATAGTAATGAATAGTAATTTGACCAATAAAATTGAAACTTCACCCATGAATGTATAAATACATTATAGACATCTTAAATGTGAAAATATTATCATAGTTTATGTTTTGGAATTTTTTGTATGCTATAAATATTTTATTTAAAATTTTATAATTTATTTAATAATTTATAATGGAAAATTGTCTTCATAAAATATAATCATATATTGTTACTTTATTGTCTTATGGTTATATGATAATTTTATGGCACCTTGATTACTTTTTTAAGGTGTTACAAAATAAATTATAGTTTTAAAGTTGTACTTCTGGAATAAATAATGATTTTTAAAAAAACTTAAATTAAAAATATTAAGTAAATTATTTTCATGAAATTGACTTAATTTTTTATTTCAGATCATCTATATAAGGTTAGGGTGATGTTTTGGGATTTTTCTGAAACAGTTGAATTTTCAGTGAATAGTAAAAATGCAATTTTGAGTTTCGGGTGTTTAATGACATCGTTAATGATGTAATAATGATGTAAGCTTTCTAGTAGACATATTAATAGATATATATGCTATGAGGTGTTTTATGTGGCCAATACCATTGGAAAATACCATGGTCAAGCTGATTGTTTTTTCCAATACCACCAATGAGGTGTTGCTTAGAAATTAATAATTTATTCAGTCACCTTCCTGATAAATACCAAGCCATTTATCTCAATCATTTCACTCCAAAAACATACTCAATGAAGTTATGGTCTTATTACCTCCCATGGAGTCCTCCCAAGGTTCCCTCAAGCCTCCCAATGTTCTGACCTTCATGCTTTCGTTGTTACTCATCAGGGTAAGGGATCCTTTCACCCTCCTCTTTTTAGTCATGAATTTTTTTATGTTGTATCTTCTAGTTTTCATACCCTTATTTTGAGGGTATGTTATTATATTTTCTCATTACTGTCCATTTCATGTATAATTTTTTATAGACCCTTTCCACTCTCATCAATTTTTTTTCTGAATTTTTATGTGACGTCGTTAGGCTGCCGAATTTCTCGTAAAATAAATCACATCTTTTGTTTTCTTTCATGTTTCCTTTTCATGTGGTATTTCATTCAAATATCCATAAATTGTTCTTATCTACATGTTATTCTATTTTTATATTGAAATATGAGTTATATATTAGTGGGTTCCCCTTGTACACTCTCTTTCTATTATTTTATAAAACCATGTTATATTGTCGTTATGCTGCAGAAATTTCACCTCAAAATTTCTATCGCTTTCTCTCAAGAAATTATCTTGTTTAGTTATGTGAATACCCAGAACTATTTTGTTTCTATGGGTGTTAATAAATATATAAAAAGAATATATTTTATTCTGGAATGGACATACATATAACCCTCACTCACTTTCCATGGGTTATAAATGATACAATGATCTGATATTTAAGAACTTTTAAAACATAACGATTTTAAAATGAACCCATTTATTTTATTCTATATGGGTTATTTATGAAATGTTTTTTTATGATCTATGTATATCACATGAAAATAAAGACATATTAAGGGTGCGCCCTGATATTTCTCTAATGAATTGGGTAAAGAATTAATCTCTAGAGATGATAAGTTTCACAATACCTTGGTGAATAACATTGGTATTTTTTTGACACCTTGGGGATGGATCTTGGTGATATGTACATGAATGTAAAAATGAAAATTTGTAACCACATATTCAAGTTATGTTCCATGTTCTTTTCATTATGATGTGCCTATACTTCCATTTTTCATGCCCTTATGTTTTTATTCAAGTTCTTATTGATCTCACAAGTAAATTGATTCCCTTGTTTACCCTTACTGGTCCTTATGCTCACCCTTTCATTGAATGTATGTCTCCAGGTTGTGAGATAAAGTAATTGTAACTAGGATGAACTTATGATTAATCCTTACAGGTGGTTTATAAGATTTTTTTATGTTGTTTTTCAATGATTTATGTTCCTGATTTCCAAGACACTAGACATTAAAGATCCTCTGTATGTAAAATGTAATGAATAGTTATGTATTAAAAAGGCGGGATGCCATAGTTGGTATCAAAGGATAGTTTAGTTATTTATGGAAATTAGTATATGAAAACACTGGGAATAAGCCTATAGAAAATTTTAAATATAGTAAAACTTCTAGGTATTTTGGTGACTATTAAGTATGTGGTTTATCAAGAAAATACATCTCTATCTAGATACGAGCTGGTAGAGGCGGCTTTTGCACAGATGTACATTGGGGTAAAACCCAAAAACACTACTTTGAGCTAAAATCGAACGACAACTGGTGCACGAAAATGGGTCTTGCTGCACTCTTGATTACGACACTCCCGGGGGATATGTTTAGTTAATCACAAGATTTTTTTAAATCATTATAAAGGAATTATAGAGAAATGTAATTGTTTAAGAATGAAGTTTTAAGGAATAAAATCTTTTATAGTTAAAATATTTGTAAATGAAATAATTTTCTCACTAAGGTTTTATTCTTTTAGAAAATATTGGGAAATAGGAGGAACCGTGCAAATGGTGACCGCAAGGGACCATGCGCTGATGACCCTATAATGGAAGCTGGAATGGAAACATTCTTGCGAATGATGAACCAACTGACTCAAGTTATGGTAAATAACTTTAATCAAGATGAGGGACCGATCTCACCCCGAAGGTAACAAAATTCTGTTGAGTTCTTTATGTGTCAATAACCACCAACCTTCAGTGGATCGACTGACCCATTGATTGATGAGCAGTGGATCGGCTCTATCGGGAAGATGCTTTCTGTGCTCTGTTATTCAGAGCAATAGAAGGTCAGTCTGGATGTCTATCATTTAGAAAGAGAAGTTGATCAGGGGTGGGAGATGAAAAAAACACAAGGCAAAGAGTGGAGGATGAATTTATGGAGTGGGAAGAGTTCAGAGGGATATTCTTCAGTAATTATTTCCCTCGATCCATGAGAACAAGAATGGAGAAGGAGTTTCTTGAGCTGAAGTAGAAGGAGAATAAATCTGTTGGAAGCTATGAGATGAACTTCTCCCGACCTTCACATTAAACCCATAGCTTTGTCATGGGTCCAAATGTCAGGGTTGATAGATTATTCGGGGGATTGAGACCTCATCTGCGGAAGAATCTATCCAATTGAGATTATGACAGCTATGAGGAGATTGTGCGAAGTGCAATGAATGTCGAACTAGAGATTGGTGAGACGTAGTGGTCAAATAAATCCAATGATAGAAAGAGATAAATGGAGCCTAGATTAGGGAGGACCTTTGATTAAGGAAAAGGAGGAAAGAAATTGAAACGTCCCATGTGTAATAAATTTGGGAAGAAGTATTCGGGGAACTACCTGCTCAGGAGCGGGAAATGCTACAAGTGTGTAAGAGATGGCCATATTGCGAGGAATTTTCATAGTGAGGTGAAACCTCACCTTCCAAACACGAACAACAAGTGGAAGATAGTGCAGGCCCTATCTGATGTCCAGTTATTTAATTGTGGAAAACATGGGCACTTTTCCAATCACTGTCCAAATCCGAGGGAAGTGGATGAGAACCACCCTCAGCCTCAGCAAAGGCCAACGGACCAAGTTCATGCTTTTTCTATCATGACAGCTAAAGTTGAAGCTCTAAATGATGTGGTTGCTGGTACTCTTATCGTTCTCTCAAAGTTAGAAATTACTTTGTTTGACTTTCGTTCTTCAATTCCATTATTTCCTCCCTGTTTGAAATGAAATTAGAATCAACCCCCTGACTTGCTAAAAGTAAAGATATCAATCGAGACTCCTTGTGGGATTATCCAAGAATAATTAGTGTTTAGAAACTCTAGTATTTAATTAGGTGAGCAAAATATTTTCTCAAATCTTTTAGTCATTACCATGATGGAATTCGACATTATACTAGGGATGGAATGTCTCTCAAAGTATAATGCTAAGATCAAACGCATAAGTAAGGAAATATCAGTAGTCTTGAATAGAAAAACTACAATTTTCTTCCAAGAGAGATTTCTCAAACTGATATTTATCTATAACAACCTTGTATATCCTTATTTACGGAGTTGATCGGTGAAGAAGAAGAAAGAAATGAGAGTTTGATGAAAGAAAGTGTACCCATCATCTGGGAATACATTGACGTATTTCCGGAGGAGTTGCATGGACCTTCCCCAGAAAGAGAGGTAGAGTTTTCCATTGAACTCGTACATGGATCTGATCCAATATCAAATACCTCATATAGGATGGAAAATGTGGAGCAGGAAGAATTAAAGAAACAACTCCATGATCTTTTAGAGAAGGGGTTTATCCGATTGAGTGTGTCTCCTTGGGGAGCACCTGTTCTCGTTGTGAAGATGAAGGATGGATCAATGCAGCTATGAATTGATTATAGAGAACTGAACAGAATCACATTAAAGAAAAAAATACCCTCTTCCAAGAATTTATGACTTATTTGACCAACTTCGTGGTGCTCAATTCTTCTCTAAGATTGATATTCGATCTAGTTATCATCAATTGAGGGTGAAGAAATAAGGTATTCCAAAAACAGCCTTCCGATCAATATATGGGCATTATGAGATTGTTGTTATATATTTTGGATTGAATAATTCACCTGCTATTTTTATGGATTTGATGAATGGAGTCTTTAAGGAATACCTTGATAACTTTGTGGTATTTTTTATTGATGATATTATGATATATACCAAAATTCATGAGGAGAATGAGGATCATCTATGGGTTATTTTGCAAACTCTACAGAAGTAGAGGATATTTGGAATGTTCTGTAAATTTGAATTCTAGTTACAACTAGTTTCTTTCTTGGGGAACATTGTAACCAATGAAGGAATCGTAGTTGACCCTATAAAGAAAAATGTTGTAGAGGAGTGGCCTCAGCCTATAACAACAACTGAGATTCATAGTTTCCTTGGAATAATGGGATATTATAGGAGGTTTGTGAAAAAAATTCATGAATTTCTAATCCATTAACCAAGTTAACTCGAAAAGGGGTCAAGTTCATCTGGCCAATGGACTATGAGGAAGGTTTCCAAGATCTAAAGAAGAGATTAGTTACTGCACATGTGTTAACTCTTCCCTCATGTGGAGAAGGATTTGTTATTTTTAGTGATGAACCTTTGAATGGCCTTGGGTGTGTTCTAATGAAAAATGACATGGTCATTGCTTATGCATCTCGACAGTTGAATACTTGTGAGAAAAATTATCCTGCGCATGATCTCGATCTCGCTGCGGTCGTTTTTTCTCTGAAGATATGTAGGCACTATCTTTAAGGGGAGAAATGTGATATATACACAGACCATCAATGTTTGATGTATATTTTCACACAAAAGGAATTGAACATGAGACAAAGGATATGGTTACAGTTTCTTAAATACTAAGATTGTTTAATAAATTATCATCCCGAAAGTGAAAACAATGTTGCAGATGCATTAAGTAGAAAAGTACCAGTGGTTCTTTCCATGATGAGGATTCAAAAATATCCTTTGATCAATGATCTAGTGAAGATATTCATGGGAATTATAAGGGAAGGGACATCCTCAACCCTAACCCAAATGATTTCTCAACCGTCATTTCTACAGAAGATCAAGACAGCTCATAAAGAAGATCCTTTGTTACAGAAGGATTTTGAGGCTATTAAGGATGGGAAGTTTCATAAGTTAGATATTGATCAAGAAGGTGTACTGAAATTTCCTACAATTCTATGTGTTTCATCTATTCTAGAAATAAAGTATAAGCTGATGGATGAAGCTCATATCTCTTCTTTCTCGATACATCCTGGTAGCACAAAAATGTATAGGGACCTTTGTGATCATTATTGGTGAGATAATATGAAAAGGGGGATTGTTGTCTACATTTCAATGTGCCTAGTATGTCAGCAAGTGAAGGAAAAGTGACAAATTCTTAAAGGTGTATTGCAACCACTACCCATAGCGGCATGGAAGTGGGACAATATCACTATGGACTTCATCACCGGTCTCCTGAGAACTTAAAAATGAAATAATGAGATATGGGTTATTATGGAACGTCTCACCAAGACTGCCCATTTTATTTCCATTCAGGATGATTTCTCTCTTAATCAACTTGCCAGGATTTACATGATGGAAGTGGTAAGACTGCATGTAGTTCCACTTTCTATCATATCTGATCATGATCCTAGGTTCACATCAGAATTTTTGAGAAGTCTTCAACAAGATCTGAGCACTAAATTAAATTTCAGTATGTCCTATAACCTCAAACTGATGGCCAATCTGAAAGGAAAATTCACACACTTGAGGAAATGCTGAGAACATTCTCAACAAAACTTAAAGTTTTATGGGATCAACAACTCCCTTTAGTTGAGTTCTCTTACAACAACAGCTTATACTTGAGCATTCAAATGGAACCCTGTGAATCTCTATATGGGAAGATATGTAGAACTCTATCTTTTTGGGATGAATCTGGTAAGATAAAGCTTCTTGGGCCTAATCTTGTGTAAGAGATGACAGAAAATTTCCATTCCATCCAACAACACATTAAGGCTGCTCAGATTTGGAAAAAGAGCTATGCAGACAACCATCGAAGAGACTTGGAGTTTGATGTTGGAGACAATGTCTTTCTTCTGATTTCACCTTGGAAGAGAGTCATGAGGTTTGGGAAGAAAGGCAAGCTCAGACCTAGGTACATTGGCCCTTATCAAATCGTTGATCGTGTGGGAGCAGTGGCCTATCGACTTGAACTTCCTCCAAATCTATCCCATGTTCACGATGTCTTCCACGTAACTCTCTTGAGATGTACATACCTAAACCTTCACATGTACTAAATACAGAGGTGGTACAACTAGAACATGAGCTCTCTTATGAGGACTAGTCGGTGGAGATCATGGATTGTAGAGGCAAGGTTTTACAAAACAAGACTACCCACCTTGTTAAGGTATTGTGGAGGAACCAAAAATGTGAAGAAGCCATGTGGGAACTGGAGGAGTCCATGAGACCAAAGAACCCACACCTTTTCCTTTAGAGGATATGAGATAAAATTTCAAGGAAGAAATTTTTTAAGGGGGGAAGAATGTAACGACCCCAAATTTTTAATTATATTTGTTTACTAATTTTGTGGCTTATTTTATTTTATAACGAACTAAACTATTTCCATTAATTAATTAAGTGGGTATAATTAAAATTTGACCATTGGGTTTTGACTGTTATATGACCGTTGGTCAATATGACCGTTGGAAACTATAATCTTAACATTGTGTTTCTATAAATACAGTTATCTTGGTGAATTAATATAGAAAGAATATTGGATGGCCTCATCCAGTAGACTAGAGCCATATGAAGCCCATCTGTCGAAGCTTGGGAAGGAGGTAGCATCACTAGGCTTTGCTCTGGACCAAGCCCAGCCGATCTTCAATGTATGAAGCTTCAACGGAATCGACTAAGGGAGAAGTTCAAGCTGATAGAAATCACCACTTAGGCAATGTTGTCCGAGCCACCCCATGATTTTATCACCATAGCACACCTAACACTTAGGTCCTATGTTGGTGTAAGAAGGGGCTATGTAACAAGACCTTAGATGCTTTGTGTAATCCTTTTATATAAATAAAATTTTTATTTCTTCTTTTGGAAAAGTTTGTGAATTTTAAATATCCAGATAAATACAGTATGTGTATTATTTAGGAAAAAAGGGTTTTTAAAAAATCATTAAATAATTAATAATGTGAAATTATTCTCAAAAAATGATCTTCTACAGTTGTGATCAGTGAGAAATTTTGAGTTTAATAAGACCAACTTGGTTTTAGTGAATAGTAAAGTAGGAATAGTAACATACCCATATGAATAGTAATGAATAGTAATTTGACCAAAAAAATAGAATCTTCACCCATGAATGCATAAATACATTTTAGACATCTTAAAAGTGAAAAAACGATCATAGTTTATGTTTTGGAATTTTTGTATACCATAAATATTTTATATAAACATTTATAATTAATATAATAATTTTAAATGGAAATGTATCTTCATTAAATTTAATCATAAATTTTTACTTTATTGTCTTATGGTAATACGATAATTTTATGGGTCCTTGATTAATTTTTTAAGGTGTTACAAAATGAGTTATAGTTTTAAAGTTGTATTTTTGGAATAAATAATGTATTTATTTAAAAATTAAATTAAAAATAGTTAGAATATTATTTTAATGAAATGGAATTCATTTTTGATTTCTGAGCCTCAAAATTAGGTTAGGGTGATTTTTTTGTTTTTACTAAAACAATAGAATTTTCAGTGAATTGTAAAAATGCAGTTTGGAGTTTCTGGTGTTTAATGACATCATTCATGATGTAATAATGATGTATGATTTCTGGTCGAATTATGAATATTGAGATATACTTTGAGGTTTCCCAATTGGCCAATACCATGGGAAAATACCATGTGCAAGCCCATTGGTTTTCCAATACCACCGATGAGGTGTCCCTTGAAAATTAATAATTTATTCACTGACTTTCCCTATAAATACCATGACATTTACCTCATTCAATTCATTCCAAAATCATCCTCAATGATGTTATGGTCTCCATACCACCCATGGTTCCCTCAAGCCTCCCATGGTCTCGACCTTCAATCATTCGAAGTTACTCTTCATGGTAAGGCATCCTTTTATCCTTCTCTTTTAAGTCACAAAATCCTTTATGTTGTGTCTTCTAGTATCCATATTTTTATGTTGAGTGTATGTTCTTATATGTTCTCGTTTCTATAAATTTCATGTCTAATTGTTTAGAGACCCTTTTCGCTCTCATAACTTTGTTTTTTGAATTTTTAAATGATGTTGTTAGGCTACCGAATTTCTCGTAAAAGAAATCACATCTTCTCTTCTATTTCAAGTTTCCTTTTCTTGTGGTATGTCATTCAAATATCCATACCAATTTCTTATCTCCATATTATTCTGTATATATATTCAAATATGATTTATCTTTGAGTGGGTTCCCCTTGTACCCTCTCTTTCTATTATTTTCTAAATCCATGTTATATAGCTGTTAGGATGTAGACATTTCGCCTCAAAATTTCTTTCTCTTTCTCTCAAGAAGTTATCTTGATTATTTATGTGAATAAATGGACATATTTTGTCTCTATGGGTGTTCATAAATATATAAAAATAATATATCTTAATGTATAATGGACACACACATAACCCTCACTCCCTTTCGATGGGTTAAAAATGATATAATGATCTAATTTTTAGGAACATTTAAAACATCACAATTTTGAAATGAAACCCATTTCTTTTATTCTCTATCAGTTATTTCTGAAATTTTTGATTATAATATATATGGATCACATAAAAATAAATACATATTCAGGGTGCACCCTGATAGCGCTCCTATGCATTGGGTAAAGAATTAATCTCTACAGATGACAAGTTTCATGATACCTTGGTGAATAACCTTGGAAATTTTTTTGACACCTTGGGGATGGACCTTGGTGATATTTACATGAATGCCTAAATGAAATTTTGTAGCCACATATTCAAGTTATGTTCCATGTTGTTTTCATTATGATGTGCCTATACTTCCATTTCTCATGTCCTTATGTTTTTATTCAAGTTCTTATTGATGTCACAAGTCAACTGATTCCCTTGTTTACCCTTGCTGGGCTTTCTTCTCACCCTTTCCTTTGAATGTATGTCTCCTGGTTATGAGATGCAGTAATTGTACCTAGGATGAACTTATGATGAATCCATACAAGTGGTTTAGAAGAATGTTTTATGTTTTTTTTCATGTTTTATATTCCTGAATTCCAAGAAACTAGACTATAAAAATTCTCTATATGTAAAATGTAATGAATAGTTATGTATTAAAATGGAGAGATTCCATAGTCACTTCCGACTCCATTCATTGAGGCATGTCAAATATGTTTGAAATTCATCGGCGTTTTTCAATCTTCGTTAGAGAGGATGTTCATCAGTGGTTCATTTGGGAATCATTGTAGTTTAATTCCTCACTCCACCAATGCTTCAACCAAAAAAAATTGAAGACATATCATATCATTTCTATTACAATGCAACATCGCATTATTACGATGATTCATTTATGAAATAGTTTCGATAATACGTTTCATTAAAGAAACATTACGCTCTAAGTAAATGAGACACTAACATTTCTCATCAATGTGCCTCGCAATAGCACCACAGCGTCTCCGACCCCTGCTCAATGAATGAAAATATAAAATAAAATAACTTTTTCATGTTATTTTATTATTTTAAAAAAATCAGTAAAATTTACATTTACATCTGGCCCTTTCTAGCCGAAGTAATGTCCTTCTTAGGGGTATTCTGGTGTTCTGAGTTCAACGGTTCCCTCAGATTTTTATCCATTTATCGGTTCAACCGTTAGAAAAACCTTCTCATACGTTTTCTAAACATTCGTTACCAAAAATTCAAATTTCCATTTTGGGATCACTGGGCCTCAGAATCTTGGGCCATCAAACCATGTGGTCTTAGAATAAATCCATATAATATAAAAAAAATACAATGAATCTTTGGGAGATTAAATTCTCCCTATCATAGGGATTTACATCCCTAAAAGCCAAAACATAATCTAATAAAACAGATGGTGGTACTGAGCACGGGTCTGAGCCTCCCGCTCTCATTTTCTCTCTTGGAGATTTGTGTACTGCCACAAAACTCACAAAAGAGGAATATACATCCCACATAAGACCATCTCTTGTCGATATACTAAATCTACTGAGCACTCAAAAAACATCACCCCATTGTCAATGTCTTGCTCTCCCTAGTTGATGATGTGTGATTGATCATCCATGTACTTCCATATATGTGGCACGTGGAAACCATCATTCACTCAGTGCATATGTGGTGGAAGAGTTAGGTGGTATGTCACCTCACCTACTATGATCAAGATCTGAAAAGGTCTGGAAAACCATGAATATAGCATGCCGCCTTGGCCAAATATAAGTAATCCTCTCATGGTGAGACCCTAAAAAAACATGATCACCCTCCTCAAACTCCAACGGTCTATGTCTCTTATTAGAATAATACTTATTCCTGATCTATGCAGTCCCCATCCACTCCTGGATGATACGCACCTTCTCGATGGTACCCCATACCAACTTTGCGTCAATGAGTGTTGACTTCCCTAAGTCTGCCCAACAAAGGGGTGATAATCAAGGCCCCTGGTACAAGGCCTCAAATGGTTCCAGGATAATGGTGGTGTGATACCTTATTTGGTTTGAAAACTCCATCTATGGAAATTGGTCCTCCCTTCTGTAACCAAAATCTCACACGCAAGAACATAGAATTTACTCAATGGTCTCAACGGTCTGCTTCATCTGAATATCCCTCTGGGGGGGAATAGTTGTTCTCAAGCACAGCTACGTCCCGAACGCCTCCTGTAAACCCCTCTACAAATGGGACGTAAACCCTACATCATGATATGAGATGATATTTGAAAGTACCCTCTGAATTTTCACTATCTCTTGGACATAGAGGCATCTAAAGACGTCTATCATTCCCTGCTCCCAGATGGGTAGGAAGTGAGACGACTTGGTGAGTTGGTCAATGATCACCCAGATATAGTTGTGTCCCCTGGATGTACATGGTAACCTTGTCAGAAAGTCTATCGAGATACCCTCCCAATTACACTTTTGTACCTCACGTGGATGGGCCATGCCTACTTGAACCTGATGCTCAGTCTTCACATGCTAACATGTGAGGAATCATGGAACGATCTCAGCCACTACATTCATCATCATCAATCACCAGTAATGACATCGGAGGTCCTAGTATATACCTACGACACTAGGATGTACCTATATGGTGGATGCATGGATCTCCCTCAACACCTCCTCCTTCAATGTCACTAGAACTACAGTTTGCCCTCTGATAATGATGATGTGCTCCCCACCTATTGAAAATACTTCATGATCCCCTCCTGAGGATAACTGGGCATGTTAAGCCTCACAGTCTACGTCCACTAGATATGCCTCCCTGATTCACTATAAGAGTGGGGGATTAACGGTCACAAACTAAAGGTAAATATATCCACCATCATCTACGAAGGATAACTGCATCGTGGCCAACTACTCTATATCCTCAGTTCGCAGTTGCAAACTGGTCCCCCTACTGATTGCGTCGACCACCACGTTCCCCATTATAGGAGTATAGACTATCTCAAAGTAATATTCATGGAGGAACTCTATCCATCAGCGTTGTCTCAGGTTGAAGTCCTTCTGGGAGAAGATACACCTGATGCTCTTTTGGTCAGAGTAAACCGTAATCCTTTCACCAATCATGTATTAACACGACCTCTTCAAGTAAAAGTCCACTACTGCTAACTCCATCTTGTGGGTCACGTAGTTCTTCTAATGGTGTCTCAAAATTTGAGAGATGTAGGAAATAAATTTTCACTCTTTCATCAAGACCCAACCCCGAATGGTCCCTGATTCATTGTGATATACTATATACCCAAATACCTCCTCTGGTAGACTAAATATGGGACACTAGAAATTCTCCACTTTGGCTTCTCAAAATTCTTCTGACATTTATGCATCCACAAGATGATTTTTCCCTTCCCTTTCAAATCCTACAAAGGTGATGCTACTCTGGAAGAGTTGGGCATGATCCTCTAATATCAAGTAGCCAAAACCAAGAAGATACACACCTCAGTCACGCACCTAGGTGACACCCAAACAAGCACCGCCTCTATCTTCTCTGGATCCACTACAACACCATCCTCTGAGATGATGTGTCCAAGAAAGTGGAATCCCCAAATACCAAATTGAAACTTCTAGATCATTATATAAACATGGTGCTCTCATAGTGTATCTTTTACTATCTGCAGGTGTGTAGTGTGATCCTCCTCTAACGCCGAGCACACGAATATGTCATCAATGGAGACCACAACAAACCAGTAATGGAAAGTATGGATGATCCAATCCATGAGTCCCATTAACACTGATGGGACATTGTTCACGCCGAAAGGCATCACCAGGAAAACATATTAGAGGTACCAGCACCTGAAGGTTGTCTTCGATACGTCCTTCTACCGACCTGAAGCTGGTGATAACATGATCAATGTTCTAACTTTGGGAACCACTTCTCCTCTTTCAGATGAACGATGAGATCATTGATTCTTGTAAGGGGATACATTTTCTTCATGGTCACCTAGTTTATGAACCATAATTCCACACACAAAATCAAACTCTCTTCATCATTCTTGGGAAAAAGCAGCAGGTTATCCCATGGTGAAACATTGGGCCTTACGAACCTCTTCTCCTACAAGTCCTCTAGCTGTACCCTAAGCTCGTGAATCTCTGTAGGAGCTATCAAATATACCAGTGTGGATATCGGGGCCATCCCAATGTATTCTTCAATCCAAAATTATTACTCCCTGGGAGGAGGTATTCCTAGCACATCCTCAAAAAAAATTCCTCATACACGTCCACCACTATAGTAATTCTTGGACTCCATTCATCAACTTTACCGAGGGTGAGCCCAACCAATTAATGTGAAATAGGCTACACCATCCTCTAGGAAAATCCATCCTCTGCAATAAGGGTTTCTTTCTCACCATTGAATGACATCCTGGTCCCATATCGGTGGATACAATACACTATACACATAAAATAGTCAATATAAGCATGGATTTTGGATAACTAGTCCATACCCAAAATGATGTCGTAAGGCCTCAACGCCGCTACAAAGAGGCCCCATCCAAATCTCTCACATCCTAGAGTAAGCTCACACTATCAACAATAGTGATTAATAAAAGAATCCCATCCCATATGAGTCTCTATCCATAAATATCGTTCCAACAGCTCCATTTAAATCTCCAATATTTGAATGAGAGTCATGGAATAGAATGAGTGACTAGATCTAATGTCTATAAGAACATCATTTATGGTGGAGATAAAACAAATTGTACCTCAGATCATCTATAGAGAACTATTGTCATACGCCTCTGCTACCTGAAGTTGTGGTAGCTCATGTCCGCCTACTCCCTGAGGTTATGGTGGACCCCATGGGGTGGTGGTGGTAACACCTCAAATTGTCACCCACCACATGTTGCTCATCCTTCTCCCCTGCCTCATCTGCCGCCATGCAGACCACATCTCTTGAACTGCTGCCTTTTCCTTGGAGGCACCATGACCTTCTACTGGTCCCCTATAAGACGGTTTGAGAAATCATGATCCATCTATCCCTAACTACCGTATGAGAAGCAATGTTTGGTTCCCAACTGAATCCATCTGGTATGGGAGTCCCACACTACCAACCGTGAGTCCTGGGGTCGTCCTCTGAATGACCTTTCCTGCTTGGTCCGTCACTTCTATAGTCTGGTACCTGCTAAAGAATCATACTCTTGGGGTCTTATGGTAGCTTTAGTTGTGGGCGCCTACTCCTCCAAGAAGCTATCTACCAGAAGTGCTCTCTCCAGTAACCCAGGATGAGTAGTGTTGCTGAGAGACAGCACCGACACCATGATCTCCCGCCTGAGTTTGTTCTCAATGTCATGATCTCTGATGAATGGTTATTGTACCATATTTCTCAATTAGTGAGATATCTCGTTGAACCTCACTGATTATGCAGCCAATTTCATGTTTCCCAAGTGTAGGTGAAGCATATATTGAATATGCACCTAGCCCATGGTCATGGGGAAAAAAGCATCCCACAAAAGATGTTCGATTTATTCCTTTTTTAGGGTCCCCTCATCATGAGTGTGGGTGGTCAAGATCCACTATCACTCTACTAAGACCTATAGAATGCATGCTTCCAAGATCTCCATTTGGTCAGGTGGTGTCCTCACTAAGAGAAAGACATAAATCACTACCAATAGTCAGTCTTCAATGACCTAAGTATATGTCTCCCCCTTGAACATGGGAGGTCTCTATCTCTGAAACTCGTATAGGGCACAGAGTATGTGCACGTCCTCTTCTGGAATCACTGGTAGTATATTCTAACCATCAAGTGGTGATAGTACTGGTGCACCGCCTGGTGGGTCCATCTCTAGTACTGATCCCTAAATGGGGACCTCATCACTAGGTAGGCTATCCTAACAACCTCGTATTGGGATCCTGACTGGTCATCTAGGTTGATGCATCCTAATATAGATCATGATGTACCATGGTTAGAAGTTTATACCTAGTTATCTGACATTTATTCAAAAGAACATAAGGAGACTCTTATGAAACTAGTGTTTTCATATATATATATATATATATATATATATATATATCCAAAAAGCATAATTCAAGGTGATTGTGTATGGATTCATCAGCCACTACTCCAACACTGGACTCCCCGATTCTGGAATTCAGACTCGAAACACTTAACACTATTTCCCCAAAACAAAACACAGACTGTCGATCTTTTTGGTAGGACCAACTGCCCTTTGATACCAATTTGTAACGACCCGTCCACCTTGGCCCATGCTATGACTATTCCAAGACCCCCTCCTTAAGGTCAGGGGATGGTTACTAGCACCAAAGGAATTAACCTAAAAGTGGGGGGCATTTTTATGAGTACCTATACTAAAAAACATGACGAACCAAGTCCTAAAATCTAAAAAGAATCAAGTATCACTAAAAAAATGTGAGTGCAAGTACAACTAATATTAGTGGTCCAAATTTCAAACCCCACAAAAGAACTGAAAACAACAAAGTACAAAAAGAAATATCTGATCGACATCCATAGAAAACCCCACATGATCATGAGAATAGTTTAGCTTCTAAAATATGATGAAGAAAGTCCTATCCACCCAATCCTACAGGGACCCTCCTGGTCCTAGGACACCATTTCCACCATCGTAGCCTCTGTTGGTCCTGTCTCCCTAAGCACCTCTAGGTCTTGGTCCACAAAAATATCTATCATAATGTCGATTGTCTGCACCAGACACAACACTTGCAGGGGAATATCGTGTAGGGGTGAGTAAAAAATACTCAGTAGGGACCCCAAAACAAAATGGAAATACCCCCGAAAATACTCAATGTATTGAATAAAGAAAAAGACAACTCACACTGGGTATACATTTATGGCATTGATTGTAGAATAATAAGTCACATCATTGAACACCACAGCCGGTCGAGGACACCTCCTCTATCTATTACAGTGGTCCTTCCAATTCCACTGTTGTGCTTCCCACTAACCTTAAACTGCTTAGGTACTACTTCTCATCATGTACAGTGGACATAAAAAGTCACAGAGAAGTGATTCTGACTAATCTTTTCCAATTGAGGTACTCCACATCATCGTGTACTATGGGCCTGCAACATTACACAGAAGTACCTCCCATAGTGGGCCTACAAATTCACACATAAATTCTTCACACTGGTCAATATTCAAGTCATACAGAGTCGAAATTCGGTAGTCTTCTGATCTCAGCCATCCACAAGGTTCCATACGTAGCGCGCCAGAGGGAACCGCGTCTCAAGACATTATTCACATTTCAACTTCCATGAGAAGCCTCATGAGGGCATTAAATAATATCCTCAACATTTATAGGGTTCAATATCCACAAATATATATCCAATCGGATGCGCAGTTTGAATGATACATGCATTTTTGTAAACAGGGGCTGCTTTCATCTATGTCAGGTCCAAACCAATCAGACAAACCTGAACAACCTAGCTTGGGGGTCCCACATACCCTAGTTTAATTCAACCAACTTAACCTAACCCGATTTAGGTCTGGGACGTTCTGTTCTAGCCTGGCCAGTGTGCGAGGCCTAATGGACCTCACTGTACCCATCCCGACATGGACGAGGGGCCAGACCACCAGGTCGCCCAGCGACCCTCTCTAGTCTGGATAGGCCTGAAGGGAAGGGTTCATGCCCGAAGAGCACGAGTTTGAAATAAAGGGAACATGTCCAACCTGAAGGGAATGGGTCTGGACATAGGGCATGCATATGTCCCACTTGGTGGGGGTCTTTCCTGTCGGCGGGGGTCTAGCCTGGTGAGTGCGGAACCAGCCAGATCAGCCGCATGACCGTACTTGACTATTGTTTGGGGTGTTTCCTTGAGACTAAAATCATGAAACAACATCCCAAATACTGGATGCATGGGAAATTGTTCATGCTATCATGGGAAGTGAAAATAAGCCACGTTCGGCCTCTCGCCTGCCCTGTAGACGCACGTTGCTCCTCCTGCCATAGTAGGGTGACCGCGAATCGCCAGCCACCTAGACGGCCTGAATGTGGGACACCCCTCCATGCAGCACCCTATTAGCACCACGTCACCCTACTTTGGTGGTGTCCCCATGGGTGTGTCACTGTCCTCTACCCGCATCCACCGTTGCGGGCCGCCTGCCCCTTCTGTGAGAACCAAAGTTTCTTTGGTGGTCTATTTTCTGATCTATCTATGCCTATGGGCCACCCGGGTCACTAACATCCATGAAATGGCCAAGACTCCTCTTACCAAAACTTTGAGGATTTGGCCACAACGAACACAAACAATGGAGGTGCTCCGGCCTTGTTCGTGTTGACCCACACCCTTCGCATTAAAGGATTATAAACATGGGAGGTCTAGAGATTCCAATTAAGTCATAAAATGAAAATTTCAATTCTGGACTATAAAAACCCAATTTAAAGTTACCCTCCCACATAAACGCATTATTCATGGATCAAAATTTTCATGGGTTGATCAGTGTTTGTCGTTTCTAGAATATTAAAGGGGAATAACATGCATAAATCAATCTCATACCTCTTTGATGTTCGTTGCCACAACATTATGTCCTCGAGGCTTCAAAACGTCGATGTCGTTCATCGCTTCTGACTCCGTTCTTGGAGGTGCATCGAAGATGTTTGACGTTCGTCGGTGTTTGTCAATATTCATTTCAGAGGAAGTTTTTCAGAGGTTCATTAGAGAAAACATTTAGTTTAATTCCTCATTCCATCAACACGTCAACCAAAATAAATTGAAAACATATTGCAATTTTTCTGTAACATTGCTATGTCTTGTCGTTATGATATTACGCATCATTGAAGAGTCATTACACTGTATGTTAATGATCCATTAATGAGCCTCATCAATCCGCAATGTGGATGCAGTACATCGTCGCCATCCATCTCTCAATAGATTAGAAAATAAAATATAATGACTTTTTAATTTTATTTTATTATATTCCTAAATTTCCAAAAAAAATTAACATTTTTGTTTGTCCCTATCCTGTTACTGTTAAGTCCTTAGTAGGTGAATCCTAGTGTTCTGAGTTCAACGGTGCCCTTGGATTTTTAATCCTAGAGCGGTTTCAAACTAGATAAAACAACGCTCGCACGTTTACTGAACGTACCATAAAAATGCTCAAAATTCTGTTCCAGGATCACCAGGCCCCAGTATAACATGCCCCTTATAGTGTTTGGTCTCATTATAAATCCATATAATTTTATATAAATAACACATAAGTTCAGAGACATTACAATATATCACAAACTCAGTTATTTTTTATGGATGGAACCTCCAATAAACTCATTTCATACTTCCTTTGGAAGAGATGGATTCTACATTGGGAATGGGCTGTCAATTATTATTCAAAGGAAATATCTATTATTGAGAATGATAGATAACTCTTCACATCCCAAAGTATCTTCAAATTCATTAAATGTGTTAGGAGGAGGATGACTATACATCAGAATAACCAACAGAATTAAAGATATTTTTCCTTAGGAGTGATAATATCTAGATCAGATGACTAATACAAATGATAGAATCATGCTCAATACAAGAACGTTGTGGGACACTACAAAAATGTATTCCCTGAATAATTTCCCCATCTTAAAAATGACAAAGTGTTTGATTTCTCAATTTATCATATTCATTGATCTATTCATATATAGAAATCTCCTAATAAAATGGACACTATTGACATAGAAGAACTAAATAAGTAGTTACAAGTGAATATGAATAAGGTATTTATAAACTTGAGTGCTTCACTATGGGTTTTTCCAGTCCCCTTCATCAAGAAGTAGGATGAATCAATGTACCAATTATTGGTTATTATCATCTCTAAAAAATAACAATAATGAACAAGTACCCCTTCCCCTAGTAGATTACTTAATTTATCAATTACATAGAGATATTTATTTATTATATGTGGACCATCAGCCTAGATATCACCAATTATAAGTGAGGAATTGAGATATTCTTAATTCTTACATTAAAATGATTTATACACACTATGAGTTAATAGTGGTCCCTTTTGGACTAAATATTGATCCATAAATATTCATTTTATTAATTAATAGATTCTTTATAATTAACATTGAAAAATTTGCGGTATTCATTATTGATGATATTCTAGTATACTCTCAGAGAATGGAGGAACATGAGGAGCAGGTGAATACTATGCTATTGAAATTGTGAAGGGAGAGGCTATATGCATAGTATAGTAAATATAATATTTTCTTAGAGGAACTGCCTTTCTAGGGGAATGTTGTCACCAAAAAATAAATTTATATGTATCCTTAAAAGACAATGGAAACCAATGATTCCCCAACCAACATCTGTAATTGGGATCCAAAGTTTTCTTTTTCCAAATTGCCATTACCGATGATTTGAAAATAACATATCATGAACTTCAAACCCAATAACAACGATAATATAAAATGGTGTGAAAATTGTATAGATGAGTGAATATGAATACTGATTTAAAGTGTAGAAAAGGAGGCTTATCACTACACCAGTACTCACAATACCGATAAGTGGGAAACACTTTGTTGAATACACAAAATCATAACAGAAGAGATTAAATTGTGTACTAATGAAAAATGATAGAGTGTTAGTCTGTGCCTCAAGGAAGTTTAAATTTGTTGATAAAAACTACTCTATGTATGATATACGGTTGGATGTTGTGATAATTGTGATGTAAATATGGCAACATTATCTCAATGGGAAGAGGTGTGAAATATATATTGATGATAAGAATCCTTAAATATATATTCACACAAAAGGATATTAATATGAGATAGTGAATATTGTTAGAGCTCATCAAGGATTAAGACTGAAAAATCCACTACCAAACTCGTAAGGAATATAATTTCAAATATTCTTTATGTAGAATGAATTATGAAACATTATCAATGATGAGAAATGAAAAGGATCTAATATTCATAGATTTGAAATGGTTTTACATGGGAATAATTATTTAAGGAACATCATAAATTCTTTCATAAATGATTTCTTAACTATACATTTTACTGAAATTAAAGGATTATCAAATAAATTATTTGAAAATTCCAAAAAAAGAGGGAATCTATTAGAAATGGGAAACCCAAAGAGTTCAAAATTGTGGAAGAATGCGTCGGTATATTTGGGTCATGACTATGTGAACCATCCAATCCAATAATAAAGATAGATCTTTTGAATGACCCACAAAGCTCAACCTTCTCTATTTAACTCTTGATGAGTAATGGTGTATTGAGATATCTAGGAAAAATATTGGTGGGAGAATATCAAATATGTTATCAATGTATATACATAAAAGATACTAGTATATTATTAAGGGACATATAAATGGAAAAATTATAAGTGGATGAGGCAACCATTACAGATACCAATATAGAAGTGAAAATACACCTCTATGGATATTGTCATTGGAATTTTGATTAAAACAAAAGAAAATAATGCTATATGGGATTATTTATATCATCAAAGAAAAATAGACCGCTTTATCACAATTCCAGAGAAAATCTTACTAGATCATTTATAAGATGTAAACATTAATGAATTCATAAAGTTATGTGGAGTACCAGTGTCTATTGTATGCGATTGATATCCGAGATTCACCTCCATGTTCTGGAAAAGTATCAAACCTGATCTAAAAACCTAGATGAGCTTTAGTTCGGCCTATCACCCACATGCTTATGGAAATTATGAATAACCCTTGGAAACACAAGAATAAATTTTAAGAAAATTTTATATCGATTTCAAGGGAGTACAGTCCAATCATCTACATTTGGATGAGTTATCCTACAACAATTGTTTATCTCGATCATCCAAATGGCTCCATACAAATCCCTTTAAGGTATAAGATTCAAAAAACTATAATTCTATGATAATGTCAATGATTGTGACTTTATTGGACCTAAAATGATCAATAGAATGAGGGAAAAGGTGAATAAAATTTAGAATCACATCATGGAAGCCCAATTTTGATACAAGTATCTACAAAAAAACTTTAATGGGACATCGAGATTATGATTGAAAACAAGGAAATACTCTATATGTCTCCATGGAATATGATAATGAGATTTTGGAAAAAAGGAGATCTATTCCCAAGGTACACTGACCCCTTTGAGATTATCGATCATGTTGGATCTATATTCTATGGAATGACACTCCCACGTAACATGTATCTAGTAAACGATGTATTCTACATATCCCTCTTGTGGGAGAACCTAACAAATCCCTCACATGCATTGGATTTTGGAGAGTTATAGTTGTAATATGATCTCTCTTATGTGGAGCTTCCAATGAAGATCTTAGACTGGAGAGAAAATGTTCTACGAAACAATACAAATTACCTTCTCACAGTACCATAGAATAACCATAAGTAGGAAAAGGAATCCTGGGAAATAGAGGAATCAGTGAAGGTGAAGTACCCTCAACTATTTTACCCTTTGTTTTTATATGAAATTTCAAGGAAAATATATCATAAGGTTGGAAGAATGTAATGACCCAAAATTCTAACCATGAATATTCCCTTATTATAAAAACATTACATAATATAAATCAAATGAAATAACATTGAAACACAATACAAACATTATAATGGATGAATGTATGAAATAAAAAGTATTTATAGACTTAGGGATCCTAAATCATCTGAATAGTAACATATCCATTGTAATAGAAACATGACCATTATGAATATTTTACTATCCAATTGAATAGTTACCTTGCATATGAATGTATAAATTAAATTTTAGAATCTTATAAATTAAAATATTCAATATTTATATCTGAATATAAATAAACTAATATTTTTAAAATAATAAATTATGTAATTGGTTTTTTTGTAAGTCATAAATATTTAATTATAATTTTATAAATAAAAAATTTATTTAAAATAAAATTTATTTTCATAAAATATTTTATAAATGAATTTTTTTTCCCTTTTAATAATAAGATAACTTTATGGGGGTTTAAATAATTTTTCAATGTGTCATAAAATCAGTTAAAATTTTATAATTAGTAGATTTTGAATAAATTATGATTTTAGTTGAAAATTAAATTTATCATATATATAAAAAATCATAAAATTTAGTCCATTTATTAATTCAACATGTCAAAAAAAGGTAACTGTGAAATCATGGGGTTTTTATAAAATAGTTTAATTTTTAGGTAATAGTAAAACATGATAATTTATAGTATTTATACATTAATGATTATTTAAACTTGTACATGAGTCACCCCTGATTTAAGCATCATGATCTAGAACTAAAATTATATACTTACTATATTTATTCATGGAATTATCTTTATTCCTTGTATTGAGCCAAAATAAGAATCTAATGAATACAATAATAAAAAAAGATCCCTAGACGATGCTATAATTACCACCCATCGCTACCTCTTATCCTCACACCTATTATGCCCTAAATCACTTCAAAATTCTTCATGTTCATCTTCCCAATCGATTCACCCATGTCTAGGTGGTCCCTGTCTAAAAAAATTTACAAAAAGAATTTCCCTGAGGAGGTTCTCACCGAGAAGTATTGAACATGTGAAATCTTACTTCTCTTTCATTATTTTCATTTCACTTCATTTTATTTTCTTATACTATCCTCCCTGACCCTGTCCATGTATTTATTATAACACCATTATATTAATTATAAAATAATTTTATTATTTAAATGAGAAATCAAACAACATATCTTTTCCCCTATCCATTAGATCTAAAAATGAAAACATTGTCCGTGATGTGTTACTTTGTTGCATTCATGGATGATGTGTTTTCAATTTTCATTTACACCATCATAGATAGTCATAAAAACATTTATATGGTTAATTGAGACTATTATATATGTATTAAAGACTATATAATGTTTGAGAAGTAGTATATATACATCATATTAATTTATACATTAAAAGTAGTTCGTATTGAAAGAAACAACCAAAAATAATCTAAACAATTATCCCCAATGTTTTATAAAACGATTTTCCTCATAAAATAAAAATAAATGAAATATATAACCATTTAATATTATAGTGGTTCATTAATAACATAAAATTTTAATTCTTCACCACTATTCTCATTTTACATGTTTCTTCATAGATTTATACAAGTGAAACAGTAATGAATACTCTTGAATGACAAAATTGAATATTATAACTCATCAAAATGTCATAAATAAACATATTAAAATTATAATAAATTATAAAAACAAATAAATGGTTTGGAATTTATTAATTAAGGTAATTAATTAGATTATCCAAGAAATTAAGGTCATGTATATATCACTTTCAGTCATATGGTACGGGATTCTTTCCAAACCATAGTTTTTTCTTTCTAGTTAAGCTTTCTCTCTATTTATCCTAATGTAATTTTTCATTATTATTATTTAATCCTAATAAATTCTTTGTCTATATTCCAATATAATCTCCATATCCATATTATACGTTCTTTTATGGGAAAAGGAATGTTTTATATGGATTCCATCTCAAATCATACCGATAATCACAACCGATTAAAGGGAACATCCTGATTTCTTACATATTCTTATTTTCACTGCATATTATGTTTTAAGAGAAAAATATTTTTATAAAATAACTCATTTCATCAAGAAATTAAATATTGGTTCAATTTTGGTTTTAGTAAATGAATATTCATTTTATACATTAAAATATCTTTTATATTTGACTTAAACCACAGTAAAATAATTAATTTATAATGACTATTAAAAAATATTTTTATATGTTTTCACATCATATCAGCATCTCATATCGGAATATTTTACTATATTAAAATTTCAATATCCAAGTATGATTTAAATCCATTATTTTTTGAAACCATTATGATATATCCTTTTGTTAGGCCTTACAAAAAGATTATGATACACAATTCATTCCAAGGGTTACACTTATACATGATTCTGGAATGCATATGCATGAAGATGATATGATGGGTGCACCCATATAGGAATCTAATGCATTAGGTAATGTTTAGTCTCATGATATTTCATGTTGGGAAAAGGAGTTAACCTGATTTCTTTTTTTGACTTTGTCTGATGGTATTGGTTGTTAGTCTTGACACATGCTTATTCTATGTTGTGTGTTTTTTTAACAATCCTATGATTACATTAATACATGTCCCCATGCTCTAATGTATATGATTCCTTATTTTTATTCATGTAAAATTCCTTTTTTTCACACTGATTTTACTTATATCCCATATTATTTACATTATTTCTAGTTTTATACCCTTACCGTGTTTTTTAGCTCATCCCTTTGGTTCATGTATTTCCCAGGTTATCCTATCCAGATGTAAGAGCTTAATGGACATTGAGATCTTTTTATAGATGATTAAAATATGTTTTTTTAAATTTCAATTCTTTAACATTTATGAAACAAATTATCCAATGAAACAAGACATTATAATCTGTTTCCTTTTATTTTATGGTTAAATATGCTTAATATCATGTAATAATATGTGTTTAAGGACAGGGTTTCTATATGGATGGAGTAATGTAATGTTTTGTATGGGTGGTGTATTTACTAGAAATATGATTACATGTTGACATGGATAATGAAATAATTAATTTCATCTAGAATTACTATAATCAGATGTATCATGAAGTTTCATAGTTTGTGTAATACAAAAACATCAATAAATTGTTTTTATGTAGAATTAAACATTTTCTCATTCGAATCTAAATGTATACATGATGTTGTTCTCAAGCAAGGAATGATTACAGGAGAATTTTAGGGAGACTGTACCTATAATAATAAATAGTCATCAGATTACATGATGAAATAAATAATAATAATAAGAATAATAATAATAATATAATGAAATCCTAAATAATAAGATAAGTATAATAAAAAAATTACCATACCATTTAATAGGAATAATTCATGTCACTCAGACTACCAAAACAAATAAAGAAGGTTCCCTAAAGGATTCATTAATTGTAATGGATTAAAATTTCTATTTTAAAATTGGAACATACAGCCAATACTGAATTCAATCTATCAATTCTAGAACCCTCATTTTAACCTTTCTCAAATTCTCAATAAAAGGACCATTCCATGGTCATGAAATATACAGATGCAACCGATATACCAATTTTTTCTGCGTGTGTGAAACCAAGTAAGAATCCACCAAAGGGACTTTTATATAAGATCAGATGAAAAATAGGGGAATGTGATGAATAATAAAAAAATTAATTGATATTATATCTATATATCTAACAATAATAAAATCATTATTTGTCATATAGACTTATTTTACCTATAATAGTTTCATTCGCATAGTAAACCATCCAACCACTAGACACATTTCCAAATTGATGTAATATCCACAAGAATTTTTTAGACATATATTCTTAGAAGGGATAGCCTATGTAAGTGACATTCAATGTCTGAAACATCCTCATGATTGGGATAGTAAATATTTTACAAACTATAAGGACAACTATAAATGATTCATCATGCAACAGATATATACTAAATGATTGAACAGTATCATTTTATAACAAAATCATATAATTAATAAAAAAAGAATATATATATATATATATATACATCAATAATTGGCCTCATGGTCTATACAACCACATAAATGGTTATTCCTGAAATCCCTTATAAACATACAAAATAGATATAGAAAACTGACCATAGGTGTAATGATGTTTGGATGGAATGGTTCTTTTTCAGACATCAATTAAACCATTATGAATCCTTAGATTATCCACATTTGAGAATGGTGTATGTCCAATGAATTTAAAATTCCAATTTTGTGAATTATGTTATTTATTAGATCAACATCTAATAAATGATTTATTGTGCCTCAACAAAAACCCTAAAATATTAACAATAAATCTATAATCTAATTGGGACTAACAAAGGATATATAGGGAGAATATAAATTAATCCTAATTGAACACCCCATATTTGTATCATGAAATCAAACAGATGTCTGAGGGTCGAATATAACATACTAAATTAGAGGGTATAGCTTAAAAATATTGTTTGAGAGATACAAAGGTGTTGGGGGTTATGTACTGCTTTAGAAAATGTGAAAATAGGATACTCTCTAGGTATTTAAAAGTGATAATATCATCAAGGTTTATAGTGGTCCAATCATAACTAACAAACAACTAGTGCATTCTATTAGATTTATTCTTCCATCATTTTAAAATAAATTATTCACAAGTACCTCAATTGTATGTTGAAAGATCCATGCTAACATAAAATATATATTTTATCATCCACTAGATAGCCCCCATATATGGTTAAAGCATTGTAAAAAACTCCAACAAACCTCAATTCATTATCGTAATTATTAAATATGGATGCACATGACAAAATGAGATCTAACCCAAATATATTGTGTCACATTTCTCCCGATCATAAATCAATTTATCCTTTAGATTTTACTCATCGTGTCTTGTTGAACAACTTAAGACACATCACACAAATTCATTTCCCCCACTCACATGTATAATCATTAATATGGTTGTTATCCCATTGAAACGAAACAAGTGAAACAGTATTTCCTCGCATTACTCTCTAACATCAATGAAGAATATAAATGGGAGGATAACAATTTAGGGAACGTATTCCAACTCTATATTATAGAATATTTTTTAATTTTTATGGTTAGGCTAATACATCCAATTATGAGAGACATGGAACATATCATGGATACTTCTGTACCATATAGAAACATCCAACTGGTAGTAAAATGACTATATGTAATCAATTATCTTGAATCAAACAATTCAATATTTTTACAATATTCAATATTTCCCCAAAATCCTAATACCTAAAAAAGGGGACACCTTCCAGAAAAATTACAATAATGACCCTGATTTTCAACAGAGGTATGAGTTGTTTTTTGGGTTCAATTCATTTTTTAATCTTGCTAAATGTACATTATGTGACAAGGAAAGATTCATGAGTGTTGAGGGGTTTTTTTATAGATCAGATCACTTATAATTGTCAATACATACTAATAATTTTGTCTATAACAAAATTAGTACATATGCTGTGGGGAAACCATACATGGAACTCAGTGGCCTGTAGAAGATCACATTGTTTTTATGAAAATATGTGATCCTAGGTACATTAATGTATAGAAATTTCATGCTCCTAAACATAGGAAAATTAGAATATTTGTTCATGGTTAAAAAAACAGGCTGGAAAAACCATGAGGGGCCTCTTCTTATATAGTTAGTTGTGTATAGTTGGTAAATTATTTGGCCAATCATGCAGCCAAATCATGAACCCCCATTTTTTTAGTGATTTTTTAGCCTCATTGAATTTAATACCTCACATCACACTTTCATTATCACATTTATAATGTTGTAACTCTTATGCCTATCATGTTGAAATCTCATTCTTCCCATGTCAGGGATTTAATTTCATCATCCATGTGGACATTGAATTATGTGTCATTGGAAGTGTTGGTTCACATTAGCGAGATATAAAATCATCTTGTTTCATTTCACCAATTATCATTATATATCTCACACTATATTTATGTGATATCATTCACCCTATTTAAATAGTTATACTCTGGTATTCTTGTATTTCATATTTTAATTAATGTAATTTATTTGATATTGTCTATTTCACAAAGCACTGAATATAGCATTTTTTATATGAATGCACATTTTTTGGCATGCATTACACACAACACCATGTTGAGATGGTGCTACATAAAACAAATATAGTAGATTTCAGTATAGTAACACAATATCTTTATTGTGTTAAACATACACCTAGTCTATTTGATAGCATTCATTACAAAAAATACCATTTTTTACCGAACTACATCATACAATATTTAATATTATTAAAAATTAATTGTATTTATCCCATAACTGATGCAATGGATTCTATGAATAATTTTAAATAGATAATAAAAATATTATTTACCCATTTATATAAAATAAATCATTTCCCTACCAAGAATTTAGAAAATATTGTAAGAAAACCTTTACAATAATGAAATTACATTTCAATGGAAACTATGTCTCATTGTAGAGAAAAATATATAGATCCATGAACCCAGAGTTCTAGACCTACTGACTTACATTATTAAGTATTCATAGATTCTAGATTAAGATCCCAAGGGACATAATAGTTTAGTACTTTTGGGATACCAGATTACATAAAAGATACCCATATTATATTGGGAAATGGAACATAAAACATGATACAAAATAAAATGAAATAAACTTCATCCTTGAAACTCATTCAGAAGAATCATTATCATAACCTATTGATATAAAAAATAAAAATGGTGTGCTCAGATTCTTAGTAAGGGTATGTAAGGTGTAACCAATAATGCATTGATGAGATTAAATCAACAAGGAATGTTAAATATCTGATAACACAATCCATATAATCAATAAACTAATATTGAAAAGTGTAGAGACCCGAAGCCTGACGTACATGAACATTACATTACTTTTGCGGAATACTTAATACATAACAAAAATATACACACAAGGATCGTAATAGTTTAGTGTCTTTGGAAACTCGGAACGTAATCTTCTAATCCTGGTGAAAGATCTTCAAAATCTCCCACAAAGATCTTCCTTTTTTTTACCTAAAACCTTTCTTTATATCCTGGGGAAAAGAAAACATAAAAGGGTGAGCTCAAATGCTCAGTAAGGGTAAACAAAAGAAATATCAATCACATAATTTTCATAAGAACATAACATTTTTGGAAATCTTAACCTGCAAAAGAGAGCATAATTTCATAACATGGGATAAATCATAGTAGTGAAAATGAAACCCTTACATAAAACATTACTCATTGTGGCATACACACATAATCATAGAGAATCATTTCTTGTTAGTCAAGACTCATTGCCAAGACTATCTTAGTGGACAAAGTCCCTTTCTGAATCGAGTAATCCTCGTTTCAGTCCTGTTTCACTGAACCGGTATAACCTACCATTCCAGCCATGTCTATCTCATGAGATATGAAATCTTTACCCAATGCATTGGAGGGAGATATAGGTCCCACCCATCTCTTAATGAATCCTTTCTTATGTGTGCCACAAAATCATAAATCATACATCATTGCATAACCCATGTAATAAAAATGGGATTCTTAAACAACAGGACATCATAAAACCATTCATATAAGATAAAGGAATTCATAAACATAATTTCATCACAACATAGTCAAATAAATGTAAAAATATGGATAGAAACAGAACCCTTTATTATCTTATATGGAAAATAATTTTGATAAAACACTTGAATTGAATTCTTGAGGAAAATATCCTTTCTTCTTCAAAATCAATTTCTTTTCACAAAACATCATGCGATTTTAAAAGAAAGAGATTTTATTGAAAATAGTCATGAAATCTTTTAGAGGAAGCTTCATGAAAATAAGGCTTTATAAAATAGTAGAAATCCGTTCGTGCCGTATAAGTTAAAAAAAACATTCTTCGTACTTTTGTCGGAAAAGTCAAAAAGTACCTCGTACGAAAAACGACAAAAGATTCCTTTCTTATTCTTTACTAAAAACTCATCGAAGGGTAAAATTGGATTTAAACTATTATAAGTGGATGGAAATAATATTACATATTGAGGAAACATGGATGTGGATGATAAAAGACAACCCAGTAAATACTTACGAATAAACAATCTCGGATAAAAATGAGATTGTGATATTTCCCTTACCTTAGGTCCGACTTGCTTTGTAAGTGTCTGAACCTCCTGTATAATGATTTAAATCATGTTATTGACTTATTACAGAATCATATTCATTGTTATGATATCATATATGGTTCACTTATGACATTATATTACCCGTTCTTTTGTAAATTCCATGTTAAAGAAGCGTTTTGGGTAAAATCGTTTCATTTATCGTAGGTGTTTTGACTTGTTGTTCTTGACATCATTATTACTTATATCATGATTTACTTACTTCCAGAATATAAAATATGATTTATATATCATATATATTCAGTATATATATATATATAATAGGTAGATAAATAAAATGAAAAACACCGTTCATGGAGACGGTAGTCCGTACGTATGCATGAACGCTGTTTTCCTTTCCTTATTGTCTTGAAATGGAAGTAAGTAGCTGACATACATATGTATATATATACATAAATCCAGTAGCTTTATAATGTCATATATTTCATTATTATTTCTTATATATACATTATAATCATTCTTAAATGGTTAGCATGGAGAATGAATCTCATCGCGTCGTGGAGACGGTATTCCGTACGTACGCACGAGCAATGATATCATTTCTATAAATATTGAATTGAATTGGAGTGTATTATACAATATATCAGAATAAATATGATGTTTTAATAACTATGTATAGTTATTCTTTACACCATTATACCCATCCATGTAAGGTGGTGGTGGAAAATAGATTACACCACGGCGTGGAGACGGTATTTCGTACGTACGCACGCGCGGTGATTTCTTTTTCCGTAGGATGGATAGATGGTGAAATAGGGTTGTTTCATACTTATAATAACATATCAGTATATGAGTGATACTGATGTTATTACTTCATAATGAAACAACCTAAGAAGAAGAAGTGGAAGAAGAAATAAAGATGAAAGAATTGGTAACGGTAATTACCTCTTCTTTGAAGTGCCTCTTTGAGACCTCCCCTTAGGGAACTAGAATTGGTCTTTGAGGAAGACCAGAACCTCTAGGATGTTGCTAGGGAAGTGGAGAAGAGATTTTGGCAGGGTTTGGCCGAGCTTGAGTGCTCAAATTGGTGTGAGGAGGAGGGGGAGGAGGTGTCCTTTTATAGGGGAGGAGAGGGGCACCTTAGGAATATCTCAAAATATTATTTTATATTAAAGTCAAAATCGGTTTATAATGGTTCCAAAGGGTCTTATTTCGAAGCTAAAGTGGGGATGGGTCGAAATCCTATCAACCAATAGAATTTAGACAAGTTTAGGATATTATTTTAACCTTATCAATTAGATTTAACTCTAAGTTAAATAATTTAACTTTTACCATGTCTTTTTGTTTTCTTTAACTATATGGTTAATAAACTTACTATAACATGCCAAACGAACCCCAAATTGTTTATTATTAATATATATATCCTTATCTAAGTCATTTGGCCGAACCTTAGATTTTTAGGAATAAAATAAAAATTAATAATATAATATTTGATTTAAAAACTATTTTGTGTCAATTTTGACACTATTTGATATATGATTTTTTTGAAAGTCATAACAGAATTATATGTTCGAACCAAGTTGATTAAATAAACACTAATATATCATAGTAACCTAGAAAATTAGTGGAATTCATAAAAAGTCTTAAATTACATTTATTTTGGTATTTATATTATCAATTATGTCAATATTTCATTAATAAGATAATTACTGCATCATCTTTGTGTCATAAATAAATTAAATTATTTGATGTCTAAAAATTACAAATAAAATATCATCATGTAGGAAATCTTTTTAGATTTCTAATGAATATTTACAATCGAATTTATCTTATGTATAACCCCATATTATAAATGATTTACTTATTAAACTTTGATTTTAACTATTTTAACCCTTCTTTAAATAAATTAATAATAAATGTCCTAATCTAATCCAAGTGGGCCTAAATGGTCATATTTTATTCCTAAGTTTGTTTTTGGTCGAATTACACTTGTCCAATAGAATTAGGACATGTGTTAGGGTAATATTAATATCATATTTACCCTTAGTTACCCTATTTACTATTAACCGTGGTAAAAAAAGTAAAAAGTTACTATTCACCAAAAAATTATTTTCATCTCATTGAACCACATTTTAGTCCTTGATATTAACCGTGTCTCTCGGATTTTCGAAATTCCATTCACAGAAGCGGTAAAATTAAGTTTTATGCAAAATTCCGTTTTTAACCTACCACTTAGTGGTTTCACTATTCATCAAAAATTGAAAGTTTTCAGAAAAATGCCAAAATTTCATCCTAAGATATATTTCATATTCCGAATTCAAAAATGAAGTCTATTTTACCAAATTCATAACATAGAAGTTGCATTAATTAATTTTATAATTAAATCCCGCTGTTAAAACAAATAGCGTGTTTTTTAAGAATCAAAATCTATCAAAAGATTGACATTTGATTATGTCTGGTTTAAATGTGAAATTACAACCAATAGCCAACATTGTATTAAATTGTAAAAATATATTCTAAATATACTTTAAAACCACTCAAATTAATAATTTATCACTATTAATTATTTCGATTAAAAAAAGTTGTTTTTAATTATAATTTAGTAATTTTCACTATTCATTAGAATATGAAAGTTATCCGAAAAGTACCAAAATTTCACCTTAGGCTAAATTCGATACTCCGAATCCAAGAATGAAGTTCATTTTGAAAAATAAGATTTACAGAATTTTAAAAAGTGGTTATTACTATTCATAACGGCTAGTTTTAATAATATTTTAATAGCACATCGTTGTTTAGTGAAACTCGGTATTGCGTATTACACACGCTATCGAGGAAGGTCGCGATTGCGTGTAATGCAAGGCAAGACAAGGATACGTGTTGTGCAAGCTCCTTTTGGTGTAGCGTACAACACAAGACATTAATAAAATTAAAAAGAATATTTTTTTATAAAATCTTGGGCTGTTACATTCTACCCCCCTTAAAATGAATTTCGCCCTCGAAATTCGTCGGGGTTATAAATGGTTTACTATTTGAAAGTTTCTTTAATAGAAACCCACATCGTAAAAGGGAATACCAAAACTAAAGTATGAAATGTAACGATTACCCAAATAAACTAATCACTGGGTTTCCACATAGGTGAAAATATGGATATGGAAGAGAAATCTAATCATCATGTTCTGATGGAGAGTGGTAGAGAACATGGCTATGGAAAAGCCAGTAATCACAAATCCATAAATTTGTGACGATCTAAGGTACCATCTGATTCATCAGGTATAAGATCACTAGGACAACATTTTTGGTTTTCAAGATCATTTCCCTAAAGTTGAAAATTTGAATTAGAATAAATACTTACTTTATTTTGATACAATATCACTGTTGTTCGTGCCTTGAACAATTTCCACTTCATCTCTTAAATAAATGAAGTTGAATTTGTTATTCGTGAAGTGTTAGCAGATCATGTGATAGAATGACGGGTCATTCCATCTGTCTCAAACAAAAGGTAAGCAAAAGTTATTAAATATACATAAGTCATTCTATAGTGAGATTAATCATATATAGTTCCTAAAATGGACTTATACTTCATATATCATACTGCTTAATATAATAAAACTAGTTTCTACTAAACAGGGACTTCCTGTAGGTCAGTGGTAGGCGATAAAGGCCAGTCTCACTTCGGTTGTGGGTTCGATTCCTACAGCCTTGTCCGAAGCGATGGGCTGTCGCCCGTCCTGCAGGTTGTCCTTTTTCTAAAACTATTTTACTATAACATCCCATCAATAATATCAAAATTTCTATCCTTAAACAATACTAACTTATGTCCAGCATAATCCATTCCAACCTTTAGGCTTATTCATAATACTGCAGTCCACTCTCATAACATAGTGAAAACGATTACCAGAGATTTAATACCATCGTTGATCCCCATATATCATAAGATATATCTTGTTGGACACATTCCAAACATTCAAAGGCCTTAATCTTGTACTCTCTTGAATACCCATTGAACCTTAGTGAAAACTTGAATGCTGTCAAAAGTTAACTCTTTCCACATACCAAAATCCAAAAATTCTATATACTCAAACCATGATATAACCTTCTCCTTATATCAGTCATGAGATCATGAATACTATCAAACATTTAATTTTCTCCTTATCCCTTCATTATGCGCATATCATCTACATTCCAAAAATATCTGAATAACCTTTCATGGATACTGGTAACATTAATCAGACAACAATGTAACAATCCTTACATGTCTCTTTATTCCATAGTACCATGAGATTACTTATACAACATTACACATGATAAACATGTAATCATTCCACTACATTCTTAAACCATTGACCGAGCTTCAACAATTCTTTCATCTCACATATCATTGGTAGTCTCTTCATCATCATCCACATAAATACTTCCCATACGACCATACTGATTATCTTCATGAGACTTTCCCTTAGGGCATTGGTTTGCATAATGCCCGTACATTCCACATTTAAAACATTTAACCATTGTTGAAGTCGTAGCAATACCATTATCCTCATCCCTGGTGTTAACTGATCCTTTTCCTTTGCACTTACTGGCTTTGTGTCCTTCTTTTCCACACCCAAAGCATCTTCCAGTTCCTTTGAAACATTCTCCTTGATGCCTCTTCCCACATGATTTACATAGGGGAAATTGAACTTTCTTTCCTCTATGATCATCATGAAAATCCATCTTTCTCTTATTAGCCGAGTCAGGAAACTTACCAAATTTTACTTTATTGATCATATTATGAGATTGCTGATTCGGCATAATAATGATGTTTGGACTTCCAAATCCCATTTCATTTGGTTGCTCATGAAGAATATCATTCCATTGTCCATCATATCCTCCATTATCGTGAATCACCTTGTTTCCAGCCATTTTCTAAAACCCAAAAAGAATAGTGTGAGAGGAAAAAATCATAATAAAGGGGGAGTAACTTAAATATCTAACATCTTTGGTTTAATCTAATATCGTTACCATAGTTCTAGGACTATATCCTATACGTATACTTATCCTTAGGGGCATCCCTAGACATACCTTATAAATATCTCTAGGGATCTCACTAACGTTTTCGCATCCTAGTTTCCAAAGGTTGACTAAACCTTTCCTCTGATACCAAATGTAGAGACCCGAAGCCTGATGTACATGAACATTACATTACTTTTGCGGAATACTTAATACATAACAAAAATATACACACAAGGATCGTAATAGTTTAGTGTCTTATGAAACTCGGAACGTAATCTTCTAATCCTGGTGAAAGATCTTCAAAATCTCCCACAAAGATCTTCCTTTTTTTTTACCTAAAACCTTTATTTATATCCTGGGGAAAATAAAACATAAAAGGGTGAGCTCAAATGCTCAGTAAGGGTAAACAAAAGAAATATCAATCACATAATTTTCATAAGAACATAACATTTTTGGAAATCTTAACCTGCAAAAGAGAGCATAATTTCATAACATGGGATAAATCATAGTAGTGAAAATGAAACCCTTACATAAAACATTACTCATTGTGGCATACACACATAATCATAGAGAATCATTTCTTGTTAGTCAAGACTCATTGCCAAGACTATCTTAGTGGACAAAGTCCCTTTCTGAATCGAGTAATCCTCGTTTCAGTCCTGTTTCACTGAACCGGTATAACCTACCATTCCAGCCATGTCTATCTCATGAGATATGAAATCTTTACCCAATGCATTGGAGGGAGATATAGGTCCCACCCATCTCTTAATGAATCCTTTCTTATGTGTGCCACAAAATCATAAATCATACATCATTGCATAACCCATGTAATAAAAATGGGATTCTTAAACAACATGACATCATAAAACCATTCATATAAGATAAAGGAATTCATAAACATAATTTCATCACAACATAGTCAAATAAATGTAAAAATATGGATAGAAACAGAACCCTTTATTATCTTATATGGAAAATAATTTTGATAAAACACTTGAATTGAATTCTTGAGGAAAATATCCTTTCTTCTTCAAAATCAATTTCTTTTCACAAAACATCATGTGATTTTAAAAGAAAGAGATTTTATTGAAAATATTCATGAAATCTTTTAGAGGAAGCTTCATGAAAATAAGGCTTTATAAAATAGTAGAAATCCGTTCGTGCCGTATAAGTTAAAAAAAACATTCTTCGTACTTTTGTCGGAAAAGTCAAAAAGTACCTCGTACGAAAAACGACAAAAGATTCCTTTCTTATTCTTTACTAAAAACTCATCGAAGGGTAAAATTGGATTTAAACTATTATAAGTGGATGGAAATAATATTACATATTGAGGAAACATGGATGTGGATGATAAAATACAACCCAGTAAATACTTACGAATAAACAATCTCGGATAAAAATGAGATTGTGATATTTCCCTTACCTTAGGTCCGACTTGCTTTGTAAGTGTCCGAACCTCCTGTATAATGATTTAAATCATGTTATTGACTTATTACAGAATCATATTCATTGTTATGATATCATATATGGTTCACTTATGACATTATATTACCCGTTCTTTTGTAAATTCCATGTTAAAGAAGCGTTTTGGGTAAAATCGTTTCATTTATCGTAGGTGTTTTGACTTGTTGTTCTTGACATCATTATTACTTATATCATGATTTACTTACTTCCAGAATATAAAATATGATTTATATATCATATATATTCAGTATATATATATATATAATAGGTAGATAAATAAAATGAAAAACACCGTTCATGGAGACGGTAGTCCGTACGTATGCATGAACGCTGTTTTCCTTTCCTTATTGTCTTGAAATGGAAGTAAGTAGATGACATACATATGTATATATATACATAAATCCAGTAGCTTTATAATGTCATATATTTCATTATTATTTCTTATATATACATTATAATCATTCTTAAATGGTTAGCATGGAGAATGAATCTCATCGCGTCGTGGAGACGGTATTCCGTACGTACGCACGAGCGATGATATCATTTCTATAAATATTGAATTGAATTGGAGTGTATTATACAATATATCAGAATCAATATGATGTTTTAATAACTATGTATAGTTATTCTTTACACCATTATACCCATCCATGTAAGGTGGTGGTGGAAAATAGATTACACCACGGCGTGGAGACGGTATTCCGTAAGTACGCACGCGCGGTGATTTCTTTTTCCGTAGGATGGATAGATGGTGAAATAGGGTTGTTTCATACTTATAATAACATATCAGTATATGAGTGATACTGATGTTATTACTTCATAATGAAACAACCTAAGAAGAAGAAGTGGAAGAAGAAATAAAGATGAAAGAATTGGTAACGGTAATTACCTCTTCTTTGAAGTGCCTCTTTGAGACCTCCTCTTAGGGCACTAGAATTGGTCTTTGAGGAAGACCAGAACCTCTAGGATGTTGCTAGGGAAGTGGATAAGAGATTTTGGTAGGGTTTGGCCGAGCTTGAGTGCTCAAATTGGTGTGAGGAGGAGGGGGAGGAGGTGTCCTTTTATAGGGGAGGAGAGGGGCACCTTAGGAATATCTCAAAATATTATTTTATATTAAAGTCAAAATCGGTTTATAATGGTTCCAAAGGGTCTTATTTCGAAGCTAAAGTGGGGATGGGTCGAAATCCTATCAACCAATAGAATTTAGACAAGTTTAGGATATTATTTTAACCTTATCAATTAGATTTAACTCTATGTTAAATAATTTAACTTTTACCATGTCTTTTTGTTTTCTTTAACTATATGGTTAATAAACTTACTATAACATGCCAAACGAACCCCAAATTGTTTATTATTAATATATATATCCTTATCTAAGTCATTTGGCCGAACCTTAGATTTTTAGGAATAAAATAACAATTAATAATATAATATTTGATTTAAAAACTATTTTGTGTCAATTTTGACACTATTTGATATATGATTTTTGTGAAAGTCATAACAGAATTATATGTTCGAACCAAGTTGATTAAATAAACACTAATATATCATAGTAACCTAGAAAATTAGTGGAATTCATAAAAAGTCTTAAATTACATTTATTTTGGTATTTATATTATCAATTATGTCAATATTTCATTAATAAGATAATTATTGCATCATCTTTGTGTCATAAATAAATTAAATTATTTGATGTCTAAAAATTACAAATAAAATACCATCATGTAGGAAATCTTTTTAGATTTCTAATGAATATTTACAATCGAATTTATCTTATGTATAACCCCATATTATAAATGATTTACTTATTAAACTTTGATTTTAACTATTTTAACCCTTCTTTAAATAAATTAATAATAAATGTCCTAATATAATCCAAGTGGGCCTAAATGGTCATATTTTATTCCTAAGTTTGTTTTTGGTCGAATTACACTTGTCCAATAGAATTAGGACATGTGTTAGGGTAATATTAATATCATATTTACCCTTAGTTACCCTATTTACTATTAACCGTGGTAAAAAAAGTAAAAAGTTACTATTCACCAAAAAATTATTTTCATCTCATTGAACCACATTTTAGTCCTTGATATTAACCGTGTCTCTCGGATTTTCGAAATTCCATTCACAGAAGCGGTAAAATTAAGTTTTATGCAAAATTCCGTTTTTAACCTACCACTTAGTGGTTTCACTATTCATCAAAAATTGAAAGTTTTCAGAAAAATGCCAAAATTTCATCCTAAGATATATTTCATATTCCGAATTCAAAAATGAAGTCTATTTTACCAAATTCATAACATAGAAGTTGCATTAATTAATTTTATAATTAAATCCCGCTGTTAAAACAAATAGCGTGTTTTTTAAGAATCAAAATCTATCAAAAGATTGACATTTGATTATGTCTGGTTTAAATGTGAAATTACAACCAATAGCCAACATTGTATTAAATTGTAAAAATATATTCTAAATATACTTTAAAACCACTCAAATTAATAATTTATCACTATTAATTATTTCGATTAAAAAAAGTTGTTTTTAATTATAATTTAGTAATTTTCACTATTCATTAGAATATGAAAGTTATCCGAAAAGTACCAAAATTTCACCTTAGGCTAAATTCGATACTCCGAATCCAAGAATGAAGTTCATTTTGAAAAATAAGATTTACAGAATTTTAAAAAGTGTTTATTACTATTCATAACGGCTAGTTTTAATAATATTTTAATAGCACATCGTTGTTTAGTGAAACTCGGTATTGCGTATTACACACGCTATCGAGGAAGGTCGCGATTGCGTGTAATGCAAGGCAAGACAAGGATACGTGTTGTGCAAGCTCCTTTTGGTGTAGCGTACAACACAAGACATTAATAAAATTAAAAAGAATATTTTTTTATAAAATCTTGGGCTGTTACATTCTACCCCCCTTAAAATGAATTTCGCCCTCGAAAATCGTCGGGGTTATAAATGGTTTACTATTTGAAAGTTTCTTTAATAGAAACCCACATCGTAAAAGGGAATACCAAAACTAAAGTATGAAATGTAACGATTACCCAAATAAACTAATCACTGGGTTTCCACATAGGTGAAAATATGGATATGGAAGAGAAATCTAATCATCATGTTCTGATGGAGAGTGGTAGAGAACATGGCTATGGAAAAGCCAGTAATCACAAATCCATAAATTTGTGACGATCTAAGGTACCATCTGATTCATCAGGTATAAGATCACTAGGACAACATTTTTGGTTTTCAAGATCATTTCCCTAAAGTTGAAAATTTGAATTAGAATAAATACTTACTTTATTTTGATACAATATCACTGTTGTTCGTGCCTTGAACAATTTCCACTTCATCTCTTAAATAAATGAAGTTGAATTTGTTATTCGTGAAGTGTTAGCAGATCATGTGATAGAATGACGGGTCATTCCATCTGTCTCAAACAAAAGGTAAGCAAAAGTTATTAAATATACATAAGTCATTCTATAGTGAGATTAATCATATATAGTTCCTAAAATGGACTTATACTTCATATATCATACTGCTTAATATAATAAAACTAGTTTCTACTAAACAGGGACTTCCTGTAGGTCAGTGGTAGGCGATAAAGGCCAGTCTCACTTCGGTTGTGGGTTCGATTCCTACAGCCTTGTCCGAAGCGATGGGCTGTCGCCCGTCCTGCAGGTTGTCCTTTTTCTAAAACTATTTTACTATAACATCCCATCAATAATATCAAAATTTCTATCCTTAAACAATACTAACTTATGTCCAACATAATCCATTCCAATCTTTAGGCTTATTCATAATACTGCAGTCCACTCTCATAACATAGTGAAAACGATTACCAGAGATTTAATACCATCGTTGATCCCCATATATCATAAGATATATCTTGTTGGACACATTCCAAACATTCAAAGGCCTTAATCTTGTACTCTCTTGAATACCCATTGAACCTTAGTGAAAACTTGAATGCTGTCAAAAGTTAACTCTTTCCACATACCAAAATCCAAAAATTCTATATACTCAAACCATGATATAACCTTCTCCTTATATCAGTCATGAGATCATGAATACTATCAAACATTTAATTTTCTCCTTATCCCTTCATTATGTGCATATCATCTACATTCCAAAAATATCTGAATAACCTTTCATGGATACTGGTAACATTAATCAGACAACAATGTAACAATCCTTACATGTCTCTTTATTCCATAGTACCATGAGATTACTTATACAACATTACACATGATAAACATGTAATCATTCCACTACATTCTTAAACCATTGACCGAGCTTCAACAATTCTTTCATCTCACATATCATTGGTAGTCTCTTCATCATCATCCACATAAATACTTCCCATACGACCATACTGATTATCTTCATGAGACTTTCCCTTAGGGCATTGGTTTGCATAATGCCCGTACATTCCACATTTAAAACATTTAACCATTGTTGAAGTCGTAGCAATACCATTATCCTCATCCCTGGTGTTAACTGATCCTTTTCCTTTGCACTTACTGGCTTTGTGTCCTTCTTTTCCACACCCAAAGCATCTTCCAGTTCCTTTGAAACATTCTCCTTGATGCCTCTTCCCACATGATTTACATAGGGGAAATTGAACTTTCTTTCCTCTATGATCATCATGAAAATCCATCTTTCTCTTATTAGCCGAGTCAGGAAACTTACCAAATTTTACTTTATTGATCATATTATGAGATTGCTGATTCGGCATAATAATTATGTTTGGACTTCCAAATCCCATTTCATTTGGTTGCTCATGAAGAATATCATTCCATTGTCCATCATATCCTCCATTATCGTGAATCACCTTGTTTCCAGCCATTTTCTAAAACCCAAAAAGAATAGTGTGAGAGGCAAAAATCATAATAAAGGGGGAGTAACTTAAATATCTAACATCTTTGGTTTAATCTAATATCGTTACCATAGTTCTAGGACTATATCCTATACGTATACTTATCCTTAGGGGCATCCCTAGACATACCTTATAAATATCTCTAGGGATCTCACTAACGTTTTCGCATCCTAGTTTCCAAAGGTTGACTAAACCTTTCCTCTGATACCAAATGTAGAGACCCGAAGCCTGACGTACATGAACATTACATTACTTTTGAGGAATACTTAATACATAACAAAAATATACACACAAGGATCGTAATAGTTTAGTGTCTTTGGAAACTCGGAACGTAATCTTCTAATCCTGGTGAAAGATCTTCAAAATCTCCCACAAAGATCTTCCTTTTTTTTTACCTAAAACCTTTCTTTATATCCTGGGGAAAAGAAAACATAAAAGGGTGAGCTCAAATGCTCAGTAAGGGTAAACAAAAGAAATATCAATCACATAATTTTCATAAGAACATAACATTTTTGGAAATCTTAACCTGCAAAAGAGAGCATAATTTCATAACATGGGATAAATCATAGTAGTGAAAATGAAACCCTTACATAAAACATTACTCATTGTGGCATACACACATAATCATAGAGAATCATTTCTTGTTAGTCAAGACTCATTGCCAAGACTATCTTAGTGGACAAAGTCCCTTTCTGAATCGAGTAATCCTCGTTTCAGTCCTGTTTCACTGAACCGGTATAACCTACCATTCCAGCCATGTCTATCTCATGAGATATGAAATCTTTACCCAATGCATTGGAGGGAGATATAGGTCCCACCCATCTCTTAATGAATCCTTTCTTATGTGTGCCACAAAATCATAAATCATACATCATTGCATAACCCATGTAATAAAAATGGGATTCTTAAACAACATGACATCATAAAACCATTCATATAAGATAAAGGAATTCATAAACATAATTTCATCACAACATAGTCAAATAAATGTAAAAATATGGATAGAAACAGAACCCTTTATTATCTTATATGGAAAATAATTTTGATAAAACACTTGAATTGAATTCTTGAGGAAAATATCCTTTCTTCTTCAAAATCAATTTCTTTTCACAAAACATCATGCGATTTTAAAAGAAAGAGATTTTATTGAAAATAGTCATGAAATCTTTTAGAGGAAGCTTCATGAAAATAAGGCTTTATAAAATACTAGAAATCCGTTCGTGCCGTATAAGTTAAAAAAAACATTCTTCGTACTTTTGTCGGAAAAGTCAAAAAGTACCTCGTACGAAAAACGACAAAAGATTCCTTTCTTATTCTTTACTAAAAACTCATCGAAGGGTAAAATTGGATTTAAACTATTATAAGTGGATGGAAATAATATTACATATTGAGGAAACATGGATGTGGATGATAAAATACAACCCAGTAAATACTTACGAATAAACAATCTCGGATAAAAATGAGATTGTGATATTTCCCTTACCTTAGGTCCGACTTGCTTTGTAAGTGTCTGAACCTCCTGTATAATGATTTAAATCATGTTATTGACTTATTACAGAATCATATTCATTGTTATGATATCATATATGGTTCACTTATTACATTATATTACCCGTTCTTTTGTAAATTCCATGTTAAAGAAGCGTTTTGGGTAAAATCGTTTCATTTATCGTAGGTGTTTTGACTTGTTGTTCTTGACATCATTATTACTTATATCATGATTTACTTACTTCCAGAATATAAAATATGATTTATATATCATATATATTCAGTATATATATATATATAATAGGTAGATAAATAAAATGAAAAACACCGTTCATGGAGACGGTAGTCCGTACGTATGCATGAACGCTGTTTTCCTTTCCTTATTGTCTTGAAATGGAAGTAAGTAGATGACATACATATGTATATATATACATAAATCCAGTAGCTTTATAATGTCATATATTTCATTATTATTTCTTATATATACATTATAATCATTCTTAAATGGTTAGCATGGAGAATGAATCTCATCGCGTCGTGGAGACGGTATTCCGTACGTACGCACGAGCGATGATATCATTTCTATAAATATTGAATTGAATTGGAGTGTATTATACAATATATCAGAATCAATATGATGTTTTAATAACTATGTATAGTTATTCTTTACACCATTATACCCATCCATGTAAGGTGGTGGTGGAAAATAGATTACACCACGGCGTGGAGACGGTATTCCGTAAGTACGCACGCGCGGTGATTTGTTTTTCCGTAGGATGGATAGATGGTGAAATAGGGTTGTTTCATACTTATAATAACATATCAGTATATGAGTGATACTGATGTTATTACTTCATAATGAAACAACCTAAGAAGAATAAGTGGAAGAAGAAATAAAGATGAAAGAATTGGTAACGGTAATTACCTCTTCTTTGAAGTGCCTCTTTGAGACCTCCTCTTAGGGCACTAGAATTGGTCTTTGAGGAAGACCAGAACCTCTAGGATGTTGCTAGGGAAGTGGATAAGAGATTTTGGCAGGGTTTGGCCGAGCTTGAGTGCTCAAATTGGTGTGAGGAGGGGGGGGAGGAGGTGTCCTTTTATAGGGGAGGAGAGGGGCACCTTAGGAATATCTCAAAATATTATTTTATATTAAAGTCAAAATCGGTTTATAATGGTTCCAAAGGGTCTTATTTCGAAGCTAAAGTGGGTATGGGTCGAAATCCTATCAACCAATAGAATTTAGACAAGTTTAGGATATTATTTTAACCTTATCAATTAGATTTAACTCTAAGTTAAATAATTTAACTTTTACCATGTCTTTTTGTTTTCTTTAACTATATGGTTAATAAACTTACTATAACATGCCAAACGAACCCCAAATTGTTTATTATTAATATATATATCCTTATCTAAGTCATTTGGCCGAACCTTAGATTTTTAGGAATAAAATAACAATTAATAATATAATATTTGATTTAAAAACTATTTTGTGTCAATTTTGACACTATTTGATATATGATTTTTGTGAAAGTCATAACAGAATTATATGTTCGAACCAAGTTGATTAAATAAACACTAATATATCATAGTAACCTAGAAAATTAGTGGAATTCATAAAAAGTCTTAAATTACATTTATTTTGGTATTTATATTATCAATTATGTCAATATTTCATTAATAAGATAATTACTGCATCATCTTTGTGTCATAAATAAATTAAATTATTTGATGTCTAAAAATTACAAATAAAATACCATCATGTAGGAAATCTTTTTAGATTTCTAATGAATATTTACAATCGAATTTATCTTATGTATAACCCCATATTATAAATGATTTACTTATTAAACTTTGATTTTAACTATTTTAACCCTTCTTTAAATAAATTAATAATAAATGTCCTAATCTAATCCAAGTGGGCCTAAATGGTCATATTTTATTCCTAAGTTTGTTTTTGGTCGAATTACACTTGTCCAATAGAATTAGGACATGTGTTAGGGTAATATTAATATCATATTTACCCTTAGTTACCCTATTTACTATTAACCGTGGTAAAAAAAGTAAAAAGTTACTATTCACCAAAAAATTATTTTCATCTCATTGAACCACATTTTAGTCCTTGATATTAACCGTGTCTCTCGGATTTTCGAAATTCCATTCACAGAAGCGGTAAAATTAAGTTTTATGCAAAATTCCGTTTTTAACCTACCACTTAGTGGTTTCACTATTCATCAAAAATTGAAAGTTTTCAGAAAAATGCCAAAATTTCATCCTAAGATATATTTCATATTCCGAATTCAAAAATGAAGTCTATTTTACCAAATTCATAACATAGAAGTTGCATTAATTAATTTTATAATTAAATCCCGCTGTTAAAACAAATAGCGTGTTTTTTAAGAATCAAAATCTATCAAAAGATTGACATTTGATTATGTCTGGTTTAAATGTGAAATTACAACCAATAGCCAACATTGTATTAAATTGTAAAAATATATTCTAAATATACTTTAAAACCACTCAAATTAATAATTTATCACTATTAATTATTTCGATTAAAAAAAGTTGTTTTTAATTATAATTTAGTAATTTTCACTATTCATTAGAATATGAAAGTTATCCGAAAAGTACCAAAATTTCACCTTAGGCTAAATTCGATACTCCGAATCCAAGAATGAAGTTCATTTTGAAAAATAAGATTTACAGAATTTTAAAAAGTGGTTATTACTATTCATAACGGCTAGTTTTAATAATATTTTAATAGCACATCGTTGTTTAGTGAAACTCGGTATTGCGTATTACACACGCTATCGAGGAAGGTCGCGATTGCGTGTAATGCAAGGCAAGACAAGGATACGTGTTGTGCAAGCTCCTTTTGGTGTAGCGTACAACACAAGACATTAATAAAATTAAAAAGAATATTTTTTTATAAAATCTTGGGCTGTTACAAAAAGTATATATATACATGTCAAAGAAAAATATCAAGGAGACATATTTATTGATTCTAAATGTGGGAAATTATTAATTACTAGATGCTATATTTCTTTGTTATATGTTATCTTTACCATCATGATTTATTCGTAATTTTTTTTAATATATTTTGATTTGGAAAAATGATTTATCTCATGAGACTACTGATGCATGAAGGTGATTTCTTCAAATAGACCCCAACCTATATGTATCACATTAACCAGTCCCCAACCCATAGGTCTTTTATTAACTAGTCTATAACAAATATAGGGAATTTCTAAAGCATTCCAGAAATATTAAATAATGAATTCAATTAATAAATAATATGAATTATCAAATAATATCCATATTGAATAAAAAAATTAGATTTATCAATAATCCATATAGTGTATGATATGTAACATCAAGGATTTTTTATTTTTTTTAATGAATACACAATGAATGGTAATAAAAAAATTCTTGTGGAAATTAATCTGAAACATTCCAATGTGTCCTATAACACATTGATAAATTTGAAACATATCCCCATTAAAGAATAACATTAAATGACACATAGAATATCATGTTATTTTTTTATTGATGATATAACAGGTAAATGGGTAATACATACACAATACAAATGAAACTAGATACATAGCATTGCATTTTTCCTTAATGAGGTGAAATTGAGGTGAAATCCCTTACATTGATCATGACATGTCACTTGTGTCATAATATAAATTTAATCATTATTTAATTTCTCTATAACCATCTGCATATCTATAATTATTTTTATTCAAAATTTTACAATGTTGTAAACATGTACTTAAATAATTAACATCACATTGTGTGTTTTAACCAGATTTGGTTTTTTTGTGTCCATGATGAATTTGATAGGTCTACTACGGTCAATAGTATATGAACATATATGGAATAATAAACATGAAATATTTAACATATTTATATATAAATTATAAATTTAAAATAAATATTTAATTATGGTTATAAAAATGAACCAACTTTACAATCATGGAGATGGTCGGTCGTACGTACGCAAGAGTAATGTTCCAAATTTCCAGTGATTGTTCTGAAAAGAACATAAGAAACACTATATCTTTCCATAATAGTGATTATATAATAAATTAAATGTAATTTAATCTTATATACCAATATATATAATTATTTTGATGTAAAAGGAATCACATCGTGTCAAGGAGGTGATAATCCTTACGTCAACAACTGATGTTATCACTTTTCAATTTTTAAAAATTGTAATAAAGAAAATGGGATAATATATTTATAGAACCTTAATTAGACCATTAATATCATATATATATATATATATATATATATATATTTATCAAATATCATTATTTAAAACATTCGGTTATTCATTATTCATACTGTATGAAGGAATCACATCGCACAAATGAGGTAGTTTTCCACACATCAACAAATATTGTTATTATATTCCCACAAAATAGAAAAAATATAGGTATTTATTATATAGAGATAGAAGAAGAATAAATAAATTAATAATATAATATATATATATGTAATTCCCCTACCCTAGTTACCCAGATTCAATGCATTATTATATAACATTGGCATGATACCAGGTATCTTATCCCAAAATATAGATCAGTTTAGTAGCATTGGAAGTACTAGAAACATTCATATGTTTTAAATTACATCATGAAATAAAAACATCAACAAAATTTTGTAACATTTTGAACACACTTATATCCTTAGCCTATCCCTATAGGACATCCATAAAATACTTCTTCACATCCTGGGAAAAATAAAACATAGAAAGAGGTGATCTCAGATGCCATGTAAGGAAAACAATATAGCAGAATCATTCATAAATAAGCATAAACTATTAAGGAAATGAATAAGACTAAATACAAATCCTTTTAAACATAAAATTAGAATAATATGGAAAAGATAAAATCAAATAATTCCATTTACATATTCACATGGATATTATACTAGTAAAATAATCACATGCAATATCAATATCCACTTTTGTAATGACGTAATGCATAATGACATGCTTTATAACCACATAGTTAAGTCCTTGTACCAAGACTAAAATAAGATTTTGTCAAGGCCTTGTGAAAAGACACTAGATTGTCTCTTGAAACCCACCGATGCATCGAAGAGCTATAACAGGCTCCACCTATCACATACTAAGTCCAATGTAGTCCTCATATAACAATGATTAAACATAAAATAAACATTATTATTAAAAATAGCATACGAAATGTCAATACATTCCCCATAAACCATTAATAGTGTAAAAATAACCCATCCATAGTCAAACATATCACAATACCTTCAATGAAATAATGATGTTTTGTTTCATAATAATTCAACATCAAACAAACTTAAAATCCATCAAAGGATGTTGACATAGATGAAATCAACATTTTGGGTCATTTATTCCATCAATTGAATGTTGTTTCGCCTACGGTTTGACATTCTAGGATGTGTTCTCGATTTATCTTTGTATATTTTTGTTTCCCTCATTGAATTTTGATAGATCATAGTGGAATTGATGGATTTAAAACCCATGTTGTTAAATATATATTGTAGTGTTAGTTCATAGATTTTATTTGTCTTCTTTCTTTGTGGCAGGACTCATTATAGGCTGTGTGTTTTTGTGAGAATAATAGGTGGTTCTGTTTTGATTGTCAAATTTTATTATCCTGATATTTCATGATCCAAGTTCAATTGTATTATTTAAATTTAATTACATGAAACTTATTTAAAATGGTTTATTGAATACACTATTTCATTGAATTAGAGCCTTTTTATTTTATTTTTAATGAAATTTGAAAAAACCCCAGTTCTATTGAATTGGTGTGTGTTTCTGAAGATAATGGAAAATTGGAAAATTTTTATTGTTGAATTTTAATTTTTTATTTGTATTTTAGAAATTTCATTCCTTATGGTATCTGATAAAATATATTAAATTCATTCTCATGGAATCCTAGTTACTTTATCTCAGAAATAAGGCATTTTTTGATTAGAAACATATGTTTTGGTATTTAAATAGAAAAATGAAACTTTTGGAAAATTAGAATGGGTTTGATTGTATTTTAAAACAATTGAAAAAATAAATTTTCTATAATTGATTATATTAGAGAAAACTGAATCATATATAGTTATTAGGTTATTGTGATACCCCTCTTTTGAGGATTTACAACAACAACAAAATCACAGTACGGAAGGTCACATTCCTTATGGGATGGTGAAGAGTTTCCACTGTCAAATGTTAGAGGGATATGTATATACTCATATTGTCCTGATCAACTCTGAGTGTGTGAGGATCATGTATCTTTGAAATATCATACCATTTTTTAGATGACCATGTTTCTCACATAATTATATATGAGATATAGATCCATCACAATGTATGTAAAATATTTCACAATCCTTTTGAATTTATACAAACTGATTTATATAAAATTCTCATTAAACAATTTTTTAAAGTATATCCATATTTTAAATTTAAACCATGAATTAATTTATTATTTAGCTGAACTACCATACATTTTTTTTAAAATTAAAACCTGTATTTGGTCTATTAAATATTGGAATCAAATTATGTAATCCTTAGTGTGACCCTGAAGGACTCTTATCTCAAACCCTACTTATACCTTAATGTGTATGTACATTAACATCTTCCTGGATCGAGAAAGGGCAAGGCACCACTTGACGGTTATATTAATAGTTGATCCTTGGGATTGGAGAGTTGTGCCCATTGGGACATGGATTTTTATCCAATTTTGGTACTATTATGTTTCAATTTTAGGCATTTTACATATTTTACTTATCATACACTACACCTTTTGGATTTATTATTTTATGCTTATGGACTTGTTTATCAGTTTTTGGATTTTTTGGGGAAAATCATTTCCAATTTCATGTTATATGATGTAAGGATCTCATCACCAACCCATGGGGATTAGGAATTTCTATAAGAATATGTCAGGATTGTCTTTGCTATAGGGTTACAATCGTACATGAGCATGAATGTGAAACATGTTGTAAGGGAGACCTCCCAATTGTGTTCACAATTTTATATTTATAATAATTACATTACTTCTCTAATATAAAAGGTAAATCACCCTATCAATTCATCACATCTATCAAGACATATTGGTTTAGTTAAAATAATATCAAATCTCCTCCCAAAATCCCTACCTTCGTCATAGAATCATACATTTGGTAGGAATTCAAAACAAGGAATCCATTTAGTGGAAACTAAAAGGAGTTACCCAATGAAGAGTTACAACCTTCCACAAGCTCTACTGTTTTATATCCAATCATCACCCCTTCAAAATATTAATATTTTATTATTATAAATTACCATATTAAAATAAATACAATGTGATTTTATTATATTAATAGTTTGACCTACACTAAAAAATTATATGATTATATAGGATATGCAAACATTGTTCTTCTGTACGGTGGATTACCTCTTCCTGAACCGATACCCCACGTTCAATCATTGAAGACTTTAATGGTTACAAATAGTGATGGATATTATTTGTTTTATGATATATATCATATTAGTAATGTAATACATGATTTTTTAATTAATATATAATGAATACCTTCAAACATACCATCTTATGAACCAATATTTTTCTAGAAGATGTATATACTACCCTTTTTAATATAAATTTTCTTGATATCATTTAATGTGAAAAAAAAATGGTGGGGAGGTTTTTACATCATCGTACATTATACATAGTTACATTTTATGTCATGTCGTAGTATTCCACATTCATTATTTGGATTGTGCAAGATGAAATTAGGAGGATAGTTATAATAAAAATGTCAAAGATGTATCTATTTTTTCATCATAGAACATATTGGGTCTATAACGTGATAAGGATTTACTTAGTGTGAAATATGGTTAATTGATTTATATATTTGAAAATAATAATAACTATGTTTTTATCAAATAGTGATATTTTTTCTAGGATTTTGATATTTACAAGATGTGTAATGGGGTTACACGTCGTGAAATATCCCCAGTGTTGTTTTTAAACAAGAATCTAGGCTAAAAATTCTATTTAATCCCTTTAAAACCACTTTATAACTCCCCAACAGTGATTCCTAAATGATTTTAGATCCCTTAAACCATTCTGGGTTATTTCCATCAACAACTAATTGTTGTTGCGATTGCAGGAAAAATTTCATGGTATGTTTTTTCCCATTCTCTTCATCTATTTTTGTTTTGTTCATTATATTTTGATAGATAATGTTGGTATTGATGGATTTAAATGTTATGTTTTATTATGTAGACTATAGGTTGAGTAATTAGATTTTATGAATCTTATTCCTTGTTGTTGGGTTCTGTTTGAGGCATTGTGTTTTTGTGACAATGGATAGTGGTTATGTTAATATAGTCATATTTGATTAACCAGGAATTTATTGATTTAAATTCAACTATTATTTAAAAATAAATAAATGAAACTAATTTCAATTGGGTTATTAAAAAACCAATTCCATTGAATTGGAGGGTTTGTGTTTGATTTGTCTTGATATTAGGAAAAACCCCAAATTTCATTGAATCATGGGGCATATGTGAAGTTGATGGGAAACTATTGAATTTAAATTGTATAAATTTGATTACGAAATAGATTTACTAAAATAGACATCAATGTAGTATTTGAGAATATTAATTAAATTGATTTTGAAATAGTCTAAGAGGTTATATCTTGTAAATAAACATTTTATTAAAAACCATGTTTCAGTTTTTAAATGGAAGATTGGCACATTTGAAAAGAGATAAAGGGAGGAATTGTATTTTAAAACTACATAAAAATAAATTTCCCATCAATGATTATATTAGAGAAAATGAAATCCTATGTAGTTAGTTTATTATCACAATATCCCTATTTTGATGCATAATTTCATAAACAAGTCATAGTACTGCATGTCATATTCTTGATGATATAGTGACAAATTTCCATTGTACAATGTTAGAGTGATATGTGTATACACATATTGTTGTGATCAATATTGAGTGTGTGAGGATCATATAGACTAGAACTATCATAAATTTTTTCAAATGACCATGTTGTCCACTTTTGAATATATTAGATAGAAAATATTTCCAATGTTTGTAAACTATTTTACGTGCATCATGAATTTGAATAAATTTATTTATATATAATTTTCATTAAATCATTTATTTTGTATATTTCAATAATTTGAAATATAAAGCATGAATTGTTTTTATTGTTCTCTATTCAACCATAACTATTTATTTTAACTGAAACCATAATTTGGGTAATTAAATGTTGGAATATTGTTATTGAATCTTTGGTGATATTCTACATGGATTTTATCTCACACATTACACATTCCATCTGCTATTTGTATATTATCTTTATCAATTTTTGAGTAAATATATGACACATTAAAGAGGTTTCAGTAGCTTTTAGTCCTTGGTCTTGGATAGTTCAATCAATTATAACTTGGGTTTTTATCCTTTTTTTGTTATTTTGATGTAGTACATTAGGGCTATTTACCTATTTTACTTATAGTAAACTACTCTGTGGATTTTATCTTGTATGAATTCTGAAATTTTTTATCAATGTCTGGAATTTTTGTGGAAATATCATTCCCTCATTGGTGTTATATGACGTCGTGTTCCAGTCAAAAACCCAAGGGGATTGGAATTCACTTCGAGAATTGTTAGGTTAGGATTTATGTTTTAGTTATGAGGGAATCCGGGCCAGTTCAAGATAGATGATGTAATAGAGACATCTCAAAAGTGTTTACCATTTTATATTTAAAAAACTTCCAATCGTCCTCTACTATTAAAGGTCACTCACCCCCTCACATAATAACACCTATCAAGAAAATTTGGGTTAGAGAAACCCTACCCAAATCCCCTCCCTACATCTCAACCTTTATCATGGAATAATTCCTTTGGGAAGAAATCCAAATAAGGAATCTATTTTGTGAAAACCAAAATGAGTTACCCAATGAAGAGTGACAACCTTCCACTTTCTATACTTTTTAATTTTAATTCACCACCCATGAAATATTATAATTATATGACTCTATAATAACCTAAGTATACTCAATATAATTATATGATATTACGTTAATGGTTTTACCTACACTCAAAAAAACTTCCATCAAATAAGAAACAAAATTGTAGTTCGCATTTTTGGTGGATTAATTACTCATGAAATGATGTCCCTCAATCCTCCTTTGGCAACATTAATGGATATAAATAAAGATTAATATTATATTATTATATTAAATATGGGATATTTTTGATGTCATATATGTTTCTATAATTATTATATAAATAATTACTCCATACATTTCATGTTATGTACCTAAAGTTTTCATTGAGGCGTATATACCACCATTTGACATAGTATGTTTTGAATATATTTATTTTCATTATATTTTAAGATCCATTAAAATATTTTCTATAATGGGGATTATGATTAAATGTTAGGAATTTTGTAAGAGTTTATTGCTAAAATCTCATTGTTTATTAGGATTGTTTATGATTATTTTTTTATCAATGAGATATTACAATCCATATCATAAAAAAATTCATCAATTTTCTCCGAGTTTTGTTACTCATGGTATATCCATGAAATTTTTCTATGTTTCCACTCCTTGGAACTAAAGATTATTATGAAATTATTATTATGGCAATCGGACAATATTTCTTCATTAGGTTGAAAATCTATTTTATTTCAAAACATAGTTTTATAAAAATGTTTTCAAAAATGTAATAATATTATCCTATGTTATTTAAATAAAAATTTTACCCATTTGTTTAAATTTTTTCAAAATGATTTTAAAATGAATCATTTTGTTGTTTTCTTATCATATCACATTTCTAAACATTTTACGATAAAAATTGAACTTTCGGAAAGTAACAACATACTGACCAGCATGACATCAAATTATATGAAGTTTTATTTGTAGGATTAAATGGTTACATTTTTAAGAAAATATATCCTAATTCTAAATAAATTATTTAGTTTTAAAAGGGTTTCAAATGAAAAATGTTTCCAAAAATTATTACTATTTTAAAAAAAATACAATTATTTCAAATATTCTTATATATGTTTCCAAAATATTATTCTCAAAAAAGGGATTTTATTGATATATATATATTTTCATTAAAATTATTTAGTGACATTGTTTACAAAAGTGTTTTCAAATTGATTTCAAGAATTCATTTTTTTCCAATGTATCTTCATTGAAAAGGGTATTAAAAATTATTTCTGTTGTAATTTTTTTGTTTTCAATTTATTTTCAAATAATATGTTTTTTAAATGCTTTCAAGATTTAGATATCAGTTCTCATGATTTTTTCAAATATAAAGGCCATGAAGATATTTTCAATCTTACATTATATTTTCTCAAATCTATAATAATAGATTTTTTTTCATAATTCATTATGTATTGAAAATATTTCTTCCATGCTATATAAGATGAAGTATTTTGTTATACATTATGCTTTAATGGAGAAAAATACAAGAATAACATTAATATTATTTATTGAATGGTTAATGCTTTGATGGAATGATTTTTATGACACATGTTTATCTTCTTCAATTTATATTCTTTTGAATCCTATATCTTTTCATAGGTTATATTTTTTATTAATTGAATATGAGACCTATCTCTATTCCACTGGAATTGTTATGATTAAATGTTTATGAAATATATTGCATTTAATGTGTTATGATATAATTTTTATGAAACCCATTTCTTTTTATAGGTTATGATATTATCCAAGATTTATGATTTTATTATTTAATGGGTTGGACCTATATCTCACTCTAATGTTTTTCATAAATATTTATTTCCTATGAGACAATGATTGCAAACGAGTAGATGGTCTTGATACCTAACGGTAATATGGTTTGTCCTTGTCCAAAATGAGAAATAGTTGTTTCTTGATCCTTTGTGGGAATATGTGGAAACCAGATCCACTATTGGAAGAATAAAAAACTTGATCCCCTATGGGATGAAGTGAAAGCTCGATCCCTTATAATTAAAGGAATGTGATTGGGGATGGTTGTTCATCCCGCCAAGTAGGTGTAGTACCCTTGAAGGTCGCTATTTAATTTTTCAATGAGCCTTGACATCTAGTGAATGATTTTTATGAGCAGACCTAATTATATGTTCATAGTGTTATGTGTAAACCTTGTTTTCATTCCGTAGGATTACGCTAGGGTTAGATTCCATGAGTGAAACTTTTTATAATTGAGTTTTTTTAAAGTGTAATAATCTGGTTTTTATACCTAATTTCTATGTTATATTGATATGTTATTTTATTACGGATTATTCTCTTTTTCCTCTTATGATTCATGTTTTATTAATTTTAATTTCTTATTCCATAAATCATGAATACTATATTTGATATGTATAATATTATCTTCAAATGTTATTCCAATGATATAATACAATTATGAATTATTTTTTCTTACATATATTCTTTATTTACTATACATAATATTATGAATTATACTCATCACATATTTCCATTCCCTATGTTATGAATAATTGTTTTTAGTAAGATAACTAAAGGGGGAAAATCATCATGTGATATTATGAATTTCATTAACCAATTTAGAATATTTTGTCTATATATTTCCAAAGACACAAAAATATTATGTTCCCCCTGTCATTTATTTTTTTAATGTACTGAATATTCATCCAATATTATGTAATATCCATTTATGTTATTCCTGGGTCATTATAGTTAGTATCAAAGGAAAGTTTTAGTCAACATTTAGAAACTAGAAGCGAAAAAATTAATGAGAACCCTATGGATATTTATAAATATATGTATATGTATGAATAAAAGGTTAATCCTAATGTGTATTATATTTAAATTAAGGTGTCATAATTCTGACATCCTATGTCTGATTTTCCATGATTGTGTGGTTATCTACTATAATAAGTGTATCTCATTGTAACACCTTGACCCAAAAACCCAAAGCCCATGCATTATTTTATTAAATTTTAATCGATTACATGGATTAAAATACCAAAGTGATGATAAGTTTAGAAGTCTTGTAAATCTATATTTTAAACATGATAACTATAATAAATTTGGAAATAAACATCGTACATAATAAGCTGAAATAAACATCATCCTTGAAAGCTTATTCAATGTTCCCTTGTTCATAACCTGTGATTTTAAACATAATGTGGGCGAGATAAAATGAATTGTAAAGAAGAATACACTAGATGAAATTATGAGTCAATCTATATGGAATGGTAAATAACTTAACACACTTTCCATTTATAAAACTATAATTTCATAATTAATATGACAACGTAAGAAACTGAAACACATATCATAAATCAATAAATTTTGAATGAATTAAATCTACATATATGTAGACACTAAATATTATGGAAAAATAATAAATGATTCTAAATGATGTAAATTCATAAATATTGGTTATAATTTCTAAGGCACATAAAAACATATATTGTCATGACCTCTCACAATATGGTTAAAAACCACAGATAAAAACCCAATTAATTTGGCCAAATTATTCATCTAATGATAAAATTTTGATTCCTCAAGGAACTATATAATTTAAAATCCCCAAACATCATGTCCATTCTAAAGGATTCATCATCTTAAATTTTCAAATTAAATAATATTCCTTATCAGATAGTTGTATTGAATGAGAAATGTGGATTTATCAATATTTCCCCAATTAATAAAATAATTGTCTACATAAACACCATATGTAAGATATTATATGGTTTACGATATAATAATATACATCAACCATGAATAATGGAAGTATATAATGATATGTAATTATAATAATGTAATTTTTTAAAGTGAAATATGACAATCACAAATGAATGTGAGATTACCAAAATAATTTTTAGCACATGGTAATTTTAATGATTAATTCCTTGGGGAAGTAAACTTAAGTGAAAATTAATATACCAATAAGATTAAATAATTCATGATATAATATATATAAATGGTTTGTAGATACACCACAAAATATATGTAAGTGTTGTAAATAATGTATTCCTTGTGGAATGAAATGTTGGACAAGAATCCCTTACCTTAAACATAAATTTATTGTGTGGTCCTTATCCACATGTATAGTTGTTTAAATAATTTTACTAACATATACCATTAAAGTAATAATTTATATTATATCATAAATTAACTTATTATAAAATTTAATGAAATTTTTGTTAATACTCATTCATTATTATTACAATATGGGTGTTAATTTCAATGTTTTATCAAGTATGTCTTGAATTGATAATTTCAAATCACATTTAATTGATATGGTTCCATAACATCCATAATTTAAATCATCAATTAATTTTAATATATATTCATAACATATTTATTTATTATAATCTATAATGTTTAGAGATAATAAATGAAATGAACTGTTCATGGAGATAGTAGGTCGTATGTTTGAATGAATTCAAAATCCATTTCAATGTCATATTAAAAAAATGAAAAGTAAATGATACATATGTAAATTTTTATTGAATTATACAACCTATTTTTTATATTTAATATATTTTTATTAAAATCATCCTTAATAATATCCATTTATAGCATGAATGACTCACATTTCATTGAGGAGGCAGTAGTTTACACTACCACAAACGATGTTATCATATTTATTAAAATGAAGAGTATAAGGGTCTGTATTATAAAAGAATTAATAAAATAATAAGGACATCATCGATTTTCTATAAAACATATGTAAACTTTTTTCCCATTAATTTGGGAACATTATAGGTTGTAAAGGAATAATGAATAGTCACCATTTGTGAGGTAGTAGTTCACCGTACATAGAAATTGTATATTTGTTTCCATTTAGATCAATGTTTGTGTATGTGTAGGTAAAAACCATAGAATAAAAAATACCCTAGTGTATTTATGATATTAAATTTCTTATATAATCCTAGAATAAATATATTTTATTGGTTAGTGAATTGAAATAAGAATATATATCTTGAGGAAAGATGTCACCACTAAATTGGGTAACTTCTATTGTCTTATACCAAAAAGGATATATGGATGAATTCCGAGAGAAGGGGAGAATTTTAGGATGAAGAGATGTATTTTTAGGAGTAATTTTGGCAGATATTTCTCATCAAAATGTGGTTTTGATATATGTAAGGAATTGGGAGAAGTGGAGGCCACTTATAGTGGATGAGGAGTTGCACTCTTGTAATTTTTTAAAAAGGAATTCCATTCATGTTTTCTTCGCATTTTCTTGTGGATCCAATAATGGACTATAACTAATTAAAGGGACAATATGGTAGAAATATGGAATTTAAATTGATTTTTTACATTTTTATAGGCCATTTGGAAACATAATATTAAGGATTTGCTATTTATTAAGCATAATTTTACCTGACTCATTATAGTAATTTTTAACTACATTAAACAATATTTTTTTATCAAAAACTAAGTTGACCATATTATACAATATAAATTATTATTATTCAAAATATAGAATCCATTTTTTCAAATTCCAATCATATAAGTGGTGGAAATTAATATAAATTTAATCTTGTAGACCAGATGACAACGTGGGTTTTGAAAGATAAAACGTCTGACAAAATTATTTTTAATATTCAATTTCCAAGTAAAATTGATTAAAATAACCTAAATATGATTAATTGATAAATTTATTATATATTTAAACTTCAAAACTTATTTAATATTTACCATATCAAAATAAATATGTTGTTATTCAATAAAACCCTTTGTAGCGTGTAATGTTGTAACACCCGAGGTAAATAAAGAATATGACATCTTTATATTTATCCATATTTTTGAATCAAATATTAATATTACTTTAAAGGGGATGCTATGCTCGATGGCTTACCCAATACGCAACAACGAGTTTCTTGGGAATCTTACGTTGCACTCTAATAATAAAATAATATTATTTTAAATGGTAGTTAACATGTAGCCGTTGTATTGGCGGGAATGGATATAAATAACTAAAATATTATTATATATGTTTTTAAATGTTTTTACATATATCCAAAAAAAGATAAAGTCTTAAAATACGGAAAGAATTCAATTTTAGGCGTATATGCCCTAGTTTTCACTAAAGGTTCACTTATCACCTTTTGATGGAGAACCATCATTAAATATAGTTTTTCTCACTCTTATACATTCTATTGGACCAAATAAAACTATTCTTAAGAATCGGGACATCAAAATTTACTTTGTGTAAATTTTTGGTATCTTTCCGATAAAGTGCATTTTTTTAATGAATAGTGTAAAATGTTGTATTTTAATTCAAAACATATTTTTAATCTAATTTATTTATATGATTATATTATCTTTTGAATTGGTTTTAAAGTGAAATTAGAATATATTTTTACCATTTAATCCAATGGTGGTCATTGGAATAAATTTCACTTTGAAATTAGACTTAAACTGGTGTCAATCTTTTGATACTTATTGTTTTATAAAAACACGCTATTTACTCTGACAGCGGGAATTAATTATTAAATTAATTAATGTGACTTATATGTTTCGAATTTTGTAAAATAGACTTTATTTTTGAATTCGGAATATCAAATATAGCTTAGGGTGATTTTTTGGTAATTTTCTGAAAAACTTCAATTTTTGATGAATAGTGAAACCACTAAGTGGTACTTATAAAAACTGATTCTCCGTTTAAATGAAATTTTTCCATCATTGTGTTTTTAATTTAAAAAATCCGACGTACATGGTTGTCATTAAGAAGTAAAATGTGGTTCAATGAGATTAAAAAAAAATTTGGTGAATAGTAACTTATTAAGTTTTTAATCGCGATTAGTGGTAATTAGTGTAATTTAAGATAAAAATGATATTATAAAAATGTTAAAACACCATGAAACTTGTCCTATCCCTATTGGATGAGTCATGGCCGACCAAGACAACCCATGGGTCGATTTAGGGGACTCTATAGAGCCTCTTGGGTGAGATAATGACTTTAATGCCTTTTTTTAAAATAATGGTGAAAATGACACTAACATAAACTGTTTTACTGAAACAATTTTTATAAGGGGTTATACTAATCATAATTTTGTCTATAAATACTCTTTGGAAAGATAAAAAGATTTCCTACATCAGGATATTTTTTTATAATTTTTAGACATTAAATAAATTAATTTAATTATGACATCATGATGATGCAACGATGACCTCATTAATGAACAGTTTAAATAAAATGAAACGATAATATAAAATCTAAGACCTAAACTTGTCCAAAAACTATTGGATGGGAATATTTAGAAGCCTTATCATATTATATTCGAAATATATCAATGTGTGACCTTAGAAATTCGAAACACTTTTGAAAATAAAATAATAGTTTCATGATTTCCAAAAGTGGCCCTCCTCTCCTCTTATAAAAGGCCCCCACCTCTACCTCATTTAACACACTCCTAAAGCCTTTGGCTCGGCCATCCCCTGCCCATTTACTCTCTCCACATACCTATCCTCATCCTAGAGGATTCCCTTTGGGAATAATCCTTTCAAAGGAAGCCTTTAGGCTCAAATCAACAGGAGTTACACTTTTAAAGATAATTCATTCTCTCATGTTCATTTGTTTTATTTTGCTTCTCCAACCCCCTAAAATCTTTTTATTTACTTATTTTGTAACAAAACCAGTATCTTAAATATTCTAGGATGTTTTTATAAGATTTATTCGAGCTAAACTCTAACACAACTACATCAAATGGTTAAAGAACATACGGTTTCCGTGGATGGCGAAATTCTGCCTCCCGAAACGATGATTGTTCAATACTCATTTAACACCTTCAATGGTGGCCATTATGATGACACTATTTTTATATATGATATATAATATGTTTATTCTTTCCTTAATCTTCTGTATTTTTCATTTATGGAATACCATTATTGTTTCCATTATGGGTAAACACGATATCTTCATTTTAGGAAATGCGGACTACCGCCCCTGAAAGTGATTTGATTCGTTAATACCATATGTGGGATGTGTAAATGATAAAGTTAATGATATTATTTATGTTATTATACTGGAATTATAATATACTATTATATCATTATGATTCCATTCCAGAAAATACGAAATAGAAATGGAAGTAGCGTTCATGCGTACGTACGGCTTACCGTCTCCATGAACGGTGCATTTCATTTCTTACCTCTAAATGTGATGTAATATTATAAATACATGTATATGATGAATATATATGATATATATGTTATCCAAATCATTAATATCATTCTGTATATAACGCAACTTGGACCAAATTAACAACATGTAAGTGTAAGAAGTCTATTTTTGACTTAAGAACCAAATACCGACAAAATGAACATAATTAACTTAAATGATTACATGATGTTTATAACATGGTATAAAATGAATAATGAACTACAAAAAAAGGTTCCTAATAAATTGGAAATTAACTCAAGTTTATTATTCAGGACGTTAAATAACGATCGAGTCAATTTGGACTTGAGGTAAGGGATCCTACACCTCTCTTTCTTTTTAAGTACACTCTTTTATGTCATTCCTTTTAAGCTCATCGTTCTTATGATTAGGATGTACTTTTATATTAATCCTACAATAATTATTATGTTCATATGATGACAGACGCTATTTTCCTCTCATCAATCCATTTTGGATGTTTTGAGTGGCGCCGTTAGGCACCCGAATTTTTGTAAGAGATCTAAGTTCTCTCTTTCTCTTTAAGTACTCTCCTTTATGTCACTTCTTTTAAGCTTCTCTTTTTTATGATGGGGGGGTGTTATTTTATATTCCTCTTTCTGTAAATTTTATTTCAATGTGATGAGATACCCTATTTGAACTCATCAATCCATTTTTTGAAGTTTTAAGTGGCGATGTCAGGCTGCCGAGTTTTCGTAAGGGATTTTTCATCTCACTTTTATTCATGTGAGATTTATGCTACATTTTCCACAATTTCCTTTCAGTGGTGTATGTACTGACCATTATTTTACTCATTGTGTAATATTCTTTCATTTATGAGTATTTACATCAATGTTTTATTGTCCTTCTTTCACGGGGCGTATGTTTCGAAAGATACCCATGTCGGTAAGGGAACCTTTCACCCTCTTATTTTTAAAAGACTTATTTTGTTATGTCTTTTAATTCACATAATATTATTTTGGGATATGTTCTTCTATATCCTTATTGATGTAAATTTTATGTCCATGTGATGAGATACCCTTTTTATCTCTCATCAACTCTTTTTCTGAATTTTGAAGTGACGCCATTAGGCTGTCTAATTATTGCAAGGGAACTTCTTAACCCAATTTCGATTCTTTGGGATAAACTTGTACTCCTTGAATATGTCATTCTATGAATATGTGTGAATAACCTCTGATTGTTTTACACTTAATATCCACTTATATTTGGTGTATTAGTTTGTCACACATAATTATGTAATTGATTTATCCTTAATCCAAGGATACCATCTTTGTATGGGACTTCGTCTCAATCTCATTTCATTGAGGCATATTTTGTTTTATACACAACCTTCTTTTATACGGTGTATAAACCCCTTTGACTTTTACGTTTATTCAAAAGTAATCTTTTTTGTACGAAGTGTTTACTAAATGACAAAAGGGAATGTTTTTTTCGTACGTATGCGGCGACAACAACTTCTCCGCCGCCGTGACCATTATTTGAGTTTCGGTTTCCTCTACAAGCCATACTTTTTTTAAAAGAAAAATAAATACCATGTTTTACTTTTCTTTTCTTTTGGTATTGAAAATGGTTTTCATAATGTTTTTATATCAATGTGTTGTATTGATATCTTGTGATTGAAAGTTTGAAATGTTATGTTTCCTTTATGCATGTTTTATGTGATACGATTATGTTGAGGTTCTTGGGCATTATTATGAAGACGAGTGGTTCTGTGATAAACTAAGGGCAGTTGAGCCCGATATAGTTATCCAATGCATTGGGTAATGCGAAGGAGTGAATCATTAAGGTTTCTCCGAAAAGATTTTGGGAATATACTATGATGGGTATTCCAAACGTAACCAAGAGGGTTACTCCCTACGTAAGAATGTTATGAATGCCTAAAGTTACCTTTATGTCTTATTATTTCTATGATTTATTCATGGTTTGATGAGGTATGTTAAAGTTCCTATGTTTTATGGGTAAATTATGATTTCATTCTTATGTATATATGAACTCATGTTTCCTTTCCATATTTTTATAACCCTTACTGAGATTTTTATGCTCATCCCAAGTTTTTGAAATGTTTTTCACAGGTCAACAGAAAGGTACATGATGTGATGATAGTGTCAAGGATGTGTCAAGAATGAATCCATGTTTTATTTTAAATATGTTTCCGTTGATGGGAAGAATGAATATTGTCTTTTATGTAACCACTTTGTTTAAATGTGTAATGTAATGCAAGTTTCATGATCTAATTCTCTAAAACTCTAAACCTGAAAAGATCCTCAATGTGTAATCTTGTAATAACTCATGATTAAGTAAGGTTTAAGGCTGGGGCCTTATAGTTGGTATCAGAGGTCGGTTTAGACAACTATAGGGATTAGGAGTTCTTGTGAGACACATGATTAGTCCCTATATCTATTATTTTAGTTAAATCTTTGTTTTATAACTTTTTTTCAGGTCAAGTACAGTCGGTTATGAATGGAAGGAGAATGATCTCAAATTACATTCCTATCTCTTCCTGATGACATGCTTGCAATAATTATTGCAAAGTCATCTTTGGAGTATTGTGAAACTTTTTCTAGCATACAACTCACTTGCAAGCAGTTGTTTGAGATATCAAACACCTCCACTATACCTCGTTATCATCGTGGATCATGGGTTGTTTTTAGAAAAATACTATTTTCACAATATTCTCATATTTTCAAGAAAGGTAAATATTATCAAGGTATTTTCAAATATTTTACCTTATCACAAGAATTTGAAGCATATTATGATTTTAGAAATGGTGCTGAGGAAGGAGACCCTTACGCAACCTATTTATATTTTCTTTTAAAATATAGTCTCACATCACATACTTATGGTATTTTAAAAGGACCAATAATAGAAAGTTTCAACTCAATTTCGGTCCGACTATTTTATAGAAATCAGGTTTTATCATATGTTTTGGAATTATATGTCATACATGATTATTTTCCAAAACTTTTTTTCTGTGAACACCCATATGACCCATGTTGTACGAGGTGTATTTGGATGGAGGAAGCAAATGATTTTGAAGGATCTCTAAATCATTGTTGTAATGCATGGGACTTCTACCTACATGAGCAAGATGATGATGAAACCAAGTGGACGCCATGATCAAGGTATGATGTTATTCATTTTGGGAATCATTTTATTTTATCTTATGGTGGTGAAATAAGACTTCAAGAATTAAGATGTTGAGATCGTAATGAATTCGGATGAAAATTAAAGGTATAAGGAAACTATTGAGGTTAAAACATGTTTGGGTTATTTTTGTAGTTTTATAAAAAGGACAACACGCAGACCGTGTGACAACCCATCGCGTTGGACAAAGCTGCGGGAATCGAACCCACAACCAAAGTGCGACTAGTATTTATCGCCTACCACTGGACTACGTGAAGTCCCTGGTTATTTTGACTGATTCTTTTTAGTTATATGATTTTATGAATTAAGAGTAAGTTTATTTTTGGTTATTTATGAAAATGATTAACCTATCATGGAGGATATGTGATTAGGTTAATTACTTTTCAATACGAGACTTTAGGAGCAACTGATGTTGTTTGGAGATAAATGTTACGATTTAACTTGGAAGACTATGTGACTAAATCCTTCAAATATTTGGGTTTCAATCTTATATTGGTTTACTTTGAATAATTTTATGGACAAATTGGTTATCGAATGGTCCTCGTTCAACTTTGGGTTTTATTGGACAAATTTTGGAGATTAAGCATAGATTTTCTTTTTAAAGGGTTATCCTTTTCTGGATTATCTGACCTTGTACTAACCTTTTTGGTTTTGGTTTTGGTTAAAGCCTAAAGACATGGGAAGTATATAATTATCTTTAGTAGATTAGTTTATTCTCTAGAAGTTGATTATAGTACTCTTAATGCGAACAAGTCTCCCTAAATACTCGTCTTTTGGAAAAAATATGAGTTTGATTAAGGAATCTAGTAAAAGTTGAAAGTCAACATGATAAGTGATTATGTTTCCTTATGAATAAATTCCTCAATAAAAATTAACTTAAAACAAAAATGTTGTCTATTAACTTTTCCTACTGGGGAACCCAACACCATTTAACCCATCACAAGTTTGTGATTTTCTTATTGTTAACTTTCTCCTAAACATGTTTTCTATCACTCTCCATTAGAACATGACCCTATGTTTTCTCCTCCATGTCTATGTTTTCCTACATGGAATCCTAGTATGGGTTAACTCGGGTGACCTCTATACTTATATTCCGTTATTTTAAAGTGATTGTTTTACCGACTCTTGTTCCGATGTGGTACTTTCAAGGAAGTTTCCAAGCTCAATTTTAAAAATTGCGAGGACGCAATTCCCAAAAGGGGGGAAGGATGTAACACCCCAGGTAAATAAAGAATATGACATCTTTATATTTATCCATATTTTTTAATCAAATATTAATATTACTTTAAATGGGATGCTATGCTCGATGGCGTACCCAATACGCAGCAACGAGTTTCTTGGGAATCTTACGTTGCACTTTAATAATAAAATAATATTATTTTAAATGGTAGTTAACATGTAGCCGTTGTATTGGCGGGAATGGATATAAATAACTAAAATATTATTATATATGTTTTTAAATGTTTTTACATATATCCAAAAAAAGATAAAGGCTTAAAATACGGAAAGAATTCAATTTTAGGCGTATATGCCCTAGTTTTCACTAAAGGTTCACTTATCGCCTTTTGATGGCGAACCATCATTAAATATAGTTTTGCTCACTCTTATACATTCTATTGGACCAAATAAATCTATTCTTAAGAATCAGGACATCAAAATTTACTTTGTGTAAATTTTTGGTATCTTTCCGATAAAGTGCATTTTTTTAATGAATAGTGTAAAATGTTGTATTTTAATTCAAAACATCTTTTTAATCTAATTTATTTATATGATTAGATTATCTTTTTAATTGGTTTTAAAGTAAAATTAGAATATATTTTAACCATTTAATCCAATGGTGGTCATTGGAATAAATTTCACTTTGAAATTAGACTTAAACTGGTGTTAATCTTTTGATACTTATTGTTTTATAAAAACATGCTATTTGCTCTGACAGCGGGAATTAATTATTAAATTAATTAATGTGACATATATGTTTTTAATTTTGTAAAATAGAATTCATTTTTGAATTCGGAATATCAAATATATCTTAGGGTGAATTTTTGGTAATTTTCTGAAAAACTTCAATTTTTTATGAATAGTGAAACCACTAAGTGGTACTTATAAAAACTGATTCTCCGTTTAAATGAAATTTTGCCATCATTGTATTTTGAATTTCAAAAATCCAACATAAATGGTTTTCATTAATAAGTTAAATGTGGTTCAATGAGATTAAAATAATTTTTTGGTGAATAGTAACTTATTAATTTTTTAATCGCGATTAGTGGTAATTAGTGTAATTTAAGGTAAAAATAATATTATAAAAATGTGAAAACACCATTACACTTGTCATATCCCTATTGTATGAGTCATGGCCGACCAAGACAACCCATGGGTCGATTTAGGGGACCCTATGGAGCCTCTTGGGTGAGATAATGACTTTAATGCCTTTTTTTAAAATAAAGGTGAAAATGACACTAACATAAATTGTTTTTATAAAACAATTTTTAGAAGGGGTTATACTAATCATAATTTTCTCTATAAATACTCTTTTTAAAGATAAAAAGATTTCCTACATCAGGATATTTGTTTTATAATTTTTAGACATTAAATAAATTAATTTAATTATGACATCATGATGATGCAATGATGACCTCATTAATGAACAGTTTAAATAAAATGAAACGATAATATAAAATCTAAGCCCTACACTTTTACAAAAACAATTGGATGGGAATATTTCGAAGACTTATCATCTTATATTTGAAATATATCAATGTGGGACCTTATAAATTCGAAAAACTTTTGAAAATAAAATAATAGTTTCATGATTTCCAAAAGTGCCCCTCCTCTCCTCTTATAAAAGGCCCCCACCTCTACCTCATTTCACAAACTCCTCAAGACTTTTTCTCGGCCATCCCCTGCCCATTTACTCTATCCACATCCCTCTACTCATCCTAGATGATTCCCTTTGGGAATAATCCTTTCAAAGGAAGCCTTTAGGCTCAAATCAAAAGGAGTTACACTTTTAAAGGTAATTCATTCTCTCATGTTCATTTGTTTTATTTTTCTTCTCCAACCCCCTAAACTCTTTTTATTTACTTATTTTGTAACAACAACAGTATCTTAAATATACTAGGATGTTTTTATAAGATTTATTAGAGCTACACTCTCACACAACTACATCAAATGGTTAAAGAACATACGGTTTCCTTGGATGGCGAAATTCTGCCTCCCGAAACGATGATTGTTCAATACTCATTTAACACCTTCAAAGGTGGCCATTATGATGCCAATATTTTTATATATGATATATAAATGTTTATTCTTTCCTTAAGCTTCTGTATTTTTCATTTATGGCATACCATTATTGTTTCCATTATGGGTAAACACGATATCTTCATTTTAGGAAGTGCGGACTACCGCCCCCTGAAAGTGATTTGATTTGTTAATATCATATGTGGGATGTGTAAAGGATAAAGTTAATGATATTATATATGTTATTATAGTGGAATTATAATATACTCTTATATAATTATGATTCCATTCCAGAAAATACGAAATAGAAATGGAAGTAACGTTCATGCGTACGTACGGCTTACCGTCTCCATGAACGGTGCATTTCATTTCTTACCTCTAAATGTGATGTAATATTATAAATACATGTATATGATGAATATATATGATATATATGTTATCCAAATCATTAATATCATTCTGTATATAACGAACCTTTGACCAAATTAACAACATGTAAGTGTAAGAAGACTATTTTTGACTTAAGAACCAAATACCGACAAAGTGAACATTATTAACTTAAATGATTACATGATGTTTATAACATGGTATAAAAGGAATAATGAACTACAAAAAAAGTTTCTTAATAAAGTTTAAATTAACTCAAGTTTATTATTCAGGACGTTAAAGAACGATCGAGTCAATTTGGACTTGAGGTAAGGGATCCTACACCTCTCTTTCTTTTTAAGTACACTCTTTTATGTCATTCCTTTTAAGCTCATCTTTATTATGATTGGGATGTTATTTTATATTACTCCTAGTGTAATTATTATGTTCATATGATTATATACCCTATTTTCCTCTCATCAATCCATTTTGGAAGTTTTGAGTGGCGCCGTTAGGCTACCGAATTTTCGTAAGAGATCTAACCTCTCTCTTTCTCTTTAAGTACTATCCTTTATGTCACTTCTTTTAAGATCCTCTTTTTTATGATGGGGGATGTTATTTTATATTCCTATTTCCTTATATTTTATTTTAATGTGATTAGATACCCTATTTGATCTCATCAATCCATTTTTGGATGTTTTAAGTGGCGTCGTTAGGCTGCCGAGTTTTCGTAAGGGATTTTTCATTTCACTTTTATTCCTGTGAGATTTATGCTACATTTGCCACAATTTCCTTTGAGTGGTGTATATACTGACCATTATTTTACTCATTGTGTAATATTCTTTCATTTATGAGTATTTACATCAATGTTTTATTGTCCTTCTTTCACGGGGCGTATGTTTCGAAAGATACCCATGTCGGTAAGGGAACCTTTCACCCTCCTCTTTTTAAAAGACTTATTTTGTTATGTCTTTTAATTCACATAATATTATTTTTGGATATGTTATTATATATCCTTATTGATGTAAATTTTATGTCCATGTGATGAGATACCCTTTTTATCTCTCATCAACTCTTTTTCTGAATTTTGAAGTGACTCTGTTAGGCTGTCTAATTATTGCAAGGGAACTTCTTAACCCAATTTCGATTCTTTGGGATAAGCTTGTACTCCTTGAATATGTCATTCTATGAATATTTGTGAATAACCTCTGATTGTTTTACACTTAATATCCACTTATATTTGGTGTATTAGTTTTTCACACATAATTATGTAATTGATTTATCCTTAATCCAAGGATACCATATTTGTATGGGACTTCGTCTCAATCTACTTTCATTGAGGCATATTTTGTTTTATACACAACCTTCTTTTATACGGTGTATAAACCCCTTTGACTTTGACGTTTATTCAAAAGTAATCTTTTTTATACGAAGTGTTTACTAAACGACAAAAGGGAATGTTTTTTTCGTATGTATGTGGCGACAACGACTTCTCTGCCGCCGTGACCATTATTTGAGTTTCGGATTCCTCTACAAGCCATACTTTTTTTAAAAGAAAAATAAATACCATGTTTTACTTTTCTTTTATTTTGGTATTGAAAATGGTTTTCATAATGTTTTTATATCAATGTGTTGTATTGATATCTTGTGATTGAAAGGTGGAAATGTTATGTTTCCTTTATGCATATTTTATGTGATACGATTATGTTGAGGTTCTTGGGAATTATTATGAAGACGGGTGGTTCCATGATAAACTAAGGGCAGGTGAGCCCGATATAGCTCTCCAATGCATTGGGTAACGCGAAGGAGTGAAACATTAAGGTTTATCCGAATAGATTTAGGGAATATACTGTGATGGGTATTCCAAACATAACCAAGAGGGTTACTCCCTACGTAAGAATGTTATGAATGCCTAAAGTTACCTTTATGTCTTATGATTTCTATGATTTATTCATGGTTTGATGAGGTATGTTAAAGTGCCTATGTTTTATGGGTAAATTATGATTTCATTCTTATGTATATATGAACTCATGTTTCCTTTCCATATTTTTATAACCCTTACTGAGATTTTTATGCTCATCCCAAGTTTTTGAAATGTTTTTCACAGGTCAAGGGAAAGGTACATGATGTGATGATGGTGTCAAGGATGTGTCAAGAAAGAATCCATGTTTTATTTTAAATATGTTTTCGTTGATGGGAAGAATGAATATTGTCTTTTATGTAACCACTTTGTTTAAATGTGGAATGTAATGCAAGTTTCATGATCTAATTATCTAAAACTCTAATCCTGAAAAGATCCTCAATGTGTAATCTTGTAATAACTCATGATTAAGTAAGGTTTAAGGCTGGGGCCTTATAAATGTAATCCTTCGAATAAATACAATCTTGCATGTGACACAAGCTAAATCGATATTACGTTCATTAAAAAATATATCATGGAAGTAATTTATTTATGATATTGAATATATATTAATGATTATGGATATTATATTTTATTATTCTCTTGTTGATGTGTCATATACACACTATTAAATATCATGTTCTTACCTTAGAATTTCAAGGTGTTACATTCTCCCCACATTAATTAAATTGTGTCAAAATAATTTAAAATTTATCTCAATAATAAAGGGATTCATATTTGTAGATAAATATTGTTGAAAAGTTCACATCATAAATAGGGTCAGACAAAGTTCTTTTTAATAGGATAGAAAATAATGTACAATGGTCACAAAAATAGGTTCCCTAGTAGGAGAACATATGCGAGAAATGGAATCATTGATACAGAAGAAAAATAAAACCATAATGATATAATGGAGAGTACTATACACCATGGATAGGAGAATATTAATATTCACCAGCTATAAATCCATGATTATCTACGCGTCTATTTTATTTATCAGAAACGAATTTACAAAGACAATTTTGTTTTTCAAGATCATTTTTATAGTTGAGGAAACAATTTCACTATCTATAAGTTTATGTAAATATATGTTTCCATAAAAATAAATTTAATATTGTACATTGTTTTTACCTTGAACTAATAATACGTCAACTCTTAGAAATATATTTATCATATAGTTATGTAATATATAAATCTCATAATGAAGATCCAAATTTTAGGAAATCCATTTCATTAATTGTTAACTTTTAAAAAATATTATGATCCAACAGTTAAGAAAAAAGTTCACTGAATATAAAAAATTAACATATCATTAACCTCAAATAAATAAGAACTTATACAAAATTTTCACATTCTAGAAATTTGAATAACTTCATCATGTATACTCTTGAAATATGGTAATATCCTGAATCACCATATATCCTTATTAGAAATATGAATTATTCCTTATTCATTATATAAAACACTTGTTATTGGATATAGTAATTTAAATAAAAAAATTTGTTGAATCCATCAATAATATCAGAGAGAACTTGTCAATAAATCATTAATCAATTCCAATGTAGTCAGAACATGTCCAAATCAGTCTTTCGTCATCATTATCAAAACAAAGAAAACATATTAAGCATTGTATTTCCCTAAAAATGTGTTTTATAATATTCATAAATTCATAATGAGTAAATTTTATTAGTAACATTTAGAATATTATCTCAAATCCTTAATTAATGATTACTCTTGTAAAATCCTCATATATTCCATAATTATTATATCCTGTACATTACTTATAAAAAATTAAAATGAAATAATTCCTGAATTTTTATATTAATCATTTATCTTTATCTACGATAATATCATAACTTTATAATTATCCAATGATATAATTTGGGGTATAATTCTTTGAAACATTATAAATTGATTTATATAGTGTTCCATATTTTTCTAGTTGAACCATTATACATTGGAAAACTCTTTCTTTCCCGTAAAATCAAAATCATGGTGGCATTTAATTCTACAATTTTAGAAAACTCCCATTCCCTTCAATAATTTACCAAGTTTATTCATTCCATATTTACTGCAAGTGGGAAAAGAGGTTATTAACTTATTCCCTTTATCCATATTTTTATCTACCATCCTCTTCATCTCCTTGTTCACTTCAAATCCATTTGACTTGGATAATTCTTTAATGATCTCATTAGAACATAATAGTATTTCATACAATGAAGATAATACATGGGACACTACTTATCTTCAAACCGTTGGCTTAAGACCATAAAATATATGATCCTTCTTATTATATGGATCACTTGAATTGGTGGAGTTATCAATCATTCTGATAGGTTTCATTTATAAACAATGGATTATAATATATTAAATAATAACATGATGTACAATAACAAATATTTTATGACACTCAACATAAATTAATCGCAAATCATATAATCGTAATCATTTGTTACTTTGGGGGGTTCATTTAATTTAAATCATTTATAATCGTAGGTATTTAAAATTTGAATTATCCTAAAAAATAACTTAGGCGTGTCAAATAATGTCAATATTATGGCCAATTGTCATGTGAAATATTACACTGTGTCAGGCATGAAACTCATTTTCGGGGTTATTACTCTATGGTACATCTATTCCAAATACACGTACATTTGTAATATCCACACATGGATGTGTTTTTTGAAATCCCACATAATATCTACCTTATTAAAACTATATTATGTACTTCTATAGTCATATTCAATGTTTATCATATAGTTATGTTCAATAATATATTTTTTCTAAATCTAGTTACCAGGTTTGTTCTTAAACCTCCTTTGATAAAAAATTTAATGCCTTTAACCTAGAAAACTATTGTCAGTGCATTATTCTATTAAATTAGATTGATTATAAGATATTAAATACTAATGGACTGATAGGTTTAATATTCTTGGAAATCTAGATTACAAACATGAGACCCTATTACAATGTGAAAAAATAAAAAATGGTACAATATAAACTGAAATAAAAGTCATCCTTGAAAGATTATTCAAATTCACTTCATCGTATACAGGATACATAAAAATAATAAGGGTAATCTAAAATTATAATTGAGGTTTAAAAAACAAAACTAAAAATGGATCAACCTATATGGAAAAGTAAATAACTGAACACACTTTCCATTTAAAAAACAAGATAAGGGATAGTTAATATGACTACATAATAAAATAAAATGCATTCCATAAAATAATAAACTAAGCATGAATTACATAAAAGATATGTCATTTCAAAATCTCATGGATAATTAGTAACTGAATCTGAATGAGGGAAATTATTAATTATTGGACATCATTACTATAGAAAATCAAAACATATGACATCAAGTCCATTCATTAGATGGTTTAAAACCACATATAGAAACCCATTTAATTTTGAAAACTTATTATTCTACAGATAACAAATCGATACAATGATGAGATATATAAAATACTGTCCAAACACATTATATCTATTCAATATCATTCCTCATATTGAATAATCATATAAACTCAAATACCTTATTAAATACCCATATTGAATGGGAAATACATATTGATAAATAATTCCTCGGTTAATAAAACAAATATAAATTTAAACACAATACATAAGATGGTATATGGTTTGTTAAATAATTATATAAAACACCCAAGAATTATGGGTATATCAAATGAGAAACAAGTACAAAATAGTGTTTATCTAATGTGAATCTTGACAAGCACAAAATAAAGTTAGATAACCAAAATAATTTTAAACGCATGGTAATTTTCATGATAAACCACTTGGGTGAGGCATTTAAAAGTGAAACTAATATTACCGTGAATTTAAAATATGTAATGATATTAAATATCAAAATTTTCATTAGATATACAACACAAGAGAGGTAAGCGTTGTTAATGACGTATTCCTCACAGATTGAAAGTTAGACCTGAATTGCTAACATTAAAATCATTTTGTTTTGTTGACTTTATAATCCTATATAGTTTTTTAAAACATTATTTCAATTTATAATAGAACCGTAACCATGTTTATAATTTTATATATTATCTTCTCATAAATATTTATTACCTTTTTTTGACACACATTCATTATTTTACCTTTTTCGGGTGTTAATTGCCTAGTTTTCTCACAAATGTTTTGACTTGTTATTTTCCACTATTATTACATGAATTATGAATTCACCATATAAATAATGTAAAAAAATTAGTTATAGTATATATTCATTATATAATAATTTATAATAATATATAATGTGTGGAGATAATAAATGAAATAAACCGTTCATGGGGAGGTTAGGTCGTATATACGCATGAATGCTACTTTCATTTCATTGTCATATTAGAATAATTAAAAGTAAATTACACATTTTTATATTATAATTAAATTACCATATATATATTATATATTTTATATGGGTTAATTAAAATCATCCATGATACATTCCTTGTATTGTGTAAACGAGTCACATCGCTTCTAGGAGGGGGTAGTCCACACTTCAACAAACTATGTTATCATAAATATATAAAAGGTTGAGTATATGGGTATATGTTATAAAATAATTAAATAATAATAAGTACATAATAAATATCATATATAACATATATAAAAATAGTTTCAATGATAATGGACACCATGAGAGGTGGTAATGGAAACTGAACAATCGTTATTTTGTGAGGTTATATTTTGTAGGGCACAAAAATAGTAAGTTCATTACCAATTTAAGGTAAGTGTTTGTATTCATAGTTCAAAAAACATATCATAATAATATCCTACAATATTTAGTATTCTTTTTATGTTATAAAATAATTTAATAAAATGACTTTAGGGGATGGAAAATGAAAATAAAGCTAAATTTCTTAAGAAAATATGTTACCTCTTAATCGCGTAACTTCATTTGGTTGGAATCAAAAGAAATCATTGGATGGATTAATATACAATGTAAAAAATTTATTTTGTGGGGAGGGATTTTTTGAGGATATTTGAGAAGATATAGGTCGATCCAATGTGTCTTTTGTTGTGTAAGGAATTATGAGAAGATGAGTCCTTTTATGGTGGAGAAGGAGTGGAACTCTTGTATTAATTTCATAAAGAAATTCCATAAATATTTTTACCATTTAATGCAAATCAATTAATGTGCCAAAATATAACCATGGGATTTTAGGTCGAAATATTCTATGCAATTTCTATTGGACAAGTGTATATGTCATTTGGAACATTGAGATTATGGTTTAGTCCCTTATTAAGCTTAATTATACCTTAATCATTGTAATTAATATTAATTACATTGACTATTCATTTAGAAAACTAATTTGGTATTATGATACAATTTAAATTATTTTAATTTAAAATAATGAGTCCATTTTTCCAAATTCCAATCACATATTTTTTAGGAATTAATTTTAATGTAATTCCACATATGGGATGACAATGCCTGGTTTTAAAGTGAAACCCTCTAAAAGATTATTTGGTTTATACTGTCAATTAAAAAGTTAAAATGATTCAAAATACCTAAATTTGATTGATGGATAAAACAAAGACCTAATTAATATAGAAAAAAAATTAAAATATAATTTATCATTATAACTAAAGAATAAGAAAAACTAGTTTTGAGTTGAAATTCAGTATTTTGTACTATAAATTAACAAATGAATCTTTATTGAAAAATACTAATAATTTACCCTAACATAATTTTTATGTTATATTTAAAATATTATGTTTATCTTGACATATTAATTTTATTCAATGGGAAAATTTAGATTTAAATTTGGTTCTCCACTAAAAGGGGTTAAAAATCCCTTAATAAAAATACAGTATTATATGGATAAAATTGGGTTGGGTTTTGTCTACAGCATATGAAATATATTGTATGAATATAAATAATATATTAATGAATTTTTAAAAAAAATATTCCAAATTAATATCAATCACTAAACTCAATTAATTTAATTTATTACGGTGAAACAACTTTGGGAGTATAAAAAAAAGTAAATTTACATACACATTCAATAAATTTTTTAGTCATTTCAAATAAAATTATAACTGATGAACTAATTTTATATTTGGAGTATCAATAGATTTATATGAGTTTGTTATCAATTTTAATAAATTATAATTTATTGTACAGGTTATATTAAATAATATTTTAATAACATATCATTATACGGTAAAACACAGTCTTGCGTGTAATGTAACCTTTCATAGAATTCACTCATGCATGTACCACAAGATAACTCAATATTGAATTTATTGAAAATTATATCTTGGATTTAATATATTTAATATAATCAATATATTTTAATGTTTTAGTGTATTATATTCCCTTACATGCTTGGTGATGCATGTGATACAGGCTATCAAATATTAGGATCTTACTTTAGAATTTTTTTGGTGCTACACTCTAACTTTTCTTTCATGTTTTAGTCAAATGACATATAAAAAAACTACGTTAAGGATGATCATGTTAAATAAATTCTAACGAGCAGTCGAATTGGATGCTCACTTGATTGAAGTATATTATGATCATGCCTAATATGTTTTCACAGAACCTGATTAACATATTCTTCCTTATAAACTCGCAGATTTAGCAATGAAAGGAAGGAATGAAGTTTCTATGATTATGATTAATGGATACCATATAGGAAATAATATTCTTCTTCCACTTGGTCAAAAATGTGTAAATAATCATACAGGTGAATTTATTATAGGACTAGGAAATTGTTTTGGAAATGGAAATGAATGAAAAAACGAAAGAAACAACAGATTAAAAAATTGTGATTCATTAAACACAATGAATATGAATACTAGCCTCCTTAAGATATCATCAAAGGAAATATGATTTATGTTTAGAAGGAATTTTCAATATGAAAATTGATGGAGAATGTGGAATGCTCGTGAATAGAATCATGAAAGTGGTATGAGTAATGGATATATTTTTTATGATAATGAAACTACCTGTGAATCAGGAATTTAAAGAGGTATTACGTAATAGGTTTATTTAGCCTCATTAATTGATTAATGATGATATAGAATAAATTATATTTTTATGTATTTGTATTTCAGAATTTTAAATTGAAAAGTATATAAGGATGGTATAGTTTATTTTTTTCACTAAGGATTTAAATTAATATGTTGAATGGTGTGATGTACTAGAAAATTGATTTAATCGAAAGGTTATATTCATTGGAAACATATGATTAATGGAATAATTACCCTTAATATAGTCCTAATGATGATATACTGATGTTTGTAATTGGATATGTTGGATATTAATAATTAAATGTTATGGTACTGAATACCAAATAATAAGTTATGGATTTTTTTGGAAAGTGGTATAAAAATACTTGATGAAGATTATAGTATTTTTTTAATAAATGTATTATATCAAATAAACATTTGAATAGTTAAAGATGCATTTTTTCAATAATGATTTATGGTAATTTTTAAAATTACCATGTTTAAATAAAATACATGATGAAGGTATTCACATGTTGGGTATGCAACAACTAATAGATAGTTTATATTATATGGTGGATAAATTCTATGATGTTTCTGAGAAATTTAATAACATGAATTAATATTTTTAGGACTCCCATATTTCATAAGGGTAATAAGTTTATCCATTTATGAAAGGGATTACAAAAATATTTGTATGATGTCTCTGAGATTAACGTATTATCTAACTATATGTGTATTTATACATATTGGATTAATTTGGATTAATTTATTTTTTTATAAATATAGATCGAATAAACTATTATTTTATTTCTGTATTTTATGATCTATTAATGCCTCGGGAATGAGAAAAATAAACTTCATTTATTAGAGTTTGAGATGAATTGGATATGACTAAAGGAATAATCAAGCGCTGAGATTGTGCATATGAAAATGATTAAAATAATGTAAATATATTTAATTACATACATTGATATTAAAATATTTCCTAAAATATTTAGAAAGGATATTTGAAATGATTTATCTTAATAACTCCCTTTATTTTTAGTTTATGGACTTCAAATTCATCAATGATCTATGATTTTAAGGCCCTTAACATTGCATTGTTCATCCACTTTATAATGATCAGTGATCATTATAACTCTCTATAGTTATTTACGCATTTCAACCATTTCAAAAATTTACTCTCAACCTATGTTCTCATATATAGAGACCTAGTCATGAGTTACATTGGGTAACTTTTATGGTTCCATGTTTTATTTTTAAAGGATGTTTCAGTATTCATTTTTACAATGTGGGTTTCTAAGAAAGGATCATTAAAGAATCAATCCATTAGTAACCAAGAATAATTTATAGGCAGAAATAAATTTATGGTAGGTAGAATGTAACATAACTATAGTTTATATTTTTTTGAATTAATTTAATCTATCTTATATTTCTCAATTCCCACATAACTGAATATATCTTTTCTGATATGAAATCACTGTGGTTGGATTGCATAATAAACATAACCATGTTGATATTGGGATATATGAAACATATAGATTAGCTTACAATACTAATATTACTGTGTCTGCCTTCTGTTAAACTCTATATTGAGACCCTTTGATAGAATTCATTACACGCTTGAACGTGTTTTACAAAACTACAATATATAATTAATATTATTTTAAAAATATTATTATATTTGAAAAATTAACAATGGAATGGATGTTATGAATAATATTAACTAAATTGTGAAACGATGCATTACACATGTATAAAATATATTCTCTTAGCTGTCAATAATATAGAAATGAATATATGAAATATTTTAAAATAATGAAATTACATTTCTATGAAAACAATTTTTCTCTATAAAATTGAAATTATATATCAATGAATTAAAAAATAATAATTTGAAAATATTTTTATTAAAAATTATATATAATATATTCTATCAATATTCAGGATACTCATACAATACATTTGATAGTTAGAAGATAAGATTAATCTAATTTTATAAATAAAAATATGTATCTTTCTAAAATGTAATTTTACAGCCTTTTAATAATGAATGATTTTTTAATATAATTTTTTATACTTATCTAATTTTAATTTGAAACAATAAACATATTTTTTGAAATTTTGTTATACAAATTTACATTGGGTGTTTTTTTTTTGAATTTTTCAGAGATGTTTCATTTTTTGATTATCGTAAAAGATGTTTAAATTTAATTGAAAACTACTTTTTATTCTAATTTGGTTTTAAAGTTAAAATATATATCTATTTATCTTAAAGTATAATTAGATCAAATATACATAAATTAATCATGTTTAAAACATTTAATCCGATTTCACATTGAAATTTGATATAAAAACACTTCAATGTTCAGGTCATTTTCAATTTAGAAACCCACAGTCTCACACATTCTATAAGAATAATTGAAAATTTATTTTTCCTAATTATTTGATCAAAATTTAAAAAAATTGATCTTTTATTATTAATAATATTTATTTATAATTTATAATAAGTTAAACATTGTTTTTTACCAAACATATTATTGAAATTAGTTAAAATGTATCACAGTAATTATGGTAAAAATGAGTTTTCCTAGCAGTTAAACATAGAAAAAAGGGGACCATTACACTAGATAAATTTTAAAAACCATTTTATAGAAATAGTCCAAACATATCATCCATTTTCATTGAAAATGGGAAACTATTTTAGACATGTTGGGTAATGGTGACATTTCAATAGTGTTATTCTTTTTACATTTACAAAAATTCTAATCATCCACTACAAAAGGGAACTCAGCCCCTCACCTCATCACACATCTCAAGAAAATTTTGATATGAAAATACCCTCCCAAATCTCCCCCCAAAATATCAGAAATCATCTTATATTCATCCATTTGTGTGGAAATACAACTAGTGAATCCCTTTATGACATACTAAAAGAAGTTACCCACGGAAGAGGTAACATCCTTCTAACAGATATTTTGATTTATTTTCATTCTACAAAAAAAAAAGATTCTTATTAAATTATTATATAATAACCTATTTATTAATAATGTAATTATATATTTATTTTTGAAGAGGATGGACTAAACTAACACATAAATCCAAAAAATGGTACATGAAATCATTGTTGATGTGTTTGGTGTACTACCACCTCACAAACAAATGTCACTTGTTCTTCCATTTCCATCATTCATGGATGGAAATAATAATGTAAATATTATTATATGTTATATATATTATTTTTTATATCTTTTTTATTATTTAACTATTATATAAAACAAATCTTCATATATTATATTTTTTGTAAATATGATAACTTCATTTGTGGACATGTGAACTACGTTCTCCTCAAAGTGATGTGATTTGTTCACAGTATTCATGGAATTTATTAATGATTGTTTTATTAAACATACATGACATTTATTACATATTATTAATTTTAGAATGATAATATATATATATATATATATCATTTTATTTTTTCATTTCAAAACAACAAGAAAATAGACCAAACAATCATTTGTATTTATGGCATATCGTCTCTATAAAAGTTGAATTACATTTCTTATTTAAATATTGTATGGATTGTTTTATATAATAATATTACAAATATATAAAATATTTAAAACATCATTTATATATTCCCAAAAAATAAAATCATGATCTATGTAACTATATCATGAATAGTCAGTCAAAATATATAAGAAAAACAATGCAACCATTACATAAAACGTAAAAATAATATGGAATTATTGATAAATATGAAATATAAAGTCATAATAAAATAATATATTATATTTTAAATAATAAAATGGTTTATTATTATTTGTGTGATAAAATCTCATTTTTTATATAGGTGGTTTTAACATGTATGAAGAATGTTAAGAATTAAGTTATGGGTTTTCATTTCTCACTTCTCTTTTTGTAAGAGTTATTTCTTATTACCCACTAATTTATTTTGTATATTGTATGAACTAAAAACGAACATAATATGAAATTAATTTACATAAATTTATGGACATTAAAATATCCATTTTAAGATCTTTCATTCATATGGTTTATATTTCACAATTTACAAAATCTATAAAATAATTTTTTCTCAATTTTCCTTCTTTTGGATACATGCCCTGTTATATGCCTATATTTTTCAATGAGATGCTTGTAATATGATTTTAATTGTGATATCATGAATAAAATTATTCTGATTTTATTTTATTTTTCATGTACTGTTAATAACTCACGAGTATTATGAATTAATGTTTCCAAAGTTGTAAGAGTTTATTGTACAATATCATCATTTCTCAGAATTGTTTATTGTTATGATTCCATTGATAAAATATTGAAATAAATATCTTAACAAATATCATGAAAATTATTCACCTCTATTTATTAATTCTATACCCATGTAATGGTACCATTTTTCTACTATTTGGTACTTGTGATAATTATGATAATGTTTTTATGAAAATATTTATTTTTTATTCTTTAGTTCATAAATATATTTTCTTTTAAATTCATGTTTTCTATTTTATTAAAAATGTCTTAATATTATCATATAAATATTAAATGATATTTTTACCAATTTATTAACTTTTAAAAAATGGTTTTAAGTGAATAATATTTCTATTCTATGATGAAGTAAATTTTTATTTCTTTTTTTGGCAAAAATAGATAGTTCATCGTATATTGACTTAACCACTAACATTACCGTCATTTACTTGATGATAAATTTTTATTACTACAAAGACAATTTTAGATAAAATATTTTGTAATAATATGTAAATTTTTTGAATTTAAAATGGTTTTCAATGTAAAATATTATTAAAACTCTTTTGTGTTTAAGATGTGTTTTAAATGGTGTTCAAAGCTTCATTTAAATGTTTTCAAAATGTTATTAAAAATGGTTTTCAATTATTTCAAGATTTTATGATATTTTTTCAAATAAATTTTATAGATGAGGGTTTGAAAATTTATTTTTGGAATTCATTTAATATTTTCAATTTATTTTCAAAGAAAGGGGATTCAAAATATTTTCAATCCTTCTTTTTATGTTTTAAAATTATTTTCAAAAGAAAACGTTTTCAAAAAAAATTCAATGTTTCATTATGATATTTAATGTGTTTCTAAATAAAAATTTTGTAAATATATTTTGAAAATTTTCTTATAGTGTATTTATCCTATTCTAAAATAAAATATTTTTTAAAATGCTATAAGTTTGAAATATGTTTTTTGACGGAATAAAATTTATTTTCATCAAGAAATATTATAAATAAAATTATAAATATTCCTTTATAAGAAAAAAATTTCTGAAAAAAAAAATTAGTGACTTGATATTATAATTTAGAAATGTTTCATGTAATCTTTCAAAATCCTTCTCCATATAATATCTCATTATTTTCTATAGTTTATGGTTTACTATAGATATGTTCTATGAATACCATTCATATTATTTATTTAATGGTTTATGTTTTAATGGAATAATGATTATGACACTCATTTCTCTTGAACACATTTTATGCACTTATTTTTCATTGGTTATACATTGATGAAATGAATATGAGATCTATCTCTTTTCAATAGGTAATTTCATGATAAAATATTTATTATATCCATTTCATTACATATTTTATTATATAATGTTTATGAAACCCATTTCTTTGTATGGGTCATGATATAATTCATGTTTTATGATTTAAATTTGTAATGGGTGGGATATATATATCCATCCAATGAATTGGATAAAATTTAAATATCATGACAAAAATATCGGAAACAAGTCATTGGGATTGATCCACAATGTGAAATTTGTCTCTATGGATCAAAATAGGGAAATAGGTCTGTCCTGATCAACTATTTGAACATGCGGAATCTGGATCTCCTAATGAATGATGAGGAAACCTGATCCACTATGGGATAAAGGGGAAACAAAATACCTTATAAAGAAAGAACTATGACTGGGTATTGTGGTGTATCCCACCTATTAGGTGCAGTCCCCATGAAGTGCCTTAATATGTTTTTTCAATGATACATGAATTTTAGGGAATTATTGTTACGCATTAACTAGATTATTTGTTTCTAATGTTCCTTATGGACTTAGTTTCAAGTCGATAAGTTTTTTTGAGGGACCAATTATACGAGTGAACTGATTTATATTTACAATTGTTCAAAATTTAATAAGTTGATATGTATTTCATAAGTCAGTGTTCTAATATTATGTCATTCTCTTATGGATTATTATCTCTATTCCCTTACGATTCATGTTATATGGACATCCAATATTTATTAAATAACTTGGGTTTATGTCCGTTGATATGACTAGTATAATCATTGAATGTTATTTGCAAGATATCATACCATTATTTCCATATTATTCATACACATATTCTTTATTTACCCTTATCTATCATCTGAGCTTACCAGTTATTATTTTTCCTTTCACCGTGTTATGATGAAATATTTTAATTTTGATTAATAAAGGGGGAATATCATTATGAGAGATGTTCTTGATCATTCACTATGTTAGAAGATTATGTTTCAATGTTTCTAATGACACTAAACTATTATGTTCCACATGAATGTATATTTTTAATATGAAGAATATTTATCTATAATGATGTGATATCAATTTTTTTTATGCATGTGTGGTTGTGTAAAAAGTATTGGAATGTTATAACTTTTTCCTCTAATCCACTTCAAATTTGAAGAATGTGCTGTATGAGGAGTTGTCTAAGTACCTAAGGTAGGTTTTATAATTTTTTTCCAATAATGTTATAATGTTTTCATATCCACACTATTATTCTTCTCACCAACTATTTCCATGTATCGTCCAGAAGTGCGTTATTTTAAATAAATTAATTGAATCACGATATCACACTCATGTAGACCATTTTTATGTAATTTTATGATTATAACATTATTAAATTCTACCCATTTGGGAGATCTAAAGTAATTGATTGAAATTCTATAATAATTTAATTTTTTGAACACCACCAAAGAATTTATCTTCAATTGAAATATAATTTCCCCCTTCTAGGTAGTTTTCATATTTGTAATAGCACATTTTATGTTATTGTTTAAAACGTATTGTAATGTTTAATTTAAAATATTTACTAAATGTATTGATCGAGTTGATGGAAGTAATTTACCATAAATAAATTAATTAAATGAATTAATTCAAATGAATGGAAATGGGTTGAAAGGAAATGCCTAATGAAACCTTCTTTATATATTTCTTCATTTGTTTTACATGAAATGTGGCACCCATTTATATATTGGGGATTGGTGATTATGATTAAAATTATGTGATCCCTAATATAATGATGTTTAATTTCTTCTTTTCATTGAGATTTTTTTTTCGAATGATTGTTTTGGGATCTATTGGTCATAGTGATTCACGCTCGTTTACCTTGGGTGTTGATCAAGACATATATAATTGTTATATATTTATATTGGTGATGGGAATGAAGTTTTAAATTCCTATATATCAGGTGTTGGTAATGATTTCTCATATAACCTATCGCAGGTGTTGATAAGGATGTCTGAATCTCATTTTGGGATTCTAGGATCATACCCTTCCTTGATTCTATAAATCGATTGGATGGTTATAGATGCTTGAATTACAACCTAGTTATATCTAACACCTAATATCCAATTATATAACTATTAACAACCTAATAGAAATGGTGAATATAGGAAGATAGAGTATATAAATAATATATATATATATTTATATATATTATTTCTATATACACGTATGGACATTGATCTAACTTTTACTAGCCTATGCTGAACCAGGTTGAGCTAGACAGGTGTCCCTTAGGAATGCGATCTATGTGATTTTTATTATTTTTGAATAGTTTATTGATAATTATTTTTAAAAAGTACATTTTCTATGTAAACGTTATGTATTATTACTAGAAAAACATGGTGGTGAAGGAATGGGATTTTATCTTACACAAAACATAGGCCGTATTTAGTAGATTGTATGTTTGCAGGTATGGACAAGGGAAATTTCCTCCTATAGATGTGTGATTATTTTACTATTATCCTTGATATGCTAAAGGTGGACTAATAATATTCACATCATTATAATGGAGATATTTTTATAATTTTTTATACATTTTCATATCATGTTGTATATGATTGTCCCAAGATTCCAATTTTTGAATATTATACCTCAATGATATCATTGTATATGAAACAACCTATTGGATTATGATAGTATTACAATTAATTATTTATTTATGATACCAAGGTTTATCATATATTTATATGTTGTTCCAGTATAACATGAGGTTATAGTGTCCCCACAAAATCTATAGACCCATGATGCTAGTTGGAATCATCTCGCATATGGGGAGGTGCACTATAGGCCATGCCACTTAGTGGCCCGAGTCCTCGATTTAAAGGAATTTGGTTCAGGGAATTACATAGAGGAATTAGAAACATATTTTCCATTTTTGTTTCTCTTTAGTGATAATACAAGATACTAAGATATATGGGTATTTTTTAATGATCCTATGCACGTTAGTAGCCAATCGACTAACATGGGAAGCCCAAAATAAATGGGATAAGTTATCCAGGTTATTATGTTTTCTTGGATGGGTGATACAATGTCACCATTAGGTGAAAAACATATTTTGAAATTATATTAATATTTTTATTATTTTTATTAAATATATTTCACATTAAAACAATAAAATTATGACATTAATTACAAGTATCATTGTAATAAAATTATGACTAATATTCCACAATTTTTTCCCTACCATGTATATTTTCATTGTGAATATTTTTATTAACTACACTTTCTTCTTGAGGGGTATATACTGAAATATGATTTCATTTCATACAGAGATAATATAATTCTACTAATTATGGTTCCAACATCAATATAACTATTTTTATCCCATATTGTGTTGGGATGAAAACATAATTATCTTGTTATAATATATTATGGGTTTTGGACATACATGATATGGATAGTGATAAATAAGAATTATTTAAAAAAAAGAATAAATTAATGAAATTTAAGCACCTATATTTTACTTTTCACCTCAAATTAAGTGGTCTATTTTATAGTGAAGCATTTTTTCTCTATATCTTTAAATTGACACTCCATATATTATAAGACCTACTATTTTATATGATACATAGACCCAAAATAATCCATAATTGAGTGTATTTGGGAGTCTCTTATAGTTCATATGGACTGATATGGTCTTCCCTTACCACTGTGACCTATATTATTTGAGTAGGCTGAGTGTTGTGATATTTTCATAAGAATGCCATGTGTATTTCCTATTTTATTATCATTAAATTCTTTTAAATGATTAAATATATTCAACGAACTTCATTTTGAGTTTTGTAATCATTTAACAATGAAATATTAATTTCATATGCCCTGTATGTACTGATGACTATGCAATGGAATTTTTGGGCACTAAGATACTAGTTATTCTTCTAGAAGTGCCTCCATTGGTACCACCAGTTGTTCTTGATATGGGTAATGTTCTTATTTTTGAGACGGTTTATTGATTATGATGAAATGTATTCTATATTTAACTCAAGATTCCCAAACTGTGGAAGTGTTTACTCAAGAGTCTTTATAGCATCATTCCACATTGTTTTTGGGGACAAATGTCCATATGGTATGGAGTCGTGGATATATGAAAATATTTCAATACATGAGAATTTTTAGATTCCTCCAGTGAAGAGGTTTAAACTCTATAATTACATGATTCACTATTAATCCAAGTTAATAAGGGTTAAAACTATCTATTTAGATTAATATGGATATATTCTCGGTTTATTTTTCAAGACGATATTTTATAACAACTTAAATCCAAAAAAATATAATGGATGAATAGGCTACATAATCCATGAACCTATAAAAGGGAGATATGTATTTCATGGAGTATTGATCGCATTTTATTATGCTATAGTGTGTACATTCTACTCTACATAGTGATGACCTCATGACATCAACGTGATTCAAGGATGGGATGGTATACACCATCGGATCACATGTCAATGTTTCTAGGCTTACTATGATTTATGAGATTAGAAAACATGACCTCATTATTAAGAGGAATCATGGGGAAGATTATGGTGGGGGTTTGGTATATTCATCACCTAGAACTGAAATTTTTTTCCTCGCTAATTAAATCATCAATTTAGGTTTCTCATGGCCGTAGCAGGAATCTGAAAAATGGTGATGATAACTACCATATTTCACATTAGCTCAATAATTATGGACATAAAATACAACAAATTTTCTGGGAACTAGTTGAATGGATAGGTTGTGGTAGTATGGGAAACATCCATCATTTCTGAAATACATTTCCATTATTTCTCAGTGAGCAAATATGTACCCCAAACCCGCATTCCAGAGGGTATCAATAACATTTTCATTTCAGTAGGTAGCTAGAATACCAATTTTTATTCAAGATTAGGTGATGTTTTAGGTAGAGGAACCCTGATATAGGATTCATTATGCTAGTATATTGGGCTTACACAGGGAAGTTAGGCTATGACTCAGGGCCACAGCACATACCAGTTACATACGATGCATCCTATAATGGAGGAGCATAACACCATACCTTCTATAGTTTGATGTACTATTATAGTAGTTTTCAAATTTTAGTCATCTTTATTTGATATAGTCAAATATCATTATTTTAAATTGGAAACAATTATATAGAGTTTCGACCATTAAGATTGAACACTTCTATAATGTAAATATGGATGACACCCTGTTGGGGATCCAATCTATGAGGGTCCTTGATAATAAAGATTTTCCCTTGATATATGAAGGTATCTATTATTAAGAGATAATTTAATCATCGACATGGTTGGTTATGATTTATTATAATGGATGAACTCATTGGTTCACTATCAAGCCCATATTTATAGTTGATATCAGAGGGTAATTTTAACATCACTAGAGGGAGGTAGCTAAATTCATAAGGAATTATGGAATGTCTAGGGTACAAGATCAAGAGCTAAGAATCATGGGATAGGAATGGTGAAATATCATATTTATAGTATTTTCATTGATGATCATGTTTTATGAACTATTTTTTTCACTCATTTGGTGGATGTTTTCATGGACATATTCCCTGTGGAATTTTCTAGGCTACCTATAGTTTGAGAGGAAGAATATTCCATTTAAATAATTTTTGGAGTCTCACCAAATCTTCTTTAACATGTTAAATAGTATAAGGAAATTTTTTATAAAGGATTTATACACCCCATCACTAAACCTTGTGGTCCACCTATAATTTTTTCAAAGATGGAAGATGATAAACTCATGCATATCATAGATTAGTGATTACTAATCCTACTCACACTAATGAATTGGCATTCACTATCTTGAATAGAAGACATCTTCCATAACATCCAAGGATCCCATGTGTTTTGAAATATTGATATAATGTTGGGATATAACTATGTGCATGTATGGACATTATAAAAACATTAACATTCTTTCTAGAGTAGGTATGGTCTGTAACAATACATGGTTTTTCCATTCAATCTCACTATTTATCCTATAGTCATGATGTGTCTATTGAATCATTAATTCTAGCTATATTTGTATTACGTTGTAGTCATAATTATGGATGAACTCTTAGTGTGTTCTCATTCTTGACTTGAACATGATAATCATATTGATATCATGTTGAATACAAGAAAGAAGATTTCTGTTTATGCTATGATAATAAAATTCCAATTTTGGATCAGCAAGGTTTGCATATTGGGTTATATAATATCAAATTCAAGATCTCCAATAGTACTAGAAAATGTGTTATATGTAGTTTTCCAATAATATCCCAATATTATCTTTAATATATGGAGTATCATTCAGATGGTCATGTATTATAGACGATTCATCAAGGATTTCCCACACCTTTCAGTGCCTCTTACCCTCTTGAATAAAAAGGGTGTGAAATTAATATTGTCAAATGATTATGATGAATACATTCTAGAGTTAAAGGGATGATGAAACTCAGTTCTGATTTGGATTCTCCCAAAGGTAGGACTGATAAATACTATTTACTATGCGACATTACATATCATATCAGGAGGTATTATAATAATTTAATAGATAATTTTAGTATATGTGTATTTTCAATTGGGGCATCAAATGATGAATTACCTGACATAGTACATTGAGAAAGATGCTATTTTTCATGTTATAAGTTTTTGGAGATATTATTTATTTGTAAAAAAATATGTGGTATATACTGATAGAAAATTCCTAGGTCTAACATCAAAAACATTGATTTGAGTCTCAGGATGTTCAGGTGGGATGAGTATCTTCATTCCTTTGATATTAAGAAAGCTTAAATTCATAGGGAAGGAAATGTTGTAGGATATTATTTGAGCTATAAGACCCTAATATAAGTTATACATGGGGATAATGGAAACTGGTATCTCGTGTACTTCTTCATAGTGATGTAGTTTGACATTCTATAGGATGATAGAAAGATTATCCTCCCATCCATAGAATTGATATCTACCCTTATGGAATGGGTAAGGATAATTCAACTTAAAGATACAGAGTGATTGTTCTTGAGGGAAGGATATGAGATAATGATTCATCTTTTGGTTGGAACCAATATGAGGATGAGATATTACTCTTTAATTAGAAGTTATGGGTTTCCGTAGACATCAATGAGGATATGATGTATAAATTTATATAATTTTTTTTGGATTTAAATCTCAAAGTCACCTTGATTTATCGATAATTACTTCTCCAGTATTTTTGGCCTCCAATGTAATGGGGGATTATTTTTATTATCACTCTATGTTCCACATATCACCAAGTGGAGGTGGGACATCTATTACTGAAAAGAATTTTATAGACGTTTTATATTACTTTTTAGAAATGGGACCATGATTCTTTTGTCTTTGTGACTAGTTTACCGTGGTCACCTCATGGAATAGATATAGTTTGGGTTGTCATTGATTGTTTGACGGTGGTCCCAATCTTTTTACATATTTCATAAATCTAATTGGTATATGGTCTTGGGAGGATCTGCATTAGGGTAGTCATATGACTTAGGTCGATCTACGATATATCTTATCAGATAGGGCAGATTGCCTCACATCTCAATTCTAGCATGGGAGCTGAAGGATTCGGGTACACATGTTCTTTTATGTACAGACATTTACCCTCTAATAGAATGACATTTATAGTGTACAATTAATGTTTCAGAGGACATTCTTTGTGATTTTTTACTTGACTATAGGGATTTCTGGGAGAAACGAATACCCATTTCTACGTTTTCTAACCATACTGTTTTAAGGATACAATTTATATTTATACTAATGAAGCCTTAAATGGTAGGAATTATAAATAACCAATATTCTCATTAGAGTTAGGGTAGGAAGATTATCATGGATCACATTTCATTCTAGGGACTATTGAGCATGTACAGTTGATCAAAATTTCAATGATGACATATGAGTCCATTTTGCAATAGATGTTGTCAAACGATTGGATCAAGGAGGTAGGTTGGTTTTTCATGGTAGAATCTCATAGGTTAGTCCATTGATGTATTTAATAATTGGGAATGAATTCACCTCGATTTAATGGTATTGTTGATTTTGTGAAGCAAGTCCAACAACTAGATTACCATATAATAGTTCATTAACGATACACGTCTTTTCATGATTTCATTCGTTTATTTATGATTTTTCAATATAATTCAAGCACATCACACATATTACAATATGATGAGGTTTGTTTAGGGTTGGATTATTCTTTTTAGGTGTACCAAATTATTCTTCAGGATTAGAGAGTTATGACACTCTATAATAGGCTAGTTCCATTAGAATGGTAGTTATGGTGGAATATTAGAGTACATGATGAGATATAAGAGTGGAAAGATGATATAAAATCCTAGTGGCCAAATCCTTTCCAAGATGGTACATTTTTAAACTCATAAATCTATCATAGGAATGATTTTCATTATGGAGGGTAGATCCGAAGGACACCGATTTATCTAATTAGTATGAATCATTTTTTTAAATTCCTTGTTTAATATTTTTTAACATTACTTATATCCCAAGGTTGGTTTTAAGAGAATATGAGTATTCTTTCACAAACATAAGCTCTAGGAATTGAAAAAAAAACAATTATCAATACTTTTATGAAAATGTAACAACTAACCATATTGAGTAACCATGTGGGGAAATCATAAGCCTATATAAGGCCACATAGGTTTTCTACATCTATTGAATCCAAGAGAAACACATATGTGGAAATTTTATATATCCAAATTGAGCCAAATAACAGTGTCCGTTCATGGTTACAATTTTTTTTTCACAACATGAGGAAGGTCACTCAATAAATAGTGAATTTTTTATAGTTAGTGCAATGATTTTCTAACTATGAGGCCAAAATTTGAACCCCTTCCATTTGGGGTGAAGTTACATATCTAATTTTTTTGAATTTATTATGTATCCACAATATTTATTTATCTATTTTCCAATAGAGGAACTCATATCCCCCATACATTGACCACTTCCTCTTCCCAAGTTATTTATTTTAATTTATCCTTTATAAAAACAAAAAATAAAGATCCATCATATGCACTGGATCCACATTAGTGTGATCTTGAATCCTCTTGATTTATTTTACCATTAAACATCATATCTCTTTAACTATTTTTGGGGTGATATTATGCACATTCAATTCTAAATGTTGGGCTATAATTGTTTTTCATCCAATCTAAATGAAATTTGAATATAAAATTTAATTGGAATAATAATATGGACCTAATGTAGGTCATGTAGTTTTTTACATAAATGTTATTAGGTTTTAATATCCTCAATGTTTTCCACCTGCTTTCCCTTACTTTCTGTTTCCATCATCATCATCATCAATGCATTTTTTTATTGATAAAAAGAAGGATACACAAAAAACATGGCCATGGCCATAAGCATGGAAAATTTACAAAAAGACAAGGGAGGACTAAAGTAATGGGTTCCACATTGAGCACCTTGGATTAGGTTAACACCCTATGGTCTCATTTGATGTGATCTTGAGAACCCTTTGGCATTGGAATCCAGATCCACCACCTCCGTGGTAGCAAGATGATCTACTACCTAATTCCCCTCTCACCATGTGTGGACTATCTATATGTTACTGTTTCTGATAATTTCTTTACATTCCATGTTGATATTGGAAATAAATAATGGAGTGGTGTATTTGTTGTGCATGGAATAATGAATAATCATAGAATCAGTTTCAAAAAGATTAATAACAATATACTTATTAGGCCATAAACCGATCCCCATGTATATTGTGTTGGCCTCTTCCTATATAGAGACCCCCTCCCATTGTAGGTATTATAGGATAGGAGGAAACTACCCCTTATAGTCTTTAACAACCCCTTATCCAAACATGATACCTGAAATAAATTAACCATCAAAATTCATTTTGAAACCCATGGCTGGTGGTAACTCGATCACCTAGAATCCTATCATCCATGAAATAGATTGTTTCACCATAGGAACACTCACCTACAAATTTATCAAGGAAGAGGCACCATGCCTGCTCTTGAGCCTACTAAACATCTCAAGTGTTGAGAAAGACATCTCACATTCATTAGGATATTAATGGAATGTACACTTTCTTGTGCTTATATCTCATCAGATCAGTTATGGATGTTCGAGTAATGCACCGGGTCTAGATAGAACATACTACCCGGGTATAAGGTGACATGAGTCCTCATGTATATAGTCAATATAGGTAGATATAGTATAAAACAACACTATATATATTATTTCAATATATATATATATATATATGGTTTCTGATCATACATCTACATGCCTATGTTGAAGTAGTAGAGCGATCCAACTTTCCCATTAGAACCTGATCAATATTTTATTTATTATTTCTTCAGGTTTTATTATTAAATATACTTGTATGGTGAAATTTATATGTACATAAAATATTTTATTCATATAAACCATTTGTGGGGTTACTATTATTTTATCACACACCATACTCATACCACCTTTAGATACCTAGTTGATTTCTCGTCTTAAATAATGGACAAGGGTAAATGTCATACTATAGTTTTCTGATTTTTTTTAATATTAGCATGATGGATTGGATAAGGTTACTGAGAACTACTCATTATTCAATTAGAGTAATCTTTTAGAAAATTTATAATTTTTTATAACATATTTTATATTCTTGTACTGTGTTGCCCAATTTTGAATAACAGCATTTTAAGAAATAATTTTTTTATCTCATCCTATTGGATTTTTAAATTATTACATACACTTCATTATTTATTCTTTCACAAATTATCACATTACTGTCTTTTCTATAACTTTTATAAGAGGGTGGATTGTCCCTACCATACCACCTTAGACCCTGGATACTATTTAGTAGCCTCTAGTGTGTGGGGAGGTGTGAATGAGGCCTTGTGACCCACCAGCTCAAAGACATAGTTTAAAGGAATCAAAGTTGAGAAGTTTCACTAATATTCCAACAATGTACTCCTAAAGTCATCTCCAAAAGTTTTAATAATCCATTTTTTTGATAACCATAACCATTAAATTTTTAATCAATGTCTCCCAATCTAAGTTATTTAGTATGATACAATCCATAAAATTGAAGAATCACCATCCATATTTCTATATAGAATTGAAAGAAACTTTTATATATAAAGATCCAAAAATAAATAAATTTTAATTCAATATTATGAACTGTTTTTGTATGAGGAGTTTGTTATATATAAGTGATCATCTAAAACATTCCACATTTGTGATTTTATTCTGATGTATATTTCTATTTTAATTTTGTTATTATCATTATCTCTTAGATATCATAGAATTTTATTAGTAAAAATAGATGTTTTATGTTAGGATAGTTGGATAAACATGTTTGGTGAATGGTTAGGAGAATCCATTAATATCCTAGGGGAAACCATGCACCATTATTAATGGTATCATCTAGGTCACACAACATAGTACATGGGGGTGTGACCCTCTAGGGATAATTGTGAACCTATAATAGTGAAACTGTATGTGATTAATTGTTTGGAACACATTATTTCACAACATACAGGTAGACCATTCTTCCAGTATTTCTCTTGAATCGCAGTTCCATTGGGTTAGCACATGATTGGGATGACAATGTTAACAAACTATATGGGCTACCAGGTCATTAATAATGTTGAAATTCACTTTTTTCTATTCTCCAGATTTAACACCAAATCCCCACTTTCCCTCCCCCATTAGATCATCCAGCCCTGTGAATCTCTCCCTCGCCTCTTCCTCACACTTAGTATCCATTTCTTGGGTTATTTATCCTATGATATTTTAGAATCCATCAATCATATTCCTCATTTTATTCAACATTTTCATTCATTTTTCCTCTTCCACCTTTTTAATTGGGATCATTCTTTTTTGATAGATTTGTTGACCTGAATTGGGTTCAACCATATTTCCATGGGTGAGTTCATAATGTTTGTAGTGTATCATTTACATTATATGGTCTCTCAATGGTGTGGTTTTTGTTTCCAAAATTTATTCAGATGCTTCCAGAAAAGAGGTATGTGGTTCAATTTTAGGAAATTTTTTGTGGTTTTAGTATTTTTTTCTATGCTATTAAAATAATTTCAAAAAATTGTGTGGGTGGTGAAAATAATTTTTTCCATTGTTTTAGTGTGTGTGTGTATTTAATATTTGATTTCCTATCAAAAATATTTTGGTTTTCATTCTATTTATATAGGTATATTTTTGGTTGTGTAAGAGTTGGTTTAGGTGATATAGGGAATGTAATTGATACTAAGAGAATCCAAGTTATCTAGGTGGGTATAATAGGTCCTGTACATATGGAGATTGGACAGTGCCAAGGATTGGTCTCCCCGATAGTTTTACATAAAAACACTAACTAAAAATACATGTGTAGGTATTCAAAGGATTAAAAAGGGTCATTATTCCTGAGAGATGGTTTGATAGCTTAGATTATAAGGATCCAAGGACCCCACTAACCTTATTTCCATAGGTATTTACTAGGGTTCTCATGTTATTCTTAATGATCTGTTTTTTTTTTCATAATGGTTTTTTTATTTCAATGTAATTTTTATATTAATATTTTATTTAGTTTCTATAAAAAACATAAATGTTAATTTCAATTACAATTTCTTTACTTGGAATCAATTATGGATTAATCATAATTGGAACATTGGCACACACCCAAAATACACCCTCATGTGTATGTAGACCAAGTTATGTTATACATGGTTAAATACAAGATTTTATATTGTGGTAATGGTTAATCCAATTTATAGTGGTACATATCTGAATAGGTGTTAGTGGTGGTGGGTTTGGGTTATTATAGAACTTATTACCTACAGGGTTGGTTGAATACTTGGCATAACATCCTATTTTTTAATTTTGTTTTTCCATTCAAATTTTAAAATTTTATGTTTTATTGGATGTACATATGGTTTTGGATATTGATTATGATATGATGTATGATTTTTGTGTGTTGTTAATGGATAATACATATGGGATAAATAATTCAAAAATATGATTATTGATTCCAATTATCTATTTTCAAGATAGTGGGGATTAAGAAATATTTTTGGGAAATGCCATAGGATGGGTCATGTGTATGGTTGGATTGAAATCCATTGTATTTCATGAGAAAATGGCATTACAACATGTATTACATGTTCATTGGGAAATGTTTTTTGGGATATTCCAGATAGAAAATAGTTATTAATATCTGGTCTAGAGGTATTTTATATGAGCGAGGTGTCTTTCCAAGACACCTCAAGAAAGGACTTATGACTCCATGGGATGTTTTGGAATCACATTGAATAGTCCTATAGGTGTGATATATTTACTATATATTATGCATGGACTTTGAGTGATGGTGGGATGGGTTTACTTCTTAATACATTATTATGAATTTTTTTTGATTTATTGTTTTTTTTTCAATATTCTTTTTGTTTTTGTGGAAGCTTTTTAGTAAGGTGTATTGATGGATTCATTGGGTTTTTTAAATTATGTTTCATCATTCCTTAATATATACATCCTAGGAAACTATGGGATGTGTGTAGAGATAGTCCTCCTTCACCAGATGACCATATATTAGAGGAATTCAGTGTTTGGGATATCATAGCACTAGATTGTTGATCAATTTTTGGAGTTTCAAAATCAATAGAACACCAACAGGACCCATAAATGAATAATGCTCATAAGTTTCTCAATAATACCACCTTCATTTGAAGTAAGAATGAGCTCCCATGAGGAGTTTGAATGGATTAATAGGATTAATAGGATTTCTAGGATTTGTGATACTCCAACGGAAGTAAAGTATAAACTTGATTCATTCATTTTAAATAGAAATATTAATAGGTGGTGGTACCTCATGGTCCAAACTAGGATATTCGATAAAATGTGATGGGAAGGCCTGAATAGTTTTCATAATCAGTATTATTTTTCAGAAACATTGGCCCTTTCGATGACACGGGGTTTATTTACCTTTAATAGGGGGATTCGGCTATGTTTGAATATGACAAATGCTTCATATATTTAGTCAATTTTTCACCAAAGGTGTTTTTTAATGAGAATATGATTGATCGTAAATTTAAAATGGGGTTATCGATGGGAATTTTTTCTCAATTATTATTATTCAAGATGAATATGTATTTTGAGATAGTTGATTGAGCCTTGATTGAAAATATTGATTGATAATGTAAATTAGGTCTCCCTAGGGAAGTTTCAGCCATGTAATAGGGTAGTTGTGGCTCCTATGATAGGAAACAGAATCACTATGACAATGAGAAAAAATGGGTGGAAGCTCAGTACACCCAACATGCCCTCCATATCTTATGACCATCGAAGGTGGGAATGTTTTGTTATATCCTTGAAAAATGATAGGGAACATGTGGGAAGTGTTTCCAATTATATCTAAATCATCCCATCAGTTCGGGTTATTGGTGAACTTACAAAAGTTCTGTAGTAGATGTGGGATGGCTCATATTGTATTTTCTTCTTCATCCAATAGTGAATTACCGACTCCATTAGGGGTATTCAGGGATATGGGTTCTATTTCTGTTGGATGTGTTGGTAAGGATGTATCATCTTATAGGGAAATTCAGCTTATGGTTGATCATCTAGTTTAAAATTCACTACATTCTTTGATAGAGACAAAGAACATTCATGCTAGGGGTCATGATCTAGTTGAATTAGATGTAGGCCTAATTATAATAAAATGTATTGTCCCTTTTGAATCATCAAAAGATATTGTTTTATTTAATATGGATGCTTTTATTTCATATATTCATACCCACAATTTGAATATATTAAAATTTACAACTGATCTTATGAATTGTTTTTTCTAGTTTATTACACTTCATGGTAATAAAAATAAAAAATATTTTAGTTGTTCGTCATGTGTGATCACTCTATGAGGTTTTGAGATAGAATTAGATTTTTTGGATCTATGAATGGACCTATTCAATGTGATCCTTAGTATGGAATAAATAGTGTGCTTCAAGTTGAACATATATTTCTATCATCATCATGTGAGTTTTGTGGTACTTTATGAATATACGTTGGTCTTTAAGGGTGAGTGGGATCCTCAGTCAGGTCGAGTTGGACCTCAACTTCTGTTGTTGGAAAATATAGATTTCCAAATCATTTTAGTAATGTTGGAGGATATATTAAGGGTTATAGGGATGAATTACACCATGTGGTGGATGGATTCCTAGAGGTGTTTCCTGATAACTTAACAGGGTTTCTTATAGATAATGATGTGGATATTAATATCAATTCAGCCCCATGAACATATAAATTATATATTACATCATATAAAATGGCCTACACCATGTTCAGGTAATTATTGTTATGGTTGAATGATTTTGAATCAAAAGGATTCAGTCCCCCAAACATCGGGACATGGTCAACCATTGTTTTTTTCTAAAACATGTTATGTATATATATAGTTCTTCATTGATGATAAAATGATGAATAAGGTTATATTTATGGGTACAAACCCCTTTCCCCACATTTATGAATTCATTGATCATTTCAAAGAAGAAAAGTGTTACTTCATGATTGACATGTGATCCAGGTAACATCAGGTCAACATCATAGAGGATGATGTCCCCATGATTTCCATCTATTATAGGTACAGTCAATTCAATTACTTGGTCATTAAGTATGGGTTTATGGATTTTATAGATGTTTTCAAGGATATTATGAACATGGTGTTCAATAAATACTTTTACTCCTTTTACATATTTTTTTGGATGATATCCTAGTCTAAATTAGGACCAAGGAAGATAATAAGAATCATTTTAGGATCTGGTTGGGTACTCTATGAGATCACCATCTTTATGATATGGTAACCAAATGTACCTTATATTGTAGGGAGAATCTTTTTTAATTTACATGTGATATAATATCATGGTGCATCATTGTACACTGGGCATATTAGAGTAGTGATGTCATGGGAAAAATAGTAGAATTCCTTTCTGATCATGATCATTTTATACCCAGTAGTGTACTATAGGCAGTTTTTCATAGATTTATCTTAGATTTCAACTCCAAACTCTATGCTTATTGATAAATGGTAAATTTTCAAATATATTCTAGAGTGTTACTATTAATTTGATGATATTATTAGGGGGTTGATGAAAACCCCTATTTTGATATTGACAAAAATGAGCTAGGATTTTTGGTCTTTTATGACACCACATGTATGGGACATTAATGTGTGTTGATTCATGATGATCATTTGGTGGAGTATTTCTCTTTCCATATCTGTAAATTTTAATGGAATTACCCATCCTAAAACCTAGAATTGCTAGCTATGATTCATTATTTGAATACATGGAAACAATATCTATTCAAGGAGAATTTTATACTCTTCTATGAACCTAACAGATTAGCCTATATTTTCTCTTAGAAGAGTCTCAATCCGAGGCACTATTATTGGTATGAGTACCTTAAACTGTAAGATTTTGATATCATATATACCCTATTAAAAGGTAATTTGGATACAAAATCATTATGAATGATTTTTCCAATGAATGTATTGAATGTTTCTAATGATGAGTGGACTTTAATAGGTATATTATGGTATATGGACATGGAAATGAAGGGGTATAGTGGAGGAACGTTTGTGTCCATTTTTCATTTAAAACCCTCACTTTGGGAGATGATTCAGGAGGAACAAAAAAGTGATGTGTTATGTCAATGCTCTAGGAATCTCATTATTGTCCACGAGGTGTCTATATAAATTTCATTTTCTCATGGAGGATTATTATGTTTCGTGGGTCACTTTGTGGGGTTATTTTCTTTGTGGTTGGTGGTGATATATAACATCTACTAGTACTTCAAGGTCATCCATCATTACACCACTGAGATGTTTAATGATGTGAAATACAAGTTATGGTGTCCATGTATGAGGAGGGATATATTTAATGACATATAAAGTTCTTATAATTTTTAGTACATTAAAGCCAAGAAACAAGGACCCTATAGTTTTCATCAGACACTAGTAAATCCTACTTGAATATGGGATGAGTTCACCACATATATCATCATTTTCATACCTCATACAATCCTAGGAGTGATTTGATTACATTGGTTATCAATGGAATAAAAAATAAACCCATTTCAATATGATCAGAGATTAAACTATGGAAGTTGAGTTGTTACGATTGTATGTTCAATGGATAGTGAGGTTGAATAGTGTGTAATTTGTTCTTGTTTCTGAATAGTCCCCCAGTTTTACCTCATCATTTTGGGAAGTAATGAATAAAGGAAATGGGGACATAGGTTATACATTTCATTACATACCATCCACTAACAGATTATTAGAGAGTGTGGCAGAATCAGATCATTGAATACATGCTTTGGACATGTGTGTAAGATTTCACAGTTCATGGGATAACCATTTGGTGTTTGGATAATTTAAATCTAACAATCCACAATAATAATTGTTCAATTTGATGGGCTTTATGGTCAACTATGTTCGTCACCTTTTGGATGCACATAAGTGTGTGAAACATCCCAACCAAGAATCATCATGGTGCAATATATTTTAAATAAATCATAGTTGATCATGAAATTTTTTTTGATATAAAAGAGCCTCCATAAATAATTTTATGATTATTGGAACTGACCCTTGTAACTATTTTTGGGAGATTATGTGCATCTAATTGGTGGCCCCACTCCTTGGACACTATCTTATTGGTATGAATGGGAAGTTATCCCCATAGTATTTCATACATTTTGATGTTATAGCGATAGTTATTTTGGTAGAATACCAGTAATCAATTCCATAATATTTTTCATCAATCTGTGATGTGTTCCACGTATCTCATCTAAAAAGGTATAATCTGAATGCATCTAATGTGGTGAATTAGGATGAATTGGTGCTGGAATCTAATTTTACAGAGATTAATTAATTTGTACAGATTTTGGACTCCACAAAGAATGTTATTCAAAGAATGTATGTACTGTTTATTTTGATCTGTTGGCATCATAAGAATTATTAACATGAGACATGGGAGAGATGGTCTTCTATGTATTCATATATTACACATATTCTATCTATTTAGGCTTGAGTTATAATTAAAATGGGTATAATTTTCCCATGATTGGAATAATTTCAACATCTGTGATTTTATTTTGATGTATTTTAATGTTTTTGTTTTTTTATCTTTATTTAATTTATTTCTTAGATGTATTGGGTGAAAATGGATGTTTTGTCTCATCTATTAGGAGGCACATCGATGGAATACAATTAATGGAATATTTTCTCCACCATAGAAGAATCCATGTTCCATATAAGGTGGTACTCTTTAGATAATAATGACTAGTAAACTAGAGTGATTTCCTCAAGGGATAACTGTTCTCATAAGATAGTTGGTCATTCTTAAGGCGCACAACTTAGTGCACATGCATGAACCCTCTCTAGGTAAACCATTAAAGAAACCTTTATCGAGGATATAGGTTCCACATTTATTTCAAATAGTCTATAATTCTTTGTTCCATAGCAGTGTGTCCTTTTGGGAAATTAAAAATGATCGAATTATGTTCTCTCTTCTCCGAATTTTATATGACAAAACCCTTGTTCGTACCCCATTCGACTTATCTACCCTATGTTTATAACCACCACTATCATTACATTACAATAAAACTTTATTTATTACATAAAATTACACTTAATATAACTTGGAATATAAATAATTCTTGTGCCATTTGGAATTAGATGCAATACATAAGAAATTTATTGTAATAAAAAACATAATCATTATTGAAAACTTTCGTAATATGCTTGCACATAAAACTACATGGAATAACCAATAAAAATACATAATAAATGGATGATATATATATCCTATAGAGGTAATAATAATAGAATAAGGTAATACATGTCATAAAAATGAATATAAAGGGGAATAAATGAAACATGACTAATAAGGCCATATATATCCTGATAATCATAACATGAGAAATGTGGAAAAAAATAAAACAATGAATCATAAACATAGGTCATGGAAAACTAACAAGAACACATGGTTTAAAATAAACCATAAAAAGAATTAGGTTTACTCACTTTCAAAACATGACATCTCATGATACTAAACATTTCCCAATGCGTTGGAGCATAGTATAATTTGGGGTGCACTAGTGAAATTCATTTTATTTCCATTATTATGTGTGGTAGACCAATCATAAAAAATTGAATCATTTATCATAAAATTTTATTCTATGAACATATAATGTTTAATAAATAAAATAATTTTCCATGTAATCCATAATTAGTGTATAAATATGATGAACCTTGATTGAAAATAAGTATGGAATTCACTAAACTATTGATTTGGCATTGAAAAAATTCAATGAAATTTCAGCTAAATAATAGTGTCACATATAAAGTCATAGAATTGTTTGGTGAAAGATAAAGGGTTAATTAATAAATTTATATAAAATGGGATGTAATATGGATATGGAAATACATATCACAATGAGTGGAATTAAATGTATAAGACAAAATATAATAAAGAAACATGAATTGATAATTGAATGTGATGAACCCCAACTTAATTTCAGCATAGTAAATGGTGTACATAAATGTTCGTGGGAGAAATGATTGAGAGTGAATTTGTTCTACCACCACAAATATATTAATTAGAATGTAATGGAGTTATAGGAATCATACAAAAAAACTTCAAATTAAATCTACAAATCATAACATAAAAGAGATGATTGAATTGAAATTAGTATTGATATGTCCCTTACTCGAGTGTGTGACACCAAATCCTTGGGGGGGCTTCAAGACACCATGGGGGTTCCTTAGGAGGAATTTAGAGAGGGGAATGGAGTAATAAGTATATGATAAATGTATTTTTATTGAAGAGGTATGGGATATTTTGTGGTATTATATAGAAAATGAATTAGGATTTATTTATTATTTCTAAAACATACGTTTTTGACTCTATTTAATAAAATAACCTAACACACAAACCATTCCATGTTTTTTCCCATGGATTATACAAAATGTTAGTGGATTTAATTAAATTATATGTCCATATAATGATCTGAACATGAAAATTCCACTCATTATTTGGAGGGGATTCACAATATTAAATAAATTATTTAAAAAACATAAAATATATTAACTGTTTTAGAAGATTCATAATGGATTTATAAAATTATGAAAATAAAAAATAAAATCATATTATTTTACATAGAAATAATTTATTTGGCCATTCAAAAATTTTATAGTATTTATTACATTACAAATTGGTTATTATGATGCCATATTACAAAAAGTATATTTATATGGTATTTAATTTTTACCCGAAAAATAGATTATCTCCAAAAATTATAAAAAAAAATTCGGTTGGTTATTTTTGATGATATGATTCCAAAAATACTATTAATTTTATCAAAAAAAAATTCTAAATATGTGAAACTTCTCTTTAAAATTATATCTTCATTTGGTAAGAAATTTTAGTTTTTATGAAAATAAAAATTTTCAAAACATTATAAAAATTTACATTTAAATTCCTAAAATTGATATGATAATTTATATTTAATAAAAATTATTTCATTATTATATATCTTAACAATTTAATTTATTTCCAAAATCCTATAATTTTTAAAAATATATTCCTTATTTCAACTTTAATACTTCAAAAAAATACTGTTTTTGGATTTATTATATCAAAATAAAAATAATTTATAATGTAACTATACTAGGATGAAAATATATCCCTTAAAAATTTATTTACTAATAATATCACTATGGTCATTATACAAATACCATTAATACACCTGAAAAATCTCTCAGAGTATGTTGTGCGATGGAGAGACGTTCATCGAGTGGTTCATCATTCATGATTGGGGTTATGATCTTAATGAGCACAAACTTCACCCGTATAGGATTTCATTCATTCTTAAGTTGTTGGATCTCATATTAATATTGGTCATTGGTAAATCCCAATGTTTCAATCCCCCTAAGAATCTCTAAAAATGGGATCTATAGGATATGATCATACTATTTGAGTCTATCACTATCTTTACTTGTGTTAATTGGATTTGTAAAAACCCTATATATATTATAATCATGTGATCATTGATATATTTCTATATTATCAGTGGTTACTATGATAAATAGTGATTTAAATTTGACATGACGTAACAATAAAATTTAATTCATTTGTTTTCTCTAACTATATTTCATTATAAGACATTTTATTAAATTAAAGAGGGAATTTTATTTCTAATTGTTTGGTTTTTACAATATTCCCACCCTAAGAAGTTTGACCCAAATAAATTTCTTTTCCCACTTGTAAATTGATGATTGAAACTCAATATTATAAAATCCCCTTGTTCCCACACTAATTCTCCATACATGTGGTTTCTCTACTTCACTTTGACTATATGCATTGTCTTCTTCCATTAGCCATTGTCTCTATGATCTAAGATATGATTCAGGTTCTATTCCACATAAATATTATTCTCCAATGGTACATCCATTTGATCACGTAAATGTGTGGGTTTAAATTTGAAATTTTTTAATAAAGATTTGTAGAATACATAATCTAATTTAGGTATGTTATGTGGGAGTGAATGTCAGTAGGCCACCACTCTAATGAATTATGAAATCTCAATGGGGCTGATGTATATTGGTCAATGATTTAACTTCTTCTCAAATATCATTATTTTCCTCAATATCTATATATATTGTAATACCATGTCATCCACAAAAAATACTAGGTCTCATCAACAATTTTAATCATGCATTTTATATCCACACTAAGCATCCTTGATGTGATGATAAAGGGTATTATCCTTTTCCTCTATTTTCATTACCATTTTAGGAACTTGATGTTTGTTTCCCTAATTTCGTACCAGTTTGTAGGTCCTCTAAACCTTTTCCCATAAATAGGTTCATATGGACCCATTTTGATGATTTAGTTAAAATTTGTTTTGTAAGAGAACTTTTCCAGAGGAAGATGTTGATCCCATACTTATTTTACGTAAATTGAGAATCCTCTCATCATTGACTCATGTTCTAGATGGAATGGTCTGGTTGGCCATCAGTTTGATGGGGATAAGTGTTTATAAAGTTAAACATAGTATTTATATTATATTGTAGACTCTTCCAAAACATTGAGATGAATCATGTATCTTGATTTTATACAACTAGTAGTGGTCCATCATTTATCCTTAACACTTCTCTATTATATATCTGTACAAGTTGATCTAGTTAAAAATCCAATCAAATTGCAATGAAGAGTTTATTCTTGGTAAGATGATCCGTTATTACCTATATAACATAATTCACTCTTGATCACATTGTAATACTACTTATAAATTTCCAAGGAGATTTTTCTCATTCCAATGTAGGTATATATATTGGTTTCATCATCACCTTGTATTTTTTTACTTTTTACTTTTATTTGCGGACATACAAGACATGTCGAGGAATATTCCATTATCTCTTTATTTATATTATCCCACCGATATTGTTCTCCGATATCATGATACATCTTTTTATTCATTGGTGGATGAACAATGTTAAGCTAATTTCATCATCAAACAACACCTTCTTTAACTCATCATATGATTGTACCCCATCACCTAGAACCAAATTTCACAAATCCTTTATTAAAATTAAAATAATAGAGTTTACCTTTACATCTAGTTTCCACATCTTTCTCAATTACAACATCATTTCTCTAATAATCCTTTATCGTCTAAAAAATATACCGTTGAAAAATAATTTTTGAAAGGGTTTATGATGTTCATTGCATTATGATTCCCATGTCCATCTATTTCGTATATAATAGGATCAGATCCCTCTAAATTTAGATGAAGGATTTAATTTTTGTATCCATTCTTCTTAGATCATCCACCATTTTATTCTCTTTTATGGATTGGCAATGGATTGAGAAGTCACAGTCCTTGATTAGCTCTAACCATCTTTATTGGTACATATATAATAATTTTGTGTTAATATATATTTGATAAATTTTTTATCATTATATATTTCACACACATCTATAGTGATATAATGATGCCATATTTTCATAACTAAGATCACTGTAGCCAGTTATAAATACTAGCAAAAATATGTTGAGGTAATATCTAAATACTATATTCATCAATTTGTCGGACGTTGATGTGGAATTAGTGAGTCTGAATAGAATTACTATGATGACATAGTTCTTATACCATGTATAGAAATAATTCATGGGGATATCATTCTTTTTGAACCTAACATGGTAATATACAAACCACAGATCCACCTTCGTGATGTATTATTCTCGACATAGCTGATCAAAAAAGTGATCAATGCATGGAAGAGGATAATTTTTCTCTATCATCCTCATGTTGAGGTCATGATTTCCATAATAATGGAACATTCACCCATCGTTCTTCTTGATGAAGTGGAAGGTTTAACCCCATGGTGAGGCACATGGGATTATGTACCCTTTATCCAGACTCTCATACAATTGTTACATCATCTCCCCAAGATCCACAATATCCCTTCTGTATGAAGTAATTGAAAATGGTAATTCTATAGGCATATGTCTGATTGAAAATTTTGCGTCTCATCTAGGAGGAAGACCCATTAATTACTTAGGAAACAAATAAGAATATTCCCTCAAAATGTACATTTCATAATGAATGATTAATTCTATATGATCCATAATTTTATCTAGATACACATTCTCATAGGGAATTAATATCTTTTATTGAGAAGATGGATCTAAATAAGATTAATCCTCATACATTCAGTGGTATAGAATTAGGGGGTAATACTCAATATACGGAGTGATTTCAATGTCTTTGGAATTTATGTTGGATTTAGATGAGGAATTATAATGCATTCCTAAAATTGAATAATATTCCACCAAGTCGAAGATTATAAGGTTATATGGGATGATTTTTTTATTAATGTTGATAGAGGAGGAGTTATATAATTTGGATGAAATAATTTCCCAATTTATTTTTCTCACTAACAACTCTACTCCAATGATTTGTGGTGGTTCATGATTATTCATAAAAAACATTAATGATATGAAGTAATTAATAAAACGAAAATCAAAAAATATATTATCTATTTAGGAAAACATATCCCCAATTCGTTTTCTTGATCCACCATAGAGGTTGTGATGGAAAAAGATCTTCCTTCCTACCTTGGTGATTATCGGTTGTCAAAAAAACCATTTTCTCTATCAATTAGTTATAACAGTGACATAGATCCTTGAAGTTGAAATAATGAACTATGTGATGAGGGTTAACTAGAGAATTAAATTCCTCCATCAAATTAGTGGGATTCACTTTTCAGAAATCGTTTGTTAAGTTCCCTTCCTTCTTAAACCTAAAGCATTTCCATGTACCGCTTAGGAAATTTTTTAGGTGATTATTTCTAATAATATTGACCTCTGGGGTGTTAAAATTTCTTAACAATATTATTTTTCTCCCACTGAATAGATGAATTAATATCTTCTTTTCACTTCTTATCTCTATGATAACCCTATGATTTTCTAATCTTGATTTTGATTTTGGGGGAAGAATAGGAAATTTACCCACTGCTATCAAAGTCAAATATCTCCATGAAATTTCATACACAAGGTTTTACACCACTAAAGAAGTGTTAAACATTCATTTGGGGGTAACAGCAATATTTTATGTGTATCTTTCAAGTCTTGTGAAGTTTTATCATACACCCAAATAGATTCTCCACATTTTTTCAAGAGGGAATGGAAGTACAATTCCATTTTATGTGTGAGAGTGTGAGGTTATTATTTATCGATATTTTTTTTTCAAAACACATTCCAACCAATTTCATTGATCTCTCCCTGAGGATTCTTATTCTTGATCAAAATACACCATTGAACCGCATATCCCATTATAAGATATAAAAACAAGTACAACATTCTATTTTTTGAAAATTTGAAGGAAATAGAATTAATTTTCAATGGACTTGATCCGTTATTCTATAATTAAGGGATATTATTATCCATTAAAATTCATTGTCTTTATAATATAAATCACTCAACTATAGGATGTTCATTTTTATGGGGATTTTGGCACTCCTATGTATCCAAGATTCTATTAAAAAATTGAGTTAGTTAATGGAGAATCATCACAATGTTTGCTATTCCCACTCCCACAAGGTTGGGAATCTCATTGGGGGTAGTCATCACATTAGATGTAGCATTGATTTTTCCCAATTCAACATATTTTTGGAAATTGGATAGAGTAAAGTTAAAATTATCGTTGAGTATTTTTAAACTATTGATCTCATAAAATGAAATCCAATGAAATTAAAGAGGAAACATATAAATTACATGTATCTCCTTAACTTATGAATTTATATGATTCTATCTATGTCCTCCATGATATATTTACTAATTTGTCATCTTATGGGTATTTTTTCCCCCTAATAATGGATTGAAATGATATTATCAATTTACTAAATAATATCCCTCAGGAGTTTCATAGGGGTGTGTAGTAAGTCAGTTTTCATGTACCACTATACACTGAGTCAGCCTGATGCGCCTTTTCAATATTGTTACCAATTGGCGTATATGTTATTGAACCATGCCCATATGTAGTATCCAGACATGGATTTAATTTCATGATAAAAAACATAATATATAATTACCTAAAGGTATTGATTTTTTCATATACGTAATCTTATTCACAAGGCTTTCTCTTTAGTATTACAATCACAATCCAAAAAATAACTATACATTTTCATTGATATGAACTATATCAATCCTACTCTCTATTTCACATTAATAAATGATTTATTATATAAAATTACAGTTAATGAAACCTTGAATATTTATAATTCATGTTTTAATAGGAATTAGTTAAATTTTTTTAATGAATTTAAAATAACAAAAAACGTTAACTTTATTGATAAATTCCATACAATTCCCACACAAAATATAATTTGTCTATCTAGAGTACATTTAAAATAAAGGTGTGAGACAAAAATAGTAGTATTGAAATAAACAAGGTACATGTTAATAATGTATAGTAAATAGGCATATAAGTAGGTAATAAAAGAACATGAATAATAAGACACGATATAAATTGATAATTATAACATGGGAAATGTGGCAACAAATTTTATCATTGCATCAGAAACATATGTCATGGATGCCAATAAATAAATTTTAGTCACATAATGTAATAAGGTTGACTACATATCCTAAGATGGTATCTCATGAGATAAAAAATTAACCAATGAACTAGTGCTCTATATAATTTGGGGTGAACCCGTCACATCCCATTCATTATCATGCATTTGTGTTCCACATAGATAATAAAACATAGAATAATTCATCATCACATTTTATTACACAAACATGGAGTGAAGAATATAAAAATTTATGCCCTATGTAAAATAGTTATATGTTTAATTTGAACACCCTTTATAGAAAATGTGTATGGTATTTACTACATAATTGTCCTGGCATGGAAAAGTTAGGATAATATTTTGACAACATAACATCACATAAAAATTCCTAAAATAGAATGATGGGAGAAAAAGTAGTCTATAATAATTTTGAAATAAAATGGTTATTAAAAGGTTCATGAAAATTTATATCCCAACATAAGGAATTGGAAATATAAGGCATAAGATATTAAAAAATATGAATAAATAACATATGGTGAGGATCCAATACATAATTTTGAGATTGTAACAAGTGTAAATAAAGTGTCATGCGATGGATTAATGAGAGTGAAATTTCTATATCATTACATGGATATAAAATTTTTAGTAAGGGGGTAATATTAAAACATAAAAAATAACCTCAAATTGAAACTAATAATCGCAAAATAAAATTGTTTCTTTAATAAAAATTAGAATAGAGAAATTTATTTTATGACTGTGTGATGAAAATTTCTTAAGTTGGTATTCTTTCATGCGAGGTGGTTTCCGGGTAGGACATTAGATTATAGGGGGACCGGTAAATATTTTCTCCAAGAGCTTTTAGTGATGTGGAATTGGAGCTTGCATGGGATTATATTAGAAATTGGTGGGGATTTCATTATTATTTATCAAATATAGCTTATAGAGCCTATATAATAAAATAATCAAAATCACAGACCTCACCATGTTGATTGACAATGGATTCTTCAATATGGGAGTATTATTAATTATAATATAATGATAAACTCCAAATATAATAAAATAATTCACTTTCTTATGCGTATTTGAGTCATACTCTTAATGAAATGAAATGAATCCCATAAAATCTATTAATGGTTTTGGAGGATTCATAATTGCTTTATAAAATTAATCAAATAAACATATAATCTCATTATTTTAAATTTATTAAATATATTTGTTGTTGAAGACCTTTTATATTATTTATTACATTACTTATGGGTCATTATTATGAAATAATTCACTACATATACTTTTAGTGTATTTAATCTTTTACTCTAAAATTCCACTATCTTAGAAAATTATTAAAAAATCACCATTGGATATGTTTGAAATTCTAATTCTACAAAAAAAATTAATTTTTCCGAATTTATTTATAGATGTTTAAATTTTATCTTTTAAAATAGAATCAACAATTTTTAAAAAATGATGGGTTTTTTGACAATAAAATTCTTCGAACCATTATAACAAAGGGAATTTGAAATCAAAAAAAATTATATGATCATTCATATTTAATAAAAATTAATTAATAATTATATTTAATTAAATAATTATTTATTACAATAATCAATTAATTCATCATAATAAATTCTTAATTTTATAGCGTTCATTACAAAAATACTATTTATGTATTATAGTTTTAAAATAAGAAGAAATTATAAAGTAATAATTATTTAATGAAAATGTATCCATAAAAACATCATGTTCATGATAATATAATTAGTTCATTGACTCAAATCCCTTGAATAATACTTAAACACCCTAAGAGTATGGTGTGCAATAATGATACAATCACTGGGTGGTTCGACATACATGGTTTGGGAAGTGCTATCGATGAGCTTAAACTTCTCCCATATTTGGTTTTAATCATCATTAAGTATCTGAATCTCGTAATTGGCATGGCCATGAGAAAATACCAGTGATTCTATCTCCTATAAATGAATTAATAAATGGGATTCCTGTGGTATGATCCAACAGTTTGAGTCCATCAATTCCTTTATTAGTGTCAATCAAGTTTTTTAAAACTTTGTTTTAATATTAATCATGTGATCACCGCTCAACAGCTATACTGTCAATGGTAATGATACTTAAGATTCATTTAAACATGATTGGATGTAATAAAATAATAATTTTCATGAATTTTCTATAACCAAGTTACATAATAAGACATTTAATTAGATTGAATGGTGGATTTTACTTATAATTGTTTGGGTATTTCATTGGATTCTTCCAATCTCATCTTCCGAACCCATTGGATCTATTTATTTGGTGATTTGGTCATGGATATTCCATAATTCATCAATAATATTCCTAAATTTCTTCTATTTTCCTTCATATTAGTATCTTCCTCCTTTAATCATGGAACCATTCTTCTCTATAAGAGTGGGTGGCCTAAATTGGGTTCAACCTTAAATAATTAGGTGACATTTTTATTGATGTTGTGTGTTCTTACATTTATATGATCAATCATTAGTACAAATGTGGCTTCCAATTAGTCTCTGGATGTTTACACAACATAGGTTGGTGGTTCTATTATATGACATTATTGGATTATTTTATAATTTTTTTCTGATTGATTATGGGTTCTATAAAATGAGTGGGTGTGTGAATCATGTTTTCCAAATGTTTTTTTCCTAGAAAGGATTTTTCCTATGATGGACAATTAAATAAGTTTAGTTTTCATGTGTTTTTATATTTATGGATGTGTATATGTTTATAATGTGGTTTTTGTGACATAGGGTATCAAAGTGAACATAAGGGGTTCCAATTAATCTTGTTGGGAGACATGATTCTTTATGTTAGGTGAGTCAGCAAGGCCCATGCCCGATATCCAATACAATAATGATTTAACAAAACTTATTAAACATTCATGTGATACTGGTTGGATGCCTATGTCTAGTTGTTGCACCAGAGATATGATTTTACAGCTGTGATTAAGAGGTTTCTAGAACCCAAATTAGCATAGTTCTTTAGGGAGTTCCCATGGTGATCATGTTAGGATTAATGTTCAGAATTTTTCTGCATTGGATTTCCACTTATTTAAAAGAATACATTATTTTATAATTAAATGTTCGTTTTTTTAAAAACTATAATTTTAATGTTTTTAAAATTTCATTTCATAGAATAAAATTTTCTTAAAAGGGACATTATCTCACACCCTACATACACCCTTATACGTATGTTGTCCTTTTTATGTTTGAAAAATTTAAAGGAAATAGGTTTCCCAATGGTGATGGTGGATATGGTTTCAAATGGTTCCTATCATTTAAGGTGTTGGTTGTGGTGGTATAGAGGTGTTGACCCAATATTATATGCACAATTGGTTGTATAGATATACCCCTTTAAAATTGGGTATCCTTGTTTTTGTTAAAATATATAAAATTGAAAACTCATGATAGTTATGCTATTTGTTATGGGTTTAAATTTTGATATGATGTATTATTCTAGTGGTTTGTACATCATTGATAATTATGGCATAAACTATTCACAAATGTGATGCTTTATGCCTAGAAGCTAGTTTCCATCCCATGGGGACCCGGAATTCCCATCAGGATGTGCCACATTCTATGTATAGTGACAGGTTGTATGGAAGCTCATCTTTGTTCATGAAACAACTCCTCAAAAATTATGAACAAGAGCCTAAATAATATCCACTAATTTTTGGATCATTATATTTTATAATAAATTAGTTTAATAATGATAATCACTAATCAGTATTAAAAATTTACATATCACCTACCACATTCCCATAACAAACAATGATTTATACCAGGTGAATTTGTCAGATACAATTCATGAAATATTTTTATCTGGTTGAAGAATTCAGGGATCCTAGTGCATCATTATCTCATCCAACTATTTGGACCCATAAGTGGAAACAAATGAAAAATGTTGGTTAGTAGATCCTCTACAACTGACTTGGTATATCCACTCCTTAGTATCCTAGGAAAATAAGTCACAACATCCATAGTTTCCTCTACCCACATCCACACAGGAACAATATGTTTCTAGAGAAGAAATCATGGTCTCTGAAACTATTCCACAGTACTCTGAACATTTCCACAATCTGACAGAAATCCAGAAATGAATACTTTTGGTGTTAGGAGTGTATAATTAATTTCAGAAATATTGATAAAAAAATTGGATCTGAGGTGTACTACCAACTATGATGAATGAATATTTTTCATTTGATTTGTTATCTTAGATAAATAAACCATTACTCATATAAGAACCATAATCAGACCATAAATTAAACCTATTACTTCATTGTGGGAAATTAAATATTTTTATAATAACATTTAGTATACATTAAAAATAAACATGTGATGATTTTAAATGATTACTAAATTTATAATTTTGGATAAATAAACTACTTTCTTATAAAATTATGACATAATCTCCCTCATTGTTTCTCATTACTATAACCCTCCATCATCAAATCATATTTGAAATATATCATTATAGAATCTAGAAATGAATAATAAAAAATGGTGATCTAATATTTTCATTAAGTTTAAATAATTGTGATATCAATGATATATAAAAATTACAAGAGTATAAGGGTATGAGAATGTGATAATTAAATTATTGAACCATTCACTTCATATGAATGATCATAAAATTGATTCATGAAAAAACTGATTTTTTTTTTCTTAAATATATGAAGCATAATGAATCAACGAAAATAATCCATGAGAGCATAACAATTTCATATGACATATGTTTATGGTATACATGTATTAATATAAATTTATTTCCATTATAGTCACAAATCAATACCAAAATGATCATAGTGTATTTAGATTACAACCCATGCAATCTTATTATTCATGTTTCACAGCCAATACAATAATAGTAGACATATTCCCACACTACATTTGGATCACTCACTATTATAAACATGATTATCTCAAAATATATCATTCAGTATCAATAAATTTGATGGAAATATAATTCCAACCCCACCAAAAACATTATCATAATCCATTCATATCTGTTCTAACATACAATAAAACATTAATCAAATCATAATCCATGAGGAAAAAATAGATTAATAAATAAAAAATGAAATCATATCCCATTTAATAGAAAATATTTTTAGAATAATGTTGTTAATTCATAATATTAGAATCCATATAAATAGAATGGGATTAAATGATATACTAACATAATATTCATGAAGGAATTATATATTGAATAGATATAATATCATTGAATAATATAACCATTAATTCTTGTGTAACATAAATGAATATAAAATTAGATGAAATATTAATTTGAGTGATCATAAAGAATGGTTCTTAAGGAAAATACAATTTTAGTTACAAATCATAACATAAAAGAGATGCTTTAATTGAAAATAGTATTGATAAGGCCCTTACTCGAGTGTGTGACACCAAATCCTTGGGAGGGGCTTCAAGAAACCTTGTGGGTTCTTTAGGAGGACTCTAGAGAGGGGAGGGAATATTAAGTATATGATAAAGGTATTTTTATTGAAGAGGTATGGGATATTTTGTGGTATTATTTAGAAAATGAATTTGGAATTATTTATTATTTCCTAAAAAGAGGTTTTGGACTCTTTTTAAAAAAATAACCTAACACACAAACCATTCCATGTTTTTCCCACGTATTATAAAAAATATTAGTTGATTTAATTAAATTATAAGTCCATTTAATGAACTTAATAAGATAATTCCACTACTTATTTGGAGGTGAGTTGAAATATTAAATAATTTATTTTAAAACCCTAAAATATATTAATAGTTTTAGAAGATTCATAATGGATTTATAAAATTTAGAAAATAAAAATAAAATCATATTATTTTACATATAAATAATTTTTTTGGTAATTGACACATTTTATAGTATTTATTACATTACTAATTGGTTATTATGATGTCATAATACACAAAATATATTTATAATGTATTCAATTTTTTCCTGAAAATTAGATTGTCCCGAAAAATAATGAAAAACATTTGGTTAGTTATTTTTGATGACATGCTTCCAATAATACTATTAATTTTATAAAAATACTTTTCTAAATATGTGAAACTTCAATTTAAAATGATATCTCCAATTTTTTATGAAATTTTAGGTTTTATGAAAATAATAATTTTCAAAACCTTATAAAAATTTACATTTCAATTATTAAAAATGATATGATAATTTATATTTAATAAAAATTATTTCATTATTTTATATTTAAAAAAATTAATGTATTTCCAAAATCCATTAATTTTTAAAAATATATTCTTTTTTCAACTTGAATACTTTAAAAAATATTATTTTTTGTTTTATTAATTCAAAAAAATTAATAATTTATAATATAACATTACTTTGATGAAAACATATCCATTAAAAAGTTATGTACATAATAATATCACTAGTGTCATGATACAAATACCATTAATACACATGAAGAATCCCTTAGAGTATGTTGTGCAATGGAGAGACGTTCGTCGAGTGATTCATCATTCATGATTGGGATTGTGATCTCAATGAGAACAAACATTGCTCATAAATGGTTTCATTCATACTTATGTTGTTGGATATCATCATTAGATTGGTCAAGGGTAAATCCCAATGATTCTATCTCCCTATTAAGATCTGAAAAATGGGATTTATAGGATATGATCATACTATTTGAGTCCATCACTATCTTTATTTGTGTTAATTGGATTTGTAAAAACCTTGTATATATTAAAATCATGTGATCATTGATTAATTTCAATATTATCAATGGTAACTATGAGAAATCGTTATTTAAATATGATATGATGTAATTATGAAATTAATTTCATGTGTTATCTATAACTGTATTTCATTATAATACATTTTATTAAATTAAAAAGGGAATTTAATTTATAATTGATTGGTTTTTACAATACTCCCACCCTAAGAAGTTTCACCCCAAAAATATAATTTCCAACTCGTAAATTGATGATTGTAACTCAATTTCATAAAATCCCCTAGTTCCCATATTAATTATCCATACATGTGGTTTCTCCACTTCACTTTGACTATGTGCATTGTCTTCTTCCATTGGCCATTGTATCTATTAAATAAGATGTTATTCAGGTTCTATTCCACAGAAATATTATTCTCCAATGGTACAAGCATTTGATTGAGTACATGTGTGGGTTTTAATTTGAAATTTATTTATAGAGATATATAGAATACATAATCAAATTGAGGTATGTTATGTGGGGGTGAATGTCAGTAGTCCCCCACTCTAATGCGTTCTAAAATCACAATGGGGCTGATGTATATTTGTAAAGGATTTAACTTCTTCTCAAATCTCCTTATTTTAATCCATAGATTTATAGAGTGTAATACCATGACATCCCCAAAAAATACTAGGTCTCATCAACAACTTTAATCATGCCTTTTATATATATACTGAGCATCCTAGATGTGATGATGAAGGGAATTATCATTTTCCACCATTTCCAAAACAATTTTAGGACCTTGAAGTCTTCTTTCCATAATTTCATACCACTATGTAGGTTTTCTAAACCTTTTACCATAAATGATTTCTTAGGGACCCATTTGGATGATTTAGTGATTAATTTTGTTGAAAGAACACTTTTCAAGTGGAAGATGTTGATCCAATCCTTATTTTACATAATTTTAGAATCCTCTCAACATAGCCTCATGTGCCTAGATAGAGTGGTCATGTTGGCCATCAGTTTGAGGGTGATAGGTGTTTCTAAATTTAAACATAATATTTAGACTTTATTGGATACTCTTCCAAAACATAGAGATGAATCTTATATCTTGATTGGATACAACTAATAGTGGTCCATAATTTATCCATACCACTTATATGATGTATATCTGTGTAGGTTGATGTAGTTAAAAAACATATCAAATTACAATGAATAGTTTAGTCTTGGTAAGATGATCTATTATAACTTATATAACACTATTCACTCTTGATCACTTTTTAATACTATAGAAAATTTTCGTGGTGATTTTTCTCATTCCAATGTAGGTATATATATTTGTTTCATCATCGCCATGTATTTTTTTCCTTTCTACTTTCATTTGTGGACATACAAGACATGTTTAGGAATATTCCATGATCTATTTCTTTATATTATCACACCGATGTTGTTCTCAGTGATCATGATACATCTTTTTCTTCCTAGGTGGATGAACAAGGTTATGCTACGTCCCTCATCAAACAACTCCTTATTTAACTCAACATTTGATTATACCCCATCGCCTTGAACCAAATCTCAGAAATACTTTATTAACATTGAAATTAGAGAGTTTACCTTTCCTTCTAGTTTTCACATCCTCATCAATTAAAACATAATTTCTACGATAATCCTTTATCATTTATAAAATGGACTATTGAACAATAATTTTTGAAAGGGTTTATGATGTTCACTCCATTACGATTCCCATGTCCATCTGTTTCGTATATAATAGTATCAGATCCATCTCAATTTAGATGAATAATTTAATTTTTGTATCCATTCTTCGTATATCATCCACAATTTTATTCTTTTTTATGGATTGGAAGTGGAATGAGAAGTCGTAGTCCTTGATTAGCTCTAACCATCTTCATGGTTACATATTTAAATTTTTTGTGTGAATATATATATGAGAAATTTTTTATCATTATATATTTCACACATCTCTATAGTGATATAATGACATCATATTTTCATAACTAAGATCACTGTAGCCAACTATAAATACTAGAAAAAACATGTTGAGGTAATATCTAAATACTATATTCATCAATTTGATGAATATTGAGGGGGAATTAGTGAGTCTAAACGGACTTAATAGGAAGACATAGTACTTGTACCATGTATAGAAATAATTCTTGGGGATAACCTTCTTTTTTAACCTAACATGGTAATATCCTAACCACAGATCCAACCTGGAGATGTATTATTCTCGTCATAGCTGATCAAAAAATTCATCAATGCATGGAAGAGGATATTTTTTCTCTATCATCATTCATGTTGAGGGCAGGATAGCCACTATAATGGCACATTGACCCATCATTCTTCTTGATGAAGAGGAAGGTTTCACCCCATGGTGAGGCACTTTGGGATATGTACCCTTTTTACAGACTCTCATACAACTGTTTCTTCAGCTACTCAAGATCCACAACATCCATTCTATATGGAGTCATTGATAATGGTAATTATATAAGAATATGTCTGATTGAAAATTTTGTGTTCCATCTGGGGGGAAGACCCATGAATTCCTTGTGAAAAAAATCAGCATATTATCTCAAAATACAAATTTCATAATGGATGATTAATTATATATGATCCCTAATTTTATCTAGATACACATTCTCATAGAAAAATAATATCATTTATTGAGAAGATGGATCTAAATAAGATTAATCCTCATACATTTAGTTGTATAGAATTAGGGGGTAATTCTCAATATAGGGAGTGATTTCGGTTTCTTGGGAATTTATGTGGGATCTAGATAGGGTATTATAATGCATTCCTAAAATTGATTTAGATTCCACATAGACAATGATTATAAGGTTAGATGGGATGCTTGGTCCATTAATGATTATAGAGGAGGAGTTATATAATTAGGATAAAATAATTTCCCAATTTATTGTTCTCACTGACAACTCTACTCCCATGATTTGTTGTGGTTCTTGATTATTCATAAAAAATTTCATGATATGATGTAATTCATAAAAATAAAATCAATAAAAATGTTCTATATTCAAGAAAACATGTCCCCACTTCATTTTTTTTTTTGATCCACCTTAGAGGTTGTGATGGAAGAAGATCGTCCTTCCTACCTTGGTGGTAGTCGGTTGTCTAAAAAACCATTTTCTCAATGAATTAGTTATAGAAGTTACCTGGATCATTGAAGTTTAATTAATGAAGAATGTGATGAGGGTTAACTATAGAATTACATTATTTCATCACATTAGCGGGATTCTCTTTTCTTCAACCATTAGTTATGTTCCCTTCCTTCCCAAAACTATAACATTTCCATGTACCACTTAGGCAATTTCTGAGGTGATTCTTTCCAAAAATATTGACCTGTGGGATGTCAAAATTTCTTCACAATTTTATTTTTCTCCACATAAATGGACGAATTAATATCTTCTTTCCACTTCTAATCTCTATGATACCACTGTGATTTTGTAATCCCAATTTTTATTTTTGGGGAAGAATATGCAATTTCCCCATATCTATAAAATTCAAATATCTCCATGATATTTCTTACATATGGTTTTACACCACCAAAGAAGTGTTAAAACATTCATTTGGGGGTTAAAAACAAAGTTTGATGTGTATCATGCAAGTCTTGTGAAGTTTTATCATACACCTAAATAGATTCACCACATTTTTTCAAGAGGTAATGGAAATAACATTTCATTTTATGCGTGAGAGTGTGGGGTTATTATTTATCGATATTTGTTTCAGAACACCTTCCAACCAATATCGTTGATCTCCCCCTCGGGATTCTAATTCTTGATCAAAATACACCATTGATCCGCGCATCCCACTATAAGATAAAAAATAAGAACAACATTATATTGTTTGAAACATTTAAGGATATAGAATAACTTTTCAATGGAGTTGATATGTTATTCTATGATTAAAGGGTGTTCTTATCCGTTTAAATTCATGGAATTTATAATATAAAGATCTCAACTATAGGATATTCATTTTTATGCAGATTTGGGCACTCCATTGTATCCAATATTATATTAAAAAACATGAGTGAGTTGAGGGAGTATCATCACAATGTTTTTTATTTCCACTACCACTAGGTTGGGAATCTCATTTTGGTAGTTATCACATTAGTTGCAGCATTTATTTTTTACCAGTTCCTCATATTTTCAGCAATTGGATAGAGTAAAGTAAAAATTATCGTTGATTTTTTTTAAACTATTGAACTCATAAAATTAAATCCAATGAAATTAAAGAGAAAACATATAAATTACATATATTTCTTTAACATATGAATTTATATGAATCAATATATGTCCTCCACGGTATAATTACTATGATGTCTTCTTATGGGTATTTTTGTTTGTTCCCTTAATAATGGTTTGAAATTATATTGTGAATTTACTTAATAATATCCTTGAGGAGTTTCAAGGGGTGTGTAGTAAATCACCTTTCTATGTACCACCATACACTGAGTCAGCCCGATGCACCTTTTCAGTATTGTAACCAATTGGTGTATATGTTCTTGAACCACGCCCACATGTAGTATCCAGACATGGATTTATTTTCATGATAGAAACTATAATATAAATTTACTGAAAGGTATGGATTTTTTCATATACATAATAATGTTCAAAAGGCTTTCTCTTGAGTATTGCCATCACAATCCAAAAAAATAACTATACATTTCCATTGATACAATCTATATCAATCCTACTCTCTATTTCAAATTAATAAATGATTTATTATATAAAATTACACTTAATACAACCTTGAATATTGATAAGTCATGTTTTATTAAGAATTAGTTAAATGTTTTGAAACAATTTAAAATAACACAAAAATGATAACTTTATTGATAAATTCCATAACAATCCTACACATAAAAATAAATTGGCTATCTAGAGTACATTGAAAATAAAGGGATGAGCTAAAAATAATAGTATGGGAATAAAAATGGTATATGTTAATAATGTATAAAAATAGGCATATTAGTATTTTATAAAAGGAACATGAATAATAAGACATGAAATAAATTAATAATTATAACATGGGAAATGTGGCATCAAATTTAATCATTGCATCATAAACATATGTCATGGATGCTAATAAATAAATCATAGTCACATAATGAAATCAGGTTCACTACATATCCTGACATGACATCTCATGATATAAAAATTTACCCAATGAACTAGCGCGCTATATAATTTTGGGCGAACCCATCACATTCCATTCTTTATCATGATTTTGTGTTCTAAATAGATAATAAAACATTGAATAATTCATCATCACGTTTTATTACATGAAAATGGGGTGATGAAATAAAAAATTTATGCCCTATATAAAATTGTTATTTGTTTAATGTGAACACCCTTCATAAGAAACGTGTATGGTATTCACTACACAATTGTCTTGGAATTGAAAAGTTAGGATAAAAATTTTACAACGTAACGTCACATAACAAGTCATAAAATGGGATGATGAGAGAGAATGTGGTCTATAATAATTTTGAAATAAAATTTTTATTAACAAGGTCGTGAAAATATATATCCCAAAATAAGTAATTGGAAATATAAGGCATAAGATATTAGAAAATATGAATAGATAACATCAGGTGAGGATCCAATACATAATTTTGAGATGGTAAAAAGTGTAAATAAAGTGACATGGGTGTTATTAACGAGAGTAAAGGTGATATATCATCACATGGATATAAAATAGATAGTAAGGGGGTAATATTAAAACCTAAAAAATAACCTTAAATTGAAACTAATAATCTCCAAATGAAATTATTTATTTCATAAAAATAAGAAGACAGAAATTTTTTTCTGGACTCTGCGACACAAATTTCAGGGGAGGGTATTCTTGCATGCCTGGGGGTTTCGTGGTAGGACTTTAGATTATATATAGAAGAGTAAATATGTTCTCCAAGAGCTTTTAGTAATGTGAAATTGGATCTTGTTTTGTTTTGTATCGATAATTAGTGGGGATTTTATTATATTTTATATAATATAGGTTTTGGACCCTATATAATAAAATAATAAAAATCACAAACCTTACCATGTTCACTAACATTGGTTTCTTCCAAATGATAGAATTATTAATTATTATATAATGGTAAATTCCAAATATAATAAAATAATTCACTTTCTTATGTGTAGGGGAGTCATACTCTAAATGAAATGAAATGAAACCCATAAAATCTATTAATGGTTTTGGAGGATTCATAATGGCTTTATAAAATTAATTAAATAAAAATAAAATCTCAATATTTTAAATTTATTAAGTATATTTCTTTGGGAATACCTTTTTTAGTAATTATTACATCACTTTTGGGCCATTATTATGAAATAATTCACTACGTATACTTACAATGTATTTAATCTTTACTCGAAAATTCCACTATCTTAGAAAATTATTAAAAAATAACCATTGGATATGTTCGTCATTCTAATTCTACAAAAAAATTAATTTTTCATTCTTTATATAGATGTTTAATTTTTATCTTTTAAAATAGAATCAACTATTTTTAAGAAATGATGGATTTTTTGACAATAATTGTCTTCGAACCATTATAAAAAATGGCATTTGAAATCAAATAATATATATGATCATTCATATTTAATAAAAATAAATTAATAATTATATTTAATGAAATAATTATTTATTGAAATAATTAATTAATTCATCATAACAAATTCTTTAATTTATAGTGTTTATTACAAAAATACTATTATGTATTACTGTTTTAAAATAAAAAGAATTTATAAAGTAACAATAGTTTAATGAAGATGTATCCATAAAAACATAATGTTCATGTTAATATCATTAGTTATTTGACACAAATCACTTTAATAACAGTTAAACACCCTAAGAGTATGGTGTGCATTGATGATACAGTCATTGGGTGGTTCGACATACATGGTTTGGGAAGTGTTATCGATGAGTATAAACATCTCCCATATATGGTTATAATCATCAATAATATCATGATCTCTGATTTGGCATGGCCATGAGAAAATCCAAGTGATTATATCTCCTATAAATGATTTAATAAATGGGATTCCTATGGTATGATCCTACAGTTTGAGGCCATCAATTACTTTGTTAGTGTCAATCAGATTTGAAAAATCCTTGTTTTAATATTAATCATGTGATCACTGCTCAACAGCTACACTATCAATGGTAATGATTCTTACGAGTCATTAAAATAAGATTGGAAGTAATAAACTAATAATGTGCATGAATTTTATATAACCATGTTGCATAATAATACATTTAATTAGATTGAATGGGGGGATTTTATTTATAATTGTTTGGGTCCTTCCTTGGATTCTCCCAAACAAATCTTCCTTACCCATAGGATAAATTTATTTGGTGATTTGGATAGGGATCTTCCATAACTCATCAATCATGTTCATAAATTTATTCTCTTATCCTTCATATTGCTATCTTCCTCTTTCATTCCCGGGACCATTCTTCTCTATAAGAGTGGGTGACCTAAAGTGGGTTCAACCTTCATTCATTAGGTGACATCTTTATTGATGATGTGTGTTTTTACATTTATATGGTCTATAATTTGTACAATTGTGGTTTCAAATTAGTCTCTGGATGTTTACACGACATAGGAAGGTGGTTCCATTAGATGACATTATTGGATGACTTTATAATGATTTTTCTTTTTGATTATGGTATCTATAAAATGAGTGGGTGTGTGAATCATGTTTTCCAAATGTTTTTTTCCTAGAATTGATTTTTCATTTGATGGAGTATTAAATAAGGTTAGTTTTCACATGTGTTTATATATATGGATGTGTATATGTTTATGAATGGTATTTGTCACATAGGGTATCAAAGTGAACATAAGGGGTTCCAATTAATCTTGTTGGGGAGACTAGATTCTTTATGATAGGTGAGTTGGTAGGGCCCATGGTCGGTATCCCTAACAATAATGATGTAAAACCACTTATTAAACATAAATGTGATACTAGTTGGATACCTGTATCTGGTTGTTTCAGCTGATATACGATTTTATTTCTATGATTAAGAGGATTCTAGGACCCTAATTACCATAGTGCTTTAGGAATTTCCCATGGTGATCATGTTAGGATTAATGTTCAGCTTCTTGTTGCAAATGATTTCAACATATTTTAAAGAATTAATTATTTAAACATTAAATATTCATTTTTATTAAAAACTATAATGTTAATTTCTTTACAAGGAACATTATCTCACATCCTACATACACACTTATATTTTTTTAGTCCTTTTTATGTTTGAACCATTTAAAGGAAATATGTTTCCCGGTGGTGATGGTGGATATGGTTTCCAGTTGTTTTTATCTTTTAAAGAGTTGGTTATGTTGGTATAAAGGTTTTGACCCACTATTACATGCACAATTGGTTGTATAGTTGTCCCCCTATCCAATTGGGTATCCTTGTTTTTGTTAAAATATATAAAATGATAAACTCATGATAGTTATGGTTTTCGTTATGGGTTTAAATTTTCATATGATGTATTATTCATGTGGTTTGTTCATAATTGATAATTATGGGAGAAACTATTAAAAAATGAGATGCTTTAATCCTAAAAACTGGTTTCCAGCCCATGGGGACCCTGAATTCCCTTTAGGATGTGCCACATGCTATGTTTAGTGACAGGTTGTATGGAAGTACATCTTGGTTCATGTAAAAACACCTCAAAAATCCAAAACAGAAACCTAAATAATATTCACTAATGTTTGGATCATTATATTTTATAATACATTAGTTTAAGAATGGTAATCACTAATCAGCATTAACACTATCCCTATCACCTACGACATTCCATTAAAAAATAATTTCTACCAGGTGAATCTATCAGATACAATTCATGAAATATTTTCATCTGGTTGAAGAATTCTGGGATCCTTGTGCATGATTATCTCATACAACTATTTAGACCCATTGGTCAAATAAAAGTGAAAAATGTTGGTTAGCAGATCCTCTACAACTGACATGGTATATCCACTCCTTAGTGTCCTAGGAAATTAAGTCACAACATCCACAGTTTCCTCTACCCACATCTACATTGGAACAATATGTTTCTAGGGAAATAATCATGGTCTCTGAAACTATTCCACCACACTCTGAACAGTTCTAAAATGGGACAGAAATCCATAAATGAATCTTTTTGATGTCAGTAGTCTATAATTAACTTCAAAAATATTCATAAAACTATTTGATCCTAGGTGTAATACTAACTATAAATAGTGAATCATTTAAAATAAGATTTGTTCTCTTAGATAAAGAAACCATTACTCATATAAGAACAAGAATCAGACCATAAATTAACCCTATTACTTCATTGTGGGAAATTAAATATTTTTATAATAACATTTTGAATAAATTAAAAATAAACATGTTATGATTTTAAATGAATACTGAATTTATAATTTTGGATAAATAAAATTTCCTATAAATTTATGACATAATCTCCTTCATCGTTCTTCCTTACTATGACCTTCCATATTCAGATCATATTTGAAACATATCATTATAGAATCTAGAAAGGAATAATAAATGGTGAGCTACTATTTTCATTAAGATTAAATAATTGTAATATCTATGATATATAAAAATAACAAGAGTATAAGGGTATAATAATGTGATAATTAAATTATAAAACCATTCATTTCATATGAATGATCATAAAATTTATTCATGAAAAAATTCATTTTTATTCTTAAATATATGAAGCATAATGAATCAATGAAAAGAATCCCTGAGATCATAACAATTTCATATGACATATTTTTACGATATATATGTATTCATATAAATTTATTTCCATTATAGTCACAACTCATTACCAAAACGATCATAGTGGACTTATATTACAACCCATACAATCTTATTATTCATGGTTCACATCCTATACAATCATAGTGGACATATTCCAGCACTAAATTTGGATCACTCACTATTATACTCATGTTTCTCTCCTAATATATCTTTTAGTAATCAATGCATTTGATGGAAATATATTTCCAACCCCACCAAACACATTATCATAATCCATTCATATCTATTCTAAAATAAAATTAAACATTAATCAAATCATAATCCATGAGGAATATAATATATTAATAAATAAAAAATGAAATCATAACCCATTTAATTGAAAATAGTTTTAGAATCATGTTTTTAATTCATAATATTAGAATCCATAGCAATTGAATGGGATTAAATGATATATTATCATAATATTCTTGAATGAATTATATATTTAATAGATATAATATCATTTCATAATAAAAACATTAAATCTTATGTAACATAAATGAATATAAAATTAGATGAAAAATTTATTTTAGTGATCATAAAGAATAGTTCTTTAGGAAAATACAATTTTAGTTACAGTATATTTTATTTAATTTCAAAACCATTCAAAAATAATTTGGAGTTAAATTATTTGAATGTAACATTAGATAATGGTATGATATTAATCAATTTATATAGAGGTCAATATGGTGGAAAATTCCATTGATTTCATATAAGATAAATGAAAACATTACATTTACACTTTTGTAAGAAAAATTAAAAAGGTATCTCTTTCATAAAAGGACATGATTATTATTTCAAAAAAAAATTAAAAAACAAATTCATGGTTATATATAACATTAAAAATCAATTGACAGTATTAAATATAGAATTCATAAATTAATTTTTATAAAATACTTACCTAAAATGATAACGATTTTTTCAAATAGAGAACTAATGTTTTTTTTTCAAAAAATTATTATTTTGGAGTCATGAGTTATTAAAGATCATAAAATAAAATAAAAATATTAAATATAGAAACATAAGTATTTAATTTATATATATATATTTCATATTTTCATGAGAGTTATGTAAAAATATTTTACTATCACAAAGGAAAATAAAAATTAACCTGAAATAACCATGTTAGTGTATCATAAAACCCTTAAATTTGTGGTATCATTTGAACCAAAACCATCAAGAAATATTAAAATCAAGTGAAACATAAAATATAATGATCATATTTTTGTTAATAATATGTTAACTTAATGTTTTGTATATAAATAACACAAAATAAATGAGGGGTGAATAGGGTATATGCACCGCCCACAATAATCATGCAACTAGAAATCCCTTACCTTTTGTTCTACCGACGTGTATTATTCTATAACATCATGTATAATACATTTTAGTATATTAAAATTATATATTATAATAATAAATATTTTTAAAATACCAAATATGATGCTCATATATCATTTTAACATGTATTTATTATTAATTGTTCATTAAAATAAACATTTATTAGTGTTAACTAATATATACAATAGCCTCCAACATTCCATAGATGTAACGCTCTGACCATAGTTATCCAAAGTTGGAGCATTATAAAATTACATTGGCATGATCACAAAAGATCAAATCTCAAAAGACCGATTAGTTTAGTAGCCTTGGAAACACTAGATACATTCATAAGTCTTACATTACATGATAATGTGAAAAAATACAACAACATAGTCTCCATAGTCCGCACTCAAATCCCCTCAGACTATCCCTGTAGGTAAGTCATAAAATATTTCTTCATATCCTAGTTAAAATAAAATATAGAAAGGGGTGAGATCAGATGTTCAGTAAGGATAACAATATTTAAGAAACATTCATAAATAAGCATAAACATTTTAGGTAATTTATAACTAAAACAAAAGCCTTTTAAACATGATCATCAGCATAATATGGAAAAAATAGAATGAAATAATTCCATTTAATTACTCACATGAATGTTCTACTAGTCGAATAATCACATGCAATATCAATAACCACTTTCATAATAATGGAATGCATAATGACAGACTATCATAAACACATAGTCAACGCCTTATGCCAAGACTATAAATAATATTTTTTCAAGGCCTTGTTGAAAGACACTACATTGTCTCATAAGACCTATCAATTCATCGAGGATCTATAGTAGACTCCACCCATCACTTACTAAGTCCAATGCATTCCTCATATGAACAAGATTAAACATAACATAAACATTCGTATTAAAAATAGCATTTGAAATGTAAATACTTTCTCCATAAATAATGAATTGTATAAAAACAACACATCCACATTCAAACATATCTCAAAACCTTCAATAAAATATGGAAGTTTTGTATCATAATAAATAAACTTTAAATAAGATTAAAATCCATCAAAAGATGTTGACATAGATGAAATCAAAACTATTTGAGAGAAAAATCTATTTTTTGAAATAATTTAAAAGTCACATAATTATAAAATAAAACATTTACTTTTAAAATATTTTTATATGCTTTTAAGGTAAGCTTCGACGATTTTATAACAATGGAAAATAGCCGCACCACCCATATAAGTTAAAAAACATTCTTACCATAATTTTTTTGAAAATGTTGAAAAGGACCTTATTTGGAAAACGAGGGAAATATTAATTTATAAAAATCTTATAAAAATTCAAAAAAGGGTATAAATGACTATAACTCATAGTCTATAAAATTGTAATAATGTTGTGAATACATTTTTAAGAAACATGGATGTGGATGATAAAGAGGTCCTAGTATATAATTTTGTATAAACAACCTCGGAAAATGAAGAGATTGTGAAATAAACCATTACCTTGTACTTTTCCTTGGTCTAGGGTAGGTTCACCTCCTGTATAATATTTGAATCATTGTTATTAAATTTTACAAGAATCATATACATATATATGATATCATATATGATCTTATAATATTACTTTGTTAATAATATTTTACTATTATCGTCGTTTCGGGTGTTCACTTACTTGTTTTCTTTTATATGTTTTATTACATAAGTCGTGTTTGTTATGGATAGGTTGTATATTATTCATATCCCGAATGATATCATGTTTTTAAACATTATTTTTAATCATCATATGAAAATTATTCTTGAATGGATACGATTGGGAACGAATCTCATCACGTTCGTGGAGATGGTAATCCGTACGTACGCACGAGTGACAATATCATTCTTTTGATATTAAATTAATATATAATAGGATGGTATATTATATATACAGAATCATTATCATGTTATATTAACTATTTACATCAATTAAACATCATTATTATACCCATCCAAATAATAATGTATTTAATAACAATTACACCACGACGTGGAGACAGTAAGTCGTACATACACAAGTATGGTGACATGTCATTCAAAGGATGGATAGAATAAATAATATGGTTGTGACATATTTATAATAACATAACATTATATAGAAGATACTAGAGTTATTATTTAATAATGGAAACAACAATGAAATAGGAAGTGGAAGAAGAAAGGAACTTGAAATAAGTGGTGAAATATTTACCTCTTCTTCTGGTTCTTCCATTTGATTTAATCAAAAGGGCTCCATAAGTTGGCTTTCTGACTAAAGGAAGGACTCTAGGATGAAGGGATTATAGTTGAGAGAGTATATGGGTAGTGGTTGGCTGAGAAAAAAGGCTTTGACGGTGTGAATTAGAGAGAAGGGGGATGCCCTTTTATAAGAGGGGTGAGGGGCACCTTAGAAAAAACATAAAATATTATTTTATAATAAATGCATATTCAGTTTATAATGGCTCCAAAGTAACTTATTTCGAGGCTAGGGTTTAGATTCATCGAAATCCTCTCAACCAATAGGTTTTAGACATGTTTAGGTTACCATTTTAACCTTATCTTTTAAATTTAACTCTTAGTTAAATAATATAACTTTTACTATGTCTTCTTGTATTCTTACACTATATGGTTAATAAACATACTATATACTTCCAATCGAACCCCAATTGGTTCATTAATGTCATATATATTATTATATATGTCTTTTGGCCTATACATAAATTCTTTTAATCAACCCTAACATGTCCTATTAACATAGAAAATTATTTTAATTCATTAAAAGTCTCAATGTACATTTATTTTTGTATTTAAAATACAAATTATTTTAATATTTCATTAATAAGGTAATTACTGCATCACCATTGTGTAATAAATAAATTTAATTATTTATTGTTTAAAAATTTAAAATAAAATTCCATTAGTTAGGAAATCTTTTTATCTTTCTATTGAATATTTTTAGTCTAATATATCTTATATTTATCCTTATATTAAAAAAAATTTAGTTATTAATCTTTGATTTTACCTCTTTTAACTCTTCATTGAATGAAATAATAATAAATATCCTAATCTAATACAAGTGGACCTAAAGGATCATATTTTATTCCTAAGGTTTTTTATTGTTGAATTATACTTATCTAATAGAATTTGGACATGTTCTAGGGTAATATAAAAAGAATTTTTACCTTTAATTACCCTATTTTACTTTTTACTGTGTTAAATAAATGTAAAAAGATACTATTCATCAAAAATTATTTTCATCTCATTGAACCTTTTTTTACTCCTTGATATTAACTGTGTTTCTAAGATTTTTTAAATTCAACTCACAGATTAGGTAAAAATATGTTTTATGTAAATTTCAAAATTCTCCTAGGAGGTGGGTAAAAGACGGTGAAAAGTTCAATAAAATTTTTATATATCTAAAATTATTATAAACAGAATCCAATGAATTAAATTTAAACTATATAGTTATTATGCTTCTAATTTTACATAAAAAAATTAATTAAAATAAGTAATTATTTAAATAAAAATTTGGTTTTAAACTATAACTCAGTGTTTTCCACTATTCCTCAAAAATTGAAAGTTTTCAAGAAAATACAAAAAATTCACCCAAAGAAAATCTTGATATGATGAATTCAAAAAGTAAGTCTATTTTACCATATTAAAAACATATAATCTTCATTTATTAATTTAAAATTAATTCCCGTTGTCAAAACCAAAAGGCGTATTTCTAAGAACCAATAAGTATCAAAATATTGACATTTTTTTATGTAAAATTTCAAAGTGAAATTACTTATAATGCCCAAGATTTGATTAAATAGTAAAAATATAATCTATTTATACTTCCAAAACATTAAAATTTATAATTTAACAATATAAATTATTTTGACTAAAAAGGTTTTTTTCAGTTAAAATATATTATTTTTCACTATTCACCCAAATATGAATTTTATCAGAAAAACACCAAAAATTTATCAAAACTGAATTCTTATGTCCTAATTCTAAGGAAAAGATTATTTGGTGAAATTTAATATATAAAAGTTTCAAATATAGGATTTAAAAAGGGTTTACCATTAAAAGGTGGTAAAAGTGCATTTTTGAAAAATTCTTATTTTATTTGAAAAATGAATAATTTCTGACATTATGTCTAAGAAACTCGTAATATGGCTTCTAAAATTATAAGGATTATATATAGTTTAAAATTCAGTTAATACTATTGATAACCGCATTTTAACGGCTAGTTTTGTATGTCATGGTGCAATTGAACTCGGTGTTGCATGCAGTACAAGTTATTGAATTACATTGAAGAAATAACGTACTATGAAATATTATGGTGTTACATTCTTCCATCCTTCAATAAATTGTTTCCTTGTAATTTGAAATTGTTCTTCGAAAATAAAAGGTTGAAAATAGAAAATACCTTTGTGGAGAACTCATATTAGAAATTGGGGTAATAAAATTTAGTATTAATAAGAGGAATATATATATATATATATATATATATATATATACTTGAAAAGTAGAGTTACATCCTTTAACTAATTCATACCACAATCTTATCTTTCACTTCAAAATATTTCAAAAAAATATTCTCATTATCCTAATCATATAGGGTTCTAAAAATAATGAATTTATAATTCACCTATAATACCCTTTAAAAAATTGGATTATACCATCGAGGGACTTCATGTAGTCCATTGGTAGGTGATAAATCCCAATCTCACAATGGTTGTCGGTTCAATTCTTGCAGCTTTGTCCGACGTGACGGATTGTCACACGGTCTGTGTGTTTTCCTTTTTATAACAATCCAAAAATAACCTTAATAATAATATCCAATTTCAAACTTAATCTATTCCAACCATTAGACTTATCCAAAATACTTCTATCCAAACTCGCAGTCCAAAATTTATAAGGAAGTTAAACACAATGAAGATCCTTTTTTCATGTAATAACATTTGAACACCCTCAGCATGTATTATTTTAAAACATGGTAACACCCTGAATTACCATAAAACATTATTGATTACATTCATGCTCCCTTATCCTTTATATAATACTGGATATATTCCTTATATCCTAAAATTTTGAATAATCCAACAATCATGAAATAAAAAAACCATTAATCAGTTCCAATATTGTCAAGAATATCTAGTATAATTTATCCAAATCAACCATCTCTTATTCCAAAAATTTTACCTTAGTATCGGGACCATATAATCTCAAATTTGCAATTAAATAGTTCTGCAGTACAATCCTTATTTATTTCCATAATTCATATAACCAGTACATCGTTGATACAAAATTCAAATTACACAATACATTAGTAACAACATAAGAACTCTTAATCATTCCTCTTCATCTTCTGTAGTATCATAACTTTATTCTTATCCAATAGAAGAATTTGGGGTATACACTGATGATTTGGACTTTGATTCGCATATTTTCCCAACTCCTTGTAGATTAAGCATTGTACATTTGAAACTTTTTTCTTATCTTTGCAATCACGTACATGGTGCCTTTTTCTCCACACATATAACAAACCCACATTCCCTTCAAGCATTTAACAAGGTGATTCTTTCCAGAGTTATCACATATGAAAAAATACTTCTTCTCCCTCTTACCTTTATCCATATTTCTCTCTTCTATCCTTTTCTCCTCTTGCTTCCCTTCAAAGCCATAGGAATCCGAGAATTATTTACTTATCTTATAAACACTTGATACTATTTCATCATATGTTGAGAATTCATGGGAGGCTATTTCCCTTCTAAATGTTGGCTTAATACAATTAAATATATGGTCCTTCTTACTCTTTGGATCATACATATTGCTAGAGTTCACATTCCTTCTTCTGGGTTCCATTTCTATACAATGACATACACATGGTCAGTTTATGAATTGCAATGAATAATAACAAACTTGTAAAATACATAACGTAAATTGAACAGTTTATGGATATAATCCATAAAAATATTTTCTCTAGAGAGGTATATACTCGTAAATCTATCCTAATGATTTGCAAAGAAAATGAGAATTATCCTAAGCATATCCCCCGAGAGTGTCATAACCAAGAGTGCAGCAAGGCCTATTTTTGTGCACTAGTTCCCATTTGAGTCTAGCTCAGAGCGATGTTTTTGGGTTTTACCCCTCGGTACATCTGTCCCAGATCCTCCCTTACCTGCTCGTATCCAGATAGGGATGTCTTTCCATGGAAAACTCACAAAATATATACATTACAAAAATTCTAAGAAGTTATTATATATTAATCCCCAAAGTCTATCTTAGGGTAATGTTCTCTAATCAGAGTTTATCTAAATCTAATTTTGATAGTTATTGCTAAACTTCCTCTGATACCAACTGTAACGTCCCGACCCCTATTACCCCGAGCCAGTGCATTATTTTAATACATTGGCATGATTACAAGGAATCAAGTCCCGAAGGACTGATCAGTGTAGCAGTCTTGGAAAATAGATTACATACATTACCATTACATTATAATTGCAAACATAAAACACATCATAGATATTTCTTTGAGAACGCCATTATTCTCTTTAGCTTAACCCTGCATATCAATCATCATACACTTCCTGGAATCCTGGAAAAATAAAACATAAGAAAGGGGTTATCTCAGATGCTCAGTAAGGATAACCATACTATGGAAACTTTCATAAATAAGCATAATAATTTAAGGCAATTTATAACTAAAACAAAAGAATTTTAAACTTGAACTGCAACATAATATTGGAAAAATATAATGAAAGAATTACATTTACTTATTCAAATGTATATTCTAATAGTAGAATAATCACATGAAATATCAATAACCACTTTCATAATAATGGAATTCATAATGCCAGACTATCATAACCACATAGTCAAGGACTTATTCCATGAATACAAATACGATTTTTTTCAAAGCCTTGTTCCAAGACACTAGTTTTTCTCATAAGAAATATAGATTAATCGAGGAGCTATAGCGGGCTCCACCCATCACTTACCAAGTCCAATGTATTCCTCATATGAACAGGTTTAAACATATCCTAAACATTCGTATTAAAACTAGAATACGAAATGTCAATACTTTCTCTATAAACCATGAATGGTATAAAAATAACACATCCACTGTCAAACATATCACAAAAACTTCAATACAATATGGATGTTTTGTGAAATTATAAATCAACTTTAAATAAACTTAAAATCCATCAAAGGATGTTGACATAGACGAAATCAAAACTATTTGAGAGAAATATCTCTTTTTTGAAATCATTTAAAAGTCACATAATTATGAAATAAAACATTTACTTTGAAAATATTATTATAAGATTGTAAGAGAAGATTCAACAATTATATATGGTGGAAAATAGCCGCACCCTTCGTATAATTTAAAAAACATTCTTACCTTTATTTTGTTAAAAAGGTTAAAAAGGACCTGGTTTGGAAAATGACAGAACGATTCTTTTATAAACATCTGATAAAAAGTCAAAAAAGGGTATAAATGACTTTAACTCATAGTCTATAAAATTGTATGAATGTTTTTAAATAAATTTTTAAGAATCATGGATTTGGATAATAATGAGGTCCAGTAGATAATTACGTATAAACAACCTCAGAAAATGAAGAGATCGTGAAATAAATTCTTACCTTGTACATTTCCTTGGTTGAGGGTAGGTTAACCTCCTGTATAATAGTTAAATCATTTTTATAAAAGTATACATGAATCATAAGCATAAATATGATATCATATATGATCTTCTAATATTTCTTTGTTAATAATATTTTAGTATTATCGTCGTTTCTAATGTTCACTTACTAGTTTTATTTTATATGTTTCGTTACATAAGACACGTTTAATATGGATGGGTTGTATATTATTCATATAAATAACTATATCATGTCTTTAAACATTATTTTTAATCATAAAATGAAAATTAGTCTTGAATGGATATGATTGGGAATGAATCTCATTGCGTTCGTGCAGATGGTAATCCGTACGTACGCACGAGCGACAATATCATTCTTTTGATATCAAAATAATATATGATTGATTAGTATATTATAGATACAGAATAATTATCATTTTATATTTATTATTTATCTCAATTACACATCATTATTATACCCATCCAAATAATAATGTATTGAAAAACAATTAAACCACGACGTGGAGACGGTAAGTTGTACGTACGCACGTATGGTGACATTTTTTTCAAAGGATGTATTGAATAATGAATATGCTTGTACCATATTTATTATAACATTAAATTATATATAATATACTGAAGTTATTATTTTTTAATGGAAACAACAAAGAAATAGGAGGTGGAAGAAGAAAGGAACTTGAAAGAAGTGATAAAATATTACCTCTTCTCCGGGTTCTTCCTTTTGATTTGATCAAAAGGGCTCTATAGGTTGGATTAATAACTAAAGGAATGACTCTAGGACGAATGGAGGACACTTGGGAGAGTATTTGGGCTGAGTATGGCCGAGATAGAAGGCTTTGAAGGTGTGAACTAGAGAGAAGGGGGAGTTCCCTTTTATAAGAGGGGTGAGGGAACCTTAGGAAAAACATAAAATATTATTTTATAATAAATTCATATTCGGTTTATAGTGGATCCAAAGTGACTTATTTCGATAATAGGGTGGGGATGGGTCTAAATAATCTCAACCAATATGTTTTAGAAATATTTAGGTTACCATTTTAACCCTATCATATAGATTTATCTCTAAGTTAAATAATTTAACTTTTACCATGTCTTCTTGTATTCTTACACTATATGGTTAATAAACATACTATAAACTGCCAATAGAACCCAAATTAGTTCATTAATGTCATATATATTATTATATAAGTATTTTTTAGGATCCTTAGATTTTTAGGACCATTAAGTCAATGAATAATATAATATTTGTTTTAAAAATTATTTTATGTCAATTTTGACATTGTTTGGTATTTTATTTTTTTAAAATCATAACATCATTTTTACTTCGGAAAAATTCATTTAATAATTTTTAACATGTCATAGTAACCTAGAAAATTATTTTAATGCATTAAAAGTCTCAAATTACATTTATTTGGGTATTTAAAATATCAATTATTTTAATATTTCATTAATAAGGTAATTACTGCATTACTATTGTCTCATAAATAAATTAAATTATTCAATGTTAAAAAAATATAAATAAAATAAAATTATGAATGAAATAATTTTATCTTTCTAATGAATATTTATAGTAGAATTTATCTTATGTTTATCCTCATATTAAAAATGTTTTAGTTATTAAACATTGATTTTAACTCTTTTAACTCTTCTTTGAATTAAATAATAATATATGTCCTAATCTAATCCAAGTGGACCTAAAGGATCATATTTTATTCATGTGGTTGTTTTTGGACGAATAATACTTATCCAATAGAATTAGTATTTGTGCTAGGGTAATATTAATATCATTTTTACCTTTAATTACCCTATTTACTTTGAAACGTGGTAAATAAAAGTAAAAAAGTTACTATTCACAACAAAATTATTTTCATCTTTTTGAACCAAATTTTACTCCTTGATATTAACCGTCTCTTTCATATTTTGTAAATACAACTCACAGAAGTGGTAAAATTATTTTTTATGTATATTTGGTAATTTTCATAGGAGGTGGGTAAAAGACGGTGAAAAGTTCAATAAAATTTTTATATATCCAAAATTATTATAAAATGACTCCAATGAATTAAATTGAACCTATATAGGTATTATGTATCTATTTTGACATAAAATAAATTTAAATAAAATAAATAATTATTTAAATAAAAATTCGGTTTTAAACTATAACTCAATGTTTTCGACTATTCATCAAAAATTGAAATTATTCAGAAAAATACCAAAAATTCACCCTAAGCTAATTTTGATATTCTGAAATCAAAAACAAAGTCTATTTTACTATATTCAAAACATAGGAGTTTCATTTATTAATTTAAAATTAATTCCCGTTGTCAAAACCAAAGGGCGTATTTATAAGAAACAATAAGTATCAAAAGATTGACACTTGATTATGTCCAATTTCAAAGTGAATTTACATACAATTACCAGCATTATATTAAATGGTAAAAATATAATCTATTTATACATCCAAAACATTAAAATTTATAATTTAACACTATAAATTATTTTGATTAAAAAAGTTGTTTTCAATTAAAATATAGTATTTTTCACTATTCACCCAAATATGAAAGTTATCAGAAAAACACCAAAAATTGATCGAAACTATATTATTATGTATTGATTCTAAAGAAAAGTTTATTTTTTCAAATTGAATATATAAAAGATTCAAATATTGGATTTAAAAAGGGTTTGCCATTAAAATGCCGTAAATGTGGATTTTTTAAAAAATACTTCTTTTATCTGAAAAAATGATTTATTACTTACATTATGTCTAAAAAACTCATAATATGGATTCTAAAATTATAAAGATTATATATAGTTCAAAATTATGTTAATTCTATTGATAACTGCATTTGAACAGCTAGTTTGGCAAGTCGTGGTGCGCTTGAGCTCGGTGTTGCATGTAGTGCAAGTTATTGAATTACTTTAAATAAATAACGTACTATGAAATCTTGAGTTACATTAAACACCCAAAGTATAATTACATAACTCTACCAATGATATTTGAATGAAAAAAAAAATAACTATAATGGGTTTATATTTCACATATATTTAAAATTCATGCTACTATTCAACCTAAAACCTCATATAATGATTCACTTTTTTATGGCAAAAAATATGATAGACTATTGTGGTATTTATACATGGAAAATCTCCCACCGAAGAGGTTGTGTGTCTGAATTTTAAACCCACAATCCATGGATTAAAAATATAATTCATGGGTATGGAAGTTTCATTGAAGTGGTTATAGGTATCCATCTCTGTAATAAAACCCATTATCAACCTCCAATAAAAAAATCAATATTAAACCACATTTAAATTTAGAAAACACAACATAAATAAATCTAAGATTAGGAAGGATCATAATCAGTTCTTATTTCTTCCTCTATTTCATCTCTAAAAACTACTCCTCACTTTGGTCAATTCAATCAAACATGGATATCTTATTTATAACCATAGTGATAGGATCATCCATGTGACATCCATACTAAATGAACCACCTCATTTCACAAGAAAACTAAAGAAACTTTGATTCCAGATAACTATCTTATAACATGATGGAAACACAACTGCTTATTCTATCATTTAATAATCATGTATTCTAACATCACATTACATTTTCCTAAAAAACAACATTTTTTTATCCACTAGCGAGACATTGATAACATAGAATACTGATTATTTTCTCAAATCATACCCAATAAGATCTCTTTGATTCCACTATGTCATTCAAAATTATGACAATATATCATGATAGAATCAATGAATATAACATCAATGATGGTTCTTATTTGTTGAAAGATATTTTTCATGGTATTCATCATCACATACCAATAATTCATCATCAAAAAACAAATAATAATATAATAATACGAATAATATTTATAAATAAAAGATTTTATTAGTATGTATTCATCGATGATATCATTTTCAGATTCACCAAAATTTTGATCAATCCTTTAAAATCACCACCCAAACCTTAATTGATAAAAAAGTTTTCCTTACATTGTAATAGGCACATATATTTTGTGGTTATTTGTTTCAAATTCATATTGTCCACACTAATCCAAAGTCTACCATATTCATTCATTGTGAACCACACTACATTTTTACAAGAGAAACATATGGTTTGGATGAGTTCTTAGGCATCATGATCTCAAGGTTTTACTGGGAGATATTTGGACATTGATTTTCCATGTGATTTAGTGGAATCAATATAGGAAACACAATAGGAATGTTCTCCATATCAAACTCTAATTCCTTATCTAGCGGTATAGATATAATATCATATATAAATACATATTAGTATTGGTATTCCACCCATGTAATGTATGATATAGTCACCATTTTGATTCCTTAAATTAAGAATTCCCACCATATTGTAAAATCTAATATTAGTATGATGTGGATGTAGTACCTATCATCCAATTTTGATGTACTATTCATTAGTCAAAATAAAATCCCCCCACATGTCACCATAAATGTTACTCAGTATTGATATAAATTGATGTGTGTATTATTTATGGATAACTAGTCAATGTGGATGGACACATTGACTCATGAAATCTATATAATTTTGATACTTGTTGAGCCCTCTGGAAGATTGTTGAATTCTTCCTCTGATCACTGTTTTAATAATCACAAATCATTGTTACTTAATCCGGTTGGATTTCTCATAAAAATAATCACAATCTTGTAGTGAATCTGTTTATATCTGTTGGATCATGTTTATCTATGCTTTATTAATTTACATGCATTCTGGAAGTCTTCTGGATCAAACAGACACTTAAGGTGAACGGTCGCACCGACCCATATCAAAGGTGAACGGTCGCACCGATCCATATCAAATGAGTCACCGATCGAATGACACACCGATGCTGATCAAATGACTCACCGATGCTGATCAAATGAGTCACCGATCATGACACACCAATGCTGATCAAATGAGTCACCGATCATGACTTACCGATGCTGATCAACTGTCTCACCGATCAAATGACACACCGATGCTGATCAAATGACTCACCGATGCTGATCAAATGAGTCACCGATCATGACACACCGATGCTGATCAAATGAGTCACCGATCATGACTTACCGATGCTGATCAACTATCTCACCAACCAAATGACACACTGATGCTGATCAAATGACACACCGATGCTGATCATCTGAGTCACTGATAAAATGACACACCGATGTCTAGCCACCGATGCTGATGCTGATGACCTATCGATCACTTGACTCATCAATAGTCATAAACGACTTTTTAAATTTCTTTATCTTTATATTTATGTAATCTTCCAACTTTCATATCAGGTACTTTTTAATACTATGTCAATTAGTTAATAAAGGTTGTCGGATGTCAGGGAACCGTACCTCATACGTGCGGAAAGGAAATCATTTCTGTCTTCTGGAGCACGGGACTTAAATACAATAAGACTCTGATTCTGAGAGGTAGAAATATAGAAGAAGGACAACAGTGTAGAAAGAGAGAGAAAGAAGAGTTCAACAGACATATCAAGAAGACTACACAGAAGCTCATACACATTCAAAGCTTACTCAAGAAGAGTTCTGTACATTTATGAGGACACTGAAGAAATTCAACGACTACATTTCACTGTCTATGAACCTGAAGCATACGACACTCTGTTTCTCAAACAAAAACCAGAAGAGGACTCAGAATCACTTCTGATCAAATCCAAAAGAATCCAGAGCTACACTGTAATCACCAGAGCCATTTCTAATCTCTACATCTCTGCTCTGTGATTCATTATTCTACATTTTGAGCAGTGTGTGTTATCTGCTATATTTAACACACACATTGTCTCCTATACTTTAACTGGAGGATCTGTAAATCCTCATCAAACTCTTTACATCATTCTTTTCCCACTGTGGATAGTGGTAGAGGTCGTGTGTGACCTGGACAGCTTGTTGCTGTTGTTTTTGTTTCCCATGAACAACAGTGGTAGAGGTCTTGGACCTGGATAGTTGTAAACTGTTGAACCCCGATCCAGGGTGTGGATCATCTTTTATATAAACTGTTGAGGGGACTAAGTCTCGGCTAGAGACTGAACCTCTTGGTTATATCTGTTGTGCTATTTCTTTCAAAGTTTTTATTCTGTTGCTAATTACTTTAAAACCAAAACTGTTTTAAAGTCACTTTGATAATTAAACTCGCAAGTGTTTATATTAATTGTACATTAGTATGTTAGTTTCAAAAGGTAATCAACTCTCCTATTTTGATTAACTGGGAAATAATCAATCCCTTGAGAACCTAACAGATCCTTTACTTTGATATAAATTCACTACAGTTTAATTCATTATTTTATTTGGGGTTTTTAAGACAAAGTTTTTAAAACATAAATTTTAATTGGATCTCAATTCACCCCCCATCTTGAGTATCCACTCCGACCAACACTTGGTATCAAAGGTTGGAAAATAGTTTCTAAATTACTCTGCTTTTCAACTGTGATTTTAGTTGTATTTTAAAGTTCTTAAAATTTATGTTATTTCTAAATTTTTATCTCTTTAAAATCTTTCCTCTAAGTAAGTTATCATGGATAACAGACTTGAAGGTGTTACTACCAATAGACCACCCTTTTTCAATGGCACTAACTATGCTCAGTGGAAAATCAAGATGAAAATTCATCTTGAAAGCATAGGTTTTGATATTTGGACTGCTATTGAATCTGAATATAAAATTCCCATTACTGCTAGATCTACTTGGGATGAACCTACAAAGACTGCTTACAATAATAACTGTAAAGCTATGAATTCCCTGTACTGTGCTCTAGGAGATGAATAATTCAATAGAATATATGCGTGTAAAACTGCTTATGAAATTTGGGATACCTTAGCTGTTTCTCATGAAGGAACAACTAATTTTAAGGAGATGATATTGAATACCTATACTATTAAGTATGATAATTTTAAAATGAATCCTGATGAACCCATTTCCGATATTTATCTCATGTTCAATGAAATTGTCAACACAATGACTTCCCTGGGAAAGGATGTTCCATCAAAGGAACAAATCATGAGAATTTTGAGATTTCTATCTGAAAGATGGAGAGGAACCTATGTCTCCATTAGATAATCGTGTGACATTGGAGAACTGCCAGTCAAAGAACTAATTGGCAAACTGATGATGTATGAAGAGGAACTCAAAGTAAACAAATAAGAAGATGATGAACCTAGAAGAAAATCTATTGGCTTCAAAACTACAACCTCAAAAAATAAGGATAAGGAAAAGCTTCAAGTTATCAATGAAAGTTCAAGCTGTGAAGATAGTGAGAGTGACTCTGACAGTGATGTTGAGATGGCTCACATTGCTAGAAGGTTTAAGAAATTTTATAGGAAGAAGAAGTTTTTCAGAAAGTCAAACTAAAAATGTAAGTATGACAACAAGGGATATTGGAAAAAGGACTGGAAGAAATCTGATAAATCAGATGAAGTTGTCTGTTATGAGTGTAAAAGGAAAGGACACATAAAAGCAGACTGTCCAAAGCTGAAATACAAGAAGAAGTATGAATACAAGGACAATAAGTTTAAAAAGGCCATGAAGGCTACTTGGAGTGCTTCTGAGGACAGTTCTAGTGAATCTGAAGTTTCTGAAACAGAACACAGAAATAAAGAAAACATGTGTTTTATGACAAACACTTCTGAGGTAACTTCAGAAACTCCTTCTTCTAATTCATATTATTCTGGAGATGATTCTGAATGTGATAACATGTCTAAATCTGAACTATTTGAATATTGTGATATGTTAGAAGAGACATGCAATGAACTTAAGGATAAATACAAATCGTTAAAGAAACAACATGCTCTCACCACTATAGTTAAAACTGAACTCACTATTGAAAAATAGAAAAATGATCAACTGTTAAAGGAGAACACTGAATTGAAATTGTCTAATGAGAAACTCAGAAATGATTTAGAGAAATTTACCAATGGTAAAGAAACTCTAACTCAAATGATTGGAAAGAAAGTTTCACCAATATACAATATTGGAATAGGCTACAAACCTGGACAAAGACAGTTTACTAAGAATAGATTTATTCCTAAATCTGGACAGAATGTAGCTAACTCTGGAACGTCATATTCCTCAACCATTTATATTCATAGTTATGGATCTAATAAGGTTTATTTTTCAAAGAATGTTGATTCTACAAATTATATGAGACCCATTAGACAAATATGGGTACCTAAAGTATTATTGGCTAACCTATCTGGACCCAAGAAGATTTGGGTACCAAAATAATTTCCTGTTTAAATATGTTTTGTAGGAAACCTGCTTAAAGAGCTCCTTTAGAAAGACCTGGTACTTGGACAGTGGATGTTCAAGACATATGTCAGGAGACTTCTCATGCTTTAAAAGCTTAGTCAGAGTTGATGGAGGTTTTGTCACCTTTGGTGATAATTCTAAAGGGAAAATCATCGGATTAGGCTAGATTGGTAACACTGACTCAGTATTGATTTCTAAAGTGTTATTTGTTAATGGAATTAAATACAATTTGTTAAGTATTTCTTAGTTATGTGATGATGGTTTTTATGTTAAATTTGAATATGATTCTTGTAATGTTTTTAATTCTAAAAATGCTTTAGTGTTTTCTGCTTTAAGAAATGAAAATTTTTATGCTGTCAACATAAATTCCTTAGCTAAGAAAAACATTACTTGTTTAAATTCTTTTCAAAAGGAGTCTTGGATTTGGCACAGAAGATTAGGACACTGCAATGTGCATTCACTTAGAAAACTTGCTAGGAAAAACTTAGTTAGAGACCTACCCAAACTTGAATTTCCAGCAGACAAAGTTTGTAATCCCTGTCAAAAGGGAAAAAACATAAAGTTTATTTTAAATCAAAGAAAGAAGTTTCAACTTCTCAACCTCTCGAGTTGGTTCACATGGATTTATTTGGACCTTCTAGAGTTTCTAGTTTAAATGGGAAGCATTATGTCTATGTTCTAGTAGATGACTTTTATAGATATACTTGGGTATATTTTCTATCTCACAAAAGTGAAGCCTGTTATTACTTTGTAAAATACTCCAAGTATGTAGAAAACATTAGTGGACTTAAGATTAAAACTCTGAGAAGTGATCATGGCCGAGAGTTTGAAAATCATGAGTTTGAATCTTACTACTCACATAGTGGCTATAGTCACAATTTCTCTACCCCTAGGACACCTCAACAGAATGGTGTAGTTGAAAGGAGGAATAAAACCCTACAAGAAATCTCTAGGACTATTCTTAATGAGTATGACCTACCTGTTTATTTTTGGGCTGAAGCTGTAAATACTGCTTGCTATGTTATTAATATAGTTTTGATTAGACCTGCTCTTAAGAGGACCCCTTATGAGTTATGGAACCATAGGAAACCTATGGTTAACTACTTCAAAGTTTTTGGCTGAAAAGTCTTTATTATTAATACTAAATACAATCTTGACAAGTTTGCATCCAAGAGTGATGAAGGAATTTTCCTAGGTTACTTCTAGTAAAGCCTATAGAGTTTTCAATAAAAGAACCAAATGTGTGGAAGAATCTGTTCATATCAAATTTGATGAAACTGATCCACATGAACCTAAGAACTCACTTGAAAATCTTGAAGATGATCTCTCTGGTTTGAACCTTAATGATAAAAACAGTGGACCTGTAGTTAAAACATCCAATTCTGGAAATTTTCCAGACCCTGCTTCTGTTGAACCTTAACCTGTAGATGAACCTGAAATCTTGAGTCCTACCTTTTCTAGATCAACTAGGATTCTGAAGAATCATCCCTTAGATGCTATTGTAGGAGATCTTGATAGAGGGATACAGACTAGAGCTTCTCTTAGAAATCAGGTTGAACATCAAGCCTTCTTGTTACAGCTAGAACCTAAAAATATCAATGATGCTATCAATGATGAATTTTGGGTAATAGCTATGCAAGAAGAACTAAATCAATTTGAAAGAAACAAAGTCTGGAAATTAGTAGAAAGACCTAAGGACACTATAACCATAGGCACAAAATCGGTGTTTAGAAACAAAGTAGATGAATCTGGAAACATAATTAGAAACAAAGCTAGGCTAGTTGCACAAGGTTACAATCAAGAAGAAGGAATTGACTATGAGGAAACCTTTGCACCTGTAGCTAGATTAGAGGCAATTAGGATCTTACTTGCTTATGCATCACATCTGAATTTCAAGTTATATCAAATGGATGTGAAAAGTGCTTTTTTAAATGGTTTTATTGTTGAAGATATTTTTGTAGATCAACCACCTGGTTTCACAAATCCTCATTTTCAAAATCATGTTTTTAAACTTTTTAAATCTTTATATGGTTTAAAACAAGCTCCATAAGCTTGGTATGAAAGACTTTCAAGCTTTCTTATTTCAAAAGGATTTACAAAAGGAATAGCTGATCCCACTCTATTTATAAAAAGGATTTCAAAAGATGTTTTAATAGTACAAATCTATGTTGATGATATTATTTTTGGATCTTCTAAAAAATTTTATGTACTGATTTTTCAAAGGTTATGCAAAATGAGTTTGAAATGAGCTTAATGGGAGAGCTTAAGTACTTTCTTGGATTTCAAATCTTTCAAAATAAAGATGGTATTATTCTAAATCAAAGTAAACATACTAAGGATTTGTTAAAAAGGTTTGGTTTGGATAGTATTAAGGAAAGTGATATACCTATGAGTACTACCTGCAAATTGGATGTTGATGAAACTGGGAAACCAGTTGATCAAACCAATTACAGAGGTATGATTGGGAGCTTACTTTATCTTACTACTAGTCGACTAGATATTATGTTTAGTGTGTGTATGTGTGCTAGATTTCAAGCTAATCCTAAACAGTCACACTTACTGGCTGTTAAAAGGATTTTTAAATATCTTAAGTATAATGTAAATTTAGGTTTATTTTATCCAAAAGGACAATCATTTGACCTAACTAGTTATTCAGATGCTTACTTTGCTGGATGCAAGTTAGATAGGAAAAGAACATCTGGAACATGTCACTTGCTTGGAAAATCGCTAGTATCATGGTGTAGTAAGAAACAGAACTTAGTTGCATTATCTACTGCTGAAGCAGAATACATCGCTGCTGGTAATTGCTGTGCAGAGATTCTATGGATGAAACACACTTTATTGGACTATGGATTTGATTTTAAACATGTTTCAATTAACTGTGAAAATACTAGTGCAATCAACATATCTAAGAACCCTGTGTCTCACTCTAGGACTAAGCACATTGATGTCAGACATCACTTTCTAAGAGATCATTATCATAAAGGTGATATTTCTCTAGAATTTATTAGCTCTGAACATTAATTAGCTGATTTCTTTACAAAGCCTTTATGCTCGGAAAGAATGAATTTTATTAAACAAGAGTTGTGTATGATAGATCTGTGAAACCGATCAGTGAAACTGATCTGTGAAACCGATCAGTGAAACCGATCTGTGAAACCGATATGTGAAACCGATAAGTGAAACCGATCAGTGAAACCGATCTGTGAAACCAATCAGTGAAACCAATCAGTGAAATCGATCTGTGAAACCGATCTATGAAACCGATCAGTGAAACCGATTTGTGAAACCGATCTGTGAAACCAATCAGTGAAATCGATCTGTGAAACCAATCTGCGAAACCGATCAGTGAAACTGATCAGTGAAACCGATCAGGGAAACCGATCTGTGAAACCGATCAGTAAAACCGATCTGTCAAACCGATTCTTTTTTATTATTATTTTTTTTATGTTCTAATTAATTAATTACTTTTATCCTTTTATGGGAACCCTAAATGATAAAATAAATGATACGCGGCTATTTCTATTCCCCAAACCATCGACCTTTAATTTCCCGCCGAACCTTACATACTCTCTTCTCCTCTACTTCGAACATTCAAACTCCTGCATTCCCCAGAATCTTCAAATGGCTAAATAAAAAAGACCGAGCAAAGGATCAGAAATTCCTGTACCTTCGAAGCGTGCTCGAGGCGAATCGAGTTGTGCCTCTCAAAAATCAATAAATCCAAACTTGGAAACTCATATTGTTGCTATAGACAAGGAATTCAGTTCAGCCTGGCTTTTAACAAGTAATTCGCTGTTGTTACAAATATTAGATTCGCAAGGATGGAAAGCCTGGTTCTCAGATAACACTCGTATAAGCTACCCGAAGTTAGTACATGAGGTTTATTTGAATCTGCAAATTACCTTGGATGGTGTCGAGGCTGCCAGAATGTCTTCTGTAGTGAAATGAAAGAAAATATCTTTTTCATCTAAGCAATGGGATGAGTGCTTGAATGTACCCCATGAGGGTCGATATGAGGATTATGCTGGAAATATTCCTCCAAACACTGAATACTTCTCTTATGAGCTAGCTTTAGAGCTTTTGACTAGAAACAGAGAGTCAAGGAGAATCATAGCATCAGAGCTGGATGGTGAATGTAGACTTCTCTTTAAGTTTATTCAGCATAAAATTTGTCCTAGGAAAGGAGACTTTGCTGCTGTAAAATACCAGGATGTTTTTCTGTTGTGTCTACTAAAAACCCATGAGAAGATCAATCTATGTAGATATCTGATGGTGCACATAGCTGGAATGGTAAAACCATCTAAGAAAGCCACTGCCCTATTTTATTCCAAGATGATCTCTGCTATGCTAATGCATCTGGAATGTGTTGATGAAACTGATGAGGTTGCTGAAGCTGATAATGCTCAGTGTCTTAACAAAGAAATCTGTAAAAGGATGAAGATAAATTGGAATCCATGGAAGAAATATTGGGTTGCTGATGAAGACAAGTTGTATGAATCCTACAATACTACTGATCATGGAAAGAGGCCGAAGGGTTTGAGAGACCCTGGTTTGAAATCAGATGAGGAGCCAGTTTATTCTGATGATGAAGAAGAAGTAAATGTTGAAAGGAATAAAGACACTGAAGAGTCTGGTAAACAAGGGATGGAAGAAGCTGAAATTGAAGATGAAATTATGTCACCTCTTGTTGATAGGAGTGATCCTGATACAGTGAGCCCTAAGAAAAGAATATATTTTGGACCTGCCAGTCCATCATTGGCCTTACCTGAATCAGAACCAATTCTTGGTGATGAAGAAAATACTGACACTGAAGTGTCTACCAGTGAATAATCTGAGAAGAGTGATAATGGGAAAGATGATGATGATGATGATGATGATGATGATGATGATGATGATGATGATGATGATGATGGTGGTGGTGGTGGTGGTGGTGATGATGATGATGATGGTGGTGTTAACCGACATGTAGATGGTCTGGATGAACCTTCAATAGAACCACAACAAAGTGTTGATGATGATGATGGTGGTGTTAACTGACCTGTAGATGGTCTTGTTGTACCTCCAACGGAAACACATCAAACTGTACCAGAAACAGATGCCACTGACAAGAGAGAATCACTAGAAATCAGTGGAACAACAAGTTGTGAGAAACCAAAATATACTCTGTGTGCAGCTGTCTGGGATGATTATCCTAGTTTTTCTGTGTTGGGCTTAGAGAATTCTGAAGAAGAAGAGGAAAAATCAGAATCTACTGAGGGTGTGAAGAAAATCCAACCAGTTGAGGCAAGGTCTTCTCATGTTGTTACTCCTGCAGATGTTCATCTATATAGCTCTACTGTCTCTCAATCTGATCTTGATAAGTTCAAGACTGAACTGCTTTCTGTTGTGAGAAATACTATCAGAGAAGAAATTTCAAATGCTTTTACTCAAGTGTCTCTGCATGTTTCTGAAAATTCTTTGGAAGCCTTTTCCACAACAGTCTCAGATATTCTTAAACCAGGCCTGGACAATACTGGTGAGTTTATTGGCAGGCACATAGCCTCTTTAAATCAGACTTTGATGGATCTACAAACTGTATTAGTTTCTTTATCAAATGAATTTAGATCAACCATCTTTGGTATGATGGAAGTATTGAGGAATATGATTGAACATCTAAACAAGTCTGATCTGCAAGGTTGAAAGCTGAGATAACTCAAATAGTTAGCCAAGCCAGTACTGCCATAGTAACCAAAATCACTACCTATGAGCTAGAGGATCTAAGGGAGGTTGTGCATGATGAGTTGGCAGCTATTATACAAGTTCTTGATTTGGATTCTTTGAGGAAAATGAAGGAGCATTGTGATCACAGTCATGAGATGGCAACCATATATTCAGCAGATGCCAAAAAGGCTCTGAAAGAGATCAAGGAAAAGGTTGATCATTACTTTTCAATGATTTATACAAAGCATGAGATGGCTGCAAATTTCAAGGTGTTGGCAGAGAATCTGAAACTACCTCCAGTCACTCAAGATCTCAAGTCTCAAGTTCATCAGTTGCAAGATTTTACTCCTACTTTAGCACAGTTCATGGAGAATAAGGATGATTTTGAGAAGGATATGCAGTATGGTGCAGAAGTTATTCAGAATTTAATAAATCTTTTGAAGCCTTATCTGAATGCCCAAGCCACTGCCATTGTGCTTCCTACTACTGACCCTCTCAGTACCTCTGATGTAGCTCCGAATCTGCTCTCTGTTGCTCAGGATCTCTCTCAACTACGGCCAGTTCCTTAGACATCTTCTCAACCAGCTACTGCTACTCAACAACAAATCTCGGTGGCACCCTCTCCTCCACCTTCCAGAGTCATTTTACCACCTCTGCAAATTCGCCCAGTTGCTCCTGCCTCCAAGCCTTCCAACTTACCAACTATTGATCCTAAAGACAAAGGAAAATCCCCTTTGTATCCCCAGAAATAGTTGTGTATTGTTTTTGATATGGTGAACACTATTCTGATTGTAATCTGATGTACTTTATAAAAAAAATTTACTCTCTCTATTCTCTATGATGACTTCTTTTACTCTTATTTATGTGTTTTCCCTCTTTTTTGATTATCCCAAAGGGGGAGATTAATATCTATGAGGGAGACCTTTATATCATTGGGGGAGATTTGTCATAGAGGGAGAGATTTATATCCAAGGGAGAGATTTATATCAATGGGGGAGAAACATATTATGGCATGGGATACAATGTTTACATCAATACATCAAGGCCTAAATTCAGGGGGAGATTTATATCTCATTGTGTTTATTCTTATTATTATGCGTTGTCACTATTACTGATAATATTTTTTTATTTTATTATTCTTATTTTATTATTTTTAGTTTATGACTAAGATTTGTGATTATCAAAAAGGGGGAGATTGTTGAGCCCTCTGGAAGATTGTTGAATTCTTCCTCTGATCACTGTTTTAATTATCACAAATCATTGTTACTTAATCCGATTGGATTTCTGATAAACTTAATCACAATCTTGTAGTGAATCTGTTTATATCTGTTGGATCATGTTTATCTATGCTTTATTGATTTACATGCTTTCTGGAAGTCTTCTGGATCAAACAGACGCTTAAGGTGAATGATCGCACCGATACATATCAAAGGTGAACGGTCGCACCGATCCATATCAAATGAGTCACCGATCGAATGACACACTGATGCTGATCAAATGACTCATCGATGCTGATCAAATGAGTCACCGATCATGACACACCGATGCTGATCAAATGAGTAACCGATCATGACTTACCGATGCTGATCAACTGTCTCACCGATCGAATGACAGACCGATGCTGATCAAATGACTCACCGATGCTGATCAAATGAGTTACCGATCATGACACACCGATGCTGATCAAATGAGTCACCGATCATGACTTATCGATGCTGATCAACTGTCTCACCGATCGGATGACACACCGATGCTGATCAAATGTCACACCGATGCTGATCATCTGAGTCACTGATCAAATGACACACCGATGTCTAGCCACCGATGCTGATGCTGATGACCTACCAATCACTTGACTCATCGATAGTCATAAAAAATTGTTTGAATTATTTTATCTTTATATTTATGTAATATTCCAACGGTCATATCAGGTACTTTTTAATACTCTGTCAATTAGTTAATAAAGTTTGTCGGATGTCAGGGAACCATACCTCGTACCTGCGGAAAGGAAATCATTTCTGTCTTCTGGAGCACGTGACTTAAATACAAGAAGACTCTGCTTCTGAGAGGCCGAAATATAGAAGAAGGACAACAGTGGAGAAAGAGAGAGCAAGAGGAGTTCAACAGACATATCATGAAGACTACACAGAAGCTCATACACATTCATAGCTTACTCAAGAAGAATTCTGTACATTTACGAGGACACTGAAGAACTTCAATGACTACATTTCACTGTCTATGAACCAGAAGCATACGACACTCTGTTTCTCAAACAAAAACCAGAAGAGCACTCAGAATCACTTCTGATCAAATCCAAAAGAGTCCAGAGCTACACTGCAATCACCAGAGCCATTTCTAATCTCTACATCTTTGATTTGTGATTCATTATTCTACATTTCGAGCAGTGTGTGTTATCTGCTATATTTAAAACACACACTGTCTCCTATACTTTAACTGGAGGATATGTAAATCCTCATCAAACTCTTTACATCATTCTTTTCCCACTATGGATAGTGGTAGAGGTCGTGTGTGACCTGGACAGCTTGTTGCTGTTGTTTTTGTTTCCCACGAACAACAGTGGTAGAGGTCTTGGACCTGGACAGTTGTAAACTGTTGAACCCCGATCCAGGGTATGGATCATCTTTTATATAAACTGTTGATAGGACTAAGTCTCAGCTTGAGACTGAACCTCTTGGTTATATCTACTGTGTTATTTCTTTCAAAGTTTTTATTCCTCTACTAATTACATTAAAACCAAAACTGTTTTAAAGTCACTTTGATAATTATACTCGCAAGTGTTTATATTAATTGTAAATTAGTAAGTTAGTTTCAAAAGGTAATCAACTCTCCTGTTTTGATTAACTGGGAAATAATCAATCCCTTGAGAACCTAACAGAACCTTTACTTTGATATAAATTCACTACATTTTAATTCATTATTTTATTTGGGGTTTTTAAGACAAAGTTTTTAAAACAGAAATTTTAATTGGATCTCAATTCACCCCCCCTCTTGAGTATCCACTCTGACCAACAATACTCAACACATTATTTATGATAGAAATCACCATCATAAATTCTGGATATATATGATGATTATCCAATTTCTGGTGTATGTTTGAATTGATAGATAACATCTCAAAAAAGTACATAAATTTTTATTCATACATAAAATCACTTGTGGTTATATTAAAAAATGGTTTAAACTTGTATCAAACAATTAAAATGATATTTTTTTGAGGTAATGGATTAACCTCAAAATTTTAAAGGTCAATCTCGACCATAAAATCAACCCTAATCTCTAGAATAATCTCTATATAGTCCACTCTATGATTACATGGAGTCTCAATAATTTCATGATTATCCATTTATATTGGGGTATGTGTTCATTACTGAGTACATCCACCCAGATTAATTCCTAAACAATTACTTGTATTTGTGATCCCTTACATTCAACTATATTAGATGAATAGTCATTCCAAACTATTATAATGTCTTATGTTAAACATTACAATCCTTGAGATATTGCCACGTCTATCCCCAAAAATTGCTCCAAATAGATAAATCACCCATAAGGGAAGTTGAAGAACCAATTATCATTTAGGACTATTGATATTTTCCTTGTTATCAACCAAATTCATCAATTTATTATTAAAAAAATGGAATCCTACTTGGATAATGGATATTTGGATCCACCAGTAGTTAGAACAAGACATGTGGCTCTATGTTCCTTGATGTCCATTTATACCATTATATCTTTAAAAAATACTCCATTATAGGTCGTTAAATCAATTTTATTATCCTTTTAAATCAATTATATACAAGTTTTTATCATTAAATTCATTACATTGAATGACTTATCCCTATCCTGATGTGGAGTTATGTGAATCTATGTTTCCTATAGTACATAAAATTACAAAAATGATATTCCCATTTCTAAATCTCCCAAAAATATTATGAAATTTAATTATTTAGACCATTAGAGAAGAACCCATAGATTAGGATACCCTTAAATGTAAACCATAATATCCCCTAACCAATACCTCCATAAATTATAACATCCCACCACCATAAATATACACTTTGATGAAAATTATCACATTTATTTTCTTTTAATACTCTAAAGTCTCCAACATAATGATAATCCTCTTGAGGAATTTTATCCAGTCATCCACATCATGGGATCATAATATTTTATAGATAGATATCAGATTCTATAGTAAGATCTCATAGTCATATACAACCACTACTCTATCACCCTTGTGGGAACCACCACCCAATATTGAAACTCAAAAGATGATTCCAAACTGTATCATTTTTTTTATTTTGTACTATTTGAGAAACAACATGTGTTTTATAAATAGAAATACAATATTATAAAGCTATAGAAGCTGTATATGTGGGGGAATTTCATGAAATACAAGGATAATATTTATAGGTTTCCAATAGTTAATCCAAGAAACTGATAATAGATCTCATACAAACACAATGCTCTATAATATGTTTTCACATAATAGGATTTCCAATAAAAAACAATGACATAATTAACCACTTCTCATTAAAATGATAATCATAATGTATTATTATTTATATCTCTTATTTATATATATACTAGATCATAGAGTGTTCATTTTCAAAAGAATGAATACATGAATTAGTACAGAAAAATACAATTTCATTTATTAATCATGAATTTTATTTTTTGGGGACCATCTTAATTCAACATCATTAATGTATGTTGTTATTTTATATTCATTTTCATGATTCACAAAGACCTAAAAAATCCTATAAATCAATTTACCAACTTCATGTACACCACCCAAACAAAATTTAGTTAATATAAACATCAAACATGAAGAGAATCATATCCCATTTTCATTGATGCATTGAGATGTGATATATCATTCTAGACATGTACTAACACATTTACCCAACATTATTCCCAAACATACATACCCATATCAACCAAATTAAAAATATATTAAAGGAATTTAAAAAAGTTACTCAACCAATTCCACTAATACAAATTTGCAACACCACAACCTGGACCACTATATTCTTGAAAGAATGCTAAAATATCCCATAAGACACTCTTCATATACTATTGGTTATCAGCTAGTTATAATGTATATTGGGGACATATTAGAGAGTCAATTCCATTTTTATTATTTAATAATTATTTTATATTATCTATGAGATAAAAAATCTTGCAATAATTAGTGAATATAAAATAACATAATTAACAATAAAAACATAATGTACCTACTCATATACTAGATTTATGGAATTATTGTCAGAGATACAAAAACTATGAAATTCGAATACCCATAGGCATCAGATAAATAATGATGATAAATGAATTTAGGAAAAATAACAGTATACAAGTAATCTAAATGTTTGTCCTATAATTCTAGTACCCCTACAGCAAGCCTTCCCAACCACCCATTGTTGTGCCCATTCTCTTCATCCGAAACTTTGTCAAAAAATCTAAATGTGCACTAAGATGCATGACTACATAGTGAGTATGATACCCTGTAACACCCAAATATTTTATAAGATATATTCTTTTTAATTTCATTCATATATTCTATTGTACGCTACGCCAAGATTATCTTGCTCTATACGCAACAACTTATTAGCTTGCAGTACACGCAACACTAATCTTGGATCGTGTTAGACACAATTTCAAGTTTGTTTGATAGTAGTTATTCAACTCTACATTGAGTGTATGTATATATATATATTCAATTTATAAATGAAATATGGTTTTATTTTGTAATACGCAAAAACAAAGGAGTCTTTCACTACACGCAACCCTAACATTGCTTTAATTACACACAATCTCAACCCTCCTCGATAGCGTGTGTTGTACGCAATACCGGGTTTCACTAAACAACGATATATTTTTATAATATTATTATGGACTAGACATTATGAATAGTATTAACTACATTTTTAATTTTACAACAGTATTATTCATCTCACACATTTTCTAGAACATTGTATGAGATCTAAATAAATTTTTCAGGTAAAATAAGTATATTTAAAAAAATGTAGTTTTACCACCTTTTGATGGAACACCCACATTAAATCTAGTTTTTGAAATGTTTATTAATTAAATATGACAAAATATAAACCTCCTTGAAATCAGGATATAAAAATTTACTTTGGATAAAATTTTCATATTATTCTGATAACTTTGATATTTTAATTAATAGTAAAAACATGCTATATTTTAATTAAAAAAAACTTTTTTCATCATAATAATTTACATGGTTAAATTATAATATTGAATGGTTTTAAATTATAAATAGAAAATATTTTTACCACTTAATATAATGTATGTCATTATAATTGACTTTACATTGAATTCACAGGTAAAATCATTTCTATCATTTGCAATGTTTTAACTTTTAAAACACGTTTTCTTAACAATGGGATTAAATTTAGATTAATTTATGAAACTTATATGATTTAAATTAGTAAAAATGGATTCCATATTTGTAATCAGTAGGGAGAAATTATGTTAATATGTAATGTTTTTTTTTGCCACTATGAATAGTAACTACGTTAAGTTTTATTTACCATAGTTGAAGATAAATCATGTAATTGAGGGTAAATATAATATTATAAAATTACCCTAATACTTTTTTTAATATAATTGGATGATTATATTTCGTCCTATGGAATATTTTGTTCTAAATGGATTTCATTGGAACCCACTTGGATGTGACTAAGACCTTTAATTTATTTTATTTAAATGAAAGTGAAATATGTCTCAGTCAAACTTAAATAATTGAACTATTTTTTATATAAGGTCATACAGAATATAAGTTCTGTTATAAATACTCATCTGAAAGCTAAAATGTTTTTCATTATAATGGTAATTTATTTTTAATTTTTAAGAATTATTTATTTACCTTATTAGCTTATACATTAATAATCCAGAACGTATTTATTTAGTGAAAAATCAATAATATAGTTTTTATTGAAATAATAATAAATATCAAAAGGCCCAAAAACCTGAAGAAGACATATTTATAGTGTATATATAAACCCTAATCATCCCATGGCCGAATTGGTGACCATTTGGATCCTTATAACGAATATTATGACACCTATATTATTTTATTTTAAATGATTCTAAAGTTGTCACTTTCTTAATTTAATAAATATAACAATTTACATGTTGTGATTTTAAGATGATAAATTTGAGTAAAAGTATTATTATAAAATATATTAGATTTATCTTCGTCATAAGGTTTTATTTTTAATTTTTTTGAATCAAATAATTATGTTAAATAATTATAAAAAAATGTTGTACAAATTATTTTATTAAGAGATATACCAAATAAACGGTATTAAAAAAATTAGAATAAATAATATATTAACTATTTAATGTGCTCCATGAATTTTCTAGACAAATTTTACATGTTAGGAATCTATTAAATATTATAGTTAGAATATATCCTTCGTGTGGATTTTATTTAAATTAAAATAAATGAATAATTTCAAAATTTACACTATTGTTATTTTATAAAAATATCCTATTAAAAATTGATTAAAAATAAAAAATATATTTAAAAATTATAAAATGAAATTTATATGATCTAACATGTCATAAATTACCAAATTATGGAAAATTAATGAAACATAAGTAATTACATATAACAATTTAAAAATTAGAATCTTATTACCACAAATAAAATAAAATAGATTAAATTCGGAAAAATCAAGTTGATAATGTTTAAAATAAATTCCCAACATGTATAAATTTTATTGGTTGATGATATTACAACCATATATCATCTAAAATTAGTATTTGGGTCATTTTTTGAGGTTTTTATGTGAGGTTGAATTTATTATAAATTAATATTTCTTATGTTACCAATGGTGCCCCTCTCCTCCCTTATAAAAAGGGAACCTTTTCCCTCTTCTCTTCACATACTTTTGAGCCCTGAATCTCGTCCAAACCCTACCAATTACTCTTCTTAACCACTATAGTTATATAATAGAGGTTTTTTACTTCTCAAAAGACCAACTCTAGTGCCCTAAGAAGAAGTATAAAGGAGGTGCATCGAGGAAGTGGTAATCTCTTCTACCGACTCTTTCAAGTTTGTTTCTTATTCTACATCATCTTTAGTTTTTTCATTATAGATTAATAACATAAGTATTACTTATATACTGATATGTTATTATAAATATTAAAAATCCCTATTTCACCTTCTATCCATCCTACGGAAAACGAAATCATCGCGCGTGCGTACGTACGAAATACCGTCTCCATGATGTGGTGTAATCTGTTTTCCACCACCATACTTGGATGGGTATAATGGTGTAATGAATAACTATATATTATTATTATAAAATCATACTAATGATATCATATTATATCATCCACTCCAATTCCATTCAATAAATATGGGAACGATATCATCGCTCGTGCGTACGTATGGACTACCGTCTCTACGACGCGATGAGATTAATTTTCCATGTTAACAATTAAAGAATAATTATAAAGTATATATAATAAAAAATTATGAAATATATGACATATTAATGATAATTTATTTATGTATATGTTATATACATACATCTATTAAATTTAATAAGTAAACTAAAACAACGTTCAGGCGTACGTACGGCCTACCGTCTTTATAAACAGTGTATTTCTTTCCCTTTATCGATCTATTATATATATGTATATTATGAATATATATTTTATTTAAATTTTGTTTTATATTCTTTAATTAGGTAATAATTATCTAAGTAATCATATGAATAATTACAAGTCAAAACATGGACGATAAATGAATGATTTTACCCAAAACGCTTCTTTAACATGGAATTGGAAAATGAACGGATAATATAAAGTCGTAAGTGAATCATATATGATATCATAAATATTATTATAGTTATGTTACAATTTAATAATATATTTAAACCCACTATATAGATGTCTCGGACACATATGGAAGAAATTGGACAAAAGGTAATGGATAACTTATCAAATCTCGTTTTTATCTGAGATTGTTTATTCCAGAGTATTTACTGGGGTTATATTTTTCATCCATGCCAATAAAAATGATTTTCATGAAGTTTTTAATATTATTCCATGTATTTTTTTATCCCTATTTGACTTTTACATTGTGTTATGGAAGGAATCTTTCTTTTTTTTACCATATGATGATCTTTTATGACTTTTCTGACAAAAGTACGAGGATAAAGTTTTTTTAACTTATACGGAATGAACGGATTTTTTTTTGGTTTCAGAATTCCTAATTTTCATGAAGATTCATATACATGATTTCATTATTATGTTCAACAAAATAATTTTCTTTTAAAATTTCAAGGAATTTTGTGAAAATAAAATGATTTTGAAGAAAAAAGGATATTTTCCTCAAGATTTCATTTCAAGTGTTTTTTCAAAACTATTTTCCATCTAAGATGAAATTATTTAGTATGATTATGTTTCAAGTAAAATGTCTCTATTATTTACATGGTTTCACATTTCTTATGATGAAATGTTATCCATTTGTTTTATATGGATTATGTTATTATGGGATGATGTTTATGAAACCCATTTTATTCTTTGGGTTATGATGAATGATTTGTGTTTATGTTGTGGCACACATAAGAATGATTTAATTATGTGATGGGTGGGACCTATATATCTTTCCAATTAATTAGGTAATGATTTATATCTCATGAGATAGACATGGCTGAAACGACAAGATAATCTAGTTCAGTGATACAGGACCGGAACGAGGAGTGAACTCGATTCATAAATGGACTTTATCCACTAATATGGTCATGGCAGCAATGCCCTGGCTACTATGGAAATCATATCAGGTGCTTAATGGTTTTCCATAATTAAATGTTTATTACCATGCTATTTTATCATGATTGATGTTCCATTATGATATATGCCTTATGTACTGCCATGCTTTGTGTCATTGCTCAAGATTTAGATGTTTAAACATTACGTTCATGTTTTTACGTTCAAATGTATATCGTTTGTTTTATTTTCTCAATTCTTAACCATACTGAGCATTTGAGCTCACCCTTTATATGTTTTCATTTCCCTGGGATATAAGGAAAGGTTTTAGGCAAGAAAACAAAAATGGAAGATCTTTATGGGACATGATGAAGATTTTTCACCATGATTAGAATATTATGTTCTGAGTTTCCAAAGACACGAAACTATTACGATCCTTGAGTGCCGGTTTTTGTTATATATTATGTATCCCGCAAAAGTAATGTAATGTCCATGGACGTCAAACTTTGGGGTCTCTACAGATGGTATCAGAGGAAAGGTTTTGTTAACCTTTGGAAACTAGGATGTGAAAACATTAGTGATATCCCAAGATATATTTCAAAGGTATGTCTAAGGATGTCCCTAATGTTTAGTATAACTATAGTTTACAGTCCAAGAATTATGTTGACGATCATGAATAACCTAGGGTGAACCTATGCTGTCCTAGATTAAATAATTTTTGATAAGTTAGACATCCCATAAGTTACTTTTTATGATTATGTGGTTCCCCGTTATTTTAACTTTTTCTTACACCATGGATTTTGGTTTTGGTCAATGGAGGGAACCAGAAGGAATTGGGTCAACATTGCATCCAACAGAAAAATTGGTGACTATGAGAAACGAAATTGTGTAATTCCAAGAAAGAAATATTTTGTGATTATGCTGAATCAGTCATCACGATATATGATTAACAAGGTGAAATTTAGTGGCATTTCTAATTTATTAAATAAGATAAAGATGGCCTTTTATGAAAGTTCGCATGTTGAGGAGCATAGAGAAAAGAAGATTCAGATTTCTAAAGAAGATAAGAAGAACCTTGATGAATACATCAAATGGAGGGGAAGATGTTTTCTATGTGGAGATAAGGGTCATAGAGTGACAGGCTTTTATGGAGTTTAATGACATATCTATGGAGAACATGGGCATTACCCAACTCAATGCCCTCACCTTAGAGGTTACTTCTAAATCAAATAAGGACTTATTCAATGGAAATCATTGAATAGGATGGATTAAAGTGTTTATGTATTGGTATTCATGAATAATGTTGTTGGGGTACTTTTATAGTATATTGGAATATCTATGTATTGGTCTATTGTGGTTTTCCATAAGAATATGGCATCAGTAACCATGAAAAGTGATTGAAATATATTTGGAAAGCAGATGATATGTGCATAATGAAGGGATAAAGATAAAATAATATATTTTATAGTATTCATGAGCTCATGACTGATATAAGGAAAATGTTATATCATGGATTGAGTATATACAAATTTTGGGATTTTTGGTATGTGGAAAGTGTTAACTTTTGACAGCATTCATGTTTTCACTATGGTTCTATGGTAGTTTATGTTTCAAGAGAATATATGATTAAGGTATTTAGATGTTCGGAATGCGATCAACAAAATATATCTGGGATAAATTATGGTATTCACATGCTCAGTAGATGACATTTCTAGTAATTTTCATATTTATACTACGAGAATGGACATGAGTATTTTGGATAAGCCTTAATATTGGAATAGATTTTGTTGGACATAAGTTAGTATTTTATAAGGCTATAACATATTTCTATATTATATGATGGGATGTTATAATATTGTGGTTTTAGAAAAAAGGACAACCTGTAGGACGGGCGACAACCCATCACGTCGGACTAGGCTGTGAGAATCAAACACACAACTGAATTGCAACAAGCCTTTATCACCTACCACTAGCCTACATGAAGTCCCTGGTTAGTAGATTCTAGTTTTATTGTATTAAGCGGTATGATATATGAAGTATAAGTCCATTTTAGGAACAATATACAATTAATCTCACTATAGATTGACTTATGTATATTTAAAAACATTTTCTATCCTTTTGATGAGACATATGGAATGACCTATCATTCTATCACACGATCTGCTAACACATCATGGAAGACAAATTCAACATGATTTAATTAAGGTATGAAGTGGAAATTGTTCAAGGCATAAACAACATTAAGATTATACCAAAATCAAGTAAGTATTTCTTCTAATTCAAATTATTTAACTTTAGGGAAATGATCTTGAAAACCAAAAATTTTTTCCTACTATCCTCATATATGATGAATCAGATGGTACCTTAAATCATCACAAATTTATGGATTTGTGATTGTTTAATTTTTTATAGCCATGTTCTCTACCACTCTCCATCTGAACTTGATGGTTAGGTTTCTCTTTCATATCCATATTTTCACCTATGTTCTCCTATGTGAAAACCCAGTGATGAGTAAATTTTGGTAACCGTTATGTTTCTTACTTTACATTTTAAAATTAAGTTTTAGTATTACTTTTTACGATGTGGGTTTCTATGAAAGAAACATTCAAGTAGTAAACCATTTATAACCCCGACGAATTTCGAGGGAGAAACTCATTTTAAGTGGGGTAGATTGTAACACCCCAATATTTTATAAGATATATTCTTTTTAATTTATTTCATATCTTCTGTTGTACGCTACACCAAGATTATGTTGTGCTATACACAACACCGTATTAGCTTGAAGTATATGCAACACTAATCTAGGATCGTGTTTAACACAATTTCAAGTTTGTTTAATAGTAGTTATGCAACACAACATTGAGTATATATATATATATATTCAATATATTAATGAAATATGGTTTGATTTTTTTATACACAACAAAAAAGAGTCTTCCACTACACTCAACCCTGACTTGGCTTGCATTACACGCAATCACAACCTTCCTCGATAGCCTGTGTTGTACGCAATACCGGGTTTAACTAAACAACGATATATTCTTATAATATTATTATGGACTAGCCGTTATGAATAGTATTAAATACATTTATAATTTTATATCATTATTATTCATCTTACACATTTTATAGAACATGGTATGAGATCTAAATAAAATTTTCAGGTAAAAAAAGTATTTTTCAAAAAATGCAGTTTTTCCGCATTTTGATGGTGCACCAACATTAAATATAGTTTTTGACATGTTTATAAGTTCAATTTGACAAAATAAAATTCTTATTTGAAATCAGGATATAAAAATTTACTTTGGATAAAATTTTCATATTATTCTGATAACTTTCATATTTTAATGAATAGTAAAAACACACTATATTTTAAATAAAAACAAATTTTTTCATCATAATAATTTATATGGTTAAATTATAATATTGAATTGTTTTAAATTATAAATATAATATTTTTTTACCATTTAATTTAACATATGTCATTATCATTGATTTTACATTGAATTCATAGGTAAATTCATTTCAATCTTTTGCAATGTTTTAACTTTTAAAACTCGTTTTCTTAACAAAAATATTAATTTTAAATTATTTACTGAAACATATATGATTTGAATTATCAAAAATGGATTCCATATTTGTAATCAGTATGTCCAAATTATTTTAATAGGATAATTTTTATTTTTGGGCACTATGAAGAGTAACTACGGTAAATTTTATATACCATAGTGAAAGGTACATCGGGGAATTGAGGGTAAATATAATTTTATAAAATTAACCTAAAACTTGTTTTAATATAATTGGATTATTTTATTTTGTTCTATGGAATATTTTTGTCTAAATGGAATCCATTAGAACCCATTTGGATGTTATTAAGACCTTTAATTTATTTTATTTAAAAGAAAGTGAAATATGTCTCACTCAAACATTAATAATTAAACTATTTTTAATATAAGGATATACAGAATATAAATTCGGTTATAAATACTAATTTGAATGATAAAATTTTTTTATTTATCATGGTAATTTATTTTTAATTTTTAAGAATTATTTATTTACCTTATTAGCTTATACATTAATATTACAGAAATTATTTATTTAGTGAAAAATCAATAATATATTTATTATTGAAATAATAATACAAATAAAAAGGCCAAAACCCTGACCAATACATATTGGTAGTTTATATATAAACCCTAATAATACAATGGCCGAATTGGTGACCATTTGGACTCTTATAAATAATATTACGACACTTATGTTATTTTATTTTAAATGATTCCAAAGTTGTCACATTCTTAATTTAATAAATATAAAAATTTACATGTTGTGATTTTAAGATGATAAATTCGAGTAAAAGTACTATTATAAAATCTATGAGATTTAAATTCATCATAGGATTTTATTTTTAATTTTTATGCAAAATTATGTATATTAAATAATTATACAAAATTGTGTACTAAATATTTTATTAAGAGATATACCAAATAAATGGTCTTAAAAATATTAATGTAAATATTATATGAACTATTTAATGTTCTCCAAGAAGTTTATAGACATATTAGATATGGTATAAATCTATTAAATGTTTTTTTAGAGTATATCCTCTGTGTGGATTTTATTTAAATTAAAATAAATGAATAACGTCAAAATTGACACTATTGTTAATTTATAAATATAACATATTATAAAATTGTTTAAAAATCACAAAAATATTTAAAAATTGTAAATTAAAATTTATATGTTCTAAAATGTCATAAATTATCCAATTATGGACAATTCACAACACATAATGAATTATTTATATCAATTTAAAAATTATAATCTTATTAAAACAAATAAAATTAAATAAATTAAATAAGTATAAATCAAGTTGATAATGTTTAAAATAAATTCTCAAAATGTCTAAATTTTGTTGGTTAATTAGATTACAACCCTATCTCATCTAATATTAATATTTGAGTCATTTTTGGAGTTTTTTATGTGAGGATTAATTTATTATAAATTAATATTTCTTATGTTACCAAAGGTGCCCCTCTCCTCCATTATAAAAAGGGCACCCCTTCCCTCTTCTCATCACACACTTTTGAGCCACTAATATCGGCCAAACCATGCAAATTACTCTTCTCAACCTCTCTAGTTATATCATAGAGTTTCTGGTCTTCTCAAAATACCAACTCTAGTGCCCTATGAAGAAGTTTAAAGGAGTTGCGTCGAGGAAGAGGTAATATCTTCTACCGACTCTTTCAAGTTTCATTCTTCTTCTACATCTTCTTCATTAGTTGTTTCATTATAAATTAATAACCTATGTATTACTTATATAATGATATATTATTATAAATATGAAACAACCCTATTTCACCTTCTATCCATCCTACGGAAAACGAAATCATCGCACGTGCATACGTACGGAATACCGTCTCCACGTTGTGGTGTAATCTGTTTTCCACCACCACCTTACTTGGATGGGTATAATGGTGTAAAGAATAACTATATATTATTATTATAACCTCATGATTATTATAAGATATTATATCATCCACTCCAATTCCATTCAATAAATATGGTAACGATATCAACACTCGTGCGTACGTACGGACTGATGCCCCCACGACGCGATGAGACTCATTTTCCATGTTAACAATTCAAGAATGATTAAAAAGTATATATAATAGTTAATCATGAATAATATTACATAATAATTATATTTTATTCATGTATATGTTATTTACTTACTTCTATTAAATTTAATAATGAAACGAAAACATCGTTCTTGCGTACGTACGACCTACAGTCTCCATGAATGGTGTATTTATTTCCATTAATCAATCTATTATATATATATATTCGGAATATATATTATATATAAATCATGTTTTATATTATGGAATTAAGAAATCATGATCTATGTAATCTTATGAATAGTTACAAGTCAAAACACGGACGATAAATGAAACGATTTTACCCAAAATGCTGCTTTAACATGGAATTGACAAATGAATGGATAATATAAAATCGTAAGTGAATCATATATGATATCATAAATATTATTATGGTTCTGTTAGAAGTTAATAATATGTTTAAACCCACTATACAAGAGTCTCGGACACATACGGAATAAATTGGACAAAATGTATGGGATAACTTTTCCAATCTCGTTTTTATCCGAGATTGTTTATTGGTAAGTATTTACTGGGGTTATATTTTTCATCCATGACCACAAAAATGTTTTTCATAAAGTGTTTAATATTCTTAAATGTATTTTTTTACCCCTCTTTGACTTTTAAAATGTTTTATGGAAGGAATCTTTCTTTTGTTTACCATATGATGAACTTTTTTGACTTTTTTGGAAAAACTACGAGTAGAATGTTTTTTAACTTATACAGCATGAACAGATTTTTACAGTTTCATAATGCCTAATTTTCATGAATATTACTCTACAATATTTCATTATTATTTTCAACCAAATCATTTTATTTTAAAATTTCATTTCATTTTGTGAAAAGAAAATTATTTTGAAGAAGAAAAGATGTTTTCCTCAAGAATTCATTTCATGTGTTTTGTCAAAATTATTTTCCATCTAAGATGACATTATTTAGTATGATTATGTTTCAACTATAATGTATCTATAAATTACATGGTTTCAATTTTCTTATGATGAACTGATATCCATTTGTTTTAAATGGATTATGTTATGGTGGGATGATTTTTTTGAAACTCATTTTTTTCTTTGGGTTATGATGAATGATTTATGTTTATGTTGTGGCACACATAAGAATGATTTCATATTGAGATGGGTGGAACCTATATCTCCCTCCAATGAATTGGGTAAAGATTTATATATCATGAAATAGACATGGATGGAACGACAAGATAATCTGGTTCAATGATACAGGACTGGAAAGAGGAGTGAACTCGATTCCGAAAGGGACTTTGTCCACTAAGATGGTCTTGGCAGTAATGCCTTGGCTACTATGGAAATCATATCATGTGCTTAATGGTTTTCCACAGTTACAAGTTTATTCCCATTAGATTTCATCATTATTTATGTTCCATTATGATCTATGTCTTATGTACATCCATGCTTAATGTCATTGCTCAAGATTTTGATGTTTAAACATTATGTTCATGTTTTTAAGTTAAAATGTATATGGTTTGTTTTATTTTCACCATGCCTAACCTTACTAAGAATTTGAGCTCACCCTTTAAATGTTTTCATTTCCCCAGGATATAATTAAAGGTTTTAGATATAAAAACAAAAGGGGGTGATCTTTATGGGAGTTGTTGAAGATCTTTCACAGTGATTAGAATATTATATTCCGAGTTTCAAAAGACACTAATCTATTATGATCATTGAGTGGTGGTTTTTGTTATGTATTAATTATCCCACAAAAGTAATGTAATGTCCATGTACGTCATGCTTTGGGGTCTCTACATACCCAGTAGGACACTACCAATTGAACCTTAAAATAAGAAAATCTTAAATACATTTAGATTTTTGTTAAAATAATCAATTCATAGATAATGAACTTTTTTTAAAAGTTTGGGGCTGAAGCCTCAATTTATTATTTAAAGCAAAGGCCTCTTTAGAATGGGTAGAGGGATACCCATAACATATACTAAAGGGCCAAGGCCATTTGGCCTGAATACAAGGCTTGAAAGCCCATTTTTTTGCCCAAAGGACCCCTCAATGAACAGTACTGTTACAGTTCTCACTCTTCTACAGTGCCCACTACATTACAGCCACCGCAATAGTCCCTCCTACAGTACCTATAGGAAGTGATATATTTTTTATATTCATACCAATGTTTGATGTAACAAACCAAAAATTTATCAATGGATTGTATCCTATCTTATAATAATGTGATACAGTACAAATCACATAAAATCACCAATATTCGATAATAAAAGCATTATGATTTAAAAATTAATGAAAATAATATGTATATCTAGAAGTTAAAGAACCCACACAAATGGAATAATATCATTACACGTGGAATTATAAAATAAACCTTATGAATATTAAACCATAAAATAGAATAGTATTATAAACATTGAATGTTCTAGAAAAGAATAAGAATATTATAAGTGAATGTATGGTATAATTATATAATTGTCAACATACATAATGGTTTTAAAAATAATTAATTAAGTATTGGAAGTTTTGTAAGATATAAATATTTAATTAAAATTTTATGAGTAATTATTTAATTTAAAAGATAATATATTTTGTTAAAATGTATTTGAAAATTAATAATTTGATGCCTTATTATATTTTTGGAAATTTTATGATAATTTATGTAAATTTTCAAAGTGTTATAAAATAAGATATAATTTTAAAATGAATATATTCCATGTAAATGATTATTATAATTAAAAAATAAATTGATCAAATTTACAAATATATTTTCAAATAAGGTAGTTAATTTTTTAATTCTACATTTTTAAAAATGTCTAGGGTTAATTTTTTGGTATTTTTTAAAAATACAATAATTTTTTTGAATAGTAAAATACATTAATTTACGATATTTTTACATTATAAGTTAAATAATTTTTTCCCAAAGTCATCCTTAATTTAATAATAATAATATCAAACTGCTCTTCGTTATTTTAAAATTTTTAGTGATAACACTCAATCTATTCATCTTATTGAGCCAAAATAATAATATAAAGTATATAAAAATGAGAAAACACCCCTCTCCTCCACTATAAATACCACTCCTCACCACCCCTTTTCTACAAACCTTTCAAGCATTATTCATTGTACAAATTGTACTAAAACATAGTATAAAAACCATCCCCCGAATCAAATAGCTCTTAGTATCATATAAATGATGAAATCATATAAATGATGAAATCATTTCCCAAAAATGATATTAATGAGGATAAATCCATGTGAAAAAATACACTTCCTTTTTCATTTATTTTCTTTTAAATTTCCTTTATTTTCTTCTTTTATCCCCAATTTATCTTATTAAAAAAGGAATTATAACTAAAATATTTTTTATAATATAATTATATCATGTTAATGAAAAATCCATTGTGAATATACATTCTCAATTCATTATTCTAAAAGTCAAATTGTCACCCGTGATCTGTCAATTTACTAACATCATGGGCGATTCACTTTCATTTTCCTTTAATACCATAATGGATGTAATTAAAATAATTTTAATGGTTAAAATATATTTTTAAATTTATGTTTAAACCCTATTTATTTTCAATAACTATCATATATACATAATAATAAAATATAAAGAAATGAGTTTGTTGGGATCAAAAAACCATAGAAATTAACTTAAAATGATCATCATTAACTATTATATAATGATTCATCAGCATACCATATACCAATATTATTTATAAGATCATTTAAAATTATATATTATCTTTATTGATATATAATAACAATTCGGGACATTTATCATCATTTTACACGAACATCCATTCAAGTATACAAGTAAAACGATAATGGAAACTAAAAAACCAACCATCTCGAATGATGAAATTAAACACTATAACACCTAAAAAACAAATATATGATCTTAAAAAAAATATAATAAATCAAATTCATGTATAATAAATCTATATTTTTTATTTAATGAGTCTATTGTGATTATATAAGACAATAATGTGAAGAAATCATTCAAAAATAAGGTATGCAGAAATCTCCAACAGAAATCTATGTCTCTTGGGATTCCCAATTTCACACCATTTTAAATATGGATATTACTTTATTTATAATTATATATTATAACATAATAATTATTTCATATTTTCTAGTACATAAATTTTACAAATTTGGTTTTAGTAAAAATTCATTGCTTTTTCCAAAGGAAATATTCCTTAAAAAAATACATCCTCTAATTCTCTTGTTATTGTTTCTTCTTAAATCCAGATTGAAACCAAGAATATTATTTCCTTTATATATTGTGAATTCTGAATCTTATTAATTTGTGATTTTTTAAATGAAACCAATTCATTTCTATGGGTTATTTTATATTGTTAGTCAATACACATTTAATGTGGCTTGCTTGTAAATTTAAATGTTATGAGGTGATATGAGTGCATGGAATTATATAAAGAAATGTAAATGTTATGATGAGATGTGTGTATCAAAAATATTATAATTCCCCAATTAATTGGGTAATGTGATATATCTCATGATAAAAAGTGAAATATACATGAACATGATGCTAGCTTTGTTCACAACTTTATGTAGAAGTTTCCCACTAAGACGTACTATTTCATTTTTATGCATTTCTTCCTTTTAATAATTATTTAATGATTCCTATCATGATTATATTACTACTATTATGTTATTATGGGTATTATTATTATCAACCAATTTATATTTATTGATGTTTTTATTAATCCTCTAAATATGATTTTCGCTCACCCCATTCATTAATGTATATCCTCGTGTGATTAGTTGTACTAAGAAGAACATGTAAGAAAATTAAATAAATAGAAGAAGGGATTAAATAAATGTTTATTTAATCTTTGGAAGATGTTATATATGATCCTAATATGACTAACACACTAATCATTTATATCATTTTGTGTAATTATTTTATGTTATTTGACTATGAAATCATACAATAAGATATTTAAGAAAAATCATGGTCTCAATAGTTTATATCAATGAAAGGTTTATTTAATTTGGGAATGAAGATTAAAGATCCTTAATTTAAACTCATATTATGATATTAAGTGTAAGTGCGTACCCATGAATATTTTTTTATAAAATGATAACATAGGCATCCCATAATATATTCCATTAGACATCAAATCATAAAGTAATCAATTATTTATTAACTACATGTTGACTTATGTTTTGTTATAACCATTTTTATTTTATAAATTTGTGGGAATCCAAAAAAAACAATCCAAAATCTTATGTGAGGGACAATGTAGTGATTGCCCAAATGAAAACCTTAATGCCTTGGGTGGTGGATTTTAAAATTTTATGGTCATTATTACCTAACTGTTTCACATTATGAACAATGAACTGAATAATATGAAACATAAACCATCACCAAAGATAAATCAAATGGAAATGAATTCGTTTATAAGGATAAAACCACAAATTTATATAGGATCTTCCCATCCTCTAGTCATGAAATAGTGGGTTATCTTAAAGGAAAAGATATTTTACATACTTCACTATTTTGAGATGGATAAGGTGACTTTTTTTGTTTATCGAATAGAAGGAGAAGGCAACCAATGGTTGACATTTTATAAGAACAACATCGTGTTTTATATTCTGGAATTATGTAATCATGATCTAAGTAATCATATGAATAATTACAAGTGAAAACATGGATGATAAATGAAAGATTTTACCCAAAACGCATCTTTAACATGGAATTGACAAATGAACGGATAATATAAAGTCGTATGTGAATCATATATGATATCATAAATATTATTATGGTTCTATTACAAGTTAATAATATGTTTAAACCCACTATACCGGAGTCTCGGACACATATGAAAGAAATTGGACAAAAGGTAAGGGATAACTTTTCCAATCTCGTTTTTATCTTAGATTGTTTATTCGAAAGTATTTACTGGGGTTATATTTTTCATCCATGTCCATAAAAATGTTTTTCATGAAGTGTTTAATATTATTCCATGTATTTTTACCCCTCTTTGACTTTTACATTGTTTTATGGAAGGAATCTTTCTTTTGTTTACCATACGATGATCTTTTTTGACTTTTCTGACAAAAGTACGAGGAGAATGTTTTTTTAACTTATAAGGAATGAACTGATTTTTTTGGGTTTCAGAACGCCTAATTTTCATGAAGATTCCTATACAAGATTTCATTATTATGTTCAAAAAAATCTTTTTCTTTTAAAATTTCAGGGAATATTGTGAAAAGAAAATGATTTTGAAGAAGAAAGGATATTTTCCTCAAGATTTCATTTCAAGTGTTTTTTCAAAACTACTTTCCATCTAAGATGACATTGTTTAGTATAATTATGTTTCAATTATAATATCTCTCTGATTTACATGGTTTCACATTTCTTATGATGAAATGATATCCATTTGTTTTATATGGATTATGTTATGATGGGATGATGTTTATGAAACCCATTTTATTCATTGGGTTATGATGAATGATTTGTGTTTATGTTGTGGTACACGTAAGAATGATTTCATTATGAGATGGGGGGGACCTATATATCCCACCAATGAATTGGGTAATGATTTATATCTCATAAGATAGACATGGCTGGAACGAGAAGATAATCTAGTTCAATGATACAGGATCAGAACGCGGTGTGAACTCGATTCAGAAAGAGACTTTGTCCACTAAGATGGTCTTGGCAGCAATGCCTTGGCTACTATGGAAATCATATCATGTGCTTAATGGTTTTCCAAAATTAAATGTTCATTACCATTCTATTTTATCATGATTGATGTTCCATTATGATCTATGACTTATGTGCTACCATGCTTTATGTCATTGCTCAAGATTTTGATGTATAAACATTACGTTCATGTTTTTACATTCAAATGTATATGGTTTGTTTTATTTTCACCATGAATAACCATACTGAGCATTTGAGCTCACCCTTTATATGTTTTCATTTCCCCGTAATATAACTAAAGGTTTTAGGTAAGAAAATTACAGGGGAAGATCTTTATGGGAGGTGATGAAGATTTTTCACCATGATTAGAAGATTATGTTCTGAGTTTCCAAAGACACGAAGCTATTAAGATCCTTGAGTTCTGGTTTTTGTTATATATTAAGTATCCCGCATAAGTAATGTAATGTCCATGTACGTCAAACTTTGGGGTCTCTACAGTTGGTATCAGAGGAATGGTTTAGTTAACCTTTTGAAACTAGGATGCGAAAACTTTAGTGATATACCTAGATATATTTATAAGGTATGTCTAAGGATGTCCCTAAAGTTTAGTATAACTATAGTTTATAGTCCAAGAATTATGTTGACGATCATGAATAACCTAGGGTGAACCTATGTTGTCCTGGATTAAAGAATGTGTGATAAGTTAGACATCCCATAAGTGACTTTTTATGATTATGTGGTTCCCCGTTATTTTAACTGTTTCTTACACCATGGATTTTGGTTTTAGTCAATGGAGGGAACCAGAAGGAATTGGGTCAACATTGCATCAAATGGAAAAATTGGTGACTATGAGAAACAAAATTGTGTAACGCCTAGAAAGAAAGATTTCGTGATAAAGCCAAATCAGTCATCACGATATATGATTAACAAGGTTAACTTTAGTGGAATTTCTAATTCATCAAATAAGAGGAAGATGGCCTTTTATGCAAGTTCGCATGTTGAGGAGCATAGAGAAAGGATGATTGAGATTTTTAAAGAAGGTAAGAAGAACCTTGATGAATACATCAAATGGAGGGGAATATGTTAACTGTGTGGAGAGAAGGGTCATAGAGTGACAGACTGTTATGGGGTTTAATGACTTATCTATGGAGAACATGGGCATTACCCAACTCAATGCCCTGACTTTAGAGGTTACTTCTAAATCAAATAAGTACTTATTCCATGGAAATCATTGAATAGGATGGATAAAAATTTTTATGTATTGGTATTCAAGAATAATGTTGTTGAGGACCTTTTATAGTATATTGGAATATCTATGTATTGGTCCATTGTGGTTTTCCATAAGAATATGGCATCGGTAACCATGAAAAGTGATTGAAATATTTTTGGAAAGCAGATGATATTTTCATAATGAAGGGATAAAGAGAAAATAATATGTTTGATAGTATTCATGAGCTCATAACTGATATAAGGACAATGTTATATCATGGATTGAGTATATAAAAATTTTGGGATTTTTGGTATGTATAAAGAGTTAACTTTTGATAGCATTCATGTTTTCACTATGGTTCTATGGTAGTTTATGTTTCAAGAGAATATATGATTATGGTATTCACATGTTTGGAATGCGATCAACAAAATATATCTAGGATAAATGATGGTATTCACATGCTCAGTAGATGACATTTCTAGTAATTGTCATCTTTATAATACGAGCTTGGACATAAGTATTTTGGATAAGCCTTAATATTAGAATGGATTATGTTGTACATAAGTTAGTATTTTATAAGGCTAGAATAGTTTTCGATATTATATGATGGGATGTTATAATATTGTAGTTTTAGAAAAAATGACAACCTGCAGGACGTGCAACAACCCATCACGTCGGACAAGGCTGTGAGAATCAAAATCACATCTGAAGTGTGACAGGCCTTTATCACCTACCACTAGCCTACAAGAAGTCCCTGATTAGTATAAGCTAGTTTTATTATATTATAAGGTATTATATATGAAGTATAAGTCCATTTTAGGAACCATATATGATTAATCTCACTATAGATGGACTTATGTATATTTAATAACTTTTGCTATCCTTTTGTTTGAGACAGATGGAATGAACTATCATTCTATCATATGATCTGCTAACACTTCATGGAAGACAAATTCAACTTGATTTATTTAATAGATGATGTGGAAATTGTTCAAGGCACAAACAACAGTAAGATTGTACCAAAATCAAGTAAGTATTTCATCTAATTCAAATTATTCAACATTAGGGAAATTATCTTGAAAACCAAAAATGTTGTCCTAATATCCTCATATATGATGAATCATATGGTACCTTAAATCATCGCAAATTTATGGATTTGTGATTGTTGAATTTTTTATAGCCATGTTCTCTACCACTCTCCATCAGAATATGATGGTTAGGTTTCTTTTCTATATCCATATTTTCACCTATGTTATCCTATGTGGAATCCCAGTGATGAGTTAATTTTGGTAACCGTTATGTTTCTTAATTTACCTTTTAAAATTAAGTTTTAGTATTACTTTTTACGATGTGGGTTTCTATAAAAGAAACTTTCAAGTAGTAAACCATTTATAACCCCAACGAATTTCGAGGGAGAAACTCATTTTAAGGGGGGTAGATTGTAACACCCCAAGATTTTATAAGATATATTCTTTTTAATTTATTTCATATCTTTTATTGTATGCTACACCAAGATTATCTTGTGCTATAAGTAACACTGTATTAGCTTGAAGTATACGAAACAGTAATCTAGGATCGTGTTTAACACAATTTCAAGTTTGTTTAATAGTAGTTATTCAACGCAACATTGAGTGTATATATATATATTCAATGTATAAATGAAATATGGTTGTATTTTTTTATACACAACAAAAAAGGAGTCTTCCACTACACTCAACCCTGACTTGGCTTGCATTACACGCAATCACGACCTTCCTCGATAGTGTGTGTTGTACGCAATACCGGGTTTCACTAAACAACGATATATTCTTATAATATTATTATGGACTAGCCGTTATGAATAGTATTAACTAAATTTTAAATTTTATATCATTATTATTCATCTTACACATTTTCTATAACATGGTATGAGATCTAAATAAAATTTTCTGGTAAAAAAAGTATTTTTCAAAAAATGCAGTTTTTCCGCATTTTGATGGTGCACCAACATTAAATCTAGTTTTTGACATGATTATAAGTTCAATTTGAAAAAATAAAATTCTTCTTTGGAATCATTATATAAACATTTAATTTTGATAAATTTTTCATATTATTCTAATAACTTTCATATTTTAATGAATAGTAAAAACACGCTCTATTTTAATTAAAAACATCTTTTTTCATCATAATAATGTATATGGTTAAATCATAATATTTAATTGTTTTAAATTATAAATAGAATATATTTTTACCATTTAATTTAATGTATGTCATTATCATTGATTTTACATTGAATTCATAGGTAAAATCATTTCAATCTATTTCAATGTTTTAACTTTTAAAACTCATTTTCTTAACAACGAGATTAATTTTAAATTAATACATGAAACTTATATGATTTTAATTATGAAAAATGGATTCCATATCTGTAATCAGTAGGTCTAAATTATGTTAATAGGATACTTTTTCTTTTTGGGCACTATGAAGAGTTACTACGGTAAATTTTATATACCATAGTGAAAGGTACATCGGGGAATTGAGGGTAAATATAATATTATAAAATTACCGTAACACTTGTTTTAATATAATTGGATTATTATATTTTGTCATATGGCATATTTTTGAAGAAATTGAATCCATTGGAACTCATTTGGATGTGATTAAGACCTTTAATTTATTTTATTTAAAATAAAGTGAAATATGTCTCACTCAAACTTTAATAATTAAACTATTTTTAATATAAGGTTATACAGAATATAAATTCGGTTATAAATACTCATTTGAAAGCTAAATTTTTTTTATCATGGTAATTATTTTTAATTTTTAAGAATCATTTATTTACCTTATTATCTTATACATTAATATTACAAAAATTATTTATTTAGTGAAAAATGAATAATATATTTATTATTGAAATAATAATACAAATAAAAAGGCCCAAAACCCAGACCAATACTTATTGGTAGTGTATATATAAACCCTAATCATAAAATGGATGAATTGGTGACCATTTGGACCCTAATAAATAATATTACGACACTTATATTATTTTATTTTAAATGATTCCAAATTTGTCACATTCCTAATTTAATAAATATAACAATTTACATGTTGTGATTTTGAGATGATAAATTCGAGTAAAATTATTATTATAAAATCTATGAGATTTAACTTCATCATAGGATTTTATTTTTAATTTTTATGAAACAAATAAGTATATTAAATAATTATACAAAAATGTTGTACTAAATATTTTATTAAGAGATATACCAAATAAATGGTTTTAAAAATATTAAAGTAAATATTATATAAACTATTTAATGTGATCTAAGAATTTTATAGAAATATTAGACATGTTAGGAATCTATTAAACGTTTTTTTATACTATATCCTCTGTGTGGATTTTATTTAAATTAAAATAAATGAATAACGTCAAAATTGACACTATTGTTAATTTATAAAAATAACATATTATAAAATTGTTTAAAAAGCACCAAAATATTTAAAAATTGTAAATTGAAATTTATATGGTCTAAAATGTCATAATATATCCAATTATGGACAATTCACAACACATAAGTCATTATTTATAACAATTTAGAAAATTATAATCTTATTAAAACAAATAAAATTAAATAAGTATAAATGAAGTTGTTAATGTTTAAAATAAATTCCCAAAATGTATAAATTTTATTGGTTAATGATATTACCACCCTATATCATCTAATATTATTATTGGAGTAATTTTTGGAGGTTTTTATGTGAGGTTGAATTTATTATAAATTAATATTTCTTATGTTACCAAAGGTGCCCCTCTCATCCCTTATAAAAAGGGCACCCCTTCCCTCTTCTCATCACACACTTTTGAGACATGAATCTCTGCAAAACCATGCCAATTACTCTTCTAAACCTCTCTAGTTATATCATAGATGTTCTGGTCTTCTCAAAAGACCAACTCTAGTGCCCTAAGAAGAAGATTAAAGGAGGTGCGTCGAGGAAGAGGTAATATCTTCTACCGACTCTTTCAAGTTTAATTATTCTTCTAATTACTCTTCTTTAGTTGTTTAATTATAAATTAATAACATAAGTATTAATTATATACTGATATTTGATTATAAATATGAAACAACCCTATTTCACCTTCTATCCATCCTACGGAAAACAAAATCACCGCACGTGCGTACGTATGGAATATCGTCTCCACGTTGTGGTGTAATCTGTTTTCCACCACCACCTTACTTGGATGGGTATAATGGTGTAAAGAATAACTATATATTATTATTATAACATCATACTGATTCTATGATATTATATCATCCACTCCAATTCCATTCAATAAATATGGGAACGATATCAACGCTCGTGCGTACGTACGAACCTACGTCTCCACAACGCGATGAGACTCATTTTCCCTGTTAAAAATTCAAGAATGATTAAAAAGTATATATAATAGTTAATCATGAAATATATTACATAATAATGATACTAGATTAATTTATATGTTATTTACTTCTATTAAATTTAATAATGAAACGAAAACATCATTCTTGTGTACGTACGACCTACCGTCTCCATGAACGGTGTATTTCTTTCCATTTATAAATCAATTATATATCTGTATATTCAGAATATATATTATGTATAAATCATGTTTTATATTGTGTAATTAATAAATCATGATCTATGTAATCATATGAATAATTACAAGTCAAAACACGGAAGATAAATGAAATGATTTTTCCCAAAACGCTGCTTTAACATGGAATTGACAAATGAACGGATAATATAAAATAATATGTGAATCATATATGATATCATAAATATTATTATGGTTATGTTACAAGTAAATAATATGTTTAAACCCACTATACAGGAGTCTAGGACACTTATGGAATAAATTGGACAAAAGGTATGGGATAACTTTTCCAATCTCATTTTTATACGATATTGTTTATTCGTAAGTATTTACTGGGGTTATATTTTTCATCCATGACCATAAAAATGTTTTTCATAAAGTGTTTAATATTCTTACATGTATTTTTTACCCCTCTTTTACTTTTAAATTGTGTTATGGAAGGAATCTTTCTTTTTTTTACCATACGATGAACTTTTTTGACTTTTCCGGCAAAAGTACGAGCATAATGTTCTTTTTAACTTATACAGCATGAACAGATTTTTATAGTTTCATAATGCCAAATTTCATGAAGATTCCTCTACAATATTTCATTATTATTTTCAACCAAATTGTTATATTTTAAAATTTCATTGCATTTTGTGAAATGAAAATGATTTTGAAGAAGAAAAGATATTTTCCTCAAGAAATCATTTCATGTGTTTTGTCAAAACTATTTCCCATATAAGATGACATTATTTAGTAGGATAATGTTTCAACTATAATTTATCTATAAATTACATGGTTTCACTTTTCATATGATGAAATTATATCCATTTGTTTTATATAGATTATGTTATGGTGGGATGATGTTTTTGGAAGTCATTTTTTTCTTTGGGTTATGATGAATGAATTAGGTTTATGTTGTGGCACACATAAGAATGATTTCATATTGAGATGGGTGGGACCTATATCTCCCTACAATGCATTGGGTAAAGATTTATATCTCATGAAATAGACATGGCTGGAACGGCAAGATATTCTTGTTCAGTGATATAGGACTGGAAAGAGGAGTGAACTCGATTCAGAAAGGGACATTGTCCACTAAGATGGTCTTGGCAGCAATGCCTTGGATACGATGGAAATCAAATCATGTGCTTAATGGTTTTCCACAATTACAATTTTTTTCCAATGACATTTTATCATGATTTATGTTCCATTATGATCTATGCCTTATGTACTACCATGCTTAATGTCATTGCTCAAGATTTTGTTGTTTAAACATTATGTTCATGTTTTTATGTTCAAATGTATATAGTTTATTTTATTTTAACCATGCATAGCCTTACTAAGATTTTATCTCACCCTTTATATGTTTTCTTTTCCCCAGGATATAATGAAAGGTTTTATGTATGAAAAGAAAAGGGGAAGATCTTTATGGGAGATGTTGAAGATCTTTCCCAATGATTATAATATTATGTTCTGAGTTTCAAAAGACACTAAACTATTACGATCCATGAGTGTTGGTTTTTTTATGTATTAAGTATCCCACAAATGCAATGTAATGTCCATGTACGTCATGCTTTGGGGTCTCTACATACCCAGTAGGACACTACCAATTGGACCTTAAAATAAGCAAATCATAAATATATTTAGATTCTTGTTAAAATAATCAATTCATAGATAATGACCTTTTTTTAAAAGGATGGGGCTAAAGCCTCAATTTATTATTTAAAGAAAAGACCTCTTTAGAATGGTTAGAGGGAGACCCATTACATAGACTAAAGGGCCAAGGCCATGTGGCATGAATACAAGGCTTGAAAGCCCATTTTTTGGCCCAAAGGACCCCTCAGTGAACAGTACTGCTATAGTTCCCAGTTTGCTACAGTGCCCGCTACAGTACAGCCGCCGCAACAGTCCCTCATGTAGTACCTATAGGAAGTGATATATTTTTATATTCATACCAATGTTTGATGTAACAAACCAAAAATTTATCAATGGATTGTATCCTTTCTTATAATAATGTGATATAGTAAAAATCACATAAAATCACCAATATTTGATAATAAAAGCATTATGATTTAAAAATTAATGAAAAAAATAAGTATATCTAGAAGTTAAGGAACCCACACAAATGGAATAATATCATTACACATGGAATTCTAAAATAAACCTTATGAATATTAAACCATAAAATAGAATAGTATTATAAACATTGAATGTTCTATAAAAGAATACGAATCTTATAAATGAATGTATGGTATAATTATATAATTTTCTACATAAATAATGGTTTTAAAAATTATTAATTATGTGTTGGAAGTTTTGTAAGACATAAATATTTAATTAAAATTTTATGAGTAATTATTTAATTTAAAAGAGAATATATTTTGTTAAAATGTATTTGAAAATTAATAATTTGATGCCATATTATTTTTTTGGAAATTTTATGATAATTTATGTAAATTTTCAAAGTGTTATAAAATAAGATATAATTTTAAAATGAATATATTCCATGTAAATGATTATTCTAATTAAAAAATAAATTAATAAAATTTACAAATATATTTTCAAATAAGGCAGTTAATTTTTTAATTCTACATTTTGAAAAATGTCTAGGGTTAATTTTTTGGTATTTTTTAAAAATACAATACTTTTTTTGAATAGTAAAATACATTAATTTGGGATATTATTACATTATAGGTTAAATAAACTTTTCCCAGAGTCATCCTTAATTTAATCATAATAATATCAAACTACTCTTAATTATTTTAAAATTTTTAGTGATAACACTCAATCTATTCATCTTTTTGAGCCAAAATAATAAAATAAAGTATATAATGCTGAGAAAACACCCCTCTCCTCCACTATAAACATCACTCCTCACCACCTCTTTTCTGCACACCTTTCAAGCATTATTCATTGTACAAATTCTACCAAAACATATTATAAAAACCATCCCCCGAATCAAATAGCTCTTGGTATCATATAAATGATGAAATAATTTCCCAAAAAGTATCTTAAGGAGGATAAATCCATGTGAAAAAATACACTTCCTTTTTCATTTATTTTCTTTTCAATTTCATTTATTTTCTTCTTTTATCCCCAATTTATCATATTAAAAAAGGAATTATAACTAAAATATTTTTTATAATATAATTATATCATGTTAATGAAAAATCCATCATGAATATATATTCTCAATTTATTATTCTAAAAGTCAAATTGTCACCCGTGATCTGTCAATTTACTAACATCATGGGTGATTCACTTTCATTTTCCTTTAATACCTTAATGGATGTAATTAAAATCATTTTAATGGTTCAAAAATATTTTTAAATTTATGTTTAAACCCTATTTATTTTCATTAACTAACATATATACATAATAATAAAATATAAAGAAATGAGTTTGTTGGGATCGAAAAACCACAGAAATTAACATAAAATGATCATCATTAGCTATTATATAACGATTCATCATCATACCATATAAAAAAATTATTTATAAGATCATTTAAAATTATATATTATCTTTATTGATATATAATAACAATTCGGGACATTTATCATCATTTTACACAAACTTCCATTCAAGTATACAAGTAAAACGATAATGGAAACTAAAAAACCAACCATCTCGAATGATTAAATTAAACACTATAACACCTAAAAAATACATATATGATCTTAAAAAAATATAATAAATCAAATTCATGTATAATAAACCTATATTTTTTATTTAATGAATCTATTGTGATTATATAAGACAGTAATGTGAAGAAATCATTCAAAAATAAGGTATGCAGAAATCTCCAACACAAATATATGTCTCTTGGGTTTCCCAATTTCACACCATTTTAAATATGGATATTCCTTTATTTATAATTATATATCATAACATATTAATTATTTCATATTTTCTAGTAAATAAATTTTACAAATTTGGTTTTAGTAAAAATTCATTGCTTTTTGCAAAGGAAATCTTCCTTAAACAAAATACATCCTTTAATTCTCTTGTTACTGTTTCTTCTTAAATCCAGATTGAAAACAAGAATATTATTTCCTTTTTATATTGTGAATTCCGAATCTTATTATGTTGTGATTTTTTAAATGAAACCAATTCATTTCCTTGGGTTATTTTATATTGTTGGTCGATACACATTTAATGTGGCTTGCTTGTAAATTTAAATGTTATGAGGTGATATGAGTGCTTGGAATTATGTAAAGAAATGTAAATGTTATGATGAGATGTGTGTATAAAAAATAGTATAATTCCCCAATTAATTGGGAAATGTGATATATCTCATGATAAAAAGTGAAATATACATGAACATGATGTTATCTTTGTTCACAACATTATGTAGAAGTTGTCCACTAAGATGTACTATTTCATTTTTATGCATTTCTGCCTTTTAATTGTTTTTTAATGCTTCATATCATGATTATATTCCTAATAATATGTTATTATGGGTATTATTATGATCAACCAATTTATATTTATTGATGTTTTTATTAATCTTCTAAATATGATTTTTGCTCACCCCATTCATTAATGTATATCCTCGTGTGATTAGTTGTACTAAGGAGAACATGTGAGAAAATAAAAGAAATAGAAGAAGGGATTAAATAAATGTTTATTTAATCTTTGGAAGATGTTATATATGATCCTAATATGACTAACACACTAATTATTTATATCATTTTGTGTAATTATTTTATGTTATTTGACAATGAAATCATACAATAATATATTTAAGAAAAATCATGGTCTCAATAGTTTGTATCAATGAAAGGTTTAGTTAATTTGGGAATGAATATTAGAGATCCCTAGTTAAAACTCACAGTATGATATTAAGTGTAAGTGTGTACCCGTGAATATTTTTTTATAATATGATAACATAGGAATCCCACAATATATTCCATTAGACATAAAATCATTAAGTAATCTATTATTTATTAACTACATGTTGACTTATGTTTTGTTATAACCATTTTTATTTTATAAATTTGTGGGACTCCAGAAAAAACAAGCCAAAATCATATGTGAGGCACAATGTAGTGATTGCCCAAATGAAAACCCCAATGCCTTGGGTAGTGGATTTTAAAATTTTATGGTAATTATTACCTAACTGTTTCACATTATGAACAATGAACTGAATAATATGAAACATACACCTTCACCAAAGATAAAGAAAATGGAAATTAATTCGTTTATAAGGCAAAACCCACAAATTTTTATAGGATCTTCCCATCCACTAGTCATGAAATAGTGGGTTATCTTAAAGGAAAAGATATTTTCTATACTTCACTATTTTGAGATGGATAAGGTGACTTTTTTTGTTTATCGAATAGAAGGAGAAGCCAACCAATGGTTGACATTGTATAATAACAACATGGTGACTTAAAGAATTTATGTGATGGAATGGAAGGACTTTAATATAACGTTTCATAACAGGTATTCCCAAAAAAAATTCCTACAATGATGAAGAGAGGGTTCGTATAGATGAAAAAAGTTAAGGAGAATCAATCATGTCCGATGAAGAAAATTTCATAGGGATTCCAAGTTATTTTTTAATATTTTTATCAACAATGATAGAAAAATTGATAGATTCATTAGTGGTTTGAAACCACACAATGCATGTTCTATATAAATTCAAGACATTAAGAGATATTAAGAAGTTGTTCTATGTGCTCTCAAAGTGGATACAATGTTTAGAGAGTAGTCCCATGGCTTTGGTTAAACGAAATGAAATATGGAGTTTCATGTCGTAATATCTAATTAGAATGATCAAAAGAAAACTCAACCACCCACATGTCAAAAATTTGGGAAGATGCATCATGGGAACTTCTTCAAAGGGATGGGAAATTATTCATTTATATAATAGAGGAACACCAATATCTTGAATATTTAAAAGACATGAATAAGTAGAAAAATGTGGGAGTGGAAAAGAGAGAACCACCCATGGTCTAATTTTATAATTGTTGGGAGTATGGGAACTATGAAATCTAGTGTACTAAACCATATGTCCTCGAGGGTAAACAATGACATCTTCCCCTAACTCCAATGGAAGAAGGGATAGATTATTCGTTTTCTAGCGCTGAAGTGGAGTAAAAAAAATTATATATTATAGGGTACAATTCCTAATAACTCAATAATGAAAAAATATTATTTGATTTTTGTTCTACACATTCTTTTATATTATGCAATTTTTCTAGAACTCTTGAATAAATTCCCCTAAACCATCAAGTAAAGATATCTTAAAAAACACCAAGTGGTACAATCATTTCAACCCCAGTGTTTGAATCTTCTCCTATTAGAATATGGTGGAATATTTTTCCTTGAATTACATGATACTTCCCTTAGTGTAATTTGATGATATAATGGGAATAGATTGTCTCTTATTATATAGAGATCATATAGACTTTTAGGAGAAGAAAATATCTCTTCATATTCTGAACCATCCCATGATCCTCTACAAATTCAAGGAAGACCATGAATTTCCATTATAAGATAAATCAATGGTGTCGATGTTGATTACTTATGAAGAATCATAAATCACTCAAATGGATGAAGTAGATTTCCCTATATAAATCATACATGGAGATACATGTTTCTCATTGTGTCTGTATATAATGGATCGTATCGAAAAGGAGGAGTTAAATAAGAAGCTTTAATAGAATTTGGACAAAGGGTCCATAAGCCCTAGTTAACCTCTGGGTATGCCAGTACTCTTTGTAAAAAATAATGATGGATGAAAGTGTATAGGTATAAATTATCAATAACTAATCATGATCACAATGAAGAATAGATATCCTCTTACAATGAATGATTATACATTCAATTAGCTTATAGGGACTCAGTTATTATCAAATGTGGATCCCCATTATATATATCATAAACTAAAGGTGATGAAGGAATAAATTTAGTCAACTACCTTCCATAAAAGGAATTTACATTATTATTATATAGTGATTCCCTTATAACATACAAATTACCCATCGATAATCATGTATTTAATTAAATGATTCATAATAAATTACCATGAAATTTTTTTGTAGTGTTTATTCATTATATTATCATCTACTCCATGAGTAAGGAGGAACATAAAAAAGGATTGTGTCAGTGAGACCTAGGAAGGAGAAGTTTTATTTCATGTTTAGCAAGTGTTAATTTTGGATTGAACATGTCATATTCTTAGTAAATGTGAACACGAGTGAAAGTCTTTTTGTGGACCCTACAAAAACAAAGGCAATTGAAGAATGGACCAGACCCTCTAGTGTCATAAAAAAATCCAATGGTTTGTTGGATTAGAAGGGTAAAATTGATATTTTGCAAAGAATTTGTCATGATTGTCTAGCCTACTAACAACATTAACATGGAAAGGGTTTAAGTATGTCTGGATTGAAGAATGTGGGGAATGATTCATGGAGATAAAGCAAAGGGTGGTGACTACACCTATACAAACATTAATTAAAAGTAGAGAATAGCTTGTGATATATAGTGATAATCCCAATAAATTTGACTGTAATGTTCTTAATCAAAATCATAAAGTGATAGAATATGCCTCACAATAGTTGAAGATCTATTAGAAGAGCTACCGAAAGCATGATCTATAAGTAGCAGCAGTGTTGTTTTCCATAAATATCTAGTGGGACTACCTAAATGGTGAGATGTGTGGAATATATTCTTATATCTTGAGAAAAAAGTATATATTCACAAAAAAATTATATCAACATGAATTAAAGAAGATGATTGGAGATAATCATAGACTAATAATTTCCTTTTCAGTATCATACCAACAAGGCTAACAAGTAGATGATTCTTACAGTTGAAAAGTACCTGACACTCAATCCATGTTATTGATTGAGAAAGAACCTAAAATCCTTAATATGATAAGGATGTATTTGGAAATCACAATGTAAGGGAATATTTCCTACCTTTCCAAAATTATTTTCCAACCATCAATCCCAAAAAAGATTATGGAGGCACAAAGGGGTGATACATTTTTATATAAAAGGTGAATTTTCTAAAGGAAGGTCAGTTGTAGGAGTTACATAATAATTATGATGGTTTTATTAGGTTTGTAAGAATGAATTGGTTTCCTCCATAACTATGGATAAAAATGGAGATATTTGATAACGAACATAGTTGTCCTTTATCTATTCATCCTAGAAGTACCAATATGTACTTTGATCTTCATGAAAACTTCTAATTGGAAAATATGAAGATGGAGATTCAAGAGTATATATTAAGGTTCTTGATATTTGCGAATGTTAAATAATAGTGATAGAATTCTCAATGTATTATGCGACCATTCCCTATACCAACATGGAAATGGTAGAATGTCACTATGAACATTTTCACAGGTCTCACGAAGACATCCAATGGAAATAATTTGATATGGGTTATGGTTGACCGACTCCCCAAGAATGAACACTTTATTTCTATTCTAGAAGATCTCTCTATTTGAAAACATGTAATGATATATGTGAATGTAGTGGTGAGACTGCACGGGGTTCCACACTTGATTTTCTCATATCATGATCTGAGGTTCACACAAAAATTCTAGAGGAGTCTTGAGTATTATTTTTGTAATTAATTAAATTTCAGCATGGAATATAACCCTGAACTGATGACCAATATAAAAAGAATATTCAAATTATAGATGATATACTGAGAGCTTACTCATTAGAATTCAAAGGAAGATTGGATCATCTTATCCCATTGTTTGAGTTATCATACAGTAATAACATCCACTCGAGTATTCCAGTTGCTCTATATAAGTCTCCATTTGGAATGAGATGTAGAACACTTACCAATTAGGATGATGCAAGTGAAAGAAATCCCCAAGGACCTGATACCATACAATGTATTTCATAGAAGTATCAACCCATCTAGGTACACATCCAAGCTATTCATAATAAGTAATAGAGCCATTATTCCAAGTGTTGAAGGGACATGGATTTCAATAATACAGATAATTTATTCCAATAAATATAAACATAAAGAAGAGTCATTCAGTTTAAAAGGAAGGTGATGATTAGCACAAGGTACATTGGACCCATTGAGCTCCTCGATCGCATAGGAGTAGTGGGTTATTGGATTGCACTTCCACTAAGTATGGATAAAATTCATGATGTGTTCCATGTATCTCTCTAGAGAAAGTACATAACTGATCCCTCACATGTACTCAACTGAGAAGTGGTACAGCTGGAGGATGATATGACATATGAAAAGTAAATGGAAAAGATTCCATACATGAGAGATAAGGTTCTACAGAACAAGACAACCCACCTTTTCAAATTTTTGTTGATGTACTATAGGTATGAATAAGCATCATGGGAACTAGAGGAGGTCATGAAGGACAAGTAACCTCACCAGTTTATGTAAAATGGAATTTTAGGGGAATAATTTCAAAAGGGGGTGGAATGTTACAACCCGAAATTTTTTTAGTGGAATTTATCCATTATAATAGTAATGTAAAATAGTATAAATAAATTATGATCTTTTATATACCATAATAAAAACATTATAATGACAACATAATGAAATAAGAAGTATTTATAAAATTCAAGTGACCTATACCAAAGGAATAATAACATTACTATTTAAATTGTAAAATCACCCTTATGAATATTAATTATTTGACTCAAGAATATTAATTATTTGTTCACATATTTTAAGTAATATATATTAAATTATAATTTTGTGATTAATTTAATAATTTAAAATAAAATTTACTTTTATAAAATGTATTAATCAATTAAGTGTTTTATGTCTTATGATTTTATGACAATTTTATGTGACCTTAAGTAATTTTTCAAAGTGATATAAAATCAATTTGAATTTAAAAAAATATATTTTACATGTAAATAATTCATTTAATAAAGAAAATAAATTCCTAATATTTAGATATTTAGTTTAATATAACAAAGTAATATTTTTCAGTTCTACACATAAAAAAATGGTAATGGTTAGTTTTTTGGATTTTTCTAAAATACATGAATTTTATTATGGATAATAAAACATGTAAATTTGTTATATATAAAAATTATAATTTATACACACTATTACATCATTAATATATAATTAAATCACCATAATATCGACCCATACATTGTTATTTTAATATTATTTGGTGATAATTCTAAAACTATTCATATTCTTGAGTCAAAACAATAAACTACTAAATATAATAATGATAAAACAACCCTCTACTCCACTATAAATACCACACATTACCACCTATTTTCTTCAATCAACTAAAGCATTGATAATTGTCCAAATTCATCACTAATCTCTTACCAAGACCCTCCCCTAAATCCATGACATCTTTGTCACATCAACATCCTAAAACAATTTCCCTAAGGATGTTCTTGAAGAGGATAAATCCATGATTTAAAATCATCTTCCATTTTCTTTTAATTTCTTTTCAATTAATGTTATTTTCTTCTATTTTCCTATCATCCACATATCCAAATAGAATGATAAATCCAGAATTTTTTGTATGATTTAATTATATAATGTTAATGGAACATCCATCATCAATCTCTTTCCTCTTTCTCCTTTATTCCAAAAATCATATTTTTCCTATGATGTGCTAATTTACCCACATTTTAGCGATGCACATTCATTCTACATTAACACCTTCAAGTATGATAATAAATACATTATAATTGTTGAATAATATTTTAAAATTTATTCTATAACCCTTACTATTTTATAGATCTAACATATATACATAATACTAAATGATAATTCAAAACGAGTTTGTTTTGATAGAGAACATGCAAAAATTAACCTAGAAAAATAATCATTAAAATTAATTTATTGATTTATACTCATACCATATAACAAAATTAATTATAATATAATTTAACACATAAGAATATAATTTCTAAAACATAATACCAAGTATTGATATTTATCTGCATTTTACCTGAACATCCATTCATGTATAAAAGTGAACATTTCATGGAAACTAGTCAAACAAACACTTCCAAATAATGAAATTGAACCCTATAACACATCAAAAATCCCATAAATGAACATAATAAATCCATAATGAATTAAATTCATGTATAAAAGGTATTTTATTTGTTAATTAATGAATCTATTGTGATTATTCAAGACATTAAGGTGAAGAAATCTTTCAGACCTAAGTTAAATGGAATTCTTGAACCCAACTCTCTTCCTTTGGGTTTTACTTTTCCCCTCTATTCTCAGTATAGATATTCCTTTATTTTTACATATATATAACTTATTCATTATTATATTATTTTATTTTGGATAAACATATTATCAATCACGTTTTATGAAAAATTAAATGATTTTACCAAAATAACTCTACTTTCAAAATGTTTTTTACCTCTCTTAGGATTGTTTCTTCATCAATCATGATTTATACAAAGAATAATTTTTTATTTTTATCATCATAACACCAATTTTTATGAAATAATTCTTTATTTAATAAATCCCATTTTATCATGTTTTATATTATGTCCATGGTTGATATAATTTTGATGTGGAATGCTTGTTAGTGTAAATTTTAAAAGGGGACAGACACAACTAGAATTTTATAACATAATGTAATTGTTTTGATGTGTTGGGATTTCATGAAATTATATAATTCTCAGATTATTTTGGTAATGTGATTTATCTCATGAAAAAATTGAAATATATGTGAACACAACTCTAGCTTTGTTAACAACTATGTGTGGTAGTGGACCACTAAGACACAAGGTTTCATTTTTATTCTTTTCCACATTATATTATTTTTCTTAATGTTTCCTCTCATTATTATGATCTTATTATTAAGTTATGATGAAGAATATTATGTTCAACCAATTTTATAATGTTCATTTTCATATCTATCCCCATACTGGGGTTTTAGTTTACCCTTTCTTTGATGTATATCCTCATGGGATTGCTCGTACTAAATAGAACACGATGTCAAATAATATTCATCATGAAGGAATTAAATAAATTTTCTTTTTATTTTTAGGATGTTACATATGGTAATAATTTTACAAAGTAAGTAAACCTTTTAATACTCATTGAGTAATAATTTAATTTTGTTTTCCTATAATGTGAAGTAATAAGTTATGTTTGAAAAAAGAGGGTAGCTATATAGGATACATCCCTCTATCCAGGATAGCACATATGGATCATCCAAAAATAATAATTGTATAAGAAAACTATTTTAAGACTTAGATATAGGACAAAATTTCAGCATCTGATAATATAAATAATGATTCATAATCCTCGAAACCCCATATGTGAGTAAGGATCAAGAGTATGCCTTACTCGCTATGCCATCATTCCAAACAATGATTTTGAGAACCCATATAAAATTTTCTACTGATAAGTAACAAATACAAGCGGTGTAAAAATATATGAATAAAATGGATGTTTTCTATGTTCAATATCACCACACATTTTCACCATATGATTCTTTTAAAACAATGATCTCGTTCTAATCATGTGAAATTTTCAATTCCCAAAATATTGTTTAAGAATCTTTTAATAGCTAATAATTCCCATTATAAGCATTAACAAAAAACTCATATATAATAATGGAATTAGGAATATAATTTTGTTTTAATTTAGATAATAGTATTCAAATAATGAAGAAAAATATATATCTCACCACATCAAGAAAGTGCAATGAAATGAATTCTAAGGAATCTTTCATATTAGACCAATGGATTAGAAATAGCTTAAATTTTTTTAATAGAGATACAAGGGTGATAATGTAAGGAACCATCCTTAAATATAAAATATTATAGTAAATTTATAGAATAATTAATTTTTTTATAATCCCAATAATATAACAGGTTTATTAATTTTGTTATTGTGGTTTTATTTATGTAATAACAAATATATCTATATATATATATAATGGACACTTCCACTCAGTATCAAATTTTCCCAACATTAAAATCAATTAAAAAGAAATGTGAATTCTTTCCTTGAAATATTACAAAAAATTATTCTTTACCACACCATTCAATGTATTTATCCTTAAATCCTTTTGAAATTTATTTTAAAATATGGTATGAAAAATACAATGATAAAAATGGGATAGAAATGATACTAAATTTGTTATTATGTAGGAATATATGAAACACAATTAAAAAAATTTTCATAAAAATATATCATTCATATGAAAATATCACTAGTTTTTAATGGATATTATCTAGTCTTTTTAAATCAAATGATTACCATTAAAACTCATTAGAATTTACAAAAAAAATCATGTTGGTTCTTTAGGACATCATCAATTGAAACAATGAAAGAACTCTTTTAATATCCATGCCCTTCATTTAAGGAATTTTTTCTCTTCTATTCATGGTATATGATTCCCCCTAGGGTCACCTTTGAACCCCCTCCAATTTGAATGATTTAGGACATTTTTTGAGTGGACTGAACTGGACGCATGGGTTGGCTGTATGATTTACTAAAATTTCCATGCAAACCGTGCACAATTGTCCCGGTCATAAAATATGTTTTATAATTCTAATTTTCCTATTTGGAATTAATCATATCTACCCCATATATTCTTCCATTAGATCCTATCCCCTAGGGAGGCATCCAAGATCCCTCAAAAAATCATGGGAATCATTTTTTAAGGTGATTTGGGGGGAGGGGGACATCATGATTTATCATGTGACTCCATGTTAATTTTTCATTCTTTTTCTTAGGGTTTTTTCCACATTTATTAAAGTTACAAATTTCCTGTAGCAATGGAATCATACCTAGGGTTTGATTTTGTGTTTCTTGGGTGAATTGTTTTTTGTTATGGTTCATTTTCATCCCCTTGTGATGTGTCGGTGGTGAATTTGATGTTTTGCACGAGGAATTAGGGTTTTGTTCATATAAGGTAGGTGTTTTAATGGATAAAAATTCATAGATGAGTCTATAATTAATTTTTAACATGTTTATAATGTTTTAAATCCTTTGGGTATGCTCTAAAAATCATCTTTGGTAGATTTTATTGAGCTTTTAATTCTAATGATTCATTTTTCCATGAAATTGGGTGGTATTAATATGTTCTCTAGGTTTTATCATTTGGGTTGTTTTATGATCCCTGAAATGGTTTCATTAAATGTTGTTATTGCTTTCAAATATTGTTGTGTATGGTATTGATTTAAATTTTTCACTGAAAGAGGGTTTTTGAAATGATGTTGCTTTAGAAAACCTTGTCTTACTACATGTAATTGTATTACAAATATTTTTTAATAGTATGTTGTGTAAAAAAAGGGTTGAAAAGGCATGTTATGTACTCTTTGGTGTGTGTTTGTTTCAGAGATGTTGTATTTATGTGATAATTGTATTTTAAACATGTGGAACATGACTGAGGACAAATAAGAAAACCTGGGAATCTAGGTGGGTACACTAGGACATGTATTCTAGTGATCTGGTAGTGGTATCATCCCTATTTCACATAGAAAGATTTAAAATGACAACACTAACTAAATTTTATGATGTTTAGGGACCACTGGGTCATTGGTTGTTCCCCTCCTAGTGGATCGTGCATAAGAATGTTATTTATTATGGTTCCCTAAACCCCAAGATATGAGGTAACTAGGGCCCCGTAACTAGTAAGTTCCTAGGGGTGTTCCTCTGACTATTTATCATTTACTATATAGTACCCACCATCGGCATAAGTTGTGTTTCTCTAGAAAATTCAGTATCATGTGTGTTTCATTAAAATGTTCCTATTCTTCAAAGACTCTCCTCTAAAAACTATTTACATTTTAAGATTCATCCTTTTTAAACATGACAATAAAATTTAATTTTTTAATACATTATAACTTTAAATATTATAAATTTTATCACATGAAACATGTTAGGTGGAAGACTATTGGGCTTAGGATCATACCCTACTTACACCTTTGGATGTAAGAATCTTTGATTATGTTTAACACATGTAAGGGAAACGTTTTTGGAGATGAAAATTGTATTTTTATCTTCCATCCTCGGTACGATGTTGTGGAGAGGGATTTGGGATGATGAAACCATGTCGTGTGGTGCTTATTTATGTTTTATGTTCCACTAATGTTGAGTTGTGGACCTCTTCGGATTTATCTAAAACCACATATTTCAATTCTAAATTATATGTAATGATTACATGGATTGAATTCTATGATTCGGATTATGTATTGTTGTTGGTTGTTTTGTGATTCCAAAATCAGGTAAATAATTCCCAGACAATTATTTATGATACCCGAAAACATGTGCTAGCACATGGGGATAGCGAACACCCTTCAGCCCTTTCCATGTAATGGATTAGGTGACAATTTTGATATTGAATGGATCGATTTCGTCAAAAATGGTATCAGATAATGGTTATTATCATTGAGTTAAGTTATTATTTGGGATGATTATAGTTGGATAGAAGCTAAAACTGTTGGGGCTAGTAGATCTGAATGCATTTAGGGTTCTTATCCCACACCTCTTATTACGGACCACATGTTTCCATGGGATATCATGATTATTTGTTTGACATATATTTCAGGTGGGATGTGTGGGATACAGACTACATGTGGGCGTTGGGTGGGAGTGATGCAGTTGTTTATTTTATTGTTTATAGGATTTTATTTTAATTATAATTGATTTTATTACTTATATTTTTCATAACAATATTTCTAATTTTTTCTCGTAAACCTGTTGCGTTTTTTTGCAAAATTTTCCCCTGAAAGCTCTAATGCACCAACGGGAGAAGCCCAAGAGAGTTCACCCCAAACACATGATCAAAGAATGATGGAAGATATGGTTTTTTATATCTGAGATCTAGGACAGAGACAAAATCCTTCTCCTTTTCCTTCTAGATAAGATGATTCTAGTCCATGGATGGAAAAATCCCAGGAGGTTCTGAAAAACAATACTCCTAACATATAAGGTAGCACGTAAACCCATGAAGAAGAGAAGTGGATTGAGAATATTGAGAACATGTTCTAGATCCATGAAACACCTTGGAATTTTAGGATGAAATGTGACTCATTTCAATTAAAGGATCCCATTTGTAGGTGGTGGGAGTCAGTGCATCAAGCTGGAAATCATGAACAGATGAGCTAGAAGGACTTCAAGGTTACCTTCATTGAATAGATCTGTCACGAAATCTTGTCTTATAAAATATCAAAATAGTTTATGAAACACATATAAGGGGATAATTTAATGATATATTACACCGTCTACTTTGACAAACTACTCTGATATGAACCTTAAATGGTTTTTAATGAGAATATAAATTCTGAGAAGTTCCAAAGGGGTTTCTAGATAGAGATTTATTCTCAGGTATTTTTTTCAAGAGGAATACCTATATTGAGTTGGTTTATCTGGAATTTATGGTATATATTGATCACATGGGATGATTTGTTTTCTCTGGGATGGTATTAGTGATCAGAAGTGGTAGTTTCTTTGAGATAAAAAGGAAGAAATAAAAGAAGTAGAAGAAGGGAGGCGAATATTGAAGCCTTCCTCCCAGGAAGTTATCATCTATGGTTTCTGATGTGAGGTCCATCATGTTCAAACTGTGTGGGAGGTTAGGGAACACATATCCTACATGTATAACTACTATGGGCCCTTATTTTTTGTGTGGATCTATTGGGAACATTTATTGATTTTGCAAGGTGGGATGTCATCTTCAATGTGGGGTTAGAACTATCGCATATAGGTGAGCCCCAGTTTATTCAGAGTTTTTTAGGATGGTGGGATCTCAATTTGGTGGTCGTGGGGGCTGTTTGGGGTCATATTTTTAGTATATTTTGTTTAGGATAGATCCATAGGTGATCGGGAATTCTCAGGCAGAGACCAAACATCTTAATGTTATGTATTAGGCGCCGATAGGGTCAGATGTATGGCATTCGAATGTTCGAGGAACTATTTTGATATAATCTTCATTAGATGCTATTTTTTGACACGGGTTCTACTATTACATTTATCTCTTCTCAAACTGCAAATATGATGAATTTTTAAAACGGTTTTATATAATTGGTCATGGAGTTAGTGGTGTCGTTTGTTATGTATAAGAAGAATGTTCTTACATTACTATCATGTGTGCATACAATATCAGGGGTGTAAATGTTGTGTGATATCCTTGTCTCGGATATTGTGATTTTCGATGTAATCCATAGAATAGATTTGATATTACATTTTCAAAGGCATGTCGATTGTTATAGGCAGCAGTTGAGTTTCATGGCCCTGATGAGAGTCCTCATCTTTTTCATGGTGAATGGGATCCTCAGTCAGGTTGTATGGGACCTCCACTCCCATAGTTGGGGGAAGATTTCATCCATATATTATCATTTTTATGAGAGTTAAATGGTCATTCTTCCGAGGGTTTATTCACTCATGTAGTGGATGATTTCATGGAGGTATTTACATATTATTTTTCATGAATTCGACCAGAGCAGTACATGGAGTTCTCGAATGATTTGAAACTGGTAACACTGCTGTTATCTCTTCCCTTATATCTTATCTTCCACCGGGTTGATATAATTAATGATAGAACTAGATGATTGAGAATACAAAGGATTCATTTATCCAAGCATCTCTCCTTGGGCCTCATGGGTTCTTTTTCTGAAAATGGCAGATGGGTCCCTTCAATTGTGCTATGATTACCAGAAGCATAGTAAGGTAACCACAAAAAACATATTCCCCATATAGATGGATTTTTCTGATCAATAGAAATGGGAACAATGATTTTCCAATATATACGTTCATTTTGTTTACCAGCTAGTTATGGTGGGAGAGGCAGATATCCCCATCACAGCCTTAAGGAGAAGGTATTTCCACTTTGAGTACTTTTTGATGCCCTTCAGATTGACCAATGCTCCAGTAGTCTTTATGACACTACTAAATAGGGTGTTCCACCAGTATCTTGACTGCATCCTTGTTGTATTCATGGATAGAATCCTCATAAACTCTGGATTCAAGGAAGATCATCAGCTTCATTTTCAAAACGTGTTGGGCACTCTTTGGGGTCAACACCTTTAGAAAAAGTTGTCCTAGTGCACCTTATAGATCAAGGATGTGATTTTTTAGGTCATGTCATATTAGAATAAGGGGTTTATGTGGACTTTGATACATTTAGTGAAGATATTTCATGGGTGAAACTGAGGAATGAGTTCAAGGTCAATATTTTCCTTTTATTGAAATGTTATTATAGTTGGTTTGTTCGTAATTTATCTCTTCTTTCTTCTCGCATGACCGTGATCACCCTGAACACAGTGAAGTTTTAATGGGGCCTAAAATGTCTAGCATCCAATGATGAGTTGAAGTGGTGATTATATACCACACCCGTGCTGATCTTACTAGAATCTGGAAATTGATATGTGGTGTATTGCAATGCTTCTAGTATGGGTCTCAGGTGCGTGCTTATGTAGGGTGATCACGTGGTGACATATGGCAATCACCAACTCAGACCACATGAAAATAATTACTTGACCCATGACATGGAGTTGGCAGTGGTGAATAATGGTTTGAATACGTGGTGATACTAAATATTATTAGATAAGTAGCTAGTGTACTCTGATCATAAGATCTTATCCTATATCATTCCATAGAAAGATCATAATCTGAGGCACCACTATTTGATCGAGTATTTGTAGGCATTCGAATATGATATCATCAATATACTGGGAAGGGGTAATTTTTTGGTGACCCCTTGAGCAGGTATGTACCAGTGTAGGCATTGATCATGTCTATTTAGGAGTGGACACTGATGCGGTTCTTTTACCATATACACTTGGTGACCAAGGAGCACAGCGGATGTGCATTCTTGCAGATCGTTCAGTTGAATCCTACTCTATTAGAGTTGATTCAGTAAGAGTTTCTAAGTGATGAGCAATATTAGTTGTCGTTGAAGTTCTTTAATGATGGGGAGACAAATTCTAATTGGTCTTCTATTCTCAAGGGAATCTTATTCTTCATGGACCCTTCGATTGTGCTATTATATCTGAGGAAGGGGGTGATGAAGGATATCAACAAATCACAGTAAGTCATTCATCATGGTTATATAAAAACGAATTATGAATTCCATCGATAGTTCTGGGTGATAGGTATGAGACTGGATATTGCTGAATATTTATCACGGTGTAATACATGTCATCATGTAAATTTATAGCACCTAAGGCCCAATGGGTTTCATCGGTATTTACCCATTCCAACTTAGAAGTGGGACAAGGTCTCCATGGATGTTGTCGTTGTCTTATCTCGTACACTGCAGGGTAAGAATTCCATTGTGGTGGTGATTGATCACCTAACCGAATCATCATAATTCATTCAAATCAGATTTTTGGCTAATATGGATGAGTTGGACCAATTTTATATTCATGACGTGGTAAGGATTCAGGGAGTTCCATCAGTTGTATTATCAATTATAGACCCATAATTTTTACCCTTGGTTTTTGGAATACCCCTAGAAGGATTTGGGTTCACATTATAAGATGATCACGACATACCATCATCAAATGGATGGCCAGACAGAGTGGGAAAACCAGATTCTGGAACCATGCTCCATGCATTTTTCATGGACTTTGGAGGTTCCAAGGATATCCAATTCGGATTGGTTGATTTCTCCTATAATAATAGTTAACAATCCTAGATTTCAATGGCTCCTTTTGAGGCACTATATGGTCGGCCAGTCAACCCCCCTCTGTTGGGATGAGGTAGGTGAGACCGCACTACTAGGTCAGTGCCTAGTGAAATAGATATATGAGAAGGCCATGTTAACCAGGCAGCAATTATTGACAACATAGAGTCACCACACACTTTATGTGGACAAGAGGTATCAATACGTTTTGTTTTATGTGGGTGATCAGATATTTGAGAAGGTGAACCCTCGATTGGGAAATCGCCATTTGGTGGAGGAGGGAAAGAAAACACCAAGGTATGTCAGACCATTTTTCATCACCATGTGAATTTTTTATTGGACAAATCATGTTATATTTTCCCTATAACTTTACTTTTATTCACAACTTATTCCATGTCTCCCAATTGAAGAAGTGCAATCCAGATTATTCCCACGTGATGAGTTTGGAAGATTATGAAAAAGATCCTCATTTATCAGTAGTTGAATGACCAATGCAAATAGTAGATTCCCATTAGATGTTTCGTAGGGGGAAGCATATTCAACTGGTTTGGGTCCCATGGAAGAATTAACATGATGTACATGAGACATGGGATCAGACGTTATGGGTTGATAAATAGTACCCATTAGTGTTTTTTTATTATGCTTCTGGTTCACTTTTAGGGGAAGAAATATTTTCATGGTGGGGAGAATTGTCACAAACATGTACTTATTTTAATGTATTTTATCTATTATATTAATGGAATAACATTTCCCTTCTAGGATTCCCCTTGATCCACCTTGAATTTTTATTATTTTAGCCATGTGTTGAGTGGATATAACTGGGCGCACAGCTTGGCCGAAAGGTTTACTAAATCATGCAAGAAAACCATACATAGATGAATATGTAATATGTTTTTTTATTTCAAATTAATTTCTTCTTATACTAAACATATATCTCCCATTTTATCACCCAATCCTTCCTAGTATCAATGAGAGGCTCCCAAGCTCCCTCAACCTCTCTTAAAACTCAATTTTTGGGGATTTTGGTTAGGAAACTTTAATATTTCTCATGTAAGTGATTCCACTATTTTTCTTCCATTATTAATTAGGGTTTATTTCAACATTATGGAAGTTTTAAATGTCCATAAGCTAGGTCTTCATACCTAGCATTGGATTTTATGATTATTGGATGAATCTTGTGGACTAGTGTTCGTTTTATTCCCCTTGTGGTGTTGCGGTGGTGCGGATTAAGTTTCTCATAATGATTTTGGGTATTCAACCTATAAGGGAGATTTTTCCATGGATAATCATAATTGGATGAATTAACCAAAAATTTTAAACCTATTTAGAATGATCTACATCCTTTCATTGGGCATCAAAAAACATATTTGGTAACTTTGAATGATCGTCTAATTTTAATATTGCATTGTTCATGAAATGGGGTGTTTTTCATGTGCTATCTATGTTTTATCATAAGGGATTATTTTATAATTATTTAAATGGGTTTACTAAATGACGTTAGGGATTCCATACCTGGTTGGTTATGGAATTAATGTGCATTTGGCCTTGAAAGAGGTTTTTCGATGTGATTTTGGTGTGAAAAACCTTGTTTTACTACTTGTAATTGTTTTAAATAATGTTTTAAATGGTTTATTGAGTTATAGAAGGGGTGAAAAATAATTTTAGATATAGTTTGTCAAGTCTATGTTTCAAGAGTTGTGTTTTTTTTGTGAAATGGTATTTTTAACATGTAAAACATTATTGATAATAAAGAGGGAATCCCAAGTATCATGATGGGTGTACTAGGTTTAGTTTGCAAGTGATCTGATTGTAGTATCATCCTTGTTTAACATATCATGTTTGATGATGAAAAAACTAAAAATATTTTGATAATGTTTGGGGACCCCTATGCCACTGGGGTTTCCCCTCCTAGTGGCTCATAAATAATATGTGTATTGATTATGGTTACATATTCTCCGAGATACGATGTACCTAGTGCCCCACAACTAGATAGAAAATATGGATGTTCATGTGACTAGTACTCATTGATTATGGTACTCAATATCGAAATACATTTTTTTTCAAGATAATTCAGTATAATGTGTGTTTTATTCAAATTTTCTCATTCTTCAATGATTCACCCTTAAAAAATATTTTTATTTGGAGATGCATCCTTTTTAAAATTGTTACTAGTTTTTGTTTTTAATAAAAACATGTAAGTTTTTCATCATAAAATGTTTAGAACATAGAATTTGTTTGGTGAAATACTATTGAGATTAGGATCACATCCTAATTAAAGATTTGGGTTTAATTATACTTGATTTTGTTTGAGATAGGCTAGGTCAAGGTCTTCAGAGATGACAATTCTGGTTGTTAGCTTCCATCCATGGTGTGGTGTGGTGCATAATTCTGGGGGATGATGACCTATTGTCGTGTGATGGATATTAGGTTGTATTTTCTGCTAATTTTGAGTTTTGTACCACTTGTAATTTTTCTAAAACCATGTTTTTTTATTCTAAATTTTAATTAATGATTTTTTTTGGATGAATTTTTGTATTTAGTTTATCGGTTTTTGGTGGCGGTTTTATGATTCCAAAAATGGGTAAATAGTTCCCAACCCATTATTTCTGATACTCGTGTACCTGTACCATCCATGGGGATATGGAACACCCTTCTTGAATTTCCATGGATTTGTCGAGTTACAGTTTTAATGGAAAAATGAAATAGTTCTTAAAAAATCTTACAATTAGAAGAATCATATGGGCAACATCTATTATAATTTATTAGAGAACATAATCATTACACAATTAATTCTAGAAATCGCTGGTTTCACCCACAATATGTGATATAATGTTCTCCCATGATGACAAATTGTAACACCCATCATATATAATATATCAGGCTCAACCATTATCTATAGTGAGGATTATCAATTTTTAATCATCGTCTAAGACATATACGTGAAATAATTCAATGGATATACACTTTTACCACATGTAACAATATTATTAGGATTTTAAATTCTTCTTTCAAACAATTTTTAGAATAATAATCACCTAGAATGACAGAATGTGGGTTTATATATTTATTGATACAATAAAATCTTATATGGGATAACATATATTAAATAATGGCTATGGTGGAAGGAAAATATGATGTCACTATGTATATCAAAATAGGGTATTCCAGTTATAACATTACTAACCCAACATAAATAATTGGCTTCTATGAAAATATATGTTAAAAATCCATAATACATCAAGATTACGAATAAGGATGGTATCCCAAGATCATATCCCATGTACCACATATGTGATGTCAATGGTTGTTGAATTTCATGAATACAAATAACAAAAAATATTATTTAAACGTTTTTAGGGAAGAAATTTCATTTTGGTTTAAATTATTTATACAATAAATAACCATTTTTTTGGGAAATATATTTTTGAGAAGAATTTTATCCACATATAAACTATTTTTCATGAAAATATTAGTTATTTGGTCTAGAAAACATGATAATACCCTATAATTAAAAAAATATTCCACCTATATTTGTTTTAAAAAAGACAGAATATATGTATTATTTGGAAAATTAAAAAATCATTCTATTAAATCCAATTATTAAAAATAAAAACATGGAAAAAATATAAAATTAAAAATTTATTAAATTATTTCAAAAAAAATCATTACGTAATATGTAGAAAAAATAATGTGGGTATTTATAAAATGTTATTTTTAATTAAATATTAAAAAAGATTAATAAAATAAAATTCCATACAATGAGTCTGACTCCCCACATATAAAAATAATAATTCTGAATAATAAACATAGGTTAATATCTATATTCCTATGATTTTTTATGTTTATTTTTAATTTTATTTTTTATATTACCTTGCCATATTTATTTACTTAATCAATTAAATTCAAATTTGGTGATTTGATGATTTTGGGTTCATTAGTCTAGAATGACATAAGTATGCTCACTAAATTAGGAAATGGCATTACTCTATGTTCTCTTGAAAAATTATCAAGAAAAAATTATATTTTTGGAACATAAAATAATAATTTATAAACTCTAGTGAAATATTTTTTTTAAAATGATTTACATTACAATATTAGATATGGTAGGTCATGCACAGGCATGATTAACATTTGCATTTTTAAATGATAGTTATGGAAAGATGGTAAGTTTTATTTTACCATTAAAAATTATAACCATATAATAAATCAAATATAATTTATTTAATTATAAATATATATGACATTCATGATATTTGGTGTTGAAAAATGAATCACATCTCACTATGGAGGTGGTATTCCACTCATAAGCTTGAACTAAGTTATAATTTTTCAACTTATTGAAGGTAAGAATATACGTGTTATATAATAGTTAAATATAAAAAATATGTCATGAAATCATTGTATATAACATAAATGTATCATTAACACATACCTAGAGAGACAATATTTGGAAATCAATTACATCAGTTGGAAAGGATGTAGCCTTATTTATACAAGAACGATGAATTCCATTAAAATGTAATTGACATTGGAGATATAAATATATTAATAATTTAAAATAATAATATCTATATATGTGGATGATATTAATTTTATTATATATTAATGGATATTTATTATTTTATTGATATAGGAGAAGTTATAAAATTGAAATTCTTGATTAAAATGACATCATTTGTTCAAAAAAATGTCATTTTCGTATCACCTTAAGAACACTAAAGATGAAATTATTCAAAAAAAGAGAAACATAATGTGGTAATAAATTATCATAATATATTTGGATATTTATTTTTATAATTAAAGGGTATTTGAAAAGTATAGGAAAGATATGAATAGGTGTCATTTTATTAGAGATAGTAGAGGAACTTTTGGAATTTCTCAATATATTATATTATTATTCATTTATATTCATTTCAAAATAACTCAAAACATATTTATTTAAAATATATTTTGATGATCTATATATATCCTTTCATTAAATAAAAATTGCACTATTTTTACTATGTTTTTATATTTGTCAATTGGTTTTAACCCCTCATTACACCTTCCATGTTTACTATGATAATACAACTTTTGAAATTTCATGGTCAATATTATTACTATAAATGTACAAACAACCCATAAATGGAAATTTTTATAAATTTGAAACAATTTCTTAATCTATTTTATCAATATAAATTTTTTTTTGAATTTTATATAATTTCATAATAAGGTTTTTATAATAGGTCACTAATTTCTTTTTTAGAACAATTACTTACTTTTATTGCACTAAAATAAACATAAAAAAGTAAAATTAAACACCTTTTTTGTAATTTATATAACATGTTATTTTAACCAATAATTTTTTATCATATTATTTATCTAAAAATAAATTTCTTATTATATTTTTATAAACATTTTTTTAATCTATTAATTGAAAAATTGTGTCATTGGTGTCATGTAAGAATTTATGGTTATTATATAATAAAAAAAGTTTAAAAATAAATTACCATGATGAATAAAAATATTTATTATTTAAAATTACCAATAATTAATGATCATATAATCTAATTAACCATATTCTAGAATTATTATGGTTTTTAAAAACTAAAGTGTAACCATTTTTTCTTTTTTATATAAAATATTATAATTGTAATAATAAAAATGTAAACCTATTCATTTAACATAATATTATATTATTATGGATGAAATTGAATTATATAAAAAAAAATCCAAGTGTAATGGTCATTTTCAAATCCATGTCATTTTATTGTTATCATTTATTAACTGAGATAACATTTACCATTGTAAAAATTACTATGTTTAGTATTCATTTAGTATAAAAGTTATTTAGACCTATTAGCCAAATATGAACCTTTTGATTCCAAATGTGGAATAAATATTTCACGATAAAAACTACATTAGTTATGGAATTTAATGTAAAATAAAACTTCTTAAAAAGTGATTAAAACTTATTTTCCAAAAAATTATCTTATAAAATTTAAAATGTTACTATACTAAATTAATTTTAAAAATAAATTTAAAAATCTTATTATTATTATTAAAAATTAATATTATGTAATTAAATTTAAAAAATAATGAAAAATATAATTTTATTTTGAATGTTTTTAATGTGATAATATAATTTTCAATTACAACCTCTATATTTTACTCTTCAACTAAAAATTAATATGCTAAATTTTTTTCAATATTTAAATATAAGATCATTTTGAAATTGTGAATAAAAATTTTATTTTTATTTCAAATTAATATTAAATAATTTAACAAAATAATTTTAATATTTCCTCATAAACAGAAATAAATGCCATTATTTTAGATAATTTAATTATAAATATTAGAATTAAATTTCTATTAATATAGTGGCAAGTTAGAAATCATGAATTAGTCCATTTTAATTCAGTAGTTGCATTAAATATTTCATAAATTAGTTAATACTATTTATTCTCAATAATTTAATGTCTAGGATAAGACATCACATTTAAATAATAATAATTTTTTCATGTTTAATATCAATGTTTTATTTCTTGTACGATTTTGAATATATTATTTTTTTTAATAATAATATGATATTAAAATATCTAACAATTTAAAAGCTTTTTTACATCTAATTTGTACTTCAGATCGAAAATTAGTGATTTGAGTTTTGAAAATACCATTTCTAAAATATCTTCATTGTACAATGTTATAATAAAAAAATCATTTTGAGAAGATATAAAAGAGATATATGAATTTATTTCTGGAATTACACATAACAATGTTTCCACATAGGAAAACATTAGTATTATGTGAAGGCATCGATTGGAAGACAAAACTAAATGCATGGGTTAATGGAGAGTGATATATAACATGGTCGTGTGAATGTTATCCATCACTAAATAACAAAACTTGAACGAGTTATTCAACATTTATTTGTTGATAAATAAATGAAACAAATATGGTTTTTATTTCAATAATCATTTCTTAGTGTTGAATAATTAATTTTTCACTAACACTATATTCATAAGAAAATATAGGTGCATCTCAAGAATAATTTCATCATTTAACCTATTTATTAAAAAACAAATTTTTACCCAAAAAATTATATTCAAGATGAATTTTTATGCATGAAGCACTAGAATAAACGTATAGTGGATGACTAATTAAATAAATAGTTCACAATATGTTTTTCCTATCCTCATACATTATACAATGCCTTAATGGTCATGAAAATATATTTTAATTCCCAAAATGAATAATCATTCATATAATAAAAAACTACATTTATTTTTAATATTAATTTAATATATTAAGAGATTAACATATTTCATTCCACAGATAAATATACTTTAAAATAATCAAAGAATTAAATTCTATTATTGGAAACATATATGTAGAAGGCTTTAATTACACAGTCTTCCAAGATAAATTTAATATTTTCCCAAAATAATCTCAATCTGTCTAAGTGTCGCATACAAAAAAATTAATTTCAATAATCACATAATCTCAAATATTTAGTAATCACTTTTAAAAACACTATAATGACACATTATATTATTATAAACCTCCAAAATATAATTCTCCCAATATTTATTCAAATAAAATTCCATAATAATATATTTTACTTAATTATATATGGTTCACAAAATAGTGAATGTTTTAGAATAAAACATTACCTATATAATAAACAAATTCCTTTTCAATCACATAGTTAATTATATGATAAAACATACAATCCAAAATTGAAAATAACCATTATTTTAAAAAAAATTAAAAAAATTAAACTCATAAGTAAATGAAGTAGTTTAGTGGTAGGAGATTCACCATTGTCACCAATCAGTTTTGGGTCAAAAAACCAAGGTCTTACTGAAGGTGTCATGTTGTTTCCCGACCCAGGAGATTTCATTTTTTCAAAAACAAAAAAAAATCATTAATCATTTTATAAAAATATGAATAATTTTCTAAAAAAATAATATTATCATCATGGATCAAATAACTAGTAATGGTTTTCTGTACATTAAAACTAATTTTCAAAAAATAAATTGAGCATTCTTCCACAAATAAATATTTTTCATACTAAAAATAACTCTTACAAATACCTTAAATATTAATCTCTCTCATTTAAATTCAATCATAATATGTGTTGTAAGGAATATTATCCATAAATATAATGAAAAATTATAACTCTAGAAACCACTAAAAGAAGAAATCATAACCATTCAACATTATTAATAATCATGTAACTAGTCATTTCTATATTATTACTTAATTATTACTTGCTCAAAACTAGAATTATTATTCATGTCCTGTCTTTGAACAAGGTCAAATTTTTTGATATGATATAATCCGTAGAATTCTTTTGTCATTATAAATTCATTCATCATCATCCATAATGTCATTGGGATCCCTAAACACTAATCTCCATGTCTTTTGTATTCCGGTTCTTCATATTTTTCCATAATCAATCTATTTACATAAACATAATTCTCCTCATATATAAAAAAATTAAAATCCTAGGAAGAACATCAATCCCCTTCATGGGGATTTTTTAATTCCACCATTTACATTCATAGGTTATTCATATGTTATCTCCATTACAATATATAAAACATTTCTAATTATTTTAAGTTAAGTTCTTGAGTGATTTATTCCTCATTAAAAATTCATTATTCATTATTCATATTCAACTCGATGATCATTATAAAATTAACATTTAGGTGTGTTCACTTATCTAGTGGATTATGATTTGGAAGATCACCAAGGATCTGGTTTTCAATCTTAAATCATAATATCTATTTGAGAATAACCATAGAAGTTCCCAATATATCTCTCATACCATTCAATTTATCATTATAACAAACATCATTGATATTTATTTCTTCATTCATGCCTTCATTATTTTTCCATTTACAAAAAAATGATAGTGTTAACATGTTAATAAAATCAAAATAAACCATCTTATAATGTGAATAATTTTTTTGATAATTGAATAATGGTTTCTTTAAATGATAATATGTATCCAAAATAACCATAAATATTTTTAATGGAATATACTTTGTTCTTATAGTATAATTTTTTCATTTATTAGAATAACATTATCCCCTAATGTGATATAAACCATACTACGATACAATCAGTAAGGACACTAAAAGAAACATTAGATATTCTCATAAAACATTTATAGAATTCAGTTACTTAAATTTCTGATGATATTATAGGATTATATTATTTTAGAGTTAAGTGAAAAAATTGTACATAAAAAATAATATATTATCAATGTAGACATTGTTAGTAATTTTTAATTATTTTCCATAATACAAAAATTTTAAAAAATATGCTTGTTTTTTATGTATATATCATCATAATATTTACATCAGCATCATCCATGTAGTTAATAATCAATAAATACTAGTGAAAAACATATAAAAATTGGTATGAGAAACAAATTCTATGTAATTAAAATAAAAAGGAAAAAATATAATCATCTTTTGAAAAACATGAAAACCTAGGATAAATCATTTCAGAAAAACATATATTTTTACCAAAAAATGATTAATTTTTAAAAATAATTATCATATTATGAGAAAAAAAAATTATATTATAAATAATTATAAATAATATAATATACATGTAGGTGACTTAGTAAATAATAATCCTAAAAATATTATAAATATTACACAGTTGAATCCAAAATATAGATAACATCTAATGCAATTTTCCACAAATCAAAATCCTTACCCAATTAATTAAATAAATATATGGGTGAATCCATTGTATTAACTATAATGAGTGCATACATAGTGTTGTGGGAAAACCCATAATATAATCAATAATGGATTTAAATTTTTGATATATTAGGGCTCAACACTTTATAAACAATTTCCATAGACCAAATCATGAATAAGAACCATGACAAACTCTTTTGAAACTGGGTGGAAATTTTTTTTTTGTATCAATCTAAAATTAAAAAACACATAATTATGAAATAAATCACCCAAATGATAGATAGAATGTTTTTTATTTAAATATAAATGAAATATTATAATTTAATCTAATCATCAAATAAATGTTACTATGGAAGGAAATGTTATTATCGGCGTGTATGACAAAATTGTGAAATCATTTTATAATTTGATTAAAATATGACAAATAAATATATTCAAAGACAAAATCCTACATAAAATAACAATCTATCCATAGAAATAATTTGGGTGGATTCTTTGAAACAAAACCCCAAGAAATAATAATAATAATAAAGGTATTTTTTCTATGATGAATAGAAATACCACTAATAAATCATTAGAAATTAATTTAGGAAAATAATGTTTCTATTTAGATTTAACATATTCAATGAATGAAGGATATTTTAATATGAAAAATACTTCTTACATGTAAAATATTAAAAATATAAAGGATTACTAAAATAAATAATTATTCATGACATATGGAAAAAAATTTATAGTTATATAAGTAAAAAAATTCTCGATATATTTGTTTTTAAAAAATTCCCCGATTAAATCGATTGGAATGTAAAAAAAATATTTAATTCAAATAGTTCTAGAAAAATTAAACCCAAATTTAAAATGGAATTAGAAAATATAATAATATTTAAATCCTTAGTTAAATAAAATATTGAAAAAATTGAATGTCTATGGATGAAAAGAAGTATTGTAAGGAAACTTGAATTATAATTTCTAAAAGAATGTACATTACCCAATATCAGATCAGTGACATACATTATTTATAATACTAAATGAAAATACTATGTTTATATATACATTAATAATAATTTCTTATGTTTATTTTTAAATTAATGTTACATCATACCACTATATAGTTCTTTACTTAATCAATTAAATTTGAGTCATACATTTTGATGATATTTGATTCATAAATCAAATATGTCTTAGGGATGTTGAATGTGGTCAAAGTGGCCATTACTCCATCAAATAATGAATATACAATGAAATTATTATCAAATTTATATATCAATTAAAACTTTAAATCCAATGATGACTACTATTTTGAAAAAAATGAACTTTTATATAATTATGGGTACGACATGTCATACATATGCATGAGTAACCTTTCAAATTTTCAATAATTAATATTCATTTATTTTAATTAGTTTTTATATCAATTAAAAAATATAAAAATATTATAAATATTATATAATTTATTTAATTATACTAATATATATTTTCCATGTTATGTGGTGATGAAAAATGAATCACATCGCTTTGTGGAGGTGGTAGTCTAGTCATACACATGAATGATGTTATAATTTTCCACTATATAGAAAGGTAAGAAAACATGTTCTATATAATTAATAGATAAAGATAGATATGTAATTAATATCCAAAAAATAACATAAAAAATAATTATAACCAGTCATGAGTGATATTAATAGAAAATGAATTAAAGTAGTTTATGAGGCGGTAGTTCACAGTACACACGAATGGTGAATTAAGTTTCCATTTCATTGATGCGTGAGATAGATATAGATTATACCACTAACATAATAATATATCAATATATGAATAATTTTTTTATTATATCATCATTATTATGGATGAGTTTAATTATATAGTAAATGATATAGTACAATAGTTCTCAATTAAAAAGAGTACATCTCTTTTAGACAACCTCTATTGTTTCATATCTGGAGACAACTATAGATGTTATTATTCATTTGAAATGGTATTAAAAATTATTGGGAGATTATAGGTAGGTATTTGGGCAGGGATATTATTATTGAAACGGTTCTTGAAGAGTAATCTAATGAGAATAATTGGTCTTCTTTTATAAGTGATGCGATGAATTTTTTTGAATTTATCGAAATATTAAAATAAAATAAAATAATTCATAAATAAAAATGTATAAAAAATGTAATTTAAAATATTTTATTTGAATGGGTATAAATAATATCATATAAAAAATATTATATAAGTTTTAACTTTGTATTTAACATTAGTATTTCTTTTGAACCTCTTTTTAGCAACATTAAATTTATATTGATGAAAAGGATATCCACTATTTGAGGGCAAATATTGGGTCATTAAATAGAAAAGGACATAAATAGAAAAAAGGATGTTATAATAATTCATATAATAATAACTATAGTGAATACAATATTTCTTATAATTTTATATAATTCAATGAAATTAGTTTTATTATAATAGATCATTAAAGTCTACCTTTCAAACAATTAATTACATTATCTCTAATAACACCATTAAAATAAGTGAAATTCCAATGAATTATTCTATTATAAAACAATCCTATAGTTTTCAACTATAAAATTATTTTATATTATTAATTATCTCATATTATATTTCTATGAATATATTTAATATCATTTATATGATATTTCAATTATATGATTAATTATTATGTCAGCGTTGTTTAATCATTTATTGTGTGTATTTTATTAAAAAAATATGAAACTTTATTTCAAGGATTAATATAAAATGTTATATGACAAAATTATTTTTTATAAAATAACTTATAACATTCTTAAACGTATGAAAAAAATACAATATATATTAAAAAGAGTCATACATTTAAAACATTTCATTAAAAAAATTAAAATGGATAATATCATTCCCAAATTATATAATTAATGCATATAAAAAAGGTTGGATTCTTAAGGATGGAATGGACTTATAAAATAAATTTTTTCGTGTGATAATTTCATTTTATGATACTTATCATTTTATTTTTAATATTAATAACCTGATTTACCCATTATAGTGGTAACAAAAATCAATAATAGTAATTCTTTTTCGGACTGAATATAAAATGGAAATCTATAAAATAGTTATAAACTATTTTTCCAAATATAACATCTATTTTTTAAAAATAAATAATTCAATTTTAAGAATTTAATTTTAAATCAAATATGTCAAAACATGATGAATAAATGATTTCCAGAAAATGACTATTTCAATTGTAAAGTGCTTTTTAAATATATGGAAATATAAAATCTGTATAAAAACCATAATTTTGTAATAATAATCCTAAATTAAATAATTAAATTTTAAAACTAATCCAAAATATTTTTTTTTAATTTGTGTACACCTAAAAATAATAATTTTAATGTTAAAATTTTTATATTTAAATTTTATTTAAAAAAAATCCTTTAATATTTTTTAAAATAAATTAAAAAGAAAATTTGATAATATTGAATTAGAATATTGAATTTCAAACTTCAAAATAAATTATATATTATTTAACAAAATTGATTATAATATTCACTCTTAAAATAAATGTAACAAAAATTTTCTTGAAAATTAATTTATGTAGAATATAATGGTTTCAGTAAAAAGAATGTTCATTTTTAAATGATTTAATTAGTAAATTAGAAATTATTAAGTCTATTATGTATTTCATAATGTGGTTTATAATATTCATTCTCGCCAATTTAAAAGATAAGTTATAACTGCCACATTAAAATAAAAATAACTCATTGAGGTTTGTGCTAAGGGTTGTGTAGCGCATATTATACAGAAAACATTCTATCATTTTATAATCTAAAGATACTAAATATGTGTTCCATGAGAATATTAATACTATGAAAAATGTGTAGTGGGTTCAAAATTAAAAAAAAATGTGAAATAAATCATCATGGTTTAATAAGAATCAGACCATACCACGAAATAAACTTTTGGAATCATCTAATAGAAATTAGTTTTCAGTAGAACCATATATAACTAGTAGAACAATCTATTATTAGTTGGGATATAGACATAACCTACAAATTACTTGAGATTATGAAGAATAAAAATTTCAAAATCATCCACCATCCTAGCCCCATTCCAATTCCAACCTCTTGAATACCTCTAACATACTACAACTCACATTATTACTTATTCGAAAAGGTATGTACTGGAAAAAATTAGACCTACCTTATATAGAAGGTTTCAATGTATGAATTTACACTATAAGAATCAATCTTTTGGGATGTTTTCTTTTTTTCAATGCATATTATATATATGTTGTGTAGATACTATTGGAATTATTTTTCTTCTCTTTTGAAAACCAGATATAATATCTCTCCCTCTATTTTAATGATTTTTCATTATTGATAGTGAAATAAGTGTCTTATATGTTACTTTTTGAGGATGAGTAAGTAAAATGTTTTCCATATGAAAAAATCCTTCCAGAAAACACAATTAGTTTTCCCATATTATCACTCTATTAATACACGACAAGGTAGTTTACTATAAGTTGATTTTAATTGGGTCGTGACCTCATTGATTTCATTATAATGTTATTATCAACCATTTCATCATAATATTCTATGGAAACTATGAATTTATTTTTTTTTACAATGTAACAATATTTAATAAATATAAAACTAATAACATTCATATAAAAAATCAATTTTATGAAATATATTTACAATTTTAAAAATAATATAGATGTATAAAAAATAAGTGCATTATATAGTGGAAAATATTTCCAATTAATAGTTATATAATTGTATTTTAAAAGGTAGTGAATTTTTTGTAAAATTATATATATGTTAAATATATATTAAAAACAAAAAAATGATTAAAATAAATAAATATAGTGGTTTTTATCATTTTAACATAAATATATATATATATATATATAAATTAACTATAAAAATTAATTACAAGCCTTTCACCTCTATACCCCATTAATCAAACTAGTTGATCATTCATTTTATATAGATTGAAGAATTACATACAAAAAGAGTTATGGAAAACTAATATTTCATAAAAATTGTTTTTTTTTTTGAAAATTTTACATATTTCAATATGTTTTACATTAAAATGGTACACATTATTAAACAAGGTGTTCTGTAGAAAAATAATGAACACACAATTCAGGATTTAGAAAACTAGGCATTGAATGTGTTTTGAAAAAACTGTAATAGTATATAACGTTTATCAAAACGTTGTTTGTTTCTAAAAAACTATAGTTATTTTTCATAATGATTTCTCTATTGAAAATTAATTATATAGGAAAATAAACAAAATATTTTTCTAAAGGTAGGTATTTCATGATCTTTATGAAAAATTGATTATAAAAATACATTAATTTTAATGAACAATTGTTGTTAGTTAAGAAAAAAACAATTGGGTTTATAAAAAATGTAGTGATCTATTTTTAATGGTAAATTATTTTAAGATGTCTTATAAAAACATTTTTTATTTGGGGAAAAGATGTCTAAAACATCATCAATATGGGAGAATTTGAAATATAAAAATTTTATATATGTTATGTATGTTGTTTGATCGTGGAGTGTATCGGGTGGGGTCCAGGTGGTGACCCTCGGGAAGCGCAACTGGTTGTATGGTGAAGTCCTCATGCATGATGGGTAGTTGACCTCAGAATGAGGGTCGTTTACATGCTGGTGACAGCATGTTGCAGTATGGGGGTGCGGTGTCTAGTGGTCTCGGTGACCTCAGGGCAGCACCTTGGCAGATGATGTAGAGATATCAAGGTTTGTCAAATGCGATGAGTAGGATGGACACCTCAGTGGAGGAGAGGGAGACCTTGGGAAGTGGGGTGGTTGATGACTTCGATATGTGAAAACATTATGGTCCGAATAGGGCTATGGTACTGAGATAGTTTGTTAGATCGATGGAGGGGTCTTCAAAACCCATCAAATTTTTTTGAGACTTTGTTTTAGTTGTTTTTCATGACTGGTGGTGCTCTATGTGCCACATGATGTGTATCATTGCTATGTTATTTATTTTCATTAATAAATCATTATGTCCGAGTTCTCACTTGGATCTTCAACTTTCCAAGTATATTTAATACATATTTTTCAAATAAATTACTTATTAAGGGTAATATTATTGAATTTATTTTTATTTTTGAATATTTTATAAATTATAATGTGAAGTGTAAAATTTCACTTATTTATTAAAATAGAGTTAAATATATTTTAATAGATTTTATCGTTTTGTTTATTTACCTTTTAATTTCTAATATTTTATTACTGTAGTGAATTTGAAGAGAAATACAAAATGTTTTCATTATAATAGTATTTTTAATGATCACACATGTATAAATATGATTGAGTACCATAGTTTCCATTATTATATATTTTAGGATTAATTAAAGTTGATATATTTATTGAATCTAATTATATAATCTCTAAATTATTAATTTTAAAAAAAAATTAAATTCAAAACAAAGTATCATGATTTAATTTATGATTAATTTATTTATTAAAATATCACCTAATGAAATTCATTTTTTGGAAATCTGAATATTACAAATGAATGTATAAATTATATTAAATAATTATCTACTTCTAAAAAATTTCATTCCATGTATATATGATGTTAATTTTTAGGTACTCCATATGATTTCTTAATGATCATGTGTGATAATAATTTTAATACATTACGAACATGATTTTTATTGTTCTATTTTATTTATAAAAATTAAAATTAATAATTTTGTTAGAACTATGTTCAATCAAGGGAACTAAAAATTGAAAAGTGGTATAATATGTCATACCTTTCATTGGATTTCAGGATTATTCTATATGAAAAAATGTTATGAGTAGATATATATTTCACTGTAGATTCCATTTTGGGTATTTTTTTAACAATTATATGACCTTAAAAAAATATTCACATTTAAAATATGCATGATAAATATTATCATATGTGTAATAAAATTAATATTTTTCTTTTTGGAATAGTAATGTAAATTATGAGTTCTATAAATGTTTTAATATTATTTTATTCTGAACAAAATAATTTTTTTATTATACATAATATAAAAACTAAATAATTTTTATAATACTATAATAAATTATATATATCATATTAGGCAGGGAGAAATTTTTTAATTTTTAAATAATTGTGTTTTTATTCCATTCAAATAAATGACTTGCAAACAACATGTCATTTAAAAGGGAGGGGTCATTAAAATGACGGTTTTTTGGAAATTTATCCTATGTAAAAATAATGAAATTGTATAAAATAAAATATTAGGTAAACAATTAAACAAGAAGCACTGTGACACGGATAGTTGAGAAAACATGAAAATTAGGATCCTATATGAATAGTGTTGCAACACCCTAAAATACATAATGTACAATAATTTTTTATTGAATTATATTAAATAATTTTTTTTCCCTAATAATTTTTTTAATCTGGATATTTGTGGATTTTAAGGATGTTATTGACTTAATCAGTGGGTTTGTGAACTATTAGGTACAACACATGTTGGGAAACAATGTGGTTAGGCAATCATATTCATATAACCCACCCATTTAAAAATACTGTGGAGAAATATCCAATAGTTGGGCATGGTCTTGAGATAGTAGAGCTATGAGTCCTCATAATGAACACAACCAAACCTACCTTGCCATAAAATGGTTTAATTCATGGTGAGAACAATTGAACTGGTTTTATTACAACTCACCGTGTGGGTAACTATATTGGGATTATAAGGATTGGTGTGTTAAATTCCACTAGAATCGTAGACGACATCCCCATGTCATGATGGAATCTATTTCAGAAATTGATTTGGATGAATCAACTATATATCATCCTTCGAATTATGTATTTCAGAAAAAGACAATGTGACATAATTGTGTGGGGTGTTTAATGTCTTTAGTCTTTGTTCTTCTATCTATTAATTAATTATTCATCCTCTTCTTTCCAATTACTAAGATCCATATTATTTCTATAAGAATATGTTCTGAATTTATGGAGTTATATTACCTCTTATATTAGGTATGACAATCATAATTTTCTAGGAATGGTGATATAGGGTCAGGTCATTAATTGAATGTATTCTCCTATAATCACAAAAAGATCAAATATTTAATCTTACTCTATTTTTTTGTGTCAACAATCATGATATAAGGAGTCCTTATCATATATTCATGTTTTAGATGTGTTTATAATGATTATGTTGGTTATGGGTAGTTCTTGAGAAAAATATTCTCTATGATTCACAGGTTGTGCGAGTTCCAAACATGTGAGATATATTATTGATATGAATCACATTACAGTTTATTGTGTTTCACATTGAGGCTTATTTTTATGTAATTCATATTTAATGTGTGTTTGTTATGTAATTATTTATTCATATGACATGGTTATGAACAAACTTATTGAAGCATTATGTGTTTTGTGGGTAGTTAAAATATCATTGAATTTTAATTTCCTTGTTGTGCCATATTGGATGTACTCTTCATTTTAGTAGGAGTGGAGATATTATTAATTGCTTACCAAAATTAATGATATTAGGTTTATGTGTGTTCATTCCTTTCAATGAATCATGACATTTGGTTGACTTATGATGTATAGATTTTAAAGATATGTGGTTTTGGTGGATATGAGAATTTACCTTACAGGAAAACCTAACATTACATTCCATGGGGAAGTATTGATATTATCAATTGGTCAATTAAAACATCAAATGTATCAAATTGCCTTCATCATGGTGATGAAGTAGGTATATTCTATTAACTTAGAACTTGAATTTGTTTTCACTTTTATGAAGTAATGATGATACTTGTGAATTGATTATTATTCTACAATACACATAATAATATTCAAAACACATGATATGGATCTATCAATTGTGATATACTAGTGTTTATTGTCAACCCCTAGACAAGAATATCAGAAAATATATAAACATTATGAACAAAAATCCAATTAATTGAAAGGGACATCTAATAAATAGTTGTGTATTAGTTGATTAATGTCGAGAGGTGATTATGATATTGACGTCATAAATTATATTCTTTTCCTCATGTTATATATTTGTCATTGTCTACATTAGTAAATTTAACATAAACATGTGGTCATACTTAATTATCATCTTATCTTAATATTTTAATTTCATATTATTATATCATGGGTAGAAACTTTAGTTAGATTAATGGATCAATTTTTTTTTATAATTTATATTTTCTTTACTATTATTGGTATATTTTATGAATTTTATCTATTAATAAGTGTAGAGTCTACACATGATTCTTATTAGACTGTTGATGCTAGTAGTTATTGTCTTACATATGGGGAGGTTCATAGGAGTACATGTTGTAACATATCCATAAAATAGTGATTTATGTTAGGTATTGATAGCATAGTATCATAATACTCACACTTTTACTCACATGTTTGAAGTGGTTTTAGTTGTGGTAGATATGAGAATTGGTAATTCAGACATGGGATAGAGAATATTTTCATTATATTCCTAATAATCAATATTGGACCTTTGGGTCCCCATTGAGTGGGATTAATGTTCCTATTATTTTGTGTTACATAAAAAATATTTCACCAATGGTGAATCACATGAAAATAAATTTCTGATTTATAGAATGTTTTTCTATTCATACATCATGAGTGGGAATAAATGATCATAATTTAATTTTATGTTTTTCTCACTATATTTTTTTAAGTTAATTTAATTATTAAAACAATTTGGTATTTTTACATTGGTTTTAAATTTATACATGCATTTAATTACCTAAAACTAGGAACTTCATTCTCATTTTGTGTGTATATTTATCACTAATGGGAATGTTGTTGACAAGTAGACATGGATATGGGTAGTTCTAAGGAAGATATGCATTATGTTTAATGGTAGTCTTTTAGGATAGGTATCATATAGTCATACTTTTTTATTCCTTTGAATTACTTCAATTTATATCTTATTATGGATGTTATCGATATTCTAAATATTAATTTATCATTTTATATTATGTTTCCCCAGAGTTATTTTATTGGACCACCTGGTGAAGTAAAAAAATTATATCTTATGGGGGAATAAACTTATTCTAGTTCTAGAAATAAAACAAGGTTTTCTATAAATGTTTAGTAAAATTTATAAATATTTTATCACATATAAATCATGAAATAATGACTATTATAGCTACTTCCTCCTTAGTTTCGAGGAGATTAATGGTTTATGGATGACTACACACATGGAATTTTTCTCAATAATAAATCTTAGTTTTATAGAACTATAAAAAGACATGATTATGATGATTGGATATATATCTTGGAGGAGATATTTTACTTAGTGGAGACACTAGAGTATCAGAATATAAAACATACATCATATAAGATTTAATGAATAGTAAGGTGGTGGAGAATTATTAATTATGTTAAAATAATTGATTCATAGAATAGGTAACACATAAAGGACCACTTCACTAGGAAATAATTCTTTGATAAAATAATTATTTATCATCTTATAAAGTTATTGATCCTTTACCAGGGGTGGTTTTTATATGAATTCACTCATCTCGATTCACTGAGTTTCTTTGTTTTACTTTGCTATTGGATTCAAAAGAATGACATAGTTAAAAGTAGTTTGAAATTTTTCATTGACCAAAGTAGATCCATCATGTCATGGATATTTGATGTGATTATATTCATATAAGATTTTCAAAATCCAATGACTATTTAGAATGTGTTTGTGGATGATAACGATGCATAAATTTTTTAATTATTTAGGAGACCTATTAGTGGTGTTTCAAAAACATTCCTATATACCAGTTTTATAAACAAGAAGTGGAAATTATATGCCATAATTTAGAGTGTCAGATGAAAGTTAGATAAGATTATGGGTTCTTCAAATAACACTATGGGTTATGGTTCTTCAATGTGATAAAATAGTGGATATATGATATATAACGACAAAATATATTCCTAACCCTCTCATAGTTTTCACCAGCATGGAAATGAATGAAATATTAAGTGTTTTTTGTGAAGGATCTTTGGTTGGGATCAGTGATGATATTAAAAGATGAATCCAAAGGGTTTCATTAGTAGGAGATGAATCATTATAGGTTTTTAAACCATGTTATTCATGGTTATTATGGGTGAGTCCACGGATATAGGGTATAATGATTTTAAAAGGTTGAACAAGATGGGTACATTTTCATGGAGGGACCATCGATGGTTTCACGTACAAACCTATTTAGTTATACAACCTCTAATATTAATTTTTTAAATATGAGATTTAAATTATTTTTAATGCAATCATGTTATTTTTTATATATACATTTTACTTTTTCTCAGAATTTCTCTATATCGACATCTTCTTGTGAAGGAATGTAGTTCATCCCCATATTTTCTTAGAATATAACATTGTTACTTTTTTCTATGATTTTGTGTTGAATTACACTATTATAAATATTTTTAACTTAAATGTGATCTTTTTTTGATGGCCTAGTTTACTTTTTGCATCTTACACCATAATCCACTAAGAGGTTCTGTAAGACTATTAGTAACGTGACTCCAAGAATTCCTCCCCATATGCTAATGGATTCCAAATTTAGTGAGGACTAAGTATATTTATATGGTGATAATATAATCCTCATGAGCCATAGTTTAATACAATGATCAATAATGAATAATAATGATAAGCCAGATAAATCTTAATATTCAAACTAAATTTAAAATTTTAATCAATCATCCAATACAAGAAAAAGATTGTAATATTAATCACAATAGATTAAAAAGATGACGATCATTTTAAGTAGTTATTAATAAAATGTTGTACACACCATACAAGTGAATGAAGTATATACCACATTCTATAAAAAATTCAAATATGGAAAATACATTCCCCTAATAGCAAAATAAGAATAGGAATGGACCTGTTCATTTGTACTCTATCTTATTACTAAAAATCAAGCACAAGAAGTTGGATGATTCCTTTGATCTACACATGGAATGATGAATTCTTCTCTAGTATAAAGGGTGGCCTATTTAGACTGTAATATTTAACTAGTAGGACAATGTAAATGATTTCTATATCAACACAATCTGTTATTGAAAAATTTTATGTGTTCTAATACAAATAAATACATGATGATAAATAATAAAATCTGTACATTAGACCCAATTTCTCATAGGATACCCTAACTAAATAACCAGATTCAGCACCAGCTGAATGAATTTTAATTAAGGAGACCTATACATGTGTGATGTAATGCATAAATGGGTGATCATAATTGAATAATAAAGATTTGATAGATGCCAGGAAAGTGGTCCATCATGGAATACATGTCTTAAAATTTATTAAATTTTCACTCTTGGAATTATATTGAGATATTCATTAGAATTATAAAATTTAAAGTCATGTTCCCATACATGGAATTGAAGATCAAGGATCTCTTGTATCATTCAAAGACATAAAAAAAATTTACATCATAAGAGTCATTCTAATGAAATCCATAAATAGAATCACAAGTATCACTCATGGTGTTGTGTGAAAAAATAACCTACAAGGAAAAACCCAGTAAATCTCATTAAGGATCAAGTCTCAGTCACGACATTGTATAACAAACTTTCCACCAATACCATTCATGTTGAATTCCCTAGGTAACTGAGATCAATCAAAAAGAGTTATTGAATTTTCACAGGGAGCTCAACCATGGAATACAAATTATCCCTTCTAGCATAACTACTTTTCAAAAAATGTTCTACTTAATAGGGATTATGTGCTTTTACAAGGATATACATTAATTTAATCTGATAAATATATTTTTTCAGGACATGAACATATTATTCAACTATTAGGATCTTATACTACATTTTTATTCCATGGTAAGTCAACTAGAATAATTCATATTTAGTAATATAAATGCCAATGAATTGGGATTTTAGTCCATTATATAGGGATATAACTAGAGGGATGGCTCAGGTTTAGGTATGTGCCTCATGGAATAGATTAATAGGTAGAAAGGGGAATGTTTTACAAAATAATATAATATTAACTACATTAATTGACCATAACATGTAGGAAACTTCCAAAGGTCTGCAGAATAGGAAAATGGTGAAAGATAAAAATATTAATATACATTGGGAATATAGATATACAACATAAATTGGACACATATCACTCTCCTCATCCAATTTTTTCACTGGAATTGAGTATGAATTGGTGAAATTGAAGTAGAGGATCAATTATTTATCAAAATGGAAACATAGATCACAGAAAAATAGAAAACAATATGTGATGATGAATGATAATAGGAATGAATTGAAATTTAGAGTTTACCATTATAGATATAATTCACCTAATGTAAATGAAAACAATGCTCAGATGAAGGATAATTGGTTGAACATCTGTGAGTCATCGTATATCCATTTCTCATGCATCACCTGATAGGAAATTAGCAATTGTATAAATGAAACCCCTACACATATTTTTATTTAATGAAAAATGACATTGGAATTTACACATCAGGTATTATTTAAATTACATTTTTTATTGTGATCTCCTCTCCTGAGAAAAAAAATCAAGTCATGTAGGGGGGTTGGGACAAAAAAAATACACATCATGTAATTATTATAGGTCATGTGATGAATATACACCATGTGTTTCCTACACATTCATACTCCATTCCACTGATCATAATCTTCCCTAAAAGAAATATATGATCTAGTGATCAAAGTAACCACGAAATAACTAATATTAAAATAAAACCTACCTCACAAAAATATTTAATATTTCAACCTCCCCATTACAAAACAGCTCGACACCAAATTTCCATTCCATGGGTTGTAAATAATCATCAATTAAAAGTTCCAACCACAAACCACATACATAATAATCGTTATTATATGGCTCATCTTATACATGGTCATGCATCAATAACACATGGAAAAAGGAACTGACCATCACAGATGATGGTTAGTGTAATGGTAAACGTTATGTATCAAATTATCCTTCAAGGGTGAATCTTATTATTATTCGACATTTTTAGGATCAAACAAGTAAGATATGTAAGATTAATTACTATAAAACTTTGAAACATAGAAGATTTCATGGATTTAATAGTGCCTCTAAGGTAAAGGAAACATATATCCTAGCAGACTGACTCTATCCACAATCACAAATGTATTGACATAACAATGAAATAACATTCCCTATCACTAAATGCGTATATGAAATAGTTTGGAGATACTCAATGAAAATCGTTATTTCCCTCCTCATACTCCATACGTTAAAGGAATATATTGTTAGAATACATCTTCTGGGATTGAGATGTAATATAGTATTTATATATCAGCTATAATTTCATTAATAACTTTTGAATGATGGGATGAAAAATGAGTACCTCCTCACTTTCCTCAAACCATAATAGGTCTCAATAGAAGGGCATATCGTGAAGGACCTATAATTAATATTTCTGAATTAGTTCATGAAATATATTATTATTGGCATACTAAATATTTATATATATTTATCACATGAACATAAAAAACTAATGGAAAACTTCTCGATGTATGCTTTATAACACATGTATCATAGGCTTTATAGTCCCATCGTTATGTGGTTGATATGTTGTAGTCAATAGATGTTGTTAAGGAGACCCAATATTGAAATACAAAGTTATTATATCATTTTAGATCAATATTCATAAAATTTCTAAAGTACAAAACAGAGGGCAAAAATAGTTCAATGTTCGTAGAAACATAGAACACCATCTTCTAACTTATTAAAGATCTTCAATGTCTACCAAAAAGATCATCCCATTAATACTCCAACCTAATTCCATTAATCCTAACCTCTAGAATAGATACATAGTAAAAGGTTAAATTAGATTCTCATTGAGTTTATGTAAAGGATATATCAAAGAAATACATGATCATAATGTTAGGAGGAAATGATAATAATATTATCATATCATGTGCTACATATTAAATAATATATTCATTAGTCATTACATGAATATTCGAATTTCATATTACATGAATCATAAGTGAATGAAAATCATAATCCAAGAATGTATAATATAGGAAGATGATTTGGAATTGGGACAAATACATAATCATATAAAAATTTTATCCACTGTAGTTAAGTATTCATGACAAGTACATATTAGTGGAATGCTTTCACCTGCCAACCCATCTTGTTAGTCATGGTTCACTCACATCACCATCTATATAGTAAATGTTTACACCAAAATCATGTTAGTGGAAAATTTCTATTAATGATTCAATTCCACTCCCCATTTCATCTGTGTCTATTTAATGAGATATAAATATCTAACCACTGAATTAGTAGTCTAACCTATCTCCTAATCAAATCATATACACATGTTCAACAAGATAAAAAACAATCATATGGTAACCCCAGTAATGAATTGGGTATCATAAACATGTAATCATTTCATACTAAATGTAAAACATACAGGTTTCATAATCCATTCATTAAAAAATAAAACATGAAAAGAAGTGGGTTTCATAAGCACATTACTAATCAAGGAGTAATGATATTCATAAATAAATAACCAGGTAAATAGAGACAAGTTTCATAAACATCATTCAATAAAAATATAAACCTTTTTGAGAAATAATATGAATAGAATACATGTATCATATTCCCATAAAGGAATGAGTGACACCAATTGATGTAGTATTACATGGAAAATATTTTTGATATATCTTTTTGAAAAAAAAATTGGAGGTAAATATCTTTTCATCTTTAAAAATACATTTTATAATAGAAATCATTATTAAAAAAATTCATTAAAAATTGATTTTCAATCATATAATAAAACATTGGATACTATAAAAAATAAAATATATTTTCCTTGATTTTCATAAAAATATAAAATAAAAACATTTATGGAGAAATTTTGGAAACACATTTTTGACTAAAATTGTTTTCTAAACAAAGTTAGAAATAAAGTCAAATTTTCATTGAAAAAATTTCATAAATGTATTTATCAAAAAATAATGGAAATATGTCACCAATATATGATGATATCATGGATAAAAAGAGGAGAATAGAACTCATGAGAGGTATTCAGATATGTATAATGATATTTCATCAATGGATGTATAATAATAAAAAATCTTGAAAAATGATGGGATTGGATTAATAAATTGTTACTAATTTGGTAAATTTAAATCATAACAAATATGAGATAATAACATATATACTGTTAAAATATACTGGGAATAATTATATTCATGATATAACATGTCTAATGGAATTATATACAACTAGTAAAATATTATTTTTTTATAATAAAACATATGTCTCATCAAAGGAAAAGTTAGGCAATATACCATACCGGTTTGGTAACATAGAACCCTAAGACCCCACAAAATTGAGATCAAATAATGGATATCTTAATAGATATAAATTTAAATATATTGATAATATAATTCTTCATGGTAGGTTTATACACAATAAAAAATGAAACTAGTGGGGAAAATGGCATGTATCTCACATATATAAAAAGTGAGATCACATTCCATTACTAATAGAGTATCTTTTTAATCGTGAGATACCTTATGTAAAAAACTAAATTGAAACATTGGATATATTGAATGAATAATATTCATGATTTAAATTTTCTCAGTGAATCATATCCACTACACAAAAAAAATAAGTTGTGAATATAACATATATATCAATGAAATTAAAATTAGAGGAGAAAACCGAATCATAAAGTCATGAATTTTTTCATACATGATCAATAATCATTTTTAATAAATATATGTTTATTATAAATCATCCAAAGTGAAATATTGTAATTTATCATACAATATATTATCATATTATGAAATTATATTACATATTTATTAAGAATTCTATCTTAATGTAATGTTCCTATTAATAACCATTTTGTTTTTTATTTTTATATTTATATGTCATCCCTGATCATCTTATATAGATCATGTTTTATTTATTTCAATAATATAGAACATTATATAAAGATCATATACATTCTTTATATAAGTATATATAATTATCAATATATTATATAAATATGAAAAGGAATACATTGTTCATTGAGATGGTAGGTGGTATGTACACATGAACGTTGTTTCCATTTCTTTGTCATATTGAAAGAAATAATTTAAATCTAATATATTTTTAAATATATACAATAAATATAGTTTTATTATTATTAATTATATATCATACACATTAACTACTACAATATATAATACATTTTATGTAAATTTTGATTGAGTCACATCAATTTGAGGAGTCGATAATCAACAAGTCCACAAAAAAATGTAACATAATACCAAAAAATTGAAATCACGAATGATTTTTTTGTTTAATAATTAATGAATAATAAATAAGTCATAAAAATAAAAAAGAGAAGAAATAATAATAGTATTTCTTCCATTATTCCTTACCTTGAGAGGAGGAAATGTGTAATGTCTTAGACCTCTCTGGTCCTTTCATTTCTAAAAATCTATTGTGAAAGTGTTTTGGGAGGTCATGGCGACTTATCTGTGAATAGTTCCAATGGTAAATCGTTATGAACAGTGCAATGGTGACCTTCTTTGAACAGTTCCAATGGTTGACCGTTGTGAAAAGTTCAACGGTAACCTTTGGTGAATATTTCAAACGGTACACCTTTGTGAATAGTGAAATGGTGACCTTCTATGAATAGTTCCAATGGTAGACCTTTGCAAATAGTTCAATAGTGACCTTCTGTGAACAGTTCCAACAGTAGACCATTGTGAACAGTGAAACGGTAACCTTAGGTGAACAATGTCAACATTAACCTTCAGTGAGCAGTGCAACGGTATCCTTAGGTGAATAGTGACAACATTAGCCTTCTATGAATATTGAAATGGTAACCTTTGGTGAACAGTGCAATGGTAACCATAGGTGAATAGTGTCAACATTAACCTTCTGTGAACAGTTCCCATGGTAGACCATTATGAACAGTGCAATGGTAACCTTAGGTGAACAGTGTCAACATTAACCTTATGTGAACAGTGCAACAGTAACCTTATGTGGACAGTGTCAACATTAACCTTCTGTGAATAGTGAAATGGTAAACATAGGTTAATAGTGTCAACATTAACCTTTTGTGAACAATTCAACGTTATCCATAGGTGAACAGTGTCAATATTAACCTTCTGTGAACAGTGCAACGGTAACCTTAGGTGAAGAGTGCCATGGTAACCTTAAGTGAACAGTGTCAACATTAACCTTCTGTGAACAGTGCATGGTAACCTTAGGTAAACAGTGTTTCCAAAACAGTGAGGTTCCAACGGTGAGGATTGTGAATAGTGTATCCATAACCGTGAGGTTCGTTAACAGTGTTTCCAAAACGGTGAGGTTCCAATGGTGAGGTTCCTGAATAGTGTTTTAGGAACAGTGAGGTTCATGAACAGTGTTTCTATAATGGTGAGGTTCCAATGGTGAACAGTGTTTCCAGCTTCCTACTGTTTCACCCCTTTGACATTTCTTTAACCTAAAATCCATTTAAAGCCTCATTATATTGACTCTAAGGCCGATTCAAATTCCATAACTCCTATATTTATTATCTGTAAGGCTTGGGATGTTTTTACTTGGTCATACAATGTGGTTTAATTGGATTCTCTTTTATTGAGAAATTAAGCATATCTTAAATAGTCCCTCTCTTAAATATTTTAAAGGGAAGAGATATTTTCCTCCCTAACTCATTCTCATTCTTCTCGGGTGCGAGATGCTCAGATATTTGATTCCTTCTCAAAGGAGTTTCACAATCAAACATTCTTCCTCGGATTGGTTCCACTATATTTTGATGCAATCAAGCTGTATCGATCAATCTTTGATATAAGGTATGTTTTATCATCATTATTTTAGGGTTCATATTCTCTTTTTTCTCATTTCATATTATAGCATGTGATCTCCATGTTTCTAATGGAGTTTTCTTGGGTTTTGGTTGGTGTGGTCATACCGTGGAATCCTTGGGTGGATATAGTTGTCGCGAGAGGAGGAAATCGTGAACCGTTGTGGTATAAAGAACATCAAGAACCATTTGAGGGAGGGGATTCATCGCTTCTCTCCTTCTTTATGTGAAGCTTTTTTATTAGCATGTTTTATCCTACTCGATGACAATGGAATTTACAAAATAAATATTTGAACCGGATAAATAAATTTATATCGATCATCTATTATTGCCTCTTGTTTTTCTAGATAGTGTTATATCTATGCTTTCTTGTTTAGATGCACGTTCGTGATGGAAATTGGTAATGAATGTAAACCACAATTAATTGATAATTGTTTGGTTAAAAGATAAAGAGGTATGTAAATGACTCTGGTTCTCCTTGTTGTAATTTTATGTTAATAAAATTAGTGTAGTAATCATTTTTAATTATTTTTGATAGCTTACTGATTAGTTTTCCTGAATTTAAAACCAATGAATAATAAATCGGTTAATTCAAGATGGATTAAATAACTGATTGTTTGATAATTCATTGAAGGGTTCTGAGGTACCCTCTTGATTTTTAAAGGGCCAAGAGCCCAATTGTTAAGTTGTTTTTTTCCTGCTCCTTATGTTGTGATGTGAGCGTGGATGGATTTTGTGGTATGTGGGGGAATGGAGACCATTGGTTGTGGCAGAATATGACACCTAGAGTGGCGAGGTGCAATGATGTATTCATATAGGTGTTGGGGAGGACAACAGTGATAATGGAACAGGATGGATGTGATTGTTGTATGCTTGCTCATTCTTATTGGTTGATTATCAACTTTACTTTTACCCACTGCTCAAGGAAGTTGGTCTTGCTTACCCTTATTTCGAAAGAGGCGATGACGCGTGGGGTATTCCACTTGCTTTCTGTGTTTATCTTCTCAAGGGAGGATGGGTCTTCGCTCTTGCTATAAGTAGCAATGACTCGATGGGTAGTACATCTACTCACCGTGTTAATCTCCTTTGTGTTTAGTAGAATATAATGTTTTTATAGAATGCCTGGGAATATGGGAAAGTAAATTTGTAATGAATATTTTGAATATATGATGTTTACCCTTGTGGTTGGAGTTGATTGAACATAATGGTGATATTGTAATTTTAATGGGAAATTGGATTTTGGGTGTGGTGCTAACGAAGTTGAATGTGGAACTGTAAATGGTTAATTAATGTTTAAAGAATTAATTAACAAAAAGTATAACTGATAAAAAGGGAATTAAATAATCTATTAATGATCATTAAATGGTTGTGTGCTTATAGGATACCTAGTCATAGAAGTAATAGCCCAGAGTCTGAGAGACATTAACTACAGTTGAGTCTAAGACTAGGTTATTCCAATAGTGTGGTTGTGAGATATAATATATCCTGTACTTTTTGTGTTTCTATATGATACTCAACCCTGTTAGTAAGGGAAACTGACACCCCATAGATTCTGAGCCCTGGGGGATATTTTCCCCCACATTCCAGTGAGAGTATAAATGGATGACTACCCCCTTGTCCCGGCACTCTTCTCTTGGTAGTTACTTGTACTGGTAGGCACAACAGTTTGTTTGCCACATATATGTGTGTAGAGGACTGTAATGGATTCTGGTTATTCACACACATATATTCTGGATATAGTTTCCCATGGAATAATATAGGTGTACAGTGTATAGGTTGTGATGGCTTGAGGATCCTTACTCAGTGTATGGGCTGTAATGGATTGAGGTATAATACCTGATGTATTATACACATTATGCGGGCTGTGGTGGCACCTGAAACTACCTGGTTACTTTATTGCATAGAAGTGGTGGTTTTGTTGCATGACGTTCATATTTTGGTGATTCTCCCAGGTGTCTACAGGCAATCCTTTTTGGAGAGACATTCTTAGGACGTGCGACATTCGGGAAAATTGTAAAACTAGTGGGGAATTAGTAGCGGGGTACCCTTGATATCATTTTTTATATTATATATGCTTGTATGCATTACACAGTGAGAGTAACCATGGTGAGGCTAGGAATATGGTATACTTGTTTAGATGACGAGTTAGTTTCACTTGTTGATTACTGCTTTATCATGATTTTTTTACTTTTGCACGAGAGGATTCAGGGAGGATCCAAAAGAGTATACTGTTATACTCACCCTATGTATAGATAAACTGCTTTTCAGGTTACATGGAGCAACTTGGAGATCAGGCTGGTTACTACTATCTTGCGGTTGCATGAGATGTTCGGGCTTGTGGATGCTGCTGTTTTACTATCTTTTGGGTACTTTCCATTTTTTCCCCTTTCAGTTGTAGTAGTTTTTCATGACATTTCATATGTGTACTTGGGATTTCATTCATCTTACTGGTTGAGTTGGAGTTTTTTGGTGTCTATCTTATCTCTCTCTTATTCAAGTGTTCTCTTAGAGGGTAATTCCTCCCATTATTGTGTTTGATATACCCTCGGTGCTAGTCGCCTACCCGAGGCCTACTGAAGGTGGGACTCGGGGGTCATTATCTCCCTTCTCACATTGCCGGCCAAGGAGGGGTTCACTTTTTTGGGAGGGGGTCATGATAGATTGGTATCAGAGGTCTGGTTGAAGGATAAGATGGAGTTTGGAGTTAGGCACAGGTGAGGTTGCATGGGTTGGTATAGAAATAGTGTCATTCATGTCTAGAAATTGATGCAAACACTGGAGACTAACTGAGACATCGGCATTTAGGGCCCCCTATGATCTGATATATGAGCCATTAAGTTTAAAATGGATAATAAACAAGGTGATACGAGTTGCATGGTGGTGACCTAGGAAAGGATCATGCATCATTATTATTTGTGTCTATGTTTGAATGGGTAGACCTTGAGATAGGTTTACCTAAAATCAATGAATGAAAGAAATTAATTAATTAATGTTGATTCTTCCATATTCTAGTTTTAGGAGCTCTAACAGTTTGTTATTTTATTGGTATGGCTCCAGGTCGATTTCCTCATCAGGTTTCCGCCGAAAATGTTTAGTAGGTTGTGCCACCAGATATCCATAGGGTAGAGGTTGACGATGATGACATTTGGACGATGACACTCTGAGATTTTTAGTGCAAGAGTCTTCAGAAGTTTGAGGGCTCCGTTTCAGATGCATTCACAGATGACTTGTTAGAAGAGGTCGAGATCAGATTCAGTTTGTTCCGTGCTCGAAAGGAGAACTGGGTGTCCTGGGTTGTGACAATGTTGCGTGGAGTAGTGAGGTAGTGGTGGTCCGTGTTCTTAGGGGATTGCGAGGAGTCAGCAATCTCATGGGAGGAGTTCTGAGACAAGTTTGGAGTTGAGTTTATTTCTTCGACTACGAATGCGTCCAGTCGCCAGGTTCTTCTTACCCTTCTACAGGGGATCCCTAGCTTTTGAGAGTTTAGAATCCGTTTTAGGAACATTTTACGATATGATTCAGACCTACTGCTAGATGAGGAGGCCAAGGCGCGGCATTTCAAGGAGGCTTTGCATCCTGAGATCCATCACCAGGTCTCCCCATTTATGCAGAAAACATATCTTGAGGTGCTGGCGAGGGAAGTGGTTTTTTAGAGGACTTTGGCCATGATCGGATCATCACAAGAGGAGAATCTTCATGATTCCTCACAAAGCATAGCTCTACTTCGGGGTTCCTGGTTTTCAGGGCAGAAGAACTTCCATTCAACCAAGGGTAGGTCCCAGCCCTTCACATCTCGTTTCTCTGGAGGAAACAAATCACATGCCAATGCCAATAGATAAGACGCTTGTTCTTCATATGTAGCTCATGGTCATTAGCAGCAGGAGTTCCCGATATTTCAGAGCAGTAATCATGCACCAGGTGTTATGGTATAGGTTCCTCTATTGAGGTAGTTCCAGCTGAGGAATCAGTAACAAGTTGCACCAGCTTTAGATCAGCAGAGGTTAGATGGGGAAGACTGAGGACACACATGTGATGCTCCCCATCCTCAGAGAGTAGAGTGCATCCATGGTGGTGGTCGGCCCCCATCCTCAGAGAGTAGAGTGTGTCCATGGTGGTGGTCGGCATCAGGGTCAGAGAGGTCGTGGAAGAGGTTGTGGTCAGCTTCATGCTCTAGTGTTGCCAGCTCTAGGCGAGCTAGATGTCGTTCGAGTTAACCTTTTCTTGTTTTCTACCTTGGTGTGTTCCTTGTTTGATTCAGGGGTGACACACTCCATCATATCACTTATCCTAGTCCATAATTTGGGACTCGAGGTAGAGAGGCTTCCAGTTCCCTTGGCATTGACTACAGCAGTTGGAGGTTGAGTTGACTTGTCTAGAGTATGTAGAGACTGTGAGATAGTGTTGGGAAAAAACTTCTCTTTGGGTGATTTCCAATGTTTATGAATAAAACTATATGATTTCATCCTCAACATTGATTGGTTGTATTCGGTGCAGGATATCGTGGAATGCTTCAGGAAGAAGGAAATTTTCTTTGGTGCAGATAGAGAGTCGGTGGTGTTCGTTGTCTTGCAAGATCCATGGATGTGTCATAGGTGCATTCTATCTCTATCATCTATGATGGATAAGATGATGTTGAGTTCTTTAGAGGTTCAACAATTTTTGTTTCCTAGGGTCGTAAAAGTGTACCCTTATGTCTTTCCAGAAGAGGTTGTATCATTGCCCCCTAGACGAGATATTGAGTTTGGGATCGAGCTACAACCAGAAGCATCTCCTATATCTATGTCTCCATATAGGATGACCCCTTTTGAGTTACAAGATCTACGTATACATCTTGATGGTATGTTATAGTGTTGTTTTTTTATCCAACTGTGTCACTGTGGGGTGCACCAGTTTTTTTCGTGAAGAAGGTTGACGACAGTTTGTGATTGTGTATCGATTATCGCCGCTTAAACAAAGTGAAAATAAAGAATCGCTATCCTCTTTTGTGGATTGATGATTTATTCGATCAACTAAAGGGTGAAATTTGGTTCTCAAAGATCGAATTGCAGTCAAGATATCATCAGATGCGTGTAAAGAATGAGGATATCCTGAAAACTGCTTTCCGTTGATGTCATGGTAATTATGAGTTCATTGTAATGTCGTTCAGCATGACGAATGCTCTAACTTTGTTCATGGGAATTATGAATGATGTGTTTTGTGAGTTCCTTGAAAGGTTGTGGACGTTTTCATTTATGACATCCTTGTGTACTCCATATCCGAGGAGGAGCATGAAGAGCATCTACACACAATCATAAAATTTAAGGTTTGAAGATATATGACCCATCTTCACTATATCAGATTCAATTCATGATATGAAAAGATATATTTTACATTCTAGTGGTCTATATACACCACAATGTTCTCACCCAAGATATAGTTTCTCTATCTATGTAATGCATATACAACTACTACAATCTCAAGTTCATGCATCAGTTAATTCATCTCATGAGGCCTCAATTGTTGAGAACCATATGAATTGACTCTATCCTCATACATAATCAATTCTCCTAGGATGATTCTCAAAGAATCACATAGGATGATATAACATCTACCTAGCTCTAATATAGAAAGAATAGGTGATGAGACCACCTTCCCTTCATCCCTTAAAGGTATTCTCTAACATTTCATACAATAGGAACATAACACCCTTATTTATAATCCTAATAAGAGGTGAATCATGGCATGGGAAGTCCTATATCAAATACATGTAATATACAACCATCCCCATGAATCTATATATATCTAACATAATATAATGTTACTCTCAAGAAACCACAACACTAACCTTCTCTAAGCCCATAGAGACTCTTGATTCGAAGATAACATGTCCCGTGAAGTGAACTTTGTTCATCCAAATGTGAAACTTAGCCATCTGGGTATAATACTGATTCCCTCTCATTGTACTTGGAATGATATGAGGGTTCATTTCATAGTCTCTAAAAGTGTGAGAATTCATCAATATAGAATATGACAATACTATGATAAAATAATCCAAATAGGGGAAAACATCATATTCATTATAGCCATGAAAATTGTGGTATATTTTTTTGACCTAATGGCATAAAGAGGTACTTATACAGACCATACCTACTACATAAAGTAGTTTAAGGTATGTCTGATAGAATTAATCTCACCTGATGATAGCCTGTTCGCAGTTTGATCTTAGAGAAGACCCAAACTCCCTAGATCTGGTCAACAATATCATCTATTCTATGTAGTGGATAACAATTCCTTACCATAAGATGTTAAAACCATCTATAATCCAAGCACATACAAATTGACCATCCACCTTCTTAGAAAAAAAATTGTAGAACTATAATAGTAAGTGAAAGGAAATGTGAATCCTTTGGCCCATAGATCCTCTAACTTCCTCTTGATCTCAGGGAGCTCAGTAGGATCCATCTTATATAGAGGAATGGACACTAGAGCTTCTCCTAGAACAAGATAGACCAAAAACTATACCTACCTTTAAAGAGGTAAATCAGAAAAATTATCAGAAAAAACATACGTAAAATGATCTACTACAACAATTAATTCAATGTTGTATCATCCTTGATCGACCATAAAGATAATGTTTATGTGGGTGATCACCCCACACATTCAATTATTCTTTGGTAGAACCCTACTAGCTAGTACATCCCACTCACCCTTTTATAGACAAATGCTACCCTCTAGTGATGAATACAATACCCTTTGGGAATACTAGTCTATAATGGTATGATATCGAACCATCATATCTAAATCTAGAATGAAATTGAAGCATTTAATCACATGGAAAATGTGGTCAAATAAGAAAGGGTAACTGCATGCCATGAGGGTTCAATCATAAAATTGGAATATACCCTAAGTATATACTCCCAATGGTGTTTTTAGTGTCATAACACAAAAAAAATAGTTTTTCCCACCAAAGGCCTTAAATAATAGATAAAGAGATGAAATTGTGTGAGGCACCTATATAAAATATTTTACATACTATAGTGAATGCTACTAGAATTATACGTCATACTATAGATGGTCCCATCGCCTTATTTTTTAGTATCAGCAGTAAATCATGCATCTGTAATGATCCATGAACCATAAAAATAGATGGTGTAACATCCTTACACAATCCACTGGGTCAGACCTGTAATTCCACATATCCTCATCCACGCCTCCCTGTATGCAGGAAGCTTCAAACTAGAAGCACGTGTTTAAGTACATTATGGGAGACTATACCATACATATCATGTCACCGACCAGGAAAAAGACATAATAATAATAAAAAGAGAAATAATAAAATAATCAGATAAAATTTAGAAACTAAAGATGACATACAATATATATAAATAATCACTCCCAAAGTTAATATATGACTTGAGAAATGAAAACCATACTATAAATAAAATATTTACATGGTTCTCTAGTGTTTTCCCTAGACCATCCCAAATCCATGCTCTATATTCTCAGCCATTCACTAAAGGGCCCTTTCTCTTCAATGTTTCTCTCATGAAATCTACAAGCACAATGAAATTCCCAAGTAGGGTGTGTGTAAAAGACTCATTTGGACACCATGAATGTGTTCATGACCTGATGTGCTCAAGTATACAAGTGTATTACCTAATAATAACAATATATAAATCACATAAACATACTATCCAAAATCAAGTGGTGGTGAGCTATTGATGTTTCCACAACCTCTGGCCATACCAGCTTCGACTCCATACCGGATGATAAGTGAATGTTTTGGAAGAAAAAATACATCCCATGTATGACATCCTCACAGTTTCATGGAGGCGATACCTAGCGTCATCTATCCCTCAAGTGAACATGTCACTGGGATCCTCTAGATGAAGATAACTCACATCGACTAGGATATCTAATGGTGAATGCCAAATTACATCAAGGCATCCTCATGCACACCCTTGACAGGACACCATGGAATCCTCATCCATATACCCAATTCTTAGTTCCCTCCTCGCTATGATTTAATCCAAGCATTCTCCCCCACTAGGGAATAATCAAACCTTAATGGTCCACATGTCTCATGTTATACTAGAAACCATCAAAACATGGTAATATATATATAGGTAGATTAAACAATTATGAAATGTATATTAAAGTGAGTATATACTAGAAACACTATATCTAGTGATTATGATATAAAATGTATAAATTATAAACAAATATCTCTCATGGAGTCAAACAATTTTCATTCCCCCCCCCCCACACACACTCATAGGATTTCACAATCAAGCATGATATATATTTATTATAAAAAATATCATTATCTTTAAACAAGTGTAAACATGAGCCCATGATGTTAAGAAACTTCCTATATAAAAATTCGGAATGAATCATTTAAGGTTTTATGATCATCAAAGGTGACACGCTATAGTCATGGGTTGTCGACACATTGATGACCGAGATATATCAAGGGGTTTCCAAGAATCAAAATTTTTATTTTATTTCACAAGGAGATAATATTTCTCATGTGATGATACACACTCTCTAATAAATATAATTTTAGAAATATTATTATTATATCACAAGTGATAGAATTTTCTCCCTCTTAGATAAATACTAATATTATTAGCCAAAAAAAATGTTGTGATCATTTATATTTCATTAGTATTGGTATCTGATCAGTTATATGTTTCAGGGGTTCCAATAGATGAAGGGTCATTAGTTCTTTTCCTCATCCCTTATTAGAAACCATTTCATTCCAATTTATGTTTAATTACCATGTTCACTCCATTAGCTTTAACAAGAATGAAAATGTGTGATAAGTACATGAAACTATTTCAATTTAATATTAGTATTTTGTTAGAACATATATCATAGTTCCTGTAAAATGGACCATCATTCCCAGTGAATCCATGATCATACACTTTTTCACTCACATTGACACCCATTTGAATTTTAAATTAAAGGTTTCATTCGGTAATTACTCATCCCTAACAATGAGGTCCCATAACACCTCCTTAATTGAGATATGTAATTACTCAACCATAGCCAAAAAGTAGCTCATGAATATATAAATTTACGGATCAGTCATAAATCATTAGAATATCAAGAAATGAATGCAATGAAATGATCCTATATCACACGAAAAAATGAATGAAATGTAAATCCTAGGAACCTATATGATGAATGTACTAATGATAATTCCCCTCATGCCATCGGGACAAGGATGAAATGAAACTATAAATAAGAGTAATAATAATAGATACTACATAAAATGTGTTTCAGCCAATGGTGAAATGATATCATCTGTAATAGGAAAAAATGAACAACAGTTGTATTTCATGAAACTCGACCTTTACCCCAAACATGGGTTCATGAGGACCACACATGACTTATGATCATGTTCCATGTTTCTCTAATCTCCATTATATTATATCAATATAATAAAGCTATAATGGAACACTCTCATACCAAATTTTGACATCTCAAAACGCGATAACACTTAGGAAGTTTGCTGATCTCAATTGGCCACACAACCTCATACGCATCACCCAAAATGCCAGAGGCTTTCGACTAGTAGTGGCAGACTATGGTGTATCCATGGGGAGATAGTGACATCATTACCAATGTGAAATGTATCGGATAACATATATGATACAACATGATATAAATTAATAAAGCAATATATTTAAATATATTGCACAATATTAGGAGTCAAATCAATAATAATTGAAATAAATATAATAAAATACAATAACTGATGAAAATATATATCATGTCACTAAAACATTGGGAAACATGGATACAAATTAGAATGCATACATGATAAACATAATGTATAAAAATAGAGATACATAATCTATCATTTTCATCTTGGGCTATAACTTGGTAATTTGTTACCAACTCTAACCTAGAAAAAGAATAAATCATTTCTCTGAAGAATTACACTACCCTTTATTAAACATCAATATACATGTATCCTTACACGAGTACCAAAAACATCATAAAGAGGGTGTATGAAAAATATCAGTATCACCCCACCAATGGTTTCTATAGAATCTGATATGTGTAATGAGAATGGAACAATGTACATGAATTCATATATAAATTAATGTACTGTAATATAACTAGATACCCATGTACATGATGATTCCTTAAGTTGGTCTTTGAACGTGTATCCATTTCATCAATAACTTATGATCCAGTTCATAGAAAAATGTCATTTGAGAAATAATAATCTTTATCATCACCTCATGATAGAATAAATTCTGAAGTTTCCAAGATGTAACAAGTAAACCATAATTGAAAAATAATATGAATTTGTTCCATAGTAATCAAAAAATAATCCTATAACAAAATAACCTATAAAATAGTATTTACTAAATCAAGATAGTAGGAGAGAGTGTGATCCATGTAGCTTCCTCCAAGGCATTCCAACAATATTTTTTTCTAAATCGAGTCTGAGGGATACATATAAGGTAAAATTGCAGATAAAAAGTGGTCAGGCATAGGGATGTAAACAAGGCTCCTCATCTCACATCGTATCCAAGGAATGTATATAGAACATCCTTTATTACAATATAAGGGATCATATGTTTTTATTCTGGGCATCCATTGGTATAAAATTATTAGGTTAGTGGGTAGGTCTCACCCAAGGAAACTATATAGCTTGAATTAGAATGATTTCCTCGAGCATTAATGACATTTACTTAATAATCCAAGAGCTAGAACAAGTCATTCCATAAAATAAATATGTCATTGTCCATGTGAAAGTATTGTAAATATAAATTTAATTCATTATAATTAATTTTTCCACATGATTGTTATTCCATTAATAAATTCACTTAGTCCAAGTCTTTCCTTTAATTAGTTTTACAAGGCTATGTATAAAGAAACAATTTAATTAAAACCCTATAAGACAAGTTCAATTAATATAACCACCTCTATTACTTCCATAAACATGGAAAGGTGGGATACATACCTGAAACTAATAATTCATTTTCATTTAATGTCATATACCTAAGTATTCTTTCCATGATATCATATAAATCAAATACTTATATTTAATCACTTAACTCAGGCATGTCAAGTGTATGTGAAAAGGTAAAATATATTAATAATTTCTTGATTTAATAGGAAATTAAAATATTATGGCTTAACATTTGTGTTTCCTAGCTCAATAACACATGAAAATGGCTCAAAAGTGTTAAAACAATAAAAACTCAATTACTGTATATCACCCTGTATGGGGTATTTGGAGATCTCTATGAATCTACCAATAACAAAACACTTTTATGGAAATAGAAATCCCATATGGTTATATTTTCTATAAAAAAGAAAAATATATTCCATAAATGACACCAGATAAAATCAACAGGACAAACACATTAATTATAAAATCAACAAAATTATGGGATGATTCATATACCACTCACATCATATTTGTATGAATATCCCCACTTAGTATCGGCCTCTAATTCGGCCTAGATCAAATTACATATAAAAATTAGGCATAAAGTCCAAATACTCAATAACTAGTTAGATAGAAATAGAAATGAATAAAGGCTTCAAAGGACTCAAGTACGTGCTATAGATCACATAACATGACAAACAAGAGCTCGATCGAATCCCAGATGAAAGATAACTCACAATACCGTGATTTGGCCCTTAAGATAACCAAAATGGGTGGAACCGAGGATTATCTTTATAATTATGAATAGAGAAGAAGTGGTGGGTTAAATTAGATCATTAAGGGTAAAATTTTTATTTTCCAAGAAAATAACATGTGCACAGTTCTGCCGCACATGTTTCCAAACTGTTCACTAACCAAACCCGGGAACCTGGGGGAAGGGGAATACCACATGGTTAGGCTACACAGTTCAGGAATCAGGGTGCCAAATATGCAAAATATTTATTCCTAAAAATTCATACCATGCACATAGTCAGATCTAACATCTCATCATACCCACACGATTTAATCTAACCATGAGATATGCCTATTTTGCCTAAAAATCAATGGTTTAGGCTATGAACCGGCCCCAAAAAGCATAAAGTATTATAAATTCATACGAAATCTAGAAAAGATTCATAATATTCTGTTAGAACAAAATTTAATAGGTTCAAACCTGTGTCAAAAAGTAGTCTCTTATATATCACTCCCAGTTTAAATGTCCTTCAACAAGATGTTCTAATTAATAAGTAGAATGAGTCCATCCAAGGAGATCTATTAATGAATTCCATATATCATTCAGGAGTTAAAAGGATTGTATGGTCCAAATATCAGGATCTCATACCACTACATTTATTATAATGTATTTTATACGCTATAATTCACATTTGAACATCTAAATGCTAATGTTTGAGGTTTTAGAGCCTTCCCAGGGGGGAACACCCAAAGGGATGTCATAGATCGAGGTAAGAACCTCATAATATTGATTCATAGGCCTCTAGTTTTTAGATGCACATAATGAAGACCATTAATTAAATTAATTAAAGAACATGAAGGTGAGAATGAATGGTCCTAAAAATTTCTGAATTTAGTATGATAAAATAACAACTAGACATTTAGAAATGTTATAGGCCACCATCCATAACCTCGTTACACAATCCTTATATAGTGTCATCCCAATAATCAATATATAATGGTATTAATGGTATAATGAGAATTGATAAATTCTCATCAAAAAAATATCATAATAGTTTGGATGATAAATGATGGAGTGGAGGAAGAGGAATATAGAGATTTATGTTATGGGTCCAACACAAATGATGGAAAAGAAAAAAACAAATCATATGATGGAAAAATACTGGAACCAATCTGAGGAATCAAAAGTCTTAATATCATGTGTCACCAATAAGAAAATATTAGGTTCATTCAAAAAATGATCCATTCCCCATTGGGTTTTTTTTAAAACACCAACCAATGAATTTATATGGTCTAAAGGTTGTACATAAGGTTTAATTCTAGGCGTTATCAACTCCAAAGAAAACTATATCATGGTGTGTTGGGGTTCTGTTCAACCCAAATAAATTTAATATATTCACTACATGTCTAGTGGCGAATAGAAGTTGTGTATTTCCACTATACTTAGAATACAAGCCACCATCTACTATCTTCCACAAAATAAACCTATGGGTATAAGGTTTAGTCCTTAGGTCCTAACTAGAATTAAAAGACAATTCACATCACTAAAAAATGGATGTAAAAGTACACATTATCATGTATATTTGGAATTTTATTAAAGACACATATTCTTTAAAACACATATGTGATGAAAATTGTGTGGAACATTGAAGTTGATAGAGTGCACAATACACTAGTCAAATTAGATCAATTATACCAAAGGTGGATAGAATTATAATTTTTTATTACAGACTGACTCCCCCCTCCTTTCCTAATATGGTTGAACAATAAAAAGGTGTATTTCTATAATATTTACTTTGGTGATGAACAAAAATAGGAATTTAGATTCAAAAATATGTTATAAGAACTATAGAGAATATATCCATCCCTCAAAAAATTTCAAACCCAAATGAGTTTAATGATCATAAGGAGAAAAATGAGGATCAATTATTATATTAAATTATGAAAAATAAAACATCACCTTTGGTTTCTTAGGAGATTTTTTCCAAAATTGAATGTTCTAGTTTTTGGCTACGTGTACACTCCTTGATGATAAATTCAAATACATTTATGAATTTGTAGCCATTAAAATGGATTTATGAATACATTTATTTGTGAAATAGATACCATATATAATCAATGATTGATCTATATTATTTATGTGGTCAACCTTGGTTTTTCAGGGGGGACATATAACTGAAATTGTATAGGAAAATAAATAGGTTACATTAGTATCTTTTCATTCAATTTGGGTGAAAAAATCTATAAATTTTTATATAAGCCAATTCAATTTGATAATTCAACTAACATGGACTCCTGGATGATCATTTTTCACTGATGAAATCATTATATTTTTAGTATACACATAATCACATGATAGCCTTGATAAAATTGTATTGTAAAAACATTCAGTAAAGAGGTTTAGAGTAATCCATTAAAATTTCCATTTTCATCGAAGATGTGTGTTTCCAAGATAATGTGATTTATGAGGTTGGAATTTCACTTTATCAAAATATGGTAGATGAATTTTTGTATTGGGATAATCCTAGGAAAAATTTAAAAATATTGAGATTCCTTAAATTGTATGTGTATTATACCTTATTTTTTTCCAATTAGAAAGATCGCATAATTGGGTTTACCAAGAGGGGAGTTATTTTCTAATAGACATAAATTTAATAATCCATCCATGAACTAAAAGTGGGAAACAAGATTAGATATAATTAAATATTTTCTTTATCCTGATGTTGGGTACCATGTTTAATCAAATTCTTTAGGGGTTGCAATGTGGGTGTCTTAATGAAAAATTATCATGTAGTTTATTATTGGTCTCACTAACAGTGATCCATTAATATATATACACTACAAATGATCATGGGAGAGATATCATGGTTTATTAATTGATTTGTACATGACATAAAATATTTATGCATGGATTATTCATTTATATAGATGTTATGTAATTTCTTTATAAATTATCATTTTTAGGAATTAACCATCATATGAGGTATTGGTTAGAGTATATATGGATGTTAAAATTTAAGAATATTAATGTTCATGTAAAATTAAATGTCTTCACTTATTGACATAGAAGAAATATTGATCATAATAATAATTTAATATCTGAATTATAGTTGGGGATAAGATTCTATCTGAAATAATACAATGAGGGTATAAAATATGATCACGGTGTTGTGTCATGTATACTGTTACTGATCATATATTTAACACACCATGATTTGACAATATTTATTTTCTTAAATAAATTCATTTTCTTTGATAGTAGGAATTGCACGTGATAAAGAGTTTGAGCGCACCATGATCTATAAAACTATCCATTTAAAAAATAAGTTATGAATAGTATTAACCACAATATGAAATTGATAAACATTATTTTTGAAAATAAATTTCATTTTTGAATTCATAATATTAAAATTAGCTCAGGGTAAATTGTTTTATATATTTCTAAAAAGATTCAATTTTTGATTAATAATAAAAAATACTGCATTATTGTTAAAAACTGACTTTTTCATTCTAATAATTATTTTATTTTAAAATTATTTTAAAGTCATACTAGATAAGTAATACATATATTAATCCAATTTATATTGTTAGAATCATTTTTAGATATAATTATTTTGGATGTTTTGAATATCTATTTTTACCCACCTTTCTGCCACATCTGAATGATTAGCATTAAATATATTTTTTCAATTTCCATGAATTTTATTAGAAAAAAAAAAAGCATACATTGTTTTAATTATTTTAACATTTATTTATTGTTGGGAAAATTTAATTTTTTATAGTAAATTTTTTTACCAGGGTAAAAATAATAATATAAGAATTATAATATTATTCTAAAACTACACCAATTTATTTTGATAAGTATTTATATACCAATATAATCCTTGGATCTATTTTGGAACCAAATGGATCTACTTGGATGGATTTAATATATTTATAATATTATTTTTTTTAAATCAAATTTTTTTATACTTTTGTTTTATAACAAGTATTTTTAATATGAGGATATATAAGAGATATAGGTGACATTAAATAGTATTGAGAATGATAAAAAATATATATATATCATGAAAATTTATCTATAATTTTTATACATTGGTTAATTAAATTTTATTGAGACATAATGATGATGCAGTACTTGTTTTATGAAAGGAAAAATTAATGATATTCATAATACTAAAAAAATAATTTGAAATATTTTATGTCATACAATATTTTTTTTGGAGTACTATGAAATGTTAAGAATGAGTTAATGTATTTATTTTTAATGAATAAAGTAATTATGTTTTTTTAATAGTTGATTAATAAATAGTTTCAAATTTGACATGATTGATATTTTAAAATAAATAATATTTATTAAATTACATAAAATTCATAAAAATATATATTTCACCCAAATACCTATTATAATTTTAAATACATCACAGATTATCCAATTGGGGTTCGTTTTTCATTTTATAGTAACTATATTAACCCTATAGTGTACAAAGAGATGTTGTAATGGTAACAGCTAAATTGATTCACTAATAGTTAAATCCAAACAGCCAAGGTTGATTAATCGACCTAAACATGAATAAAATTTATTGGTTGAGATTATTTCAATTCATACAAATTTTATCCTTGAAATAACTTAATTTGTTTAGTTTTGAAATAGAATGTCAATTTATATTTAATTAATAGTTTTGGAATCTCGCAAAGTTCCCCACGCCACTCTTATAATATGAATCATATACTTCTCTTTTATTCACACTACTAGAGCCCATTGGATATCCCAAATGCTACCCATTTACCCTCAAAACTTCCATAAAATAATCATAGAGTCCATTCATTTTGAGTAAATCCTACCTATAGAGTCTTTTTTGAAAATAAAAAATGAGACACTCAAAGAAGTTGTAATCATTTTACCACCTCTTTCATTGTTATTTTCTTATACTAGATCCTTTTAATTTTTTTCCATACTAAATTAATAAATCAAGAATTTAATATATTTTGAGATGTTTTTACGATTATGGTACAACCATATATTTTATTTTCACCCATCCTACGAAAAATAATATCACCAAGCATGTGTACATGCAGTTCACTCTCTCGACTCTAATGATTAAACTAGTTTTCATGTATACATTATATAAATGGGTATAATGATGATTATAATTGAAATAAATAATAAATAATAAATTATATTGATTATGAATAACTAACATACCATCCATTCCCATTCCCCTTTAACATTAAGAAAATGAATTCGTCGCTCATGTGTATGTATGGCTTACCGTCTCTATGACGCGATGAGATTCATATTCCACATTAACCATTAAATAATGATTATAAAAATATATAATGAAAAAGTATGAGATATATTACATAATAATTCTACTTTATGATATATATATATATATATATATATATGTTATTTAATTTTATCCATTAAATACGATAGTAAAACAGAATCGACTTTCATGCTTATATATGGCCTACCATATCCTTGAAAGATGTATTCCTTTCAATTTATTATATATATATATATATTAATATATGTAATATATATGATATATAAATCCTTTTTTATAATATGTAAATATGTAAATCATGGGATAAGTAACAAAAACAAGAATAATAAGTCAAAACATGTATGATAACAAGGCGATTATTATCCAAAACATTGCTTTAACATAGAATGATTTAATAAATGCATAATATAACGTCATAAATGAATGATATAGGATATATGATATAATAAATATTATTATGATTTGAGTAAAATTTAATAGTATGTTTAAATCCAATATATAAGAGTTTTGGAAATGTACAAATGGAATCATACCTAAAGTAAGGATTAATTTCTCAATCTCATCATTATTTGAGATTGTAAATACATAACCATTTACTGGGACATATTTATCATCCTTATCTATGTTTCAAAAAAATATCTTCAAAAGAAATATTTTTATGGTTTTATGTAAGAGACTCTTTATATAAAAATAATTTTAAATTATTATAAAAAGTAATCTTCTAATTCATTATCATTAATGTCCATGTTTTCAAATGCATTTTATGAATTTATTTATAGTGACATTAATATTTTGAAATGTTAATTTTAGAATTCTATCAAATTTTTCAATGTTGTATGATACATATTAATTAAAAACATCTATTTTAGTTAATATATCTTCTTTTATAAATTCTATGAATTTTAAATTATTTCAATGTAAAAAGGTTAATTATATCATGAATTTTTTATGTTTTTATTAGAAAGTTTTCATCTATATCGACAATATTATTTTGGATTTTATTCCTAATTTAGGTCGACATATTATGTTATAATTTACCATATTTTATTGAATGTTTCATATTCAGTTTTTTATGGATTTTCTATTGAGATACCATTCCTGGTTAACGGTTAAAGTATTCATATTTCATATACTATCTTTGTATATTAATGATTATGTTGTTTATGTTTTACCATTTTTATATGTGGAATGTATTGGATGTGGTAAGGGATAGGTGGGGCCTGCTATATCCCCTTGATGCATTGATAGGTTGTATTAGAAGAAATTAATTATCTAAAAATCATTCATGTTTGTTTTCCAAGAAGTTTAACACTATTAGGGGGATAGATCATGACATAAATTAGACGGGTTTCTACACAAAAACACAAATTGTCACGAGAGTAGATCATGATAGTAAATGATTGGAGGATATATGTTGACAGTGAAGATGTCTGAATTATGAATTACATCATTATAAAACTTGTAATTAATAGACCATGTGATTATTAGACTAGTGGAATATCCATGGGATTTCTTATATTACATGGTATTAATTGTTGATTCTATTTTATTCTCAATATTATGTTTAACGTGATTTTAATTCTTTTATAACACATGCCTTAAGGATTATGAATATTTATTGATAATTACATCTATTTTACCTTTACCCTTACAGAGCAACTGAACTCACCTCTGTCTTATGTTTTATATTCCATGATTTCTAATTCGTATATTATGACTGATCTGTAGGGTTAAGCTAAGATAATAATCGAATAAAAAAATAACCTATGATTTATTTTATGTTTTGACTTTAATTTGAGGTTTCTTGTTTGTAATCTATATTCCAAGACTTCTAAACTGATCGGTTCTTCATGATTTGATTCAATGTAATAAAGCCAGTGTATTAAAATAATGCACCGGCTCCTGGATTCAGGTTCATGGTGTAACAGTTTGAATTAGATGATGTTTAGTAATGAATTTGGAAATTATATTTAAAAATCAATGATTATAAAACATAACACTATGAATTACTTTTATGATATGTATATGTATATGATAAATTTTTTATGATTGATAATGGATAACCCAGATTATTCCTATCTAATTGTTGATTTAGAATAAGATTCTACCATTTATATATCCTATATATGATTATTCATGACTATATTATTATGATTTGTGTTTCTAATTTTGTGATTTTGGTTATAGTCGATGGATACAATTTCCATAGCTACTCATGTAATGGTTATACTAATGATAATGAATAGGCTACAAAAGAATAATGGGATGGAGGAGGTATTAAGGAATAAGATATTCAAGTGCAGTTGATAGTTTAAGAGTTTAGTGGATTGATTAAGGATATTTTTTATTTGGATTCAAAATTATTACATCAACGGTTAAATGGTTATAAATTCATTGGATATACAATGATAATACTATAGTACTTATTTTTTATGGATTTTAAATCATAGGATTTTTCATTACGGGTTTTAGGGGGATAAAATATTTGGTGTATGATAATAGGAATTATATTAAATTATATGGGGAATTTTCTGTTATTACAGAATTTATAAATTTATAGACTTTTTGGACATTAAATATGTAAAGAAATATTTTTAGATGGTCTTATTTTTGGAAACAGGTTAGTTGAACATTGGATATTATTATTTTAAGATAAAGAATTAGTTATAGGATACATTATGCTCTATTTTTTGGATTCAGTAATAGGATTAAGTAATTACATGTAAAGATTATGATTTATCAAGAGTGTTTCACGTGTAAAAAATAGTTTTAACATTATATTCTATGTCAAAGGGATGATGTTAAAATATAATAAAGCACAACCAAAACATGAAATTGCACTTACTAAATCGATAGAAATCAATTGCCTTTTTACCTAAATATTAAAATAATTCTTAAAACATTCGAGAGATGTGATTGATATCAAAAATGATATCATGGTAGTTTTTCTGATGAATCAAATGGTCCCTTATATCATCACATATCTATAGCATTGTAATTGAATATATTATCCTTATCATGGTATCTATCAACCAATACCAGAACATGATAGATAGATTTTCATGTCATGTTCAAGTTTTCTTACATGGAACCCTAGTATGTGTTATCTCGGGAAATCGTTATACTATAATTTTTTTATGTTGGGGTCAAATTTATCCTTTTTCCAATGTGAGATTTCAAAAAGGATAATGCGAAAATTCAAAACCATGAATTTCAATATCGTGTTCAAATTTTGAGGATACAATTAATTAAAGTGGGTTTAATATTACACCCCATGAATTTATATTATTCCTATTATTATATAAATTAATTTTATTCAATAGCTTTTGTTGTACGCAACACCGAGTTTTAGAAAACCCTGATATATCAAACTATGTGTTTAAAAAGTGGTTATGAACAGTTTTAACAACATTATGAAATTAGTAAATTTTATTCATCAAAATAGACTTCTTTTTTATTTGAAATTTTCAAATTAGGTTACGGTGAATTTTTGGTATTTTTTCTAAAAAGTTGTAAATTTTTATAAATAGTGAAAACACTGCATTATTGTTAAAAACATAAATTTTCATTTAAATTTTTATTTTAATTAAAAATTATTTTAAAGTTACAATAAAATATAATACAATTATTAATCCAATGTATTTTATTGTAATCATTTTTAGGTATAAAAATTTATTGATCTTTTGAACGTCTCTTTTACCTACCTTCTCAACACATTGCAGGATTAACATTAAATTTAATTTTCACATTTCTATGAATTGAATTTTGAAAAATGGACATACATGGATGTAATTGTTATGAAATTTTAGGTCTCATTATAAGAACATAAATTTTAGTTAATGGTAACATTATTGTTATTTTTACATGATTACAGTTAAACCAGGTAATTGTGGGATCAACTAATAATATAAAAATTATAAAATTATAATAAAATAGTTACTAAATTAATTGGATGAGTATTTTTATATTATAATAATCATTTTATTGTTTTTGGGACCAATTTTATCCACATGGATGACTTTTATATATTTATAATATTATATTTAAAGAAAACCCAATTTGTTTATACTTTTATATTTTAAGATATAAAATCATTTTAATATGAGGTAAAATTATTGATATGGTTGACGAGAAGTATTATTTATAAATATGAAATGTTATTATACATCATTATAATTTAATTAATATTTTGTAGACATTAATAATTTAATTTCAATTTAACACAATGATGACCTGGCATTTGATTTATTAAAGAAACCATCAAATAAATGATATTAATATCATTTATATCAATATACTTTTAAATATTTTATGACATCCAAGAATTTTTTGGATATATATGGAATTTTATGGGTTGATTATTGTAGTTTCATAGAAATAAAAAATTTCTATTAATTTTTTAAAATGTCAATTAATAAATATTTTCAAAATTGATATAACTGAGATTTTAAAATAAATATCATTTTGATAAATGATATAAAATTAGAAAAAAAAAAGTATAATTCGTCCAAAATACTATATAAAGTTTAATATTTGATAAATTATACAATTTGGTTTCTATTGACATTTAATTTTAAATATATTAACCATATAGTGTAAGAAAGACACGTTGTGACGGAAAGAAATAAATTGTTTAACCAAGGACTAAAGACTAGTGATAAGGTTAAATTTGTGACCTAAACTAGTCTAAAATTAATTGGTTGAGAGTATTTTGAACCAAACTAATATTATACTTGAAATAAATCACTTATTATATATTTTAAATTGAAAATGAATTTATATTAAATTAATTGTTTTTTGGTTCCCAAAATATCCACTCACATCTCTTATAAAAGTTAACACCACATTATCATTTATTCAGACCTCTAAAGCCCTTTGGATCATATGTAACCCAACCATTTATAATTCCAACATCTTGAACATCATCCAAGAGGCTATAATATTTATATAAATTCACCTTTTGTAGTTCATTAGTGTAAATATTAGGAGACAATCCAAGAAGAGATAATTGTTTTACCTACTATTTAAATGTTCTTTTCATATTATACTTCATTTTCCTTTTTCATTACAATAATAGATTAATAAATCTATAATATAATATATTATTATATTTTTTCATGGTTATAGGAAAAAAAAATTCCTCCTCATACAATTCATACAAAAAAATATCATCATGCATGTGCACGTACGGCTTACCTTCTCCACGCGGTGGTATAAACACTATTTTATTTATATTTTATTTAAATTTATATAATAATGAATAAAAATTATGTAAATAATAAATATGAAATTTTATTTATTCTATATAATTAAAATACCATCCACTTCATTACCCCTTTATCAGTAAGGAAATTATATTGTCGTTCGTGCGTACGTATGGCTTACTGTCTCCAAAACACTATGAGATTCATCTTCCACGTTAACAATTTGAGAATTATTATAAAAATATATATATTGAATAATTATTAAATATATGACATAATATTTCTATAGTAATAATATATATGTATATATGTTATTTACATGCTCTTATTCAATACAATATGGAAACAGAAACAATGTCCATGAGTTTGTATGGTCGACTGTCTCCATGAATAGAGTTTTACATCCCATATAAATATATATACTGAATATATATTATATATAATATATATATCATGATTTATATTATGGAATTAATTAAATTTTGATCTAATTAATTTTATTGAGAATAACATGGGAAAACATATTTGATAACCAAAGCGATTAAGTACCTGAAACATTCCTTTAACATAGAAATTATTAATAAATAGGTAATATTTTGTAACAAATTAATCATATATGATATCATAAAAAATATTATGATATTGGTACAAATTATTAATATGTTAGAAATCACTATATAGGTGTTTTCGATACAATATGAAGGAATCAGACCAATGGTAACAGTTAATTTTGCAATCTAATTATTATACAAGATTATTTATACATAAGTATTTAGTGGAAATTGTTTATCATCCACATTCCGGATTATTAAAAAAATTCAAAATAAATCATTTTAATGTTTTATTTATTGAAATATTTAATTAAAATGATGGTTCAAATTTTTATATGATTTATTCTTCAAATTATTTCTCAATCCTATCCATATTTGGAAAATGGATTTTATGGACTTATTTATAGGGACAATGTAATTTTAAAATTAAAATTTTATATTTTCTCTAAAATATTTTAATTTGGTATGGGACACATTAACTCATAAATATAATTTTTTTAAATATCTTCAATTATAAATTGTGTGACTTTTAGATGACTTTATAGTAAAAAAGTGTACCTCTATCATTAAAATATTACTATTTTTCTCTAATTATTATAATCTATTTCGACATCCTTTGTTTGATCGTATGATTAATTGTGTTTTATCTATTATGATATCATTTAACATATATTATTGAATGTTATGTGTTTCATTTTTATATTGGATGTTATATTTAGATACTATTCTCTATTTATTGTTAAGGTAACCATATTTCTTATTGTAGTTTTTAATACCAATGATTATGTTGTATATGATTCAAAAAATTTATATGACTAATGCAACGGACTTAGTATATGAAGAGAGGGTCTCGCTATAGCCCCTCAATGCCTTGTTATGTATCATGAGACCAAATTGGTTAGTGAGAAAACCATCAAGTTTGTTTTCAATTTAGTTTAACATTTTCAGTTGGATAGATCATGACACAAATCAGACGGCTGTCTACCCACAAAGAAATCTATCATGAAGATTTATATTAGATGTAGCTATGATGATAATATATCATGGTAGTGGATATTTTTTATATTATAAATTCCTTAATTATGATATTATTTATGCATATTCCATGTTATTATTCGATAAGTACAATATATACGGTTGGGCTTATTATATATGGTATTATTTATTCTTTATATATAGTGATCAAGATTATTTAAAATGGTCTTGTGATTTAGTTATACTATATCCCTTATGGTTTATGATTATTTATTCATAATAGAAAACATTGTACATTTACCTTTATTGTGCATCTATTCTCACCATTATCTTATCATTTACATTCCCAAGTTCCCATTATGTGTATTATGATTGATATGTAGGGTTAATATAAGAAAATAATTTCACTCTCAATGGATTTAATTTACTTTTATTTTATATATTTAATTGATGTGAAAGATTCTTGTATGTAATCTATTTTCCAAGACAACTAATGTTATCATCTTTGTGATGTGATTCATTATAATAATGCTCTTATGTAAAAATAATATACTGGCTCCCAGCATCGGGTTCATGAAGTAACAATACCCACATTATTTCGATGATTAATGTCTAATCATGTTTTTGATATATATTTTCTCTATATGTATGAGTGGATTTGAGAATAGAACATTATTCAATGATGGAATATAGATTAGACTATTTTTCAGTATTTTCATGGAAATATAGTGAACCCTACCTCTATGATAGAGGAAATAATGAGGGACAGTCATTATTTGTAATGGGTAATGAGCCCTTGGAAATACCAAATGTATCACAAAATCATAACAAAATAAGGTGTTCTGATATGAAGAGTTAGTTGTTTTTATTTAACTCTAACTGTTATACATTTTTAGAGGAACTAAATAAAGAATTATAAACCTAGTGAATTTCATAAGACACCTCTGGGGACTATTGGTATGTGGGATTAAATGATGATGGACATCATCACATGTCTTTCCAGGACCACGGGGTGTCATGGTTTTTTATCATTCGGATTTTATATGAAGATCAATGTATCTCATTTAATAGAAATATTGGATAGTAATTAGTTTCATTTGAAAGGAATGATATATGATCAAAAGTTTTTCTCTCTATTTTAGAGTGGATTTATGTATTTTATCCATTAAATATGTTATTTTTTACTCATAAATGTTGAAATTCAGGTTTAAAATAACATCAAATATTTTGAATCTATGTATATATTATTTTACATATATGAGAGGGTTTTCAGAATGATTAATCCAAATCATGGTAAATACTATTAGGGAACGATTCGTAAAATTAGGTGGACAATGGTATACTCATTATCCTTTATAGAGGTTAGATGTAAGTTACTCAAATGAAATTTGATTTAAATGGTTATGTTTCAGGAAATAAATGGATTGTTATATTTTTCTGTGCTATGATAGAATGCGGAATTTGAGTATTATGTTTCTAATATATTTATTATTTCAAAGACCATGGAATGTGTTCAGTAAATTCAAAAGTAGATATCTACTTCCCAAAGTAGGAATATATTTTATATAGTACTTGGGAGTGGGGATTTGGAGTTTTTTTGTGGGTCACCTGGTGTTCTTGTATTTTTACCTCACATAGGAAATCGATGATAATGCATGAACGAGAAGTTAGAAATTTAGTTTCTTAGACAGTATGAGATCGTGAAACAAATCATTATGGGGTCATATTTTGTGGACCTTACACCACGATGTCATGTATTTCATAATTTTTTTAATGTATCTCTACTACAGAATTGGGAGTTTTATTATATGAATGTTATTGAAAATAAGGACATTGAGTTGGAACAAAATTTATTTTATTTTGAACTATCGATTCATATTTTTGACCAAAGTGAAAAGGTTTTATGATGAAGGATTTCACCTCATACTAATGAATTATGGTAGGTGATATGTATCTAGTAGGATTTGTTGGTGTGAGTTTAAAATTATTAGGTTCAATTTATTGAGTTGTTAATATAGGACAAATAGAGGCACATCATGAGGAAAATAAAAAAATAGACCGATATAGTTCTAAAACCCTCATACCCATAATGTAAATTTATTTATTATAAGAATAAATAATATATGCTTATGAAAAATATACCTATATAATTAACTTTATAGAATCTCCTGATGATGTATGTTGTATAATAAGTTATATATAACATTTTAAAACACATAATGTATAGGTACTCTCCATGGTGTACACTATTTAGGCCTTGAATCCACCTCTATGAAATGGGAAAAATAATTAACCTACAATTGGGATGGTATTAGTCATGTTGTTATACGTTTAATCTTATAGATCATGAGTATATCAGCATCACCCATCCATGTAATGAGATCTATTTAAATGAAATTGTCTAATGTTTTGAAAACACATCTTGTCTGTCTATATTTTAGGAATCCCAGAATTGAAATATTTAAGGCCACCACATATATGATGGAAATAAATACAACATGGTGATGAAATTTTAATTATTTATATAATGACCCAGCCTTAAACATTACATTATATTTATTTAAAAGGATAATTCTCATTAAGGATCTTTTTAGGTTTATATTTTCAGTGAATTAGGTCATAACATTTACATAGCTACATGAATATTACATGTAGGCAATTCTACTCAATATCAATTATTTTTCATAAAATAAAAACTCTTGAAAAAAGAGTCATGTATAGTTCCATGTTTTAGATAGAATATCTTATCCTTTGTAGAGACCCCAAACAAAACTTACATGGATATTACCTTACTTTTTCAGAATAATTAATACATACCAAAAACCAACACTCAATGATCGTAATAGTTTATTGTCTTTGGAAACTCAGAACATAATCTTCTAATCATGGTGAAATATCTTTAACATCTCCTATTAAGATCTTCTCCTTTTGTTTTCTTACCTTAAACCTTTCTTTATATACTGGGAAAAAATATATAAAGGGTGAGCTCAAATTCTTAGTAAGGGTAAGCATGGGGAAAATACAACAAACCATATACATTTAATCTTAAAAACATGAACATAATTTTTAAACATCAAAATCTGGAACAGTGAAATAAAACATAGCAGTATGTAATGCATAGATCCTAATGAAACATCAATTATCATACAATTTCATGGTAATAAATCATGTAATTGTGCAAAACCATTAAACATGTGATATGATTGCTATAGTAGCTAAGGAATTGCTGCCAAGACCATCTCAGTGGACAATATCCCTTTCTGAATTGAGTTTACTCCTCGTTCCAGTCCTGTAACACTGAACCGGATTAACTTACCATTTTAGCCATGTCTATATCATGAGATATAAATCTTTACCCAATGTATTGGAGGGAGATATAGGTCCCACCCATCTCATTGTGAAATCATTCTTACTTGTGCCACAAAATAAACATAAATCATCCATCATAACCCAAAGAATAAAATGGGTTTCATAAACCTCATCCCATCATAACATAATCCATATAAAACAAATGGATATCATTTAATAATAAGAAGAATCAAACCATATAAATAATAGATACATTATATTTGAAACATAATTATACTAAATAATTTCATCATAGATGGAAAATAGTTTAGACAAAACAATTGAAATGAATTCTTGAGGAAAATATCCTTTCTTCTTGAAAATAATTTTATTTTCACAAAATGCCTTTCAATTTTAGAAGAAAAGGATTTTTTGAAAATATTTTTGAAATATTGTATAGGAAATTTGATAAAAATTAGGCGTTATAAAACCGTAAAAATCTGTTCATGCGGTATAAGTTAAAAAACATTCTTCTCGCACTTCTGCCAGAAAAGTCAAAAAGTTTCTCGTATGGTAACCAAAAGAAAGATTCCTTCTATACCACATAGTAAAAGTCAAAAAATGGTTAAAAAGACTTTAAAAATTCATGGAAGAATACTATACACTTTATGAAATCATTTTTAGAAAACAATGCCATCGATGATAAACATAACCCCAGTAAATACGTACGTATAAACAATCTCGGATAAGAACGAGATTGGAATAATTATCCCTTACCTTTTGTCCAATTTCTTTCGTATGTGTCTGAGACTCCTGTATAGTGGGTTTAAAGATATTATTAACTTGTAAAATAACCATAATAATATTTATGATATCATATATGATTCACTTATGACTTTATATTATCTGTTCAATTGTCAATTCCATGTTAAAGCAGCGTTTTGGGTAAAATCGTTTCATTTATCGCCTGTGTTTTGACATGTAATTATTCATATGATTACCTATGTCATTATTAGATAATTCCAGAATATAAAACAGGATTTATATATAATATAGATTCTGAATATACATATATATAATAGATCGATAAAAGGAAAGAAATACACCGTTTGTGGAGACGGTAGCCCGTACGTACGCATGAACGTTGTTTTCGTTTCCTTATTAAATATAATAGATGTAAGTAAATAACATATAAATAAATAATGTATCATTAATATTTCATATATTTCATTATTAATTATTATATATTCTTTATAATCATTCTTGAATTTTTAACATGGAAAATGAATCTCATCGCGTCGTGGAGACGGTATTCCGTACGTACGCACATGCGATGATATCGTTCCCATATTTATTGAATGGAATTGGAGTGGATGATATAAAATCTTAGAATCAGTATGATGTTATAATAATAATATATAGTTATTATTTACACCATTATACCCATCCAAGTAATGTTTTGGGGGAAAAAATATTACACCACAACGTGGAGACGGTATTCTGTACGTACGCACGTGCAGTGATTTCATTTTCCGTAGGATGGATAGAAGGTGAAATATGGTTTCTTTAATATTTATAATAATATATAAGTATATTATTAATACTTATATTATTACTTTATAATGAAAAAACTAAATAAGAGGAAGTAGAAGAAGAAAGAAACTTGAAAGAGTCGGTATAAGAGATTACCTCTTTCTCGACGCACCTCCTTTAAACTTCTTCTTAGGGCACTAGAGTTGGTCTTTTGAGAAGAACAAAACCACTATGATATAACTAGATAGGTTTATCAGATTAATTTATAGGTCTTGGATGAGATTCAAGGTTCAAAAGGGTGTGAAGAGAAGAGGGAAGGGGTGCCCTTTTATATGGGAGGAGAGGGGAACCTTTGGTAACATAAGAAATATTAATTTATAATAAATTCAACCTCACTTAAAAACCTCCAAAAATGACTCATATCAGACTATTAGATGATATAGGGTTGTAATATCATCGAACAACAAAATTTAGACATGTTGGGAATTTATATTAAACATCATCAACTTGATTTATCCTTATTTAATCTATTTAATTTTATTTGTGGTAATAAGATTCTAATTTTTAAATTATTATAAACAATTACTTATGTATTAGGAATTGTACACAATTGGATAATTTATGAAATTTTAGACCATAGAAATTTTGAATTTGTAGTTTTTATAAAAAAATTTTATTTTTAAATAATTTAATAATATGTGATTTTTATAAAATAACATTAGTGTCAATTTTGACAATATTCATTATTTGAATTTAAATAAAAACCGCACAGAAGATATGTTCGAACCAAAATATATAATAAATTTAAAACATGTCATATTAATCATAAAAATTCCTGGGGAACATTAATTTTTTCATATATTATTTATTTTTGTATTTTAAAAAACAATTGTTTGGTATATCTCTTAATAAAATAATTACTAAATCATTTTTGTATAATTATTTAATATACTTATTTGTTGCTTAAAAATTAAAAATAAAATCTTATGATTAATATAAATATAATAAATTTCATAATAATATTCTAATAGAATTTATCATCTTATAATCAACAACATTTAAATTGTTATATTTATTAAATTATGAAGGTTACATCTTTGACATCATTTAAAATAAAATAATATAAATGTCTTAATCGGTTTTATAAGGCTCGAAATGGTCCAGAAATCTACCATTTGATGATTAGGGTTAATATATACACTACCAATAAGTCTTTTTCAGGTTTTTGGACCTTTTGATGTGTATTATTATTTCAATAAAAACTATATTATTGATTTTTCACTAAATAGATAATTTCTGCATTTTTAATGTATAAGCTAATAAAATAAATAAATAAATGTTAAAATTTAAAAATAAATTACCCTAATAAAGAAAAACATTTGATCTTTCAAATGAGTATTTATAAGCGAATTTATATTCTGCATAACATTCTATTAAAAATAGTTTAATTGTTAAAGTTTGAGTGAGACATATTTCACTTTCTTTAAAATTAAATAAATTTAAGATCTTAATCACATCCAAGTGGCTTCCAATGGATTCCATTTCGACCAAAATATTCCATAGGACGAAATATAATCATCCAATTATATTAAATATGTTTTAGGGTAATTTTATAATATTACATTTACCCCCAATTACCTGATTTACCTTTAAATATGGTTAATAAAATTTACCGTAGTACCTATTCATAGTTCCCAAAAATAAAATTATCCTATTAACATAATTTTGACCTAATAATTACAAATATGGAATCCATTTTTCCTAATTCAAATCACAGAAGTTTCCGAAATTAATTTAAAATTAATCCCGTTAAGAAAATGAGTTTTAAAAGTTAAAACATCCCAAAAGATTGAAATGATTTTACCTATGAATTCAATGTAAAATCAATTATAATGACATAAGTTATATTAAATGGTAAAAATATATTATACTTATACTTTAAAACCATTGTATATTATAATTTCACCATATAAATCATTACGATGAAAATATTTGTTTTTAATTAAAATAGAGCGTGTTTTTACTAATCATTAATATATGAATGTTATCAGAGTAATAAGAAAAATTTATCCAAAGTAAATTTTTATATCCTTATTCCAAAGAAAAATTTTATTTTGTCAAATTTAACTTATAAAAATGTCAAAAACTATATTTAATGTGGGTGCGCCATCAAATTGCGGCAAAACTGCAATTTTTGAAAAATACTTATTTTACCCAAAAAAATTATTTTGTTCTCATACCATATTCTAGAAAATGTGTAAGATTAATAATAATTTTATAATATTAAAAATGTAGTTAATACTATTCATAACAGCTATTTCATAATAATAATATAACCATATATTGTTTTTTAGTGAAACCCGGTATTGCGTACTACACATGTTATCGAGGAAGGTCATGATATGTGTAATGTAAGCCAAGAATAGTGTTGTGTATACTTAAAGCTAATATAATGTTGCGTATAGTACAATATAATGTCGGTGTAGAGTACTAAACAAGACATCAAATAAATTATTAATAATAATTTTTCTTATAAAAACTTGGGATGTTACATTCTACCCTCCTTAAAATGCATTTTTCCCTTGAAATTAATCAGGGTTATAAATGGTTTACTACATGAAAGTTTCTTTCATAGAAACCCACATCATAAAAGGAATACTAAAACAAAATTTTAAAAAGTGGAGTATAAAACATAACGGTTACCCAAATTAACTCATCACTGGGTTTCCACATCGGAGAACATAGGTTAAAATATGTATAAGGAAAAGAAATCTAACCATCATGTTCTGATGGAGAGTAGTGGAGAACATGGCTATAAAAAAGACAAAAATCAAAAAGCCATAAATTTTTTATGATTTAAGGTACCATCTGATTCATCATATATGAAGACACTAGGACAACATTTTTGGTTTTCTAGATCATTTCCCAAAAGTTTAAGAACATGAATTAGAAGAAATACTTACTTGATTTTGGTACAATCTTACTATTTTGTGTGCCTTGAACAATTTCCACTTATTATCTTAAAGAAATGAAGTTGAATTTGTCTTCTGTGAAGTGTTATCAGATCATGTGATAGAATGATAGGCTATTCCATATGTCTCAAACAAAAGGATATCAAAAGTTATTAAATATACATCAGTTCATCTATAGTGAGATTAATCATATATGGTTCCTAAAATTGATTTATACTTCATATATCATACCGTTTAATATAATAAATATAGTTTAGACTAACCAGGTACTTCTTATAGGCTAGCTGTAGGCGATAAAGGCATGTCGCACTTCGGTTGAGTGTTCGATTCTCACAGCCTTGTCCGACGCAACGGGTTGTCGCCCGTTCTGCATGTTGTCCCTTTTCTTAAACTACTCTATTATAACATTCCATCAATAATATCGAAATACGTTCTAGCATTAAACAATACTATCTTATGTCTAACTTATTTCATTTTAATCATTAGGAATATTCAAAATACATCTATCCAATATCATAGTATAAAGAAAAAAATTACAAGAAATGTCATCTACCGAGCTTGTGAATACCATCATTTATCTCAGATATATTTTGTTGATCGCATTCCAAACATGTGAATACATTAATCATGTATTCTCTTGAAACATAAACAACTATATAACCTTAGTGAAAACATGAATGCTTTCAAAAGGAAACTCTTTCCACATAGCAAAATCCCAAAACCTCTATATACTCAAAACGTGATATATCATTGTCCTTATATCAGTCATTAGCTCATGAATACTATCATACATATTATTTTCTCCTTATACCTTCATTATGCATATTTAAGCTGCTTTCCAAAAATATTTCAATCACTTTTCATGGTGACCGGTTCCATAAAATTATTAAAAACCTCAATGATCCAATACATTTATATTCCAATATTCCATGATACTTTAAATGAGATTCCACAACATTATCTAGGAATCCCATTACATATAAACTTATTCATTCCACCACATATTTGTCATACTCAACATCACAAATAGTTATCGCATGTGAATTCTCTTTATCCTTTGCCTTAAGAGTCTCCTTACGTCGATCATCCTTAACCCTTGGATTAGGGAATTGATTAGGATAATGCCCCATTTCCCTGCACTTGAAGCATTGAAGTGTTGGTGGAGCGTTCTCTATTGTCTTTTCTCTATTCACATCATTAGCTACCTTTTTCCCATTACTTCGACACTCAACTGCATGATGCACTTCTTTTCTACACTTAAAACAATTTCTAGTACCTTTTATTCAATCTCCACCATGCTTCTTTCCACACTTTGAGCATAAAGAAACATTCATCTTCTTTTCACCATTGTTATGAGATTTTTCCTTAAACTCCATCTTTCGTTTTTTGTCAAAACCATGAGATGGATATGTAAAACCAACTTCCAGTTCTACCTTGATAGGACAATGCACAATTTCTTAATATCTACTGAAGTCTCTTATAGAAAATTACATTCGAAGAGTTCATTTTAAGCCACTGAAGAATCGATCAACTTTACTTTCAGGTTGGATGATAATGCCAGATGTTTACCTTTCAAGCCTTGTAAAATTCGCTTCCTATATACTAACAGATTCATCATCCTTTTCCTTAAGCTCAAATAAATCCTTTTCAATATTTGTTCAAAGAATACGAGAGAAGTACTTATTGAAAAATATGTTCTTAAACTCATCCCATTCAATGGATTCAATTTCATCTCGGGGCCTCATGTTCTTAATTAGAGTCCACCATTGATCTGCATCACCTTCTAAATGGTAAATTGCCAGAATGACTTTTTCATGTTCTGAACAGCGAAGTATGGAAAATATCTTTTCAATGGTACTGATCCATTGTTCAGCAACACGTGGATAAGAAGACCCACTAATAGAAGGTGGACATTGCCTCATAAAGGACTCAATAGAATATTGTTCCCCTCTCTACTAATTTGGAAGTCTAGAATGATTCATAGGTTTTGTATGTATAGAAATAAGATTTTTCACTCCATCTCCAAAAAAATTGGTTTGTTCAGGAGGACAGTCATTTCATTGTCCATTACATTGATCAACACGTTTCTTTCAAGTTCCAGCCATCGTCTATAACCCAAAAATAATAGTATGAGAGGAAAAAATCATGCTAGGGAAAACAACATAATAAAGGGGGATTACCTTCAATATATAACTTTTTAGGGTTAATTCTAATATTGTTACCATAATTCTAGGACTATAACCTATACATATACTTAACCTTAATGAAATCCCTATACATACCTTAGAAATATCTCTAGGGATATCACTGAAGTTTTCGCATCCTAATTTCCAATGGATAACAAAACCTTTCCTCTGATACCAACTTTAAAGACCCCAAACCTAACATGCATGGACATTACGTTACTTTTGTGGAATACCTAATACATATCAAAAACAAACACTCAAGGACTGTAATAGTTTAATGTCTTTGGAAACTCGGAACATAATCTTCTAATCATGGTGAAAGATCTTTAACATCTCCCATAAAGATCTTACACTTTTTTTTCTAACCTAAAAACTTTCTTTATATCCTGGAAAAAAACATATAAATGATGAACTCAAATGCTCAGTAAGGGTAAGCATGGGGTAAATAAAACAAACCATATAAATTTGAACTTAAAAACATGAACATAATGTTTAAACATCAAAATATTGAGCAATGACATAAAAATGGTAGTACGTAAGGCATAGATCATAATAGATCAACAATAATTATAAAAAAGAATGGTAAAAAATCTTGTAATTGTGGAAAACCATTAATCACATGATATGATTTCCATAGTAGATAATACATTGCTTCCAACACCATCTTAGTGGAAAAATACCCTTTCTGAATCGAGTTCACTCCTCGTTCAAGTCCCGTAACACTGAACTGGATTAACATACCATTCCAGCCACGTTTATCTCATGAGATATAAATCTTTACCCAATGCATTGGAGGGAGATATAGGTCCCACCCATATCATAATGAAATAATTCTTACTTGTTGCACAAAATAAACATAAATCATTCATCATAACCCAAAGAATAAAATGGTTTTCATAAACATCATCCCATCATAACATAATCCATATAAAAAAAATGGATATCATTTCATCATAAGAATAATAAAACCATGTAAATAATAGAGACATTATACATGAAACATAACCACACAAAATTATTTCATCTTAGATGGGAAATAGTTTTGACAAAACACTTGAAATGAAATTTTCAGGAAAATATCCTTCATTAAAATTTGGAATTATAAAACCGTAAAAATCCATTCATGCTGTATAAGATAAAAAACTTTCTTCTCGCACTTTTTCCGAAAAAGTCAAAAAGTGCCTTGTATGGTAACCAAAAGAAGGATTTCATCCATAACACATAGTAAAAGTAAAAAAGGGGTAAATATGACTTTAAGCATACATGGAAGAATAGTATACACTTTATGAAAGCATTTATAGAAAACATGGGTGTGGATAATAAACTTAACCCCAGTAAATAGTTACTTATAAACAATCTCGGATAAGAACAAGATTGGAATAATTATCCCTTACCTTTTGTCAAATTTCTTCTATATGTGTATGAGACTCCAGTATAGTGGGTTTAAACATATTATTAACTTATAACATAAACATAATAAAATTTATGATATCATATATGATTCACTTATGACTTTATATTATCCGTTAATTTGTTAATTCCATGTTAAAGCAGCGTTTTGGGTAAAATCGTTTCATTTATCTTCCATGTTTTGACTTGTAATTATTCATATGATTACTTAGATCACGATTACTTAATTACAGAATATAAAAGATTATTTATATATAATATATATTCAGAATATATATATATATATATAATAGATCGGTAAATGGAAGGAAATACACCGTTCATGGAGACGGTAGGTCGTACGTACACATGAACGTTGTTTTTGTTTCATTATGAAATATAATAGATGTAATTAAATAACATATAAATAAATACAGTATCATTAATATTTCATATATTTCATTATTACTTATTATATATACTTTATAATCATTCTCGAATTGTTAACATGGAAAATTAATCTCATTGCGCCGTGGAGACGGTAATCCGTACGTACGGACGAGCGATGATATCGTTCCCATATTTATTGAATGTAATTGGAGTGGATTATATAATATCTTAGAATAAGTATTATGTTATAATAATCATATATAGTTATTATTTAAACCATTATAACCATCCATGTAAGGTTTTGGTGGAAAACAGCTTACACCACAGTGTGGAGATGATATTCCGTACGTACGAAGGCGTAGTGATTTCATTTTCCATAGGATGGATAGAAGGTGAAATAGGGTTGTTTAATATTTATAAAAACATATCAATATATATTTAATACTTATGTTATTACTTTATAATGAAACAACTAAATAAGAGGAAGTATAAAAAGAAAGAATCTTGAAAGAGTCGGTAAAAGAGATCACCTCTTCCTCGACGCACCTCCTTTAAACTTCTTCTTAGGGCACTAGAGTTGGTCTTTTGAGAAGACGAAAACCTCTATGATATAACTATAAAGGTTTATAAGAGGCATTGGCAGGTATTGGCCGTGATTCAAGGCTCAAAAGGGTGTGAAGAGAAGAGGGAAGGGGTGCCCTTTTTATAAGGGAGGAGAGGGGCACCTTTGGTAACATAAGAAATATTAATTTATTATAAATTAAACCTCACTTAAAAACCATTAAAAATGACTCATATAAGAATATTAGATGATATAGGGTTGTAATATCATCATACAATAAAATTTAGTCACGTTGGGAATTTATTTTAAACATTATCAACTTGATTTATCCTTATTTAATCTATTTAAATTTATTTGTGGTAATAAGATTCTAATTTTATAATTGTTATAAATAATTACTTATGTGTTGTGAATTGACAATAATTGGATAATTTATGAAATTTTAGACAATATAAATTTTCAGTATTCAGTTTTTAAATATTTTTGTGATTTTTAAATAATTTCATAATATGTTATTTTTATAAAATAGCAATAGTTTCAATTTTGACACCATTAATTATTTGAATTTAAATAAAACTCAAACAGAAGATATGTTCGAACCAAAATATATAAGAGAGTAATAACATGTCATATTCATCAAAAAAATCATGGGGAACATTAATTTGTTCATATATTATTTATTTTAATATTTTTAAAACCATTTATTTGGTATATATCTTAATAAAATAAATACTATAACATTCTTGTATAATTATTTAATATACTTATTTGTTGCATAAAAATTAAAACTAAAATCCTATGATGAATATAAATATAATAAATTTCTTACTAATATTTTTAATAGAATTTATCATCTTAAAAACAGAACATTTAAATTGTTATATTTATTAAATTATGAAGGTGACATCTTTGACATCATTTAAAATAAATTAATATAAATGTCCTAATCGGTTTTATAAGGCACCAAATGGTCCAAAAATAGACCATTATATGATTAGGGTTAATAAATACACTATGAATAAGTCTTGTTCAGGTTTTTGGGCCTTTTGATGTGTATTATTATTTCAATAAAAACAGTATTATTGATTGTTCACTAAATAAATAATTTCTGCATCATTAATGTATAAGCTAATAAGTTAAATAAATAATTCTTAAAAATTACAAATAAATTACCATGATAAATAAAGACATTTTAGCTTTCAAATGAGTATTTATAACCGAATTTATATTCTGTATAACCTATATTAAAAATAGTTTAATTATTAAAGTTTGAGTGATACATATTTCACTTGCTTTAAAATAAAATAAATTAAAGGTCTTAATCACATCCAAGTGGGTTCCAATGGATTCCATTTCAACCTAAATATGACATAGAACTAAATATAATCATCCAATTATGTTAAATAAGTGTTAGAGTAATTTTATAATATTATATTTACCCTCAATTACCTGATTTACCTTTAACTATGGTAAATAAAATATACCGTAGTTACTATTCATATTGCCCAAAAATAAAAAGTAGCCTATTAACATAATTTGGACCAACTGATTTCAAATATGGAATCAATTTTTCCTAATTCAAATCACATAAATTGAAGAAATTAATTTAAAATTAATCTCATTGTTAAGAAAATGAGTTTTAAAAGATAAAACATTGCAAAAGATTTAAATGATTTTACCTATGAATTCAATGTAAAATCAATGCTAATGATAGAATTTATATTAAATGGGAAAAAAATATTCTATTTATACTTTTAAACAATACAATATTATAATTTTACCACATAAATTATTATGATGAAAAAATGTTGTTTATAATTAAAATATAGCGTGTTTTTACTAATCATTAAAATATGAATGTTATCAGAATAATATGAAAAATTTATCCAAAGTAAATTTTTATATCCTCATTCCAATGAAAAACTTTATTTTGTCAAATATAACTTATAAACATGTCAAAAACTTGATTTAAAGTGGGTGCTCCATCAAAAGGCGGTAAACCTACATTTTTTTAAAAATACTTTTTTTACCGAAAAAAATTATTTTGATATAATTCTATGCTCTAGAAAATTTTTAAGATGAATAATAATTTTATTAAATTCAAAATTTAGTTAATAATATTCATAACGTCTAGTTTATAATAATATTATACCCATATATTGTTGTTTAGTGAAACTCGGTATTGCGTAGTACACACGTTACCGAGGAAGGTTGTGATTGCGTGTAATGCAAGCCAAGAATAGTTTTGTGTATAATTCAAGCTAATACAGTGTTGTGTATAGTACAAGCTAATATTGGTGTAGATTAAACACAAGAAATCAACTAAATTAAAAAAAATTCTCATAAAATCTCAGGGTGGGACATCTTTGATCTCATCTTTGATCCTTACTCATCTTTATATCCTGTGGAAAAAATTTCAAAAACAAGGGATGAGCATAAAAATCTCAGTAAATGATATAAAATAAGGAAATAATACATCAGCCCATCAATAAATACAAAACAATGAAATGACACTTTTCAATCATAACATACCTCATGAAATAATAATATTTAGGAACAAAACATAGATATCATCAATAATAAAGGTAACATGCGGCATAAATAACATACTTAGATTGTAGCTATCACAGAAACAAAGAGAGTCACATTTGGAATACCCATTACAATATATTCCATAAATATATTAGGAGAAACATTATCATTCACCACTGTCACGTTACCTAATGCATTGGAGAGCTATCTCGGGCTCACCCATTCTAGGTTTATCACAGATCCACCCATATACGTAAACAATGACTAATAGCCATAACATATTCATAACCCATAAAACAAACATAATGGAAAGAAAACATTTCCACATTTCAATCCCAATATATAGTTTCAAAATATTCAAAAATTCCAAGCTTTTGTCAATCAATTTTCAAAACCATTTGTAATATTAAATAAAGAGATTTTTGAATCAAAGTGTCCCATACCAGTTTAAAGATTTTGAAATAAATTTCAATTTCAAAAAATTCCTGTCCCTATGAATAAATCCTTAAAACTATTTTTAAAACATGGACATTAATGTGAATGATTTAAAAGAATAAACCTTTAAAACATTTAAAGCGATAGTTTTGTTAAAGAGTTTTTAACAAAATGAGAAACCCTAAAATACAAATAATTGAGGAATAACATTAAACCAGAACATAATAATATCATGAAAATAAATTTATTCGGGATATAATATTCCAAAGGACTGTATATACACCATATAAGAGTGAATTGGTGCATATCAACAATGAAGTCTTAATGGAAATGGAATTTTAGAAGAAATCCCGTATAAAAACTATATCTTTTGATTAAGGATAAATCAATTGCATAATTATGTGTGAAAAATATAAATACACCCAATATAAGTGGATATTATGTGTAAAACAATCATAGGTTATTCACACATATTCATAGAACAACATAATCAATATGCATATGTTTGACCCAAAAATTGAAATTTGGTTAAGAAGTTTTCTTAAAGAAAATCGACAGCCTAACGACGTCACTTTAAAATTCAGAAAATAAGTTGGTGAGAAAGAAAAGGATATATAATCACTTGGACATAAAAAATACATCAATAAGAATATTGATGAACATATCCCAAAATAATAAGATGTAAATTAAAAGAAAAAACAAAAAGAATCCTTTTAAAAAGAGGTGGGTGAAATGGTCGCTTACAGATTTGGTAACTTATGACACATACCCCACATGAAAGAATGATCACCCAATTAATATGTCAATACCCATAAATTAAATTATATTACACAAATAATACAATCATAGGCAGTACATCCATCAAAGAAAAGGAAATAGTGGCTAATATAGCATGAATCTCACAAGAATAAATAGTGTGATGAAAAACACTTACCATGTTGTAATCAATCAGGTCGTTTGAGAAAAGTTAATAACCACCAAATTAATCATATAATACCTTGAATATAAATAGAATAATTATAATATATATCAAATGGAAGTACATAATTCCCCGCATGCAATAAATAAGTGGTGAACAATGGAAATATCACGGAATTAAAAGTGAGATATGAAATCACTTACCTCGTGTCCAACAAGACTCGTATATTCCTTTTTCTTACTGAATAATAAACTTAAGTAAATTTATACTTGATTAACAAACTTTTTAATTTTTATTATTACTTTTATATAACTTATTACCTTGAAATAATAGTTAGTTAATTATTTGAGTTCATATCAGACATTTTGTCTATTTTCATAATTTGAGTTAAAAATGTACTTGTTATAATTACAATTTTTCCATGGGGTCAAAACACCATTATCTCAAAAATAAAACTAAGGATTTAGAAATCATATATATAATATATATCCAGTATATATATATATATAATAGTACATAACGTTTGGAGATAAGAAAGGAAATCCACCGTTCATGGAGACGGTAGGATGTACGTACGCATGAACGCTACTTTCATTTCAATTTAATATTTCATGGATTGAAAAAATAATGATACATAGTTATAATATAATTCTAGTATAAAATAATATGATATATATGTTACATAATTTCATTAACTCGATCTTTATAAGTTCCATGAAAGAAATTAACGATTTATATCACTTTGAGGGGGCGGTAGTCTGCACTTCCTCGAATAGAATTATTGTGTTCACACATATTAGAAAGCATAATGGTATGTTTCTAAATAAAAATTACAGAATCATATATAAAACAAATACATAATATATATAATATATAAATATAGTTCCATATTAATGGCCACTATAATAGGCGGTAAGAGATAATTGAACAATCATCACTTTGTGAGGCGTTAGTTTTCCATTCACAGAAATAGTATGTTCATCACCCATTAGATAGAGGTGTGTTTAAGTGTAGTCTGAATATTTCTCAAAACAACATCCTAGTATATTGAGGCTACTGGTTTTGTTACAAAATAATGGAATAAATAGAGTTTTGGGGTTGGAGAAGTAAAATAAATCAAAAGAACATAAGAGGAGATGTTACCTTTAAATTGAGTAAGTCCCCCTGGTTTGAACCAAATGTGTTTCTTGAGGAGCTTTATGCCTAAGTTAAGGATTAGAGGTTGAAAAGAGGGATCTTGGGATATTATTGGATTAGATTTTGGATGATACAAAGGCTTGATAAGTGTGTGGAATGAGTTATAATTAAGGGCTTTTTATAACGGATAGGATGGGCTCTTTAGGAATGTTTGAAACAATAATTTTATGTTAAACTCATATTTAGTTTCAAAAGGTAAAATATTCATTAAAATCAACGTTAAGATGGATAATGGTCTAAATAAAATAATACAATATCAATTGGACAGTTTTTGGAAGTTGTTTTAATATTTATAATCATAGTTATTTAAATAACTTATTAATTAGGTAAATATTGCATCATTATTGTGTCATATATAATTTAATTTATTTGATGTCGAAAAATAATAAAACAATTACCATGATTTAGGAAATATTTTTAGATTTCTAGATAATATTTATAGTCGAAAGGATAACTTATATAACCCCATGTAAAAAATTATTTAATAAAGATATTTTTTTATGTCATTTTTGTCTTTACTTTAAATTAATTAATATAAAATGTAATTATTACTCCAATATGGCTCCATGGGGTCCCAAATTTGACCCAAGGAATCCCATGCTTAGATATGTATCATCCAATAGTATTAGGATACATTTTTGGGTATTTAAATATTACTATAATATTATTTTTTACCCTTATTTACTATATTTACCCATTAATTATGGTAAATAAAATATTTAATAAAATAAATATTTAAAATATCTAAAAATAAAAGTTACCTGTTATAAAAATTTGTACCTAATGATTGCAAATATGGAATCCATTTTTCCAAATTCAAAACACAAAAGTGGCAGAAATTAATTTAAAATTAATTCCCACTATTAAAACAAATAGCGTGTTTTTATGAAATAATAACTATCAAAAGATTTATACTTGTTTATGTCCAATTTCAAATTGAAATTAATTCCAATGAAAAAAATTAGATTAAATGGTAAAAATATATTATAATTAAACATTAAAACAAATTAAAAAGATTGTATAACCATATAAATAAATTATATTAATAGGCACTTTTGAATTAAAATAAAGTATTTACTTTTCATTAAAAAATGAACATCATCAGAAAAATACCAAAATTTCATCCAATGTAAATTTTGGAGTCCCGATTATAAAGACTAATTTTATTCTGACAAATAGAACATATAAAAGTGAAAAAACTATATTTTAAGAGGGTTATCCATTAAAAAGTAGTAAATCAACCTTTTAGTGAATATTAGAGTATTTATCCTATCAATCGAATTCTTTACTTATTTTAAGCCTCTAACTTTTATTGGATAAATTCAAAAATACTCAACAAACATGTATAAACATATTAAAGTTAGTTTTATTCATTCTTGTTGATAAAACTTCTACGCGTTAACTAACATTTAAAATAATAAAATTATATTATTAGTGTGCAACGTAATATTTAAAAGAAACTCATTGTCGTGTATCGAGTATGTCATCGAACATAGCGTCCCCTTTAAATTAGAATTTATATTTTATTCAAAAATATTAATAAATATGAAAAACTTTGTGTCCTTTATTTACCTGGGATGTTACATCCTTCCCCACTTTTGGGAATTGCATCCTCACAATTTTAAAACTGGGCTTGGAAACTTCATTAAAAGTCCCACATAGGAACTGAGTCAGTAAAACTGTCACATTAAACGAATGAAAGATAAGTATAAAGGTCACTCGAGATAACCATACTCGGATTCTATGTAGGAAAACATGGATATTGAAGAGAGAAAAAACGTTCATGTTCTAATGGAGAGTGATAAAAAACTTAATTAGGAGAAAGTTAACAATAAGATAACCACAAATTTGCGATGGGTTAAACGGTCATTGGTTTCCCAGTTTGAAAAGTAAACAGACAACATTTTTGTTGTATGTTCCTTTTCATAATGTTTGAAGACTTATTTATGAGATTGAATAAGAACATAAGTAAAAAAACTTGTCATGTAGACATTCATCCTTTACTAAATTTCTACAACAATTTCAACTTTTCTCTCAACGATTAGTATTCAAATTGAATTGGTCACATTAAAAGTTCTCTAATCAACTTCTAGAGTATCATATCATCCAAAAAAGAATAACTATATATTTCCCTTATCTTTAGATATCAAGTAAAACCAAAATGGTTAGTAAGAAATCATATAATCCCCAAAAAGGATAATCCTTTACAAAAAAAATACTACCCTTAATTTCCAAAATTCAATAAAAGTGCCCAAAGTTCAAGAAAGACCATTCAATTCATAATTTCCCTTAAAATTCTATAAAATAATCCAAACTAATATTGAAACTCAAAACTCCATAAAATTTAATCCCATAGTCCTCCACAGTAAATCTTTTCATTTATCTCCAAATAGCATCGGCTACTCTTCAAGTCTCATAGTGAAGTGTAATTAACCTAATCACATACTCTCTATGATAGGTTATTAGTTTCCATAAATAACCCAAAGATCCATATTTCAAAAATAAAAAATAAATTCTTCCTGAAAAATAATATTTCAACCATTACTCCACAATTTAAATCCCATAGTATTCCATTTTTCCTAAGCATATATTGTTCCCAAAATAGATAACGTCTTCCAAAATAACTTTTATCATTTAATCGCCATATCATTTTATTATACTAAGAATATACTTTTGATAAAACATAAGATCCCAAATAAACATATTCTTGATCCATAAACCCATTTAACATAAATTATTAGTCATACTAACCAGAGACTTCACGCAGGCTAGTGGAAAGCGATATGCACTTTTCACCCTACGGTTATGGGATCGACTCCTACAGCCTTTTCAGACGCAATAAGTTGTCACCCTTCCTGCAGGTTTTCCTTTTTCTAAAACTATATAATTTTTATAACATTCCAAAAAATGATATAAATTCCCCATAAATAACCATAAAAAAATTTAACCACAAGAGTTTTCATTACAGCTACCATTTAATTAAGTATCTCATTGTGAAATCTACCAAAGTTTCTTTCACATCTATTGTTACGTTGGTTCCTACTAGATCCAACCATTTACTAAAACCAAATAGGTCAATGCGAGTTTATACATGAAATAGTCATATATTATCTTATAAGGAGGGTGGACACTAAGATATACTTATTCATGTTATCATAAACTCATTCACTTTTTCTAAAATAACTATGAATCTTAATAAAATCTTAACCATTATGGTAATGTCACTTATGCTAATGAACTCCCTAACCTATAAAGTTATCTAAACCGACCATTGTTACCAACTATAAGGACCCGTCCTTAAACATTACATAATATTGAATTAAATGGATAAGTCACATTGAGGATCTTTTAGTTTTGGAGTTTTAGAGAATTTGTTCATAACATTTACATAACAGCATGAATATTACATGTTGGAAATTCTACTCAGTATCCATTTTTTCATAAAATAAAAACTCTTTAAAAAATAGTCATGTGTAGTTCCATGTGTTAGACAGCATGACTTGTCCTTGATCCCATCCTTGACCCATATTCATCCTTAAGTCCTGTGGAAGACAATTCAAAAACATGGGATGAGTATAAAAAGCTCAGTAAGGGATATAAAATAAGAAATGAATACATTATCCCATCAATAAATACAAAACAATGAAATCATACTTTTCAATCATAACATACCTCATGAAATCATAAGTTTTATGAACAACACATAGAAATAATAAATCATAAAGTTAAATTACGACATAAATAACATACATACATAGTAGCTATCATAACTACAGAGGGAGTCACATTTGGAATACCCATCATAGTATATTCCCTAAATCTCTTAGGGAAAAAATTAATGTTTACCTCCTTCACGTTACCCAATTCATTGTAGAGCTATCTCGGGCTCACTTGCCCTATGTTTATCATAGAACCACCCATATACATAAAAAATGCCCAATAGCCATAACATATTCATAACCCATAAAACAAACATGATGGAAAGACAAAATTTCCACATTACAATCACAATATATCATTTCAAAATATTCACAAAATTAATGCTTTTATCAAACAATTTTCAAAACCATTTAAAATATTAAATAGAGAGATTTTTGAATCAAAGTATCCCATACCACTTTAAAGCTTTTGAAAGAAATTTCAATTTAAAAAAATTCATGTCCATACGAATAAATACTTAAAAACATTTTTAAAACATGGACATTAATGTGAAATATTTATAAGAATAAACCTTTAAAACATTTAAAATGATATTTTAGTTAAAGAGTTTTTAACAAAATCAAGGACACTAGAATACAATTAATTGAGGAATAACAATTAATAAGAACTTGATCATATCATGAGAATAAAGGTATTCATGATATATTGTCCAAAGGACTGAATATACACCATATAAGATTGAATTGGTGCATATCAACAATTAAGTCTCAATGGAAATTTAAATTGAGACGAAATCCCTTATAAAGACGATATCCTTAGATTATGGATAAATCAATTACATAATTATGTGTGAAAAATATAAATACACCCAATATAACTGTATATTTACTGTAAAACAATCAGATTTTATTCACACATATTCATAGCACGATATAATCAATAAGTATATGTTTAACCCAAAAAATTGAAATTGGGTTAAGAAGTTTTCTTACAGAAATTTGACAGCCTAACGACGTCACTTTAAAATTTAGAAAATAATTTTATGAGAGAGAAAAGGATATCTAATAACTTGGACATAAAATTTACATCAATAAGGTTATATTATAACATATCCCAACATATTAATATGTATATAAAAATACTTAACAAAAATAAGTCTTTTAAAAAGAGGATGTTGAATGGTTCCCTTACCGATTTGGTAACTTACGAAACGTATAACCCATGAAAGAATGATAACACAATGAATATGTAAATACCCATAAATTAAAATATATTACACAATGAATACCATCTTGTTCAGTACATCCACCACACAAAATAAAATAGTTGCTAATATAGCATGAATCTCACGGGAATAAAAAAGTGAGATGAAAAACCCTTATGACGTTGTAATCAATTGATTCATATGAGAAAAGTTAATAACCACCAAATGAATCATAGAATACAGAGAATATAAAAAGAATCATGATAATATATATCAAATTGTAGTACACAACACACCATATTCAATAAATAAGTGGCGAACAATTGAAATCTCGCGGAATTAAAAGTGAGATACAAAATCACTTACTTAGTGTCCTACTTGACTCGTATGTTCCCTATTATTCCTAAATTATATAATTAAGTTAATTTATACATGATTAATAACATTTTAAATGTTGATTATTACTTTAATATAACTTATTTCTTTGCAATAACAGTTAGTTAATGATTTTATTTGATATCAGACATTTTGTCGATTTTTGGAATTTGTGTTAAAAATTAACTTGTTATAATAACAATTTTTCCATTGGGTCAAAACACCATTATCTCCAGAATAATATTATTGATATAGATATAATATATATCATATTTATCCAGTATATATAGATATATATTTATATATATATATATATTTATAATAGTACATAACATTTGGATATAAGAAATGAAATGCACTGTTCATGGAGACGGTAAGTTGTACGTACATATGAATGCTACTTTCATTTCTTTTTAATATTTAATGGAATGAAATCATAATGATACGTGGGTATATTATAATTACATTATAATATCATATGATATATTTGTTACATAATTTCATTAATTCCATCATTATAACTTCCACATAAGGCATTAATGAGTCCTATCACTTTGAGGGGGCGGTAGTCCGCACTTCCTCAAATGAAATTACCCTGTTTACACATATTGGAAAGCATAAAGGTATGTTTGTAAATGAAAAATACTGAATAATATATAAAAAAATAATATATATCATATATTAATAAAGTTACATATTAACGGCCACTATAAGAGGCGGTAAGAGATAATTCAACAATCATCACTTCGTGAGTCATTAGTTTTCCATTCACATAAACAGTATTTTCATCACCCATTAGATAGAGGTGTGTGTAACTGTAGTTCGAATACTTCCCAAAAAAATATCCTAGTATATTTATGATAATGGTTTTTATACAATAGAAAGGAATGAAAAGAGTTTATGGGGTTGGAGAAGTAAAATAATACAAAAGAACTTAAGAGGAGACGTTACCTTTAAATACAGTAACTCCCCTTGGTTAGAACCAAATGGGTTTTTTGAGGTGCTTTCATCATAAAGTAAGGATTATAGTTTTAAGAAAGGGATCTTGGGAGCTTATTGGATCATAGGTTGGATGATACAAAGGCTTGAGAAGTGTGAGGTAGGAGTTAGAAGTGAGGACTTCTTGTATGGGAGAGGAGGGGCTCTTTTGGAATGTTTTAAACAATTATTTTATATTAAACTCATATTCGGTTTCAAAAGGTCAAATATTTGTTAAAATCAAAATTAAGATTCCTCATTGACGAAATAAAATAATAAAATAACAATTGTACAGGATTTGGATATTTTTTTAATATTTATAATCTTATTTCTTTAAATCACTTATTAATGAAGTAAATATTGCATCATTATTGTGTCATAAATAATTTAATTTATTTGATGTCCAAAAATTATAAAAAAATCCCATGATGTATGAAATATGTTTAAAGTTCCAAATAATATTTATATATGAAATGATAACTTATATAACCACTTGTATAAAATTATTTACTAAAAGATATCTGTTTTGTCATTTTTGTCTTTACTTTAAATTAATTAATATAAAATGTCACTATTACTTCCATGTGGCTCCATGGGGTCCCCAATTTGACCCAAATATTCCCATGGTCGGATATGTATTATCCAATAGAATTAGGACACATTTTAGCGTAATTTAATATTATTATAATACTATATTTTACCCTTATTTACTATATTTACCCTTATTTACTATATTTACCCTTTAATCTTGGTAAATAAAATATTTACTAAAATAAATATTTAAAATTTCTAAATATAAAAGTTAACTATTTACACAACTTCGACCTAGTGATTCCAAATAAGGAATCCATTTTTCCAAATTCAAAACACAGAAGTGGTAGAAATTAATTTAAAATTAATTCACACTATTAAAATAAATTTCATGTTTTTAAGAAATAAATACTATCAAAAGATTGACACTTGTCTATGTCCAATTTCAAAATGACATTACATCCAATGACCAAAATTAGATAAAATGGTAAAAATATATTCTAATTATACTTTAGAACACATTATAAAGATTATACAACCATATATATAAATTGGATTAAAAGGCACTTTTGGATTAAAATACAGTATTTTTCAATATTCATTAAAAAAATGAACTTTATTATAAAAATACCAAAATTTCATCCAAATTAAATTTTTTTCCTGATTATAAATAAGTATTTAATTTTTTTCAAATAGAACATATAAATTTGACACAAACTAGATTTAAATAGGGTTCACTATTAAAAGGTGGAAAATAGACCTTTTAGTGAATATTAGAGTATTTATGCTTAAAATCGAATTATTTACTTATTTTAAGCCTCTAAAATTAATTGTATTAATGTAAACATCTTCAAAAAACATGTATAATCATATTGTAGTTATTTCTATTCATTATCGTCAAAACAACGTCAAGGCGTTAACCCCCATTTAAAATAAAAATATTATATTATTAGTGTGCAACGTAAGATTTCAAAAAAACCCATTGTCGTGTATCGGGTACTCCATCGAACATAGAATCTCTATTAAAGTAGAATTAATATTTAATTTAAAAATACTAATAAATATAAAAAATTTCATGTCCTTTATTTACCTGGGATGTTACAAATTAAATATTCAAAATAGAATTATGATTTTTGAGATTTTATGTGTTTCATGAGTAAATCATTGTTGATATTTATGAGGAGGAAATCTATTCTGTTAGGATTGGTTCTTCCATATACAAGTTAATTTTTCCTTTAATGCATACCATTTTCTAGGATAATGATTAATTTTTGTTTACTATTGGATATTTTTAGGAATAATTTTCTTAAAATATTGGGAATATGTGTTGAGAAATTATAGGAAATATTAATATCAGGACGCTCTTGTTTTATGGAATTCTAATATGATCATCCAAATTTTCTAGATATTCTCTTACTTTATTGTTTTGAGAGGAAATGCTTCAGATATCAAGTTACTATCATATAAAAAAATTATGAACAAGAATTTCTAAGGATTGAATGTTGGGTGTGTTGTCCATGAGACCAATTATTTACATGTTTCAAATGGGTTGTGTGTGTATGTGTGTATCTCAAGAGATATGTGATTTATAATATTCACATTCATTATTCATGTGTATACTTAAGAGATAGATGATTTTTATAATTCAAAAAACAAAGCGTTGTGATTATATAATTCACACCTAAAAATATATGATTATGAAAAACAACATTTTATAAAGTTGTTTCATATGTGTAGTTCCACTATCTCTATAATTGAATGACTAGATTGATCCATATGTTCTTGGAAGTCTATAAAATTAGATATGTGGATGATGTGAAAAAATTCTAAAAATCCATTTGATATGGATGACATGTTCTATTGTCTTTCCCAAAATATTGATATTAGATTGAAATAATCTATTTTTCTAAAACAAGCATCATTAATTGGATGAAAATTAGAATTGACATTAATGAATAACATGAATATCCCATGTTGTGGTATACAAATAGTTTATGTAGTTGTAAATTTTGTTATGATAAAATATTACATTACCTATGGAATGGTGCCGAAGTACACAGAACTAGTATTTGAGGACCCATTATATATGTTCACTTGTATGATTATCATATGTTTCAATCCTTGAGAATATTTTCATTGATTAAACATGTTTCTGTTGTTCATATTTATTATGTAAAAATTAGATGTTATCTATCATATATGTTACTCATTATATACATGGTCATCTCAATGTGGGAATATACTTTATGATCAGGGATCTAGTATAGGGACAACTACTTGTCATGGATGGTTGACTAGGAGGAGAATGATGATGTGATGCGATGTTGGAATATAATTATAGTATTATATTTATTTATGCACATTATTTATTTTTCATTTTCTTATATTGTACATTGATCCACATAATTTGGGGAAAATTTATATTCTTTTAATATTATGGATGACATGTTATTTTTTTAATGGTTTGATACTATTATTGGGTTATTGAATACATTTTTTATTAATTAATTGTTTATTTTTTTAATATTTATTTATGGTAGTCTATTACTAATGGAATGGACTACCCATGATTCCTCAAAGGCCACCACAATAAGTAATTATCCTTTTTTATATGGGTATGATTGTATGAGGTCATGTAGCACTATAGCACAGACCAAGTGTTCGAGGTCATGATGCTAAATGAGCTAGTGTGATACATATTATTGATTTGTGTTATGATTTCTCATCTCCATATTTTTTGAAAAAATATATATTATGGAATAAATAGCTATCAAAATATATAAAATTTTAATGTAAGAAATGATAATAAAAAAAATCATATTGAAATATGTCCTCTATAATATATGAATATAAAATTAAATTATAATGGGTCATTATATCAGTTAGAAAGAATTTACTAAGAGCCGATATTATTTGGTTATAGAAAATAACACACAGAAATTAAAAATATTTTATAGACATAAATTATATCATAAAAATCCACGTTAAAATTTAGTTATATTAAAGGAAGTGATTGAATTAATCAATGTTATTTCGTTGAGTCATAGAGATAGATATAAAACAATATTAAATTATACTAAAAAATATTGGTGTTAAAATAACTCCATCATAAATAGTAAACCAATGAATCATTTAGAAAGTAACTATCTATTGTTATGATTATCATACGAAATGATTTTTTGTGGAAAAATGTATTTTATAGAAAACAATTGATATTATTAAGATCAATTCAGACTGATAAAACTAACTAAATTATGTTTTTACTGAACTATTGATGTGAGGTAGTATATTATTGCTTTATTAAGCTATGGACATAATTATATAATCATTATGTGAATTGAACCAAAAAGTTGAATGAATCATACAATTTTTTACTCATATTCCTCATAATATTTGTGATAACTAATAAGTATACGAGAGTTCTTTTGAATTTTCATTTTGTTAACAGTGATGAAGGGTAATTTGATATGGCATAAATAAAATTCAATAATTACTAATTCATTATTAGAATCATAAAAACATGATGGATATATCAGGAAGATGTATAATGATTCCTTTATATAAAAAATATCACATAGTTGTATAATTTTCTATAATATATATAGTGATGTGTGTGGATTTAATGGGATGACCCTTCTCCAAGTGTTATATATGAATATTCCAAATTTCCTTATTCACATGATCATTAGATTAATTTATTATTATTAAATAAAATTATAGAATTTAATGTTTATATACTATTCTGTTATTTATATTAATCATATTATAATGCTATATAAAATATTCATTAGATTGAAATAAATTTTTTTAGAGTAATCCATGGGATATATGTAATTTTTAACTTCATTGGAATAATCAATTTTTCCCAATTTGATTTATCAAACATATATCTTAAAGTTTTGAAAAAAAAAACAATTTTTAGGGATAAATGTGGATCACAACAAACATGAACATGATAAATGTTATTATAGAGATATTTTAAAAAATAAAAAATCCCAAATATCCCATTAAAATTTTATTCATGAGCTATTTATATTATTTAATCAATATAAAACAAATTTCATTTAGGTTCTTAAGGGAATATAATCTTATAGTATGAAAAATCATGTCAAAAATCAAAATATATATCTCCAAAATTACATTCCCTTTATTATACACATATAGAAGACTATAATCATTAGTCCAAGTACATTAAATTTTGTTATTGGATCCATTTTACAATTTTGACACACATAAATGTTAGAATATAATTTATAATTATTCCACACAGATTTTATTAGAATTTTGGGTTCCAAAGTGAAAATATTAAAATGATTGTAAGGTTTTTATATCCGAATAAAATATTAATATGATTCTAATATTATGATTTGTATTATTATATATACATATAAATTTACTATTGTATATTTGAAAAAAAAAATAATTTATCATTATAAATTATTTAGATGAAATGTCAGTTTTCAATTACAACTATTCATTTTCCACTACTCGCAAAAAAAGGAAACATATCATAAAATTATTATTAAAAAGTTAATTTTTTAATTTAAATTTTTAAAAAATGAATACTATATTAAAACAAAATCTATTGAAATTTAGTTTTAAAACATGCACGTTATCTAATGGTGGAAAAGTTTCATTTGAAAAAGTAAATATTTTTATGCATAAAATTATTTATACTTTTAAATCATTTCTCGAAAAAATATCTCTTGAATGTTAAAAATATAGTTATAATATATAATTTATATATATAATTAATTTACTCAAAAAAATATTGTTATTTTTTATTTGGTATAAAATACATATTTTCACATTGAAATATATATTCATAAAAAATTACTTTTATTTTCAAAATGGTTTTATTTTAAATTCTAATTAATTATAAACAAAATTATTCCATATTTATACATGTTTCAATCATATTTTTATAATTTAGTAAATTCAATTAATACTCGCCATTATAAATTCTTGGTTATTATTATAAAACTTCTTCATGGGTGTCGAAGTTAGGTGATGCATGTTGAATACGCTATCGAACATAAACATCAAGAGGTTGCATGCAAAGAATGATAAACTGATTATTGAGTGTATTTCAAGATAAACTCATTATTTAAAATCCCTTAATCTATCGAATTTAATTTATTTTCTTTTAAAATATCCTCATCTTAAATGATACCCCCATAAAATGAATATTCCCATCAAAATGTATCTTGGTTGTCACAGAATTTAAAAAAAATTAAATACATTATTGAAACCCACATAGTTAAATTAGTTTATGAAAACATCCCACATAAGTTAATGCGGGATACATAAAATTCACCAAAACATTCATATAACTAGGATTCTGCATAGCAAGAACATGTATTGAAAACTAAATGGTGTATTTGGGAGGGAAAACTAATTTTTATGGATCCATATATAGTGATAGAGAATGTGTTCAGTTGGATGTTAATTAAAATAAAACCACAATCCAAATTGGTGGAAAAAATTTCTTGATATCATTAGAAAATATGATAATAATTTAACATTTTATTTCAAGAAAATCATCCCTAAGTTGAATAATTCATTCAATATTGAGACCAAAATCGTAAATCGGTACACTTATGATAAAAGTAAATTAATTTTTTTAAAAACATTTCCACCGCAATACCATTTTTTCCAAATTGAGAGTATTTGAGATGAATTCTTTAATTTAAAAAGAACAAAAAACAATGTTTACGGACAACAATACCATAAATGCGATTGTTATAATATTCCACCTTCTTTTATACATTGACATAAAAATATGGGAAAAACACATATATAAAATTACATAATTGAATAGACCATAATATAATAAATTAATAAGAAAATTTAATACCGAATTTTCAAAAGAAACTATTCAATAAATGAGTATCATTTAGAATTCATCAAAAACATTATGACGAGGTTGAAATCCTAATGATATAAAGGATGTGATGATATATTCATAAGAAAATAAATAAAACATCATTTCTCAAATAGAATACAATATTCTACTGAAATAATTGAAATATATATGTGTAAAAATTTCATAGTTACCCAAACATCACATTTTCAGTGGTATGTATTATTTTTTCATCCTTCGATTGTGGGTTCATGCCCCACTGCATTCCCATATGTGACAATGTCTCACCCAGCATACACATTTTCTGTTTTTTTTCAATAATAATATAAAATATTTCCCCAAATTAAATAATATTGATCATAGTGGTTTAAAATAGATCAATCTAATGAAATGTCTACTAAATTTTAATTTACAACGACAAATTTTTTACTACTTATACCCCTCAAATAAGGTGTCTAGGACTTTAAACAAATGGTCACTCTTATTCTTATAAATCATGGATGATAGCCAATAATCATAATATTACCTCACATAAAAACATCCCAATACATAATTTTATCTAAACTGAATTTTGATATTAAATATAACAGCCGAGTACACAAACTCTTAGGTCCGGTACTGAAATGCATAACATTAAATTCCTGGATATGATGATAATAATTGATACCCAATTTTAAACCTTAGAAACCATAAATCATAAAATTAATACATTGATATGTAAATAATTGAGGACCTTATATTTTAATATTTTTAGAGAATGGGGAAAAAATTAAACATAAAAATTTCACAATTCCTAAAATAAAAATTTCTCCAATTTAACATGGCTATTCATATTTCAAATTTGGTCAACAACCTCAAATTTTTTAAATCCTTTATAGTCAATAAATTTAAATCCTAGTTAGTTATGTCTTTAAAAAATTAAATATCATAAGGGTTAGATAAAATGATTATTAAGGGTAAACATAAGAATTAACAATTAAATTTCATTAATGAGAACAAGACATGGTATTAGATTGATGAATTAATCAATGTCCATGATAGAATTATAAAATAACTCATACAAATTATTATATGTATCCTTAAATATGATATCATTGAAATAGAATGATTAATTATAATCAATAATAACTTGACATTAGATATTATTCTTGATCAATAGAAACATTAAAAACCAATAAAAATAAAAAATAAAAAATATACAAAACATAGAAAATATTTTTTGCTGCACGCATTAAATCAATATTTTAATTAGACTTACCATATAGTGTAATTATATAGAAAATTTTTTATTTTAAACCAACAATATTTCATAGTTAGTTATCTCAATAATGTAATTCAATATCTTGAGTTACACGCAACACCGAGTTCGAGCGCATTACAGCTTACCAAACTAGACATTCAAAAAACAGTTATAAATAGTATTAACTGAATATTGAATCTTATATACTCTATATAATTTTAACATCCATATTATGTGTTTCTTAGACATAATATAATAACAAATTCAATTTTTTCAGATAAAAGAAGTATTTTTCAAAAAATACAAATTTACCGCCTTTTAATAAAGAACCCTTTTTAACACAAATATTTGAATGTTTTTTATATTTAATTTAATGAAAGTAAATTCTAATTTAAAAGTGTGACATAAAAATTTAGTTTGGATAAATATTTAATACATTTCTGATAAAATTCATATTTTAATGAATATTGAAAAATACTATGTTTAAATTGAAATAAAATTTTTAAATCAAAATAATTTATGTAGTTAAATTAATAATTTTATGTGTTTTGAAATATAATTGGTTTATATATTTATCATTTAATACAATTTATGTCATTATAATTAATTTCACTTTTAAATTTGAAATAAACACATGTCAATATTTTGATAGTTTTTACTTTTTAAAAAACCCACTTTTTCATTTCCACTACGGGAATTAATTTTAAATTAATAAATGAATCATATATGTTTTTAATTGGGTAAAATAGAATTCATTTTTTAATTCATAATATCAAAATTTGTTTATTGTGATTTTTTGGTATTTTTCTGAAAATTGTCAATTTTTGACAAATAGTAAAAACCACTGTGTTATTATTTAAAACCGATTTTTTATTTAAATAATTATTTAATTTATTTAAATTTATATTAGGTAAAAATAGATAAATAATAACTATATAAATTCAATGTAATTAATTCGATTCGTTTTATAATAAGTTTAGATATATAAAAATTTTATTGAACTTGTTACTGTCTTTTACCCACCTCCTATGAGTATTTGCAAGTTTGTATAAATAATAATTTTACAGCTTCTGTGAGTTGAATTTCAAGAATTCAATAGACACATTTAATATCAGTAAGTAAAATTTGGTTCAAAAAGATGAAAATAATTTTGGGTGAATAGTAACTTTTGACTTTTATTATCACGGTTAAAAGTAAATAGGGTAATGAAGGGTAAAAATGATATTATAACTACACTAACACAATTCCTAATTCTCTTGGATATGTATAATTCAACACAAAACAAACATAGGAATAAAATATGATACTATTTTATCCATTTGGATTAGATTAGGACATTTATTAGTATTTTATTTATAGAAGAGTTAAAAGAGTTAAATTCAATTTTTTATAACAAAACTATTTTTAATATAGTGATACACATAATATAAATTTGACAATAAATTTTCATTAGAAAGATAAATATATTTCCTACATAATGGTATTGTATTTATAATTTTTATACATTAAATAATTTATTTATTTATGACACAATGATGATGCAATAGTTACCTAATTAATGAAATATTAAAATAATTCATATTATAAATATCCAAATAAATGTAAATAGAAACTTATAACTAATTAAAATAATTTTCTAGGTTAATATGAAATTTTAGAGTTGTTTAAATAAATTTTATTCCAAGTGATAAAGATTATATGGCTTTTAAAAAAATCAAATACTAAATACTGTCAAAATTGACATAATTGAGTTTTTAAAACAAATACTATATTATTAATTGATATAATATTCCTAAAAATATATTGCTCGGACAAAGGACATAAATAAGCTTATATATATTAATAATTAACCACATTGGGTTCTCTTGGCTTGTTATAGTATGTTTATTAACAATAGAATATAAAAATTCAAAGGGACATGGTAAATGTCAAACTATTTAACTAAGAGTTAAATATAAATGATAAGGTTAATATGATGACCTAAACCTATCAACAACCTAATTTTGATATGATTTCTACCCATCCCCAACTTATCCTTGAAATAATTCATTTTTGAGCCATTAGAAACCGAAAAATTATTTTATTATAAAATAATATTTCATGCTTTTCCTAAAGTGACCCTCACCTCTCTTATAAAAGGGAACTTCCGCTTCTCTTAATTTCGCAACTCAAAAGCCTTTTGGCTCAGACAAACCCTACCCAGATATCGTCCAAACTTTTCTCACTTCATCCTAGAAGCATTACATTGTTCAGAATGCCAACCTACAGAGTCCTTTGGATCAAATCAAAATGAAGAACCCGAAGAAGTGGTAAATATTTCATCACATCTTTCATGCTTTTTCTTTTTACACTTCTCCTTTATTTGTGTTTTCCATTATAAAATAATAATTCTAGTATATTATATATACTTTGATGTTAACATATAAATGGTATAACCATATTCATTACTCTATAAATCATATGATCGACAATGTCACCATACGTCTGTACGTATGACATACCGTCTCCACGTCTTGGTGTAGTTTTTCATTCAAACACTTTATTATTTGGATGGGTATAATAATGAGTGTAACTGATGCAAATAATAAATTTAACATGTTTATTATTTGTTATATATGATATACCATCCAATTACATACGATTTCACCATTAATATAATGATATTGTTGCTCGTGTGTACGTACAGATTACTGTCTCCATGAACATGATGAGATCAATTCCCCATCATAATCATTCAAGAATAAATAAATTTTATGATTCAAAATAATGTTTATAAACATAATATCATTCCATATATTAATCAAATACATCGTATTCATTACAAACAAGGCTTCCATAACAAAGTATATAATGTAAAAAGAATTAGTTAAGACCCGAAACGATGATACTACTAAAATATTATTAACAAAGAAATATTAAAAGATCATATATGATATCATATTTATGTATACAGTTATTGTATAATGTAACTATTATGCAAGAGTTTAACATACCATCGACTAAATAAAATTACAGGGTAAGGGTTAATTTCAAAATATCATTATTATCCGAGGTTGTTTTTACGTAAGTATCTACTGGGACCTCTTTATCATCCACTTCCATGTTTTCTGAAAAATATATTTCAAAACATTTTTACTACATACTAGACTATGGGTTAAAGTCATTTATACACTTATTTCACCTTATATGTTTTTAAAGGAATATTTCCATTATTTCCAAACATGGTACTTTATGACCATTTTGACAACATTAAGGTAAGAATGTATTTTTTTATCTTATACGGTTGGTGTGGTTATTCATTGCTATTATTACACCTTTGATGCTTTCCTTACAAACTTATAAAGAAAATTTTCAAAATAAATGTTTTGTTTTATAATAACATGAATTTTAAATGGTTTCAAAATAGAAAGAGGTATTTCATTAAAAAAAAGTTTTCATTTCATCTAGGTCAACTTCGTTTGATGGATTTTAAATTTGTTTAAGGTTGATTTATTATGATACAGATCTTCCATATTGTATTGAAGGTTTAGTGACATGTTTGACTATGGATGTGTTATTTTTTCACCATTCATGGTTTATGGATAATGTAATGACATTATGTATACTAGTTTTAGTACGAATGTTTGTGTTATTTTTAAAACTTTTCATATGAGGAATGCATTAGACATAGTAAGTGATGGGTGGAGCCCGCTATAGCTCCTCGATACATCGGTAGGTCTCGTGAGACAAACTAATGTCTTGACATAAGGCATTGGAAAAATCTTATTTGTAGTCTTGGCACAAGGCCTTGACTATGTGGTTATGATGACTGGCATTATGCATTCCAACATTATGAAATTGGATATTGAAATTGCATGTGATTATTCGACTAGTAGAATATACATGTGAATAAGTAAATGTAATTATACGATTTTATCTCTTCCATATTATTTTGATGTTTATGTTTAAAAGGATTTGATTTTAGTCTTATACATTTCCTTAAATGTTTTTGTTTATTTATGAACGTTTCTGCTATATTGTTATCCTTACTGAGCATCTGAGCTCACCCCTTTCTATGTTTTATTTTTTCCAAGATGTGAAGAAGTATTTAATGGTTGACTTGTAGGTATATGATAGGATATAAGTGCATTCAATGGGGACCAAATATTTTTGATGTTTCTATTTCATGATGTAATGTAAAACTTGTGAATGCATCTAGTAAGTCCAAGGTTACTAAACAGATCAGTTTTTCGGGAGCTGGTTCCGTGTATCATTCCAATGTTATGTAATAACTCACCGACTCATGGTAACATGGCTTAGGGTGTTATAGTTGGTATCATTGGAAGTTTAGAAATAACATTGGAAACAAGATTTAGAAAAAACTCTTATCAAAGAAAATTACCCTAAGATAGACTTTGAAGATTAATATCAATGTACTTCCTAGAATTTTGGTACTGTAGAGATTCTGTGAGTTTTCCAAGAAATAAATCCATATATGGATACGAGTAGGTAGAGGCAGCTCAACATAGATGTACCTTGGGGTAAAACAAGAAAACACCACTTTGATCTAGACTCGAATAGGAACTAGTGCACGACAATGGGCCTTGATGCACTATTGGTTACGACACTCCTGGGAGATATGCTTAGGATAATTTATATTTTCATTACATGTCATTATGAATTATTTTTGAGTAAATAACTCCTCAAATAAAACATTTTCTGATATAGATTATTTTTCATAATGTTTTCAATTTACATTAGTTATTTTATCAGTTTGTAATTATGCATTGTGATTAATAAACTAACATAGTGTATGACATTGTTTAGAAATGGTGCCCAGTAGATGGAATGAGAAATCCTGCAATACACATGATCCAAAGAGTAATAAGGATCCTATCTTTCATGGTATTAAACCAACATTTAGAATGGAAATAGTCTCCCATGTATTATCATCACATGAATAAATAGTATCATGTGCTAATAAGATATGTAATGAATTTTTTGAGTCTAGCGGCTTTGAAGGGAAGCCAGAGAAGAAAATGATGGAAGAGAGAAATATGGATAAATGGATGAGGGGAAAGATGGATTTTACCATATGTGATAACTGTGGAAATAATCACCTTGGTAAATTCTTGAAGGTAATGAGAGTTTTTTATAAGTGTGTAGAAAAATGACACCAAGTACATGATTTCAAGGGTAAGAAAAAGATTTCAAATGAACAATTCTTCATCTGCAAGGAGTTGGGACACTATGTGAATCAATGTCCAAATAATCAGAGTATACCACAAATGTTGATATTGGATAATAATCAAATTATGATACAACCGAAGATGAATAGGAATGATTAGAGTTCTTATGTTGTAAAGGTATTGTGTCATTTGAGTATTGTATTAATGATGTACATGTTATAAAAATAATAGAGTATAAAAGGATTGTATTGTAGAACTATTTCATTAAGGACTTGAGATTATGTGGAACCAAGAAAAGTGACTCAATAACAGGTTAACTTTTTTGGAAAATATATGTTTGAGAGAAAGATAAACCATAATATGGTTCTGATACTGAGGTAGTTATTTTGGAATAATATATGATTGATTTAGATAAATTATATTGGATATTCTTGACTACCTTGAAACTGATTAGTGATATGAATATTCTATCATTATTGGAGTTTACAACATTTTTCGATAGAAGGAGTATATCAAGTATTCTATAAGGAATAAGGGAGAATGAATGTAATCAATATGGTATTATGGTAATTCAGGGTGTTATAGTGTTTTAAAAGAATACATGATGAATGTATTCAAATGTTATTACATGGAAAAAGTGATCTTCATTGTGTTTACCTTCCTTAAAAATTTCAGACTGTGTGTTTGGATAGAAGTATTTTGGATAAGTGTAATGGTTATAATTGATTATGATTGACATTGGAATCTATTGTTAAGGTTAAATGATTTCTAGAGATTATTTTTGGATTGTCATTAAGAGGACAACCCAGAGGTTGGGTGACAACCCGTCACATCCAGCAAGGTCGTGATACTTAAACCCCCAATCGAAGGGCGACAAGGGTGGATCACCTACCACTCGAATACATGATGTCCTGGTTTGTATAATTTAGTTTTTTTAAATAGTCTGGAAAATGAATTATAAAGTCATTATTTTTTTGAAACCCAATACGATTTTTATAAATAGAATGTTTTTTAATTCTATTATCTTTTGGTATGAAAGATGGGTATGTGCTAGGTATTGGTTGAAGTATGAATCTCTACATGTCAATGATATATATTTCCTATTATTCTATGAATAAATTAATTCTTAAACTATAGGGAAGGTATATTAAAACACAAAATGTGTTGTCCTAATAACATATGTTTTGTTGAACTAATAATATTTTAAATCACCATAGATTGATGGCTTTAAGGCCCTCAATTTTACACAAGTTTTTGATTGATGACCTTAACCACTCCCTATAAATATTTACATTCATTCTCGAATAACGTGTCTCTAATTTCCACAAATGTTCTCCTAATCATGATCATATTCTTGTGGTGACTTTTTCATTTCTCTTTCCCCCTTATTAAGAATAAATTTTATTAAACCAATTTCCGACGTGGGTTCTCCAAAAATGTATTTATCTATTTTTAACCTTTTATTTTTGAAGAACAATTTCCAATTATGAGGAAACAATTTATTGAAGGAGGGGAGAATGTAACACCCCAAGATTTCATAGTACATTATCTCATTAAAGTAATTCAATAGCTTGCGCTACACGCAACACCAAGTTCGAGCGTACCAAAACTTACCAAACTAGTCGTTCAAAAAGAAGTTATGAATATTAGTAACTGCATTTTGAATCTTATATACTCTATATAATTTTAACATCTATATTATGTATTTCTTAGACATAATATAAGAACAGTTTCATTTTTTCAGATAAAATTAATATAGTTCAAAAAATGTAATTTTACCCCCTTTTAATTATGAACCCTTTTTAAAACCAATATTTTACACTTTTACATATTCTATTTAATGAAATTAAATTCTTCATTATAATAGGGGCATAAAAATATAGTTTGGATAAATTTTGGGTACTTTTCTGATAACATTATTATTTTGACGAATAGTGAAAAACACAATGTTTTAATTGAAAGAAACATTTTTAATAAAAATAATTTATAGTGTTAAATTATGAATTTGAATGGTTTTGAAATATAATTAGATTATATTTTTATTATTTAATACAATGTATTTAATTATAAGTAATTTCACATTTAAAATTGACATAATCACTTGTCAATCTTTTGATAGTTTTTACTTTTAAAAAACACTCTTTTTGGTTTTAACAATAGGGATTAATTTTAAATTAAAAAATTCATATTTTATTTTTTTAATTTGGTAAAATAGACATCATTTTTGAATTCATAATATCAAAATTATCTTATGGTGAATTTTGGTTTTTTTCTGAAAAAAATCAATTTTTGACAAATAGGGAAAAAAATACATTATTATTTAAAATCGGCTTTTTATTTAAATATTTATTTATTTTATATAATTTTATTTTAGGTAAAAATAGATACATAATACCTATATATGTTAAATGTAATTCATTGATGTCATTCTATAATATGTTTAGATATATAAAAATTTTATTGAACTTTTTACCGTCTTTTACACACTTCATAATAGTTTTTGCAAATTTGCATAAAACATTGAGGGAAATCTTTTCACAAGTCAAGTTGAACATTCTATACTCATTTTCCCAATGCATGAGGTGGAAACCCAATCTTGACTGCGTGAAACGTTGAGGGAAATCTTTTCACAAGTCAAGTTGAACATACCCCTTCTCGATGCAATCCAAACTATACCTGCCTACTCAAAGTACCTGAAGTACTTGTGCACTTTTAAAAAAATCACATAAAAACCAACTCCTTTTGGCTGCTAATGTGAGTAACACCATTCAATGGACCATTCCTCCTAAGTTGAAAGACTCGGGTTTCCCTTACATCAATGTTGATCTAGGAGAGAGAAAAGTTGTCAAGCCCTTGTGTGACCTAGGTGCAAGTGTCAATCTCATCCCTTATGTTGTCTACTGTCAGTTAGGACTAGAAGCACTCCAACCCACATCTGTCACACTTCAACTTACTGATTGTAGCATTAGGTTTCCAAAGGGTATTTTAAAGGATTTTCTGGTAATGGTTGAAAACTTCATCTACCCTGCTGACTTCATTGTCCTTGAAAACCATCCAAGATTAGGAAATTAGGAACAAACCCCAATCATCCTTGGTCGTCCATTCCTTTCAACAATAAGCTCCGTTATCCGAGTTCAAAATGGGAACATGACCATCACCTTTGGGAACATGAGTATAGACATGAACATATATAATGCAAGCTCGCAAATAGGGGATGACGAGGACACTCGTGAAGTAAACATGATAGGAAGCATTGATAATGAATCTATAGAACATCAAAGAATATTTGATGAATGTTTAAGTCAGGATGAGATTGATTTTCTTTGTTCATATGAAGGAAGTTTATCTCCTTGGATTGAATCATTTTCAAATTGCTCTTATGATGAAGTCTTAGGTCCAAAAATCAGTGAAACCCTTCAAGAAACCACTTTCATGGAGACCACTCCAACTTCCTTCCCTAAATCTGATCAAGCTAATCCTGTAGCTGAAACTTCTACATGTGGGGAATCAATCCTATCTGGAACTTTAAAAAAAGAAATTGAACATGATCCAATGTCCCAATCTTCTGCTGAAATTCTGAACCAACCTGATCTTGAATTGAAGGAACTTCCCACTACACTCAAGTATGCTTTCCTAGGGGGCAATCAAACACATCCTATTGTCATTTCTTCTTCTCTTGAAGCCATTCATGAGAGGGTGCTTATAGATGTCCTTAAGAAACATAAGAAAGCCATTGGTTGGACCCTGTCTGATATTCCTGGGATTATCCCACTTATCGGGACTCATAGGATTGTTCTGGAATCTGATTCAAAGCCATGTCGTCAACCTCAACGGCGACTCAATCCTAATCTCATAGAAGTAGTAAGGAAAGAACTTCTGAAATTTTTAAAAGATGGTATCACATATCTCATAGCTGAGAGTGAATGGGTGATCCCAATCCAAGTGGTTCCAAAAAAGGCTTGAATCACAGTGATAACCAATGAGGATGGAGAGATTCTTCCAACAAGGATGAGTAGTGGATAGAGGGTCTTCATTGACTATAGGAAGATAAAATCATTCACCAAGAAGGACTATTTCCCCTTACTATTCATTGACCAAGTCCTTGAGAGAGTGGCAGGTCATGCATTCTACTGTTTCTTAGATGGGTACTCGGGGTACAATCAAATTTATGTCTCCCTAAAGGATAAAGGGAAGACTACATTCACATGTCCTTTCGGTACCTTTGCCTTCAAACGCATGCCCTTCGGGTTATGCAATGCCCCTGGAACCGTCCAACGGTGAATGATGGGAATCTTCTTAGACATGGTAGGGGATTTTCTAGAGGTCTTCAGGGATGACTTCTCTGTGTTTGGGGATACATTTGAGGGATTTCTGAGGAATGTAGAGAGATTCTTTTCAAGATGTGAAAAAAAGAATCTAGTCCTAAACTGGGAAAAATGCCATTTCATGGTTAAAGAGGGACTAGTTCTAGGCCATATGGTCTCAGGTAGGGGGATTGAAGTTGATAAAGCCAAGGTTGACATCATTCATCACCTTCCATCACACAAAACTATCAAGGAAGTGAGGTCTTTCTTAGGACATGCTGGTTTCTATAGAAGATTCATCAAGGACTTTAGTTCAATATCCCTTCCCCTTTGTGCTCTCCTAGTAAAGGATGATCCATTTGTTTGGACAGAAAGCTATGAGGGTTCATTCTCAACCCTCAAATCCTCTCTCACCTCTCCTCCCATTATGAAATCTCCAAATTGGAACCTTCCTTTTGAACTTAAGTGTGATGCTAGTGACTTTGCTGTAGGAGCTGTGTTAGGACAACGTTGTGATAAAACCCCTTATGTCATTGATTATGCAAGAAAATCCTTAAATGATGCCCAAATCAACTAGACCACCACTAAAAAGGAGTTACTTGCTATTGTGTTTGCCTTAGAGAAGTTTAGTTCCTACCTCTTAGGATCCCCCATCACTGTGTTCACTGACCATTCTGCACTAAAACACCTCTTCCAAAAACAAGATGCTAATGATAGACTGATTAGGTGGGTCCTTCTCTTACAATAATTTTAACTCACAGTCAAGGATAAAAAGGGAGTTGAAAATGTTGTAGATGATCACCTCTCTAGGATGGAATTAAAGGACAACTCAAATCACCTTTATGTGTTTGATTCATTTCCTGATGAACACCTATACTTTGTGAGTGACTGCCCTTGGTATGCCAACATAGCCAATTTCTTAGTTACAGGAGTCATTCCAAAAATTCTTAGGGACTCAAGATCGAAGGAAATTCCTTTCTGATGTTAGAAAAAATGTGTTTGGTGATCCATACCTCTATAAGTTCTGCCCTGACCAAGTCATTAGGAGGTGTGTCCCAGAATCTAAACAAGAGTCCATCCTTAAATTCTGTCATAGTGAGGCATGTGGAGGTCACTTTTCCTCTAAGAAAACATCTACTAAGATTCTTCATTTTGGTCTCTTCTGGCCCACCCACTCAAGGGACTGTTACACATTTTGTCAAAGTTGTCCTAGGTGTCAACAAGTAGGGTCCATCACAAAAAGGAATCAAATTCCACTCACTCCCATCTTAGTGGTTGAAATATTTTACTATTGGGGAATTGATTTCATGGGACCCTTCCCAAACTCTAGGGGATACCTCTACATACTCTTAGCTATTTATTATGTCTCAAAATGGTTTGTGGACATTCCCACTAAGTCCAATGATCATCAAGTTGTGATTCGATTTCTAAAAGAGAACATATTTTCAAGATTTGGAATTCCTAGGGCTATATTCAGTGATCGAGGAACCCATTTCTCTAACCGCCCATTCTCTTCACTCATGTCTAAGTATGGTATTTCTCATAAAGTGTCCACTGCATACCATCCTCAAACCAATGGTCAAGCTGAGTTAGCGAATTGGGAGATTATGCAAATTCTTGAAAAAACTGTCAACCCCTTTAATAAATATTGGTCTGAGAAACTCTTAGATGCTCTTTGGGCCAATCAAACTGCATATAAAACCATTTTAGGAATGTCACCATATAGGTTGGTTTATGGAAAAGCATGCCATTTACCTATTGAAATTGAGAATAAGGCCTTTAGGGCAATTAATAAAATGGATTATGACCTCTCATTGGCCGAAACAAAAAGGAAATTAGATCTCAATGAACTGGAGGAACTAAGGATGCAGGATTATGCAAATTCAAGGATCAATAAATCTAGAGTTCAAGCCTACCAATCTAAAAATATCAAGGTCAAACATTTTGAACCAGGAAAACTTGTGCTCTTGTATAGTTCAAAACTTCATTTACACCCAGGAAGGTTAAGGTCTAGATGGTCACGACCTTTCATAGTGCATCATGTGTACACCCATTGGGCAGTAGGGATTCAAGATCCCAAAAGTGGTTACATTTTCAAGGTCAATGGTCAATGGTTGAAACCATTCATTGAATCATTCAATAAACATGAAATAGAGGTTGAGTTAACTGATCCAACCTATGAACCATGAAAAATTTGATAGATTTAGGGTTCAAGTCGAGCTAATGACGTTAAAAAAAGCACTGCAAGGGAGGAAACCCATGGTTTTCAAGTTTCCTATCATTTTTTTGTTTTAATAAAATTTATATTTTAAATAATTATTTGTATATTTAAAAAAAATACATTGTTGACCTGTTCTTCTATTATGAGTATGGATGGGTATGAAAGGAGAGCACCATATTCATCCATGTCACGTGGTGTGATCCTTGAGTAATAACTTACCCAGAAATTTAAAAAGAAGATAATGTATCATCAGTTTATTTTATTTTATATATATACTTATATTTTAATTTATATATATATATATATATATACTCTTTTGTTTTGTTTTTATGTTTTCTTTTTTCCACTAGGGAACTCTGCAAGCGACATGGATATCAAAGGACTAAATTGGAGCAGCATGAACTTTAAACTTCAACCACCAGGTGACTTCATTCCATGACCCTCATTTTAAATTTCATTTTTTAACTTTCATTCTCTACCCTTACCCCATTCTAAATTTTCTTTTCTTTAAACACTGGGGGAAGTTTTATTTTAAGATGGGGGGGAGATAAAATAAAAAATGATTTTGTGTCAAAAAAATGAATGATTTGAAAAACAATTTGTGTAAATGGAAGGAAAAATTCTTTTAACATTGAACAAGGTAATACACATTGAAAACATTGAAATTGAATATCAAATAATTTAGCATGCCCTAATTCTGATTTTAATCCTTTTATAATTTCATGAGCATAGATTTTGGAAAGTGTGGTTTTCCAATGTGATATTTCATTGTTTATATTTTCATCCAAATAAAAAAAGATCACAATGCACGTCCTTTAAATAGTGGGGAATTAGTTTGAGTTAATGGGGTCCCCCAAATAAATAGCATAGGTTTGGTGATCATTTTAGTTTAATTTGAGTATTCAGAAAAAATATTACAAAAAAATAAAAAATTGCGCGTAGAGCAACGAAATGACCTAATGCGTGGCTTTCGGCACTTGGGGATCATGACTCCATAGTTGTCTGGCCCAGAGTTAGTAATTTTATCTCTATTTGTGGTAATTTGAATTTGTTTTTGAATGAGTTAACTCGAGATGATGCCCGAGTATGTCAGCTTCACTTGGTGCCCTAAGATCATTGAGCCTGGGAGTCATCGGCAAAGTCTCGCTATAGGGGTTGACACTTTTGAGTGCAACTTCAATTACCATGGAAAAATTTAAAAAACAAAAAAAACAACAAAAAAACAAAAAAAATATACAAAAAAATGAATACTCATCTTAATATTGAAATTTTGTTCCACCTAGAGCTTCCGTAATTTCCCCCTTGAATAAAGATGAACCTCCATGTCTATTGTGATGCACAACACATTTTCATACTTAATTGATATTGGATGAAATATGGAAATGAATTCGTACAAAGGAATGGGCTTGGGATTGGGATCTACTTCTGAAAAAATCTTGTATTAAAATATTTTGATGGGTTTCAGGATTTTTTGGTATAAGGGTTTTTGGTGATCATTGTGTATTAAAATGTTTTTTGAAAAAGGAATTCGAATTTCATATTGTTGAGATATATTTTGTTCGGGACTAGCAAAACTCAAGTTGGGGGGTGTGATTAGCCAATAAATGAGGCTAATATTCATTGTTAATATACATAATATTCCTATTATTTATTATTAATAAACACCATTTTAGTGCATTTTACACTTTGAACATCATTTCACATTATGATTGTAATACCTTCTTAAAATGCACTATTATGTGGTACATTTTTTAACATCATTTAAAGTACCCAATGATTCATCTGATTTTAAGGAATATAGTTATACATATTTTAATTTGATATTTTTTTAAATTGATCTACACTTAAATATGAACATGTTTTATTCAGGGATCAATGGAGAATTCATGGAAGAAGATGGGGCAATTTTTTGATTAAAAAGGAAACAATTCTGGAGAAGTCAGATTGGACACCCGACCACTGATGAGACTGTGGGACCCACAATATAGACCCAATGAATACCAAATGTGGTGGTAGGATAGAAGACATATAGGGGAACAAATCATTCTTCAGGATCCAGTGCTAATTCGGCCTCCATTGTGGTCATTTAGGCGGCCCAAATAGTATATCAAAATCTGGGCCAGAATCTGCGGCCCAGAAAAATAGCCCACCAATTAACTCATATCTAGAAATCCATAACTCCTTTTGGGTTGAGATTTTACAGGCTGTTAAGAGACATCTGGGGATCCATTTTATTCTCCTATGGACAACTATTATTCTGCCATCTAGAAGGTCATCAAAGCGCATCTGTTCGGCGGATGAAAGCTGGCTGCCACCTCGGGTCAAATGTGGAAAAGTCTAAGTTCCACAGGCTTTCCACAACCCTAGGCCTAACATAATCAATTGGGATTATTTGTACTGTTGGAGGCTCGACCCAAGGCTTCAAAAATTCTAATTTAAGGCAGTGGTGGTGGAGGAGTTGAAGATCTTGGATGCTTTGCTCAATTGTAATGTTATGCGGCAATTTTGTTGTCTCAAATTTGTCATTAACATGTAAGTTGTTCAATTCACATTAGTTTCTTAATAAAAGTTCTTCTTCTACTCTTATTCTTTTGTTATTCATATCAATTTGACACCGTTTGATCAAGGTGTGAATTTATTCACACCGAACCTTGTTAATTATTCACACAACGATGGAGTGATCATTTTATTTTTGTTGTTTTCTTTACTTCTCCATTTCCTCCCTCATGAGTCTACATTCCGCTACCATTGAAACCATGGGATCAATGGAGGGATTACACACTTATGGGTTGATCCAAGGGAGTATCAAGGGGCTGGATTGGATGTTATTTATCACATCATTAATGTATAATCACTTCTTTAATTGAGATTTTTATTTGATGATTTTTAAACTTCATCGTCCTTGTTGAATTTAAGGCCACACACTTCAAGTGCTAATACGAACCTTTACCTTGAAGTGCTAAAATCTTTGATCCTTAAAGTGTATAGGTGATTATTATTAAAGGGTTTAGGCCTTAAACCAGTAAGTTATGATGTTGTTTTATCTCCTTAAATGAACCCATCTCAAATATAAGAAATTGAAATCATTAAAAATGAAATACGTCCAATCCACCCTGAGTGATAACATAGGATCAACTCATTCTTTTAAATTGAATTCACTTAAGTCTCTTAGAGTTCCTTTAAATTCATATAAAATCAACCCAAGTTGGCCACTTCATATCCAAAAACAGTCCTTAGAATTTGCGTGTCTATAGGTTACTTCTTAGGTCTCTGTGGATTCGACAACCTAAGCTAGACTACAAGGACCGTCCTACCTTCTTCTCTTGGGTAAATTTGAGCGAGAATCTGTGAGCCCCATCATGGCTCTCATATTCATTGTATTATAGAACATATCATTAAACTAAATATTGATAGTTTTGAAAAGGATGTTTCTCTTATGGAATTAACTGCGGTGTAATTATTTCTAATAGGGGTTATGAATATAATTCTCAATGTAACCAAAATAATGATTCACATATCTTATTATGACATTACATGAATTTATTTGTGAAATATGAGTGTTTTATTCATGTGTATATTTTTTAATTTTTACACTCAAAGTGTTCTTCAAGTTTTATAATCATTTGGTGGTGTTTTATTTTTTTCACAAGACTAATGGATTTCATTGTTTAATGTCTCTTATTAGCATTTATTTATCAACTCATATATTAAAATTATTCGATTTGGGTTTTAATGATTTCTAGGAACATGACAGAGGTCAAGATAAATAATTTGAAGAAATATGATGAAAACATAGTTTTGTTATTTTGAAATAATTTAAATATTGGGAAAATAGATACTGAGTAGAATTAAAAACATTATAAAAAATGGGGGGTTTTATAAGACTTAATACCTAAGAGTCTAATAACAAAAAACATAATAATTATAAAAATGTATGAAATTAATTCTTGGACTAAAACAATATATTATGTTTTTTTTTGAGTATTTGTTTATAAAACTATTCCAAAAATTCTTCAATCTCCATCCATGTGAATTAAATCCTTTATTATAGGATCCATTAGAAACTAATATGAAATATACCAAAACCCAGGTTGGGGTCATGGAAAATTATATTCATAGAACTATTACAAGAACCATGGTAGATGGGATGACCATTCCTTATTAATGAATATAATATTTTAGAATCAACATATTAATAGTTTAACTCATTACTCTCTTACGAATTAAAAATATTTAGTCAAATATAATTTTATTCCCAAATACATTGGATTTTTATAATTGTCCTAATGGGAAAATATTGTTAAACTTAATTTATATAATGTAATTAACTCATTAATAATTATTTCATCAAAAATTTCCTTGCACTTTTTCATGAGATAAAAATTAGATGCCTTCAATTTTATTCATAAAAATAATTATTTTTCATTCATTGCTTGAATTTCCCATAGGGAATAATTAGGTTCCATTATAATCCCTTTCAAAAAAATAATATTTCATACTTTAAAAGTCTTTATATGACATTATTACAATATATCGCTATTTTATAACATGTAACATCATGGTTTTTTATATTTGGTTTTTATAAATACCATTAAAATATTATTAAAAACATTCTTGAGTAATTAAAATTATCATATTGAAAATTAATTCTAAAAACTCTTAATTAATAATACATTTTAAAAACCCGATTCATTGAAAATAATTTTTGAAAATTATATATGAAACTTAAATGTAAATAATGGTCAGGAATGAGAGAAAACACATTGATATAACATTCTTGAATAATGAATTATCATTATAAAAATATGTACAATGATTCAAAAGTGATCAATGTATATAATGATAATAAATATTATTTTCAAAAAATATAAATTAATGTTAATAAATTTAGGAGGTTTTTTATTAGTTGAAAAAAAATCATAATTTTTTTTAAGAAGACATGGATATGTATGATAATGAATCTTGATTTAAAATAAGATAGAAGATCAATATCACTTAGAAAATTATTTATTGATTTTTATATAAAACAAGATTGGATTTAAAAACATAAAATAAAATCCACATTAATAGATAGATGAAAATATTGTGGATTTTTTTATGAAAATAAGATTATGTGATTTCCCCAAGGGGGACCATGAACATAACGAATCCTGAAAAGAATGTATATTGTAACCTAAATGCTTTATGACATCGGTAGCTTCCCAGTAATTTTTTTATGAAATATTACGACATATATTGGCAAATACAATTAATTTTATGATGTAATAGGTAAAAATTCATTCATTTTTTATTATATACACATTAAAATTATTATTATTTTCAATGACATGAATCGTATCTGATTAAAATTAGATTGAGACAGAAAACTCATAAAATGATCATTAATATTGAAGTGATATTTATTACAATATGTAATTATCTTCTAATATGTGAATACATATAAAATAATTTCAAATATTTAATAAAAAGTAATATATTTCAATTCCTACATAGTAATTGCATGATAATGTAAATGAATTAAATATATACTACTCTGAATTAAAATTGAGTTATGAAACACCATGCGATAAGGTAAAAATCATGTCAAATCCAATTTAATTAGGTAATTTTAATTTTACGAGTAAATAACATGAATTATAATTTATTAATGACATATATTTAAAATCAATTGTATATAAATAATATAGGCAAAATTATGTCTGTAACATTAAACATTCCGCAGTGATCGGAAATTCAAAAAAATATATTTTACCTCAACTAAAAAGATGTATTGTCTCTTCATTAAAAAACACAGATATACTTATATAATCTAATATATATTTTATAATATTTTTTTAATATTAATTCCACATAATTTCCCATTTATTAAATTTATTTTAATGAAATATTTAATTTTATAATCTAGTAATTTAATATATGAATTTTTTGAAGATGTTCAGTTCTTAACTTCAAAAAGACATTGTTATATTTCATGTAGAGAAATAGAAAATTGTTTCATAATATATATAATAATAATCATTAAATCAAGATATTTTTTATATATTTATTATAATATTAATCCCATCTATGAATTCTTTTTATGAAAAACGAAAAATGTTATACTAGTGGAGACAATATGTTATTCATATACGTCAGTAACAATTCTATTTTCAAGCATGATAAGTGAATGGAAGAACGTATCAATTTAATATTAATGAATTATTAATTTTTTTACAAATATCATATTATATATTTAAATACATTATATATACCAATAATGTGATTCATTGATGATAGTGAAATAACATTTCTTCAACTATGATGTGATCCACACGTATGGATGATCAATGACATATATTTTTAATGGTTGGAAATGTTGGAAAAAATATGATATTTAATGATTCAATAATGTAAATTATTTCATGAATATAATATATATATATACATTAAATATATCATTATAAACATACATGAGGGGTGGGGATAGATAATGAATGATATCTCTTTATTGACATGGTATTCTACGTTCACATGAATGATGAAATACATTAATATTTTAACAAATAGATAGATTAATTATGGGTCATTCATTAAAAAAATATAAGCTATGTATAAGTTAGAATATTTGTTTATTGTATCAGAATATAGGTAATTGTATTGAAAGAGGTTTAAGAATAAATAAAACTAAAAAAGTTGTTTTTTATGTTATAACTCTTCATCAGAAAACCATCATTAATATAAACCTGGAGACTTCTATAGAATTTATTCAACTAAAAATAATACCTATATGACATGGGGAGAGAATATTGTATGGTTTTATATTATATATTTTTAGAAACGTATTTCTGTAATGGTTTGGGGAATTTAATAGAGGAGGTGACCATTTATAAGTGTGGGGAGAGGAACTCTTGGAATTATATAATGTATGAAATAAATATTAATTAATTTTAATAGAATAGTTGATAATTTTTTTTATATTTATATAATTTTCATCATATTTTTCTAAATTCTATTAACTAATTGAATGTGGAAAATTTTAATATATTTTTTACATGTATATTTTTTTTAAACCCCTGATAACACTTTTAATGATTACCATGATATCAATTTTTTTAATATGATGGTGTCATGATAGATAATGTAGAATGAAAATAAAATAAATAATAGAAACCATTTTCTATTCAATTTCAAAAATATTTCTTGGTATGAATTTTAAATATATTAATTAAAAAATTTATTACTAAATAAATAATGTATTCATTTAAATTTAAATTTTAGACATCATGGTAATAATGAAATTTGAATATATAAAATTTTCACTTCCCTAAAATGCTATATTTTTCCCAAAAATTCATCAGACACTATAAGACTCTAAATTAAATTCATTATAAGTTTTTTAATTTATTTAATTCATTATCTTCTAACTCTTACAAGCACTATATTACTATTGTGTATATATTAAAGATAATTATATCATTAATAAAATATAAAAAATTTATAATCATATAAATAATTCCATTATTATAAGAATAATTTATTTGAATAATTAATTACTTATTTCTACCCATATCTGAACCTATATGATAAATGTAAATTTATCTAGATGACATTGTCTATTTAATATATAAAAAATTTATAATTCAATTTCAAAAAAATGAATCAAAAAATTTATAACATAATATATTGGACTATAATTTTAAAAAATAACTCATCCATTGTAATAAAATATTTTCATTTATAATTTGTACAACTTATCATCATTCTTATTTCCTAAATTTCCAAATTTTCCTTTCAAAGAGGATTCGCATATTCAATAATGTTAATTTTCAAAACCATAAAAATGTAGTTATTTAAAGTATTAGGAACTTTTGATTTCAAATAAATAATGAATTTTTAAAGATTCTATTTGAAGACTCTATATAATTAAATTTATAATCAAACCTAAAAAAATTGATGAAGATTCGATTTTAAAAACATGATTTCTTAAGTATGAAATATTTTTATATCAATGTAAATTGTAAAATTGATTCTAAGGAACATTACTTGAATAATCAAAGAGAATGAGACAAATATTAAATGCATATCATTTCTAAAATTAAACGTTTAAAATGATTGAGGTGAAATAAAAATTTACATTAAGAATTAGTTTCCCTTAAATGTTTACTGGAAAATAAATCTCTTATTAATATACCAAATTAATATCATAATATAATTATGATATGTTGTTTCCATAAATTATATCTTTTATATCATATGATTTTTATACTTTTGTTGAAATTAGTTATAATAAACTACCAAAAAATTGAAAAAACAATATTTTGTAAAATCATATTTGTAATGAATGAAATTACATTACTAAAAATTTTGTTTGTATTTCCTAAGAATATATCAATATTTTTTTTGGAGTAAGACCCTGATATATATTATATAAATTAGTTCCACATTTCAATATTATTTATTTCAATGGATATGTAATATCAATAAAATGTAAATAATAACAGTTGATGGTTTGTTTAAGATCGATGATTCATGTTACATATATAATTGAACATATTTATATTTTTAAATATATTGGGGTGATACATTCATGAAATACATATATTCTCATATTTAAGAATACATGAATTATTTTTTACTTATACTAAATAATCCTAATTTTCCTAAATGTTAAATTTATTAGAAATAAAATATTATGGTCATTGGGATCAAGACCTCCTGTAATCATGAGTGGCCCAATATTTTGTTATGTACAATGTAATTCAATAATATATATACCTTCTACTCATTGTTTCCTACATCGATAATCCATTTGGTAGAATAGGAATGACTAATCCCACAGTCACCTATTCTAGTTAGGTAAAGAATCCAGAAAAATATTCCTTATGGCCCCTTAAGAGTTAATCCTCAATCTACTATACGTTCCTTACATTTGAGCCGGAATCCATTTTTTTGTATTTTCAAATGAAACTTTTAAAGGCTAAGTGTGAACCCTAACAACTTCACCCAATAAAAAACAATAAAATGAAAGACAACCTAGAAAAGAATACATGAAATGCCCCTACCTAGAGATTAAATCCTTATGTCAAACCTCCACCATCGCATGGCTGCTCGGCTAGCTGTACCATGCAAGGTTGAATGGGCCTGGTACCGATGGAAAAGAGCCACACCCTCTCGCTCTTCCAAATCTGGATGGCCTATCTTTGGTGAAAGCTCCATGCTCTGAAACCTCATCTGAAGCAGTTCCTTGTAGCTTATCGTGAATCTTTCACATATCAGAATCACAAAAGACCAACCATTCTAATACAAACCATGAGGAGTCGTGCACAGGCAAGCAAAAAATGTAAAAACCAAAGTCAAAAGGACCACCTTTCATCCTCAAATGTAACAACCTCATCAGATCCTTCAAGAACATCACCGAGAGCAATAGGAGACAGAGCCACCACAAGACACCATCAGTCGATCGCCCTCACATCCCAAATCACCTAGTAGACCACCACTCGAATCCACCTTGTAGAGAGTGACAAAAACTTGGAGCAAGAGCTGAGGAACATGTGGCCAAGGCCCTCAACAGGGCCCATCTCCATAGCTCCCGAAAAGTTCAAATTGAAAAAAAAAAAAAACATAAGCAGAAGGTCACGACATGTCATGCTTCCTGGAACACCATACCTCTCACAATCACATCGCAAAACATCCTTCGAAACCATCACACACAACCGACCAGGAAAGGAGCAATGGACCTGGAAGCCAGCACATCGTAAGAATGGACATGGCCTCAAGAACAAGACATGATGAATCCAATACCAGCAACCCCTCAAAACCACAAACAGAAAATCCAGAATCCAGCCACAGCTTCATTCAATCATCTTCAAACAAAATCACAACGAAAATTCCAGCAACTAAAAATCTACCCATGGCCACGCTTGGAAATCCCAAACAATGTGCAAGAACAAAATCACATCTGAAGCATCGATGATCAGCTCGACACACATCTCGTTAAGTTTTCACAAATCCAGACCAAGACTCACAGATCTCAAAACCTCAAGAAAAATGAAAGAAAAACAGGGTTACCTTAAGATTTACAAACCGATGCGGCTAGGATTTTCTAGAAAATCCTTGACAGCGAGCACCTCCTCCGCTAAAGAAGCTCCGTCTGAGGCCCTCGTTAGAAGTTGAGGCGATGACGCCTCATTGAAGGGCACACCGGAAGACGTCCGCACTGAGGAAACAATGTGATTTCTTCAACAACCACTGCGGTCAAGGGACTCCCGCATCACGGATTCGAAACCAAAAAAAATTCTTCTTCAACAGGAAAGAAGCGCAGAACAACTTCACACTGGGGACCGAGAAGGCGGCAGCACGGTTCATAAAACATCATGGGTGGAAACAACAGAACGAGATCCTCCACATGGGCTTGAGAACCTACAGCGAACCACGACGAGACACGCTGAAAGAAGGAGGAGGGGGGTGACACCGGATAATCCCTCCGTTTCTACACTAAAGATAGCGATCGAGCGCCCCCCTCCGGATCGACGCCTATTGAAAACCCTAGATTCACGAGGGGAGGGATTGCCACCGTTTAGAGGCAGGTGTTCGTTCAACCAATGTTATCCTTGCTTTTGAGAGAAATCAGAAATTAACCCCGATTAAAGTCAAATTGGTTCTTTTTCACTATAGTGATAGTAATAAATAGTCTCATATATTCTATATTAACATCAATATCCAATTTTTATGGATCTCATCTTTTTAACTGAATATGAGATATGAAGAACAAGCTGGACCTATTCTAGAAGAATACAATCCATGATTACTTTCAAATCTTGTTCCACATTGATTACTAGCACCCAATTTAACAACATTATTCAAATTACATATAGTTTCAACAAAAGAAAATCGGCCTCACAAATGGCCATCCATTAAGACTTATTCACTAGTCTCAAGTTAATTTTTTGACTAATTAAAATTCATAGAGATTTTTTATTGACATAAGTAATAATTATTTCATGAATATATACTTAATGGAAAACATCAAACCTTATTTTTTAAAATGATATTTTTATTATACCAATATTCCCCTATATTTTAAATCAAATTATATAATATGGGATGATTTAGTAGATATATTTCATGCCAGATCTTTAGAATAATATATTGTTTCAAGTTATGAAACCTGCAATCTGAATAGAGGTCGTAACCAAATAAATTCAATAATAAAACTATCATTAATTTTTCTAAAATAAATAGTGGATCCTAGTATTCCACCCCAAGAAAACTAATATAGATTGAATATTGAATATTACCATGTAAATTATATACATATGGAGTGAAAATGGAAGGTAATAATGAATGACAATGTTATCTTCGTTTCATTATCAATGTATTCTTTAATTAAGAAATACAAAAGATGAAATTTGATTTAATAATACCAACAACATCCCAATTATCAAAAATACCATATAAAGTGTCATGAAAATATATCTCATCATATAATGGATAATAATTAATTAACTGATTTATAAATCAAAAATCAAGGAGGTGTGAATCCCACAAATACTCTCAGTGTGGGAACGGAAATAAATTCCTAGCATTACCAACCCCATAGAAAATCTATAATTAAATTATCTAAGGGGAACCTCAAATAATATAATATACTTTTGAATTTTAAAAACTATATATGAATCCTAGTTGTGAGAGGAGAGTCATATCCCACCAATAAATGTAGAAGTGTTCCCAATGGCCCTTATATGATAGGGAATTAGCATTGTTGAGAGTTTATATATTAATAAATATAATTTTCTCTCAATTTTAATTAAAAAGTAATTAACAAAAATAGTCAATTTGGAATTATTTCATTTATTTTATGACAATATTATTAATTTATTCATATTCTGACATCAAATATATATTCCAAATCCTTAATCATATCTATATTTTAATCTATTAAAACTACATGGAATCCAAATGATTTTCAAAGGCTCTATTATTGAATATTAACTTCATTAAAAAATTAGTTAGAATGATTAATAATCTGAATATATTATAACATAGAAATATTAATAAACATAATAACATAGGTTAATGAATTAGAAAATTGAATTATCATATAATTTTTGTAATATTGTTTTTTAAAACCATGAATAATTCCACCCTCTATGTTATTGTTTTCAAAAACATAATTACTAAATTTTTTCATATCAGCAACCTATAGAGTGTATTTTGTACATATTTCTATTAGTATTAAACATTTACCAATGTCACATTTACTTTATAATATTTCATTTTATTTTTCATCATATATTAAATCATTTGGATCCATATAATAAAAGACTTATTTTTTTTAAAAGAAAAATTTTAAATGGAATAATTTTTCTCAGCTATATGAAACATCACATGAATAAATATATGAAAATATATATACATGATCTTTCATATAAAATTTAATACATTACTGGTGTCAATAAAAATGTTTTTTGAAAAAAAATATAATGAAATTATATTCTCATATAGAAAACAATGTCGTGTAACCCAATGGTCCTTAATATAAGTAAAAAATAGTAATTTATTGTTTAAATATCATTTGAGTAAAATGATTTTACAATAGTAAAATACTAGTGGTACCCATCCTAAAGTGGGATATTGAGTAAAAAATATTCAAGTGTGTCTACAAACTAATTTCCTCTTAAAATAAAATTTTAAATATTTTTTATGATATATTCCAATTATATAAAATCTTATGTGTGTACAATATGTGATGTATGTCGATTTAATATATAATAATTTTACATTATTTAATTTTTATCCATATAATGAACCATTAGAAAAAAAATCTACATATATTCCTATATGTAGATGATAAAATTACATTCTCCCAATAAAAATATTTAATAAAAAAAGATATAACTCATAACATGAATGGTGAAATACCATAATGGATAAACATTATCCTATTAAATAATCAATTGAATACCCTTCATCCCCTAATAAACGCAAAATCATGGATTACATAAAATGGGTGTCAAATTGTGAATATTCATATACTATGTTTCTTTCCAGCTTGATTTAATGGGGATTAAACCTTAAAAAAATGAAACGTGGTATAAAAATTACAAAGTTAATGATAATCTATGTGGTATGCTTAGTGGACCATAAAAAATATTTTTTCCCCATGGGTGAAATATGAATCATTGTATTATAATCATAAAATATTAATCTTTATATGATATCAATATATATTGCACAACATGCTAAAAATTGAAAATTTTATGTCAATGTTTTACTTTTATAGGCTTTTTATCATTTTAGATCATTTAATTTATATTCCTTAATAGAATACTAATAATGGGATTTTTATTATGACCTGATAAATTATATATGTTTATTAAATAATTTATGAATTTTTAAATTCAATATAAAAACCCAAGTATAGTTTTTAAAAAAATTATATATCACTATATATTACATTGGTTTTGTATAATTTTATGGTCTCATTAGGATTATTGTATCATATATTTATACAAACATCATATAAATAATATTTTTAAATAGTGTTAATCAGTTTATATCGGTGATTTCTGATTGATTAAAAATTATTGATATTAGGATGAGTATCCGCCATGGTAAGCACTCTAAAAAATATTTGAACTTTATAATTTTCAACAATATAATTTTATTATAGTAATTATGTTTACTTTTATTAATAAATTATAATCATTATACGGTCAATATTATTATCTATTTGATATTTCCATTCATAGAATTTTATAAACATCATATGATAATTCTTTTAAGGTAACACAATAAAAATAAATCATTATAAATACACTATAAAAAATTAAATTACATAAATCATATTTTTTATTATTTAAAATTGTAAAATAATTTAATGATATGAAATTAAACTTCTATATATATAAATATACTCCCACTAATAAGAAAAAAAATATTTTATTTAAAATATATTTGAAAATATGAAATCATTATTAGAATGAAATACATGTTTTTCTATTAAATTGTAATGTAAATTATATTTATTTGATAGTCATATCATTTATGTTATTCTCACTGAAAAAACTGTCATTCTATAAAGATAATATTTTTTCATAAAATATTTCATCACTGGAGTGGGAAAATATACATTTTATTTTACCACGTAACATGGATAATATAATTTTTTTTATATAAAGATAATTTTAAATATACCATTATTTAATCTTTTTTGTATAATTTGATCAAATCCTCAACTATTTAAAAAAATAAAATGATGTTATTTTTTTTAGAATTTTAGATGTCACAGAGAAGTGTATTATAAAAAATGGATCAAAAATAAAAATATTACAAAATTTTCAATTCATTATAGAATAAATTAATAAATCTATTTCCATATCTATATTCTATATACTCATTAACAATTATTTTATTTTAATAATAAAACATTATTGTTAATTTCTTTAATATTAAAACATATTTATTTATAAAAATAATAAAAAATATATTTTCGAATATATATCATTAAGAAGTGAAAGGTTTAATTATATAGTATGAATATATTTCGGAAGCATCCCACAATACTTAATGTAAGTCATCAGTTGAATTGCGTTATTCTATCTATAATAACATTGCTCCCTAAAAATTAAATATTACACTCTTTCCAAAAAAAATCAGCTTTGTTTGATGAAACAAGTATGAAAATTGTAACCATAAATATTCATTATCTATCATTAAATTTTTCCCTTTTTTACTATAACCACGTCATTGAAACATGGACCTCACTTGTCCTTAAGAATTGTTCGAAATTTATATAATTGATTGGGGAAACTATTATCTAAAGTCATTTATATTTTCAAAATATCAATACAAGTAACTATTTAATAATTAAAATTCATTAACGAATCATTAAATGATCCCCAAACATGTCCATTTCATCAATATATTTGATTATCACTCACTAAATCAGAATAATACAAAACAGATATCTTAGATAGCTAGTTGATGTGGCTGAAGATAATTCCTTAATTGCAAAGGATGGATTTATGTTCCTATGTATTATTTTTTCCGTGTGAATTAATTTTTCAAATAAATAATATAACATGATCTAAAATGAGAACCATACACAAGAAGGAAATATTTTTTCATACCATGAAAAAAATATGAACTTGTTACAAAAATAATAATATTAAAATAACATCAACAAAAGTTACTATTAAAAAATGAACAAATAATAAATATACTTAGATATTATATAAATAAAAAAAGTGTAATATAATAATAGTAATAAAATATTGTGATGTAGGGGCCGAGATAATAATAACTAAAAATTATAAATTAATTAAAATTACTACTACACATATCAATGTGACATGAGGGCTTACTCCCCAATTTTATAGATACCGAGACTGGGAATGCTCTATTGCAAGCGTTGAACCTTCAACGCAAGAAGGATAAACCCTCAGACATGGTACCCTAAATCAATGGATTTCAGGTAGATATAATGGAGTTTCTTTTTTGGATGTCCTTAATGGGATGTATTCATGAAAATCAAATACGATGAAGCCTCCTATTTTCAAGAAGCTTGACGATAGTGGAATCTCGATGGAAGCAGACCTAGATGATCTATAACAGCATGGACAGATGATCAAATTTTCCATCATGGTTAACATATAATACATGAAAGGTGATCATCCTAGGTTTTTAAATGAAGTAAATTCTAGAATTTATCTTTTTTGGGGTATCTAGGAATGTAAATTAGTGTTAATAAGTAGATGTTACTTTCATATTCTATTTAAATAATATGAATATCTAGATTGGGTATATAAAACTCGCAACAGACATTTAAAACATGCTCTTCATAAGATTTTTGATTGGTACTACGCTTTTAACCATTATACACATAGGAACACCGTGGCACAAAAATATGGACAGACTGCATGGTCTCAACTGGTATTATTGGCATCCCAAAATCATGAATGACATTGCATCTTATTTTGGTTCACTACTTAAGATAGATCAAAGAACACAAAATACAAAATTGGGTATATTTTCGAGGGTTGTATTGGATGATAATCATGAATAAAACTTTATAATACCATAAGTTTCAATGCAAATGAATACAAAGATGAAGTCATGATTATGTATGAGAGAAAACACATTATTGTGAGATATGAATGATTGTAGAGCATAAAATATCAAATTGTAGGGGAATTAGAAAAAAGGTTGTTCAACCAATGGCTAATGAATGAAAAGAAGTTCGAAATAATAAAAAAGGAAAGGCCCCCATTTCTTATATCCCTAAAAACACAAGAAGAATAATTAAATATATGGGTGACGAAAACAGATTAGTCAATGCCCATATAGATTATTCCCAGTAAATCATAGTATGAACTTGTAGAGGAGGATGATGATACCAAAACATATTTTTATCTCCGTGAATAATTAAAGGACATTGTGATGGATTCCATACAATCTCAACATGAAACTGTTTTTATAGACACTGAGTCATGTAAGACATCTTTGAATACCCCCAGTCATATATCTGGTCCATCTATTATAAATCTCTCTGAATCATATAAGGAATGATACAATTTCACAGTTGATAATACTATTATCTCCCCTGAATGCACAGATAATATAAATTTTGAAAAATATACTACATTTGGACATCCTATGTGTCCTTCTTTTAGTTCGGGTTGTGACAATCCACAGGTAAAATCAATGTACATGGACATTTGGGTGATGCGGGAGAACACATCACTAAGGTTTCTACTCAAAAGAATGAATCCAAACCACTTTTGGGATTAGACATAGATAAATAGGTAGAAGATCTAGTATAAATATACTAAGGTACCTCAACTCCCTTATCTATTGACCCACACACACTACAATAGGTACCTGCAACAATGATGTGACTGTTTTATCTCCAAATTATGAAAATTTATATGCAGTCCATAATAAGGATCCCAATATTTTTTTCACTAGTATTCATGTGATCACATATATTAAAGATGATATACAAGATCCTTCAAATGAATCTTCAAATATAGGTACTACTATTATAACTTCTGCTTCCATTAAATGTTAGAATGAGAAAATCCATAGCCTAAACATGTCCAAAATTGTCCTAATATATCCAAGATAAAATAGCTCATAGGGTGAGAAATAGGCGAGTTCTAACTCCAAATATCAGTATAAATCAATTTCCATTTATGGAATTTGTAGTGTATTGCCAACCCTGAAACATTTATTGTCTTAAATAGTCCATTTCATCTTTCTGTTGCTAAACCCAAGATAATATTCTCTTCCAATTAAATGAATTTATGTTGTTTTGGATATACTATTATAGGTTCATGTCAAAGTAGCTCCACTACTGAAACTATATGGATTTTCACTCAACTATCTCTGAAAAATGAAAATAGTTTCTTTGTCTATAAGAAAATTTTCAATAATGATTGTACTCTAGATAGTACACATCTCAATTATTCCTTTCTTTAGGAAAATAATAGATACTACGATAGGAGTAATCTCTGTACATACCTCTTTTATCTAGAGTCTAATATACATTAACCCTAGTTTACTATTAGGGACATAAATTCCACTATTTCTTTATGGGAGATGATGTGCTCGTCCCACTATACAATATCTATAATAGTGTTTAAGGGTAAAATTGAGTAGAAAAATATTATTTAAATTGCTCTTCCTTATTCCATATACTCTAGGTATAGAAGACACTATAATAGGGTGCTTCCCAACAAATTGGATATAGCATTGGAAAATGATCATGCTATAGATAAATGGGACAATATTTCACGAACAAATCTTCCCAATATTAATTCTAATCAACATCCAAGTATGGCCGCTATTTCATTCAAAACCATGAATTATCATCAACTCTTCAGATACAACAAATTGTGGCTCTCTAACCATGAATGATGAAATGTCATTAAAATGATTTAGTCCCCTATGAATGATTATAATGATTTATTCATTTTTCCTTTTTAATATAAATATCTTTAAAAAAGCATAAAGATGGTTGAAGTTAAAAATCTAAACATATTGACAATGATATCCATCATCTTGATAATGAACTTCATCAACATCCAAAAAAACACTAGAAATGATTTCTCTACAAATTATAATCTTGAAATTAATATTTATTTTAAACTAAACTCACTTCTCACCTTTAAATTTAACATACTTAAATGAGATTTCAAAATAAAATGGTTATATGATGGTGGTAGAAACACAATGTTCTAATACAGTCTTCAATGTATTATAAATGCATGCACACCATTATCCTCTATCAAACATGGGGAATACCATTGGGTAAAAAATATAATATTTCTAATCACATTTACTCCTATATTGAATCTATCATTATGGGACATTACATCAATAAAGATATCTTAAATGATATCATTCCAACAGTTGTGAATAATGATGACAATTCTTGTCTTTTAACCATTCCTCTTGATCATGAAATCAAAGAAGCTATTTTTAGCGTGATTCCTGATAGTGGCCCAAATCCTGATGGTTTTAATAATGGATTCTACTAGAAATATTGGTATGCAATTCAGGATAATGTTTGAAAAATTATCAAATACTTATTTTCTAGTCTTATTATACCCCATGGGGTGAACGAGTAATTAGTTTTTTAATCCCCAAGGTAGATAATGCCTTTTGGATTCATCTTTTCAGACTCTTAGCTTTAATTAACACTCTATATAAAATAATCACCATACAACTTGAAAACAGGACATCAACCATTACGAAGAAAATTATATGATGGAATATGTTTTTTTTCTTCAATGGTGGATCCATCTAAGAATACATTTTTCTTTCATATAAATTCATTAACACATTAAACAAAGCCAAAAAATGTGTTAATATTCCCATAAAACAAGACATTAGATAATCTTTTGATACCATGTACTAGAATTTTATCTTCAATGTGCTTCAAGGATGTGGATCCAATAATTCCATTATAACATTAATTAAAAAAAGATTGAAATTGGTCTCTATATTTATCCTAGTCAATGGTTCTCTGAGAGGTTACTGCAAATACACCAAAGGTGTCAGACAAGGTGATCGCCTTTCTTCCATCCATTTATCCATAGTGGAGGGCTATTTAAGTATATTTCTAACTCTACATGTTTATCAAAATAAACATAAAACCATCCATGCTTCTAGGAATGTAAATTTCCCCACAGATCCTTTATATGCGGATGACATAATTCAGCTCTTACAAGGTGATAACAGATACATTCAAAATGTTAAAAGTTTTCTATCTCACTATGAATATGTCTCATGTTAAATAATTTTCTGGAATAATCCTATATCTTCTTTGGGAAGAATTTTCAAGTCAATAAATATTATCAATGAATTATGAATTAAATAAGGCTCATTTCCATTTAAGTTCCTTGGCCTTCCCATATTTTTTGGCCGGACTAAATATAGGTATTTCTATAAAATTATGGATCAAATAATTAATTATTTTCCTATTGGAATGTAAAACTCTATCTATGGCTGGTAGAATCTTCCTTGTGAGGTTTTTCATTGTCTTCAAAATTGTTTAATCTATGATAGTCTATAAAGGTACTTCCCGTCTCATAAAAAAACGAATGTTTACATCAATTTTTTTTTCGACTTGAAGCACTCAAGATAATAAATTGTTGACTATACCTTGGTCCAGTTGTTTCAAACCTCTAGATTAGTGTTGATATAGAATTAAAAACGTAAATAATTTTAATGAATCCCTTCAAAATAGACATACTTGAAACTTATCCACAATGACTCTCTTTATATTTCTTTCATTAAAATTAGGTTATTGATAAGTTGAAGAAATGGATCATGAATTTTCTAAACTCTTCCTTCTGGGATTCCATTAAAAAAGTGTATTCTACTATTGTTCCCAACACTAGATTGATGGGTTTTAGTAACTCCTCCATGAACATCCGGTTGGATAACTGGATTGGTTCTTCCCTAATTTCAATGATCCATACTGAACAAACTCTTGAAATTATTAATAATATTATAATGGATGTTAGTAATTGTGATATAGATACTCTTCAGAAAAATGATGTGCATGTCATTGAAAAATATCTTTTTTCTAACAATAATGATTTTATAATTTGGGAGCCTTTAAAAAATTGTATTTTGTCCACAAAGAATTTCTATAACCACAATTTTAATAACTTTCTAAATGATTTCATCTCGATTAAGAACAATAATATTCTATGGATAAAGACATAATGACTTACTTTATACGGAGTATTTCTTTTAATAGGATGCCCACTGATACTTTTCTGCAATCTTTTGGGATTCATATTTTCTCTATATATCATCTCTGTAACCATCATAGAAAATATTCTAACCATTTCTTTCTTTCTTGGTCCATTTTCACTACTCCTGGGAACTAAAGTTTTGACATTTTTAATTGCAGATGGTTGATTCTTGATTCTATCAACCCCCAACTGAAGCGTTGTGTAGATATTGGGAACTCCCAATAAATCAAGAACATATTTCTTGCTACATTTTTTAGGATTCATTATGTGAAATATTATAGTAGAAAGTAAATAATTCACAATAAATGCACCCTCAACATTAATGTTGGTCGGATGCAAATCCTCATTACTATTCATGAAGATGCTTTGATTTTGAAGGGATAAAGAAACAATAAATTGAAAGAAATTAGTATTCTGCAGCGTCATTGGGTTGATAGTATTTTTCTCCAGCCATGATGCACTTTTGAGGTTTTTTGGAGACCACCGTTCTCGAGTTGGATTAATGTTAACTTGGACGACGCTTCTAAAGGAAATCTAGACCCATCAGGATGTGGTGCCATCGCCCAGAATCTTCTTAGTCAGAACATTGGGTGATCTATTAGAATCTGTTGTATTTCCTCATCTTTAGAGGCTGAAATTATGATTCTGATCCATGCTATTTCATTTTATAATCATGAGGATTGTAATAAAATATGGATTTAAAGTGATTCAACTACCATAGTTAAAGTGATTGGGAATTGATTGATTCATATGGCTTGGTTGATTATGACACATTGGATGGATCTTCTATGATCTCTGCTCGACATCAACCATATTTCCAATAATATCTATCGTGAAGTAAATATGGTTTTGGATGGCCTCACTAATAATGAGTAAGTTAGGATATTACTTGGCTGGATGATCTCCCAGACGATTTACTGTCCCTTGATGTGAAATATTGTAATATGATCCTTTCATTTCGTCTCATTTATGCTCTTTTTATATAATAAAATGGTCTCTGGTATTTTTTTCCAAGGCACCACTATTTTCAAAAAACCATCATGAATATAAATTCTCTAATAGTATGTTATTAAATGATTTTAATATGAGTAGTTTTAAAAAGGGATATAAATACCCAATTTGTGTGTGTGTATTGAGAGGGTAATAATCCTGGTAGTATCCCACCATTGGTTCAATGTTCAAATATTTATATATTCTCCAATCACGGAATTTAGAAAACTAATGTGAGAATATACCTTTAATATTTAATAATAAATATTTGGCATAAATTTATATGAATCATGAATGTAATGTGTAATGTTAATATATCATTCCCTTGAAACATGATGGGATGTACTATATGGAAAATAAATACAATCAAAACAATTATTCATGTATAAATACATTTATAAAATAACATTGTATATATTCCTAAAACATGTGCCTAACCAATCTAACCATATCTTCCATAATCATATGTTTGGAGTGGATGCATGGTGGGAATATATCTCATAGGATAGAAGAAAAAAATATTACACTGATTCAATATTATCAAAACCACGTCATCAAATTTATATAGGGAAATAATATTTTTTTCATTTAATTTTTTTTATGATTTTAAAAATATATTAGGATTTAATGGCTTATTTTTTAACTATAAATGTATTTTGGGTTTCAGTGTTGGAAAAAAATTCAATACCAAGAGATATCTCTAGTTTGATGTTTTAAAATTAGCTAGCTAATTGATATAGTTTCTCTAGTATCTTTTAGTACTAGAAAGGTAGTATTTCACGCAATGGATAACTAAAATCATAGTGTAAAGGGTTTGAGTGTATTTATTAGGTTGTGTCCAATTGTGTATAACACTATTTCAAAATGAAAAAAATGTGATATCTTTCTGGGATATAAAAATGGAAATTTCTAAAATATAATATTCATAGGGTGTTACTAGGGTATTGGGGTTCACATATGATGGATTCCCCATTTGAACTATTTTACAAAAACAAATAAATATTTTCATATTTATCATTCCCATACGTTGTGAAAAATTATCTAAGGGTAACATCACCCCATGATGTATGGTGGTCATGAATTAATAAATCATACATTTTTAAGATAATGAATATTATATACATTGTAACAGACCCACCTTTGTCAATATATATGACCACACTAATTGTATATTCATAAAGCATGATTTAAATTCCCTATAACCATAGAATGGTTAAATGAATATGGGTATTATAAAAATAAACAGTGGATAAATTTCACACTTTATTGGAATATTATTTTATTTAAATGAACAAAGTATTAGAAATTATATATAAGATACATCATATTTCCAAAACAGAAAAACCCAAAAAGGTAACATCTGATAACTTTATAATGAGGTCTAAATGTAAAAATTGATAGAACAAAAACCTAGAAACAAAATAAATTCATGGGTCTATCTCAATGTGATGATATTTTACAACAATACAGACCCATAAGAAGGAATAAGAAGAAGGATAGTTGTCCACTACATTATAATATTTCCTTTAGTTGAATCTGTTAATCCCAATGCCAAAAATATAGAATGGATAATTCTAGGATCGAGCAGTAATATAATATCCCTAAACCCAATAGCAATGATTTGGTGTTTATTTTATTACATGGAAGACGTATTTCAAGTTATTACATCCTGAGGATCAGGGTTATGTGTCGCTCAAGAGACCGGTTACATTACATACCAATTTTTCTATATAAATGTTTAAATACTTCTTTGATAATGCTACAAATTATCAATCATAGTATCAATATTTATTACCTAGAGAAATGGGACTTACAATAATTGATGTGAGAATAATTTCTATTTAAGGTTAAATCATTGAGTGGAAGGTATGAATGCATTAATATTGAATACAGAACAAAATGGGCACAATTGAATCCATCAAAATTAATATTTATGTTCCATCTAAGGAGAAAATAATTATTCTTAATAAAATTATGAAATAATAATATGAATGTAGTAACTTCCTAATGTTTGAAAACATTTACACCATTTCATGTCCTGGTGAAACTAAATCATATATAAAGGTTATTGTCACTCTTTTTACCTTATCATATGAGTCTCACATGACCTAGTAGTTCATTTAGGTGATAACTAATCATGAACATCACCCATAAAAAATAAAATTCCAACATATAAAAAATTAGTATTTGATAGAATTGGAAAAATGTTATAGGTTAAACAACATGGAACTCTATTGCATATTTTAACATTTGAACATATCGTACAAGATAAATCAGTTTTGATTAATAGATTACATGACACATAATTGCATTTACTTTATAAATGAAATATTAGTAATATGTATGTTACATATTAAATCATATAATGGTAAAATTGTGGATTAAATATTTTCATAAAGTGTGTATAAAAATTAATATATATGAAATTAATGAAAATTATACGTTTCAATATTTAGGATCATAAATGTGTTTGTGAAATTTTATTTCTAATTTAATGTGAAAAAATAAAAATAAAAAATATCTTACACCAAAAAGCATTCTACATTATTTAATATAAACAAATATAATTGCATATAGAATATTTCATGAGAGTAAAAAACAATTTATTTAGTAATGTCCCATTCACTATAGATTAGGTTTATGATCCAGATATTCCAAATAAAATGTTATGATTTTTATTAACCACTGATAGATATAATCCAAAACCACATCCATTATTATTATCTATACATGGATCTATTCATTTATAAAAATTCAAACATTTGCACTTAAAAGATATATCAGATGTCTATGGATATATGAAGGCTTAGATATAGTAGCTTCTAATGAAACACAAATTTACATTAAAACTGAAATCATATAATAACATGTTGATAAATAATAATATGAATTTTTTTAAAAACATTATAGTAGTAAAGGTAGAGACAATCAACAGTTACCTCATCGTAGGAGTAACGTACCACAATATTATAATGTAAGTGGTATGGGTGACGAAACATTAAAAATAGATCAAAGGGACAATAATAAAAAATATACATCGAAAAAAGAATATAAATTTTAATTTTAAAAGTGTTTATAAATGTGGAAAGTGAAATTGGAAATGACGAGAGAGAATTAATAACCCCTGCATTATTGAGAATATTATATTGGACTTCATCCATAGATCTATCCAAAATTCTTTGTCAATAAGGATATATAAATGGGATAGACTCATTGAAAGACAAATAAAGAGGGGAAAAAATTTAGATTATATGAATGAGGGGAGAGGTGGTTACTTATTGGTTTGGTGTGTCAGATCTAATTGAATATTTTATTTACTATTTTTTCATTAAAATTTTTATTAGTTCTTCACTACAACCACATTTCTCAACTACCTCCCAAAATTCCTCACAATATTTTTTATCGAAAAAATATATTTTAACAGGATTTACATGCATAACATGTGTAATTAATACCAAAATATTATGTAATATATACCATATTTACTATAGTTTATTATATTTTTCAATTTTTATAATATTTTAATATTTTAAAAATGATATCAATTTCACATGTTGAATAATATAAATATCCTGATTCTAAATATACAATAAATTTGTCAAATTATTAATGTAATTAAATACATTGTAACATTAATATCTATTTGAAACATTTATAAAAATAACATGTATGATTAAAAATTCAATGAATTCCCAAATAAATTACTTTATAACCCAACTCAACCCCATAATTCAAAAGTTATTACCACACCATCATATTACAGAAGGGTATGGGGTGAAATGGTTTCTCAAACATAGGGTTTCATTGGTATAAGATGATCGAGTAATGATTTCAACTAAAATGAAAAAAATACTATAGATGGTTCATCTCAAACATCACATGTTGGACTTATATTGAGACTTGGTAAAGGGAGGGAATTAGTGACAGCACAATCGTCACAATCTCAAATAAACGAAAAAATTAAATGATGTCTCTATTAGATGAAGCCCGTTTTCATTCCTTGTATGTTAATTAACATTAATCTTTAACCTAACTATATAATAATCCTCACATGGGATTCTAAATTACTATACCATAATTATTTTTAATTCCTTATCCATATTGAAAGAATATTATAGTCACCAATGTTCATATTGGCTAAATTTTATAATTCTCAAAAGTCATTTTGTTCGTTATATATATACCAATATCAACGTCCATCCATGATTTTATCGCAATTCTAACACCATATCAGTATCAAATTTCTCTTCTTCTTAGTAATAATACATCTCATAAGAATGCTATTTTATTTAGGGTATTATATATCAAGGTATATAGTTATTTTTTTTTGAAACACGATGTTACATGTTTTTTGGTACATGATATATATTAAGATATAAATTAAATTACACATTTTTTTCAAGAATAAATATATGTTTTATTACTACGATGATATAATAAAATGTTTTTTAATGAAATATTCTTGTGATGAATAATTTATTTTGTCTCAAAAATTAAATTCAATAACATCCCCCTTCCATTAAATATTTTTTTACCATGAAATTTAAAATAATTATTCAATTATTTTTTGATAAAAATATATCATATAATCTACTAGATCCCATGTTTCCCATTTAATTATATTAATTATTTAATGAACCATCCAAAAAAATTATATCTATATCATACCATATATTTAGTTAATTCTATAATAACAAAATCAGTTGTTATATGGATGATAATTACCATTCCAATTGAACTTCATCAACATTTATACAATGGGTAGGGCATGGAATATAATTACATATATGTGATACATAGAATTTATTAAAAAAAATTTATTGTTTTATTGGATTGGATAAATGATAGACCACAACACATATTAGTTAAAAATTTAAAATCAACCATCATAAATTATTTCAAAATCTCATAGCCCTTTTCCAAGGATTTGTATTCTGAAAAACATTGTCTCACTCATCGAATTAATGGTTATCCATTGATTATTAGCTTAAATGTTATATCTATATTTTGATTCCATGATATACCAATTGATTGAGGTTAAAATTTCTGTTTTATCTTCCAAATGTTCTTGGTCAAGAATATTCATTTCCCCAAAATCATCCCAAAACATTACCAAATGAAATATGTTTACATAGAAGGCATCATAAGGTGACATGATAATTCAATATTTAAAAAAATCTATATAGAAAATCTCCATAAGAGGTAAATAAATATCCAAACATCATTGAATGTAAAGAGTGCATTATAATAGAATATCCTCAAATTTTTGTAGAGTCGGATCAGAATGATCATCATCTTATTAGTGATATACCAGTTTAAAATTAAACTCTATATTTAAATCCATCTAAAGAATCATTTAAAATATTAATTTTATCATTTGGGAATGAATATATACTATTTATAAGTTCTTTATATTAATTATGACATCATTATTTATGTACATAATTCCTATAATTCTTAGTGAAAAATATTCTCAAATTGCAAGAAAATGTGATTTATTTTTGAGGTAGGAAAAAAGGAACCTTATATCATTATTACCCATAGATATCATTGAGAACCCAGTGATACAATAAATATTAATTTTATCCAACATAAATTATTGTATAGGTACAATCAAATTTACTAATTTTGGATGTTTTCTATCATCATTAAACATCTATAATACTGAGAATATTTTAGAACCATATGAAATTTATCACTTATTATTTTCCAAAAAACATGTTCTCTTGGATAGACCTATACATATGAGTACTACAATATTATATTGATATGTTTTATGCATGAACCTCATCCTATAGATCAATCATGAACTCTGGAATAAATTTAACACCTCACCTAATTATAATAAAAAAACTCAATCATTAGAAATTTCAAACTCTATAAATCATCCATTAATCACATGTTCAACTATATATTATTTGGATTTTTCACTATGATTAGATAACATTATAATATCTAACAAATATAATTTGGTTGTAGTATGTAATATGAATTATTCATCACCTAACATTATTATACATATGTCTATCCATACTATGGATTTGAAATTTTTATCATTTAATGCCTTGGACATGGATAAGGTTCCATGGTATTTTTTACCTCCAACATGATCCACATTGATCTATTTCACAACGTAGTAATCGATAGAATATTCATAATCATCTAGTATTTATAACTATCTTCTCCGATATAGTATGATATTTTTGAGTAAAGATATATTTTATACTCTCATTGTTTTGGTAAATATCAAATATCTATACATTGAGTTATTGTCTCCTTGTCATTAGATTCAATATTATGGCAAAAAATTATAAATATTCTGTTTGGTAATTAATATTATGGGGTTTAAACTATCATCAAGAGTAATAAATGACTCCCACATTTTTATTTATAACATGTCCATGAACATTTATGGATGAATAAATTTAAATAATATTTCTATATTTCTATATTCTATATTCCAGAAAGTGCTTTCACTAATATTTACATTAAATCCTCAAAACTATTTTCATTTCAAAGAATAAAGCCTTATTTACTTATTCTATACCCATATAATTTAATTCTCTAATAGCTACATTATTTAATCAAAACTACTTTCACATTCTTTTTACCAATTTATCCTGAGTCCAATATATGTTCTCTTATTTAATATATTTTTAAATAGAGAAGTATTTCCAAATAATCGGTGACAATTACCAGCAATCCTAAGAAAACATGGTATTTTGGTTATGTTGGTAGGTCTTGGCCATCAATTGATATCCTTTTATTTAAATGTTCAAAAAAATATAATATCATTGGAATCAATATTTCTATATAAATGAACATGGTGAATCCAAAATTCACACATACAAAATTTAATATTTATCACTTATTTCTGCAATACAATAAGAACAATTCATAAATGATAATCATGTTACTAATAATTCACAGAGTATATAATATTTTAATCAATAAATACCAACAAGATCTTATCAATTCATTCTTTTTATAATCTATTCATGAATTCTATTAACATATATAGATCATTTGTTTCACCACCGGTTTCAGGTACATGACATATAATTTATCTATTTTTTGTATATAAAATAATTTGTTTACGTATCAGGGTGTTCAAATGTGATTTGGAATGTTTGGTAGGTTTTATGGATGTTAATGGTCTGATCAAGGTTATCCCACAAATTTTTAATTATCAACATGCCATATATTTAATACTATCAAAACAGTTAAAGAATAATATCAATATTAATTTTTATTTAATTAAATATTTCTTTCATACAAATGTTTATCGAATTATAGAACCATGGGTTAATACTAAAATGTACTATGATACCTACTATAAAGATGAAACCCTAGTTTTTATAAATATGGTGAGTTATTTATTAATAAAAAAATATTTTATAAGATATTATATTCCAAGGAGTTAGTATTATTAATATTTATGAGACATGATAAATTATATTTAGATTTTATGACATAAATGTAAAAATCATAATTCCACAATACCCCACTATTCAACAATTGTATTGTAATTCATTATATTGAATAATAGAAAATGAACTGATAATGGGGAGAATAAATTATCTCTAAGTGATAACCTTATAAAGGAAGCTAACAAATGATAAAAATTGTATATGAAACATCATCATAATAAATTATTCTCTGTAAAAAAATGTGTAAATTTAATCCACCTAAAAAAGATCAATACATAATTACAGGGATTAAAAAATAATTTGAAGGATTTAATTTCAGATTTTTAGACATCATAATAATGTCCTCAAGGCCTTGTGCCATGATATTTAAATAATGTTTAATGATTCTCCCATTACCATAATTTAGATTTAACTTGTGACAAGATTATACACTTAGGGGTTATATAATTCTGGGATCCACACATCTCACAAAATTTCTATTCCTTCCATCACATACCATAATAATATGTCCTATACATGAAATAATTTGAAATTTTGAATAACAAATAATCATATAGAACATTCTAAAAAGAAAACATATCACACATGATATTCCCATATGAAAAAATTCATTATATGGGTCATAAATAGATATTTCAAGTCAATGCTTTAATAATAATGTATTTTTTAATTTCCTCAACACCTAAAGATTAATTATGATTCCCAGATTCCAAAAATATTATCTTTAATATTTTTTTAAAAGATTATAGCTAATGTGTAATTGTCATGAATAAGTATCTTAAATGAAATTATGATTTTTTTGTTAAAATGGAAGGACTCCAAAAAAATAAATAGATTATAAACCACATTATATATGATATGTCACGAACCAAGTTGGGTCGCCAAACAACCTGGCGCCAGACCCTGTCTGGGGAATGGCCCGAACGGCGTTCCCGATCACCACGGGCTGTCACAAGTTCCTGTGTATCAAGAGTAACATGTGGGAACGATTTATTCAAAACAAGTGAAAAGAAAAACAACTAACAAGTAAAATAAATAGAAATTGGAAACCGGCAACCAAAAAACGCCTTTAATTATAAACAGGTTTAATTTTACAATTAAACTAAAAACCCAAACTGAACAACAACAATGATGGAGAACTAAACTCCAAAACCAACCTCCAAGCGACACAAGAATCCGCATCCCCAAGCTACCAACACCAACCTACACACAAAGACAATCAACATCCAGAACCACTGACACTAGGAACAATGTCACAACCTGGAATACACAAAAAACAAGGTCTACATGCACCCAAAGGTGTATGTAGGGTGTGATCGAAGAGCCCAGTAGGACATTGCCCAATATAAAGGTTACACACATAATCATTAAATGAAAAATACATTTGTAGGATAAATAAATGAAAGGACTCTAAAGCTTGAACAATTTTAATGAAACAGTTTCTATAAATCAAACAATTTCAAAGAAAAAAACATAAGTAAAAGAAAACACCCCCAAATTTATAAAAAAACCAAACCTTAACAAAGACCCAAAAGAGACACCATATGCCGACGGTGTGTTTATATGAGTCAAGGAGCCCCAAAAGTTGGAGAGGCCCTATAGGTACCAGAAAATGGAATGGGACCCTAGAACATTGCGTCTTGGTGAACAGTAGAATAGGAATCAAAACTAAATACGTTCTTATGCACGAGCCACTATTAGGGTAACACATCCATAACCTATTGTTCTCCAATAATCATCAATTGATTAGTTAGTGTTGTAATCGTCAAACTAGCTAAGTGAGACCGAGCGAGAGCTTCTTTTGTATCATAAGCACGCTATATCTAGTATTCCCAATTATTTCCCACACTTCCCCTTTTGTGCTCAATAGGTTCTGATTTCATATTTCATTTCAATCTAAAATGAAAAAAACAATCAAAATGTTATATAAACCCAATGCCACACTTGCACACACACAAAACCCATATGAAATAGTCTGCACATAAAAGACTTTACACAACTCAATTAAACCATTTTTTTGCATCATTAATAATTATTTACTAAAACATATTAAATTTTCCAAACAAGTTCTTAAAAAAAGATACATGACGTGAATTAACACAGAAAACCAACCCATCCCTATTTCGTGAACAAACACACCCAATCCCATTTCAATAACACACCCTGCACCACTCACATCAATTAATAACCCAACTGCATATTTCAAAGGAATTTTTTCCGATTAAAAAAAACACTAAAAATTTTATTATGAAAATTCAGATTACGACACATGACTTGAAACACCAAAAGTCCACTCAGTCCTATTTTTGGAAAAAAAACAATTGAATGCTATACCAGAACATAATATGTGCACTTATCACATGCAGCACCATGCAGCACCAAGTTGAAACACAACTAACCCCACTTTCAAAAATGAAAATCTAACAACACATATTATTAAACACTAACAATTGACGAAATATAAACTGTCAACCAATGAATGCACCCACCCATATAAACCTACTACCGAACAAATCCAACACATGGAAGTCGTCATCAAAACCAAATCCACACCCAAAAGAATTAAATAATGAACATGGTAAATTCATTAAGCAAAAAAAGGAATTCATTAAATAATGTTTAAATAAGGAACCACCTACCTTGGGTTTTATTTTTCCCAAAATTGATGTGCATTCTTCGATCATTCGCCAATAGTACAACAAGGAAACTTAATTTTAATCCCTATTCCACAATATTGAACAATAATGCCACAAAATTAAGACCCTAAAAACAAGAACAAGATTTATAATGGAAATCCGACCCTCTATAAAATAAAACAATTAAAACAAATCTAAATTAAATAAAGGGGGGACTTATCTAAATGGGTGTGGTGGGCACGGAAGGGGATCAAGGCATCAGAGATTCTCCAATAAAGGGGGGGGGGGTTTCCCAAAGGGTATCCACGGTTAGGGCTTCGTCAATGTGGAGGAGGCATTTTCCACGATCCACCAAATGATTAAAAAAATGCCAGTGTACATGGGGAGCAGCATGTGGTAGGTTGCGCCATTAGGGGAGATAAGTGCGGCGCAACAGATACCCGAGTGATTAATGTTGGATGGGAGTGGTATGGCCGAAGTATTTCCAAGTAAGATGGGGTGCGCAGTGGGAGGCAGGGCGGTCCAAGTGGGAGAGGCAAGGTGCACCTGACCAGGGTTCCAGAGGGTGCTACTCGAAGTGGAGGCTGGTCGGGATTGGTAGGAGGTGACTAGAGGTGAGTGAGGGGTTCTCCTGAAGGGCTGGCCGTGGAGGGAGATTCGAGCTGGGGAGTTCAAGGGGGAAAAGATGACACGACCTTCAGTGCATAGGGTAAGGAGAGCATGCAAGAGTGGCGCAAGTAAAACTTAAGGGGGGGGGGGTCGAAACCATAAGGAAAAAAAGAAAAAAAATGAAAAAAATGGAAAATAATAATAATAATAATAAATGTATCAATAAAAATGATAATAATAATAAACTAAAATAATAGTAATGATAATAACTTAATAAAAACAATATTTTCATGGATAATTATAATGATTATATTATTTACTAAAATTTTAACAATTCTAATGATAATAATTAATAATAATATTATTATTATTATCATTAAAACGAAATTCATTAACTTTTTAACACACTTATTTAATATTTTTTTTACCACTCATTTAATTATAATTCATTATTATTAACCCATTTTATTTAATTATTTGATCATCAGGCATCACACGACGGCTCGGGCGAAGCTGCACAGCTTCGCAATCATGATTCGCTCATGCATTGCACGATGTCAAGCCTCGAAGACTCATTTATCGAAAAAACTGAAAATTGAACCAGGATTCATCGTGCACCATGTCAGAATATTTAAAAGTAATAATAATAATAATAATAAGGTGATAGTAACTTTATATAATATTAACAATAATATTAATTATTATAATATTAATAACAACTTAATAAAATTTATATTATTAATGCCATCAATAATATTAATAAAAATTTTCTCAAACAATATTGGTATCATCAAACTAGTCCATTAATTATTATTTTTATTACTCTTTTATTTTTTAGTTTTATTTCATTTTACTATTCATTACATTTTATTTACCTGCCTTGAACATCAAATAGGTCATGCTGTGAACCAGGTAAGGTCACGCAGTGACTCGGGCTTGATCATGTGGCTTTGACCGCGATGCGTTGAACGTGTCATGGCCAAGACATGTGTTCTTTAAATAATAACTCAAAAATATTAATTTGAGCTTCAACCCGGATTACCCGATTCCCAGAAAATTAATAAAAATAATTTATTTAAATACAACGTGTCTGACATGATAATTTTTGGATTGTAAAAAATAGGATAATTATATATATCATAAACCTCGATGGTGTCAAACTAGGTTCACTATAAGAACTTAATTTTTATGCACTAGGATGATTACTAGGATATAACCAACCAAATCTTCTTTGAGATGTCACCCCTAGATTGATGTTTTCCAATGAAATATCACATTATAGTATCTATGGATGTATGTATTTTCTTTGCAATTATCACACTTTTTTTCTTTATCAATGTATATGATTTCAATGGCTATGAGAAGGTTGTAGAATAATTTCTGTTTATGGTTTTAGAATAATTTGATATGATAAGATAATAACATGGATTATATGTCTTTATAATTTAGATTAAATTATAATAAAAAATAATTGAGTTAATAACATGTGTATTAAAAATAATACAACAATTTTAATATAAATATGAATTATAAATAAAGGGAAAATCAACCCCTACTTCGGTTTAGTAGCTACATAAAATAGTATAATTATAGGGGTATCGATGATATAACATTGATAATAGATCAAAGGGTGGCTAATAAATAATAAAATAGAGAAGTTCATATAAATGTTAGATTTATAATAGATTGGAAAATAAAAAATGAGATAGGAAATGAAGAGAGAGAAATATGAACCATAACATGTATGGAGAATCATGTATTGGAATATATATATATATATATATAAATCTTTGTTTATAAATATATATCTAGGGAAGATAGTCAATGAGAGATGAATGAATAGGGATCATTGAATATGGGGTGTCTGAATGGACAGAGGGTGGGTATTTGATAGTCTATTGTGTTTTAATTATCCATTAGTGGCCTAATATAATTGCTATTCTCCAACACCACCCATAACAAACCACTAAAACATATGATTCTAATAAAATTGAAATTGATTATTCATAGTTTTAAATAGTTATGATATCATAAATATGAAGTCATATAAAATGTATTTTTTATAAATTACAGTATTCTATAAATTTATCGTATTATACTATTTTAATGAAATAATACATAACTTCAACACTTACATATATATGACAACATGAATCACGAATTCTAATCAATTTTATAATTTGAATTATATATTTTCCAAAATTTATCAATTTATTTGATGTTGATACATCCATGAAAAATAATTGTTTCATGTTAAAAGTATATAATTTAATATATAATGTAAATTATAAAAAACTTCTTCTTAAGATACATAACCTATAATCATGTATTCATATTCCCTATGGTTAAAAAAATTAAGTATGGTTATTTCCTGGGTTGTTTTGACCATTATTCTATTTTAACTCTGATATGTTGCAGTATATGATTATGGTTTCAACACATATTGATAAATTATTAATTGTATTTGATTTATATTATGATAGAAATTTAATTACCTTGTGATTATTGATCTATAAATATGTGTTGTACTACTAGGATTAAATAATAACAGTTCATCCTTTGAAATAGTCTTAAGTTGAAAGGTTTATTTACTATTATAAATTCTTAGGTATTATAATTAATTAGTAGTAGGATACCACTACAAATATATATAATATTTATTTATAATCAACAATTTATTTATTTATAAAAATTACTAATAAAACATTTTTTTAAATCATTTTTTATAAAAAATTATAAATTTGTTATAATTTCAATGAAATTCAATTTCCAGTCAAATAATAGAATTTGAAATAACATTTATCTATGAGGTTTGTGAATATGAATTAAATAGGTTTCAAAAAATATATCAATAATATATGGGAAAATGGGAATATAAAATAAACAAGGATGTAATGTAGCCATATAGCACCAAAGGAGAAATAAAAAAATTGGGGTACACAAATCATACAAATAGAAAATAGTGGACAAAATTTAAATCTAAATTTTAGGCAAATGGATCCCCTATAATTGTTACCTAATCACATACATTCCATCATAGTAACTACCTTAGTGATATTTATGTCCAATAAGTCACAATTTTAACTATTTTCCCCACAAACTAATGAATATTTAATGTTATATTACATAATAATGCCATAAATAATAACATATTAATATTTCATAATAAATTTTTCCATGGAGAGGGTTTTTTATTTTAAAACCATATATTTAGAAAAAAATGTTTCTAAAAATTACACATAGATCTTATAATTGTTTTATATTTCATATTGACAAACCACAGTACATATGTTTTCACAATCAAAATATGTATATAAAAATGGTTTCCATCAAAGAAATAATTTACAAATCAATCACATATCCCTTAAATCCCTATTCCACAGTCATAGATATTGAAACATGAATATTAAAATTTAATAAAAAATGAAATCATAATAGCATAAGTTATTTTTAGGGGATAGATCATAGGATTGGGAAAAATATATTAATAATGATGAAAATACTATTACTTTTTAACATGTTATCAATAATGTAAACATCCAAACCATATGAACCATGATCTACGATGAACATCATAAAATATCTTTTTATAACCTTATATGTGATAATAATATAACAATTGGATTCCAACAAATAATGGTTAATAATGATCAATGATATATATATGATAAAAATGGTAAATGAAAAAGAACAATCATTCATTGATAAAATCAATAAAAATGGTCAAGGATCATTGTAGAGTCACTAGGGGACACATATACTCAGATATGGAGGGGATGGATCATGATATTGGTTGATTTTAATGATTATTGAGTAAGAAATGGCCAACATAAAATATTTAATGTATTTTTTTGATGAAATTTTCATACAGTATGATGATTAGGAAAATTTTTGGACAAGATGAAAAAACAATATGGAATCTAATGTTTCCTGAAAAAACAATCAATTTATTTATAGGTAATAGTTCAATGGATAGAGAGTCAATTCTCATTAAATTTGAGAACATCAAGAATAAAACCCACTATCTAAAAATAATGATTTGTGATTCAACTAGTTTTCAAACCATGGGGAGACATTGGATATATCCACATGAAATCGTAGATTGATTTCTTATAGTTATTAAAATGTTTGCATATGATTACTCTAAAACATGTCCTGATCATGATCTAGGTCTGATTTCTCTAAATATTTAAATATTTATCCACTAAATCATAAAGTAATATCAAACCTCGCAATGGATAATCCATGATCAAAATGAACTATACTTGCAAACTGAAGGATATCACAATTATTGCCTCCATAAAAAAGAATTCCCATGATAGGATATGAATAACGAAAAAAACTATATTCCCACGACATTATTATCAATAACTAAGTCTTATAGGATCATGGTATTTTTTACTACACAACAATTTAACATAATGTAATTGTGTATCCTTTCCCTCAACCATAATACCATATCTCTCAACTAGCTAAATAGTTATTTTTACCCTATATGTTTTGGTTCAATATCTACATCCTAAAAATTGATCACCTAGGATAGATCCTGTTGATATTTCTTCTATTGTGAAACATTTAACATATCATTGATTTAATTTAAATAAGTTATTAACTACATTCGATATTCCAACCAAGGTGAAACATGAAAAAACCCAAAAACCTATACCAAACACTAATAATTTATGACTCTAATAAATATAGGATTTATATTAAATATAATATATTTTATACATATTCATGAACAAATAATTTATTTTTATCATCAAAAGGATTATATTTGGACTACACATTGACCATTATCCCACCACTTCCCAAAAAATTGCTATCTAAAAGGAATCACATACAATACATTAGTCAAAACCATCTTGATCGATGAATACTATATACTCTTATAAGACAACACTTCTAAGGGGTGATGCTTTTAACAATATCCTCATTGGACATAAATACATTTATAATGCATTCCTTTGAGAATTTAAATTTCATTCTCAATCTACAAATCTGTTTGGGGCTGATATATCCTTGACTACATCAACTGAGAACCCATCACTTATAATAATCCTCAATAAAATTATGTTTTCATGGAAGGTACAATAGATAAAATTATAAATGATAGCGCACCATGATGTCTAAAAAAAATCAACCATAAACAAATTATAATGATCTTCTACCTTCACAAAGACCCAGATATGAATGAAATGTTTCAATTTCACCATTCTATATATATTATCCCATATCAAATTTTTAATATTTTGTTTTTATTGTTTCAAAATAACAATTTAAATTCCATTATCATCCACTTCGATAAATATTTTTGGTAAATGTTGTAGTAATTTACAACTATCTGATATTCAACATCAATTCTTTTAGAAGAAATCAATAATTTTAAAAACACACTATTTATTTCCTAATTCCTCTCCAACAAAAATGACATATTAGGTCTTTATACTGCATGGTAACACCATAGATTATATAAAAATTTGATATGATCCCATAATATATAAATCTATATCAAAAAATTAACAAAATTTTCCTTCCTTGTAATAAAACTACTCCAGTGGTATATAATGCCCACTCTCCAAGGGTCATGCTACTACATATTATTATACTAAAGAACATACACTTGGTATCATGTTTATATCTCCTAGGGAGATTTTATATTTCAACCCATTATTGTTTTAATACCCGATCAAATAATCCCTAATAAGGTATTACATTCATGTTAGAAGAGTGTAAATTATTTATGATAACTCAAGATCTTTAATGGAATGCATCATTCCATGAGGGTATAAATGACGCGATACATAAATTAAAACATATCTCTCCTATAATAGAAAAAAACCATACATGGGATGTTGTAGAGTCTTCATCACCAATAAAAGACTATTCATGAATAAATTCTTTACCAGAAGTGAATCTCTCATTCAAATCATCAAAATATATATGGAACTAATTTTTCGTATCTAATTTCACACAGATATGAGTCAACTCTTTCCTATGAAATTCAAGATTCGATAATCCTAAACAACGATCCTATACCACAAATGTATAATCCAATGATAATATTGATCTCAAACACATTATAGGGTTTATCTAATGTAATCATGACTCAATTATTCTCACGATGAACTAAGATAAACATATATATAATTACATTTCCTTGATATTAAATATATTAAATATTAAAATTACACTTGTAAATGATTTTCTAAAGTTGAGGAAATTAAAAGATAGTAAGGATGTCATTCATATATTCAGCGTGTTCATGTTTAGATTTATAATATATAAATATATCATCCTAGAAGATAACCCTAATGTAATCTGAGAACTAATGTTGGATTAGATTAGTCAATGTTATAAACACAACATTACTATTTTTGAGGACATTAAAAATGAATTGATACAAATATTTACCAACCCTAACAAATAGTTTTATAATAAGAATATTTTCTTATTAGAACATTAGTTCAGTATATTGAATACTCTTATGAATTTTCAAATGTAATAGAGAACTTATTAGCTGTAAAAATGTCATCAATCCTAGACTATGGATATTTTTGCTTAAACATCACTAGGATTTTTTCAACCTATAATATATATGTTGGAGTGTATCAGCCACTATTTTTTTTCAAATTCACTATTTACAATGGTGGTTAAACACTAGCATGAGTAAATACATTAGCATAACTATTCTAAATAATAACATTTAATTCTTCTAATAATGTGGGTTATAGAACATATGAATGAAGATAAGTAGGAATGATTTTATAATTTATGTATATGTATTTATAAACTCCCCACTAAAAAAATAACACAAGAAGACGGACTATGTAGATGTATTCAACAATGTGAATAATCATCTCATACAACAGACATGTGATCATATCTACACACTGTACAATTTTAATATATTTCCAAATACTAAAACCACACTGAACCTGAAATACATGAATGAAAAAATTGAATAAAAGAACCCATGTGACTTGATAATTGAAATATATTTTGGATATATGGATAATCATCCTATCATAGAAATAAAATATCATCAATTTATAGATCATGAACTGCAAAGAGACATATGATTTACTTTTTAGATTTCATCACCCAACACTTGCGAAATTTAAATCCCTGGACCAACTTCTTCTTTAGGGGGGGGGAATTCATCATGAAATACATAGGATTTAATTAAAATCCAAAAACATTGATGATAATAGACATGATTAAGGATTTAGTTACAATAGTATCAAATGTCGTTAAATTCACATAATATGAAATAAAAATATTACCTTTCATAGTTGATAGTTATACATTTATCTTCTCCAGTGCACACATTGCTCTATAGACACTTCTAGTATCATCGTTCCCTTCCTCTAAAATATGAGGATCACCCATGACATGAGATTATGGGCATAACCATTTTACAATGTTATATATAAAATAATAACCCCATGTTTAGGTGGATCTAATTATTCTCCCATGGGATTCTATCTCATAGAAACACTGTATATGGCCAAATTTCCCAAATTTGTGACATACCCTTAGCATTACCATACAACTAGCTCTGAGTTTCACATTAATTTGAACATGGTAACATAATACATGACACTATATATATTTATTTTTTAATATCCCTCCATTTCCATAGTACTTGTCACCCTAATTATTCTAAATTTAGAAAAAAAATCATCCTACCTCATATTGTCACTGATTCATCGAGAAGTGATTCATCCAAGATATACATGTCCCATCATTATATTTATTATCCACAGCACATATGATGGTTTTTTGGAACATTATAGTTATCAAATACAATATTTGGGAACTCAAAACCCTCTCAAACCACATCACATAGAGAATTTTATTAGAGAAAATATACATAGATCGGTGCACCAAACAGGAGAAGAGAGTAGAAATCCCATTGAAAAATGAAACAATATATTCTACCTTATCATATTTCATAGTTTAATTGTTGAATTACTATTTCAATGTTTTCATTTTATTGATAATGGTGTGTTTATCCCATTACATGGTTTTCCCAATACACTCCCACCAAATCATTTCCTTCCCTCTAAGAATTTATGTGAAGAATCTAGTATTGGATTATTCTAGATTCCTTAGATAATGGAAAATATATTTAATCCTCTTGATAAAATATTATAGTTCATGTTCCCCATTCTAAGTCATACATATTAATTTATTATTATAATGGAATTTTATAGTATAATACTACCACTGTTCTGGTTCAATATTGGTGATATAGCCCATGGACTTGATCATTCATAGTATATTTTCCTTCAAGGTGATTAAATTGGAGGATTAAAATGTGGTTATTGTTATGATGTTTAGAACATATATATTACTGGAGTTCTACATTATTGACCAATATTAAATATATCAAAAATTATAAAATCCATTTTGAGTATAAATAATTTTATTTATAATAAAATGAAATTTAAAAACTCAATACCAAAGGCTAAAATAATAACTAATGATTTTATACAATTCCTAAAATCCCATGGAAACTATGTGGTTTAAGTGAATGTGAGTTTGTTTGGAATAAACTATCACTATCTCCCATGATCGTAAAGTCCTGTCATTAGTCAATTGAGAGGCCACATAAATTATTGTGTTACAAAAAAATATGATGGTATGCATACATGGTAACCTAAAAAATTGATTTAAATTTTTGAGACACAATTCCAAGATAATATTTATTGTAACCTAAATTGATATAGGGAAAGTCTCTAAGTTCCTTTCCAATCAACACATAATAGGGACAAGCACCAACATATAATTCAAATAAAAATAGGAAATATTAAACCCAAAACATGTATATGAAATGATAGAAAATTTATGGACAATAGTAGATATCAAATATATATCATTAAAAAAATTAACTAAACCATTAAAGGTAGAATCCAATAACTAGATAATGTGGTCTAAATAAATAAAATGATAAAATATCAACTTGGAACCTAAAGTAACAATTGAAAAAATATGAAGGTGAAAACATTTCACAGCCATCCCGACCCACATCCAGGAGATATGAACTAATAGAGTTATCAACTATATAAAAATATTACATTTCACTGTATCCTAACAGATGGAGGCTATAAATTATTAAAATAAAAATTGATGTGTGGGTACTAAACTGTTATAGGATATCACCATTAACTCAACCAAATATCATTATATTACAAAAATAAATTATTTTATAAAATATTTTTCTAAAACATTTCAAATTATAGTAATATTTTATATAAAATAATACATTTTCATTTAAAAACATGGCACAATAAAATAAAATAAGGAGATATATGAATTTTTATTTGTCAATTAGGAACATGAAGTTGATATAATTTCTTTGGAATTACAATACCAATTTGAAGTATAAAATATGTATATCTAATGTAAAACCATTTAATGTAACCATAACACACCAATGTTGAATCCCAATATAAGAGAATACCCAACTCCAACAAGCATTGATTAGATAAAACAAAAAACCTATAATGTCACGCTTCCCACTATTAACTATTAGATCATGAGAACAACACATTTTGATAGTTAAATCTACTCAATGTGGAAAATGTATAATTTTTTCCATTACCCATAGTCTCCCCAACCACTTTAAAAATATAATTACTGAAAAGAAATCAAATTAACATTTAACCAAAAAAATTACAATGAAATTTTATTTCATATCATGAACTTATCATCTGAGAAAATTTTACATGGATTTCATGCACTTATCTAATTCACGATAAATAATTTCAATTTAAAAACCAAAATTGTCGAATAAAAATAAACAAAACATTCGAATAAAAATGGGTTCCATAACAAAATACACTCTTAGATAACATTTCAGTCAGCATTGAATAACAATTTTTCTCTCATAGTTATAAAATCATCAATTTAAGAATTAAAAACAAATGCAAATAATTAGAATATACTAAATCCAATTATATAGAAAAAAAATTTATTATCATCTGATAAAATGAACAAACCCATATTTCCTTATAAACTAATCTTGGTAAACAAAAATATATAGTCCTCATGAGGTTATATATTAATATAACATCATCAATTAGACATCTATAACCATAGCTCTGGTTATAAAAAATCAATTAGGTGAGAGAGTTTCAATGGGAAGAGATATTGAAGATAAATATATAAAAGATATGATATATGTGAAAATAAAACAATGTACATTCATGAAATCTATGAAAAATGAATATGGTTTAACTGATAATGATGGATATGGTCCTCTAAAGGTTCATGTATGGTTTATTTTGAGAATAAAATTGATAATAGATATATTAGAAAAGTAAATAAATAAGCACATCAATGAAATTTTAGATTTTCATAAATTCATATATGGTAGTAGGGTTTGGATACACAATTTGGTAAATCGTAATATAACAATATGGTAGCCACTACCCATGAAAAAATATATCCCATTGTTTCCTTAGAAAAGATAAATGGTTTGATGGGATTTTCTCCAGACAATGATTATCCTTCGGACTAGAAAAATTCACTAACATAGATTTCACAGCCACTCCGATGATTTTTCAAACCATTCTTAAAGAATGAAATTCTATTTAGAAACTCACTAATATATTTCCAATTATTATGAAATGGTTACTCCAAAATGAGAACATATCATATAAGAATATGGTTTTCTAAAAAAATATATTCATTCAACCCCTAACTCTTGACTGATTCTAGAAGATCATAATTATCAATCCATGCTTGGTTTTATGAATACCTATGTCTCATATAGAGTTATAGACATTGGGTTAATTTCACATTTGAAGAATTTTTTCAAGAAATAAAATAAGGGAAAGAATGTGAAGACTTCTAGAGTAGTGATGTTGTAGTTCTTCATGGAATGGAAGGTGTTATATGACACCATGGTGAGCGGTAACCATACATTGAGTTTTTTCTAGGTAGTTTTATAAAAAAAATATTATAATATGGTCATGTTATTACCTAGAAAGTAATTTTTATTTAAATAAATAGAAAAATAATATCTTAATTTCTTGTTATATATTATAAGTTGGCATCATTTATTTCTAATAGACATACCATTCAAAATCTATAATGTTTTCCCATTTCATATATTCAAATTTTAATGTGATTGGATGTTGAAATGAATTCTTCTCATCCACATTTATCTATAATTTAGTAGATAACTACCATTAATTTAATATATATGGGTTAGTTATACTTTTATATTTATATTAATATATCATATAATTATTTAATTGATACTAATATCCATGGAGGCATAGGTATTATGTTGGTTGGAACGAATAATAAGGCTTTTATTTGTATTGGTTGATTTATTCTCCTTTGTTGATTCCCATTATTTTCTAATTTCTTATTATGTCTACATAGGATGTCCATGTTATCCCATTTAATAGAAAAAATGTGTGATTGATATTTAAATTGGTCATTTTATATTTTTTATTACATGTAACATATTCCTTTGTGATTGAAGTAATATATATATATCTTCAATAATTTTTTTCAAAATCACTCTTTTAATCTGGGGAGAGAATGATATTTCCAAACCATGTATTATTTATGAAAATTATATTCCCTTACACTATGCAATATAAAATTGATTATTTCATTAAAATAGATATTTTATGAAACTAAAATCCATGGAAATTATTTTCTGTTATGGGATCCATGGGGCACTTGATAAAACACTCTTTTATTGAATATTTTATTGATAATAAATGATATAATTTCCTCACATTGTGTTAAATATGTTTATTTATAAAATATTTGGGATTTGATCATTCATTTGAAAATTTGGTGAAAATTCCAGTTTTACCCTTAATAGTGCACTGTATTATTTCAAAGATAAATATTTTTATATTTATTATTTGAATTTGAAATTTTGTAACAGTGTTCCTAACTTAATTATCTACAACTTTTATTCAGGACACTAAAGCTAAAGAGTTAATTTGGTTGTTGAAATTGGGCCATGAAGTCAAAGTTGGGCTGGGCTCGCCAGAATGGAGAAGGTTCTGTATTTGGGTCATATCCTCTACATACGGGCTTGGATTGAGCCCAAATTTTGAGGAAAGCTCGGGGACATGATGTGGCACAAATCATCCTTCTGGAAGGCCGGTCAATTCACGCGTTTTGGAGGTCAAATGGGCGGTGAAAGTGTCATTAAAATATTTGGCCGAGATTTTGCATTCACACTTGAAACCACTTTAAACCTAGCCTCCCCTCCACTCTATAAATTAGTGATTTTCTCATTTGGAGAGGCTGGGACGTGCATTGGGAGATTTGAGGCAGAGGAGAATTTGTTTCACCCAAATTATCCAACCATTGTAAGAGGGGTAGCTCTTGAAGCAAGGATCCCCTCATCGAAGCCTCCTTCTCTTCTTCATTTTGTAATGTTTTCATTTGTGTCATAAACTTCATTGCTCTTCTTATATTTCTTCTCTTTTATTCTGTTTTGTTTAAATTTATTCTTCTCTTAATCTTCCTAATTGGGCTGGAATTATTGAGTAGAAGCGTTATTGGGTTATACCCATTTTAAACCTTTGCACATGCAAAACGCTTCTACGATGATTACGCCACCCATGGAAGAGTAGTCTTTTAGTAATCGATCTATCTTATACCCTCTTCATTTAATTATTTTGAATCAATGAGCTACTGTAATTCACTTAATATGATCCATGAATTGTGTTTTTAAATTGTAAGAAACTAAGCAAGCAATTGAACAATTAACATAAAAACACGCGAGGTCGGGATTTTGTGTAAATTGTGAGAGCGCGATCTTAATCGGTAATACAAGACCACACGAGATAAATTTGTAGAGTTCAAATATAATCCCTAAACACAATTCATCCTCATTTCCAGAATGGATATGTGCCTTAATTTACCACTGATCATAAGCTAATCTTAGAACATCAATCAAAGCAGGGTGCTGCGATTGCATGTTCCGAAGTTAGCCTAAGGTTAAAATTCACTTCAATCTTCGTGGTAAAGTTAATTCTCGTAGGGTTCAGGATTTAACAAATTAAGGGATCATAATTAAGTTAATGTTAATTTAAATGATAATGATTAATAATAAAGTGAAGAGGTAGAGTTAGATCGATTATGCTTTTTAAATAGATTTCTAAAAAAAACATCTTCTTGTTGTGTCATTTAAATTGAAATTCATTTCAAAACTAAAAACAAAAAAAATTATACAATCTTCTTCCAGCAAACTTCTTCTAGATTCATAAACTACAAAAAACCCCAATCCTTTAAAGTAGTGTTTTTATTCTATTCTATTTTATTTTAATTTTTTTAGAATACCTCTAATAAGTTGTTAAATTCACTTCCTCCTTTGAGAGACGACCTTGGTCAGCCACTCTGCTGCACTTAAGTACCCCAAATCACACTAATCATTTGAGGGCGCCCACGACAGCGCTCTTTCAAATTGGCGCCGTTGCCGGGGAGGCAAGTAATTATTTCAACCAATTAGAGGTATTTATTTTATCTTACATTTTAATTCTCTTCCTCTCTTCTTTCTTCCGTCTTTAAACAATCTGATTTTTTTTTCTTTCTTCTTCTTCTTTTATCTCTTTCTACTTCTTTTTGGACCATCAACTCAAACTTCTAATTTTTATTTTACTATGGTCCACATTCCTTCTTTTCATCTTTCATTGATTGATGACACGAACTAATCCCGAAGATCTCTTAGATCTTGACCCTGAGATTGAACGTAGCCTTAGGGCACGGATCAGACATTCTCAATCTACGGGAAGTTTCAACATTCAACCAGTTAGAGAATTACTCTAATATCAGAACATTGAAATTGGAAGCAATTCAAATTCAACCATAAAACAAGAACCAATGGCTGGAAACAGTGGAAATGAACTTAATAGAACCATTCGAGAATTGGCTGCACCTGATATTAACTATCAACCAAATTGTATTGCATACCCAAATCTCGAATCGGACTTCGAACTGAAATCTGGGTTAATTCACTTACTTCCAAAGTTTCATGGCCTCTCTGGTGAGGATCCCAATAAACATTTGAAAGAATTTAATGTGGTTTGCTCAACCCTAAAACCTAGAAATGTCTCTGAAGATCAAATCAAACTAAGAGCATTCCCATTCTCACTTGATGGAGCTGTGAAAGATTGGATGTATTATTTACAACCCGAAGATGTAACTTGTTGGAACGATTTGAAACGTCTTTTCTTGCAGAGATTTTTTCCAGCATCAAGGACCACATCCATTCGAAAGGAGATATCGGGGATCAAACAAGCCCAAGGGGAGTCAATGTATGAGTATTGGGAGAGATTCAAGAAGCTGTGTGCAAGCTGCCCACATCACCAAATCAGTGAGAAACTACTCATTCAGTACTTCTATGAAGGACTCACACCTATGGAGAGAAGCATGGTAGATGCTGTGGCTGGAGGAGCATTTGTGGACAAGACACCTGTAGCTGCACGTGCGTTGATCAACAAGATGGCCCAAAACTCCCAACAATTTGGTGATAGAGGTACACCACATGTCAGGGGAGTACATCAGGTAAGTCCTTCTTCTCTTGAAAGTCATTTGATTGATACTAAGTTAGAAGAATTGACAACTATGGTGAGGCAGATTTCATTGGCTCAAAAGACATCCCAACCCCCTCCTTCAAGGCCTTGTGGTATTTGCACTGAGACAAGCCACCCGACTGACTGTTGCCCACAACTCCAAGAAACAGAAGATTGTGCAGCAGTGTTCCCTGGGAGACCATTTCAGCAGCAACAACAACAACCATATCCCCAGAAGAAGTTCTATCCAACATTCAACCAAGGGTGGAAAGATCATCTGGACATGAGGTATGGCTCTGGACAACAACAAAGGCCCCCCTTTCAACAAAACTTCCAGCAGCCTCCACCTTACCAACAGGGTTTCCAACAACCCCAAAGGAGATTTGAAGCTCAAACATCAACAAGTCAGCAACAAGGGAATCTCCAACCCAAGGTAGACTCTAACACTGATGATCTTTTGAAACAAATTGTTCTTAATCAATAGAATGAGCTGAAGAGTCAAGGTTCGGAGCTGAGAGAGTTGAAGACTCAAATGAGCCAGATTGCCACCGCCCTCCATGAACTTGTGAGTAAGAATTCTGGAAATCTACCTTCCCAACCCACTCCAAATCCAAAAGGGAATGTTAGTGCCATCACATTGAGAAGTGGGAAGCAAATGAACGATACATCTGCACCTACCATTCCACCGGGATTCACCTCAACTTCAGAGAAGCCGCATTCCATACCAACTGATGAGCAATCCAAGGAGAAAGATAAAGGTAAGAAAAATATTGATGATGTTCCTCCTAAACCCCTTCCTTTTCCAAACAGGGTTGTTCAAAACAAGAAGATGGCTGAAGAAGAAATGCAAAAGGAGGTTTTGGACACATTCAAGCGTGTGGAGATCAACATTCCTCTACTTGAAGCCATTAAGAAAATCCCAAGGTATGCCAAATTCTTAAAAGAACTCTGCACCAATCGAAGAGGGCTCAAGGGAAATGAGAGGATCAACCTTGGAAGGAATGTTTCGGCACTCATTACACCAACTCTAGCAATGCCAACAAAGTGCAAGGATCCCGGGACATTCACCATCCCATGTACCATAGGGGAGTTGCACTTCTCTGATGCTCTTTGTGATTTAGGAGCTTCAATAAATGTGATGCCTCACTCTGTATTCTCTTCCTTGCAGGTTGGTGAGTTGAAGCCAACAAGAGTAGTGGTGCAATTGGCGAATAGAGCTACGGCATATCCAGCGGGAGTCCTTGAGGATGTACTTGTCCGGGTAAGAGACATGATCTTTCCAGCGGATTTCTATGTTCTTAACATGGAGGATGATCAGGTAAGTTCTCATGCCCCCATTATCTTAGGTAGACCCTTCCTAAAAACTGCAAAAACTATCATAAATGTCAATGAGGGTACACTTTCCATGGAGTTTGGAGATGAAGTTGTGATATTTAATGTTATGGATTCCATGAAGTACCCCTCAGAGGACCATTCTGCTTTTGTTATCTCCCATTTTGAACCACCAAGTAAAAACATCATGGAATTGGATTGTCCTATACTTAGGGAGATTATAAGTATTGGTTCTGGTTTAATGACTAAGAGAACTTCCACACCTGTTTCTAATGAACAAGACTCTCTAAAATTTGATTTTGATGTGGATTCATATTCTGATTTTGATCATGTTCACTCTGATTATGAAATGGCTGTTGAGTATGCTGATGGATTTGATGCTTTATTCTATGATTTTGATGATGTCTATTCTGACACTGATGCTCTTTGTGCACATATTTCAGTTCCTTCAATGTCTCCATCCATACTACACCCTCCTTCATTAGAACTCAAGCCATTGCCACCAAATCTGAAATACTCATACTTGTTGAGTGGTGAGAGATTACCTGTTATCATTGCTAACAATCTCACTTTTGAACATGAAGAAAGGCTTTTGAATATTTTGAGGGAGAACATCAGGGCGATTGGGTGGACCTTGGCTGACATATCAGGTATTAGCCCCTCCATTTGCATGCATAGGATTATCTTGGAGGATGGGGCTAAACCGGTGAGACAACCACAAAGGAGACTCAATCCCACCCTCCTGGAAGTTGTTAAAAAGGAAGTTGAGAAATTGCTCGAGGCAGGTATAATCTTTCCCATTTCAGATTCACAGTGGGTAAGTCCAATTCAGGTTGTGCCTAAGAAAACTGGTTTTACTGTTGTTAAAAATGAGAAAGATGATTTAGTTCCAATGAGGGTGCAAAACAGTTGGCGTGTGTGTATTGATTATAGGAAACTAAATCAGACCACTCGCAAGGACCATTTCCCCCTCCCATTTATTGATCAAATGCTCGAGAGACTAGCTGGGAAAACATACTATTGCTTCTTGGATGGATTTTCTGGATATTTTCAGGTTCCTATAGCTCCAGAGGATCAGGAGAAGACTACATTCACCTGTCCCTTTGGCACATTTGCCTACCGGAGGATGCCATTTGGACTTTGCAACGCCCCAGGTACCTTCCAGAGATGTATGGTGAGTATTTTTTCTGATTTTATTGAGACCTGCATGGAGGTATTTATGGATGATTTTACAGTGTATGGGTCTTCATTTGATGAATGTCTAAGTAGTTTGGGAAATGTGTTGAATCGTTGTATTGAGAAGAATCTGGTCCTGAACTTTGAAAAGTGTCATTTTATGGTAGAGCATGGCATTGTCTTAGGGCATGTGGTGTCAAAACATGGGATAGAGGTTGATAGATCTAAAGTAGAAATTATTTCATCCTTACCCTATCCTTCATGTGTGCGTGATGTTAGATCTTTCCTAGGGCATGCAGGATTTTATCGGCGCTTCATCAAAGATTTTAGTAAGATCGCTCTTCCTATGTCACGATTACTTCAAAAAGATTCTGAATTTGTGTTTGATGATTCTTGTAGGACTTCCTTTGATGAGCTAAAGAAGTGTCTGACCACTCCACCTATCATACAGCCCCCACGGTGGGACCTTCCATTTGAGCTTATGTGTGACGCCTCCAACTTCGCGGTTGGAGCTGTCTTATCTCAGAGGGTGGAGGGACGTTCACATGTGATCGCATATGCATCGAGGACGCTAGATTCAGCCCAATCAAACTACACTACCACAGAAAAGGAGTTTCTTGCTGTCATATTTGCTTTAGATAAATTCCGTTCATATTTATTGGGCTCTAAAGTAGTTGTTTTTTCTGACCATGCAGCTTTGAGGTACCTCCTAAAGAAGCCATATGCAAAGCCACGACTTATCCGTTGGATGCTCCTTCTTCAAGAATTTGATATTGAGATAAAGGACAAGAAGGGATCAGAGAATTTGGTGGCGGACCACATGAGTAGGCTTACTCGCACACTAGAGGATGACACCTTGGACCAGGTACCACTTCGGGACACTTTCCCCGATGAGCATCTCTATACCATCTCAGGTAAGCATCCTTGGTATGCTGATTTAGTTAATTACATTGTTGGCTCTGAAATCCCAGTAAATTTGAAGAAACATCAAGTCCAAAAATTAAAGAGTGAGTCAAGATTTTATGTTTGGGATGATCCATACTTATGGCGCATGTGTAGTGACCAAGTCATTAGGAGGTGTGTTCCCGATCATGAGTTTGAGTCTGTTTTGCATTTCTGTCATACACTTGCATGTGGTGGACACTTTGGACCCCAACGGACAGCTAGGAAGGTTTTAGACTCTGGATTATATTGGCCTAGCTTGTTCCATGATGCCCATTTGTTTTGTAAGTCATGCTCTCGTTGCCAACACACTGGGAACATTTCTAGGAGACATGAGATGCCCCAACAACCCATACTATTTTGTGAGATTTTTGATGTATGGGGCATCGACTTTATGGGTCCTTTTCCTAGTTCATTTGGATTTTTGTATATTTTGGTTGCTGTTGATTATGTGAGTAAATGGGTGGAGGCCAAGGCCACCAGGACTGACGATTCTCATGTTGTTGTGGACTTTGTCAAAGCACATATTTTTTGCAGGTTTGGAGTACCAAAGGCCATCATCAGTGACCAAGGGACACACTTTTGCAATAGGAATTTTGCTTCCCTCCTTCGAAAGTATGGGGTGACACACAAAACATCAACACCATACCACCCCCAAACAAATGGCCAGACTGAGGTTTCAAATCGTGAGTTGAAACAAATCTTGGAGAAAACCGTGCAGCCAAATAGGAAGGATTGGAGCAAGCGCTTGGATGATGCATTGTGGGCTTATAGGACAGCATACAAGACCCCCATTGGTATGTCCCCATTTCGGATTGTTTTTGGGAAAGCGTGTCATCTCCCCGTGGAAGTCGAGCATCGGGCATATTGGGCTATAAAGAAATGTAACATGGATTTGGCCCAAGCTGGAATTCAAAGGAAGTTGCAAATTCAAGAGCTTGAGGAGATTCGACTGTCATCATATGAGAACTCAAGGATCTACAAGGAAAGATCAAAAGCATCTCATGACAAAATGATCCAAAAAAGGGAGTTTTATGTTGGAGATAAAGTCCTTCTCTATAGTTCACGACTGAAGTTGATGCCTGGTAAGTTGCGTTCCAGATGGTTAGGTCCTTATATTGTGTCTAATGTTTTTCCTTATGGTGCAGTGGAGATCACACAAGAGGACACTGGAAGGAGCTTTACAGTCAATGGGAAACGTTTGAAGATATACATTGAGGGCCATCCTACTGATGCAGTGGATTTTATCACACTGCATGACCCCATCATCACTTGATCACATCAGGCTGTTCCTAACCCTTTCACTTTTATATTATTTGTCCTATTTAAAAATTCTGCATTTCATGTGCATATATCATCTCATAGGTTCACATTGAGGACAATTCAATATTTTAAGTGTGGGGGAGGGAACCTTTTAGTTTAGTAATTTCAATTGTTTTCCTGTTTAAAAAAAAAAACCCAAAAAAAAAATTGTGTGTTTTTCAAAATTTGTGTGTTTATTTTACAATTTTCTGTGTGTTTTTGAAACTTTTGAGCTGAAATGATTCTCATCACCATTTTTAAATCCATATCAATAAGTGAAACAATTTACCCCTTGAAACTAAGCTTAAATGAATGCTGAAATGACTTTGTTTCAAGTTCAAATATTTAGTAATTTCATAGAAAGTACACCGAATTTTGAATCCCATGCCACATCTCACTGTCTTTAAATTTTAAATCACTTTACTGTGAGGATTCTGAACCATTATTTTCATATTCTTTACATTCACCTCACTTCTTGAGAGAACCAAACCATGCTTGATTTAACCAGAATTTGATCTATTCCTGTCAAAACTTGAGGGTTTGAGGTACATATGTTTAAATGATTGAGGCATTTGTTTGGTATTAAAGCCCCCTTTTCAAAGAATCCTTTTTTATAATGGCCTACCATGAATATTTAATCTTTGTAGCCCTTAGAAGCCATGCACAGCCTGTTAGGTTAAGCCACATTACAAGCCAATTTTTCCTATCCAACCAACTTTTGAAGTGAAATTGCATAATCTAGTTGAGCTTAAGTGTGGGGGAAGCTATCTTGTGTTGTGCCACCACATTATGTGATACTTTGGGTGAAAAATTAAATTCTGAAGAGATGTGTTTGCTGCTAAAGAAATTCATTATATTGAAAGCTGTGCCTTTTCTGGAGCTTTCATGACAAGTGAAGCTGTGCCTTTTCTGGAGCTTCTAATTGAGGTGGAAAGTTGTGCCCATCTGGAGCTTTCAAGAAAATCATGTTTGAGAAGATTGAAATTTTTTTATGCTGAAATAATGAATGGTGTAAACCTTTCATGACTTTTCATGATGATGGAGCTGAATTGATACTATGAGGATTGAAGAGAAGACCATATTTAAGTGAAAATTAGATTAATGCAATTTTGCTTCAAAAGAGTCAAGCCCTCCTCATTCAGCCTCAGAGTTTTTCGCATCTTAATCCTACCAACCGAAAGCCACAGAACAACCCTGAAAAGTCCTCATGATAAACATATGTCCTTGACTCACATCGGGTAGTGATGTAGGAATCTATCAAGCCTATGGTGACCCTTGTATGAGTTTGGATGAGAAAGACATTGCAAAAAAAATTGATATTTGAGTGATGAGAGAAAATTCAAGCGAGGTAAGTGTTTTGTGCATGGGTGGATAAATGAAGTGGAAATATATTGAATGATATAAATGGAGAACTTAAAATAAGGTTTTTTATGAGGCATGATATCTTTTTTATTCTTGGTGTGAAATTGATTGATCTTAAAGATATGTGTTTTAAAATTGGTTTTGATTTGATATTGATGTTTACTTGATATGAGGTTTTGCCCAGGTGTGCAAAAGGGTAAGTGTGGGGGAGTTGATAAAATACTCTTTTATTGAATATTTTATTGATAATAAATGATATAATTTCCTCACATTGTGTTAAATATGTTTATTTATAAAATATTTGGGATTTGATCATTCATTTGAAAATTTGGTGAAAATTCCAGTTTTACCCTTAATAGTGCACTGTATTATTTCAAAGATAAATATTTTTATATTTATTATTTGAATTTGAAATTTTGTAACAGTGTTCCTAACTTAATTATCTACAATTTTTATTCAGGACACTAAAGCTAAAGAGTTAATTTGGTTGTTGAAATTGGTCCATGAAGTCAAAGTTGGGCTGGGCTCGCCAGAATGGAGAAGGTTCTGTATTTGGGCCATATCCTCTACATACGGGCTTGGATTGAGCCCAAATTTTGAGGAAAGCTCGGGGACATGATGTGTCACAAATCATCCTTCTGGAAGGCCGGTCAATTCACGCGTTTTGGAGGTCAAATGGGCGGTGAAAGTGTCATTAAAATATTTGGCCGAGATTTTGCATTCACACTTGAAACCACTTTAAACCTAGCCTCCCCTCCACTCTATAAATTAGTGATTTTCTCATTTGGAGAGGCTGGGACGTGCATTGGGAGATTTGAGGCAGAGGATAATTTGTTTCACCCAAATTCTCCAACCATTGTAAGAGGGGTAGCTCTTGAAGCAAGGATCCCCTCATCGAAGCCTCCTTCTCTTCTTCATTTTGTAATGTTTTCATTTGTGTCATAAACTTCATTGCTCTTCTTATATTTCTTCTCTTTTATTCTGTTTTGTTTAAATTTATTCTTCTCTTAATCTTCCTAATTGGGCTGGAATTCTTGAGTAGAAGCGTTATTGGGTTATACCCATTTTAAACCTTTGCACATGCAAAACGCTTCTACGATGATTACGCCACCCATGGAAGAGTAGTCTTTTAGTAATCGATCTATCTTCTACCCTCTTCATTTAATTATTTTGAATCAATGAGCTACTGTAATTCACTTAATATGATCCATGAATTGTGTTTTTAAATTTTAAGAAACTAAGCAAGCAATTGAACAATTAACATAAAAACACGCGAGGTCGGGATTTTGTGTAAATTGTGAGAGCGTGATCTTAATCGGTAATACAAGACCACACGGGATAAATTTGTAGAGTTCAAATATAATCCCTAAACACAATTCATCCTCATTTCCAGAATGGATATGTGCCTTAATTTACCACTGATCATAAGCTAATCTTAGAACATCAATCAAAGCAGGGTGCTGCGATTGCATGTTCCGAAGTTAGCCTAAGGTTAAAATTCACTTCAATCTTCGTGGTAAAGTTAATTCTCGTAGGGTTCGGGATTTAACAAATTAAGGGATCATAATTAAGTGAATGTTAATTTAAATGATAATGATTAATAATAAAGTGAAGAGGTAGAGTTAGATCGATTACGCTTTTTAAATAGATTTCTAAAAAAAACATCTTCTTGTTGTGTCATTTAAATTGAAATTCATTTCAAAACTAAAAACAAAAAAAATTATACAATCTTCTTCCAGCAAACTTCTTCTAGATTCATAAACTACAAAAAAACCCCAATCCTTTAAAGTAGTGTTTTTATTCTATTCTATTTTATTTTAATTTTTTTAGAATACCTCTAATAAGTTGTTAAATTCACTTCCTCCTTTGAGAGACGACCTTGGTCAGCCACTCTGCTGCACTTAAGTACCCCAAATCACACTAATCATTTGAGGGCGCCCACGACAGCGCTCTTTCAGCACTATCTTAATATTTTATGATATGTACCTACTACAAAATTAAAAAACTATTTATGTAATATTAATTTATGTAAAGACACCACATTTAATATGGTCACCTATTCTCTTTTATTCGATCACTCTAGATAGTATAATCTATGTTGTTTCTGGTGCAATATATTGATTATGATATGATTTATGGCTTGAAATATATTTAGTGAACCTAGGATATATTCCATTATTTTTCATTAGAAGAATACATTTACTTCCCAAAATTCATTATTTCAAAAACTCATTTATTTTAAACAATTTATTGTAGAAATTAATTACTTTTTATTTTATACGTATTTTTTAAATAGAATGATTTTAATTAAAAAATTAGGTGGATCCTTGGATATATAGTTGGATCATAATAGGATACCAATTATCTTGATGGATATACACCAATTGGGTGTATGTAAACAATGCTATCAATGAAACAGGTAAGGGAAATGGCCTTCATAGGGGAGGATGATATATATTCTACCATTTCTTATGTTTAGTGGATGTTTTATGTTTGGAATGAGAACACAAGAATATTTGAGATGGATTGCAATGTTTGTGATTTATTTTGTGTTTCTCCTTATAGACAAGTCATCCTTCTAATTAATTTTTCCTTCATTCCCATCAAATTGCCCTATTATTTTGAGTTATACTCACATGTATATATATATTTATTTATTTTTAATATATTTTTTTTATTTTTCTATCAATTTCTGTTTTAATTGTTCTTGTGTCTATGTACCAAATATATTGTGTTTAAAATATTAAAAATCGATAATGTTAAATTAAAAACATCATTTTTGAAAATTATACCAACAATATTATTTGGGCAATTATAAAGTTGTTTTTAACTAATTAGTGTCAATAATATTTATCATATGCCATTACTATCTGTCAAAACATCCAATTAATGAGTAAAACATGATTTTTAAAAATATAATTACAATTAGAGAAATTAATCTTTCTAGGTTTTAAAAAAGGGCATTGTATGGCATTGGGGATGACATTATTATCCCATAATAACGTTTTTGGAGAATGAAAACACCCCTTATAGGGTTTTGTTGATAAATCACTCAACATGATTCCTTTTTGTGAGTGACATGAGAAACTAGATAGAAACCCATTATAGATTATCTAGCTAACAGAGGACAACTTATTTTGGGTTTTTTGTATTTTATATTGGTCATATTGTGTTCATCAATAGAGGATAAATTTCATTCTATCATTCATCATCTAATAGAGTCCATGGAAATTACCAAATAGGGATTTCATAACATTTTCATAAGGATATATATTTCAATTATTATCATTATGTTGATTTTTATGAAATGTATTATAAAAATTAAAAAAATTAAATAATAACATACAGAATGTAAATTTACAATCATTACATTCTAATATATTTTATTAATGTTATTTTCTATTTTTACTTTCCCATTTTTCCCTGCAAAAATATATTTTTATTAGATAATTATGATGTTTTATAATCATTAAATATTAAATTTCATTTTTCATTATGATAGTAATTTTATTAACCCTTATATAATAATTATAATCTATATGTTTCTTGAGAAATAAATTTAATTGGTTCTTTTAGATCATATATGTATTCCTATAATTCTTTCTTTCCTTATGTTGAATACTATAAATTCATATAATTTATAATAATTCAATAGGTGATTGGGTGACCATTTCCCAATTTCATTGTATGGATTTTACAAAAACATTCTTTTCTTATTATGAAATTTTGGATTTTATTGATTATTAATCCTCAAATATTACAATGGTATTTTTTTTAAATACGTTTTGGTATATTCATTTCCATTAGGCATTACACACTACAATATATGTGAAACATGATTTTGATGGTATAATACCCTGACATTTGAGAATGTTTTTTCCATCTAATAAATAAATTTATACGTATGATATATCACTTAAACAATCAAAGTAAAATGGAAAATTATATTCCTTTAAATAATTGAATGTATACAATAATCAATAATAAATAAACATCGTATGTTGTAATTATGAAAAATATAATATGAATAAAACTACAACAAAATAAAAAATATATTAAAATTATTTATTATAAACACATATATTATAATTATATAAATATTAATATTAATTTTTTATTTGTAATTATTAGTTAATTCATAATTACATGTAATTTATGAAATTAAATTATAATAGGATAAATAATTATTGTGACATGATTAAAACGATGAATTGTTAAAATGTAATATGATTCAATGATCTATATTTAATTTGCAGTCAATTTTATTATATTAAACTTAATTGAACACTTTTAACAGACTAATTTGATTATATATAATGTTTCAACATATTAAATAATTATTATAACTATTTTAATATGAATATAATATTAAACATGTTTAAAACTCATAATGATTAGAAATATTGTTTTCTATTATATTATTTTTAAATATATTCATAAATTTTATTTCAAATAAAAATTATTTAATAAAATAATTTTAATATTGTAAGATAATTATCATATTTTTTCTTAATTATTTCAAATTATCATGGTGTGCATTTTTTTATGTTCCAAAATGGTTAAATTTCTTCTGAATAGAGAAAAATATGTTATAAGATATAATATATCTCTTATGACATTAGAAAGAAGTAATAATGTCATTAAAATTTAAGAACAATGATTAAATAGAAAATATGTATTAATGGATCAAAATATTTTACTTAAAAATAATATGTTTTAATTAAAAACCCATCATTCACATTTTGAATCCTATTGAAATATTTTTTAAAATATACATCTCCAATTATTAATTTTAATAAATTATTTTCATGGTTGAATTTTTTTACATTGATTTTAATTCAAAATTAATATAATTTGTTTATTAATAATCCAAATAATATCATTATTATCTGTTAAAATATTTATCCACCTCCGAACATATTTTTAATGCATAAAAACATGATTTCAAAAAAAATCTTTATAGGTTATAAATTAATAATTTTAAAAATTATGTTAATAATAATAATGAATTGATTCCATTAAAATTTATTCTCTATTTTATATCATCATGTTGAAAATATGATAATGGGTATTTTTTATTTTAACACATAATTATAGATTTACTCGGTAAATTTTAGTAACCACTCTAAATACTAAAAATAGAAACTATGTTTAAACAATGATAAAAACATATGTTATGATATTAAAAGATACATAAATTATAAGATGATAAATTTATCAACCATCTTTATTTATTTTATCATTTATATTCATGTTTTGATCCACATAAGTTTATTTTTATTATGTTTTCAATATATAGATCAATTCAAGTCCTCATGCTTTTAATAAGATCATATGACAAAAAATTATCATCCACTACAAAAATTTATTCCCTTCTTACACTATACCTAATATCATTATAAAATTACAATTTCTAATATTCTATATTTTATGGTTCCATGTTATTTCTTAAATCCATTTAATATCATAATGTGTTCCAATAAAAATATTATATTATGTTATAATTTTCTCAACATTTAAAATTATTCTATATCTTCTTCTTAAACCTATTAATTAATATTAATTTTCACTATATAACCATTTTTTTGAAATAAATAATCTTCTATAAATGAATTTTTTTCAGTAAATAATAGCATATTGGAATTCATTTAATCATGGTAATAAATTATTTTTTTGGTCAATTATCCCACTACTTGAATAATGTTATAATGATTATATCACAAATAATGAATAACATATAAAAAGTAAATATATATTGTAATGATTAATTTATGTTATTTTCAATCTTCTATAATGATAATAATATAATAATATCATTAAATTATTCAATTAATCACATTAATTTAACCATGATCTGGTCCATCTGGGTTTTTTATCCATGAACCTGAATTATGCGGGGTGTATTTGTAATGGGTGGATATGAATACATTAGTTTAGGTATGTTGTGATATTAATATATTATTATTGTTTATTTTATTAATATAAGGTTAATATTATGATTCAACAAAAATTATTAAGAAAACATATTTACTATAATAGTTACAGAAATAATCATTTTTTTAAATTTTTACCTCTTTGAATAATCCTTTAATTTTTTATAGAATGAAGTTGGAATGTCATAAATTATTATGGAACATCTATATATGTTACCCTCAATTTATGGATATGAGTAAATCACAATAGTTCATTTATCAATGGAATAATTATTTGAAAAAACTATAATAATTGAAACTAAAAAAATTAGAAGAATAAATGGTAACAATAAATATTAAATTAATATGAAATTAATGAATTTATAATATTATTAGAAGATAAGGATACCTAAGAATATAGTTGTGAAAATTTTTATTATTATATTTATGTTAATTATATGTCATATTAAATCCCATCAATGGATGGATAGAGTTATGATAAGGTTTTTTATTGTCTTTTTTTTTGTTTTAATAAAATATGACATATTCACTAATTAATTTATTTTATGTTGATAGTATACTAGTACTACCTTTTTCATATAATGAAACTAAAAAATTTTATTGAATTGAGTGACATGTATATATATGAGGATAGTATACTAGTACCACATTTTTATTATCATTTTTTTCATTTAATGACTTATTTAGTTGTGAAAGGTGACCAATATATTTTCCCAATGAAGTAGCAATTTTATATCCACATTATCAATATCATTTATCATTTAACTGTATTGAATCAAACTATCACTCTATGGTGGTTTTTAATCTATTTATACTATTCACATAATGCAACATGATTTGATTTATCATAAACTCCCATTTAGTACTGTAGAGACCCGAAGCCTGACGTACATTGACATTACATTACTTTTGCGGAATACTTAGTACATAACAAAAACACACACACAAGGATCGTAATAGTTTGGTGTCTTTGGAAATTCGGAATATAATCTTCTAATCATGGTGAAAGATCTTCAACATCTCCCATAAAGATCTTCCTTTTTTTTACCTAAACCCTTTCTTTATATCCTGGGGAAAAGAAAACATAAAAGGGTGAGCTCAAATGCTCAGTAAGGGTAAACAAAAGAAATATCAATCACATCGTATACACAAGCACATAACTTTTGGAAATCTTAACCTGCAAAAGAGATCATAATTTCATAACATGGGATAAATCATGGCAGTGAAATGTAATCACAATAATCATAACTTAAAACATGAAACTTTGTGGCATTCACACATAATCATAGAGAATCATTTCTTGTTAGTCCAGACTCATTGCCAAGACTATCTTAGTGGACAAAGTCCCTTTCTGAACCGAGTCACCCTCGTTTCAGTCCTGTTTCACTGAACCAGTATAACCTACCATTCCAGCCAGGTCTATCTCATGAGATATAAAATCTTTACCCAATGCATTGGAGGGAGATATAGGTCCCACCCATCTCATAATGATACCATTCTTATGTGTGCCACAAAATCATAAATCATACATCATTGCATAACCCATGTAATAAAAATGGGATTCTTAAACAACATGACATCATAAAACAATTCATATAAGATAAAGGAATTTATAAAAATAAAATTCCATCACAAAATAATCAAATAAATGTAATAATAGGGATAAAACAGAACCCTTTATTATTTTAGATGGAAAATAATTTTGATGAAACACTTGAACTCCATTCTTGAGGAAAATATCCTTTCTGCTTCAAAAACACTTTTCCTTTCTTAACATGTCGTACAATCATAAACTAAGAGAAGTTGATTAAAAATAAACTTGAAAACTTGTAAAGGAATCTTCTTGGAAATAATGTTTTAAAAATCCATTCATGCCGTATAAGTTAAAAAAAACATTCTTCTCGTACTTTTGTCGGAAAAGTCAAAAAGTACCTCGTACAAAAAACGACAAAAGATTCCTTTCATATCCTTTACTAAAAACTCACCGAAGGGTAAAATTGGATTTAAACAATTGTAGGTGGATGTAAATAATATTACATAATGAGGAAACATGTATTTGGATGATAAAATACACCCCAGTAAATGTCAAAGTATAAACAATCTCGGATAAAAATGAGATTGTGATATTTCCCTTACCTTAGGTCCGATTTGCTTCGTAAGTGTCCGAACGTCCTGTATAATGATTTAAATAATGTCATTGACTTATTACAGAATCATATTCATTGTTATTATATCATATATGGTTTACTTATGACTTTATATTACCCGTTCTTTTGTAAATTCATGTTAAAGTAGCGTTTTGGGTAAAATCGTTTCATTTGTCGTTCATGTTTTAACTTGTAATTATTCATATGATTACTTAGATCATTATTACTTAATTATAGAATATAAAACATGATTTATATAATATATATTCAGAATATACATATATATAATGGATCGATAAATGGAAATAAATACACCGTTCATGGAGACGGTAGGCCGTACGTACGCATGAACGCTGTTTTCGTTTCCTTATTGAATTGAGTGGAATTAAGTACATACATATATATAAACATAAATCCAGTAGCTTTATAATGTCATATATTTCATTATTATTGCTTATATATAATTTATAATCATTCTTAAATGGTTAACATGGAGAATGAATCTCATCGCGTCGTGGAGACGGTAGTCCGTACGTACGCACGAGCGATGATATCATTTCCATAATTATTGAATTTAATTGGAGTGGATGATACAATATATCAGAATCATTATGATGTTATAATAACTATGTATAGTTATTCTTTACACCATAATACCCATCCATGTAAGGTGTTGGTGAAAAAACAGATTACACCACGGTGTGGAGACGATATTCCGTACGTACGCACGCGCGGTGATTTTGTTTTCCGTAGGATGGATAGATGGTGAAATAGGGTTGTTTCATACTTATAACAACATATCAGTATATGATTGATACTGATGTTATTACTTCATAATGAAACAACCTAAGAAGAAGAAGTGGAAGAAGAAATAAAGTTGAAAGAATCGGTAACGAAAATTACCTCTTCTTTGAAGTGCTTCTTTGAGACCTCCTTTTAGGGCACTAAAATTGGTCTTTGAGGAAGACCGGAAACTCTAAGATGTTGATAGGGAAGTGGAGAAGAGAATTTTTCAGGGGTTGGACGAGCTTGAAGGCTCAAAGTTGTGTGAGGAAGAGGGGGAGGAGGTGCCCTTTTATAAGGGAGGAGAGGGGCACCTTTGGAATAACTAAAAATATTATTTTATTATAAAGTCAAGTTCGGTTTTAAATAGCTCCAAATTTATTTATTTCGAGGCTAAGGTGGGGATGGGTAGAAATAATCTCATCCAATAGAATTTAGACAAGTTTAGGTTCCTATTTTAACCTTATCATTTTGATTTAACATTAAGTTAAATAATTTTACTTTTACCGTGTCTTCTTGTGTTCTTACACTATAAGGTTAATAAACTTACTATAAGAAGCCAAACTAACCCCAAATTGTTTATTATTAATATATATAACCTTATCTAAGTCATTTGGCCGAACCTTAGATTTTTAGGAATAAAATAACAATTAATAATATAATATTTTTTTAAAAAACTATTTTATGTCAATTTTGACAATATTTAGTAATTTATTTTTGTGAAAATCATGACAGAATTATAAGTTCTAAAAAAGTTAATTAAATCAATAATAACATGTCATATTAACCTATAAAATTATTGTAATTCATAAAAAGTCTCAAATTATATTTATTTGGGTATTTATAACATCAATTATGTCAATATTTCATTAATAAGATAATTACTGCATCATCGTTGTGTCATAAATAAATTAAATTATTTAATGTCTAAAAATTACAAATAAAATACCATTATGTAGGAAATATTTTTAGCTTTATAATGAATATTTATAGTCTAATTTATCTTATGTATAACCCCATATTAGAAATGTTTTAGTAAATAAACTTTGATTTTAACTCTTTTAACCCTTCTTTAAATAAATTAATAATAAATGTCCTAATCTAATCCAAGTGGGCATAAATGGTAATATTTTATTCCTAAGTTTGTTTTTGGTCGAATTAAACTTATCCAATAGAATTAGGACATGTGTTAGGGTAATAATAATATCATTTTTACCCTTAATTACCCTATTTACTTTTAACCGTGGTAAAAAAAAGTCAAAAGTTACTATTCACCAAAATTATTTTCATCTCATTGAACCACATTTTAGTCCTTGATATTAACCGTGTCTTTCGGATTTTTGAAATTCCACTCACAGAAGCGGTAAAATTAAGTTTTATGAAAAATTCAGTTTTTTTAACTACCACTTAGTGGTTTCACTATTCATAAAAAATTGAATGTTTTCAGAAAAATACCAAAAATTAGGCCTAAGCTATATTTGATATTATGAACTCAAAAATTATGTCTATTTTACCAAATTCAAAACATATCAGTTGCATTAACTAATTTAAAAATTAATTCCCGTCGTCAAAACAAATGGCGTGTTTTTAAGAGATAATAACTATCAAAAGATTGAAACTTGTTTATCAGTGGTTTAAATGTGAAATTACATCCAATGACCATCATTGTATTAAATTGTAAAAATATATTCTAAATATACTTTAATACCACTAAAATTAATAATTTATCACTATTAATTATTTTGATTGAAAAAGTTGTTTTTAATTAAAATTTAGTAATTTCCACTATTCATCAAAATATGAAAGTTATCCGAAAATTACCAAAATTTCACCCTAAGATAATTTCGATATTCCGAATCCAAAAATGAAGTCCATTTTAAAAAATAAAATTTAAAAAATTTCAAAAAGTGGTTATTACTATTCATAATGGCTAGTTTTAATAATATTTTAATAGCATATCGTTGTTTAGTGAAATTCGGTATTGCGTACTACACACGCTATCAAGGAAGGTCGCGATTGTGTGTAATGAAAGGCAAGTCAAGGATGCGTGTTGTGCAAGCTCCTTTTGGTGTAGCGTACAACACAAGACATTAAATTAAAAAGAATATTTTTCATAAAATCTCAGGGTGTTACATTCTACCCCCCTTAAAATGAATTTCGCCCTCGAAATTCGTCGGGGTTATAAATGGTTTACTATTCGAAAGTTTCTTTAATCGAAACCCACATCGTAAAAAGGAATACCAAAACCAATCTTTAAAAACAAAAGTATGAAACGTAACGGTTACCCAAATAAACTAATCACTGGGTTTCCACATAGGTGAAAATATGGATATGGAAGAAAAATCTAACCATCATGTTCTGATGCAGAGTGGTAGAGGACATGACTATGAAAAAGCCAACAATCACAAAGCCATAAATTTGTGATGATCTAGGGTACCATCTGATTCATCGGATACAAGATCACAAGGACAACATTTTTGGTTTTCAATATCATTTCCCTAAAGTTGAAAATTTTGAATTAGAAGAAATACTTACTTGATTTTGGTACAATCTCACTGTTGTTCCTGCTTTGAACAGTTTCCACTTCATCTCTTAAAGAAATGAAGTGTTAAAAGATTATGTGATAGAATGATGGGTCATTCCATCTGTTTCAAACAAAAGGTTAGAAATAGTTATCAAATATTCATAAGTCCGTCTTTTGTGAGGTTGAACTTATACTTCATATATCATACCTCTTAATAAAATAAAACTATTTTCTACTAACCAGGGACTTCCTATAGGTCATTGGTAGGCGATAAAGGCCAGTCGCACTTCGTTTGTGGGTTCGATTCCCACAGCCTTGTCTGACGCGATGGGTTGTCGCCCGTCCTGCAGGTTGTCCTTTTTCTAAAACTATATTACTATAACATCCCATCAATAATATCGAAACAAAACTTCTATCCTTAAACAATACTAACTTATGTCCAACATAATCCATTCCAATCTGTAGGCTTATCCATAATACTGCAGTCTACTCTCATAATATAGTGAAAACAATTACCAGAGATTTAATATCATCGTTGATCCCCATATGTCATAAGATATGTTTTGTTGGTCACATTCCAAACATTCAAAGGCCTTAATCATGTATTCTCTTGAATACCCATTGAACCTTAGTGAAAACATGAATGCAGTTAAAAGTTAACACCTTCCACATACCAAAATCCTCAAAATTCTATATACTCAAACCATGATATCACTTAGTCCTTATATCAATCATGAGCTCATGAATACTGTTAAACATTTCATTTTCTCGTTTTCCCTTCATTATGCGCATATCATCTTATTTCCAAAAATATCTCAATCACTTTGAATACCACATTAGACCAATACATAAATATTCCAATACTCCATGATACAACATTATTTTGGAATCCCATTACATAAACACTTAATCATTCCACCACATCGTTGTCATATTCAACATCGCCAATAGTGATCACATGTGACTTCCCTTTGTCCTTTGCCTTAAGCGGTTGCTCATGTCGATCATCACTAACCCTTGGATTAGGGCATTTATTAGCATAATGCCTCATTTCCTTGCACTTGAAGCATTTAAGTGTTGGTGGTGCGTTCTCTGCAGTGTTTGCTTTATTCACATCATTAGAAACCCTTTTTCCATTACTTCGACACCTAACTGCTTGATGACCTTATTTTCCAAACTTAAAACATTTTCTAGTCCCTTTAAGACAATCTCCACCATGCTTCTTTCCACACTTTGTGCATAAGGAAACATTCATCTTCTTTTCACCATTATTCTGAGATTTCTCCTTGAACTCCATATTTCATTTCTTGTCAAAACCATGAGATGGATATGTAACACCAACTTCCATTTCTACCTTGATAGCACAACGCACAATTTCTTCATAGCTACTGAAGTCTCTTATAGCTAATTCCCTTCGAAGACTTGGTTTTAAGCCACTGAAAAATTGATCAACTTTACTTTCAGGTTGGATGATAATACCAGATGCATACCTTGAAAGTCTTGTAAAATTCGCTTCATATATACCAACAGATTCATCATCCTTTTGCTTTAGTTCAAGAAACTCCTTCTTCATCTTTGTTCGAAGAATACGAGGGAAGTACTTATTGAAAAATAAGTTCTTGAACTCGTCCCATTCCATGGACTCAATTTCATCTCTTTGCCTCGTATTCTTGATAAGATTCCACCATTGATCAGCTTCACCTTCCAAACGATATACTGCTAAGATGACTTTATCATGTTCAGAACATTGAAGAACTGAAAATATCTTTTCAGTGGTACTGATCCATTGTTCAGCAACAAGTGGATCGGAAGACCCACTGAAATAAGGTGGACGTTGCCTCATGAAGGACTCAATAGAATATTGTTCCCTTCTCTGCTCATTTGGAAGTCCAGAATGATTCATAGCTTGTGTAAGTATAGCAATAAGATTTTTCACTCCATCTCCCATAACATTTGTTTGTTCAGGAGGGAAATCATTGCATTGTCCATTGCATTGATCAACACGGTTCCTTCGGGTTCCAGCCATCGTCTAAAACCCAAAAAGAATAGTGTGAGAGGCAAAAATCATGCTAGGGAAAACAACATTATAAAGGGGGAGTATCCTCAATATCTAACTTCTTGGGTTAAATTCTATGATCGTTAGCGTAATTCTAGTACTATAACCTATATGTATACTTAACCTTAGAGACATCCCTAGACATACCTTAGAAATATCTCTAGGAATATCACTAAAGTTCTCGCATCCTAGTTTCCAAAGGTGGACTAAACCTTTCCTCTGATACCAACTGTAGAGACCCGAAGCCTGATGTACATTGACATTACATTACTTTTGCGGAATACTTAGTATATAACAAAACACACACACACAAGGATCGTAATAGTTTGGTGTCTTGGGAAACTCGGAATATAATCTTCTAATCGTGGTGAAAGATCTTCAACATCTCCCACAAAGATATTCCTTTTTTTACCTAAACCCTTTCTTTATATCCTGGGGAAAAGAAAACATAAAAGGGTGAGCTCAAATGATCAGTAAGGGTAAACAAAAGAAATATCAATCACATCGTATACACAAGCACATAACTTTTGGAAATCTTAACCTGCAAAAGAGATCATAATTTCATAACATGGGATAAATCATGGCAGTGAAATGTAATCACAATAATCATAACTTAAAACATGAAACTTTGTGGCATTCACACATAATCATAGAGAATCATTTCTTGTTAGTCCAGACTCATTTCCAAGACTATCTTAGTGGACAAAGTCCCTTTCTGAACCGAGTCACCCTTGTTTCAGTCCTGTTTCACTGAACCGGTATAACCTACCATTCCAGCCATGTCTATCTCATGAGATATAAAATCTTTACCCAATGCATTGGAGGGAGATATAGGTCCCACCCATCTCATAATGATACCATTCTTATGTGTGCCACAAAATCATAAATCATACATCATTGCATAACCCATGTAATAAAAATGGGATTCTTAAACAACATGACATCATAAAACAATTCATATAAGATAAAGGAATTCATAAAAATAAAATTCCATCACAACATAATCAAATAAATGTAATAATAGGGATAAAACAGAACCCTTTATTATTTTAGATGGAAAATAATTTTGATGAAACACTTGAACTCCATTCTTGAGGAAAATATCCTTTCTGCTTCAAAAACACTTTTCCTTTCTTAACATGTCGTACAATCATAAACTAAGAGAAGTTGATTAAAAATAAACTTGAAAACTTGTAAAGGAAGCTTCTTGGAAATAATGTTTTAAAAATCCATTCATGCCGTATAAGTTAAAAAAAACATTCTTCTCGTACTTTTTTCGGAAAAGTCAAAAAGTACCTCGTACGAAAAACGACAAAAGATTCCTTTCATATCCTTTACTAAAAACTCACCGAAGGGTAAAATTGGATTTAAACAATTGTAGGTGGATGGAAATAATATTATATAATGAGGAAACATGGATGTGGATGATAAAATACACCCCAGTAAATGCCAAAGTATAAACAATCTCGGATAAAAATGAGATTGTGATATTTCCCTTACCTTAGGTCCGATTTGATTCGTAAGTGTCCAAACCTCCTGTATAATGATTTAAATAATGTCATCGACTTATTACAGAATCATATTCATTGTTATTATATCATATATGGTTCACTTATGACTTTATATTACCCGTTCTTTTGTAAATTCATGTTAAAGTAGCGTTTTGGGTAAAATCGTTTCATTTGTCGTTCGTGTTTTAACTTTTAATTATTCATATGATTACTTAGATCATTATTACTTAATTATAGAATATAAAACATGATTTATATAATCTATATTCAGAATATACATATATATATAATGGATCAATAAATGGAAAGAAATACACCGTTCATGGAGATGGTAGGCCGTACGTACGCATGAACGCTGTTTTCGTTTACTTATTGAATTGAGTGGAATTAAGTACATAAATATATATACACATAAATCCAGTAGCTTTATAATGTCATATATTTCATTATTATTGCTTATATATACTTTATAATCATTCTTAAATGGTTAACATGGAGAATGAATCTCATCGCGTCGTGGAGACGGTAGTCCCTACGTACGCACGAGCGATGATATCATTTCCATAATTATTGAATTGGAGTGGAGTGGATGATACAATATATCAGAATCATTATTATGTTATAATAACTATATATAGTTATTCTTTACACCATAATACCCATCCATGTAAGGTGTTGGTGGAAAAACAGATTACACCACGGCGTGGAGATGGTATTCCGTACGTACGCACGCGTGGTGATTTTGTTTTCCGTAGGATGGATAGATGGTGAAATAGGATTGTTTCATACTTATAACAACATATCAGTATATTAGTGATACTGATGTTATTACTTAATAATGAAACAACCTAAGAAGAAGAAGTGGAAGAAGAAATAAAGTTGAAAGAATCGGTAACGGAAATTACCTCTTCTTTGAAGTGCTTCTTTGAGACCTCCTTTTAGGGCACTAAAATTGGTCTTTGAGGAAGACCAGAACCTCTAGGATGTTTCTAGGGAAGTGGAGAAGAGAATTTGGCAGGGTTGGGACGAGCTTGAAGGCTCAAAGTTGTGTGAGGAAGAGGGGGAGGAGGTGCCCTTTTATAAGGGAGGAGAGGGGCACCTTTGGAATAACTAAAAATATTATTTTATTATAAAGTCAATTTCGGTTTTAAATAGCTCCAAATTTATTTATTTTGAGGATAAGGTGGGGATGGGTCGAAATACTCTCATAAAATAGAATTTAGACATGTTTTGGTTCCTATTTCAACCTTATCATTTAGATTTAACATTAAGTTAAATAATTTTACTTTTACCGTGTCTTCTTGTGTTCTTACACTATAAGGTTAATAAACTTATATAAGAAGCCAAAAGAACCCCAAATTGTTTATTATTAATATATATTACCTTATCTAAGTCATTTGGCCGAACCTTAGATTTTTAGGAATAAAATAACAATTAATAATATAATATTTGTTTTAAAAACTATTTTTTTGTCAATTTTGACACTATTTAGTAATTGATTTTTGTGAAAATCATGACAGAATTATAAGTTCGAAAAAAGTTAATTAAATAAATAATAACATGTCATATTAACCTATAAAATTATTGGAATTCATAAAAAGTCTCAAATTATATTTATTTGGTTATTTATAACATCAATTATGTCAATATTTCATTAATAAGATAATTACTGCATCATCGTTGTGTCATAAATAATTTAAATTATTTGATGTCTAAAAATTACAAATAAAATACCATTATGTAGGAAATCTTTTTAGCTTTCTAATTAATATTTATAGTCTAATTTATCTTATTTATAACCCCATATTAAAAATCTTTTAGTAAATAAACTTTGATTTTAACTCTTTTAACCCTTCTTTAAATAAATTAATAATAAATGTCCTAATCTAATCCAAGTGGGCCTAAATGGTCATATTTTATTCCTATGTTTTTTTTGGTCGAATTACACTTATCCAATAGAATTAGGACATGTGTTAGGGTAATAATAATAATATCATTTTTACCCTTAATTACACTATTTACTTTTAACCGTGGTAAAAAAAAGTCAAAAGTTACTATTCACCAAAAATTATTTTCATCTCATTGAACCAAATTTTAGTCCTTGATATTAACCGTGTCTCTCGGATTTTCGAAATTCCACTCACAGAAGCGGTAAAATTAAGTTTTATGAAAAATTCAGTTTTTTTAACTACCACTTAGTGGTTTCACTATTCATCAAAAATTGAATGTTTTCAGAAAAATACCAAAAATTAGGCCTAAGATATATTTGATATTATGAACTCAAAAATGATGTCTATTTTACCAAATTCAAAACATATCAGTTGCATTAACTAATTTAAAAATTAATTCCCGTCGTCAAAACAAATACCGTGTTTTTAAGAGATAATAACTATCAAAAGATTGAAACTTGTTTATAAGTGGTTTAAATGTGAAATTACATCCATTGACCATCATTGTATTAAATTGTAAAAATATATTATAAATATACTTTAATACCACTAAAATTAATAATTTATCACTATTAATTATTTCGATTGAAAAAGTTGTTTTTAATTAAAATTTAGTAATTTCCACTATTCATCAAAATATGAAAGTTATCCGAAAATTACCAAAATTTCACCCTAAGCTAATTTCGTTATTCCGAATCCAAAAATGAAGTCTATTTTGAAAAATAAAATTTACAAAATTTCAAAAAGTTTTTATTACTATTCATAACGGCTAGTTTTAATAATATTTTAATAGCATATCGTTGTTTAGTGAAATTCGGTATTGCGTACTACACACGCTATCAAGGAAGGTCGCGATTGCGTGTAATGAAAGGCAAGTCAAGGATGCGTGTTGTGCAAGCTCCTTTTGGTGTAGCGTACAACACAAGACATTAAATTAAAAAGAATATTTTTCATAAAATCTCGGGGTGTTACAAGTACGATGTGGATATCTTTTCAAACATACCCTCTTTATATTTGGTTGAATCATAGATTCACGGTATAATTGTATAATCTAATTATTCAAATGTGGTAAAATGAGGATTTATTAAATTGCATATGGATATGACAATAGATCTAGATACTTTACATATCTCTCTTAAATAGACCACGATCTATAATTTGTGGCATTTCTCCTTGGGTAATGCCTATCTGTTTTAATACATTTTATATTTTCTAATGTATCATTATTCTATATTATTTAGTGTGATGAGTATGAATTAATTATAATGAATTTCAGGTTATGTATTGATCTTCAAGATGGTTCATTTCTTTCGTAATCAATTCTCTTGACATATGAATTCCTCCCCATTTAGTTCCATTGTATAAGTTGTGTGGAATTTTAATTATGCGGGTTAGTGGTGGACCTTAAAACCATTTGGTGATACAATAATCATGCATCTATGTTTTTGGACCATGATACCATTATATAGTGTAAGCCACATTTGGAAGAATGTGTGGTCATGAGTAAAATGAAGATATGACATTAATTTTATATTGAATATTATTGCTTTTGTTAGGATAGATTTACATTTTCACTATGGATTTTATTGAGGAACCATTTGGTACACATAGACTAGTTATCTCTTTATAAGGAGAGTGTCTCTTTATTCGTTTGAAAGATATGATTTCACCTAATGAAATTTAGTATGGTAGTGTCAGTATCCCTAGATTTAGATATTGGTCTCATATGATTGAATATGTTTTGGTTTATAGCTAGATATTTGTACTAAATGTGACAGTGTGGAATTTACATGAGCTATGATTTGTGGTCATATATAGCCATCATGGGTTTACCACAATGGTGGGAATATCTATTTTCCATAATTGTTGAACATATATATTGGAATTTTTATTTAATATACTAAATCAATTCATGGACCATGTGAATGATATAACAAGGTAATAAATATTGCTGACACCTATCTAATGTAGATTTTAAACTTTTGGATTCATGGATCATAAGACCTTGTTTACTAAAAGATAACAAAAAACAGGATAGAATATTTATTCAGTGCTTAATTTAAATGTAATACAAAAAAAATATACAATTTCACATAGGCTAAAGAACTAATGATTATGTCCATCATTGATTATGATCACACCCAAACAGACATAAAATTTCATGTGATGGAATTAATTAATGGGATATTGTGATGTAAAATGTAGCTTTTTTCATGTAGTTGAGTTGGTGAAACATATATGAGGGATATAAATTTATTATGAACTCATTAATATTTAAATTTATTTTATTTATTTCTCATAACATCCTTCATAGGATAAATATAACATAAAGAGAATCACATGGTTTACCTTTTCACAAACCAACCTCGGTCGTCCCTGAACTGATCACCCATGCTGGTCCGCGACAAGACCCGATAGGGGTTCTTGTTCCTCCCGGGCTGGAGACAAGCACCAGGGCCTCAATAGAGGACAATTGGGAACAATTTCACCCAATTAAAATAAATAAATCAGCAGAATGAAAAATTGAATAATGCAATGTAAATAAATGACACTGAAAAGAAATAACGATCAACAATAACCAACTAATATAACGATGACGAAAACTCCTCGCAACTATGATAGTCGCTCACTTATCCACAACCAACTCTCACCCATGGCGAGAAAGATCGATTCAAACCTGCAACAAATCTAAAAACTAGAAAATACTATATGAGTATGTATTAAAACTCGGTAGTCATGCCCAAAAAACTATTCCCAATGCACTATTTATAAATAAATAAATTTACAAATTCCAGGTTTGAACTAAATTACATTAAATATGGGTTTCCACACACACATTCATTTCTAATACAAGAATCAGTCCATTTCCCTTTTTAATTTATATAACTAGTTCAATGATTGAAAGGAATAAGTGCATTGCATTTTAAAACATTTTTTTGAAAAATTTAGAAATCCAAACTTCATTTATTATCCAAAAGGAAACTCACACTTAACACGCAACACACACCAAGGGAAATGGAAAAGGTGGAACATAGGGTCAAGCAACCAAACGAGACCTCTAACTTGTTCTCCACATACAAATAAACCCAAAATAAAACATGGGTCGAACCTTGATGCTCATGAACAATCCATAACATACTATTCATGTGACTCATCTTGAAGGCATGCCTTACTTAATGATGTCATAACACCCAAATGCCCGGGGTTTCCCTACATGGCCTTACTGAGGGGCCCAATCCCATTTCACTAATAACAGAGTTCCTCTCTACTATGGGATGCTATCCAGTGCGTAATCTAATCTAGTGAAACAATCGTTCTTAGAAGATTCCCTTACCATGACAGGTTCCCATATCAACACGTATAATAAAAAGGAAATGGGTGAATTAACAAAGTCAGTCACGTTGAACAAACATCACACACAACTCATGCAGTCAATTTACACCAGAGATCATCCCTGAGTCACCCCAAATATATTTTCCCAAAATAATTTATTTTATTAAAGTATCAAACAGGCATTCACCAATTTTAATGAAAATCATCATTTCTCAAGAGATCCATAACACATGCTCATTCTTTAAAATAAATCATTTATCAATAAACCAGAACTACATTTGAAATTTTGTGAATTATGTTTAACGGCTAAATGGGAATTCATTCACAAATGAGTGTCCATTCATCAAGAAAATTTTTCAAGTGTCGTGTATAAAATAAAAGGTTCTTTTTACACCAAATTTTCATTAAAAAATTAATTATATTCTATTATTTCACATTTATTAAAATGAATAAAATATAAAACAATTAATAAATTCTGAATTTAAAGGTGAGCACAGTGGGGGACCAACCTCGACTCACAGCTCAAAAAGGCTGGCACGTCGCACCTCTTATAGGCGCTTAAGCACATGCAAGCCAACGCCTGGACAACCACGGGAAAACCTCGTTGATATACTGAAACACCCACAAAAATAAGTAAAAACACAAAAACATTATTTGAAAACAATCCAACGAAGAAGAATCAAAAAGTCACCTTGGCGCGGAGACACGCTCGATTAGCAGAGTCGTGTGACAGTCTAAAAGGGGCGGTGAGGACAACAGATGTTGGCGTGGTCTAGTTAGAAGGTCGTTCGATTGTTGGAAAATAGGGCGCGTTGGTCGGAAGCGTGCATATGGCACTGGTGAGGCCAGCTAGATGGCGCGTAGCCTGTCGGAAGGCACACAACCAACATGGTGCGTGGCTGGAAGGAGGTCAGGTGGGTGTGCGGCTGTTGAAAGGAGTTTTGCAGCCCGTGAAGCTAAGGGGAATGTATCGGGGTGCCACACTGTTGCTAGTTAGATTACACAGGGGCGCTGCGACACTATTGGCCAGTCGGAAGAGGGAAAGGGGATGGCCCCTGGGTGTGCTGAGCTGGAGGAAGGCTGACATATCGGCTTGCTTGAATGAAGCAATGAAAAGAGTTAGTGTCCGGGGGGTCTGCGAGGCTAGGGGCACTAGTATGAGGTTCAACAGGCTGCTCGGATGGAAAGGAAGAGGAACCAGGGGTCGTTGCACTGATAATGGTTGGAAGAAGTAGTAATAGGGGACTGCATCCAAGGCCTACTTGCCAAAAAATGGAGGTGCGGCGGTGAGGTGAGATCGTGTTCAAGTCGTTGCGTCGCTGCTGGCCGGAAGGAGGGTTCCAACCTAACGTGGTTCAGAGGCCAAATGAAGAATGTCGGGCACACAGACAGGGGGGAGGTTTTTTCAACTAGTGCAAGGATGGGTGTGGAATGTGCGCTGGTGCAAGGGGTGGTTTGAAGAGAAAGGGAGGTGGCGGGGGAACTCCGGAAAGGGGCGCTATGCAGGGCATGTGGCAGCATGGAGGGCGTAGGCCAAAGGGAGGGAGGGGGAGGAGAGGTGTTGCTGGGAAGAGGCAGAGGGAGCAAGGCAACCAGAGAGATGGGGCACGGGGACGTGGCAGAATGGTCGGGCGTCAGCCACAGCGACAGGCAGAGCAGCATGGAGGGGAAGTCACGCGGAAGGATGGGGCAACTGGGCGGAGCAGGTGCGATGCAGTCATGTCGTGTAGGAAAGCTAGGGTTGTGTGTTGTAGCTGGTCAGCTGTAGAGAAGGGGGTGTAGGATGCTGCTGAGGGATAAGATCCAATGTTTGCTTGGCATTCACAACAAGGGGAGACGGGAAGGCCAAGGGGGAGCCATAGCTGGTTGGTGCAGTGCTGGGAGAGGATCAAGGCAGGAGGGAGGGTGTTGGGGAGATGCAGGCAGGGAAGGCAGGAGGGGTCACTGCAGTGTTATTGGAGCGCTGAGGCCAGGGGGGTCGTGCTGAGGTAGATGGTTTAAAGTGAGGTAGAGTGCAACGATCTTCTACATGAATAATAAGTGAAAAGAAAAAAAAAGAATGAGGGAACACTTGTGTGGAATAAAAAAGGGAAAGAAGAATAAAAAAAGAAATAATAAAGTAAAACTAAAAGTCAATAAATAATGAAATAATAATAAAAATAATAGTAATAATAATAATAATAATCATCATCATCAACATCATAATAATCATAATAATTATAATAATAATAATCTTAATCATAATAATAATAATAATATATATGATATCGATAAAAATATAAATAATAAAAATACTTATAATAATAATTAAAATTATTAACCATGAAAATTTTAAATAACGCAATTAACATTTATTCATCCATTTAAATTTTCAGAAGACAAGCAGATTGTTGTTGAATAGACGATGCCATATGGGGTCTCCAAAACTCACTCTGCCCAGGCACTCAGCGACGTCAACTCAAAAACGCCTGTTTTCTGACAAAACTCAAAAATAATGTTCAGGATTCAATCTGAACCTTGACAAAAAAATTTAAAACCAAATAAAATTACAAAATAAAAATAATAAATAGTTTGGTGTGTAAAAATTCTCCCCACCATAACGCTTATTGTTCCCAGGAAGCCACAACAAGACCTAGACCCGAGAATAAAATCCTTAATTGTCACTCACCCACAATAGTTTAAGGGCCTCTAGTTGATCGATTCAAACGAATTCCAAACTCCCATGACAAGAAACTTATTCTCAATACATGAACACTTTAAACAGCACCAAAACGAAACCCGAAATGAAACTCTGATACTGACACGGGGAAGCTTGAATGGACTGCCCACCAATGGAAACAAGCCAACTAAATTAAACAAGACCCAAAATGGTTCTCCCCACCATAAGGAATGAGGAGATTAACTGAGTCTGAAAGCAGCCCACACGATCCAAAAACCCCAACATTACGGTAGGGGAGGGAATGACCCAATCTAACGAGCATCAAAACTATTGTCACCTCTACCTTAACGATGTAACATCCTCGTAAGAACACAAACCATGCTACACTAAAGACAGAGATTATACCAATGTCTTTTACCCCGCTGGGGTTCATTTGACTATGCGCTGGCCTCACTCCAAGACCTATGGCTGGAGATCTAATGATTGATGCATCTCCTGCCTCGTAGTCAGGTATCAAAATTTACCAAACATATCACATGAACCAGAATCATAACCAAGAACTCATCCATTAGAATAAAGTTCACAAAGAGGTTCGATAAGAACCATTCTTACAACTTAAGTAAAAAAACACTCCAAAACGGTACAGGTGACGACTACTACATCCATGAAACATTAAAAAAAGAAAACCTCAAATTGATATGCAAACATCTCCATACTCCTGTTGACGGGATGAGGTGACCTTTGAAGAGCTAGATATGGCTTCAGTGCGCCTCTTGGAAACACCTCGACAGAATCATAGCAAGTGACCCAGGCGTCCACAGGTGTGGCAGGGTCTTGGAGCATTCAGGCACATTGACCTCTTGTGCCCCCGCTTACCGCACTGGTGACAGATCGAGGAATTTCTCTCTGAGGAAGATCACTGAAGGTCTGAAAGAATTTTGATTCCTCTACTAGTACAACCAACATCCGGGCGCTTCCCATTCTTCTTATCGCTATCTTCTGCAGTACTTCCCAAAGTTGGAGGAGGATTTTCCACCTCAAGTCCTGCTGCTAACTCATCTTCGGTGAGGAAGGCTTGTCTCACCACGTCAGGAAGGGTGATTACGTTGAACTATCCCACCTTCGACTGAAGCTCCGGACCTAATCAAAGCTCAAAATGCCGATCTTTCTTGGGATCATTCCCAACATACCCTGGTTCATTCAGAGCCAGGTCTAGGAAACAACAAAAGAATTACAACACCATACTGATGTCCGCACAACTCTATCCTCTTCCTCAAAATTTTTACCTCAAAGAAGTATTTCTTTATTAACATAGACTTAATGAACTCCCAAGTGAGATCTTCTCGAGGCTTGAATCAAGACACATACTTCCACCACTTCCAGGTTGGACTTTCAAGCATAATGGTGGCCAACTTCACCATTAATGACTCTGGTGGCATGGGAGAACAAAATTTCTTCTCAATCTTCCATAGCCACTCTTCCGCCTCCATAGGATCTACTTTCCCATAATATATGGGAGGGTTAAACTTCAGAAAGTCAAGGAAATAGTCCAAGGATTGATCAACTGGAATATTTTCTAAGGATGCACCACCCAAAGCTGCACCTTGGGAATTCATTGAACATTCGTCGGGGAGAACGCTAAGGAACAAGAAAGAATGAAGATTGGTCAAACATGGTCATTATCATTTCAAATACCAAAATAACACTTTTCACAACAATTTTCAGAAAGAAGGAAAACCCAAACAATTCACTAGAGGGAAACTAGTGATGATGGGTGACTCACCCATATGGTTGGCGGCCATACGCCCATCACACCACTGTCACTGAGAGCATTCTAGGGTAAATCCTCCAGCTCCACATGGCTTTCCAGACCATGTGAGCTCATAGAGGTCACTTTCCTGACTCTCATTTCTTTTCCCAACACCAAAAATACCTTAAAAATCAAAGTCATCAACAAAACCGAACATCCCATGGTAACCCGAGGTTCGGAACAAGAAAGGGTCCATGACGTCCATCTCATCTGTAGTACATGAGTCCCAAAAATTGTACTCTTTCTACATTGAAAACCCCAAATAACAATGGGTGCTCTGAAAAACAAGGTCTGCTCAGGGGCCGACCTCCTCTGATACCATTTTGTCACGAACCAACCCTGTTCGACCATGAACTGATCACCCGAAGCAGTCTGCGACAGGACCCGAGAGGCGTTCCTGATCCTCCCGGGCTAGAGACATGTGCCAGCGAATCAATAGAGGAAAATTTGGAATGGTTTCAACAAGTGAAAATAAATAATGCAGCAGAAAGAAAAATATATTATCACAAAGTAAATAAATGAAACTGAAGATAATGAACGATCAACAACAACCAACTAACTTGACCATGACCAAAACTCCTCACGACTCTGAGAGTCTCTCACCAATCCACAACTAACTCTCTCCCATGGTTAGAAAGCTTGATTCAAACCTGCAACAAAACTAAAAACAAGAAAACGCTAAAGGCATGATTATTAAAACTCATTAGGCATTCCCAACAAACTATTCCAAATGCACTACCTTTAAATAAACAAATTTAATAATTCCAGTTTTGAACTAAATTATATAAAATATGGGTTTCCACAGACACTTTCATTTATAAAACAAGTATCAATCCATTACAATTTTTAATTTAAAAAAACAATTTTAATGTCTGAAAATGAATAGGTGCATTACAATTTAAAAGAATTTTTTATGAGAAATATAGAAATCAAAATTTTAGTTATTATCCAAAAGTAAAACCACACCTAACACATAACACACACTAAGGGCAATGGAAAAAGTGACACATAGGGGCCAGAAACTGAACTAGACCTCTCACTCATCTGCCACATACAAATAAACACTAATGAAAACATGGGTCAAACCTAGGAGCTCGTGAACACTCCAGAACATACTATACATGTGACTCATCCTGAAGGCATGCCCAACTCAATGAAGTCAAAATTCCCAAATGACTGGTGTTTCCCAACATGCCCTATCTGAGGGTCCCAATCACATAGTAGAAATAACAGTGCACATCTCTCTTATGGGCCACTAGCCAGTGCGTAATCTAAACTACCGCATCAATTGTTCTTATATGATTCACATACTATGCCAGGTTCCCATGTCAATACGTATAACAAAAAGGAAAGGGGTAATTCAACAAAGTCAATCAAGTAGCACAAACATTATACACAACACATGTAGTCAATGTACACCAACGATCAACCATAAGTCATCAAAAGATAGATTTCCAAATTTTTTTTTATTAAACTGTCAAACGGGCCTTCACCGATTTTAAATAATATCCTCATTTCTCAAGAGAACAAAAACCCTTGTTCATGCTTCAAAAGAAATAATTTGTCAATAAACCATAATGACATTTGAAATTTTGTGAATTATATTTAAAGTCCAAATAGGAATTCTTTCACTAATGGGTGTCTATTGATAAAGAAAATATTTCAAGTGTCGTGTATAAAATAAACAGCTCTTTTTACACCAAATATTCATTTAATAATTAATTATCTTATATTATTTCCCATTTATTAAAATGAATAAAATATCAATCAATTAATAAATTCTGAATTTAAAGGCGAGTGTAGTGGCGGACCTACCTCAACTCAGAGCTCAAACACACTGGCACATTACGCCTCGCATAAGCCCTTAAGCATGCGCAATCCAACACCTACAGAACCATGGAAAATCCTCCCCACTACGCCTCAACAACCACACAAATAAGTAAAATCACAAAACATTATTTCACAGAAATTCAACGAAGACCCGGGTTGGGGCGCGACATTACCTGAGAGGCATTCCCTATCCACCCTGGTTGGAGAAAAGCGCAAAGGCATCAATAGAGGACAATTGGGAACAATTTTCCCATTGAAAATAAATAAATAAGTGGGATGAAAAATAGAACAATTCAAATTAAATATATTAAACCAAAAATAAATAACGATCAACAACAACCAACTAACCTGACCATGACCAAAACTCCTCGAGACTCTGAGAGTTGCACACCTATCCACAACCAACTCTCGACCATGGCAAGCAAGCTCTAGTCCAACCCGCAACAAAACTAAAAACATGAAAAATCTATAGGTTTGAGTACTAAAACTCAATAGGCATGCCCAACAAACTATTCCCAATGCACTGCCTTTAAATAAAGAAATTTTCTAATGCATGGATTGAACTCAATTATATAAAATATGGGTTTCCACACACATATTCATATCTAAAACAAGTATCATTAGATTTCCCTTTTTAAATTATTAAAACAAGTTTAATTTTTTAAAGGAATAGGTGCATTTCATTTTAAAACAATTTTTTGGAACAATTTATAATCAAAACATCAGTTATTAGCCAAAAGGAAAACCACACCTAACACACAACACACACCTTGGGAAATAGAAAAAGTGGCACATATGGGACAACAACCAAACTAGACCTCTCACTCATCTGCCACATACAAATAAACACTAAAGAATACATGGGTCAAACCTAGGAGCTCGTGAAAAATCCAGAACATACTATAGATGTAACTCATCCCGAAGGCATGCCCTACTCAATGATGTCATAATGGCCAAACACCTGGTGTTTCCCTACATGTACTAACTGAGGGGCACAATTCCATAGCACTAATAACATAGTACCTCTCTACTATAGGCCACTAGCCAGTGCACAATCTAAACTAGTGCAGCAATCGTTCTTAGAAGAGTCACTTACTATGATAGGTTCCCATGTCAACACGTATAATAAAAAGGAAAGGGGTGAGTCAACAAATTCAATAAAGTAACAAAAACATCACACACAACTCATGCAGTCATGGTACACCAAAGATCAACCATGAGCCACCCCAAAGAGTGTTTTCCAAAATTATTTATTTTATTAAAGTGTCAAATGGGCCTTCACCAATTTTAAATAAAATCCTCATTTCTCAATAGAACAAAAACACATTTTCATGCTTCAAAAGTAATAATTTTTTTATCAAACCATAACTACATTTGAAATTCCGTGAATTATGTTTAAAGGAAAAACAAGCATTCTTTTACTACTTGGTGTCTGTTCGTCAAGAAAATATTTCCAGTGTCGTGTATATAATAAACGGCTATTTTTACATCAAGTATTCATTTAAAAATTTATTATCTTATATTATTTCCCATTTATTAAAATTAATAAAATATCAATCAATTAATAAATTCTGAATTAAAATGTGAGTGTGGTGGGGGACCTACCTCGACTCATAGCTCGAACATACTGGCTTGTTGCGCCTCGCACATGCGGTTAATCATGCGCAATCCAAAGCCTACAGAACCATTGAAAAACCTCACAGATACGCTACAACACCCGCAAAAATATGTAAAAATACAAAAAAAAATATTTCACAATAATCCAACAAAGAATAATCACAATGTCACCTCAGCACGGAGATGCACTTGATTAGCAGAGTCGTGCGACAGTTGAAAAGGGGTGGTGAGTATACTAGAAGTTGGCACGGTCCAGTTAGAAGGTCACGTGACCATTAGAAAAGAGGCATGTTGGCCGAAAGCGCTTATGTTGCACTAGTGGGGCCAGTTGGACATCATGTAGCGAATCAGAAGGCGTGCAACCAAAAAGGCGTGTGGATGGAGTTCACATGGGTGTGCGGCTGCCAAAAGGAGTTATGCGGCTAGTGCAGCAAAGGGGAAAGTATCAGGGTGTCGTGCTGCTTCAGGTTGGAAGACATAGGCGTGTTGTGCCACTACTGGCCAGCCAGAAAAGGTAAAGGAGATGGTGCATGGGTTTGCTGAGCAGAAGGAAGGCCAATGGATCATCTTGCTCGAACACAGCTTGGGAAAGAGGCAGCGTCTGGGGGGTCTGTGAGGCCGGGGGTGTCGGTAGGAGGTTCAGCAAGCTGCTCAGACGGAATGACAGGAGAACTGGGAGTCGTTGCATTGCTAATCGTTGGACGAAGAAAGAACATGGGACCATGGATATAGCATCCCGCCTTTTTATCACATAAACTTTCATTACATTTTACAAAACCGAGGATCTTTAAGGTTTAGTGTCTTGGAAACCAGGAACTTAAAACATGAAACAAAAAAAAACATTCTTCTTAAACACTTGAAAGGCTTCTCCTTATGTTCATCCTAGGTTCATTATTACATCTCATAACCTGGGGACATACATCAAAGGAAAGGGTGAGAAGAAGGCCCAGTAAGGGAAACAAGAGAAACATTTTACATGTGATCTTGAGATACTTCAATAAGGACATGAGAAGAACTTTAAGGCATGATAAAGAAATAATGAGATACATCATAATAAAAATAACATTTTTCATATCTTGAAGATGTGGCTGCAACATTTAATATTGACAATCGTTTCGTTTCACCAAGGTCTATCCCCAAGGTGTCGTTAAGAATTACCAAGGTTATTCACCATGGAGTCATTAAAAAATGGTCATCTATAGAGATTAAGTCTTTACCCAATGCATTAGAGCGCTATCTGGGCGCACCCTTAAACTATAATCTCATATGGCTACATCATTATCCAATGCAATGGGGCGCTATCCGAGCGCACCCTTAAATTTTCCTTTATTATCATGTGAGCCACATATATCATCATCAATCATTTCATAAACAACCCATATAGAATAAAAGAAATGGGTTTCATTTCATAATCATAATGTTTTAAAAACTGCTTTAAAGACATGATCTTTATGTTACTTTAAACCCACGGAAAGGGAAAGAGGGTTTCATGTATGTAAATCCCAGAATTTAAAATAGAACATTTTGGTATATATGTGAATACCCCTGTAGAAATAATAGTTTTGAGTATTCACTTTATAACATAAAAATAATTTTGAGAAAAGTGAGAGAGGCACTTTGAGACGAAAATTCTGCAGCATAACGACTATGTTTCGGGGTTTTAGAAAACATTGAGAAGAGAGGGGACATGGGTCAAACATTCACAAATGACCCATCAAACAGTATAGGGACAAAATATAAGAAATTTAAGAACATGGTAATGAAATTTGAAAATATACCATATGAAATGAAGATCATGAAAGGAAGAAAAAAATAAGATTTCTCTTGTGAGAATTGGGCATCCTAACGACGTCACTTAGACTTCAACAAAATTGAATTGACAAGGTCAAATAGGGTCTCTCATCATATGAAAATAAGAGTCCAGTATGATAGATATAGATATCATACCCCAACATAATAGAAAAAAACTTGAAAGAATTGACATGAAAGTAGAACTTCAAAACGAGAAGGGTGAAGAACCACTTAAAAATTCGGCAGCCTAACAGTGCCACTTAAAACTTCAAAATACTGAATTGAAGTGATCAAATGGGGTCTCTCATAATATGGTCATAAAAGATCAGTATGATAGATATAGAGATCATAACCCAACATAACAAAAATTAACTTGAAATAATTGACATGAAAGTATAACTTCAAAACGAGAATGGTGAAGAACCACTTAAAAAATCGGCAGCCTAACAGCGCCACTTAAAACTTCAAAATACTGAATTGAAGAGGTCAAATGGGGTCTCTCATCATATTACCATAAAAGATCAGTATGATAAATTTAGAGATCATACCCCAACATAATAAAAAGGATCATGAAATACTTTACATGAAAATAGATCTTGAAAAATGAGAGGGGAGAAATAATCCGTTACAAAAATTTCGGCAGCCTAACGGCGCCACTTAAAACTTCATAAAACGAAATAATGAGAGTAAGAGGGGATCTCTAATTATATGAACATAAAAAGGGCAGTAAGAGGAGTATAAAATAACATCCTCCAACATAAGAACATGAAGCATAAAAGGAATGACATAAAAGAGATCACTTGAAAAGAAAGAGAGGGGTCAGATCCCTTACCTTAAAATGTAACTCTTAAACCTCAAAGGATGAGACCTTGAGGGCTTGGGGCACCTTGGGAGGACTCCTTGGGAGGTAATGAGACCAGAATTTCGTTGGGGAAGAGTGGGGGGTCGAATGGATGAGAGGCGGGCTTGGTATTTATAGGGAAAGTGAGGGGACAAGGCATTAATGGCCAAGGGACACCTCACATGTGCTTTTCTCAAACCCATGTGCTCTCCCTTGGCATTTACCTTGGAGTTAGGCCACATGGGGCCCCCAAAACAATATTTCATCACCCTTGGCCGGCCAACCCTTAAAATATCTCATGAAATCATCATGACACAGTTATGATGTCATTAAACATACCGAAACCCTAAAACTGTATTTTCACTATTCACTGAAAATTCAACTTTCTCAGAAAGATCCCAAAATTTCTCCTTAATCAAATATCAATGCTCTGATTTCAAAAACGAACTCCATTTTATAAAAATAATTTTCTAAATATTTTTAATTTATTTTTTTAAATAAATACACTATTCACCGAAAATTCATTTTTTCAGAAAAAACACCAAAAATTACCATAACATAATATCGGTGCTCTGAGTTCAAAAAATGAAATCCATTTTATAAAAATAATTTTCTAAATATTTTTAATTTATTTTTTAATTAAAAACACTATTCACCCGAAAAAAACTAATACTTGAATAATAGTTTATGAAACCGTTATTTAACCATTTTATTGAATCACATTACTTAATCAAGGTGCCTAGATTATTTTAAAACTTTCTTTAAGTGAGATTACTAATCCATTTGGTCATATTACTAATCCTAATCATAAAATCACTATTCATAATTTACTATTCATCAAAAATCATGTTGATCTTATTAGACTCCAAATTTTGTTCTGAACATAATTATAGAAGACCATTTTTGAAAATCATTACACATTTTTAATTATTTAAGGTTTACATAAACATTTTTAAAATATCCTTTTTCTAAAATTCGTCAAAAATATGCATACTATATTTATCCGGTCATTTGAAAATTCATAAACATCATCATAAGAATAAATACCAATTTTTATTTAAAACAAAGGATTACACCAGGAAGTTACGGTCTCTTTACATAGCCCCTTATCACACCAGCATAGGAACTAAGTGTAAGGTGTGGTAAGGTGGGAGAATCTGAGGGAGGCTCGGCCAACATCGCACGAGTAGTAATTTCTATCAGTTTGAACTTCTCGCGAAGGCGATCCCGTTCTAGCTTTACACGATGAAGTTCAGCTTTGGTTTGGTCCAGAGAAAAGCCCAGTGGTGCTACCTCCTTCCCAAGTTCTGTTAGATGGGCTTCGATTGGTCCAAGACTACTGGGTGAGGCCATCGAATCTTCTTTCTATAATAATTAACCAAGATTACTTGTATTTTGAGACAATAATCAAAACGTTTAGTTTCTAGGGGTCATATTGACCAATGGTCATATAACAGTCAAAACCCAATGGTCTCATTTTCATTATACTCATGATATCAAATGAAACATTTTTTTTGAGTATAAAAAACAAAATAAAATAACACATAAAATTAGGAAACAAGATTTATTCAAAATTTCGGGTCGTTACAATCTTCCCCCCTTAAGAAATTGCGTCCTCGCAATTTTTAAAATTGGGTTTTGAAATTTCATTGAAATTCCCACATCGGAAAAGGAGTCAGTAAAACTATTACTTTAAAAGAAAAAAAAGGTAAGTATAAAGGCCACCCGAGTTAGCCCACACTAGGATTCCATGTACGAAAACATGGACATGGAGGAGAAAACAAAGGGTCAAGTTCTGAGGGAGAGTGATAGAAAACATGATTAGGAGAAAGTTAACCATAAGAAAATCCCAAACATATGATGTGTGTAAACGGTCTTTGATTACGCAATAGGAAACGTAAACCAAAAACATTTTTGTCTTATGTTCCTTTTCATAATTTTGAGGAATTCATTTACAACATAAAACAAAAACATAAGAAAATATACCTATCTTCATGTAGAGTTTCATCCTTTATTAAGTTTCTACCCAAAACTAATCTTTTCTCCAAACTATGAGCATTCAAAACTACTTGGTCTCATCAAAACACAAGAATCATCTTCTAGAGAATCACATAATCCACAAAAGATTAACTATCTATTTCTTCTATCTTTAAACATTATCCTAAAAACAGAAAGGGTAAGGTAAAACAACTCTTCAAAAAGAAATAATCCCATAGGAATGGAAACTACTTTTAAATCTTCAAAGTTCCTTGGTACTACCCAAAGTTCATCATAGTCCATTCCATAAATAACGGTCCTTAAAATTCCTCAAAATAAACCAAACTAAGATTGAAACCCAAATACAAGAAGGATTTGATAACATAGTCTTCCAAAATAAACTTCATTGTTCATCTCCAAACAACATCAACCACTCCTAACATCTTATAACAAAATTATCTAACCTAAACATATTTTACCCAAGATAGGTTAATCATTCCCATAAGTAACCTAAATTACTATAAGTCCACCTTAAATTCATCGATTCTTCAAAATATAAGTCAACCTTACTCCTCAATGAAAATACCGTAGTAATCTATTTACCTCGATCATATAGGGTCCCCAAAATATTGAACGTCTTCCAAAATAATAATCATATTTTAATCCCCTAATCATCCTTGTCATATTAATACGACAATCGTCTCATTCTCTATCACATTGGTTGTTGGTACATGTTCTTCCATTTCCCACCATTAACTAAGAAGAGAAAGCATAATTAGGGGCTTAAGTACTTATCCAATAATCATGAAAAGGAACTGAAAGCATATAAGGATAACTTGTAGAAGAAGATTATACCCTAATTTGTGATCCCCTAGGTTCCCATCTTGGTTATCCTTGATCATATATTCTTATGTGAATCTTTATTTTACTTTATCTTTGTTCCTTTAACAATGGTTTATACTAAGCTTATGAATTTACCAAAGCATAGGGAGTGTCGTAACCAAGAGTGAAACAAGGCCCGTTGTCGTGTACCAGTTCCCGTTCGAGTCTAGCTCAAAGCGGTGTTTTCGTGTTTTACCCCTATGTACATCTGTGCCAGAGCCACCTCTACCTACTCGTATCCAGACAGGGATGTATTTTCTTGGCAACCCCTTACTCAATACTCACCAAAATACCAGGAATATTTCCTATATTTTAACTTTTCTATAGGCTTCTTCCTAAAGTTTTCATATCCTAATTTCCACAAATAACTAAACCATCCTTTGATACCAACTATAGCATCCTGCCTTTTTATCACATAAACTTTCATTACATTTTACAAAACTTAGGATCTTTAAGGTTTAGTGTCTTGGAAACCAGGAACTTAAAAAATGAAACAAAAAAAAACATTCTTCTTAAACACTTGAAAGGCTTCTCCTTATGTTCATCCTAGGTTCATTACTGCATCTCATAACCTCGGGACATACATCAAAGGGAAGGGTGAGCAGAAGGCCCAGTAAGGGAAACAAGAGAAACATTTTACATGTGATCTTGAGATACTTCAATAAGGACATGAGAAGAACTTTAAGGCATGATAAAGAAATAATGAGATACATCATAATAAAAATAACATTTTTCATAACTTGAAGATGTGGCTGAAACATTTAATATTGATAATCATTTCGTTTCACCAAGGTCCATCTCCAAGGTGTCGTTAAAAATTACCAAGGTTATTCACCATGGCGTCGTTAAAAAATGGTCATCACTAGAGATTAAGTCTTTACCCAATGCATTAGAGCGCTATCTGGGCGCACCCTTAAACTGTAATCTCTTATGGTTACATCATTATCCAATGCAATGGGGAGCTATCAGGGCGTACCCTTAAATTTACCTTTATTATCATGTGAGCCACATATATCATCATCAATCATTTCATAAACAACCCATATAGCATAAAATAAATGGGTTTAATTTCATAATCATAACGTTTTAAAAACTACTTTAAAGACATGATCTTTATGTTACTTTAAACCCACGGAAAGGGAAAGAGGGTTTCATGTATGTAAATCCCAGAATTTAAAATAGAAAATTTTGGTATATATGTGAATACCCATGTAGAAATAATAGCTTTGAGTATTCACTTTATAACATAAAAATAATTTTGAGAAAAGAGAGAGAGGCACTTTGAGACGAAAATTCTGTAGCATAACAGCTATCTTTCGGGGTTTTAGAAAACATTGAGAAGAGAGGGGACATGGGTCAAACATTCATAAATGAACCATAAAACAGTATAGGGACAAAATATAAGAAATTTAAGAACATGGTAATGAAATTTGAAAATATACCATATGAAATGAAGATCATGAAAGGAAGAAAAAAAATAAGATTTCTCTTGTGAGAATTTGGCAGCCTAACGACGTCACTTAGACTTCAAAAAAATTGAATTGACAAGGTCAAATAGGGTCTCTCATCATATGAACATAAGAGTCTAGTATGATAGATATAGAGATCATACCCCAACATAATAGAAAGTAACTTGAAAGAATTGACATGAAAGTAGAACTTCAAAACGAGAAGGGTGAAGAACCACTTAAAAATTCGGCAGCCTAACGGCGCCACTTAAAACATAAAAATACTGAATTGAAGAGATCAAATGGGGTCTCTCATCATATGGTCATAAAATATCAGTATGATATATATAGAGATCATACCCCAACATAACAAAAAGGAACTTGAAATAATTGACATGAAAGTAGAACTTCAAAACGAGAATGGTGAAGAACCACTTAAAAATTCGGCAGCCTAACAACGCCACTTAAAACATCAAAATACTGAATTGAAGAGGTCAAATGGGGTCTCTAATCATATGACCATAAATGATTAGTATGATAAATTTATAGATCATACCCCAACATAATAAAAAGGAACATGAAATACTTTACATGAAAATAGATCTTGAAAAATGAGAGGGGAGAAAGAATCCGTTACAAAAATTTCGGCAGCCTAACGACGCCACTTAAAACTTCATAAAACGAAATAATGAGAGTAAGAGGGGATCTCTAATTATATGAACATAAAAAGGGTAGTAAGAGGAGTATAAAATAACATCATCCAACATAAGAACATGGAGCATAAAAGGAATGACATAAAATAGATCACTTGAAAAGAAAGAGAGGGGTCATATCCCTTACCTTAAAATGTAACTCTTAAACCTCAAAGGATGGGACCTTGAGGGATTGGGGCACCTTGGGAGGACTACTTGGGAGGTAATGAGACCATAATTTCATTGGGGAAGAGTGGGGGGTCGAATGGATGAGAGGAGGGATTGGTATTTATAGGGAAAGTGAGGGGACAAGGCATTAATGGCCAAGGGACACCTCACATGTGCTTTTCTCAAACCCATGTGCTCTCCCTTGGAATTTACCATGGAGTTAGGCCACATGGGGCACCCAAAACAATAATTCATCACACTTGGCCGGACAACCCTTAAAATATCTCATAACATCATCATGACACAGTTATGATGTCATTAAACATACCGAAACCCTAAAACTGTATTTTCACTATTCACTGAAAATTCAACTTTCTCAGAAAGATCCCAAAATTTCACCTTAATCAAATATCAATGCTCTGATTTAAAAAATGAACTCCATTTTATAAAAATAATTTTCTAAATATTTTTAATTTATTTTTTAAATAAATACACTATTCACCGAAAATTCATTTTTTCAGAAAAAACCCCAAAAATTACCATAACATAATATCGGTGCTCTGAGTTCAAAAAATGAAATCCATTTTATAAAAATAATTTTCTAAATATTTTTAATTTAATTTTTAATTAAAAACACTATTCACCTGAAAAAACTAATACTTGAATAATAATTTATGAAACCGTTATTTAACCATTTTATTGAATCACATTACTTAATCAAGGTGCCTAGATTATTTTAAAACTTTCTTTAAGTGAGATTACTAATCCATTTGGTCATATTACTAATCCTAATCATAAAATCACTATTCATAATTTACTATTCATCAAAAATAAAGTTGATCTTATTAGACTCCAAATTTTGTACTGAACATAATTGTAGAAGACCATTTTTTGAAAATCATTACACATTTTTAATTATTTAAGGTTTACATAAACATTTTTAAAATATCCTTTTTCTAAAATTCATCAAAAATACGCATACTATATTTATCCGGTCATTTGAAAATTCATAAACATCATCATAAGAAGAAATACCAATTTTTATTTAAAACAAAGGATTACACCAGGCAGTTATGGTCTCCTTATATAACCCCTTATCACACCAGCATAGGACCTAAGTGTAAGGTTTGCTAAGGTGAGAGAATCTGAGGGAGGCTCGGCCAACATCGCACGAGTAGTAATTTCTATCAGTTTGAACTTCTCGCGAAGGCGATCCCGTTCTAGCTTCACACGATGAAGTTCAGCTTGGGTTTGGTCCAGAGCAAAGCCCAGTGGTGCTACCTCCTTCCCAAGTTCTGTTAGATGGGCTTCGATTGGTCCAAGACTACTGGGTGAGGCCATCGAATCTTCTTTCTATATTAATTAACCGAGATTACTTGTATTTTTAGACAATAATCAAAACGTTTAGTTTCTAAGGGTCATATTGACCAATGGTCGTATAACAGTCAAAACCCAATGGTCTCATTTTAATTATACTCATGTTATCAAATGAAACATTTTTTTGAGTATAAAAAACAAAATAAAATAACACATAGAATTAGGAAACAAGATTTATTCAAAATTTCGGGTCGTTACAATGGCCAAGGACTAATCACCGGAAAAGGGAGGTGTGGTGGCGAGGTGAGATCGTTTCCGAGACGTTGCGCCGATGCTGGCTGGACGAAAAGTGCTTGACTAAGTTGGGTCGGAGGCTGAGCAGTGGAGGCTAGGCACACAGAAAGGGGGGAGTCTTGCTCCACCAGTGCCAGGTTAGCGTGAGAGGTGCGATGGTGCACGAGGGTGGTGTGAAGCTCAAGGGAGGTGTCGGGGGAACTCCAGCACGGGAAGCTGTGCGGGGCAGGAGGCGGTAGGGAGGACGTCAGCCATGGGGAGAGAAGGGGAAGAGAGGTTCTGTGGGAAAGAGGCACAGAGAGTAGGGAAACTGAGGAGCTAGGCATGGGGCAGTTTTATAAGGGTCTGGAGTCAGCCATGGTGACAGGAAGAGCAGTAAAGAGGGCAGGTCACGCAGATGGTCGGGGCTGCTGGGCGGAGCAGGTGCGATGCTGGCAGGTCGTGCGGGAGAGCTACGGTCATGTGATTTAGTTGGTCGACTGTAGGGAAGGAGGTGTGGGATGCTACCGAGGGAGAAGATCCATGGATGTCTTACCGTGCGTAGAAAGGGGAGACGGGGAGGCCAAGGGGGAGCCGGAGCAGGCTAGTGCAGCACTGGGAGAGGGGAAAAGCAGGAGGGAGGGTGCCGGGGCGATGTAGGTATGGAAGGCAGGAGGGGTTTTGGCTGCGCTGCTGGAGCGCTGAGTCCAGGGGGCATCGTGCTGAGGTTGATGGGTGCGAGGGAGGTAGGGTGCAATGGGCTGCAATGTGAAGAAGAAGAGAAGAGAAATAAAAAGAAAGAGGGAACACCTGCGAGGAAAAAAAAGGAAAGAAGAATACAAAAAATAAAGAATAAAGTAAAAGTAAAGTAAATAAATAATAAAATAATAAAAATAATAGTAATAATAATAATAATCATCATCATCATAAAAATAATAATAATATATATCATATCAATAAAAATATGAATAATAAAAATAATCATAATAATAATTAAAATTTTTAACCATGAAAATTTTAAATAACACAATTAACATTTATTCATCTATTTAGTGTTTTTGAAGTTAGGCAGACTTCCGTTGCCTGGACGAAGCCGCACAGGGTCTCCAAAACATGCTCCGCCCAGGTGCTCATCGACATTAACTAAAAAACGCGTGTTTTTTACAAAACTTAAAAATATTTTTTGGGATTCAATCTGAACCTCGACAAAAAAACTTAAAACCAAAGAAAATAATAAAATAAAAATAATAAACGGTCAGGGTGTCACATAACTCATATGACATATATATAATTTTTTAATCACGAATATTATTTTCATCTTCATTTTTTTACATATAATGTTTATGGGATTTGGATTGATTTTTATTGACAAAGAGGGTGTTTTATCCCCAAAACATCATCCATGACTACATCACTAAATTTATATAGGTAAGAATTTATTATTTAATTCATTATTGTAACTCGAATCCTATAACATGGTTAGGGGTGTTGCAAATTTATTATAATATGAAACATTTTTATATTTTTATGCATTTTTTATATTTTTGTATGTTTCATGAGACATGATTCATGTATTTAAATATGATTTCATTTATGTTGCTTGTATACATCACTGAATTATTTTTGAATTTATTTAAATAATTCATGGGTTCTATAGGATTATATCACTCTCCAAAATTCTATATAATTTTATTCGATGGTATAAAATGCCAAATGTATTTTAAAAAATAATTTATTTATTATTTGAGTTATAATGTTTTATCTTTAATTTCACTCTAATACGATTTGATTTATTCAGCATATCATTACACAATATTTCCATTTTTCTTCTTCTCTAAATAAAATTACATTTCTAACCTCTATCATATTTTATGGTTAATTTGTTTGAAATAAAAATTAAGGATGTAATTAATAAATTTCTATCCTAGATCGCACTCACAGCCTGCTCCTGGATTTGATCAGACACATTCCCAACTGGCGGGATGCTCTCTCCCTCCACTTCTTGATCTCTACCCCCCATGCTATCCATGATGCTTTCCCTCGCAACCACTAGGTTTGTTTGAATCCCTTGTCCTAGGGTATGAAGCACAACATGGACGACTCTTGCGTAGCTAGTATCATGAAAGGTTGTGAGGTCCTCCACGACACCAGGGGATCATTTGTGTTTACGGTCTAAGTCCATTTTTGCAGGGGATCTTCTCTTTTTACGGAGGCACTTGCTATGCTTTCCAGGATCACCCTTTCCTGGCAAGTATTCTTACATATTGAGGAAGTTGAAACCAATAATATGATTCTTTTCAACTCACTGAAAGGTTCTGATCGGGTCCCCTGGTCCATCTCCAACCCTATCCGGATGTGTCGGGCTATACTCTCCAGTAACACCCGATTGACTCACACCTAGAAAGAGGGAAACATGATGACGAACCACATGGCTTCTCAAGATCATCAAGCTAATGGTACCACTTGCTATTAAAATATTAACTATTTGAAACTTGACGGGGTTAGTATTGTTAGAGGGGATTCCCTCGAGCTACATTATTTCCAGCCACCCTTGGCCCCCTGGTCATGTACTTATTCTCCCACTATTTTTTCTAGCTTTCTCGTTTAAGTAAAAAAGATCATAGAGAGGATGTAATTAATAAATAATATCCCCTTTCAAGAATGTTCTTCTTCAGTGTACATATGATTTTCTCCCACCAACCATATCTTTATTTAATTTAAAAAAAATATTTATTATTTAGTGATATTATTAAAATTTTATTATCCACTTTTCAAAATAATGATTCATTTCTATTTTAATTAGTTTAGTTTCAGAAAACAATTTTCCTATAGAAATACATTATCCCTTTTCTAGAATATGTTATAAATATATCATTACAAATATTGTTAGCAACATTTTTTACTTGTAAACTTATCAAAACAATATTTCAACGTGACATTTATATTTATAATTTCATTATGAAGCTATAAATGGGTTATGAAATGTCATTTAATTTAATTAAAAAAATTATTTTTCACCAAAAAATGTGTCTAATTTTGAGAAAATTTCATGAACCGACCACTGAATTCCTTATGAAATAGTTTTTTTAAGAAAATATTATTTGTGTATGAGTTTCACTAAAACATGTTGTTATTTTATTTAATACAATATGGAATTTTAAGAAACTCAAATTGTTCCCATGGATTCAGTATGTTAGGATATATAATTGTTTTCTTAATGAAAACATGTATATGGATTGTGATTATGACATGGGTGGGGTCTTATATATAACTTCAATTAATTTTTTATCTTTCTATATGTCCTCAAAAATGAAAATGAGTAAAGGACACATATAGCTATGTTGAAATAAGTTATAATATACATGATGTGGTTATCAATACTAGATTGAGTCTAGAAATGTTAAAACTATTTATGTTCACAAGATAATCCAAGGAAATGTTAATCTATATATTTATGTTATATTTTCATATTCTTATACTCCATTAGTATGTGTATGTTATAATAAATGAATTATGATTATTATCTAATGATTTAATATAATATTTTATATTTTATATATTAGTTTAAAGATTTTATATTATTATCTACTATCAATTATGGAAAACTAATAATGTTTAATGTTATTTTGATAATTTATGCCTTCCATGATCATGTATTTATTATGATTATAATCAACTCCGTGATGAAATATAAATAAATTTTTATTATATTGAGTGTTTGAGCTCACACCTTCAAATGCATTCGTATTTCAAAGGTTACGAAGATGAGTACCACATATGATATATGTAAAGTTATTTATAGAATAATGAGATTATGATGATATTATTTTATAATAGGAAAAAATATTTATATATAGTTACTATCTATTGAAACTCTACAACTAGGATCTAGGATTATGTGAATTTTTATGTGATTTAGTTCCAAATTATGGAATTATATTATATCATATTTATAATTGTAATCATTCTCCTATGTTATACCATAGGTATATTTTAAGTATTTTTTTCATCACAAAATCCTAGATGGTGGGTCTAGAGGTCCTTAGTTGGAGTTAGTGTAGGCTTTTTGTATTTTTGGTATTTTTTTGAAACCTTATTTGTAAAATCAATGTATATGTATAAATAATTTAAATATTTAAAAATAATGGTAATGAAAATATCAAAATATTTTTAAAAAATAATTTCAATATTTTTAAATAATCAAATCAGTACAATATCTAACATAGATGAATATAGGGGTAATAACTCTATAAATGGTTGGTTATGTATTGTCTCGATCATCACACTATGAATAATAAGTGGCCCAAACTAATCACCACATTTAATAAAAATAATGGTATATTTTTTTATTCAATTTATCATTACAATGTTTTATGTAGTATTTAAATGATGTATATGTATATATTATATAAGTACATGAGTTAAATAACATAATTTTAAACAGAAAATGGATAACATTTACTACACTATAATGAATCAGATGATAGATTAAGAGTTTCAATGTATATATAATATTAGGAAAATATATCACAAATTTCATTCATAATTATTACAACCATATATATTTTAGAAATTTAATTATAACAATATCCTGAAAATGAAGATGTGAATTTATATCCATAGAAACTTATCATACTTATAGATAACTAGGAAAACATAATTCTATTAAATGGTTCCGAATATCAAAATATTAATAATATCAATATATTAGAGTTTTGTTTCATTACTATGGATCATGAGTTGGGAAATATTTTAAATGACACATAATTAGAAATTTTTTAACTCATTAATATTTGTAATTTTGAGTAGATTATTTATTTATGGGGGATAATGAAATTACCTATGAATATATTGTTTTTTATCTTTAAAAAAATTAATTTTTATGTAGATTGTTATGTATCCAATAATCAACTAAAATGTACCATGATACAAAATTTAAAAAATAAATTCAATAACTAATAAATTATGAGAATATAATATGAAACGTTATCCGAAAACATATAATGAAGAAAACATCATGTAAATAATAATATTTAAAACTAATTTTATGTTCAAACTTATCTTATAATTTGATATAGTTATGACCCATCCATCAAAGGTACAACACCTTTGAATGAAATATGAAAAGGGAGATAATTACACCTATGTCCTGCCCCCACCCCCGAGTTGGCCCCGAGCTGTGGACTATTATTGGGGGTATAAAATATCACAGAATTGGATGTATTACAATATATATGAATAAATGATTAGAAGATAAAATTAATTGACCAACAGTAACTCCATAGAATAATATAAATAATCCCAAAATTAACCCACAATGCATGTATATATAAAAATATAGAGATAAAATAATCCAAAAGGAAATCCCTTTATAAAAGATAAGGTAGTGTCCCAATAACATATCTAATGGTCCAATCCTATAATGTATAACATAGTCCATGAATACATCCTAGAAAACCCAAAAATACTATTATATTTATAGTGTGAGCATATAAGTATTCTCTGTAGACGACCAATTTATCTTGTTCATATGTTAATAGAGAATACAAAAGCGACAGTGAGAAAACCACATAACCTATAAATATAAATAAATTTATTCTATCCAATCCCATTATCACCATGGATAACACAAAAAATAATGAATCCTTGTATAATAATATAATATGAATCATATCTATGATAGAATTCCCTGCACCAATATACAAATGATTTTATTCTCTCAAAATTGATCATCGTACATCATGATACTCCCACCAATTTTTAAAAAACACCATTTCACAACACATGTCAATCGTAGACACCCGGTTGATCTCATCACACCAAATTGCTTAACCAATTTAGTTCTATATCATGATGATGAATTAAATTATGCTCATTCTATCCTACAACGCACAACACCCATAATAATCCATCTAAACACATCATGCCGAATGATACTTGGGCTATCACATCTCATCACATCACATGTTGAAAACTACATTTTTAACCTAAGGAATTTACAGATCCTGAATATTACAAATTACATGAAGTGGTAGTGGGGAAGATATGGTAAACTTCCATCCATCATCCCTCCCCCCAGGATGATAGAAAAACACCCTGAAAACTTTTTGCAGTGTCACACGGTTCTCGACATGGGTAGGAGAATATATAAATCACAAGGAATATACAATGTGTGTGTATATATATATATATATATTCACATCGCACATGACACATCCTATGTGTTTAAAAACAAGGAATAAATAATTTCATAACATTCCCTTAATTTTTGATTGATATAAATGAATAAAAACCCAATAATTATCCATGAGCGAAAAATTTCATTTCAAATATTTCATCATTTCATTATTTTTCATAATAAAAATATTTTAATTAAAATTGTTATCTTGATTTTTTATAGGCAATTAGTTCTTATATAATGATTATCCTTTTAAACCACTTATCTATTAATCAAATCCATTGTTAAATATTGACATTTTATTTCATTATAAAAATTTTAAATCCAATACTAATCTAGAAACTAGCATAACTAACCATCGTTATAGACCCACTACACATAATAACCACCACCACCATCACAGCCCCACTACAAAACTGTATAACAACCACAATTGATTCCCTTAGTACACAATGAAACCACAACCACCAATACATCAGTGCTTCATGTCACATCCACTTCCCCACAAACATTAAAATAAATGCACCTTCCAAACATCAATTAATCACAGCCATGCCAAAACACATTGCTATTTCCACAAACATTTCAAAAAACATAAAAAATTGTTTTCTGGATTATACATTGGTTCTATATTTAAATTCTACTTCATTATTTCAGGGTGGTATCTCAAATTCCATTTGATCCTAGGGAATCCATTTCATTAACTAAATATATGTGGTTAATCATTTAATTGTGGTGGTGTGACAAAAAATCAAACAACCTGGGAATCAAATAATATAAGGAAATGACAAAAAACAAAGATACAAGAAGCTATAGATTTTAGTGAATAAACAAAAATTAATATGTTCAATATCACTAAATAAATCGATATTAAAGCATGAGATTCAATACCCATCCATTTTAAAATTAATTTAACCAATTTATATATCTTGGTAAATTTTTTGAAACCATTTTTTTTAGATAAATATATTCACCAATCATTGTATGATACCCATAACAGAGAAATGATGGAATTAATACCTAGATAAAAGAAAATTTATAGATACTGACTGCCCAAAAAATAGGGGTGAATGTAAAAGAGGAAACAACCTACAATTAGAACTGAAACAAAAATTTACAACTTGGCTCCATGACTCCAAGGAAAAAATACTTCCGAACATATCATCGCAATATAATGAAATATAGAAATATTAAAGGAAGTAACATTTCATTATAATGAATACATATGAATGTAGAAAAATTTAATGCAGTTTACATAACCATTATAGAAAGATTTCATTAAAATAATATTGTTGGACAATTTAAAAAGAATCTAGCAATTGAAAAAATAGGAGTTAATTATCCACCATTAAAATGGAATTAAAACCCATTAATTAATAAAGTAAACCAAGTATTCAACATTAAATATTAAATAATTTAAAATTTATAGATTTTGGAAAAACAAGAACCATTATGAATAACCCCTGACAATGTGCCCCCACTTGGACGCCCTAATGCCAGAATGACCTTCAGCCATAGTGAAATACCTTCAAAAAGACCTATCTATATAAATGAACTATTTTAATAAACACCTATATCCAAAAATACCTACCACCAGAAATTAAAAAAACCCATAATGACGTATCACCATAATGACCAACCACCAAAAATTACCTACTGTTATAATGAAAGACTACTAGAAATCAATTAACATTAGAACAAACCTTTATCTAGAAATGATCAACCTCTATAATTACCTACCTCTTAAAATGAGCTATCACTAGGATGACCTGATACTAGAATTAATTTCTTCCAAAATGATTTACCACCTAAAACTCATAATACCACAAATTTCCTATATATAGAAATGAATTATAAAAAGTAATTATTTACCATAAAAATGACACACCTCTATAATACCACTATTACCCTCAAAAACACATTAGAAATTCCAGAGACACATCATTCATCATATGTATCCATAAATATATAGGTTGGATGATTCATGTCATTATATATTATACTTATAAAAAATTCACATACTCGAGATTCAAAACAAAAAAGGAAGGAAAATAGAATGTTTGTCAGAACAACATACACATGAGATGCCACTCAATTTTATCAGTGTATTTGGGAGACAAAAATAATGGTAATAATGCTTAAAACTGGACAATACATTAAAACATTCACCAAGGATGGGGTCTTCCCAATCAAAAGAAGGCCATATATATGGTCACTATAGACATATAATGAAATAAATTTTATCAAATTACATGGATTTTTTTTTTCAATATCAATTCATTATTCTATATTTTAAACACATTCATGCCTTTGAAGAAAACCTATCATATATATCCAGTTTTTAATCTACAACAAATGAAATTCATAAAACCAATTTCAATTTCATGTTATTATTTATATTACACCACCCATCATTTTAATATCATTAAAAATGATATACATCACATTTACATTCCTTTTATTTAAAAAGAAACAGTAAATATTTGTTTTTGAAATTCTATTACTATCATTCAAATCATTTGTTTCAAGAGTTCAAAATTTGTCGTATGAAAAGCTACATTAAAAAACAATGTATAATTTTTCACCAATCCATTATATCTGGGATGAAAATTTCTCACGATTTCAACTAAATATTTTATTACCTTGATATTTAACATTAAAAAAATTACCTAATATTTCCCAACCAAAAAATGAACTCATGCCAACATAAAAATATCTATAACAAAAATAATAATTAATAGAAATAAGCCCACACACAAAGCTATTTTCCACATTGGTTGGTACTTAAATGCCCGTATGATTTTCAAATATATATTTATATAGTGTTTCTTGATAGAGGAAATGTTTTCCCTCTATTCATTTGTTTGATTTCATAATATAATCCATCAACATAAGGTAAACCATAATAAATCCAAAATAAAAGATAAATATTAAAAATAATCCATTACTTCCTTCATAAAAAGATTTAGTTGAACTAGAAAAGTCCATCATCATTAATTTAATGATCTTATAATCAACAACTGTCATTTTTTTCTAACATTAACTGATTAAAATTTTTATAGATGGTGAGTTATTTAGTCAATATAAACACATCACATAACAAAAAAAATCCATCCCATGAAAACAACCAAATGTCTCATCAACTACACATAACAACCATTGCATAATAGAACCCCTGTCCAAAAATACTATCCAATGAAAATTATCACTAGATATCTCACCCAACCATATCAACTCACCACTTTATATCCAATAGAAAACACCCTTCTCATATAACCCCCTTATATAAATCATACATATCATTTCCCCAATGAATGATCACCATTATCATCACACACCTGATCCCCAAGAACATAAATCATGTAATTATCTCTCCTAGGTCAAATCATTTTCAACTTTAGGTAGCACTAGCTCACCCGCATGGTTTCATTCATGTCAATGTATAATACATTTCGATTAAGGGTCATTTATTTCTAGTATTTTGGGGGCATGGTGTTTTTTTCATACGTAACAGAAGTTGAAACAATTAATCAATCACACATATCATCAATACACACATAATTCCAAATTTATTCATGGGTTTTCGTTACATTAAGTCATTATTTACTATGGGAATTCTCTCACAATAATAAATTTTCTTTATTGAACCATTGAATTTTCCATATACAATTGATTAATAATTTTTAATACATGGTGATATTATTCAATAAGTAACATAATGGGTCTCAAAATCCACCAAAATCCTAATAGTAACATTTCAAATAAAAGTTATTTTTATAATGGTATAGAAAAAATAAACACAACAATTACAATAAAATATCAACCAATACATAGCATTTCTGTGTCATTTCCAATGGAACACCATGAAATGAATTTAAATATCTCTACATGAGTCCATGTAAATGATAAAATTGTAAAAATATTTTTCAACACAACTTGTTTTAATATTATTAAACAAAATATTCCAAGTTCATTTTGTTTTTGAGGAAAAACACTTCAAAATGAATTTTAATTTTTTTACCAACTAGTTTATTGATCATAATTCATACACCCCATCATAGGTGCAACAGTTTTTCAATGTTGTAAAAAAAATACAAGTTCTATGATAAATAAATTATAATTGAACATGATATATCACAATTTTTCACGCCTTATCATGTCGAAACTAAGAATTCATTAATAATTTAATCGTTTATGAAAACATTGATATATATTGCAAAAAGGATGACACGAGTAGATTTCCATATTATAATAAAACTTATAATATGTGTATTTTATGATTCCTAAAAAAATATAAATCCTATATTTAAAATAAAAATTCCTTCCACATTATTCATTCATTCCAAAAAAACTACATATTATGTAACATGAGAGGAATTTTTATTTGAGTAATTACTTGTTTTTATTCATAAAATTAATGTGTTTTATCATTTTAATAATATTAATTCATGACAAGTTACCACAATGAATGTTCATCATTTTTTAGAATTTTAGAAAAATATTAACATGAATTTTTATCCTAACACATACTTAAAATATCTGATTATACCAATATTATAGAACTAATTTATTTTTAATTTTTTTTTGAAAATTATTCTATTCAAGGATATTTCAAATTAGTAGGATTTATCAATAATAAAAATATTCATTTTTTCAAATTAATATTTTTATCCTATAAAATTATATTTAACAACATGTTCACAACAGATGATCATGATAAATTATAGATGAAATATATCCCATTCTATATTAACTCTCATGGAAACTAGAATAATTCTACGAAATATTTCAAAATAATATATTTTTCCTTTCTTGTATCAAATCTACTCGAGGTAACATCCTTCATATTATTATTCATAATTAAATAGATTTTCACAAATAAAATAATTTACTCATGATTCACATAATGTATTAAAAATCTTAATTACAATAATTGATGTTATATATTTTTTCGAAGGAAGAAAAATTCAATTCATTAAGAATAATGCTATAATTGGAAAGAAAACATCATTTTCATGAATCGTTCTTTTTAAAAAAAATAGGGAAATTAACTAAAATTTTAATTTTTTCTTTTAGGTTTTAGGAATAATTATGAAATAAACTTTATTTTTTTTAAAAATAACAAGTTAAAAATCAGAAAATCACACATAAAATTAAATGAATTATTTATTTAATATCCATATCTTCCTAAATCCAATTCATTAAATGAAATACCAGATCAATCATATAATAATTACCTCTTATATTTATCTGTAATGAATACCAGTTCAACACACATGGCCATTGAATAAGATCAATGTTCATTCGTTGAATCATAGGGGCCCTATTTTATCCTTGGTTTTCTCAAATACCTATGTCACAGACCAATGTCAACAAGAAAAATTTCTATATAATCCCATGAAATACTAAATTTCTATAATTGGTTGTAGGGAAAAGTTGGAATTCATTCAGCCACCCTCCAATCATGATGTTGTGAAAAACACCCCCAAATTATTTGGTTTCATGACATGCCTTTATTTTAGTTGGGGAATATATAAAAATCCTACATAATTTCCAATATATATATATATATACATTAAAAACACATAATCCATATTAAATTTCTTATATCCAGGTCTTGATAAATCTCACTACATTACTTCACTATGTTTTTACCCCATTGTTCAAAAAAATCTACCTAAAAATCAAGAGCCTCAAAATATTGATCAGTCAAATATTATTTCCATATAATAATTTATTACCCCATTTAATTTAAAAATGTATCAATTTTTCATATTTCTTTTCCAATAGTTCTAATATAAAATTTAACCATTTAAAAAACGTGTAAAATATTCTAATTATTTTAAACAATCCAAAATTATATAACGTTATCCATCATTTATGTCCATTACTTATCTAGAAAATAGAAACCCCAACAACCATCATAACCCTTTTACACAATCATACCACCACATCCATCACAGTTATAATGTACAAACCTTCCTAATTTTCTTGAAAAGGAGGAATAATATTCATTTTCTTTAAGAGAAAACCCCAAGACTCCAAAAGAGAGCAATAAATTCTGATGGGATTTGATACACGGGAGGGATCATTTTCCCTTTAAGAATAAAACAACTAACCCCAAAAACACCACAAATAAAATTTATTCATTATACTAGATATCAATGGAAACTAACTCAAATTAATCCCATTGATATGGAAATATAACCAGAACAAAGTACCATTTTGGATTTCTAAAAATACAAAGTACAATGTTGAATAAGAAATTGAAAAAACAAATGTAATCCAAAGAAATGCCCCAAAAATCTAACATTGTCTATGCTTCAACTCCAATAACTGTCCAATTATCAAAAATTAATAGTAATGATTTTTTATACATTACCTTTTCCAATAACCTGATTGATGATATCTACAAAATATGCAATTTGTGAATGTAGTGGTGAATAATGAAACTCCATTGATTTTTCCCAAAGGATATAGCTTGTTATGCCACTCACTTATAACATATTAGCACATTCAAATAATAAATTTTATATGAATTAATTTATACAAATATTATTTATGAATAAAATGTTACATAACCTAGAAGTTATAAAAAATCATATCTTGCTCCAATGAAAGAAATCGACCAATGTTTTAGAACTATTTCAGAAACCATTCGGCATATCACATCACAATCCACAAACCCAGACATCTACACATGCAGGATTCATTATCAAGATTCCATACTGCTAAGAGGTTTCTTGTTAATAAACCAAACCATCACAAGGTAATAAAATCACATGTTCCATTACACCATAGGAACTGAGAAAAATAAAATATTTAAACCATAATTTCTAATGCAATATATACAGACACCACCAAGTATTCCCAACGACCATACAAATACAATCACGGTAAAACCCCTTCAATGACAAATCTATTTCAATTCCAAAAACATTTCAATATAATATTTAATTTTTTATTGATAATCATTTTCCCTAAATTAAACCAAATTTTGTTTAAATAATAATTTTGAAATCATTTATCAATGCACTTTTCAAAACAATTCCACAATTTCACAAAAATCCACAAACCATCACATAAGAATGAATCTACCATGAATTTCACAAACATTTCAAAGATAAATTTCAATAAATTTAATAAATTTAAAACAAATCCTCAGAATTCTAAATATAGGTGTCTATATTGAATCAACAAACCTTGGAAAAAATAGAGATAATTGAAAACAAAATGAATACATCAACGAAAATGGGTCGAATCTACAAAAAACAAACATAGATCTCTCCCTAGATGCTACAAGAAAAAATATAATGATATATTTAATCGAATATATTATATATATCTATTTTATACATATAACTAATAAATCGATAGATAGGGGTGATGTATATCTAAGTAAAATCAGGAAAAACAACCAACAATGAAGCCTTGTCATGATAGTCGAGGTTCAACACACCATGAAACGCCTCATGATCACTATAAAATCGATGGAGAGAGGCTATCCAAGCATTAATAAGTAAAAATACTGATTTATAGTCATTTAGGATAAAAATTAGGGGTAAACCCAAAATCCTTTCCCAAATACACTTTTTGGATATAGTTTTTAAACTATTCATGATTAGTCTCAGTTATAGGAAAACCATTAGGTTAACCATAAAAAATCCATTTTTATCAAGTTACACATTTTCTCTAACATTGCTTCATGTTTTGGGAAAACATTGTGCCTACGTGTGTGCCTTCTCTTTAGCCATTTTCTAATTATGAATGTTTTTCGGTAAGTTCTTTACAATTTTCCCAAACCGTACACAAACCGTGAAAACATAAAAAATACTCAATAAAACTCTATATTGTTTCCAAACACTTCCAAACATCACCCATATACATGAATTACATGAAAAGAATAAGGAAAGGGTTACATACTTTAAACTAAGGTTGATAGATTATCTCAACCATTTTTCATGCTTTCCTCATAATGTAGAAAAATATATTTTTCTCTAAAAGAGTTTCTTCCATATTTTTTCATTTCCTTATCTCATTTTGAAGTATCTTCTTGAATATGAACATTTTTAAAAAACCCAAACATGGACGGGGAATTTTCCAAGAAATAAATTCTATTTCTTATTCACAATCTGGACTAGCATGATCTCTAATAAACGATCTATATCTATGTCAACCTGATTCTATCTGATCACATAGTCAGGATTAGGTTGATAAATTTTCAATTTAGATACATAGAATACATTATGTACTACACTGAACCATGGTGAAAATTCTTACTGATATTCCAGCTCAACAACCTGTTCCTGTATCTCAAAAGGGCCAATGTATCAATGTGTTAACATGCCATACTTCAAAAAATAATGATTCCCAAACCTTGAAAAGACCATTAGGAACACATGATCACATTCCTAAAATGAAAATGTCCATCTATGATGTTCCACATATGATTTCTGATGTCTCTGATTCACCTCTATCTATTTCCAAATCATCAAAATCTATTACATTGTTTTTTGGACATGTCTCAGTCCAACCAGTGAAGTCTTCTATATTTCTATCAAAAAAAGTGGCGAACAACAGGGATGCTCATAAAATGCTTTGAGAGAAGCCATATATAATGAGGAATGTTAGAAAATGATATATAATAACTCCACTAACATCATACGATCTTCCCATGAGCCACCAAAATCCATTACTCATGTATGAAACATTTCTTCAAACATTTGAATTATCCTTTCGGATGTTCTGTCCCTCTGAGGAAGATATACCATACTGATAGTCAACAGAGTACCAATGGATTTCTATAAGTATTTCTAGAAACCAAATTTAAACCTTTGATCTTTGTCTAACATTATATAAACTATTATTCTATTCCTATTTACCATATATTAGATATAGATTTCTACAGGTCTTCCACCATATGATATTCATGAATGTGAATGAAATGAGCTGACATGGAAAGATGATCCACTATCAACCATATGGAATCAGGTTTCTAGACCATTCTTGGGAGACCTATAACAAAATATGTTACTATCATTTCCCATTTCCACACTATAGGAAATAATGACTTTATCCTTCCATCTAGTCGCAGATCCTCTACCATAAAATGTTGACAATTTAGGAATCCTAAAACAACCATGGCCACCTTACACTTCATTCTCAGCTACATAAAATATAATTTCAATTCCTTATACATCTTATGTATTACTAGATGAATAACTCATATCAAATGGTTATAAGCATGGAGCAGTTGTTCTTGAAAGGCCATAATTACGACAATCTGATTTATGAGCCAAAACACTAAACTCCCATCTATCATCCATCCCTTAATGGTATCCCCACCACTGAGTTTTGACCTCAAATCCATATATTCATCATCAGTTATTGAGCCTCTTTAACCATCAATATTAGATTAGTAACAAAAAAAACATGAATGAGAACAACAACATCACATCATTCTTTAAATTCTAAGATCATTTTTTCTTATATCAAAATCAGAATACATTCATCAGATTATTATTTTTTCAACTGAGAATATTAATTTCTTCATAATGCATTTTCCACTGAATTGCCTCTTCTCACAGTATAAATTCAGTCAAGGTAAAAAACAATTTGGAGATACGCCATCCTTATTCATTCTAACAGTTTCAAGTCCCATTGTTAGAAAATATTCTTCATGAAGTTATGATCCATTAGAATTGTGAATTAATCACCGAAGAGGAAATTACACCAAATCATCAATTCATGGAATAAAAAAGGTAACAAAAAATCATGTGTTGGGTAATTTTTCTCATTCACCCATAACATAATTGTTTTATAAGAAGTTACATTATCTCCTTCCATAAGAATACAACCTAAACCAGTTCTCTATAAATCAAAATACACTATGTGACCTTGTCCTGATTCTGGAAGTATCATGATATGTGATGATGTAAGGAGAACATTAAGTATATTAAAATACTTTTAAAATTCTACATTCCATTGAAAATAAACATTATTCTTTGTCAAAGATATCATTGGAACTGATTTTCATGACAACTCACAATCATATTTTCTTCGTTAACCATCCAGACCAAGGAAACTATGTTTCATGAAGTTATTATTAGGAATTTTCCCTAAGATACCTACTTTTACCTTTTCTGGATCCATAGTAAATAATGTTTTAGAAATTGCATGTAAAATGATATATAATTTTTATATAAAAAATATCAATTTTATATTTTGTCTTACAGAAGATGATCCCTCAACATTCTCAACATTATCTCTAACTGTTGATGATGTTCATCCCTTGTCTTTGAATTCATCAATATGTAATTAAAAACACCACCACAAAAGAATCATGAAACCTTTGAAATATATGATTCATAAATTCCATAACGACCACTTGTGCATTCATAAGACTGAGACCCATTACCACATATTCATAATGGTTAGATCTTTTTATCAGATTGATTACACTCATCTTATTGCATCAAGGTATACGATGCCTACAACACCTGAGTATTTTCCCGAACACCCAACCATTGTGAGCAGTGACAATACTGATGAAGATGACCTATATTGTTGCAATTATAGCATGATCTTTGATGTGTGTTACACTCTCACGTCATGTGGTCAATAGAACCACTTTTGAAAAATCCTGATTTAGTTATCAATCTCATTGAAAGATTCACTAATCCAACTATTTGATATGGATTCATGCTCCAACCACAGAAATAAGTGTCACTCTTCTACCTACTCCCATCATTAGACTCTCCACTGTTTCCCATGGGTTTTAAAATTCTTCCTCCTCTAATTTATCCTAAAATTTATTTTTTTTCCACTCCCACATTATTAATCATTCCCATATAGTCCATAATATATAAAACGACAATATTTGATTGAATGTCCTACCTCATCCATGATTCAATGATTTGTTCCTTCAAGGATGCACAATAAGAAACATATAGATAAAATATGACTAATGTCACAAATTTAGCCACATGATTCATGACATAAATATTTTCATGCACCAAGCTGATAAAGTTATTCATTCATTTCATTCAAATACTATGAGGATAGAATTTTTTGTTGAACAACTCCTCCATGTCCTCCCATGAGTTTATGAAGTCTACTTTATCTTGAATGCATAAATACCACCATTGGAGGAAAGATCATCCAACATATCAGTTTCTAAAGTAACATTCAACTATACTAGTGTGACAATGAAGTCAATGATATGATTCATCTTACTCATCCACACTTCAAAATTTTATGGTTTCGAATAACCCGAAAATATTGGTGGATTCTGTATCTAGAATTGGACTGAATGATCTACTTGCCTTGTCTCATCCCCCATGATCCCACTGTCTATAGCCTGAAATTCTTTTACAATATTCTGACCGAATAGTTGGTTCACTTATCACTCAGGTGAAACAACATTCTAAGAATTTTATTTAGGTTGGATTCTATGATGCATAGTGGGTTTCATTCGCTAAAAAACAATCGCCAAAATTCCCATTATCGGTTTACTGATTAATTAATAGTTTCAAATTCTATCAAATCATTCTATCATAATAGTTCTTTTATGAATTGAATTTTTTCCAAGTTTCAAAACTTTTGAGGAATTTCTATCTTCATTTAAAAATCCAACCATTTTCAAAATAACAATTTCATGCATTTAAAAATATTACATTTTAATGAAATATTAACAGGATATAAAATGAAACACATTACACCCTAAAATAATTCATTACAAAAATGAATTATGTAATCCTAGTGAGAAGTCATTCCATAATGCACATCATGCTCATATCATTGGAAAACCCCATGATATTGATATTCCAATTGTTTTAAATGTCTCTTAAACACTTAATTACCCAAATATCTAGTAAATTAATGTTTAGAATAAAAGGTTAGCTACTACTTTTTATGCTTTACAATTCATTTCCTTTCTATCATAAAATTTTTTATGATCACAAAATCATGAAAAATAACAAAACGAATTTCAACTCCCAAAATGAAATGCATGACTTTTACCACATTACCTAAAAATTTAGGAGAACCAAAATTATACAACTTATAACGTCACAAAACTCCTCATTTTCATGGGAAGGTGTAAGGGTGTTACTTTTCCTTAAGAGACATCCCCAAGATTCTAGAGTCTAAAAATAAATTCTTAAGGGAATAAATACACGTGGGGGATGATTTTTCTGTTAAGAATAAAACAAATAAACAAAAAAACATAACTAAAAGTTCTACATGATGTATGATATCAATGTAAAAAAACTCGAAGTAATCCCATTGATATCAAAACCATAACATAACAATGTACCACCATAATAGACAAAAAAATATCAAAGTACACATCGGAAGATGAAATCATCAAATCCTACAGACTTCAACCACAAACATCAAATCTCTAACATGATCCATGGTCAAACTCTACCAACAAAAATATTATGATGAAGATATGATAATGATTTTTTGTACATTAACTTTTCTCATGTCTTGATAGATGATTTCTTCAAAACCACCAATATACCAAATAAGTTGTGAGTAATGAAACTCACTAGAATTTCCCAAAATGACATCCTTACTCACTCTACATGTATAGAACGTGATTAAACATTAAAAAAACAGTTTATATAATACATTTTTTATATATAGATGACATTAGAATATAAATAACTAATGTAGCCCTGAATTTTTCACAAGATAAACCATATTATACAAAATCAACAAACCACATTTTTTAAAACATCTAGAAAACCATTTCACATATCCCATCCCAATCCAAAAACACACACATCAATACATGAATTATTCATTACGACAATTCCATTATCATGATCTATCTATCGTAGATCTTCAAATTCATCAAAAGGTAATTAAATCCCATGTTCCATTAAACAATTGGAACCAAATAGAAGGTCATTTTTCATCTAGGCCATGGAATGCATTACAAACACACAACACTATGTATGCCTAACAACCATTATAATACAATTCTTCCAAAATCACATCAATTCCAAAACCATTTCAATTCCAAAAAAATTCAATAAAACAGAAAATTTATTAATTTCTTCCATTTAACAAACCAAGAAACTATTTTAAAAATAATCATTTTAAAATAATTTTTCAAATCACATAGCCCAACAATTCCACAATTTCATAATAATCCATAAACCATCATTAAAAATGTTTCTACCATGATGTCTATTGAAATTTCACAATCAATATAAAACAATTTAATCAATTTTAAACGAATAATTAGTTTCATAAATGGAGGAGTCTACAGTGAATCAAACAAATATAAAAAACATGGGGAAAAGGAAAATGGAATGAAAACATCTATGAAAATGCGTTAAATCTACAAAAACCAACTGTATATCTCTACTTCTAAAAAAACACCAAATCTTATCATATTTAGAATAAAATATATTTGATATAACCACAATATTCATAGATCTTGAAAACGATGGAGAGAGAGAAGTAGATTTAAAAAAAACCATGAGAAACTACCAAGAAAATGCCTTACTATGATTATTGGGCTTCAACGAACCAAGAAAAATCTCATGATCAATTCCAATTCGATGGGCAGAGGTTCTCCAAACATATAGAGGAAAACCCCTAGTTAGGTCAATTTTGGAGAAAAGATAAGCTGTAAAACCGGAATCCCGAACTAGATACAGTTTTTTGGATTTTTTTAAATTGTGTATAGTTAGTTTCATGTTTAGGAAAACCATGCACTTACTGTGTGACAACATATGTCTCTAGTAGGAACCTCTCACAGCTACATTACACTATTTAAAAACCATTTGAAAAACATTGTTAGGTCCACTAGGCTAGATACCCTGAGGGGGGGTGAATCAGGGTATGACAGATTAAAACAACTGCCCCTTTTGATATTGTTTTGCTGTTAGACAAAAACTTCTTCTCTCTTCTTCACGATGCAGAGTATGAATAAACCTTAAAGCATGCACATGACACAATGATTTTTTACTTGCTTCACCCTCAATGGGCTACGTCCAAGGAGCATACACCGACAGTGTGCTGATTTACCATTTCCACTATAAGTGCACTGCTGTTTACAAATTCGAAGTGGACTCACTATCCCTCCTAGTTTACAACCACTCACAATTTGAGAACTCACTACTCCCTCAACTGAAGTGAGCTCACTGCTTCTTCAGAATATCCACTCATAGTTTATAGTCTTATAGGTCTCTTCATTACCACTAATGAATGCATCCTCCACTGTATGTAAATTCTGTACTGATCTCCAAATTTCATATATTGATGAATACCCCTTTTCCCCTGAACACTGAGCAATAACCATCGTGAACTACCTTCATAAAGAACCCTACTTCATGAAGCTCCCAATTTCACAAAGATCAAACAATCCTTTGTTAAGTCCCTACATTTTCGGGAAGCTCATGCCTTCGCAAAGCATAGGCCGTCGCAGAGAAACTTCCCTCGAAAATCTATCTGAGCCAAACCAGAGCACACGACTTTCGTTGTGCTAGAATATCCATCGTGAAGATCTTATTTCGCAAAGCACACTGCCTTTTTGAACCACCTTCACGATCCAAGAGAAAAAGATTTCCTTCAAAAACTCTATACTTCTCTCGAGGGGGTTGATGCCTATTTATAGGTGATTCCGCTGACCCTCAAACCGTCCACGCAAAGTCAGTGCCACATCATCACAAATCACGAAGCTCCAAAAATGAGGCAGAAATTCTCTCAATATCTCGAAGCACCATGGAAATTAACTGATCACGAAGCTCATTGTAATCACGAAGCATCCCATCAATTACTTCGCGCAACTACTATGAAGCTCCATCACAATTCCCTTCGTCGCTGCAATACTCTACAACTCTGCTATTTGCGAAGATTATCATAATTGTGAAGAATCACCGTTCAAATTCATTTGGTCTTCGTGAAACTCATGCCTATTACATATTTTGATGAAATATATAAAAAACATATTTCATGATGCTCACAAAACTCCAAATTTTAGACACACAAAATTCAGAAAACACTAGAAAACGGCACAACATTGTATCTATTCTTTTATATCACATCTAGATCATCCATTCCTTTGTCATGGTTCTTTGTCAACATGGATTTTCAACAACATCTCTGGAACTTGAAAATTCACCATTGAAACCTGCATTGTCAACAAACAAAATAAACCCAAAAAATTTGCAATGTTACCCTGAGGGATTTTTTCCCAACAACCATTAATATTCCCACTATCTCAAGTTTTTTAGATTCTTTTAATTTACTGTAGGGTTTGGTAAAACCATTCTTGTTCTTTTATAGATTCTCCTTCAACCATTCTCATTGTGCATGATTTTCTGCAAGTGTTTCATGGTTTTCGCAAACCCTAAATTTCTATAGTTTCACAACCAGAGATAATGTCTCATCAACATCTATTCCCTCTATCTGGGAGTATCCTTTTCACACCAGTCGTGCTTTGTTCCAAATCATCGTGACATCTTCATTCATATTTTTGTGATAGGCCCATTTAGTCTCGATGACATACTTATCTGTGAGCCTCAAATCAATCTCCCACGTCTGATTTTTCTCAATCTGATCAAGCTCATCATTCATTGCCTGAACCCTGTTTTCATCTTCAACTGCATCAGTGAATCATTTTGGCAAAACCTGAGATATTAAAGATTACTCCGGTAGTGATTTCATTCTTCTTATCTGAACTGGAGCAGACTGATCACCAATGATATTCTTCATGTCTATTTCAGTTCAACTCCTTGGATTTTGTGTATATACATATTTTAATTCCAAATGCACATCATTATCAGTATATTTTTCTGAATCAACATCATTCACTTCTTCCCCCCGGCGTTTCATTCTTCCTCATCACTATCATCAAAAAGTTGTTCACCCCACCACTGAATGATCTACTCATTCTCCACTACAATTACATAATTTCTCTCAATTACTTTTCCCATCCTTTTGTTAAAGCATTTATATGCCATGTTTTCTCATGAGTAGCTAAGGAATACCCCCTCATCTCCTCATGACTCATATTTTTGATGTTTTTCCTTATTGAGTATAAAGAACCTACTACCAAATCTTCAAATGCATTTCACTATTGGATTCTTTTCATACCACATCTCATACGGAGCCTTTCCTTTCATCGGACATAATATAGCCCGGTTCGAAATGTAGACCGATGAAAAAACTTCTTCCTTCCAAAATTTCTCTGGTAGGCCTTTTTCAATAAGCATTGTTCTTGACATTTTGTTGATGATATGATTTCTCCTTTCATCTACTCCATTCTTTGGGGGAGTTATCACTGAGGAAACCTGATGCCTTATCCCATGTTTCTCAAGATATCCTTCCACCAGACTATTTGTGAATTCCATAACACTGATTGTATGAAGCTTCAAAATTTTTTGTCCAATAATCTTTTGACACTCCCTCTGGTACTGTTTTAAGCAGCTGAACACATCCGACTTATGGGAAATAACAAATATCTATACCATTCTGATATAGTCATCAATAAAAAGAACATAGAACCTCATTCCATTAATTGCTCTTGGTGTGATAGGACCAAAAACATTAGCATGCACCAATTCGAGCACTCTTGTTGACTTCTTTTTCTTTTCCTTGTACGTATTTCTGATGATCTTTCATTGTTTGCATGCATCACATGTGTGAGTACAATCACGTGATAGCTTAGGGAGGTCTCTTACTGCATCACATTTTACCCGATCTTCCAATGATGGTTGGAATACATGACAAAGTCATTTATGCCACAGCTTGTTTTCTTCCTCTTTGAACTGAAAGAACATATCTTCTTCCCTACATACCAGGTAGATATTTCCCTTTTTTCTTTTTCCCTGTAGAAACACTGCCCCATATCTTCCTTTTATGATACACATCTTCTTAGTAATCCTTATAGAATATCCTAAGTCGCATAGTTGACTGAGGCTGAGCAAATTGTGATTGAGGTGTTCTACTACTAAGACATCAGTATGTTTCATCTCTTTGCCCCCAAACATGGCCTTTCCTGATCCAATAATCATCAGGACTTCATCGTTTCCAAATTTTAATACTCCTTTATCAAAATTTATGCGGGTTACAAGATCCTTATTACCTGTCATGTGAGATGTGCCACCAGTATCAAGGATCCACACACCAGAGAAATGTGATTATTTAAGGGAAATTTCTACCTCCATGGCCTTCTCATATGTTTTCTTCTTTGTCCATATTTTTTCTTTCACAATTGGCATGGATTGAGACCTTTGATCTTTCTCAAAGTATAATGGACCAACTTCATCTTGCACAGCTGGAAATCTATTTTTTATTTTCTACTCATTTTCTTCTCATTGATCTAATGTTTGCAAACATATTGATTCTGCTTTGTCACATTCCTCTATATGGTCGAAGTACAATACCAAGCCATGTGTCCAAATCATCTACACCAAAAACAGTGTCTTTCGAAACATGTTCTGAAGAACCCTTATTTGCTTGGCTTCCACCTCTGTTCTTGTGCACTTCGATATCGATTGGCTATGGAACACACATACTATGAATGTCCCATGTTTCCACAATAATAACACCTGATATAAGGTGCATTCTATCATGTCAGTTCTGAACTTCTAGTTTCCACTTGGGATCTATGAATTTTATTATTCTGCTTTGTTCCCAAATCATCCTTCAATCTCGGAATGGGTGCTTGCGATCTGACATCAATTTTCACAACTTTTTGTTTCTGATAAATCCTTGAATCATCCTTAATGTCTGAGCTCGATTGCTGCTTCTTTCCTACTGAACTACCAGGATCCTCTTTCATCTTTTCAGTCCTCAGAATTACCTGATTTACCAAGAACATGTTGGGGATCAATGGTTTTTCCTAGTCATTTACTTTTCTCTAAAGACCGACAACTTCCTCTTCAAGCTCTTTGATATGCTTGACGTTATATTTTATAGTGATATTCAAGTCATCAATATCCTTCTGTTCTATAATCCTGAGTTTGTACTCACTAACTGATTCAAAATTATCTGGTACTGATGACTTGAGTTTCTCAATTTCTTCTATTAACTCAGACATTTTATCTTCTTGTTGCTGCATGTAGAGTTTAGCAGCATGGACCACTTTTTTGGATTTCTTTGTTTTGGATCTCCAAACATCTATCTCTTCAAGAGAAGCTTCTAATTCAGCTTCCATGTCAACACATCCCTTTACTCATATTTCTTATTCATCAGCATTAGTATCATCTTTCTAAGAACTACCGACAACTGCCACCATAGCATTTTCTCCACGATATCTCTATTCCTCTATCTCTTTATCCTCCTCAACCTCAGACTCATCTGAACTGTCACATTCTTTTGATAGAAAGTTCCTCTTCTTAATGAATTTTCTCTTAAATAGTTTCTTTCCATTCCCATAGGCTGGAGAATTTTTCTTGGGAATTCCTACTTCATCACCATCATCATCCACTTGTAACTTTTTGGGGCTCCTTTCCATATGATGTCTAACCTTTCCACATCGAAAACAAGCAAGTGGAAGTTTCCCTTTAAACATTCCTTTTCCTCTTTGAATATTTGAGGAGAGGAATGACATCACCTTATTTGTCTCTTCTTCTTCTTCAGAATCATAAATGGTGAGCATTTTCATGGCTTTGAATGCCACCTATTTGGATTTCTCCATTTCCACAACATCGTTATCATCATTTCTCATTTCATATGAAACAAGGGTGTTGTGCAGGTTATCCAATGTCAACTCTTTCCGGTCTTTATCTTCCAATAATGAAACTTTTGTATTGAACTGAGGTGGATGTTTCCTCAATATGAGCTTCACAATATGTATGTCTTCAATTTCTTCTCCGTGACCTCGCATTTACTCCACTACAACATTTACCCTATCAAAGAATGCATCAACAAATTCATTCTCAGATCTTCATACTTGTTCCACAACACTTACAACTTCACTTATCTAACCTTTGTATCTCCTTCATATGTATTTAATAGATTTTCGCACATGGAATGTGACGTTTTTCATGACATCACCTTTGTATAGATTGCATTGGATATGTCTCCCCCTAAATCATTGATTCCCTTTTTGTCGGCATCAAATTTTCTTCGTTCAACTACTGATAATGCACAACTATTAATATCGGTTGTTATACCGTGCATTGCTTCTATAAACACATCCATTCCCAAGGATTAAAAGTACCATTGAATCTGATTCTTCCATAGCTGAAAATTGATCCCATTAAATATCGTATTCTCTGAATGATTTATAACCTCCATTTGAGAGAGAAACTGATATCAACATTTCCCTATGATACCAATTGTTAGGTCCACTAGTCTAGACCCTGAGAGGGGGGTGAATAAGGGTATGACAGATTAAAAAAACTGCCCCTTTTGATCTTGTTTAGCTATTAGAAAAAACCTTCTTCTCTATTCTTCTCGATGAAAAGTATGAATAAACCGTAAAGCATGCACAAGACACATTTATTTTTTACATGCTTCACCCTCACTGGGCTACGTCCAAGGAGCATACACTGGTAGTGTGCTGATGTACCAATTCCACTATAAGCGCACTGTTGTTTACAAGTTCGAAGTGGACTCACTGTCCTCCCTAATTTATAACCACTCACAATTTGAGAACTCACTGCTCTCTCAACTGAAGTGAGGACACTGCTTCTTCAGAAGATCCACTCATAGTTTATAGACTTCTAGGTCTCTTCATTGCCACTAATGAATGCATCCTCCACTATATGTAGATGCTATACCAATCTCCGAATTTTATCCATTGATGAATACCCCTTTGCCCGTGAACACTCAGAAACAACCTTTGGAATGTACCTTCACAAAGAACCCTACTTTGCAAAGCTCCCAATTTTTCAAAGCTCAAACAAGCCTTCACGAAGTCCTTTCCTTTTCGCGAATCTCAAGCCTTTGCTAAGCATAGGTTGTCGCAGAGCTCCATTCGTCGCTAATAAAATTCCCTCACGAAGCACACTGAACCAACACAGAGCACACGACTTTCTCTGGGCTATAATAGCCACCGCAAAGCTCTTCTTTCTCAAAGAATATTGTCTTCACGAACCACCTTCGTGATATAAGAGAAAAATATTTTCTTCTAAAACTTTGTTCATCTCTCGAGGGGGTCGAGGCCTATTTATAGAAAATTCCACACACCCTCAAATCTTCCGCACAATGTTATCACCACTTAATCAAAAATTGAGAAGCTCTGAAAATTCGGCCAAAATTCTCTCAATATATCGAAGCACCATGGAAATTTTCCAATAGTGGAGCTGGTCGTAATTGCAGAGCATCCCGTTAATTAATTGCGCCACCACAGTGAATCTCCCTCACAATTCCCTTCGCCGCCACAATTCTTTTCAACTCTGACATTCATGAAGCTTGTCGTAATTTCAAAGCATCGCCGTCAACATTCCTCCAGTCTTCGTAAAACTCACACCTTTTCCATATTTTGATAAAATCTTCAAGGAAATCCATATTTCTCGATTCTCACCAAACTCCAAATTTTTGACCCCAAAAATATTGAAAACACTAGAAAATGGTGCCACCTTGTATCTTTTCTTTTATATCACCTCCAGATCATCCATTCTTTTCTCATGGTTCTTTTTCAACATGGATTGTCAACAACATCTCTAGAACATGACAATTCTCCATGGAAGCCTGCTTTCTCATCAAACACAATCAACCCAAAAATGCAGCAATGTTACCTTGAGGGATTTTTTCCCAACAACCTTTCATATTCACACTATCTCATGTTTTTTAGATTCTTCTAATCTACCATAGGGTTTGGAAAAACCATGCACGTTATTTTATAGCTTCTCATTCTCCCTATCTCATTATGCTTGATTTCCTGCAATTGTTTCATGGTTTTCCCAAACCTTGAACAAACCATTCACCAAATTAAAATCCTCAACAACACAAAAAAAGGTTTTGAAACTCTCACAAAACAAACTTATATAAATTACATAAATAGAAAGCATAAATAATGGGGTTATTACTTAAAATCAATTTTAAAACAATAGCCCCGCTACACAACTATACCACAACAACCATCATAGTCACATTGCCTAACTGCACCACCACCACTAGTGATGCCCCACAACATTTCATATATACCTCCCACATATATCATATTAATGTCACCGACAGTGCATCACATCTTAAAATTGGATCAAAAAATAGAAAACCTTATTGAATAACATGTCACAACACATACAATTTTTTTCCAGATTATTCACTGGGGATTTCATTAAATTCCAATTCATTATTTAAGGTTATTATCACATAAAGCATAAGAACCTAAGGAATCCATTTCATTAACCAAATATATTTTGGTTAACCAATTATTTACCATGGTGTCATAAAAATTCACACAACATGTCTATTATAACATATAAGAAAACAGTAAAAAATTGGGATACTGAAAGCCATTGAATTTACTAAAATGAAAAACATGTGTAATCTAAATATCACAATATCATAATGGTATAAAAGTGATATAAGAATTCACATTCCTATTTTCAGTTGATGTTAACCAATTTATTTATCTTTTTTATCTTCGATGAAACCATTTATTCCTAGATAAATATAAAATATCCTCCCAATGTGATATTCATATTGAAGAAATCAATGAATTACAATGTGGAATAAAGAAGCTTCATAAAAACATACTTCAATAAACACATGAGGTTAGCTTAAATGAGGGGTGTAACTATGTGGGTAACTCAAAAGAAATCCGACAACACGACTCTCTAACTCAAATGGAAAACTCCGTTATAAAAAATCATCTCAATCTAATAATTTCTATAAATAGTAAGGATGAATAATTTATATAGAACTATTATATCTAAAACTAGTGTAATTTGATATGGTTTGTTTGAAAATTACAGAATGATCTTATCAATATAATTTCAATTGACCATTTAATAGTTCCCAAGAATTTAATGAAAGAGAGATTATAAATATCATTTAATAGAATTGCTTCAATACCCTTTAATTATGAAATTAAAAAAATTCTTCATCCTTAAGGATAATAAAATGCATACTCCATAAATTTTGGAAAACTAGAAAAATTGTTCACTTCTATAGCAAGGGTGCCACAAACAGAGTTCCCCCAATAGGCCAACCTACTACAATAATGACCAACTATCAAAATGAACTACCTCCATAATGACATACCTCTTGAAATTACAAGCCTCTAGAATGAACTAAATATAAAAATGAATTACTACCAGAATGACATGTTGCAAGAATAATCAATAGCCAAAATAAAATACTTCCAAAATGATCTACAACAACAATTGACCTATTTCCCTAATGAAAATCCCCCAAAATGACCTAAAGAAATTATAACATTCGACCAGAAAGTCAAATTGAAATGAATTTCCTACCAACAGATTGAGCTAATGCTAGAAATGATATACCGCCAGAAATGACTCGCTTCTAGAAATAGAAAACTGCAATAATTACATATCACTAGAAATTAACTACCATCATGATTACCATGAACCAGATCGAACTACCACCAAAATGACATATCGCTGGAAATACCTACCACCATAAATAAAAAAATCAGGAATGAAACTGCGAGTAGTAATGAAATGTTTCCAAAATGAAATTATTACCCTCATAAATATCCCATCCTTCACCTGTACACCTCAATCATAATACTTTTTCTCAAATTTATGATAACAATTAATGATACATAACATTATATATCTCTCAAACAAATATCGTTTTCTAGAATCAAAATAAATAAAATAAAGGAATAGAGTGTGGGGGTCCAAAAAACCAACACATGAGATACCCCTGATGTTTTTTGGTATATATGTGAACAAAATTTAAGGTAAATATTTTCTAACTACACAAAAATTATAAAAAACTATTATGAAATATACCTCTCAATAAACACAAGACCACATAAGTGGTCACAATAAACACATCATGAAATACATATAAACTTAAAATGAGAAAAAAATTAATTTCAACTCAATTCATCAGTAAATGTTTTTATCAAGTACATTACATTCAAAACCAACCTTCATTTAAAGACAATTTATTTATATACACTAAAAAAATAATTAAATTTATTTTCATTATCAGTTATTATTTATATATTTTTCCACCAAATATTTTTTATTCCTTAAAATAAATGATACCATAACTCCAAACCATTATATTTCAAAATCAAAAATTAAATGGCTTTCCTAAAAAACTATTCCAATAATTTCAAAAAAAAAATAGAGTTCTAGATTTGACATTTGAATAAAATGTTAAAAATATAAAAACGATAGAAAAATTAATTTTATCTGGCAATAAACCACTATAACATTACAATAAACTCAATATTTACTAGGAAATTTCCCATTAAAAATGTTTATATAATATTTCCCAAATAAAACAAGCACACATTTCTATGTAGATAGTAGATTCAAATGTATAAAAATTTAAGAAACTCACCCACCATAGCGTGATAGTTTACTCTTTGGTCATCACTGAATCACCTACAAGTGTTTAAAACATATCATTATATAATGCATCTTGATTAAGAAATTGTTTTCAAACTATTAATGTGTTTGAGGCCTTAAAACCCCCATCAACATAAAATCCAAAGTAATAAAACCAATAAGAAATAAAACTATAAAAAATTTCTATTACATCCATTATTCAATGACATAGGTGTGGTAGAATATACTGGAATCAATAGTATCATGATTTTTGGAAACAAATTTCTTTCATTACCCACATAAATTGATTAACCTTTTTATGAGGGGTTGGTCATTCCATCAATGCATTCACAACAAAAAAGAACAAAATACATCCCACCACAACAAACACATGTATTATCTATCACAATTAAGCATTATATCACAATATAACCACTGACAAAACTTACCATCAATCAAAAAGGTTCACATTAAATTTTCAACAACTCCATTGCCTCAACCCTTTACCATCCACAAGAATTAACCCTCTTACTATAACCAAATAATCAATATTATCCTACATATTTCCCCAAAAAATGATCACCACTATCATCCCACATGAGATCCAGAAGAATATAAATCAAGAAATTCCTTCTCCAATGTTAAGAAATTAAACAATATTGGTGGCACTGAATAACCTACACAATTTAAATAGATTCAATGTAAAATATGTATTCAATATGGATCATGGTATTCCACTCTTAATCATCATGATGTTTTGTTTCCATACATAACACAAGTAAATAGAAAATAAAACCCACAGATAATATCTACACACCATGTATTGCACAATTATTTAGGGGAATACATTACATCACCTAATAATTAAGAGGTTTATTAAAAACAATTTTAATTTTTCAATAGGGAAATTATTAATTAACCATATTTAAATTATTTTCATTTTTTAATAAATGGATAGCTTAATAAATAATTCAGATCAAAGTAATTGTATTCCACTATAATCATGACAGAAACAGGGTTTCTAAAATGTATTATTTTTCATCGAGGTATAATAACATCTCAATGAAATAAAAACAATAAAACCACATGAAACAATTGAAATATACAAGTAATTTCCCATGGAACACCATGTATTCATTTAAATATCGCTGACTTCAGTCATAAATAATGATGAAACATCACACATGTTCTCCACACATTATGTTTTAATTTGATTAAACGAGACAATCAACGTGCATCATATTATCGAAGGAAAACACTTCAAATTCATTCAACTATATGTACATGTAGTTCTAGGGAAATAAAACAAATACCACATCCAATACAAAACTTTATTATAAAATTTTTAAAATTAATCATGTTCCCTAATCTAAAAATTAAAAATAAACATTCTATATTACTATAGATAATGATTTATCATGCTCGAAGTAAACAATACTTATTAATTTCATTGTTCATGAAATTATTCTTATATATTGGAACAAGGATAAATTGAACATAATTACATATTAAATAAATAAATAAAATTCATATATTAACAAGTGTAACAAAAAAATGCTATATTTTCCAAAAAATTACATCAACTTTATATATGCCTTCCATCACACAGTAATCATGAAATAACATGTAAGGTAAGCTGATTGTAGTACATAAAATTTTTCAATTGGTCATTGAATGAATAATTTTAATCATTTTAATAGTTTCAATTCTCAATATGTTACCAAAATTCATGTGAATAATGTTTTAATATTCTAGAATAAATTTCTCAATCTTTTTTCCGCAAAAAATTCTTATAATATATGAAAATATTCATATTATAAAATTACAATCATCTGAAATATAAGGGGAATATTATTCTATTCAGGTTTCACCAATGTAAATAGGATTACCATTTATCAAGATGGTCAATTATCATAATTTTAAAGATTTAAATGAACCACACTATGTTTTATAACTAGTTTATAACACATGGTAATGTCAAAATATGAATGGAAATCAACAAATGAAATATTAACTAACATGGAATATAAAATAGTAGTTTTCATAATTTAAAAATATTTCTTTTTTATCATGCCGACATTAAATATATTCTATGTAATATGATTAAAAAAGGATTTCAAAATTAAAAATTGTTCAAAAAAACCTACACCATGAATGGTTCTCAAAAAATATTAAACATTACAAAATCAATATGTCTTGATAAATACATTAGTATTGCATAAAAAATTCAATTCATTAAGCATCATTTTATAAAAATAATGTGAAAAGGCATTGAATCAGAAAAATGATTTCAAACAAACAACCCATTAAAAATAAACATAATTCTACTCTTTATTTTTAAGTTATATGACTATCTAAGAAAACAGTAATAATTTATCTGTAACCATAAAATGGAAAAAATCATAGAAATAAACATAAATTCCATGAGTTAATTAATTTATTTATTTACCATCAACAAACAACATCACGAAATCACAATCACCACCATTGATAAAGCATATTCCTCTCTAGGGTCTTTATACTATAAACTGTTCAACTTCAAATGGTTATTCAATAAGATCATTGTTCATGAAAAGGATCATTAGGGCCTATAATCTAATTTCCAAGCCATTATCACCTACGTATGTCACACACCTGGGTCAACTAGCAACTTTTCCATACCAATACATGCAATCCTCACTTCGACAAACTCTAATAACTAAAAAATATCTCTAACAACGTCTATAATACCACATTTTCATGACCCATTCATCCAAATGTACCACTAATAGGGCTTCAATGATGAAAATGATATGTTTAATCCCCATTTCCTTCCTCCACTAGGCCTCAGTTTGGAAACTATCATCGATGATATAAATGTCTCACGATATGGGAGGAATTACACTCAATAAGAAAACAATGTTGAGTGATATAATTAATATACAAAAAAATACATTACATAATATAAATAAATCCAAAATCATCCCACAAATCATGTATTTGTAATATAAATATAGATAAAAAAGTCCAAAATGACATCCAAAAATTAAACTTAATGTAGCGATAGCTAAACAACTCTAATGGATTGAGCTATTAATGTCTAGTACTATCCAAGAAGTCCTTTTAGGATAAATAAATACTCATTTAAATAAAAAAGGTGATTTTACATTTGTACATAATATAGAAGAAAAATCTATCATGAATATGTGTAGATTGCATAGTAATTCACCCGTAAGATAAAAAACAATGAAAAACCAATATAGTTTTACAAAAAAACTCATCCCAACCATGTATTCCACCAAATAATGCATCCATGTAGAATAATATAATATGAATAATATCGATGGTGGGGTACCCTACATTAATTTCCCACTGATTTTATTCTCTCACACCCCATCTTCTAATATCATGGCACCCCCACCTTTTCTGAATAACATTATAACACATCGCATTCCTCCCACCTAAAACTACTGCATCTCATCACTTCACATTTCATAACCAATTTAATAAGGATCATGAACATGATGGAAACCAACTTCATTACCCCCCTCTAACCATGTAAGACCTACACCAAAATCCATCTCATCACATATCACTCGAAGAAACATGGTCCATCACATCCCATCCCATTACATGTCGAAAATAGTATATTAAACTTATATCCATCACAACCAGTGCATATCACTAATGCCATTGAGTGGGTTTAAGGAATATTTGATATCCATTATCCATCCTCCCATCATGATTTTGGAAAAAACACCCACATAACATTTGGTGTCGGAACATGGACCTAACTGTACACGGTGGTGTATAAAAATGATTTTGAATGTAAAAAGTATAATCATATTTATTCAAAACATCGAAAACTCATACTATAGGTTTCTAAAAAGGTAAAAAACATCTCATAACTTTTCTCACTTTTAATCTACCTCTAAATTCATAAAAACCATAAAGGTATCCGTTATATATAATTTTTTTTCAATTAAATTCATTTTCAATATTATATATTACCAAAACATTTCAACTAAAAAAGCATCATTTCTTAATATTTCTATCCAATTACTTATTATGTAAACATTAACTTGTTAAACCACACAACCATTCATAAAATACATTTTTTAAGCATTCCCATTTTATTTCATTATCATTCATTTAAAATCATTATTAATAAAGGAAAAAATAATAACGTACTACAATTTAATCCTTGTTATAAAAACACACCACCACAACTATCATATACCATCATCCCAACAATACCACAACCAACATTGCATCCCCATAGAAAAACCACTCCACAACCCCAAGTTCAGTCCTGCAAATTGTCAATTCCAAATCCCCCAAAAAAATCATAATAAATCCATTGTCCATAAATTACTTCATCATAACCAAGCCACAACACACAACCATATCCACAAATATATCATATCACATACAACAATATTTTCTATATTATGTATAGGGGATTTAATTCAATTCCACAAAATTATATGAATGTGTTATAAAAGAATCCTTATGATCATAGGGAATCCATTTCATTAACCAAATATATGTGGTTAACAATTTATTGATGTTGGTGTCACAAAAAATTATAGAACATACGCATCAAAACATATATGAAAAAGGAAAAGAGGGGATACTGATATACATGGTGTTCATTGAAATGGAAAAAACATAGATATTCTCAATATTACATTTTCAACAAGATATAGAAATATGTGATTCATTCCAATTTCAATTTTTAAATTAACTTAACCAATTTATTTTTCTTTGTTAACATTTCTGAAACCATTTCCCTAAAGATAAATATAAAACCCCACCCCACATGATAAAAATTAATAATGAATGTAGGAACATGTACTAATATGAATGACGCTTTACACAAACTCATTTCATCCAAAAAGGGGCTGCACATATAAATGGAAACTTCCTACAGGGATGACTCGATCCAACTCCAACAACATGGCTCCATAAATAAATGAGGAAAAAATTCACAACATCTCGTCTGAAGATAAAACATGAAATAATGAAAAAATAAAATATATTTGATTTTAAAATAATAGAAATTAATATAGTGGATGTTGATACTATTTAATGGGATATTAAAGGAAGATCTCTTCAAAGCCACTTGTGTGGACCATTAAAATTTAAAGGAACATTGGTAAAATATATGATATAATTATCCTCCATCATAATGGCTTCAAATTCATTAATTAATTCATTAAAAAAATTTCATTATAGAAGACATCAAAATGGAAAATTGGAAAATTTTGGAAAACCTATAAATATTGTTCATTATCACCGCTACGGTGCCACATACAGGGTGCCACCCTCACACTGGCCTACCAAATTAAATACCTAGTACAAGAATATTTGGCTGCTAGAATTGAACTACTTCCAAAATTAACAACATATTGAAATAACCTACTGCTAGAATGAACTACCACCAGATTGACCTTCCAAAAGAATGACCTACTGCCTATAATGACATTCCCCCAGAATGACCTACAGCTAGAATGAAATATCACATGAATGAAAAATAACTAGAAATACCTACTGCCAAAAATGACATACTGCGAGAATGAACTACTTATAGAATGGTCTATCACTAGAATGAAAATAACCAGAAATACCTACTACTATAAATGAACTACCACCATAATGAATTACCTCTTGAAATGACTTGCCATCACAAATGACATACCACAAGAAATTACTTATGACCAGAAGTGTCCTACTGTAAGAAATGACCTACCCCTAGAAAGACCTACAACCAAAATTTTCCTAAATCTGGAATGAATGAATATAAATATGATCTACTACCATGTGCCAATATGCTGACATACTTTTAGTAATGAAATGAAACAAAAAATAAAATATCTCTAGAAATGAGCTACCACTACAAATGAACTACAAATAAAATTCCAATGTTCACCCCAAAAGCTCCCTGAACGTCCCACAGTTACCAAAATCATTATAATATTTTGAAAATTAATGGGACATATTGTCCAAACCTCTACATGTACATTTTAGTAGTATTATTGTAAAATATTAATTTGATGTATTGAAATAAAATTTAATTTATGATATTTAAATATTATAGGATTAATAACTAATTTGATGTGATTTTGAAAAAATAAATTTAGAATATATAAATATTTAAATAAATTGGTTTTTTGGTGGGTTTTATTATATTTTATTAAATATAATTCATTTTTTTAACTCTTCTTGATTATAATATTTATTTAAATTATAAATCAAAAATAGGATAACTACAGTTATTTCGGAACTAAAAATAAATAGAATTACTAGAAAATTTTATATTGAGTGGTATTTGTTCAGTTAATATAAGTTCTCATTATTATTATATTACATTTAAAATCTAGAATATATATGATGAAAATATAATTTTTAAGATAATAACTACTTCTCAATTTAGTGTTCAAAACAAATATTACTATCATATTTTGGTATTTTAATAAAATTTTCTATTTTTAGAAGGATTAAAAAAAGACATTTTTTTAGGAACTAAAATGCTTTTATAAAATTATCATGACGTAATAATTACATGAAAATATGGACAAATTATTTAAAAAAATTAATTTAAGAAATAAAGTATTTATTTTAAAAATGTGATGATGAATTATAAAACATATGACTGATATTTAAAAACCAAATTTAATATTTAACCCTAACAAAAATTATTTATTTTCCAATTCATTATATTATATATTATGAAGCAGGAATTTATTTTTTGATGATTTTAAATTCACATAACCCCATTAGGTTAATTAAACATAATTTAATTTTTTAAAAATAAATATCATTGAGAATCTAATGATAATCACATTTTTATTCATTAAAATGTATTTTCCATAAAAATAATTATTACATTATAAATTCATTATTTCATATTTATTTTTATTATGTTATATAAATTTAACCAAGTAAAATGATTTGATATTTTTTTATAATTTTATTTAAATTATATTAATTTATTTTTTTATTTCCAGTTACATGAAATGAAAATAATTGTGTAAATTTGATTCCCTGAGATAAAACATTAAAAATGTAAAAATTATTATATTAATAAAAAAAGCTAAAAAATAAAAACAAAATCCTGAAATCAGTTGATGAAAAATTTACAAACACAAACTAATTTTATCATTTTTCATTTCCATTTTGAATGCTCATTCCTAAAATCATCAAAAAAAATTATATTATTTTATTATTATTTTTACCAATACTATAACACAGACATTTAAAAGGTTCATTCCACTACCTCATTAAATCAGATTCAAAAAACTTAAATTATCTCTTATAATGTACCTTATTACATTATAATTTAATCCCCTTTGTGATTATATAGATTCTACTGTATAAATATTATATGAAACACTTCACAGAAAAGGATTCTATTAAAAAATGAAATTCCTCCAAATAATTTTTTTTTCTTGTTGATCATTATTCAATTGCTTCTACACCAACCACTTTAGAAATATTATTCATCACAATATAATTAATTTTTTAAAAATAATTAATCATGTATAATATTATTATATTAATTAAATATGATATTCCACTTTAGTGTTTTTATAATAAGTTTTATATTCAACATATCATGTAGTTCATGTTTTTATTATATGGGTGCGAAATATATTCTGATGTTGTTAGGAATATTTTCAAATGAGGTGTTAGAGAAGGTTATGGAAGTTTGATTTATAATATTTGGGAACATTAATAATGATAGATAATGTTGTGATGTTTATGATGTTCCTATAACCATGAATAAATTCATGATATAGTCTAATGATTTTGATATAGGTGAGATAAATGAAAAATTTACTAGATCAACTATTGCATTTGATACCTAGAATAAGATCCAAGGAATTAATGAAAATAAAAATTTAACAAATTTTTAATGTCGAATAAGTAATATAGGTGATAAATTAAAATATAGTGAGTAAAATAACATTTTATAGGTAGTACAAGGATTAAGCAATAATACCAGATATATTCAAGACATTATAATAGGAAAAATTTCGAGTGATAAAATTTCAATCAAATGGTTCCGGATAGAGATGTAATTTAATCTATCGATTCATTTAAACGATGAAATATTTTTTTCCTCATTCAATGCAGTGGTTTTATAAGGTATTGGTAGATTTTGTTTCTAGATAATTATTTTGAATGAATTTGGCATCTTTAATGAAGCTTTAATGATGATATAGATTATTTTTATATTTTTATGATGTTTGAATTCAATTATTTCTATAATATGGATGGAAAATTTTAATTTCATCAGATAAAAAACCAACAAAAAATTATTTTTCAGAACAAAACTAAAATCCTTCCAAATAAAGGTACCATTATATATCTATAAAATAAAAATTATGTAGAGGGACCCATAAATAACACAAGAAATGTATGTTAAATAAATAAGATAATTAATAAATGAAATGTTTTTTAATTTTTTTTGTGATTCGTCAATGATCCTTTGGATAGATGATAATGAAATAAACCATTAATATTTCTTCAAACAAATAATTTCATGAAGTATTGTAACATGGATTTGTGTTAATTATGTGTAACATTGGAGATATGGAATGAGGATGAATCAGATTCATGATATGTAATATGAAAAAATCAAACATGGTAATGTAATTACATTTCATTGTTAGGGATTACATGAAAAGGGTAATTACTGAAGAGAATATGGGTTCATTAGACAAAAAAATTTGTGTGATGTGGTTTTAATAGAATGAAACCAGGCTAAGAAGAGAGCAGTGGAGTAGATCTTAGAAAATAACATGAGAAACAATCAATTGATGGAGTATAGTGAATATTTTCATAATCATTGTGAAGAACATTAATAATGATGATGTTTTTATAAACTATAAGATTTCTTCATCTATCTTTGGTAATGAATTTGGAAGATATTAAATAACATCATAGTTAAGGAATATTAATGAATGGTTTCCTTTCTAATTTTTTTTGAATAATATTAAAATGGTATTGAATTTTGAAGAGGATGACTTTGAATTCCAAATGAGTGTGAAATTTTATTTATGTTCCAGAATTTCCCCATAAGAGTTCACCTAAAAATACAGAGTCAATATAAAACATATAGTAACTATATTAACAATTTTCAAAGTGTAGGTACAATGATGATTTCAGTGAAGTGTGAATTTCCATCCATGTTACGATTTTGATGAAGTGGAATGAAAACTGATTATGGTACATTGAGAAGATACTAGATCGAGATATTGATATGAGATAACATACAATGTATAGCTAAAAAATATTATACTAGGAAGAGATTATGAATTGGTTTTCAAGTTTTGTAGTTTATTTATCATTGGATAGGATAATGAAAAATGGATCTGTTTGTTAGGAACACTATATAGAGTACACTAGTGGAAGGAAGGATGCACACGATTGACACATACCATATAGTGAAAATAAAATGGTATAACTTTTGATTATAATGTTTTGACCAGTTTGAGAAATTTCCACATTAATATATTGAATTATTAATATACAAAAACATTTTAGATAAGGAGAGTAAATATAATATTTGAGAGAATATGATTGAAGGAATCCGAGAAAATATGGGCTATTATAATCAATTTCAAATTATGGTGACCATTAATAGAAATATGTATATTTCCCATGAAAGAGTATAATATATAAAATTTGGGTTGATCCTTGTAAAAAAAATTCTTTGATTTATAGTCGTATATTTTCATGATTTTGAGATTACTATATAATGTTTATAATTAGAAAAATATATCATGATACAAGGGATAATTTAAATTTAATTTATATTGTACAAGAAAACATGTTATTCACCCCAACCGTATCAGCGTTTCTCACGATACATTGAATAATCATGTATTATCAGAATGAAGGACCCCCTATTGTTTAATAATATTGGATAATAAAAATTTATTAAATACCATAGGTATTTCTACCTTCCATAAGGAAATTATCATGGGTAGAATAATAAAATTATACCCTATATTTTATCTCATGGTACAAAGGTAATGGATGTAGCTATAATTGAGATTATTATCTAATGACATTCACTAAAATAGTTAATTTTGATGTATATGTGAAAGGAAGAAATAATATCAATTTTTCATTATAAAAAACTTTTTTGTAACATCCCATCCTCAAATCAATCAAAGTCTGTGTCTATTATAATGACAATGTAATTATTACAAGGAACCATATCTATAAGGACTGATTAGTTTAGCAGTCTCAATAAATTAGATATAAACACGAGCCTTGCATTTCAAATGAGTATCATAATTAGAACTAAAATTTCTTCCTTTCATGGATAATAACATTATTCCATCTAGTATATCCCTAAAAATCCTTCATATTATGCTTCAGGGATTCATGGGTGATGAAAAAAATAAGGGTGATCTCAAATTCTCTATAAGGTTAAAGTATTGTAGAAGAAACAATGAATCATTTAGAATAATAATTATTGAATGTTTAATAACTGAACAATCAAACCATGTAATCAAAAAAAATTGAGAAGGAAGTGCATAAACAATATGTAATGGTAATAACTTGAACAATATTATATTAAAAAAACCTGATATAATAAAAATCAATATGGAAATGTAAGAAAATGAACCACATTCCATTTTAGTAGTGAAATTAGAATGAAATGCATCCATAGATATGTCAACGTGAAATCTCATATATGAATAATAAATGAATATAATTGAGGGAAATTATTATTTATTTGATGCAACATTTCCTATGTACATGGAACTATTATATCCAAGACAATTCACAAGTCTATTTATCTTATAGTGCAGAAACCCATTGAATTTTCACAATTATTTTATCTCATGAGTCTAAAAATGCATCAAGGGGATATATACATATAATGACCCCCACTTGTTTCATACATATCCAATGAAACCCACATATTTAAAAATCAATATAAATTATATAACTTTTAAATTATCCATATTAAATAGAAGATACATATTTACAAATATTTCCCCTAACAATCGAATACCTTTTAATGTGAAAACATTATAAAACATTTTATATGGTTTGGGAAATAATCATATGAATGTAAAATGATTTGTATAAATATGGGAAATTAATGATCCAATGATCATGGGAAATTGAATATTTCCAGGAGGACTAAAAAGAATCAATGAAGTGAATTTGAATAATATCCTTCAATAAAACAATCATAGACCATACATAAGAAAAGAAAAAAAGGTATTAGTAAAACATATCCCAAGTAGATTATAAATAAAGGGATATTGATTTTTATAAATAGAAATACTATAAAAGTCATATTAAAAAAATCTTGAGGAAAATATAATTTTTCTATAGAAATGAAGTTTGGTAATCCATATATTTGAAAATCCCATTTTTAAAAAATCATTATAAATTATCGTCTTAAACATTTAATGGAATAATCCAAAAATTATGGAAGTTAAATCCATACATGTATTACAAGAATTAAATAATATTCATTTATTATGATATGCTTTTAGAAAAAATATAATTTTTGGAAACCAACAATAATATTCCATAGAAAATATTGTTAAAAGTAAAAATGGTTAAATATTTCATTACTAAAATATTTTGAAATGTTTGAAAACCATTTTGAATTTTTTTAATAAAATATGGTTTTTATATGAGAATAGGTTCCCAACCTAAAGAGATAAATGAATTCGTGTTTTGTTAAAAACATTTTCTAAAACATTGTGAGTACCAAATAGTGGAATAATTCCAATAATACAAAAAAATGTCATGAATTACTAGGGGAGAAGAAAGTGAAAGGTTTTATTAGAAAATGTTAAACAAAGATTCTCATTGAAATTAAATTTTTAAAAAACCTGAATAAAAGGGGATTGAAATGTAAATACTTGAAAATATTATATTATTGGATTGAGAATCAATCAATGTGTATATTTTTTATAGACTTTAAATATTTATATATTAGTGGAAATAGAAAAATAGATATTTAATTTAAATTTACACATATTCAAAGAATATTATTTTCTATGTGTATTGAATATATCAAAATTAAAATGAATTGGTTTATGAAATTATTTTCCACTTGGTAATGTTTCACATAAACACCTTTAGATGATATAATTAAAATTGAAACTCAAAATATCATGAATATAATATTAATCAGGATATTATATAACAATGTGGTAGTACATACACTATATATAAGAAATTAAGAGTAAAATAATAAATTTATTGAATGAAGATAAAGATATAAATCATACATGTATGTGATATTTCAATGATAATCATTAAAAACATTCTCAAGTATAATTATCAATAAACAAATCCCATATTAGATTGAAATATTTTAATCATCGCTTAAAGAAATGAATAACATTATATTTAACTTATAATACCAATATAATTAATAGATCCATTTAGTAAATATTCAAAATAAAATATATACTCCATATAAAAGAAATGCGGTTCATAACAAAAAAAAACTGTTAATAACATGTAAATTGAGATGAAATACCTTACATTGGATATCCATTTTGAGAGGTCATGATTTATCATAATATATAATGTTATAAAATAGGTCATTAACAAATTCTAAAATAATAATTATATTTATGATATCATATATTAAAAATATATACTATGTTATTACCCATTTATTAGTAAATATTCATTATATTCACTATTTTAAGTCTTAATCCACTAGTTCTTAAAGTAGGTTTTCAATTTTTACTTGTTTTATTAATTATATCATGGTTTCATTATCTCTAGAATGTAAACCCTGAAGTTAATTTTAATTATACTATGTGTATATGTATTTATAATAATCCAATGAATTTGGAGATAATAAATGAAATGCATCGTTCATGGAGGTGGTAGACTGTATGTTTGAATGAATGTTGTATTCATTTTTTATTGAATTAAAGTAATGAAAATTAAATGATATTTATTTTAGTTATATTCCAGTATCATATCTATGTCATATACGATTCATAGGTCTAATAAAACAATCCTTAATATATTCAACGTGTATCGTGAATGAATCATAATGATTTGAGGAGGCGGTAGTCCACACTTCCATAAACATTGCTATCATATTCCTACATGATAGAAATAATAATCCTATGATCTATATAAAAATTAAATAAGAATAAAAAATTAAAAATATAATATATATCATACATAAGTATATTTTCCATCGTAATTCCTACAATGAGAGGTGGTAATGGTAGAATGATGAATCATTGGTTCGTGAGGTGAATGTTCACCACACACACAAAGTGTAAGTTTGTTTCAGCATATATGGGAGTTTGTGTAAGTATAGGTGTAAAATCTATCAAAATACATATTAGTATATTAATCATACTTTTTTTATTATAAAACAATTTTTGTAGTTTATTTTAACGAGTGGGGATTGATATAAAACTACAGATATTGGGGAAGGATGTTACTTAATAATCAGTTAACCCCTTTTACTTTTCACCAATGTGATTACATGGGTGTATAACTGACCATGTTTAGGATTATATGTTTAGGGGAGGGATTTTTAAAAGATATTTTGGTATATAATTTTTGATAAAATGTATCTTGAGAGGTGTGAGAAAGTGGGAGGTGTGATTTTCTTTTTATAGTGGAAGAGGAGAGGCAGAATTGTAATTTTTTTGAAACAGAATTCCTCTGACGTTTTCCCATTAAATGTTGAACCAATAGTAGAAACAATTCATTCCAATGGCGTATAACGTCTAAATATGACCATAAAATGGATATCATACATTATTCACAATCATTTTGGTCTTTAAGATTAAGGCATATTCTCTTGTTAAGCTTAATTTCACCTAAATCATTATAATTAATTTTAATAACATTCACTAATATTTATTTTGAAAACATATTATTCCTAATTATAAAATATATATAATTCTAATTACATATATAAAATCAATTTTTCCCAAATTTCAATCACATATGTTGGAGAAATATATATAAATCCAATCTCACAGACAGGAATATAATGACTTTTAATGTAAAAACATTGAAATGTTTTCAATGTTTTTATGTCAAATTTAAAAGTTAAATTCATTCTAATAAGCTAAATTGTATTAACTAATAAAAAATTATATTGGAATACTTTAAAACAAATTAAATGTGTTATTCAGCATTATAAATAATTTTGATGAAAAATCAGTTTCGAATTAAAAATTAGTATTTTCACTATAATGTAAAAATGAAACATTAGAGGAAAATAAAAAAAAATTACTGCAAGATAATTTTTATGCTCTGCATTCGATTATTATTTTTATTTTGACATATATGTTTTATAAAATTTCTATAATTTTCTTTAAAATGGGATCCCCATTTAAAGGCTGTATAGGTGACTTTATAATAGTATATCTTTTTATATGTAATACTGGGTATGTTGTTATCTTATTTTTATCAAATATATTGAATAAATGTTAAAAATATTTTATTGAATACATTATATATATATATACATATATATATTTAATTAATTAATATCATTTAATTAATTTAGAGAATTTAATTTATTAGGATACAACAACTATTTTTTCCTCCTCTGGTTTTAATTCTAAAAAATCTTGTGTAATTATGTTTTGTTGAGTTACATCTTGTTTAGTCATGTATACATATATCATTAATATCATCAATTATTTTTTACCTAAAATGACATGTTAATAACATTTGTATTATTACACGTAACTGATAAGGATAAGTCACCAATTATTAACCTATATATAGATGAGATATTATTGCATCGAGTTACCGATAACATATCATAATTTTCACTAAGGATGAGTCAGTGATGAATTTTGAGTTATCAATGGCATGAGTCACTAAAATTTTGATGTAATGAAAATGTGACTGACCAATACTCATAATTTAATCTATGTATAATCTATTGATAGCATGGTAACAAATGAATCACCTACCAATTGAACGTCATACCGATCCGGAGATACTGATACAATTATGAGACATAGAAATAACGACCTGCCAATCTATGATATAGTAGAAGACCTATGAAAATTTCATATATTTTATTTAAATTAATAAATACTTATAATGGTCATATTTACACAACATATTAATTCTTGTTATATTAATGATATTGTCTATCATTTTTCGATAAAATTTAATGTTGATGTCAGAGTATGTGGTATAAGGTATCGACACACATTCGAGTTCATACTCTTTGTTGGGTGAATAGTGCACATACCAAATCAAAATGAGAATTATATCCACATGGTTTAGTTGATATCTCGTGCACCTGGGAAAATAGAAGAACTTCAAACTGAAGAAACATAAAGATTTTGTTGACAACTTAAATATAAAACATGTTGTAGTAACATTCTAAAAGAAGTCAAAATTTCATCCTACACATAAACTACATCAACGGAAAAGAAGATAAATTCACTCAAGATACACTATTTTGTTATGTGTTTCTAGAATTAGACTTCATCATCACTTTTTCCATCATTATGGAGTAATAATCTGAAAAAAAACATCACATATAGCCTTATAACAATATATTACTTAATTTATTATTGTTTTATGAACAAATTTATGTTTCGAGAAGTGTGTGTTTCTCTATTTTATAAACACACAAAAACTCATATTCCAGACTAGATGATACATTGTTTTTTTACAAACATAACTTTTGACACCTTATACTCTCATGAATAACATTGGAAGAGATCCCTGTGTAGCCTGTTTGTAATATACACTCCCAAAAAAACTGTGGAAGTGGTCTAGTTGACTATGATAGCTGTGTATGCTGTTGTGTACCCCAATCCGAGGCGTGGATCATTTTTTTCAATATAATCTTCTTGGTGGAAGGTGATCACTATGTGGAGAGGACTATGTCTCAGCCTGATACTGAACAACATGTTTTAAAATATTCTATTATTTTCAATGTTTTGTTTTCACTATTTTAGTTTTTCATTGATATTATTTATTCAATTTTATAGTTAATATTAAATAGTGTTATATTATAATTTTGATTAGTATATTGGTATAAAATTCTAAAATAATAATACAAATTGTTTTAAAATTAAACTAATAAATATTTGAGAAATATTTCTAATGATCAAAAAACATTATAAATATAATACATTGGTTAACTAGGCCGTATTTGATTGTAAATTTGCAGACTTTTAAATAAATATTTTATGAATTTTTTTATAGAAACTCTATTTTACAACCTCTTGAGTTTCCTACTATGGCCAAATAACTTTTGATCATAGGATTGTTTTTCTATAAAAATATTCTTTTAATATTCAATTGGGTTTTATATTCATTTTTTATTAATTTGTAACTAATGAATTCATTTTGTATTTGTGTAAACCATAGATTTTCAAGAGTTAGTTAATACTATTCAAAATAGCTAATTGAAAAACTATGTGACAGATTATTATAATAAATAATAATATTTTAATAATATATTATTGTTTGGAAAAAGGCATTTTTGTATGTAAAGCAATACATTGAAGAAACATAGTACATGAGACTTATGATAACTCTTTGGCCAATGATTTCATGATATAAAATATATTTAAATTATATTTAAATATTTTATATATTATAAATTTTCGAGATATTATATTCCCTTACACGCTTGGTATTGTGTGTCATACATGATATCGAATACAATGATCCTACATTAGATTTTCAGGGCGTCGTATTATCCCCAACATAAATGAATTGCATCCTCAAAATGTAAACTAGATATTGTTAATAGATAGTTTAATATTTATGTGGATTAACACCCAAATAATGAGAAGGTATCATAAAACATACTCTAGTGAAGAGAGAATGAAAAATTTAAAGGTCACAAAGACTAATATATAACTAGGACTCTGTGTCGTAGAAGATTAGTGAAATGTGAAGATATGTACGTGGTGAAAAATCATAAATATTTATATGTGTGATTTAGTCCATCGATCATAAATAGTTGAATGGCCAAGGGAATGATGAGGACCTAAATTATATAAATTTATGATGATTTCAAAGACCCATAGATCAAAAACAATTAATGTAATTGCAAAACATTTTTTTTTCAAATCATTTTTCTAATGTTGGGTAAATATTTTCCCACCGATGAATATAAGAAAATATACAAAAAATAAAAATTTTATACAAAACATTATTTATAATTTTTTTTTGATTTTATAAACTCCATATTCATCCTATACATCATGAAATAGATATAGAAAAACTAATTTTGATGATTGAAGCACTAGAATTCATTTATAACGGTTTGTAAGGCCCATTAACGAATAAAAAGTCGAACTATTTTTCTCTATCTAATATCCAATGTCAATATGGTCAATATATTAATATCTATACCTAAAAAGTAACACATTAATATTATCATTAATATTTATTTGTCAAATTATTTAATTAAAATCAATGGAATATTAACCCTGACATTATTTATCTTATTTGTTAGTATCAAACACATATTGTCCTGCGATCATTGGTTCATGACATGTGGCCATGCCAGATATGATTGGTATTCACCCATCATACATTTTGTTCTTTTCTAAAACCATATTAATATAAATTTTAATTTAAATATGATGGACATAAATGAAATAATTTTAATCACTAAATATACTTTTAATTTTTGTTTTTGATACAACCCCTATACATCAATACATAATGAATTTATTTAAACCTAGGTCATTTCATGATATATTTTAAATACTAGGACATTAATTTTCATTATAAATTCAAATATTTCAAAATGTTTTGAAACGAAAATTGGAATTACCTAAAGAATATTTTCTAGGATTTTCAAACCAAGTGCACAATAAGTCCTGTTATCGTGTACATGGTTCTGCAGAGTCAGTCCAGAATCACCTCATTAGAGTTGTAACCCCTACGAACATTCATGCCATAACCAAATCCTCTTTTAGTATATATATATGGATTTATTTCTTGGAAGAACTCCATAATATCTTCCTTTACAAAATTCTATGATGTTGGTATATACTTCTACAAAAGTCTAACTTATGTCTATATTCTCTAATTTATGAATTCATAAATATATTTCCCATGGATGATACTAAACTTCCTTGAATTTAAAATATAGTTTATCGACGTTAGATATCTGGAATCCATTATCTACCAAAATTTCATTGGAATGATTACATTGAATCAAATTCTGAAGGAGCGATCAATTTTTTAGTTGTGGTAATCCAAATACATCCATGATTCTTGAATTTCAAATTAATACTTTAATTACATCATATTATTTTCTATCTTTGATAATAAAATTATTCCACCTTGCATATATATTAATATCATACATATTACTATTCTTGTATTCATGAGGAAAGGTAACTAACTAAGGGTGATGTCAAATGATCAATAAGGGTAACATGTGGTGGATGAAATAATTAATAAATCAGAATAATAAATAATCAAAGGATACATAACAGAACCAAAATATAATTTAATAAAAAAAACTGAGAAGGAAGTTCATAAACAATATGGAAGGGTAATAACTAGAAACAAAACACATTCAAAAAAATATATAAGGAAAAATCAATATGGAATGGTAAAAAATTAAAAAAATTCCAATTAATGAATGAATTGAGAATGAAATACGCCCATAGATTTTTCGACATAAACATATCATGAATGAATAATAAATGCAACTAATTTATGGTAATGATTAATTATTGGCACCATGATTCTGGGGTACATGAAACCATTACCGTCAATAACTTTCAAAATATTATTTACCATATAAGGTAGAAAACTATTTAATTATAACAACTAATTTGTCTTATGAGATAACAGATGAATCGAGGGGATATTTATAACCACACACCACCAATGTCATACATGTCCAATTCAATCCTTATATTGAATAATCAAAATAACTAATATGCCTTATCAAATATCTAATGTGAATAAAATATATATATTTACCAATAATTTCCAAAATAATCTAATAATATTCAATGTGAATAGCATATGAAAAATGGTATATAGTTCAAGAAATAATCATATACATAAATATTTATATAGATAATTAGGGGAAATTAAATTTCAAATAATCATGAAAGATTATTTACTTCCGGGGGGAACTAAAAGAAATTAGGCTAGTAAAAGTGAATATTATCCTTCGCCAAATCAATCATAGAGCATTCAAATGATGAATAAGGATAATATCAATAAAAAATATCACATGTGGACTATAAATATAGTGATTTTATTATAGATAAATAGAAATACTGAAAAATTATACTAAAAACATTATCTATGAAATTATTATGTTTATTTGAAATACATTTTGAAAATGATTTAGCGTGAAAAACATTTTTACGAAATTGATTTTATAAAATTATCCTTTTAAATCTATATGTTGAAGTGTAAATACAAAAAATGATAGTAAAATTAAATTTACACATAATCCAATAATATTATTGATAATTAGGATTTAATATAACTCAATTTATAGAAATTAGGTTATAAAATACTTTTCCACTTGTTAACTTTATACTTGAATCATAATAAAGAATATAATTCCAATTAAATCTCAAAATAATATAATTAATGGATGAATCATGATATTATATGAAAATGTTATAGTATGTACACCATATATAAAAAATATTTGCACAAAAATAATTTTATTGTTATAAAATAAGGGTAACTATCACAAAAATATGTGAGATTTCATTAATAATCATTAAAAATGTTATTAAGGAGAGTAATCTTTAAACATTCCAATGTGTCCCATACCAATTTGTAAAAATTGAATCATAATTTCATTGATTTATTAAAAATAAATGAAAAAAAATATTATGATAGTAAATATATTCATGATATAACATTTAAATGCTCAGTATATAAACCATACAAAAAACATGGTTCATAATAACAAATACGTCTTAATAAAATGTAAATTGATATAAAATACCATACCTAGTGTTTCCTTTATTTCGTGAACATCATTTAAAATATAGTATATTAGTTTTAAATATGAAATTAACTAATAAAAAACCATAATAATATTTATAATATCAAATATTCACTACTTATAACACCTTATTACCAATTTTTTAGTAAACATTCATTATTTTCACTATTTTAATTGTTAATTTCCCAATTTTCTGGGTATTTTTAGAGTTGTTATTATTGTTACAATTAATTAGATATTGGATTAATCATCTACAGAATGTAATCTATGAATTTAATTTTATATATATTCAGTATATATGTATCGAGAATTATAAAAAAAATTGGTGATAAGAAATGAATGGATTCGTTGATAGAGAAGGTAGGCTTTACATACTTATGAAAGCTGCCTTTTGTTTTTATTTTCAATTAAATGTATGAAATGTAAATTTAATATTTTTACTTTATAATCATATTTTAATATAAATTCTATATTTTTTCAGAATATTAATAAAATAATAACTAATACTTTATTTGTATACTTTGAAGGAATCTGATCACTTTCAGGATGTAGTAGTCCACCCCTCCACAAACAATGTTATCGTATTCCCACAGGATGTTAACAACTATAGTATGTTCAATATAAATATTACTAAAGTAGAATATAAATATATATATCATATATATCACATATAAATATATATATATATATATATATATATATATATAATGTTCATCACAGTTACCACAATGAGAAGATGTATAGGAATAAAAAGCAATCATCATTTCATGTGGAGGAAGTTCATCGTACAAAAAAAATATATTTTAGTTTCCCATTAGATGGAATTTTTGGATTTTTTGGACTAAAATTATAAACAAAAACATATTATTATATTTAGGATACTGTTGTTTTCATATAAAAATTTAATAATGAGAACTGAAATTGTAGAGAAAGAAATAAAACTAAGGAGTTTAAGAAAATATGTTACCTCTTAATGAGGTAACATACTTTGGATTTTACCAATGATATTACATAGATAGATTTATGAAAATAAAATTGTCAAGGATAATGATTTTGATGATATATTTTTATAGATCATGTTCCATCAGAACTATTTTGATCGGCTTGAGGATATTGGAGGTATGCGTGTCATTTTATAGTGGAGGAGTACTATCACTCTTGTAAATTTGTTGAAATAGAATTAAACAAAAGTATAACCCATTGAATATTTATCCAATAATGGAATCAATTATATAAAAGGGAGTATATAGTTGAATTAGGACCATAACATGGATTTTGGAATGCTGTATATGTCATTTTGGCCCTTCTGAGTAATGTTTAGTGCCTTGTGAAGCTTACATTTATCATAATCATTATAATTATTTTTATTTAATTTCAGTAATATTTTTTCCTAATAAATAACTCTTACATTTCATATATTATATGTTATGATTATTAGAAATATTTAATCTATTTGTGTAATATATAATCACAGAAGTGGAAAAATTAATTTAAATTTAATCCTGCAGATGAGACGATAATGTGGATTTTTGAAATAAAAATGTTCCAAATTTCATATGATTTTATATCCAATTTCAAAGTAAATTTCATTAAAATTAAACATGTTGAAATAATTAATAAAAATTTTCTATAATTTTTATTTAAAACTGATAAACTTACAATTTATCCTAATATATATATATGATGGAACTAAATTTTTGAATTAAAATTCTGTATTTTTCACAATTCATAAAAAGTTTAAAAATCAAAGAAAAATATCAAAATCTTGACATTAGATATTTTTTTTGTTTCACATTAAATTTTTATGTTTATTTTGATATATAATATCAATAAAATTTCCAAAAATTGTATTGAAAATAGGTTATCCATTAAATTGTTTGTAATATAGCCTTTAAAAGAATATAGAATTATAGGTGAAATACTAAGGTTTTTTTATACTTTTTTATTTAATCAATTGGATACATGTAAAATATATTTTATTGAATATATAATATATATTTCACTAATATCATTCACTGATTATAATTAATTTAGATAATTAGGAAATAATAACATTTTTTTCCTAATAATAGTTTTCTGTAAAAATATTCCATTTATATTTAATTGGTTCTAATATTCATTTCAAATTATTTTGTAACAAATGAATAGGTTTATATTTGTGTAAAAAATATATTTTAATTTGTTTGTTAATAATATTCATAATCTCTAATTTAATTACTAGTTAATATCTTTTATATTAAATAATAATATTTAAATAATGTATTATTGCACGATAAAACTCAGCCTTGCGTGTAACTCAAGACATTGATGAATCTTGATTTTATATGCATTGTATATTATCTCAATGTTTTGTTCATTGAAAGGTATAATATATATTGAAATATTTTTAAAAAGTAAAATATATTATTAATTATTTGGAAATTATATCACCTTACATTCTTGGTGTTGTGTGTTATACACTATATCAAATATATTTTTCATAGTTTCTTTTATTTATGAATCATATTATTTATGAATGATGAATTTCCTAATACATATAATGAAATAGGGGAAATACCCTTATGTATCAATGAGTGAAATAAAAAATCAATCTAAGAACAAAAATATGAAAATTCATATTTGAAGACAAAAAATGGGATTGATAAAACTTTTGATGAGTGAATTATAAGATTTAATGATGTAGGTAACCACCGTAGAGGTTTCAGAATGATTCTATCATTATTAAAACAAGATTATGATCATTAAAACTTTTATGGTCCTAAAATTTCTCTTTTTGATGATAATAATTATTTATCTCTTGATGAGTTATATATCATTATCATTGACTATAGAATAAAAAATCTCTATAATTTAAAAATATTATTCAAGAGGAGATGGATTTTAATTCTCTGAGGAAGATGATTATCCATGAATCTATATAAGATATAGTTAACAAAAACAATTACTAGTATATTTATTATTATTCTTAAATTAATGAAATGATTAGGTCTTGTTCTTAAAAAAACAACCATAATGGTAGAGGAAAATATGATGGTAAACTCAAACATATATGATTATAGTGTGTATAGATTGAAAAATATTATATTAATTGCAATGTGAATAATCATGGGGGATATTAAGATGATTCAAATGAAGAACCATGGAGGAAAAATTTTATAAAATCATCAGTCGAATATATGAAATGAATGTGAGAAATGGTTCACATGAAAGAAAATATAAATTATGTTAAATAAAATAATAATAATATGATTCTATTAATAATAGCTCTTTAGATTATGAAAATCTAGAGATGATGTAGTACCACAACCCCAAAATTCCTAAGCTGGTAAATTATTTTATAATATTGGAATGATTACATGGAATCAAATCTTGTATGACTGATCGGTTTTGTAATTTTGGAAAAAAAGATTAAATATTTGATACCTATATTACACAATAAAATGTAATGTTAATCATTAAAAATAATAAAATTAAATAAACTTCATCTTTGAATGCTTATTCCATTATTTCTACTTCATAACCCAGGGAAAGAAAATAAAATAACTGTGATCTCAATTGCTTGATATGTGTCTGTAACGAGGAAGAAACAATTATTTTCAGAGTCTAAATCAACATGGTATATTTAATAATTGATAATTGATTCTATTCAAATAACATTACAAAGAATAATCAATATTACAAGGCAAGAAACTGAAAACACATATCTTTTAATTAAGTAAATGGGAATTAAATGAATCTCTAGATATGTTATAGAAAAATTACATGAAAAAATAGTAACTGAGTTTGAATTAAGGAAATGATTATTTATTTGTATCCATGATTACTATATACATGTTATCTTTATCATCACAACCATTTAGAAGTTGGTTTAATATATTTGGTAAAAACCTATTTAATTTTACCAACTGATTCATCTGATGATAGTATTGATACATGAAAAGGAATTCAATTAACCAGTCCCCAACCCATAGTGCATTAATTAAACATTCCCCAAACCGTATCTTTCTAGAAAGAACCATTCCTCATATTTTGAAGAATTGATTTAATTAATATAAAATTTTCCTTATCAAATATACACGTAGAATGAATAATACCAATTTATCAACAATTCCTTATTTAATCACATAACTATCACTATGAACACAATATGTAAAAATATTGTATGGTTATTGAAATAAAAAATTCTATTTAATGGGAGTATTTATATGTATGAAAATATAATAATTATCATAAAGAAGTGACTGTTTCGAGATAATGATTACAATCACAAAAGACAATGATATTTGAAATATAACTTTTACCGCTTATTAATTTTCAAGTCAAATCCCCTTTTTTTGGATGATAAATAGTGAAAGAAATTCCACGAAGTTAAAAGGATAATTTATGTAATATATTAAAAGGATCGGTAGATACCCCACACAACATATGGATATATTTATTCTGGCAATTCACTCATAAATGTAATGAGTGTGATGAAAATACCGTAACTTGAGTCTGAATTGTTGCATGTGTCTTTATAATCCATAATAATAATAATAATTATTTTTTACTTGTATAAAAACCCAATTCATTTTTTTCAATAAAAATTTTTACTTATTACAATGGTGATATAACCAATTTAAAAAATCATTTTTTATGATGGTTGTTTTAACTATATTCTGTGAATGTTCCATAAATTACTTTGGAATGTCAACTATGGAAAAATGAACCATTTTATAAACATATACATAATAAAACTCATGGAATAATTATTATATTTATATATAAATTTTAATTTTAAAAACAATTATGAAATACGGTTAGGAAAAATGAACTATCATTACAAACATGGAGACGACATGCAGTATTTATGATTGTGTAATGTCTTTCAGTGTTCATTATGTTAATAATATATTTAACATTATATCATTTTGTAATGACAATTATATAATATATACATTTTATTTAATAATATATTCATATATATAATTATTATAATGTAATAGGAATCGCATCGTGTTAAGGAGGCGGTAGTCCCCACATTCACAACCGATGTTATCACTTTTTTTTATTGTGAAATTGGAAATAAAAAATGAAAAGTATTATATATACATAATGTTATTATGAAATTAACAAAATATATATTTACTTTATTTCACATATTTTTAATTATAACCATCTTTTATACATTCCACATATATGATAAATGAATCACATTGCTTTGAGGAGGCATTAGTCTACACATCCATGAATGATATTATTGTATTTAAAAAAATGAATGCATGAAGTTATTTGTTATATAAAAATAAAGAACCATAAAATATTATAAAAATCATTTATATCATATATAAATAGTTTTCCATCTTAATTTCCAACCATGAAGTGTTGTAAAGGAAAAGACAAACAATCATTTCTTGGTGATGTTGTAGTTCACCATACACACGAACAAAAAGATCAGTACTCATTATATGGATGTGTGTGAATATATATGTTGAAAATTTGGTTGAAATATCTTATTATGTTGTGGATATTTATTTTAATCTATAATTGAAGAATAATAATATTTTAGTGGTGGATAATGAAAATAAATCAAATTATCCTCAGGAAATATGTGGTCTCTTCTTTTGGTAACTCGGTTTGTTTTCCACCAAAGGTATTATATGGATGGATTTATTCCTAAATGGATGATTCTTAGAAGAGGTTACTGATTTTGGGGGGTTATGTTAGATTGTTTTGGTCAATCCAAAGGGCTTGAGTGGTGTGAATTAGTGGGAGGTGTGAGTATCATTTTATTATATAAGAGGTGTTTCATTCTTGTTAATTTTTTGATGGGAATTCCATAAATTTTTTTCCATTCCACGTGGATCCAATAATGGTCAAAAATTTATAACATTGAGTATATGGTAAATATATGTCTTTAAAATTGATTTCTGACATTTTTCTATTCCATTTATAGAAATATGTTTAAGGACCACTCCTTTGTAAATATAATTTTTTTCTTAGTCGTTGTATTTAATTTTTATCACATTAATGAATTTAAAAAACTAATAATAAATTTTTCGAAATAATAAATTATTATGATTCCAAATATGGAATCCATTTCTAAAAACCCAAATCACAAAATAGGAATAAATTAATTGAAATTTAATCTCGTAGATGGGACCACAATGCATGTTTTTAATTAGAAAATGTTCAAAAATATGGTATGTTTTTATATCCAATTTAAATTTTAAATTGATTCCAATGACCAAAATTAGATAAATATATGTAAAAAAGAAAATTATTAATAAAAAAAATATTAAATTAAATTTATCCTTATAAATAAATTATATGAAATATCTGTTTTGAATTGGAATTCATTATTTTCACTATTCAACAAAAAAGAAAAATCACATAAAAATACCAAATTGTTATCCCAAAATAGTTTTTATGTTCTTATTTCAAAAATGAACATTATTTTTTCATATCATATTCATACATGATTCAAAATTCTAATTTACTGTATGTCAACCACAAACATGCTGTAAAATTATAATAAAAATAGGGGTTTCTACATAATATTATGCATGTTCTTATCGTATGCTTGTAAAATCTATTCGTTGAATTTCAATATTATTGGATTTAATATAACCAATATATATACTACATTAATATCACTCATTAATTTTAATTAACTTTATTTTTTAAGATAAAAAGAGTTTTTGAGTGTTATAATAGTTTTTCATAAAATCATTAAATTTATATTAAATTGGATCGTATATTCATTTCTAATTAATTTATGACCAATGAATTAAACCATATATATTAATAATATAGATAATATTATTCATAACAATAAATTTAGATTAATAAATTTATTTTTTTTTGTTAAAAAATTTCAAATATTTTATTGGTCTTGCGTGTTATGAAAGACATTGAAGAATGACCATCTTGCATGTAACAAAATCTAAACACAATGTTCCATGTTGAAGAAGCTAAAATTTATATTTCATTTAAAACAATATTAAATTGTTTTTATTATTATTAAAATATAGGAAAATAAATAAATTTATCCTAAAAAATATTATAATGTCTTGGGGATCTACAATCTCCCCACATATAATAAAGTGTGTTCATGCAATTTAAATGTGATCTTGGAAATAAAGGGATATAAATTTGAAAATGTAAAATTGTTGAAAACCCATTCATTTAATTTTATATATAACTCATATTTTAAAAAATATAGAAAATATGGTAAAATTATCAGGTAATTAGGATCCCTAATATGATAATATCGATAGGAAATAAAAAAATGGATAGAGAAGAAAAATATAAAAATCATGTTTTGATTGAGAGTGATAGATAACATGTTCAGTTGGATGTTTATGATCATAAATCCTTAAAAATTTTTTTGAAAAAAGTAATGAATATCATAAATAATTATAATAATAGGGAATGAAATTTGTTCCAATACCATTCTTCTTATAGTTGAGGAAATATTTCACTCTCTAATAATAAAAAAATATAAATTTCCATAAACATAAACTTATCTATTGATTATGCCTTGAACTATTTATTCTTCATCTCGTATGAAAAGATGATTTATATATATAAATAATAATTTAATATCTAAAATTCCATTCAAAAATATACATAATCCATTTAATAAAAGGTAGTCTTTTCCAAATGGTTATCATCCAATAAATTTATAAAAGGTCATTTTATATACAAAATAAACATATAATTAGCCTTCAATCAATATGAAGTATCTCTTCAATCAAAACATATAGAATATGTGACAACCTCTATGTTTTATTATGTTGAAATATGTTAGTAATTTGAATTACCATAAACCATTATTCATGAAATCTTCATTATTCCTTGTTTAAACGACATGTTATTGGATATATTCCATAAATCCAAAATGTATAGAACTCTATCAAAGAAATCATAAAAAACATTGTTGGGAAGTCATTAATTATTTCCAGGGTTTTCAGAACATGTACTAATCAATCATTTCATTATCCAAACAAAATTGTATCAAAATTATAAACATATTAAGGATCATCACTCCTTCAACCATGTGTTGTCAAAAAAATTTCACATGTTATAAAATCACTTTTCATGGAACCATTCAATATATGATCGCAAATATTTAATAAAAATTTAATGTAATACAATACATATATATTTCATAACATATTTTAATGAAATAAATATAATTTATATTTCATGGATCCAAATACACATTAATAATAATCATTCCACTTCTTCTGTATCAATTGAATATTCATGGCTATCTCCCATTGGCATATTCTGTGTTATATCCATATGATTCTTGGGGAATTCAGTGGCATAGTGTTGCATCTCCATGTAGTTGTATCACTGAATAGTTGTATTTTAAATCATTATTTTTCATTATTTTTCTTTGTGAACCTTTTCTCTATACTTATAACAAAATCTCAACCATTTAAAGCATATAAAAGGGTTACTATTTCCATAGATATCCCATGTGGTAAAATCCAACATTCACTAATTTTCATTATCTATCATTTTCTCTTTTTTTCTATTATTATATTTATTCACTTTGAATACATAACACTTGAAGAATTTTTTCTCCATATTAATATTACATAAAACTATTTTATCGTTTGAAGAAAATGTTTAACACACTATAACCCTTCATAGGAATGTCTAAATTCCTTCAGATAAGTTGTCAATATTTTATTCCATTTGGCATATAAAATCCATATAATAACAATCTATCCTTGTAATGGTTGAATCATACTCTCCTAAAATTTCCATGTCCATTTAAATAACACTATGGATCATTCTATTTATATTAGTTTTTTTATAATGAGAAAATTATTTATCAAATAATGTATCCTTAAATGTTTTACATTCTAGGTGTTCTATTTCTACTTCCACCTTAGTATTCTGGATCAATGACTACCATTGATCTACATCAACATTTAGACAATATACTAGATGTATAACAGTTTCCATTTCACAACAACCCAATGCCATAAATATATCCCCCAAAGACATAATCCATTTCATATAATCTAATGGATCAACTGCCCCCCAATATAATGGAGGACTCTGGTACATAATCCTGTCTAACATAGGATTTCCTCATTGTGTAATGGGTATCTCCATTCAGGAAAGGTAATTTTTTATAACCTTATTAAACTTCCTTAATATATAATAAATTTTCTTCATTCTAATCCTAGGTGTATTGGTTATATTGTAGAAAAATCTATACATTTTCCATGAGTAGTGATAACATTATTCCATCTAGAAAAAATTTATAAACTATAAAAAATACTCTATTAGTAATTCAAATTTTTAAAATTGAATAGTTATAAAAATGGAATAACACATATAATATAATAAAAATATTATTTATATCAAATCTCAAAATCAAAAAACATTGTTTCTTTGGTGGAATTTTTACTTTTCAATCCCTCATAAATATTAGTAATGATAATGTGAATAATCTAAATAATATTTACTAGGAGTGTCAAAATAGGTTCAAATTAATTCATGTTATCATGTACCCAGTTATTCTTGAGTCCGTCACGACACACATTGTTGGAGTTGTTAAAATTGTGTGTAGTTTTTCCAGAACCTAGTCAACTTATAGGAATAAAAGAAGGATGAATTTCTAGATAGAACCACATAATCTCTACCTTACCATAATTATAGGATTTTATTCTATAATTATCCAAAAATTATATTATATAGTTATGTTATTTAAAATTTTTTTTCTAAATATTGTTTCAATGGTTAGTGAAAACATTCTCTAACACAAAATATAGTGCACCAACTCTAGAATCCTGGAGGTGGTGCATTATTTTATTGAATTTACATGACTATAATGAATGATATCTTTAAAGAATGATTAGTTTAGTAGTTTTTGGAAAACCATATTTTAAACTTGGGTTCTTTATTATATTGGGAGATATAAAATAAAAAATGATACATAATAAATTTAAATAAACATCACCCTTGAAATCATATTCAATGATTTATTCTTCGAACCTTGGGAAATAAAAAAATATGGATGATATTATCTTTGTAGTAATGGTATTTAAATTTTAATAAATAAGGAATTTATGAGTTTAAATTATCATGTAATGGAAAATAACAGACAACACCTACAATTCGTATAATTGTATAAGGAATAATCAATATGCGATGTTAATAAACTGGTCAAATTTTAAATTAAATCATTAAACTGATAATTATTAGTGTAGAGACCCGAAGCCTGACATACATTGACATTACATTACTTTTGCGGAATACTTAGTACATAACAAAAACACACACACAAGGATCGTAATAGTTTAGTGTCTTTGGAAACTCGGAACGTAATCTTCTAATCGTGGTGAAAGATCTTCAATATCTCCCATAAAGATCTTCCCTTTTTTTTTACCTAAAAACCTTTCTTTATATCCTGGGGAAAAGAAAACATAAAAGGGTGAGCTCAAATGCTCAGTAAGGGTCAACAAAAGAAATATCAATCACATCATATACATAAGAACATAGCTTTTGGAAATCTTAACCTGCAAAAGAGCTCATAATATCATAACATGGGATAAATCATAGAAGTGAAAATGAGATCCCCATAATCATAACAGGAAACTTGAAACTTTGTGGCATGCACACATAATCATGGAAAATCATTTCTTGTTAGTCATGACTCATTGCCAAGACTATCTTAGTGGACAAAGTCCCTTTCTGAACCGAGTTCACTCCTCATTTCAGTCCTGTATCACTGAACCGAAATAACCTTCCGTTCCAGCCATGTCTATCTCATGAGATATAAAATCATTACCCAATGCATTGGAGGGAGATATAGGTCCCACCCATCTTATAATGAATCCTTTCTTATGTGTGCCACATAATCATACATCATCGCATAACACATGTAACAAAAATGAGATTCTTGAAACATCATGACATCATAAATCAATTCATATAAGATAAAGGAATTCATAAAAAATATTTCCATCCCAATATAATCAAACCAATGTAATAATAGGGATAAAAACAGAACCCTTTTATTATCTTAGATGGAAAATAATTTTGATAAAATACTTGAACTTCATTCTTGAGGAAAATATCCTTTCTCCTTCAAAAATACTTTTCCTTTATTAACATGTCGTACAATTATAAAATAAAAGAAGTTGATTTAAAATAAAATTAAAAACATGTAAAGGAAACTTCTTGGAAATAATGCTTTAGAAATCCATTCATGCCGTATAAGTTAAAAAAAACATTCTTCGTACTTTTGTCGGAAAAGTCAAAAAGTACCTCGTACGAAAAACGACAAAGATTCCTTTCATTTCTTTTACTAAAAACTCACCAAAGGGTAAAAATGGATTTAAACAATTGTAGGTGGATGGAAATAATATTACATATTGATGAAACATGGATGTGGATGATAAAATACACCCCAGTAATTACTTACGAATAAACAATCTCGGATAAAAATGAGATTGTGATATTTCCCTTACCTTAGGTCCGACTTGCTTTGTAAGTGTCCAAAGCTCATGTATAATGGTTTAAATAATGTTATTGACTTATTCCAGAATCATACATATTTATATGATATCATATATGGTCATATTATTAGCTTCTTGTTAGTAATATTTCATTGTTACTTGTTACTCGGGTCTTTATAACTTTTTGTTCTTATGCGTGTTTTGTCGAATAAATTCTTATTCTTATCTTTAGGTTATAGATAATTCATTTCCAGAATGGTATTAGTGTATTATATACCATATTCATTCATTCAATTCATTTATATAATCATTACGAAATGAAGATCATGTAGAACGAGTCGCATCACATCGTGGAGACGGTATTCCGTACGTACGCACGAGTGATGATATCATTCCTATGATCGTGGAATTGTATTGGAGTATATATATATTATTTCAGTATCAATATTACTTCATAATAATCATATTTAGTTACTCATTACACCATTATACCCATCCTTGTAAGGTGATGGTGGAAAATAGATTACACCACGGCGTGGAGACGGTATTCCGTACGTACGCACGCGCGGTGATTTCTTTTTCCGTAGGATGGATAGATGGTGAAATAGGGTTGTTTCATACTTATAATAACATATCATTATATGAGTGATACTGATGTTATTACTTCATAATGAAACAACCTAATAAGAAGAAGTGGAAGAAGAAATAAAGATGAAAGAATTGGTAACGGTAATTACCTCTTCTTTGAAGTGCCTCTTTGAGACCTCCTCTTAGGGCACTAGAATTGGTGTTTGAGGAAGACCAGAACCTCTAGGATGTTGCTAGGGAAGTGGAGAGGAGAAATTGGCAGGGGTTGGCCGAGCTTGAGTGCTCAAATTGGTGTGAGGAGGAGAGGGAGGAGGTGTCCTTTTATAGGGGAGGAGAGGGGCACCTTAGGAATTCTTAAAAATATTAATTTATAATAAATCTAACCCCACTTAAAAACCTCCAAAAATGACTCATATTCGAATCTTAGATGAGATAGGGTTGTAATCTCATCAACCAATCAAATTTAGACATGTTTGGATCTTATTTTAAACCTTATCAATTAGATTTAACTCTAAGTTAAATAATTTAACTTTTACCGTGTCTTTTTGTTTTCTTTCACTATATGGTTAATACACTTACTATAACATGCCAAACGAACCCCAAATTGTTTATTATTAATATATATATCCTTATATAAGTCATTTGGCCGAACCTTAGATTTTTAGGAATAAAATAACAATTAATAATATAATATTTGATTTAAAAACTATTTTGTGTCAATTTTGACACTATTTGATATATGATTTTTGTGAAAGTCATAAAAGAATTAAATGTTCGAACCAAGTTGATTAAATCAACATTAATATATCATAGTAACCTAGAAAATTAGTGGAATTCATAAAAATTCTCAAATTACATTTATTTTGGTGTTTATAACATCAATTATGTCAATATTTCATAAATAAGATAATTACTGCATCATCTTTGTGTCATAAATTAATTAAATTATTTGATGTCTAAAAATTAAAAATAAAATACCATTATGTAGGAAATATTTTTAGCTTTCTAATGAATATTTACAATCGAATTTATCTTATGTATAACCCCATATTAAAAATGATTTACTTATTAAACTTTGATTTTAACTATTTTAACCCTTCTTTAAATAAATTAATAATAATTGTCCTAATCTAATCCAAGTGGGCCTAAATGGTCATATTTTATTCCTAAGTTTGTTTTTGGTCGAATTACACTTGTCCAATAGAATTAGGACATGTGTTAGGGTAATATTAATATCATATTTACCCTTAGTTACCCTATTTACTATTAACCACGGTAAAAATAGTAAAAAGTTACTATTCACCAAAAAATTATTTTCATCTCATTGAACCACATTTTAGTCCTTGATATTAACCGTGTCTCTTGGATTTTTGAAATTCCATTCACAGAAGCGGTAAAATTAAGTTTTATGCAAAATTCAGTTTTTAACCTACCACTTAGTGGTTTCACTATTCATCAAAAATTGAAAGTTTTCAGAAAAATACCAAAATTTCACCCTAGGCTAATTTCGATATTCTGAGTCCAAAAATGAAGTCCATTTTGAGAGTTAAAATTTATAAAATTTAAAAAGTGGTTATTACTATTCATAACGGCTAGTTTTAATAATATTTTAATAACATATCATTGTTTCGTGAAACTCAGGATTACGTACCACACACGCTATCGAGGAAGGTTGCGATTGCGTGTAATGCAAGGCAAGTCAAGGATGCGTGTTGTGCAAGCTCCTTTTGGTGTAGCGTATAACACAAGACATTAGTAAAATAAAAAAGAATACTTTTCATAAAATCTCGGGCTGTTACATTCTACCCCCCTTAAAATGAATTTCGCCCTCGAAATTCTTCGGGGTTATAAATGGTTTACTATTCGAAAGTTTCTTTAATAGAAACCCACATCGTAAAAGGGAATACCAAAACTTGGCTTTAAAAACTAAAGTATGAAATGTAACGATTACCCAAATAAACTAATCACTGGGTTTCCACATAGGTGAAAATATGGATATGGAAGAGAAATCTAACCATCATGTTCTGATGGAGAGTGGTAGAGAACATGGCTATGGAAAAGCCAGTAATCACAAATCCATAAATTTGTGATGATCTAAGGTACCATCTGATTCATCAGGTATAAGATCACTAGGACAACATTTTTGGTTTTCAAGATCATCTCCCTAAAGTTGAAAATTTTAATTAGAATAAATACTTACTTTATTTTGGTACAATCTCACTGTTGTTCGTGCCTTGAACAATTTCCACTTCATTTCTTAAATAAATGAAGTTGAATTTGTTATTCGTGAAGTGTTAGCAGATCATGTGATAGAATGACTGTTCATTCCATCTGTCTCAAACAAAAGGTTAGCAAAAGTTATTAAATATACATAAGTCATTCTATAGTGAGATTAATCATATATGGTTCCTAAAATGGACTTATACTTCATATATCATACTTCTTAATATAATAAAACTGGTTTCTACTAAACAGGGACTTCCTGTAGGTCAGTGGTAGGCGATAAAGGCCAGTCGCACTTCGGTTGCGGGTTCGATTCCTACAGCCTTGTCCGAAGCGATGGGCTGTCGCCCGTCCTGCAGGTTGTCCCTTTTTCTAAAACTACGTTACTATAACATCCCATCAATAATATCGAAAATCTTCTATCCTTAAACAATACTAACTTATGTACAACATAATCCAGTCTAATCTTTAGGCTTATACATAATACTGCAGTCCACTCTCATAATATAGTGACAACGATTACCAGGGATTTAATACTGTCGTTGATCCCCACATATCATAAGATATGTCTTGTTGGTCACATTCCAAACATTCAAAGTCCTTAATCGTGTATTCTCTTGAATACCTTAGTGAAAACATGAGTGCAGTTAAAAGTTAACACTTTCCACATACCAAAATCCTCAAAATTCTATATACTCAAACCATGATATCACTTAGTCCTTATATCAATCATGAGCTCATGAATACTATTAAACATTTCATTTTCTCGTCTTCATTATGCGCATATCATCTTATTTCCAAAAAATATCTCAATCACTTTGAATACCACATTAATAAATATTGTAATACTCAATGATACAACATTATTTTAGAATCCCATTACATAAACACTTAATCATTCCACCACATCGTTGTCATATTCAACATTGCCAATAGTGATCGCATGTGATTTCCCTTTGTCCTTTGCCTTCAGTGGTTGCTCATGTTGATCATCACTAACCCTTGGATTAGGGCAATTATTAGCATAATGCCCTATTTCCTTTCACTTGAAGCATTGAAGTGTTGGTGGTGCGTTCTCTGCAGTGTTTGCTTTATTCACATCATTAGAAACCCTTTTTCCATTACTTCGACACTCAGCTGCTCGATGACCTTCTTTTCCACACTTAAAACATTTTCTAGTCCCTTTAAGACAATCTCCACCATGCTTCTTTCCACACTTTGTGCATAAGGAAACATTCATATTCTTTTCACCATTATTCTGAGATTTCTCCTTGAACTCCATCTTTCGTTTCTTGTCAAAACCATGAGATGGATATGTAACACCAACTTCCATTTCTACCTTGATAGCACAACGCAAAATTTCTTCATAGCTACTGAAGTCTCTTATAGCTAATGCCCTTCGAAGACTTGGTTTTAAGCCACTGAAAAATCGATCAACTTTACTTTCAGGTTGGATGATAATTCCAGAAGCATACCTTGCAAGTCTTGTAAAATTTGTTTCATAGGTACCAACAGATTCATCGTCCCTTTGCTTCAGTTCAAGAAACTCTTTCTCCATCTTTGTTCGAAGAATACGAGGGAAGTACTTACTGAAAAACAAGTTCTTGAACTCGTCCCATTCCATGGACTCAATTTCATCTCTTGGCCTCGTATTCTTGATAAGATTCCACCATTGATCAGCTTCACCTTCCAAACGATATACTGCTAAGATGACTTTATCATGTTCAGAACATTGAAGAACTGAAAATATCTTTTCAGTAGTACTGATCCATTGTTCAGCCACAAGTGGATCAGAAGACCCACTGAAAGAAGGTGGACGTTGCCTCATGAAGGACTCAATAGAATATTGTTCCCTTCTCTGCTCATTTGGAAGTCCAGATTGATTCATAGCTTGTGTAAGTATAGCAATAAGATTTTGCACTCCATCTCCCATAACATTTGTTTGTTCAGGAGGGCAATCATTGCATTGTCCATTGCATTGATCAACACGGTTCCTTCGGGTTCCAGCCATCGTCTAAAACCCAAAAAGAATAGTGTGAGAGGCAAAAATCATGCTAGGGAAAACAACATAATAAAGGGGGATTACCTTCAATATCCAACATCTTAGGTTTAATTCTATGATCGTTAGCGTAATTCTATTACTATAACCTATACGTATACTTATCCCTAGGGACATCCCTAGACATACCTTAGAAATATCTCTAGGGATCTCACTAATGTTTTCGCATCCTAGTTTCCAAAGGTTGACTAAACCTTTCCTCTGATACCAACTGTAGAGACCCGAAGCCTGACATACATTGACATTACATTACTTTTGCGGAATACTTAGTACATAACAAAAACACACACACAAGGATCGTAATAGTTTAGTGTCTTTGGAAACTCGGAACGTAATCTTCTAATCGTGGTGAAAGATCTTCAATATCTCCCATAAAGATCTTCCCTTTTTTTTTACCTAAAAACCTTTCTTTATATCCTGGGGAAAAGAAAACATAAAAGGGTGAGCTCAAATGCTCAGTAAGGGTCAACAAAAGAAATATCAATCACATCATATACATAAGAACATAGCTTTTGGAAATCTTAACCTGCAAAAGAGCTCATAATATCATAACATGGGATAAATCATAGAAGTGAAAATGAGATCCCCATAATCATAACATGAAACTTGAAACTTTGTGGCATGCACACATAATCATGGAAAATCATTTCTTGTTAGTCATGACTCATTGCCAAGACTATCTTAGTGGACAAAGTCCCTTTCTGAACCGAGTTCACTCCTCGTTTCAGTCCTGTATCACTGAACCGAAATAACCTTCCGTTCCAGCCATGTCTATCTCATGAGATATAAAATCATTACCCAATGCATTGGAGGGAGATATAGGTCCCACCCATCTTATAATGAATCCTTTCTTATGTGTGCCACATAATCATACATCATCGCATAACACATGTAACAAAAATGAGATTCTTGAAACATCATGACATCATAAATCAATTCATATAAGATAAAGGAATTCATAAAAAATATTTCCATCCCAACATAATCAAACCAATGTAATAATAGGGATAAAAACAGAACCCTTTTATTATCTTATATGGAAAATAATTTTGATAAAATACTTGAACTTCATTCTTGAGGAAAATATCCTTTCTCCTTCAAAAATACTTTTCCTTTATTAACATGTCGTACAATTATAAAATAAAAGAAGTTGATTTAAAATAAACTTAAAAACATGTAAAGGAAACTTCTTGGAAATAATGCTTTAGAAATCCATTCATGCCGTATAAGTTAAAAAAAACATTCTTCGTACTTTTGTCGGAAAAGTCAAAAAGTACCTCGTACGAAAAACGACAAAGATTCCTTTCATTTCTTTTACTAAAAACTCACCAAAGGGTAAAAATGGATTTAAACAATTGTAGGTGGATGGAAATAATATTACATATTGATGAAACATGGATGTGGATGATAAAATACACCCCAGTAATTACTTACGAATAAACAATCTCGGATAAAAATGAGATTGTGATATTTCCCTTACCTTAGGTCCGACTTGCTTTGTAAGTGTCCAAAGCTCCTGTATAATGGTTTAAATAATGTTATTGACTTATTCCAGAATCATACATATTTATATGATATCATATATGGTCATATTATTAGCTTCTTGTTAGTAATATTTCATTGTTACTTGTTACTCGGGTCTTTATAACTTTTTGTTCTTATGCGTGTTTTGTCGAATAAATTCTTATTCTTATCTTTAGGTTATAGATAATTCATTTCCAGAATGGTATTAGTGTATTATATACCATATTCATTCATTCAATTCATTTATATAATCATTACGAAATGAAGATCATGTAGAACGAGTCGCATCACATCGTGGAGACGGTATTCCGTACGTACGCACGAGTGATGATATCATTCCTATGATCGTGGAATTGTATTGGAGTATATATATATTATTTCAGTATCAATATTACTTCATAATAATCATATTTAGTTACTCATTACACCATTATACCCATCCTTGTAAGGTGATGGTGGAAAATAGATTACACCACGGCGTGGAGACGGTATTCCGTACGTACGCACGCGCGGTGATTTCTTTTTCCGTAGGATGGATAGATGGTGAAATAGGGTTGTTTCATACTTATAATAACATATCAGTATATGAGTGATACTGATGTTATTACTTCATAATGAAACAACCTAAGAAGAAGAAGTGGAAGAAGAAATAAAGATGAAAGAATTGGTAACGGTAATTACCTCTTCTTTGAAGTGCCTCTTTGAGACCTCCTCTTAGGGCACTAGAATTGGTCTTTGAGGAAGACCAGAACCTCTAGGATGTTGCTAGGGAAGTGGAGAGGAGAAATTGGCAGGGGTTGGCCGAGCTTGAGTGCTCAAATTGGTGTGAGGAGGAGAGGGAGGAGGTGTCCTTTTATAGGGGAGGAGAGGGGCACCTTAGGAATTCTTAAAAATATTAATTTATAATAAATCTAACCCCACTTAAAAACCTCCAAAAATGACTCATATTCGAAGCTTAGATGAGATAGGGTTGTAATCTCATCAACCAATCAAATTTAGACATGTTTGGATCTTATTGTAAACCTTATCAATTAGATTTAACTCTAAGTTAAATAATTTAACTTTTACCGTGTCTTTTTGTTTTCTTTCACTATATGGTTAATACACTTACTATAACATGCCAAACGAACCCCAAATTGTTTATTATTAATATATATATCCTTATCTAAGTCATTTGGCCGAACCTTATATTTTTAGGAATAAAATAACAATTAATAATATAATATTTGATTTAAAAACTATTTTGTGTCAATTTTGACACTATTTGATATATGATTTTTGTGAAAGTCATAAAAGAATTAAATGTTCGAACCAAGTTGATTAAATCAACATTAATATATCATAGTAACCTAGAAAATTAGTGGAATTCATAAAAATTCTCAAATTACATTTATTTTGGTGTTTATAACATCAATTATGTCAATATTTCATAAATAAGATAATTACTGCATCATCTTTGTGTCATAAATTAATTAAATTATTTGATGTCTAAAAATTAAAAATAAAATACCATTATGTAGGAAATATTTTTAGCTTTCTAATGAATATTTACAATCGAATTTATCTTATGTATAACCCCATATTAAAAATGATTTACTTATTAAACTTTGATTTTAACTATTTTAACCCTTCTTTAAATAAATTAATAATAATTGTCCTAATCTAATCCAAGTGGGCCTAAATGGTCATATTTTATTCCTAAGTTTGTTTTTGGTCGAATTACACTTGTCCAATAGAATTAGGACATGTGTTAGGGTAATATTAATATCATATTTACCCTTAGTTACCCTATTTACTATTAACCACGGTAAAAATAGTAAAAAGTTACTATTCACCAAAAAATTATTTTCATCTCATTGAACCACATTTTAGTCCTTGATATTAACCGTGTCTCTCGGATTTTTGAAATTCCATTCACAGAAGCGGTAAAATTAAGTTTTATGCAAAATTCAGTTTTTAACCTACCACTTAGTGGTTTCACTATTCATCAAAAATTGAAAGTTTTCAGAAAAATACCAAAATTTCACCCTAGGCTAATTTCGATATTCTGAGTCCAAAAATGAAGTCCATTTTGAGAGTTAAAATTTCTAAAATTTAAAAAGTGGTTATTACTATTCATAACGGCTAGTTTTAATAATATTTTAATAACATATCATTGTTTCGTGAAACTCAGGATTACGTACCACACACGCTATCGAGGAAGGTTGCGATTGCGTGTAATGCAAGGCAAGTCAAGGATGCGTGTTGTGCAAGCTCCTTTTGGTGTAGCGTATAACACAAGACATTAGTAAAATAAAAAAGAATACTTTTCATAAAATCTCGGGCTGTTACAATTAGCATTAATAGATATGTTGTAGAAAAATATCATGGCTCACTAGTAATAGAGTTTTAATAGGGAAAATTATTAATTATTGGATGGAATATTTTCTATTTACATGGCCCCATTACCATCAACACCTTTGATAAAATGGTTTAGCATATTGGTTAAAAACCCTTTAAATTTGGCTCACTAATTCTTCGCCTAAGACTACTAATGAATTGGGGGATTTTGTTAACCATTCCCCAAGAAATACTAAGTTTATTAATTGATACCCAACCAATGTACTTAATATCCTAATAATTCCCCATATATAAAATAATTTATTTTATTAATAAAAAATTACCTTTATCAATTATCTATATTGAATTAATAATAGAGATTTGCTAATAATTCCCCAATTAATCAAATAACTATCAAAGTTAACACAATATGTAAAAATGAAATATAGTTAAAGAGAATATACTATCCATTTCATGATTGTATGGATATTTATTTACCATATAAATGACCATAATGAGGTTATTGTTTGAAGAGAAAGTTAACAATCATAAATGATAGTGATATTGAAAAATATAAATTTTACCACATTGTAATTTTTAAGTCAAAACTCCTCGGATAATGTTATTCACAGTAAAAAAATAAATACAATTAATATAATAGGAATCATGCAATAATATATCAAAATGGGTAGTGTATATACCCAAAAAATCAAATGGGGATTGTTAAATTTATCTCATATATGTTAAAATTGGATATCAAAATATATTACATTGAGTCTGAATTTTTGCACATGAATTTATATTCTTGAATAATAACATTATATTAATTTTTTATGTCTATTTGAAACATTTACTTGTTTATAATTACTTTATTTTTATTTTTTCAGATTTATCCAACTACTGAAACAATTAATTTTAAGTCTGTTGTTTTGACCATATTTGTATTATATGTCATAATTGACATTGGTAGGGCATGAATGGTCAAAGGGGTCATTATATAAAAATTCTATAATAATAATAATTAAATTATTTTCATATTAAAAAAAATATTTTAAAAATCAATGGTGGTATATGGTTATGATAAATGAACCCACATTATAATCACAGAGAGGGTAAATACAAAACAAATACTAATATTAGAAGGGGTTATTTGTTATAATAGAAGGGGTTATGACCCCTTATAAACATATTAGTGGTGGATATTCAATCCACTACTAATATGGCCACTTATATTTCAGTAGCATCGGTTTGTGGAAATCATTCATATTATTAAATTTGGGGTAGATCTATTAGAGGGGGCTAAAGCCACTTCTATTAAAAAGAATTAACTGAGTAAAAATTTTGATGTAGTTAAAACATCCTATAATCAAAAAATTTAAAATTCCACATTGAATATAGATGTGGTATTGACCCTTTCTAATTGGGAGGAAATATTAGAGGGGGTTATATCCGCTTATAATCAAAAAGTTTTAATTTCAGGGGGGGATTAGTGGTTCTGTTAACCCCCTATAATCATGGGAAAAACATTAGAGGAAGTTTTTACCACCTCTAATTAAAATGTTTAAAATTACCAGAAAAATTTATAGGTTGTTTAAACCCCCTATAATTGGGGTAAAAGACATTAGAGGGGGATATAACTGCCTCTAATATTAAATTATCTAAAAAATAGAGGCAATTGTAACCCATTATATTTTGAAAAATTAATTTTTGGATAATATTAATGGGGGTTAAAACACAACTAATCTAGTAATAAAATAAAAAATTTCAATAATTTTATTATATTTTCTAATAAAATTCCACACTGCCCCATAAAATCCACCCACCAAAAATCCAAAAAATATAATATCAATAACTCGATATATATAGATTATTTAATGATAAAAAATTATTATTATTGATAAAAAACAAATAAAACAATCATGAAAATGTACTTAATGTGTATAATACAAAGATATTTTAAAATAAATACATCACATAATTATTCAGTCCATTCAATAGAAACAAATTTTTTTAGAGATTTTACCAAAATACATCTTCTACATACAAAAACATCAAAACATTCAACAAAAAATCATCAAATTCGCATGATGAAAAGCATCACCATTGCCGCCAGATGCAAAGAACCACCCTCGCCACATGATGCAATTCACCAACCTCATCACCAATCACTTTGAAGAATCATTAAGAATTTTCAACCTAAAGAAACCAGAAAATAAATAATTAAAGGCATGAAAAAAAGAAAGAAAATAAGTATCCTTGCATTAAAATTTGTCATATATCATTTTCAAAATAAGACTCAACACCTCCATATAAAACACATTGGAAACACCGATATATATGTTCCATAAAATCAGGATGATGTAAAGTTTTTAGACATAGAAAAATTATAACATAAATCATGAGCATATTTGGATCAAACTAGAACTAAAACCATCATGCTATAATGGATCACATTGATGCAAAAAACATGTCATTTATAACATCTAGTGTCTTGTAGGAACACTAAATTTGACATAAAATGTGGAAAGCCTTATAAATATTATATTTGAAATTAATTTTTACAATAAATTCAATATCAGTGCCTATATTATTCCATGTGTGTACTTCATCCCTCAACCATTGTCCATTCATTCTATATATGGACCCAATATCTGAAGTTGATTTTATTTTATCACTTGGGTTTGTCTCATTGGTGTGATCCAATTTTGATCTCAATTAAGGGCGAATGTTCATTATAAAAGTTATTTAATCACTTGAGTTTTTCTCCTTCATTATATAGTTATGTTGAATATAAAAATATTTTAATTCCATTAGTTGAATTTATGGGATTCTAATATTCATATTATTATGTTTTGGGATCATGTATGTCCACTAAATTAACATCTGTGGAATGAATATAAATTTATGCTATGAAGATTCAGGTCATCTTTTCATTAGAGTGTGTTATGAGGTGGGTCTTGGAAAATGAGAAGGATGTAAGGGAGAAACGACACTGGGTAGAGCGCGTGAATGAGTTATAGCTCTTTCATGAGAAAAAACAACGGTTCGTAGAGATATTTCATCCAAGAAATTATGGGAACACTACATTGAGATTATTTAGGCTATACATAGATAATATATGTTTAGAAATTAATATTAAGTTAAATTTTTATTTGAATTAGGAAATAAAAGTGTGATATTGATCATAGATCCTAAATCATGATAAAACTCATTATCATCAATAAATATGTGGTAAAATGGGGTTAATTGGTCGAGGGATAATGTGGTAGTTCCAAGATGAGATCTCAACACCAAAAAACATGGTTCGACGTCACTAGTTCATGGAAGCAGGTTCATGTGATCCGGATCATGGAGCTATTGCAATTTTCTACATATATTTTTCCTTTATCAAGGGGATAGTGACTTCACATGTTCATGGGATCAGTTTCGTGGACCTTCTATAGTTTCTATATATATTTTTATAGATGACTCTAGAGTGAAGCAACTTGATGAGGATCTATGGCCAATGAACATGTATATGATCACTAAATTTATACTCTGAATTTATCTACATTATTAATAATGGATGAGGTTATAGATAAGACTCAGTAATTTATATTTTATCCACTAGATGTTGGATGACATTTCACCTCAAGTAGAAATGTTTCAAAAGGTGGAATATAGGTATTCAGGTAGTCATGGTTTTAAATAGTTGGGAGGTGACCAACAAAGCTCTTTTCTCTTCAATCTGTGAATGGTGGATTCTAATCACCATACATTAGATTCACATCTTAATTATATTTTTAGTCAAAATGGATACAACTATGATTAGATTCCAACTATATAGGGAGGCCAGTTTTAGATGTGTATTCGAACCCCTTTTCAGTAGAAGAAATAGTTCTTTTGAAGGATGTTTTTGTGGGAGGGACCCTCAGTGATACATTATTAGCCAAGTGAATATGAATTTTCTAGTTATGGCCTTTTTATATCCCCTTTTCACATGTACCTATGCAATATGATGTACTTTAAGGTAGAAAATATACTAGAAGGGGTATCTATTGTTGGAAGATTCCCATGCTGGAGGTTATAATGTTAATAGATATATGAGTTGTATAAGATTCAATTAATTATTCATCCTCTCATTTCTCTAAATATTTGATTCAAAATAATTGACTCTTTCTCTCCTAATTAGATGTACATCTTAGTTAAGAACCATTGGGTAGTGATGAAATATTAGTGAAATCCCCATTTGGATCCACAGTTGATAATGCACTATATTCGTTATAGGGATGGATATAAGGAGAGAAGAATTTATTGGATCCACTGGGAAAGAGTCATGAAAGGATAAAAACATCATTAAATATTTCTCTGACTAAAATCACTACAGTGGGGCCTGAGGCCTCTGAACATACTATTAGCGGATGACTTTTCTTGATACCGTGTACCTAATAGTAAATTGGTTGGTGAGACAAGGGAGTGTAGAATAAAACAATATTAGTACCAGTGTTCTTGTTCATAAATATAACTAGCTCAGGTGAAATGGTTAGTGACTCCATTGGATGATTAATTTGAGACAATAATGGGACAATAGAAGGATCAATCGTCACTACAAGAGACACATTCAATTTCCATGAGGCAAACCCAAAATAGAACACTGGAACATGGAACATACAGTATGATGGAAGAAAATTTTCCTCAACATTAATCTCAGTACAAAATCACACTTATGATAGGAAAAATAATGGCCACCACCATGAAATCTCACAATATGTCATGAGAATGATTAAAGAATGATGTTTTTGACATAAATACATCTCAATGAAAATCCTTTCCACACCTTCATCTTGAACCATCAGTGTACACAAATCCTTATAGTACAAGGATCCAAGTGTGTCCCATATTCTCTAAATAAAATATATATTTTGAATAGGAAGAGGGAGAGCTATAAGGTTAACCCACACGACTACATCGGGAGATTCTAGGCTGAAATAAGCTTCCATCGACCATTTAATAAGATTGAAACACCATTTTTCTATGGATTGGGGACTACCAAATGATTCATTCACAATCCTCTTAGAGGAATCTAACAGAACAAAAAATCCTTTTATTGAGAATTGGCACTCGGTCTAGGGATTTCAGACCCCATGAAGAAATACAATTATGAAAACATGGATATTAGGTTTATCCAAGCCAAATATTGCAACCATGTTCCCCTGGTGAAAATTCATTTCCACCTCAAACAACTCTTGGGGAAGGTCAATTGCCATAATATTGTCCACAGAATATCTATGATGCACATTTAAATCCACATATGAAATTGATTGATGATTGGATTACCTAGATGAGACATACATAGGAGCACATCAATTAGATATGGGCCCTCAAACACTTATCTGACAAGAAGAGTTTGTGAATTATGGAATATATCTGGTATACACTAGAATAAATCACAGAATGATTAAATATATCATTCTCTGAATGACACATTCCCCTTACATTCTTCTATAACATATTCTATCATTAAGATATTACAATATTCCTAGTGGGGAAACCCTTATTTTTTTAGGAATACATGATAGTGGTATGATATCATCATCACTTGATGACATGTATTATTTAGCTTCTACCTTAGTTTTTGTTAAGTTAAAAGATATTTTGTTTCAACCCTTATATTTTAATACATTAACATTTTTATATCTTTATAGTAAAAGTATTCCTTACAGTACTATACTTTTATATTTTTCCAGGTGGTCTATAGAGATTATAACTTTCATTATGAAAATTAAAAAAATTTAAAATCTTCCTCTCAACATATAATGATCTTTTTATATCATGGATTTACTAACTTTTATAGCTATAATTCCCATAGTTTCTCATACATATTTCTATTATGATCTAATAACCTAGAAATTTTTTTCATCATCCAATGCCCACCACATGATTAATCTTTACATATTATCGGTTAACCAATTTTCAACCAATCCCTTTCATAGTAAATCCTATATATTTAATGAAATAAAATTATAAGGTTTTAACATTTTGTATATTTTTATCTCTTCTATAATAATACAATATTCATCATAGTAATGATATTATTCTATTTAGGGAACATATATTAAAACTATGTTACATAGAATAGATCATATATACTAATTGTAGAAAAATTGTAATATTTTTCATCTGTTGACATTCATCTATTTTGTTAATAAAATCCATAAATATCACTGTACGTAAAACCATACATTTGATGAACATGTATAAATTTCAAGCCATGTTTAATCACTAAAAAAACCACAATAATACTTTTTAACAACTCTAATTGTCTGTCAAATAGCTCCAAATATTGTAATATCCTCCATGTCTCATGTTAAACATTCTATTTTGTGATTTTTATCATGATTTAAGCATTGAAAACAATATTCATCATATTAAAATATACAGTAATTATATTATCTAATTATTATTCAATATTAAAACACCACCATGCTAAGAGATTCATCAATAACTATAGTGGTGGTTGGTTCAAATGTAAAGACCAATGTAGATAACACTAATACAAGAGGGGGTGTTTTATGTAATTTTATGATGCTTGTCGTCAGAGTATGGGATGTGGGTTAATGAAGTAGAAGAAATTGATTTATCATGGGTATATTTACTTAATTCCTATTGAGTGTAAATATAATACATATGATATGGAGTTGGTGGTGGTATCATTTATGATAAATGTTTGGTGTAATTATCTCATCAGTATGTTCATTATGGATTTTTTGGACAACATGTGTTGGAAATATATTATCTCTTAGTGGGAACTAACAATATTCAAGTGAAGGTGGATAAATTTTATCAATGATTCTAATTTCCATATCTATTTTTCCCAAATAATAAGGAATGTGGTTGTAGATGCATTGAGTCAGTAGTACAGAGGTTATCTGGTGCGAGAATCTACTGATGTGGGGAATGGATTGGAGGAGCTTGTACAAATTCATCTTAACATTAGAGAAATATATGGGCATGTATATCATTATTGGATTACAAGGATGTCATCCCTGATTTGGTAGGTCGAGGATCCTTAGTGGGGATACTTAGAGCCAAAGGTGATGGGTGATCATGATTTCCAAAGTGATACCCCTGAGGGGTGGTATGGGGATTGTAATAGACTTTGGATACTAAAAAAAGGAATAAAAATTAAGGAGAAACCTAAAAGTATAACACCAGTGGATCAAATACCTCAACAGAATCATGTACATGTGCAACATTCTAATTAACATCAATTCCTCCAAATTATAATCTATGATGTATTCTAGGATGATATCATGTTTTTCTCATATCTTCTTTATTAATTGCATCCTAAATAAGATTTAAAAACATAATGTCTTAACATGTAAAAATAATAAAAGTCATTAATCATATATTAAATAGATAAGATTATAGTTAACAATAAAAATCATAAACCAAAAAAATGGATAAACACTTCATACATTTACTTATTAATGCTTAGTGATCAAAAAATTCTCAAACATTACAATAATACACTTGTGTTTATAATAAAAAACACAATAAATGAATAATTGAATACCTATAATCAATACAAGAAGTCTTCGGTGTATGGTTTTTGGTTTTTTGAACCTTCCAAAAAACATGTTCACATGTTGTATTGGTCTATATCTCATTCAAGTGAATAACTATGGAATTAATGATAGTCGTGATGTTCATAGAAATAATGAACACATGGTTCTTTAGCGTGATATTTTGGAGAACATGGAGATTGTTCATTCATGAACCAAACAATGCCACCCTAGTTGTACAAACATTGATAGTGGATTTGATATTCGGAATAATACTAGACATTATGATGTTTAGAAAATGAAAATGAACACCTATATATATATATATATCATAAATATGATACTACTTTCAAGATCCCTTCTAAAATTTGATGGCTGCTGCATTTTTGTGTCCAAACATTCCTAGTAGAACTGTGTTTGTGATGGAATGTTAAACACACAAAAAATAATCTAATGAAAAAAATATATCTTCCTCACATCATTGGATATGTTGATATTCATTGAATGAATATTGGCCCCATTCCTTATAGAACATCAATGATTGTAATCATTTTCACTTTTGTTTTGGCTAACTCATCTTCATTCCATTATAATTTTAATTCATCTTGACTCAACATTGATTTCAAATTAGCATTCTCTTTTTGAGATATAGGACATAAATTTGATATAGTGTAATTGATGCCTCCAAATTGTTGAGTGGATGAGATGAATACCATTTTTTTACATTGTCCCAACACAAGAGAACCTATACGGCCTGAATGCTCTTTCCCAAATACTTTTCTGAAAACATCATCTAGAGAAATCATTGAATTTTGTGACAGTTCCTCTTGACTTAAAACCACAGTCAATATTTCCAACATGAAGATGAAATCAGTGTAGTTATGTCAAAAAGAAAAACATCTTTAATATGAATACATACTATGATTATTTTTTCTTCATCATTTATGTATTATCCATCACTTTTTGATGGACCTTATCCCATAGATCGGCTCTACCAATTATATGTCCAGATTTCATATCCTATAAAAAATATAAATATTAATTATATGAAACTAATTTCTCAAAATGAAAATGATATTCTATGATCTCATCTTTATTGCAAGAAAATTTTTTGTTTCTAGATGTATGTTGAATGGTTTGACAACTATAATTTAGTTCATTTTTCGTACACATGTTCTGCACATATATATATAACATTTTTTTAGTAACATTTAATCAATATAAAAAATAAAATGTCAAAATATGATGGAAATAAAAAAATATGAATGTACAATGTATTTTTTCTTATCACGGATGAGAATATAACTTTTACATTGCTCCTTTGTTATACCATATGGATAGTTCTTCTCAAAAAAAATTAGGTAAGGTATAATCATAATATTTATAAATCTAATACCTCTTTTATATCTCCATATTTATTCTATTGCAAGTATAGAAAACCACTTTGCCAACTTGTCACGCCAAAACTGAAAGTATGGATTTGCGAAAAATATAATAAAATTAGCTGTGAAATTATAAAATAAAACACAAAAAGACATTAAATCAATAAAACATATCTACAATATTCAATATTAATAACATGTTTTCTTTAAGAAAAAATGGTATTATTCCCCAAGATTCGTAATATATAGGAAATTTAGTCCATGATATATGTCTTGTTTCATGTAATAATAAACCCCATTCTTCTCTAATTGGATGACCCTGATCATCAATGTTCACTATAACATTTTAATTCACTGACGGCCAAATTTTCTCTATTCACAACATTTTCACTTTTTCACATCCTCCAAATCTAATAAAATTATTAAATAAATTTAAAAATTTATTAATTAAAATAAATAATGCATGAATAAAATTGTATGTACCTATAAAAATAGTTATCCAACCATTTATATTACTCATTACACCAATTGATGTCGAATCATCATTCACATCTATCTCAACTTCAACACTAAAACCACTTTGAGGACTATATAATTGAGTATTTTCATCATCATTGGACTCTGATAATGTGAATTGTTTTTATTAACCATAATCTGAATGCGTTTTCCAGGGGAAAACATCTTGGGTGATATACACTCGTGTGGAGATTGTTGTAACATCTTCAGTTGAAGAAGGATGAACATTCACATTGATCACTGATTGTGTGGTATGTTTTTTATTTATATTTCCAACTCTATGCCATTTTGAATTAGACACATCTATGTGGTGATTTCAAACATAACATGTTTTGAAGAAACAATTATAATATGCAGTCTATAACATCAGTATGACTATAGTGGAGCCTAATTCCAATTTTATGGTTGGTTTCCTTCAAAAAGTGAGAAGAGAAGGGGACTTGGAAATTTAACTAACCATAAAAATATACCTGTAATATTATTTCACTATGTTATCAAAAATTTGAGTTGAATACACTATTCTGAAGACACAATAGTTTTTTGTCATGTTGAACATAGTGAAAAATAATGGAAAACATAAAACATTAAAACAATAGTTAGAGTTTAAATACATATATTGTTTCTTGATACATAGAAAAAAATACTGTGGAATTAATTGTATAATATATTTTGTTAAAAAATTAACAATATCTATTCAAACTATTTTATTCAAAAATGAAAACATAATGGTTTCCAGTGACAGAAAAAAACAATTAATACAAACAATATAAATTTTCATCGAAAAAATGAACATAAAATAATTTTATTCATCTACTAGCTCAAAATATTTCCAAAAAATCAGAAAAACTATATGTATTTATTATAAATTGTATTTATCTTTCTCCAAATTTGCAAATAAAATAGAATTTTATTCCTATTTTGTTTCTAGTAAAAAAATTTCACTTTAATTGTCGAAATAATTAACCAACTGTTTTTCTTCAAAAGGTGTTTGTTCATATCGATCCTCATCATCTTCCCACATTTCATATAAATATCTAGTTATAATATGCACTATAACACTGCATTCAAGAGACGCCTCAATATAATAAACCATTTTTGGCATGAGATGCGTAAATTAAAGGATCATTCTCTTCACATTATCCATTGTAAATCAATTTACTAAACATGAAAACATTAAAAACCCAATCATCCTTTATAAAACCTATATCATTTTTTGTATCATCCCATATACATTTTTAAAGATTCACAGATTTTCTATAGTAATTTGTATCAATAATATCTTTTAATATCTCATAATATAATAGATCAGCATCAATTTCATTTTCATCATGGTGAATAGAAAAAAATTCAGTTCTAGAAGTCATGAAAACTCCAAAAATTTGACTTTTAATTCTTTTCTCGATCCGTTGAACGAAACATGAATCCATTAATATTGAATGTAGAAAAAAAGTTTTTATTTTGAAGAGAATGTTGTTCTTGATGATTCAAATAATCTGATATATTACCAACCCCATCTTACAAAAATACCTATAAAAATAATCATTCTGAAAATAATTATCAATCCATATTGAATTATCAGTCATTCCTTCAACATACCCAACTAGAAAACCAATCAGCAAAGTCCTTACTCACAATATTCTTCGCTACAAAATAGGAACATGTCTAACAGCATATATTTCACATCACATATAAAGTGTACTCCCTTCACGTAATGATTTTTATCATTATAAGTCATAATAATTAAATTATTAAATATGAAAATATAAATTGATAACAACTATAGGAATATATCCACCTCTTCGAAATAGAATAACACATTTCGGTGCACCTACATCACCTCAATGAAATTTTAGAAACAAATATTACCAATACCAATTTGTCATTTGATCTTTGAAATGATAATATACACTTCATCATTTTCAACATCCATTAATTCATCATTAACATGACTTGATATATTGAATTTGGTCTCAATCCCATTTGAATATATTTAACAAAATGTCAAACATTCTTCGCATATATAACTCTTAGAAATAGTGTCAGAACCAGGACTTCTTTGAAAGGTATTTTTTATTTAATTACCATTTTAATTTTTCTGGGTTTTCTTATTTAGTTTTTTAGAAAATAATTTTTTTCATGAATTAGGCCAAACCGTGAGCCTGTCTCATGTTTTAAGATTCAATTTTGTTGTTTTTATAAATCCTTACTTTTCAACATTTTACACCCATTCTAATTCCAAATTTTAATCCCCTGGTATATTAAAATTGCTATATCCATTTAGACCTCATAGGAATCTATAATCATGATAGATTTGGGTTTTTATTAAGGTCCTAGGCCAGCCCGTAAGCCAATTTCCTACTTAAAAAAAATTTAATTTCATTAATATATCATTCAACATAGAATGTTTCTTGGTTATTCAAACTCTGAAAAAAGTCCACTTAACCAACGCACTCCCCCATTCTCATTTCCCCATCTTTGGAGCTCATATTTATCCCAGGTTAGGGGGGAAATTCTCTAGATTTCTGAAATCATCCAAATTTTAAGAGGTGACTTGTTTCTTTCACAACTCCTTCAAGTTATTACATGTTCACCTCCATTTCAGTTCTCACAAGACTTAAATAGAAATACTAGAACCAAAAATTAATTTTTGGCTTTTTGAACATACAAATAGTAGTTTTTTGGGGCGTTTTATTCAAGATATATCAAGTAAGTAGGTTTCCTTCCTTCCTTCTGCCATTTTCTTAGAGTTTCTTCCTTTTTATTAGGATTTCATTCATATTTTAATAATTTTCCTAATTTCTAGAAAGTTTGGATCTGAACCTAGGGTTTTATATTGGTTTTATTGTTCTAATCTTATGTTTTTAGGTTTTATTTAACTCCTTTGTGGTGTGGCGGTGGTGTGGGTGAACTTTCACACAAAGATTTTGTGTATTGACATTTTTGGTAGGTGATACAATTTGTAATAATTTCTTGATGATTTGTTTTACTTGGTTTATTTATTTATATTGGTCATAATAAATTGTGTGTGGTGAAAAAATATGTTGGGTATCTTTTGTTGAGCGGTTAATTTTAAAGTACCATTTTTGTTTAAAAAAATGTGTGTTTGTCTTGTGTATTCAATGTTATTCCACTTGGGAATATTCTATAGTTCATGAAATCGATTTATTAAAAGGTTATAGGGATACCAATTCAGTTATTATGTTATATTGACTTCATTTTGGTTTCAAAATTGGATTTTAGACGGATTTTTTTAGAAATCATGGTTACACTCATTGGGATTATTTTATAGAGGTTTTATATGGATTCTTGATTTATGTAAGTGGTGCAACTATAATGAAAAAATATTTCTGTAGGAGAGTACATTAGAAATATTCCATTTTAATATGAAAGGGTTTTTATGTGATTTATACTATCTTGTAAATGTTTAATAAAATTTTTTGAGTATGTATTGATGTATGAAAGAGACATGAAATGTGTTGTGGGCTATTTTGGTGTCAGTATGGTTTAAAAATTAATGTAAATGAAAATGGAAATAATGTGACATGATTTTAGGCTATATGGTGTGTGTGTGTGTGTGATTTGGAAATGGTATATGAATGTGAAAAAGCTATTTCATGTCTTCTAGAACTTGTTTGATCACATGAGGGAAAACTCAGGTATCTAGGTGGGTGGATGTGTACTATAATGCTAGTGATCCCATGGGGTTTGGCCCATTTTTCACGTAGAATGTTTGACGATGAGAACAAAAACTGACCTATGATGATGATGTTATTAGGGGACCACCAGGTTATGGGTATGGTCTATAATAGTGGATTGTGTCCATGAGAACAGATATTTGTATGGTTACATTCATCGAGATATGAGGTTTCTGGGACCCACAAAGAGCAATTTCCTAGTGGTGTTTCCATTCCTCATGCTCATTGGAAATTTGACGGTCATCATTTGAATACGTTGTGTTTTTATAGACAAGTTCAGTATCCTGTGAATTTTATTTAAAAGTGATGATTCTTTAAAATACCCCACTTGTAAAATGATTTTTTAAAGTTTCATTTCCTAATTATTTTTACTAGAATTTTCGATTTACCAAACCGGCAGGCTTTTTGTCATATAATGATTATCACATGGAATATTTTTTTGTGGAATCCTAGAAAGATTTATCTAACTTCCTACTTACACCTTTGGGTGCATGTAGACATGGTTATGTTTGTATCATATTTGGGTAATGTTTTAGAACTTGTAGTATGAGATTCTTGCAGTCCTTCGTGGTGTGGTATTGTGGAAATGGAATGAGGGTCATTATCCCTTGCTTTGACATGGTTCTTATAATGTCAATTTTGTATTTCATCTTTTGTTTTATTTTTGGGCTTTATATAATTTTCGTTTTCCACTTCTTAATTTTATTAAAGGCCTGTTTGTGGTAAAAGTTCACATTCGGTTTATTTACTGTATTTGGTTGTCTTATTATTTGTGTCTTGGGTAAATCATTCCCAATCACTCATATAAGTTTCCAAGTACTTTTTCTATCCTATGGGGATCGGGAACACCCTTTGGGACATTCCACAAACCGGGCTGGGTGCCGGTTTTGAACGTGACCAGTCCTGGTTCATGACAAAATGTTATAAGAGAGAGGTTCTCTCTCTTGGGCCATGTTATTTATGGAAGAGTCGATATAGTTCAGGGATAGGATATTTTGGATTTAACATTCTGATTATGAGTAGGGGGCTGGATAACACACCTCGTGATGAGATTCATGTCTCCAGGGGATATTGGGTTTTATCTGAGATCGATGTTTCTCATGGTTCCTTTATGATTGGGGAAAAATAAAAATGAGTTATGTTGATGATCCTAATGATCTCACTGGGACTAGGTAGACATGAATAGCTAGGGATATTTCTATTGAACAATCTATGTGGCGGTGAACTGACTTGAATATGGGCACAAACCATATGTCCAAGTCACCCACCAACACAAGTTTCCTCTGATATTCTATTATGCCTTTTTGTTTTGGAATATTGGAAATTTGTTTTAAAAAAAACATTTACTTGGTTTTAAGAATCATTTATTTTTTGTGACATTATTTTCCAATAATGTGGAAGTTTTTTCATTTCAAAATGTGTGGAAATGAATTTTTAGAAATTTTTTTAAATGTTTAATGGTTTTTTTGCACCACATTTTAAATCATATTTTATGGTATAGTGCTTTTTGAAAATCTATTTCAAATAAAATTTTATGAACTATTGAAAATTATTTCAAACGTAATAAAGTGTTTTAGAATTTATGTGTTGGGGTTAGAGATAGATTTTTATTTGGTAACTACGGAGGATCTGAAATGTTTTATGAAATTTTAGAACCTTGTTTTGAAATGAAAGGAGTTGATTTATAAATTAAATGGTGATTTATGAGATGGAGTTTTTAAGGAAATTAGAAGTGTGTTAAAATGGGATGAAAAGTATTGAAATAGTTATTAAAGGTATGAATGTTATAATTATTTAATGATAGGTGAATTTATAATTTTTTTTGTAAGATGTAAATTGGGTTTTGATTTTATGGTAAGTAGTTTTGAGAAAGGGAAAGTGTGGTTACAATTTTTTGATTATGAAATGAGGAAGTGTTTGGTTTTGGACTTTGGTATTCTCAAGGGTGACCACATGTATGGGTTTTATGGGAATTTGAATGTTTGAAGGAATAAATAGATGAGTTTTAGAATTGATATGAGGTGGGTGCCTGGTGTGGTAGGTAAACATGCATGTGTGAGGCTCATGAGATACCATTGGTAAATGCGCAAACCACCAACACTGTTTTTTTACAAATGTTTTAAAAGAAATTGTTGTGTTTTTATAATGTGTGGTTGAGAGGTGTTGCTTTTGTGTTTTCAGGATTATTATTGTTGGATGTTTTGATTTTAATCACCCCACTTTTTTAAAATATTTTTTTCGGTTTCGATTTCATCTGTAAGTTGGAATGAAGAATTTGTAAGTGGTCTCTTTTGAGAAAATGTTTGGGACACCAATGTGGTTACTACACTCATAAATTCGTTTTATTTTATGGTATGTTGTTACCAAATGACTATCTTGGTTGGGTCCATGGGTTTTCTTGTTGGATAGGGTGCTCCCCCATAAACAATTACTGCATGAATTAAATGTGGACCACAGTGATTCATCATTGGATGATCCTCCAGTTGATCAACATAAATAATTTCTTCTTGATCATTGGAGATTGAGTTTACCCATGTTATTCTGTGGTAATGTGGATCCCATTGTAGAGGGAGAGTGGTTGTTAGAGGCTGAAGTATACATTAGTTTCTTAATATTCTGGATTCGTCGAAGGTAAATGCAGTTCAGGGTTGTCTATGTAGAATAATGTCTTAAAGGGACATTGGGTCTTTCGTAAGTCTCATTGAAGAAAGAGTTCATGTTAGTATACTAGTGTGGAAAATTTTGCCATGAGTGGTTGTTATGTCCTCTTGATGGAATCATGTACTATTTGGGACATGGAATAAGGTCCCCCTCCTTGTGTTTTTAAGTCTCAATAGTAATTATTGGTGACAACTTGTGATGTCATCAGTTCATTTTTTTGTAAGGGTAACCGATTTGCAATCGTATGAGAGTCTCAATTTTGTTGGATGTGTGTCTCCCTTCCTAGAATTTTGGAATCCAATGTTCTAGTGTATGATCTTTCTATGTTTCCCTTCATTATATTGTATCCCATCCAAATAAACAAATATTGACATTTTTCCATACTCTAATCCATTGTTTTGGTAAAATGGTGGGTTAGGGTAAAGTGAGTTTGAAGCATGTTATGTCTCATTGAGCCCATCTTAGATCAAAATGTAATTGTTTGTGGCACTAGAATAAGAAGTTATGATTAGTAGTTTATAAAGCCTCAATATGAGGCAGGGGATGCTTTCATAATATTAGATATGGCCATAGGTCTTGGAGTGAATCTTGAACATAGTCAGGGGAAATCCTGGAGTCATTCAAACCTTTGGTCAATGTCTTATCCTTTGTATTAAATATGTGAATAGTGTAAACCTCTGGTGTCGTTGTCTTGTTCATGTTGCTCCCATTCAATGGTAGAGGTGGTATAACCTTGTTTCCATGTTATATGTTGATTTCATGTTATTCTCGTGTTTTTCATTTTAATTTTTAGAGAAAAAGATGAAATTTGTGCTTGGCAGATTGAATAACACAGTTTTCTCACGGTTAGTAATAATCATGTTGTAAACTTCAAAACTGTGTTATTGGAGACAATACCTACAACACGGTCTCCACACGACCCTGTGCCTCAGACCATGTAATTTTACGAATCTTCCCCTTTGTATATAATCCCTTGCACGGTTTACCAAATTGTGTGGACTATCCGTCTGTTTGTGCAAACTATTTAAATTTTGGGGTCTTTTCATGTCGACATATGCTTGCCAATTATGATGGTGGTTCTTGTGGTGTGGAGACCCACTATTAATTTCATGTATGATCTTTAGGAAATGTATTATGAAATTATAACCCTTATGTTATGATTATTTTAGGGAATCCCCTATTATTGTTTCGATTCTATCTAGAGAAAAAAATTAGTGGCCCTTTATGGTGGGGAGTATGTTTGGTTTTTGCATTATCAGTAACGTAGTTTTGTCAATAGTGTTGGTCTGGAAATAGTTAGTCTCATTAATTCTTTCTTAGTGACCATGTTACTTTGTGAGTAAATGTTGTGATTGGAGTGCACCCCATAGTTTTGTTGAATTAAGACTGTGATGACCTCATTCGATTTAATTGTTCGTTCCAGTTAAGTCGCTAGAGTCATGTTCGGATAGTGTATGAGGTGTTTTTAGGATGTATTTTTAATGTGATTTATTGTTTTAGAAGTGAGTTAAGTTTGGTTTGGTGAGTGTATTAATTCCTTGATCGACCAATTGGAGGCGTTTTTTCCATTTGAGGGTGGGAAAAACTTAGAAAAGAAGTCCATTTTGGCCTTTCGGTTGGGTTTGGTTTTTTTTCTTTTGGATTTATTGTGGATTTCAGAATACAGAAAGTTTTATGGTGGGGATAATTGTCACATCCATGAGTTATTTTAATGAATTTTTTTAATTACTATTCTTGTATTTGTTGGTCAGGGTTTCCCTTGTAGTTTTGGATTAAATAGTGTGTTTTCATGATTTGGGCCAAACCATGAGCCCATTTCTTGTTTTAAAAACAAATATTGGTTTTATTATAACTACATAATTTTTTAACATTTAACAATCATTCCACTTTCCAAATTGCATCCCCTGGTATATTGAAACCACCATATCGTTTTGGACCTTATAGGAATACATAAACAAGATCGATTTGGGTTTTTTTATTAAGGTATTGGGAGAGCATATAAGACCAATTCTAGCTTTAAGAAAACATTAATTTTTTAATATATCATTTCTTTTTTTGGGTTTTTTATTGATTCAAACTATCACCTGATCCAACATACACAAGTCACCTCCCGATTCTATTTTCCCTCTTATTGGAGCTCATATTCATCGCAAATTAAGAGAAATCTTATATTGGTTTCTCAAATCGTTCTTATTTTAATAGATAAGATGTTTCATTCATAACTCCTTCAATTTTTACTCTATTACCTCTATTTAAGTTATCACTTGACCTAATCATCCTTATTATAACCTCACATTAATTTTTGGATAATTTTAAATTCAGAAACTAGTATATTTGTGGCATTATATTCATGTTATCTCAAGTAAGTGGTTTTCCTTCCTTCATTCTCCCATTTACTTAGTGTTTCCTCCTTTTTTGTAGGGTTTCATCCATATTTTCATGAAGTTCATAAAATCTAGAAAGTATGGATCTATCCAAGGGTTTGATATTGGGTTTATTGGTCTGCTCTTTTGGTTTTATGTTTTATTTAACTCCCTCGTGGTGTGGCAATGGTGCGGGTGAACATTCACGTAAGGATTTTGTATTTTGATATTTGTGATAGATGATACCATGTGTTATGATTTCATGATGAGTTTTCTTATTTGGATTATTTAATTAGAATGTTCCTAATATGTTTTGTGTGGTGAGAAAACTATTTTTGGTATCTTTGTTTGAGAGGTTAATTTTATAGTATCATTTTTTTGAAAAAAATTTGTGTTTTCTTATGTATTTCATGTTGTACAACTTGGGTCTATTTTATGGTTCATGAAATTGTTTTATTAAATTTATATACATCATCCAATTATATTTTTATGTAATATTTGAATGAATTTTGTTTCAAAATTGGGGTTTTATATGGATTTTATGTGAAAATATTTGTTACACTCATAGGAATTGTTTTATGAAGGTTTTTAATGGATTCATGATTAAGGAAAGTGGTGAAAAATATGTTGGAAAACTGTTTTGGTATGAGTGTACATTTTAAATGGTCCATTTTAATGTGAAGGGGTTGTTATGTGATGTGTACTATGTTAGAAATGTTTTATAAAATTTATTAATGTATTTATTGAAGTGTGAAAGATATGTGAAATGCATTGTGGGTTGTTTGGGTGTAAGAATGGTTTCAAAATGAATTTGAATGAAAAAGGAAATTATGTGACATGGGTGTATGATGTTTGGTGTCTGTGTGATTTGTATACGGTATTTTAATATGAAAATGGAATTTCATGCCTTTTGGAACATGTTTGAGAACATGGTAAAAAACACACGTATCAAGGTGGGTGGACATGTACTAGTATACTAGTGATCCAGTGGGGTTATTCCCCTATTTCACGTTGAAAGTTTGACGATGACAAACCTAACCACACTATGATGATGATGATGATGGGGGATTACTGGGTTATGGGTATGATCCCAACTAGTGGCTCGTGTTCATGTGAATCACTATATGTATCGTTACATTCAATAAGATACATGGTACATGGGACCCCCAATGAGCTAGTTCTTAGGGGTGTTCCCATTGCTAGTTCTCATTGGACATTTTATACTCATAATAGGAATATTGGGTGTTTGGATGAAAAAAATCAGTATCTTTGGAATTTTAATGAAATGTTTCTATACTTTAAAATATCCCACTTTAAAACTTATTTTATTTATATATGTATTTCTTAAATATTTTTACTATCATTTCTTGTTTACAAAACTGGAAATCATTTTGTCCCATAATGATTATCACATGGAATATTTTTGTCGTGGCATCCAACTGGGATTTGGAACACACCCTACATACACCTTTGGTTGTAGGTAAAATTGTTAATGTATTTTGCAGGTTTGGGTAAATCTCATAGAACTGGTGGTCTGTGTTTCTAGTGGTCCTTCGTGGTGTGGTATTGTGGAGACGACATGAGTGTGATTTAACCATGCCTAGAGAAGGATCATGGGCTCTCCATTTTGGATTTTTATAAACCATGTTTCCTAATTATGAATTTTAATAAAGGATTTCTTGGGGTAAAGTTTCAGATAAACTTATTTATTGTATTTGGTTATCTTCTGTTTCTAAACTCAGGTAAATCATTCCTAAACAGTAATATATGATACCCGAGCACTTGTGCCAACCCTTGGGGACCAAGAATGCCCTTCAAGTCTAGGAATGGACTATGTCGGGTGTTGGTATTGATGGCATCTAGATCTGGTTCATGGAAAATAGAACCTTCAATTTCATCCTTATAATTAATAAATGAATTTAAATCCCACAAATATCTTTATAAAATAAAAAATATATTAAGAATAAAAAATATATACTTTTATCAATTTTTCGGAGGCATCCTCTTTTTTATTCACCATATCTCTCTTTCCACTACCATATTGTTTTATTGTCTTTGCAAATGATACAATTGTATTTTATACATATTTGAATATCTCCTTTCTAGACAACACATTTTTAGGTTTTCAAAAATCCTTATTTCCATCAAAATGTAATCTCGTCAAGAAAAATTTATAACTATCACCAGTGAATCGGTAATTCCCCCCAAAACACAACTTTCTATTATGAGGAAGACACAATGGAGTTGTGTCAATATTACAAGTAGGACATTCTAATCCGGTATAAGTATTATATCCATATAAAGTTCCATGTATGGGAAAGTTTCTCATTGAACACAGAAATACTACTTTCATTTTAAAATTTTCAGACAATGAGACATTATAGGTGTCAACTGCATCCAACAAAATCTCATTCAACTCCATAAAAAGTGGTCTTAAATAGAAATCTATTTCATTTACAAACATCCAATTCCCAATATTTTTCATTTAAAGAATCATAGATGTTTGTTTCATACATCCACAGGGGAATATTATATGGCATAAAAATTATAGAATAAATACTATATCTTGAACCCATGCTACCTAAAGGTCTAAAACCTTCAGTTGTAAGACCCAAACAGACATTTAGATTATTTAATGAAAATTGAGTATGTGTGACATTAAATTTAATTAATGATTCAAAATCTCTATTATGACTCACAAATTCAACGTTACATTTTCAACTTCCAAGCCAATGCATATTCTTTTCAGTTTTACTAGACATAAATTGTCATTGCAACTTTTTTTAAGTGGGAAATAACAAAAAATGATTTCTGGTTGTTTCTTTTTTTTAACTAATTTTTCCTTCCACCTAGATATTTTACATTTATTACATATTTTTTTTCCTCATCATCCCTCCCCAGTACAACATGCATTCATTTATAAATTCATGTATCTTATTATAATTAAGAACATTTTTATTGATGACTTTATTAGACCAGTTAAAATTGTTAGAGATTTTTGAATATTCAAAATCATATCATAGAGAATAAAAAATCATTGTAATTTCATTATCACTTGTTAGGTACACTAGGTCTAATAGAATTAGAGTGGGGTGAATCAGTGTATGAAAGATTAAAACATTCTCCCTTTTCGATCTGGTTTCATTGTTAGAAAATTCAAGTCTCTCTTCCCCTTATAAAAATTTATATCCAAATATGAAATCATTTACAGGACACTGCAATTTTTACTTGGTTCACCCTCACTGGGCAACGTACATGGATCATTCAATGGTGAGGTGACGATGTATCAAATTTAATAAGGCTCACAATCAATAATGAGAATATTTTTTTTGGGTTAGATCCTCTATGCCCTGTCTCATAGCCTTTGAATATTTTAGGGTCTGCTCACTGCATTCCCAATGGTTAGTCCCTATGACTCTTTCCCTGGCACACTACCGGTGGAAAGGGTCACTGTCTTCCTCTTCCTGCACTCACTGCTCTGGAAAAGAATCCACACAGACATTATAGACGTGTAGTTCAAACACAGTTTTTGAAAATGTATGTCCCTTCATTTGCATTGATCCCTTCATCCTCAACTATTGGTAGATGCTCTGTTGAAGTCCCTCTTTCATCAAAAGATGATGTCCACCTTCCAGAGAACTACTAAGTACCAGAAAATACTTTCACAATCTAATCTAAAGCTCACTCAATATTCCTTGAGAAAATTGTGAACCACCATGTTCCACTGCATACTTCGTAGTGGGTTTGTTATGTGGAACTTCTCTACATATACTGCTTCTACCATCGAAAAACTGCTACTACCTCCATGTACCACTGACTTGGTTCCGCCTCTACGAACTGCCCGCTATCCGTGAACTATTCTCTATTTTAAAATTTTCTTTTCTTCTGCGTACCAGAACTCCCACTCTGTATATCACTTGTGTAATTCACTATCTTGTTTACTCCAGATTCCTTCTCCGCATTCCGATTCTTCCTTTTCGGGTTAAGAATAAATACAAACACCTTCTGTGGAATTCATTCTTCACAAACCACTTCATCTTTTATGGAATTATTCCTGGCAAACCTCCTTTGGAATTTTCCAAAATCTCAGTCAAAAAATATGTTTTATAATGATATTCAATCTCAATGGTTATCCGTGATATTATCAATTCTTATAAAGGAAATGATACATAAAAAATCTATTAATCTATGATTTACAAAATCTTCAATCTAGCCTTCCCCACATAATGATCCTTCTGCCGCCGTGAGCTGCATGACACTAGTGAACCATTTTTCATATGTGATATATGCATTTCCTTTTCTCTTACATGGCTAATCACCTCTATCATGGAAATTCCATATGCTTACCTCATCACATTCCACCAAGAACTATTTTTGGTTTAACGAACTGCTCTAACGTGCCGTTTCCGCCACTCCATGTACCATTCCTGAAATATGGTATGCGGTCCATGAATTGTGGTACGCGATTCTCATCTTTGGCAAATTTTTTCAACATTCTTTATACCCACTTACTCTTATGAATAAATCCATCCTTTTCCAATATCAAACTCCCTATTTTGGGGCCCAAATATTTGGATAACACTGCAAAACAACGCATCTTAAAAACCTATCTTCGGAAAATTCCAACCATTATCATTCATGGTCATCTTGCTCTATCATCAAACAAAATCACACCCAAAACATTACGGGGGGTCCCCTTGAGGGATTTTTTTCCAACGATCTCTACTTTGGTTTTATGGAAAACTTTTCTCATAACAATTCATTGCATTTGAATATCTCATTAACCTCCTTCCATCTGCAACCATCATTTGCTTCATGCGATTAAGATAGAGATCAAGGATATACTAAACATATAATCTAAGCACTAATAACTAGTGATCGACATGACAAACATGAGTATAATGAAAATTTAATCAATGAATAACTTCATTGCTAATCACCAATTTCTAAAACCATATTGGTACATTGATACAAATTAATGGGTTTCATCACGAACCTCAGCCTTCTTGATATCTAATAATTGATCGATCACTTCAAGCATCATTAGATTTAATGATACCCCAATGTTATAGATCATCTAACCTGCTTTAACACCCCCTATCTCACTACTCCCCTTAACATATTCTTCTCATGCCATTTCTCCCCCTGAATAGTCACACAATCTCACCCTTTTTCAACTTACCTGAAGATCACTTCATCGATGTATGCAATAGGGTAAAGAACACATATCTGTATATTAAAAAAATACACACCATAACTTAGGGAGAGGGGAACCCACATCTACACTTTTTCATATGCAGGATGTCGACTGGACTCCTAGAGCCAGTCAATGCATTTCACATGCTTCTTGGGGTAAGAGCTTTGTCAGAATGTAAGCAACTTTTTGTTTTGTAGGCATATACTCAAATTTCACAGTCCCTTGCTCTGCCTTCTCCAGGATAAAACGATATTGTATTTAAAAGTGATTTGTACTTTAGTGATGAATATGATTTTTTTATGCTTTATAGCACTTGAATTATCACAACAGATTCCAATCAGAGATTTCACTTTAATTCCCATATCTTCAAGTTTTTACTTCATTCACAATAGTAGTGTGTATGATTGAGTAGCTGTAATATATTTATCTTCAATGGTGCTCAATGAGATGCAATATTTTTTCTTTCACAACTGAGAAATATAAAATCCTCCATTATAAAAGGCACATCCTGTGGTAGATTTATTTTCGTATGTTCATCATACCTAATCCAAATTTTATATCCCAAAAACTATGGTTGTGTTTTTCGATTATAAATTAATCCAAAATCCAATGTTACATTTATACACTGATGTATTGTCTTTACCGCAATCATGTGGCTCTCATTTAGATTAAATTGATACCATTCATCATGGAATATGGAAAGTAAAATATTAGGAATTGTCACTGTCAAGTACAACATACTTCCAATGATTTTCCTGTATTATGTGATATTATCTACTTTTCGTTCTTTATCATGTGACAGCTTCATTTCGGTAGCAACCGTAGTCACCACTTTTTTAGAATTATCCATTCCAACACTTATAAAAGCCTCATTAGCATATTAATATTTAGAAATAAATGTGCAATCTATTCCTTGCATAACTAGCAAGTCATTGAAAAATGTAAAGTCACCAATCAGTGATATTTCAAACTCAATTTTCATGAATTTGGAAAAAAAATATGCATTGTGCTTCATCTAATCCACCAAATATTATTTCATCAACATAAACCAACACCATTATCCACTGACTATTTTCATTATTGAAATAAAAAATGTAATCAACTCCACTCTACTGAAAACAATACTTTTTTATAAACCGATCAAGCCTCGAATTCCATTCTCTTGGTTCTTATGTCAAACAATATGAATCATTATTCATATTGAAGAATATTTTCTCATCTTTATGAGTGAGAAAACCATATGGTTTCTCAATGTAATCTTATTTTTCTAGAACTCCATTTGGAATTGCTGACTTGACATCCATCTGGAAAGCCCTAAACATTCTTTGCATTGTTATAGCCATGAATAATCAGATTGCATGTAGCCTTGCAATAGGTAAAAATGTTTCACCGATATCTACGCCCTCTATCTGTGATTACCATTTACACACAGGTCGTGCTTTTTTTTGAATCACAACATCATCTTCATTACTATCCTCCTGAGTCTAATCCTATATTTGATGAAGATTCTGTTAATTTTTTTCTATATTCCCATCAAGACATTCTACTATCTTTCCTAACCTCTTATTAAGTAATTTATATGATTTATTATTCTTAGAGTAGCCATAAAATATCCCTTCATCCCCACATGAATCAAATTTCCTATGTTTATCCTTATTGAGAATGAAAAATTTACTTCCTAATATTCAAAATTACTCCAATGATGGATTATTTCCATACCATAACTCATATAGAGTCTTTTACTATTTTTGACAAAGTAAAGCACTATTTGAAGTGTATGCTTATTTCATTACTGATTCATTTCATAATTTATTTTGAAGTTCTTTCTCAATGAGAATTGTTCAATCCATGTTGTTGAAAATCATATTTATTCTCTCAACTACTCCATTCTATAGTGGAGTTCTTACTACTGAATATTTATGCCTTATCCCATGTTTCTTGAGATAATCATCCACTTTGCTATTTGAAAACTCTATTCCATTATTTATTGGAATCATCAAGATTTTCTGACAAAAAATATTTTCACAATCTCGTCAATATCTTGTAGTTCAATTGAACACTTCAAATTTTTGGGTGATTATTGAAACCCATGAAATTATACTATAATCATCAATGAAGAAGACATTATATCTCATTCCATCAACATCACTTGGAGAAATTGTCCCACACACATCAATATGCACTAACTCAGGCAATCTTGTTGAATTATGCTCATATTGATTATATGTATTTCGAATGATCATCCCTTGTTATCAAGAATGAAACATATGAGTACGACCACGTGATAATCTATGATGAATTCATGAAGCCTCATTTTCTCCAGATATTCTAAACACATTTGGCTTATGTGGACAATACGGTAATTCCATAACTTGTTTTCTCTATCCATGGTCAAAAAGAACATATCTTCTTCTCCACTCACGATGTAGAGATTCCCTTTTGTATTCTTTCCTTGAAACAAAACAGCACCATCCACTGCTTTGATAATACATAATTTCTTGGAAAAACATATTGCATTTCCTAAGTTAAACAATTGATTAACATTATGCATGTTGTGACTAAGCGCCTCAACAACCAAGACATCTGCTCATCTCATGTCTTTTCCTCTAAACGTGGATTTTCCTGAACAAAAAATATTCAGGCCCTAATAATTACAAAATCTAAAATACCTTCTTTATCATACATAATTCTGGTCACTAGATCCTTATTTCCCATCATTTGGGAAGTGCATCCACTGTCAATTATCTATATCCCTATGCGATCTGATGCCATGAACACAATTTTTTTAACAAAATTCGTGTCAACTGTGTTTTTTTACCCAAGTCTTTGAATTCATACTCGAAATGGAATGTTAATCTTGATATTCCTCATTATATGATGGTACATCTTGAAGTTGCAGAGCTGCAAATCGATTTTGAAATTTCATCTCTTCTGATGATATATTTGAATTCTTCTTATGGACAAATTTATTCTTCCTTGGATCATTCCTCTCCATTATTGATGTTCAATATCTTTCCATATGTCCGGTCTTATACACCAAAAACAAGAACCAACAAATGATTACCTAGAAATTTGAGCTTTGTACGACCACCTCTATTGGTCTTGTTCCCTTTGGTACATCTTTTCTATTGAATATACATTATATGAGTGTCCAATATTTCCAAAACAATAGCATAATATGTGATGTACATTAATGTGTGGCAATGATTCACTACTAGTTGAGACTTGGGTTCCTTGAATATTAATATTCATCTGTAGACCCAATTCAATCATCAGTCATAGAGTTGGTTCTTGTGGTATGACTTGAATCACAACTACTTTTAATTTTAGATCAAGCCCCATACCTTCATTATCATTCAGAATTGATTGATTCTTCTGTTCCGATCGACTACTCTGCTAAAATATCATCTTATCTATTTTCTGTATGATATTCTTTACTGATGTCGAACTGAGAGTTTGTAATTTATCTTCATCTTCATTTCTTCTTTGCAGACCGATGACTTCCTCTTCTAGTTTTTCTATACGTTTCATTTGACCCTCTCTAATTTTTGTTAAACTATAAATTTCTATTTTTTTCATTAATTTGGTTTTTTTACACAATGACCATTTCAAATATTTCTCATATTGAAGTCCTAAACTTTTAAATTTCTACATCCAACACAAAATTTCCTTTTACCTGCTACTACATAATGATTTTGGCATCATGAACAACATTGTTAGTTTTCATGGTTTTGGGTCTCAAAATATCTACCTCTTCAAGGGAATCTTCTAATCCAGGATGAAGATCAACTCATACTTCAATTTATCTTTCTTCATTGTCACTTTTGTTTCTTGTTAATGAATTAATAACAACTTCCACCAATGAATCTATTTTATGATCCTTGTAGTCCTCCAACTCTTTTGCCTCATTTTTTTGGGAACATTAATCATTTTTTGAAAGATAGTTATTCTTTTTTAAGAACATTTTCTGTGTACTTTTCCTCCCTTTAACATTTGATGAATACTTATTTTGGGAAATTTCGTCATTTTCTTTATTTTCATCACCAATATTTTTTGGACACATTGCTGTAAAATTCACAATCTTAATGTATCGAAATCATGCTAATGGATGTTTAACTTTGAACTTCCATTTTACAATTTGAATATTGGAATAGAGAAATGACATGAAATCATCGTTATTTTCCTCCTTAAAACTATCTTCAATTGAGAGATTATTCATGGCCTTGAATGTCACTTCCATGGAATTCCCCTTTTCCACTGCATCATTATCATCATTTCTCTTTTCATATGAAATATGGTTATTGTGTAGGTTATCCAATGTCAGCTCTTTTAGGTCATTGTCTTCTAACACTGAAACATTTGGATTGAACTATGGTGGAAGATTCATCAATATTCGTTTCAAAATTTTTATTCCTTCAATGACTTCTCCATAAACCTGCATGTCTTCCACAATAATATTTATCCTATAAAATAATGCATCAACTGTCTCATTGGGATAAATTCTGATATTCTCATTATTTTTCAATAAACCTACAGCTTTTCTTCATGGACTTTTGTGTCACCCTCATAAATGTTCCACAATTTTTCCCACATTTCATGTGATGTGTTACAGGACATCACCTCGTATAAATTTCATGTTAAAGGGCTCCTCTTAAATCACTGGTCCCTTTAGCATCAGCATTAAATTCTGTTCTTCCAGCTTCCCATGAAGCACCACTATTAATGTCAGCTTATATTTCATGCATATATGTTGTGAATACATCCATCCATACTGATAATAAGTAGTGTTTCAATCGATTCTTCAATAGGTGAAAATTATTACCACCAAATACCAAAAAAATTAGGATTTACCACTTCATTTTCTACTTCTTGAGAGTGAACCACTGAATTTAAAACTTTCTCCCTGATACAAAATGTTAGGTCTACTAGGTTGAATGCACTTAATGGGGGTGAATTAGGGTATGACATATTAAAACATTATCCCTTTTGGATCTAGTTTAGTAGTTAGAATAACTACATTATCTCTTCCTCCTATAGAAATATATAACCAGATATGAAATCTTGTACATGACACCACAATTTATAATTTGTCCACCCTCACTGGGATACATCCAAGGAACATACAACGACGATGTTCTAATGTACCAAATTCACTTTGGCTCACATCCAATAAGGAGTACAATGGAAGGGTTAGATCTTCTATTCCCAAGCTCACTACATTTACATTGTTAAGGGTCTAGTCATTACATTCCCAAGGGTAACTCCCTATGCCTTCTTCTATGGCTCCCTGCTGGTAGAAAGGGTATCTGTCTTCCTCTTCTTGTGCTCACTAATTTGGAAAGTAATACACACACCATTTTTCTACTTATTGGTCAGACACAGTTTATGGACATGTAAGTCCTTTCACTTGCAAGAATTCATACATCCTCAACTACTGGAATATTTTCTGTTGAAGTCCCTCTTTTACCGTTATATGAATTCCATCTTCTCGTTTACTTTTTGGTGTAGGGAAAATATTTCACAAAATGATCTAATGCTCACTCTCAAGTTTCTATGAGTAAACCATAAACCACCTTATTACTCCACATACAATGTAGTAGGGCTCGGTATGTGGAAATCCACTTCTTGTACTACTTTTACCTTTGGAAAACAGGTACTGCATCTGCGCACCGCTACCTTCTCCCCGCCTCTGCTAACCTCCCTCCATCCGTGAACTGTTATCCATTTTTTGACTTTCTTTGCATCTGTGTACTGGAACTCCACCTCCACATACCACTTTCAGAATTATCACACTCATGAACTAGAGAATTAACATCCTTCTACCAAGTCTTCTTTTTCAGGTTATGAATCCCTATAAACACCTTCGGTGGAATTTCCTTCATGCGAACCACTTCAGCTTTCGCAGAATTCTTCCTCACGAACCTCCTTTGGTCATTTCCAAAATCCCAGACCAAAAATATGTTCTCTAATGATATTTGGTCTCAATAGTAATAAATGAGATTAGACATTCTTATATAGGAAATAATACCGACAAAATCTATAAATCAATGATTTACAAAATTTTCAGTCCAACCATCTCCACATACTAATCCTTCTACCGCAACAAATCGCAAGACACACGCAATCCATTTTTTATACGCGTTCCATGCACTTCATTTTATCCTATGCGATCTATATCATACATCATTGACACTCTATCCATATACCTCATCACCTTTGGTTGTGAACCGCTTTTGGTTTTGAGAACCTCTCTGGCGTACTGTTCCCGCAGCTCCACATACCGTTCCTGGAACATGGTACACTGTCTATGAATTTTGTTATGTGGTTCTCATCCATTGCCAATTTTCTTAAACATTATTCAAACTATTCTCTCCTATGAAGAAATTCTCATATTTAAAACGTCAAAATCATGATTTTGATGCCCAAAAAATGACAATTACTGAGAAGCGTCCCCATGATAAAAACTTGTCTTCGGAAAACACCACACATTATCATTTGAGATCCTCTATCTTTGTCAACAAACAAAATCACTCCCAAAACATTCTAAGGCGACAACTTGAAGTATTTTTTCCAACATTTATCATTCCACATAAACACTTTATGTGGTACAGTTTTATTATAAAATTAATTTTCATTTATTTTTTATAGCCGTCATTTTATTCTTGATTCTCATCATTCAATAACTCGGAAAATTCGAAATATGTTTTAACAAAGTTTACACCAAGAGATGAGTTTGCTTCATTTTCACCAAGCATATTATCAAGACAAAATGAATCATTGAACAATTTATATCAAAAATCTATAAGATCGATATTATTCGGAGAATCCTCGTTCTCTTGGGATCTACTAGAATGTAATTTAACTTCATTAAATTCTCCATGCCATGCCTACTTGGTGTATTCGATTGGAATTTTTTTTACTCAAATTAAAATATGCTTCACTCTGGTCATGCATTTATTAAATTTTCATTTTTGATAATGATGTATTATTCTTCCCTTTTATTTAATAATGCTCAAACAAAAAATTGAGAAATTAATTTAATCCATCCTTATACTCATTAGTTTTCTTGACAATGAAATACATGATTTATCCATTTCCACTACATTAATTGATTTTGAATAAATAAATTAAATTTGTTAAAATATACATAATAAAAAATAATAAATATCTAAATAAATTTTATAAATTAGATTATCTCTAATGAAAATTTCATCACAAAACACATTAATTAAAAAATATAAAATATAAATATATTTTATTTTTATGAAAATAAAAATCAAATTTTTTAATGTTAGTTTTTTCATTAAAAAGGAAATAAAATTCCTATTTTTTATTTTAACTATTCTAGAAATTACATAAGGAGTGTGATAAACAAAAAAACTCCTACATTATAAAAGTTTATAATTTCTTATTAAATAAATATCAATGATATTATCAGTTATGAAACCCTATTTGAAAAATAAACAATGTTTTTTTATTTTCTAAAAAAATGTACTTACATTTTGAAATAAGAGTACATAAAAAAGTGGTGCATATTATATCTAATATGTCTTATAGGATGTTAAAATCAATAGAATCCAAATACCATATAATTCATATAGAAATAATATTTATGGTGATTATGCATGGCTATCCGATTGAATTGGAGTATTTTTATAAATAAGTAGTGGTTCAAAAAATACATTATTGTTCTAAAGATTAAAATTAATAGAATAAAATAAATTATTAAATTATAGAAAAAATATCATCATTAATTTTCTATATAAATCTAAAGAAACAACGATCAAAATTGAGCAATCAAATTACCTATCTGATGTTGACCATTGATTAGGATAAGAATTAGTATCCCTGATATTCATATAAGATTTGTGACTATTAATAATGGAAAAAATATTAAAACAATTAGACAAATGAGGGGTTTGTTGACAGTTTATAAGAAAGAGGAAATGGGTGAATAATTCTTAAAAACAAACTGGTCATGTGAGGGTCCCCATTGGGTAATAATTTCAAGAGGGAGGATGTAAGGGAGAGGCTTCTATAAGGGGATGTATATAACACATATATGAAGGGAATTGACTAATTTTTTAAGAGTTACATGGAGATTTCCAAACAATGATTATAAGACTCAATATCAGGGGCTCCACGAGCTAAGAGTTAGGGGTGACCTCACATGTAGTGGGAGGAGCTCCGTCACGCTCACAAGTGGGATGTAGTGTCGATACCTCTGAGAGGGTGTGTTATTGAGACATTAGTCAGAGAAATTTTGTAGGGGCTGAAGGGAGTAGAGTAATGGGAGGTATGGGAAGCCACTAAATGTGGTAAGGGGAAGGGTGATATTAGTTGATGCGGGATAGGGGAGTGATGTGACGGGGTGGTGAAAGAGGGGAAATAGGGTTATATGGGGTGGGGTGCTGAGATATATGGAAGGGGGGTCAGGGAAGAGGGGTAATATGGGGGTGATACAATGGGTGGGGGATATAGGGAAGAGTGGATAAGAGGTGTGAGGGGTTATCATGGCGGATGGGTGAGGCATTATCAGTGATGGGGGAGGGGCGACACATGGAAGAGGATAAAAGGGAGTTGGAGGGTTATTGTGGTGATGGGGTGATGGAATATGGTAGAAGAGTGTTTATTATGGTGGGTGGTTATTGGGGAGATACTGAGAAGAGGGTAGTATAGGGGTAAACGGTTATCGCGGTTGGGGGTAGGGAAATAATAGGGAAAAGAGGAGATGGTGAGGGTCTAAAGAATATAGGATCAAGAGTTAATATTTTTTTCTTTTATTTATTTCATCAAAAAAACCTCTTACTATAAGAGGTTATATTTTATACCTTATAATTTTTATTTATGGGGGGTTTATTATAACCCCTTCAAATTATATACGGATAAATATCACCTTTTTGTTGTGATATTTATGAATAAGTAACATTCCCATTTTTCAATGATTGTTATACAAAGATGGTAAGTTACAATATAAATTTACATATTAATCATTATATCATAAATAAAATTTTATTTAATCATATTTAATTATATACACAATTTTAGTGATATAAAATAATCAAATCAAGTTGAAGTAGTGGTAGTCCACACGTCCATGATCGACGTCATCACTTTTTATTTTCTAAAATGGGTAATAATGAAAATGTCATATTATTTATACATAATTTTAATTAATTAACTAATTTCACATATATTTTAGTTATTTAACATGTTTTTAATAAAAACCTTCTTTTATACCATCAATGTATGGTGTGAACGAATCACATCACTTTGAAGGGGTGGTAGTGCACTCAAAAACAAATGTTGTTATCTTATTTACACAAATTAGAAAGCATAACGGTATGTGTTATATATAAATTAAAGTTTCATAGAGACCATAAAAATATCATATATATCATATATAAATATTTTGGCTATCATAATTTACTTCAATGAATGGTGATAATGTAATAAATGAACATTCACTATTTTTTAAGGCAGTAGTCTGCCGTACACACGAACTGTAAGTTTGTAACCCATTACATTGATTAGTGTGTAAGTGTAGGTCAAAAACATATATTTAAAAAATACAAGTATATTTATTATATATAGGTTATTATATAAGAATGTAATAAGAATATTATAGGGGTTCGAGAATGAAAATAACATAAAAGAGCATGAGGAAGTATGTTAAATCTTTATTTGGAAACTCATTTTAGTTGGAAAAAATGGATCATTGGATGGATTTATACACAAATGGGGGATATTAGGATGACATAAGGATTTTTAGAGCTTATTATAGTATTTTTTAAGAGATAAAATAGTCTTGAGTGGAGTGAATATTTAGGTGGTGTGAGTGCCTTTTTATATTGAAGAAGAAGTGAAATTCTTGTAATTTTTTTGAAAGGGAATTATATAGACATTTCACCATTTATTATGGCTAAGATAATTTTCAAATTTATATCCAATGGATTATATGGTCTAAATATGACCATAAATAGATTTTGGACATGTTTTTAGGCCATTTCATGGATTATGATTAATGTTTTGTCAATTGATTGGGATTTTTTATTAATCATTGTTATTAATTTTAAGCAATTTCAATAATATATTTGATAAAAATAAATTAAAAATTTATAAATTATAAATTATTATGATTATAAATATGAAATACAATTTCATAATTCTAATCATAGAAGTGGTAGAAATTAATTTAAAATTAATCCCACTAACGGGATGACAATTTATCTTTTTGAAGTAAAAACGTTCAAATAGTTGCTTTGTTTTTATATCCAATTTCAATGTTAAATTGTTTCCAATGAAATAACTTGGATATAAATATTTTCAAATTACATATTTATGATTTAAACAACATAAAATTTAAATTTAACCATATAAATAAATTAGATGAAAACGATTATTGGAATTAGAGTCAGTCTTTGTCAATATTAATGAAAAAATTAAACATCATAGGAAAAAAATTACCCTACGAAAATATATATTTATATCATTCAAAAATTATGTTTATTGTTTATATAAAATTAATAAAGGTATCATAATTCATATTTAATGTACTTTCTCCATTAAAATGTAGTAAAATTGATTTTATAAAAATAATTTTTTCTGTGAATAATATTATGTTTCATATATCTTAATGTCATGAAATCCATAGGATGAATTTAAAAAATATTTAATGAAATATATAATATAAATTATACATTAATATAACTCACTAATTGTAGTTATCTAAATTTATTTCGAAAACATGACCTTCTTAACATATAAATGTTACTTTACAAAAACATTCCCTTTATATTAAATTGGTTATTATATTCATTTAAAATAAATTTATAATTATAGAATCCTAACAAATATATTCATATGTCAGTTATTCCTATTAAAAAAATAAATATAATGGCTTGGTTTTATCTTATTATAATAAATAACAATTTTTTAGTAATATATTACTGGCCTTGCATGTTACAAAAACTATCGAGGAAAGTCAATATTGGATGCAATGCAAGGTAAACTCTTTATTGCGTGTAATATAATATAATCATTAGGATGTGTATAAAATTATAAAATATTGGTCTTTATTATAATTATGTATATGAAAAATTGTTATATTTATTATTATAAGAAAATATTGTAAAGTCTTGGGGTGTTACAGTTAATCAGACCATTCATTAATATTGTTGAGAGAAAGGATGAGTCCTGAAATAATAAATTAGTGTAAAGTGAGGAATTCTATAGTTAATATTATTTGTTATTAGAACATGTGTAATTTATTGAAAGAAATATTGATATCAATAATCATGATTCGATGTCAGATAATGATTTTGATATGAAGAATATAAGAATGAAATGTCTCCTAAAAAATTATATATGTTTATTGAGGAGTCTATAATCGTAAAACTCAATTATATAGAAGAAGGAATGATGGTTTATGTTCAAACTGGGAAATAGAAAAATATTTATAGTGTTTATTGTTGAGAAAAATTGATATTTAGAGTTTTTTATTCAAATTAACGTATATAATATAAACATTCCACAAGGCATTATAGTAAAAATCCAAAACATCTTAATCAACATTGAATATTGATTCGATACTTTCAGTGTAATCCACACCCACTAAGTATAATAGTATATATATTAATACAAACCATGATGGTTCTTGATATAATTAGTGGTAAACATTATTGATAAAGTATACAAGAAATAAATATCATCAGAATGTTATAAAAATATATTCTCTAAGAATTTATTTTCACACTAAGAATATTATAAAACAAAAATGTTTGCTGAACCTTATCAATGTAATTATAGGGAATGATAATTTTTCAAAAGAAGAATTATTTTCATTGATTACTATTGGTTTTGTGGTGTATTTGGTAAAAAATATTATAATTATTGGAACAAAAAGTCTTCCACTATGAATATTCATGATGATGTGGAGAAATGGTGGATAAAAGAATAGTGAATTTATAATGTTGGATAAAAAAACAATTCATATAATTATAGAATGTTTCAAATGGAATAATATTTTTATTACATAATTCTTTTATATGATATATGAGACAAAATGGGTCACCATTCTTACGAATTTATAAAAACACATCCTATAAAATTTTCCAATACAATGATTCAAATTGTAGTTGCATGGAATAAAATAATGACAATTAATTTATATTGAGGAAAAAACTAAATTACATAAAAACTAAAAACCCTTCAATCCTTTATAGTGGTTATTACAAATATATAAAGTGTTATATAAATATCATGAAAATTTGGGAAGAACAAGATTATGGATTCATTACTTTTTGAATTCATTGTTCTATAAAAACTACAGGAGTATGAAAATCTATGATTAAATATAACATATTGAAATAAAATGAAGGTTTATAAGTGCATGGTCTAAAGAAGAAATTACTATGTTTCATAAAACATTGTGATGATGGTAAGTTAGTCTATATTATGAATTATTATTTTATTTTTATATGTTTTGATGAGAGAAAAATCATGATTACAGGATAATGGAATAGTGGAAATTGATTCCATTTTGTAGATCTATGTGTCTCATGTAACATAATTGGTATTATCAACATATGATTTGGAATAGATGGATTTTCTATATTTTATATAAAAATAGGATGAAAATTAATTCTACAGATACTTTAAGTAACATAAAAACTATTAGTATAAATGATTTACCTATATGCACAAATTTTTAGAAATGGAATTCTGTTATTGGAAACCATATCAATGTTAAATTCCAATCTAATATATTACAAGAGATTATTCTCAAAAGTCTTTCTATACATATGATAAATGATAAATGGAAACTTTTATGTTATTATTTATTATTTATATTTTAATCACATTAAAAATATATGGGTCATGAAGAATTAATAAAATGATAAGGTATTTATTTAAACTTATTTGAAGAAAACATAAATGAAAAATGGGTTTTAATATTCTAATGGTATGAAATTAAAAATTAATAGAGTACACAAAAAATGAATCCATATATTATAGGGATAAAGGAAAAATTAATCACAAATAATATACTCTATACATTCCATTAAAAAGGTGAGTGGTAGAATGAAAGTAAGTATTTTTAGTTAAAACGGGGAGATGCATGATTGATGAATACAAACACTCTAAATCCACCTCCAAGAATACTTAACACTAAATAGTCCTATAGAAACTAATGTTTTTTGGCTATAAATAAAAATTACCCCATTGTGAGATAGGGGAGAGGTAATAGATGATGGCGAGATTATTCAATGTTATTTCTATTCAATTCTTAATAAATGAATAAAGAGTAGATCATGGAATGTTCTATATGATTTTTGAGAAATAAATTTATCCAATATATTAACCTATAATATTAAGTCAAAAAATCATAATAAACCACATAATCTGTTAGATAACTCATATGATGTGAATGGTGTCCAAAATACAGCTTCACAAACCACTATTGTTGATGATTTTGTAGAATAAATTTTTCAAACTTCCATGGAATAAAATAAATTCAAGTACAAGTTCAAAAAAATATTATACAAGATATTTCATGTAGAACTTTGATTAAAAAAGTGAGACCGGAATAAAATGTAATAAATTTTGTACACATTTGAAATTGGTTGAATATGAAAATAACATTAGATGTAAGAAAGATACAGTACAGATCATTAGGGAATTGGGATATGAAAATTCGACATCACTTATGTCATATGTGGAATCAAAAACATTCTCATATGTATGGTAAAATTTAATGAATGAAGATATAGATCACATTGTGAAACTTGACATAAGGGATCTTGTTCAATATATAATATGAAATTTTTATTAGGGAAATGGTTTTTGAAATAATCTAATTAAACATGATGAAATAAAAATATTAGTAGAAACAATTTATTGAAATAGTTACAAACTAGTGGAAGGTATATAATTTGTTGGAAATGTTTCTCATGTTTCCAAATGATAAAATATAAGAATATTCATGGATCTTACCTCATATTGAAATTAAAAATTATTTTAATTTGATATTAATTTATCATTATAAATGTAGATATTTAGAATAATGAATATATTGAGAGTGTAAAATCTCACCCCACTACATTTTCATGCGACTAGAAATAATTTCAACTTATCCATAGGTAACATACCCAAGGAACTAGAATCTAGTAATAAATTCCAAGGGATTCAATACATTTGAGGGACTATTTTCCAGTTTAAAATAATATAACCACCAATAAAATACCATAACCAAAAAACAACAAAATGATGCATGAAAACAGATTAATACTGAAGTAAAAAAATATAAACCTCTACTATTACCCACATGAGACTACAATCAAAAATAAAAAAAAATATCAGTGTATAAAAAAGAATAAAAAACCAAAAAACCCCAATATACAAAATACATTAATTCCATAACTGTCAACATTCTCAAAGCTCCAACCCAACAATACATTCCTATGAATCAAGAAGCCACACTATATAAATGGGATACATTTCATTTACCTATTTATCGATAAAAAATATTGAACTTAATTAATATTCCAATGAATTGGTTGAGTAAAAAACTCATCATATTTTTAACAAGTGACTTCCCTTCTCAACCCACATTAATATTAAAAGTTATAAAAATAATTGAAAAATATTTACATAATGAAATTTAAATTAATTTAATCATTTATACCAAACCCTATTAAATTACTATGCAAAATATTTTCCTTGGAAATAAACAACTCCATAAACCCTTTTATCAACAACCATTTTGTTATAATCCAATTATTTCCACAAACCCACACATTCAACGAATAATGAAATGATGGATCTCCTTATATTCTCACGTGGTGAGTCATCCTTTTACCAAGACATGATTTGGTGAACTGTTTTTATGGTGGAAAGATAATACCACTATTTATCCCACTGATGATGCGGGAACCATCATACCCTTATCTGTCCCAATGCACATGAGCACACATCATGAATTATTCCAAAATGAAATGTCAAATCAATCATAGCATAAATTAATATAAAATTTATATTTTATTATAAACATTCCCATCTAATCATTTCCATGAATAGAAAAATATCACATTATGAAATCATCATTTCAAAATACAAAACAATATTCTCTTAGCACAATAACCAATTCATAGAAATCCTAAAACCGTCACTAAATGGTATTTCAACAAAGCTCTTACCACCATTTTACAATAAAAATCAAGCAATTTTACCAGTTTTAAACTAATCCTTCTAGTTCTAATAATAAAAATAAAGGGTGAATCCACATACCATGGAAACTAGGAGGAAAACAAAGAATGGAATTAATTCATAAACATACCTGTGTTTAATATCCAAACCATCACCTTAGATCTTGTTCACTAACTTAAACACAACCCTTTATCATCATTATTATTATCATGTATCATATATCTATCTCGAAATGATTATATTTATGAATCAAATAGAAGGAAGTGAAATAGATATAATTTAAACCACAAAGAACAAATACGTAACAAACATTACGGACTTCATCACACAATGATTTTTAAAAATATTTCTATTGGATTGATGGGAAAAGACTCCATGTCATTTGGGTAGAGAGAAAACTATGCGAGGTTTGTAAAATTGAAAAAATGAGTGGTTTAAGAGAAATTATGATTGAAATCCTTTTTTAGGTTCTAATTAAAAACTATGCATTATTGGGTTGCATAGATAGAAAAATCATGAACAAATCATATGCCTTCTACAACCTCCAAAAAAATTCTTTATTAGATCACATGGTTAGGAAAACCGTTTTCCATCATTTTTTTCATTGTATTTTAATATTCATTATTACCCTTGGGTGGATGCATGGTTTTGAAAGTCTACCGGCTTAATCATGTGCTTACCCAATAGACAATATTTCACATTACACCATGTCCTTGGGATGTTGCATAGTTTCTACAAACATTTCTCAAACAATAATCATCCGCAAAATTCACACATTCATTCCAAAATACATCCCACCCACCAAACATCACCAGACAATTTACATTCTTAAAATACATAAAAAATGGAACATACTTGAATTGGGCAGTTCTAAATTATCCCATCCATTGGACCGTCCATCCCTTGTATATAGAAAACACCCATTGGACAGAAAACTTTCGGGACAGTGCTATACCATATCCTATTCCCATTATAATTCATCTTATGGAGTCTAATCATGTTTCCACAAAACAAAAATGAAAATAAATTATTTAACAAAGACTTTCTCTTGAATATCCATAATTCATACTATCACATGTACCAATAAATCTTATAGTAGTAGGATAATGTGATCACATAAATTCACATAGTCATTGTCAGGCTATTAATTTTTCAATTGATATAAATGAAACACATTGTGCACTACACTGAAATGTGGTGGAAAAGCTAGTTGATTTTCCACCCCACTAACCCATTCATCTATCTCAAGGGGGATTATATTATGTGGAGGTAAAATTTCATTTTTTTCTAAAAAAATTAAGCCAATTCAATGGAGAGTTTATTAAGAATACATGATGGTTTTCATCGAATGATAACCCACATTGATGATGATATATATATGATTTATAACGAATCTAGGCTGACTCTATTCTCTTTAGGAACAACTAAATCTTATTCATTGTCTCTTGGAAAATTCTCAGACCAACTGGTGAGGTGTCACCTATTTCCAACCAACAAAGTGGAGAAAGAAAAGAACACCCATAAAATACTTAAAAAATTTCCATATGTATCGAGTCTTAGTAAATATTTTTATATGAGAACTCCATTAATTGTATGTAATACACACCTAATCCACAAAAATACTTTACACAATCCCATATCATGTATTCCAAAGATATTATCATTCTTTTAGGGTGTCCATATATCAGAGGATTATATGCCACACTCATAGTCAACTTATTCATAAGGTATTTATATATTAATGTCTATAAATGAGGCATAATCTTCAAATATCATTTTGATACTATCAAAATGGGTACATAATTCAACATCTCCACTTCTTGAATACATATTATAGATATGTAATCCACCATATGAGATTAAATAATAGGGATAAAGTGGGATAACATTATTAACTGATCCAATATCACCCAAATTCCACCTAGTTTCTAAACTATTCGTGGAAGATTTGTTACGAAATCAATTTCAATATACTCCCATTTTCAAAAAGGTATAGATGACGACTACATCATACACATTTTTCAGTGGCCATATTTATTGACATTCTGGTAAGTAATGAAACCTAAAAATAACTCTTCTACCATTCTTTGGATACCTCCCATCCAAAATATTGCATTCAGTGCCTTATACATCTTATGTATTCTAGTAAAAATAAACCATCATGAATGGTGTTAATCATGAAGAATATGTTTCTAAAATATGATAGGTATGTCCACCCGACCATTAAACAATAAAAATAAACTCCCATATTCAATCCATCCATTAACGGTCTCCCCAGTGTTCATTTTCAACCTTATTTCCACACATTTAGAATCATAATTCATTCCCCATTTAACAATATTTAACAAACCAGGATAAAAATATGGTATGAAAACAATAACACTACCTAAATCATCAAAATTCAAGTGCATTTTATCTATGGAATATATCAACTATGACTAATCTTAAGCATTTTCTTCCAATTGACCATATAACCTTATGCATAATGAATCTTCCAAAATGATTCCTTTTCCCTGTGCAGAAATCAAGTATAAGTCAAACATTTGGAGATAATATATCCCTATTTTTATGTTATATTCATGTCCCTTTTTGAGTAATGGGATTCAATCTCTTATGATCCGTAAACACTGCAAATTTCTCCCCAAAGTCTTAATGGCACCATGACTTCATAGCATGGAAAATGAAAAAAACTCCAATTCTTGTTTTCTTTAGTTATTATCATAAAATAGTAACTATTGTGATCTATATACAACAATGGGAACCCTTTACATTCGAACACAAACCTACCCTGATCTCGAAGAATTACAATACGCCACATTACATTTTCCTGATTCCAAAAATATCAACATCAGTGTTGACGTATGGAGAACATTAGGAACGTAATAAGTCTTCTATAATAACACTCTATATTTTAATGGGACATTTTACACATTAATTATGTCAATGGTGAATCTAATCATGATAAATCAAAAATAAAATGTTTTTAATAACCACCTAGAGTAAGGAAATAGTCCATCTCTAGGAAATTATTTGTTTGTTTCTAAGATAAATAAGCCTATACATTTTCTATATCCATAGAAACAAATATTGCAGAGATTACATGGCCATGAAAATATACCCCTTGAATAAAAAACTCTTTGACTGTTTGTCATACAATCAATCATCCATCCTAATTCAAAAAACTAATAGCAAGTGATGCTCATGATAATCCCTTGTCATTGATTACACTAATATGTTATTCCAAAACAACCACACAAAAGTTTTCAGTTATATATAAATTATTTGATTCATCATTTACAAATGGATATATCATAAATTAATAATACTAAAAGGCATAACCACATTCTCATAATGGCTATATCTACTTCGGAAATTGTTTTTTTAGAATATCCACTTTCCAAACACAAAATTGGGGATATCTTAATCACTTTTCTATTTTAAAGAACCAATGGAATCCACTAAATTGATCAAATATATCCTCAATTAATTGTATTGGGAACTACTTCTTTATCTTAAAATTTATAATAATACTACAATCCTCACACAAACGAATAGTTCCATCAAGGATTTCGAAAAACAGGACTGGTGATTCCCATGGAGATGTTCTAGGACATATGAACCTGTTACATTCCAAATCTAATAACTTCAATTTCAATTTAAATAATTCTATTTGTTCCATCCATTAGGACTAATGTGATATAATATTTATTCACATGAGTATATCAGTCATAAAACCCCCAACTATTGTGGGTGGAAACCCAATGATTTTTTTTGTGAAAACCATTGTAAATAGAACATGAACTACTAGAAAACCCCTATTTTTGGACACTTCCACTGAATCCAAAGACAAAGATGAAAACTGTTATTATATCATTCCAAATTTATGTTCCAAAAATTCTATTGCAACTATATTTACATTCTTATCCCCAATAAATTTATTCCTGGTGCCATCATCATTTGTACAACTAACTTTTCACGTATAACGTAACACCCCTACCCTAGAAGACGAGATAAGGTGCATTACATTCCTAAATTTTCATGAATACATTGAATACAATTTTAATGGGCCTAAAAAATTAGAATTTTTAGGTAACCATATTACAAACATGATACCATTTTACGTAGTGAGAATATCATAATTCATAACAAATAAAAATAAACTTCATCCTTGAAACTCATTATAAACATTCCTCTTCCTAACATGTGAAAATGAATCATAATAAGTGTAATATAAAATGATTAGTAAGGGTATGTAAATTGGAATGAATAATTAAATTATTATAATAAATCATCATGTATATGTAAATATCTCATAACACATGTCATTGTAATTAATTTATATGACATTATCAATATGGAATAGAAATTAACAGAAACAAAATCCTTTTAATCAATGAACTGAGAGTGAAATACATTAATGGATATGTCAACCAAAAATCTAATTGATAAATAATAACTAAAGTGAGAGAAATTATTAATTATTAGATGTCATTTATCTAGAACATGAACTACTATGATCAATTCCATTCGCACGATAGTTGGAGTATATGTGTAAAAACTCATATTTTCTTATTGGAAACAAATTCAATGGGTTTGATGCCAGCTAATTATCTATTAGGAGACTACTGATGCATCATAGGGATTTCATTAACAAGACCTGAAAATTTGTCTTCTATTTCTAAATAATTCATCATATATTTAATAACCAATTTAATCAAAAAAATTAAAATCCAATTTTCCAATAATACCTCAAAATATGTTAATATTAAGAATCATTAAAGTAAATAAATTATCAAAAGAAACATTTAATATCATGAAGATATAGTGATTCATGATATCATATACCAAAATTGGAAGTAGATGATCCACAAAAAATAATTAAGTGTCAAATATGACATTTTTTTCACAGATTTAAAATGTGAGATAAAAATAGAATACATCACACTTCCTTTTATTTGTACATGATTTAACCTCCTCTGTTATTGATTAGAGAATGTTATTAATTTATATATAAACAATATCCATTCATAAAATAACTTATATGATATTCTTATATTATTTTATCTCCCATTTGGTAATAATCAGTCATCATTTTCATTGTATTGGGTGTTAATTCCCTAGTTTCATCATTATGTTTTGACTTATTATTCATTATTTAAATTACTTAAATCAAAATTTCATCATGTACATAATTAAAACTATAATGTTTATAACATATATATTTAGTATATATATATATATATATAATTAATTAAATATGGATATAAGAAATGAAATTAATTGTTCAAGGGGATGGAAGGTAGTACGTACGCATGGATGCTACTTCTATTTATTTTCTATGTATAAATATTTAAAAATAACTGATATATATATATATATATCTATTATAATTCCAATAAAATATATATGTCAGATATATCTCATATGTTTATTAATATCATCCTTTATACATTCCATGTATTGTGTGAATGAATCACATCTCTCTGATTAGGTGGTAGTCCACACTTCCTCAATCAATGTTAACATATTTACACAAAATAAAAAAACGTTTTCTGTCATATAAAAATAAATAAGTATGTAGAAAACATTAATACCATACATATAATATAAAAATAGTGTGTCCATCATAATTAAAATCATAAATTATGGTAAATGGGAAATAACAACATTGTTCCACAAAGTTGTAGTTCACCATACAGAAATGGTTAATTCATTACCCATTTTAGGGAATTTTGTGTTAATGTATGTTAAACATTAAGATAAAAATATAGAATTGTAGATATTATTATTTAATCATGGAATAATATGAAATTAATGGGTGGATAATGAAACAAACCCAATGTAATCTTTGATGAACATTTCCTTTTATTTGGGTAACACCTTTTGGTTTATACCAAAATATTTAATTGGTTTTATTTATTCCCAAATTGGAGATACATGGATTGGGTTGGGGTGTTGGAGCTTATTTTTGTAGGGTTTTGATTATATATATGAAAAAATGTGGCATGACAATGTGAGTTAGTAGGTTCACTTTCTTAATTTATGTGGGGGGAAATTTTGGAAACTCAAAAATGTTAAATCCATTTACATTTTTTTTGAATTCGAATAGATCCAAAGTGATTCATCATGAATATAATGTTATGATGGCTCAAAATCCTCTCAAATAATAAATTGTACACATTTTTAGGTCACATTTTTAAATTTATATTTTTCATCAACACTTTGTTAAACTCTTTAACTCTTACAATGAAAACATCAATTTTTACTATTTAAGGGTTAATATAGTTACTATAAATTTCTACCATACTAGAATGAGTCATGGTTGAAATTTCATAAATTATAATACTATTTTGGAATTTTTTTAAATTTTTATGAACTTCATATCATATAATAATATAATATTTATTTTAAAATAACATTAATGTTATTTTTGACACTATTCATTTGACGACCTTTGATAAAATATAAAAAAAGTTTCTAACTTTGAAAAAAAAATTATACATCCATAATATATATAGTGCATATATAAAATTATATTATGATGTTAATTATTTTGACTAATATGTATTTTAATATTTTTATTAATTTTTTTTGATACGTCCATTAATTAAATAATAACTGCATCATCATTGTGAAATACATTTAATTAAATTATTTATTATGTAAAATATAAAATGTAATATCTTGATGAAGATAAACATATTATGTCTCAAATTAAAATTTATATGAGATGATATATGTAACTTCTTGGACCTATATGCCACTCAGCACTACCCCGAGCCTGGTCGGCTACATGGTCTCAAGCCCATCTCCCCAAAATCTAGTCGTTGTCGACTACATCGAGGGACTAGGTGTGTCAGTGGGGAGGTTGTTCCTTCTTCACCATAGTGGAGTATAATAGAATATCAATAACATATCAGTAGTTGAAGAATAATAATAAACAGATAGAAATTAAACATCATAAGAATGATAAATAATAAATGAAAGAAGAATTTTCATATAAAAAATGAAATACATGTCATATATCTCTACAAAATATCCAAAACAGGGACACAAGGAAGAAATAGAATACATGTAACCAAATAATAAAATAGGAAAATTTATAAAAGTGGCATCACAATCCTCAGCTTGGTCACATCTTTGTATGCTCCTAAGCTGAAATCATGAACATGTTGTTGGGAGCTTCCCCTTATCAATACATTCAAAAATATAGTCTTATTGGGCACCCAATGGTGGTCCAAAGAGCGTGTAAGAAATAATCCAAGTAGAAAACCACTGATCGTCATGTCCTAATCAGCTAGGTAATATATATATTAATAGTTAGTGGGGAAAATATTACAATTAAATAATGTACTCAAAAGTAAACATCATATTAGTCCATGTTACCATTTATAATAAAGATCATATAATGAATTTCATTTAGAATCTATGTTCTTGATTTAATAGTAAAACATATATCATTTATAGGCATGTTCAATTAATGATCCAATTCAATTTAATTAAAATGTCTTGAGATACATCATGTAGCTTGATGACCACCTTGATATCATGATTATGGATATCTAAAGAGGTCATCCATAAATTGAAATACGAAGATTGAATTCCGACATGCGATTTGGCATGGAAGACACTTAATATAATTAATTTCCTTCATTAATAAATTTATATTCATATCCCATCATTGGGATTTCTATATTGGAATCCATCTCTCACTCCAAGTGTAATATAAACCAAAACCCAATAAGATCATCCTTGGATAACCTTTCAAGATCCCATGTATCAGTTTATGTGTGGTATAACACCAATTACAAATCATGTTTGTTATTTGTAACCCACTAAGGGAGCCCAATTAACACTCATGGAAGATATATAATCAATTCAATTGGAGTCTGTCAATGGAATTATCATATAATTCCATGTGTCATAGGGCATATATGTCAAGCTTTAGAGTCCATCAATTGAGGTCTACTAGGGAGTCCATGTTTCACTCAAGAGTATGCATGCTAAATGTAAATTGATTTCATCCATGGAATTCATCAATGAATCCATGTATCAATAATGTTATATATGTATTAAAAATAATTAAAGAAAATTTAATTAATTTAATTATATAAAGGGTAATCACACTTAACAATTCAATTCAAACTCACCTCAAAAGTCGACACAGTCATTGTCCAGGCATAAAATGTGTTCCTTATTTTATCTTATATAGTCATTTCATTTAAATAAGCTTCTTAATAATGACAACACAATACATGGAAAAGGATATGGTTCATCCATTCATCCCTTCCAATGAACAATTCAATTACAACTGATATCCCAAATCAATCTATCTATAAATTTAGAATTATAATAATCCATTTAATTTATAACTCATATTAGATTTTACATCCCAATGAAGGGGGAAATAGGCACAACAAAGGTGTAGGGAACCATGTTTTTTTGCACTGCAATTTTGTGAGTAAATTTGAATTTTTTTCATTCCAATGCACGTAAAGGGGTAAAATGACAATTCCCCCTAGAATATGATATTAGATAACTTTTTTGACCACCTTTTTGGTTCTGATTTATGGTGCTTACCCTAGGATAAGAATTTTGTATAAATCCAATTAGTTAAAATATTGGTGGAATAATTAATAATTATTATTTATTTAATTAAATAGTAATTTAATCATATAGGTTATTTCTGCCATATCATTTGAAAAAATTATCATATTGAGATTCCTTCTTATACATTATGTTTGAAATGAGGATTTTAGTCTATGTGAGGAAAATACCTAGGTCAGGGCCTACAGCTATCCCATTCCCCATTCTCTTCTTTTTATTTTTCCTTTTAATTTTTTTTCATTTGTTTCCATTTATTTTCTTATTTCATATTTATTTTTATCACATACAACCTCCTTTGTATCCTATATCAATTTACATAGGTGATAATGAGGGACATGAAAAATTATATAGAGTTTAAGGTAAGGAAAGAGGATTACCATTTTGGAGCTCTCAATGCACTAGATCATCAAGCAGCAACCATGGAATATCAAATCATTGCATGCATTGGTGATTTCTTCCCAAAGGTAGGACCATTTATGTTTTTACCCCAAAACCCCTTTAAATTCATCTTCTAATGTTTTTAAAAACTTTATATGCCTTTATTATGTCCATAGTGGCCGAATATGTGGTTTTTTGGGTGAAAACAGGGGTTATAGGATTTTTGGAGGGTATTACATATGGTAAAAATAAATGACATGGTGTGTTGTTTAGGGGAACACACTGTCTGTTATTTCCATTAGGGGATGATGAAGTTTAAGGAGTAAACACCATATACAAGTGTGTATATTCCATGAACTAATACTTGTCTGTGTAGCCAAGTATTAGTCTAGGGTAACCCCTATATGGGTATATAGATGTGTAGAGTACACGACCAGACGCTGTGTGGGTCACATGCCATGTTCAAACTATGTGTCCTAGCCATGTAGATGTCCAAAATACTTGAGGGACATGGTAATGTACCCCATGATGGTTACACTCCATTTACCCCTTTCAAATTTGGTGTCTCTAGGGCATTTACAATCCCATGTCAATGGGAGTACATGCCTGTTTGGGAGCATGAGGGTACACTCCACATATAGTATATACACATCATATACTATTCTTGTACCCTCGAGGGTTTTTTTATATTTTGTACCCCAGAGTCACAATTGGACCTTATATTAGTCCATTCTGATTAGTGTTCCATGTAGATCATAATAGTAAAACCCATGGAGTGTTCCACGGACTCCTAATGGGTGTTTTGGGGCTTCTTTTTAAATGGAGAGTTTCTTCATCTACTAATAGAAATCAATCGTCTACAGAGAGTGTGACTTGGAGTGAATAGTGGGTTGTATGTTCAAAAGAACATAGTTTCATACCTTAATCTGAGAAGATCTTTCAGCTATCTTCCATGAAAAATGTTTTTGAGGATGTTTTCCTTTTGAGACGTTCCCTTCTGTCTAGTGAGACCATATGAACAATTGTCAACCATTAGAGGATCCCTATTGTAGGATGCCTCTATTAGTTATCATTCTAGGATCCCATATATGATTCTTCCTTAACATTTAGTGTTATGGATATCATGTAGGATTCCTTTTCCCATGGTTACCTAAAGGATCCCGAGTAGGATACCCCTCAGTGTTTTACTTACAGAACAGAATAGGTTCTTGTTTCTTCATACACCGTATGTTTTACATCTGGTTTGGATAGAGATGGTGTTCGGGTGTCACCATAGAACTCAAACCTATCTGGTAAGATCATCGGGATGTGGCTTGAGAGTTGGGTTGGGTTTTTGAGCCACCATCGATTATTTTTTATATCGTGACATGGTTACTGTCGATACAGTGATGGTTACCAGAGGTGATTCCTAGTCCGTGGATGTTGAGACAGATGTGAGGGGCATTTCATTGTTTTGGGATTCTTGAGAATTATTTTTGGTATCTGTATTGGGATTTGGGATCCCCAATCGTGCATACCTATGATTTGGATCCTGATCCATGTCATTTATAAGATTTAACTGGTATACCCATAGATACTACCTGGTACATGGTTATTGAGCTTGAGTGTATATATTTTGTGATATATATATTTTTTAGGATGTCTCGAGGTGATTTCTAGAATGTGATTTTTGGTCATTATGTATTATTTATACGAACTGAGTGATACATGGATTCCTACTATTGCAATTCTTGGGAAGGGATCAATATGTTTTTTTGAACCCTAACTAAATCATTGATCTGGTTGAAAGACTCCATTTTAAAGATCAATTATTGAGTATGTTTACCCAATAAGTCTTAATTGGATCTATTGAGGGATACCTTGGCTAAGCTCATAGGGTTCTAGAAATTTATACCAATAGTGATACACAGATTTAGTTCAGGGAGGCCATAGATGGGCTCAGGGTATTTATGGCTTATAAACCATGAGTGATAATTGGATTTGTTTGAGGGGTTACATGGATGGTCTCATTGGTTAGATATTATTATGTGTTGACTGAATCATGGATCCAACTGAAATATTCCATGGACTTGATCATTGGATTAATATAGTTATACCATATGTGATACATGGGTCCAGTTGAGGTATGTCATTCACAAGCACAATGGGTGATATCATATGTGCTCTAACTGATACTTGGATCAAATTGAGGGATTATTTGGATAGGCTTAGAGGACTGATGACATCCATGCCTTGTGTGAAACATGGATTTTGGGTGTAGGAATGCCTTGTATAGGATCATAGGCTAGATATTCAACGATCAAAATTACGGTGCTCTTCAGGACCCGTTATAGGACTCGATGGTTGTTGCATGGAATCCCATGAGATGACTAGACAAATCCCTTGAGATATTTCTTTATAAGATTGACTTTGTGTATAAAAAATCTTTTCTTCTGTGATTGTATTTGAGTACAGATGAACCCAAGTGTAGGATTACTACCCCCTATGGTGATGTATCATTTTCAGTGACATTTCATGTGATGACTGAGAAGGTATATGTCAATTGGGATTACAGACCCATTGATTGACTTGGTTGTACATGACTAGAGTGGTACGAAATCTTTCTTAATTCCCATGCACTGGATTTCCAATCCATTAGGATTACAAACCCAATGCTTGACTAATGACGTCGTTTAATTTTATTGAGTCACATTCCAATTAATATTTATATTTATGAATATGTGTATTGGTATGGTACAATACATGTAAATATATATTGATATGGACATACATGGTGGAGCATGCCCAGTTGATAGAGATTACAAACCTATGGATCAACTATGGTTTAACCTTGGATTTTACTCACCATTTGTTATGGTTCATTGAGCCTGAGCACCTTCCATTTTCATACACATATAGATACATAATTATAGGTTGCTTGTTGTGGTGGCCTAATAAGATCATTTATCACCCATAAACATGAACCTTGTGGTATATACAGAACTTACGTCTTCTTTTTTAGATTGAGCACTTGTTGTTTGGTGGTTTAGGATGAGGCCTAAGGGTGCATGATCGAGAAGAGCTACTCATGTGGTTTTTTGATCAGGGTGGTGTAGTTCGACAGTGTTTGGAGAACTAGAAAGTGGTCTAGATCAGATTTATATTAGAGATCTATAAATTTACTTTTTTTCTTTTGTACTCTTGTATCAGTATGGTTTGCCCAGTGGGTGACCAGTGTTGCATTGTATAACATAAATGTCAATGCTTTTACTAAATTTCATCTATTATTACAGGATGTGTTATTTCAGTTTTGTACTACTTCTAAACTTTTTTTACTTTCCACTATGTATGATAAATATATATTTTTACATTGTTTATTAATATTATATGAGGGAATAGTCTACCCACTAATATACCAGGGGCCCTCTCTACTAGTAGGAATCCTCTGGTGTATGGGGATACACCTTTGAGTCTTTATATCCCACTAGCTCAGAGCACCAGTTTAGTTGCATCCATGTCAGGATGTTTCAAAGTGGTATTAAAGGTGTTTTTCCTAGTCATTAAAATTTTAGATATGGAAGAAAAAAGTATTAGGAATGTTTTGGACTTATGATGGATATCTGACTAGTGCGCTGAGAACACTTGTTCCGGTAGGAAGTCCTAGTTACAGGGGTTTGGATTGTTTTTTTATTTGGCATGTTATAGTTGTATGTGAGTTTCTCCTTGATAAGACACATTTTTAATGATTGTTATGATTTATAGAGGATCTCTAGCTATTGGTCATTGCTAAGTGGCCAACGATGTATTTTGACTCTTGGTCAACAAAGGAAAGAGTTGTCTCATGCTTCATATTCAACAAATAGGATTCACATCATAAAGAACTACTAGTGTGTGATTTTTTGGACGATTGATCCATATTGTATTGGGTCTGCATATGTATATATTCACATCTGATGGTAGGTTGTGTGGATCAATATTGAGGAATTTTCTTGTGAGGATCATGACTTAGTCCTCATGCATGGGAGGTGCGGTGACCTTATTGGTCGATATGGCATGTTATTCCTTTATGTTGTAAACCTTACTTGGAGTTGTTTCTCATTTTTGCTATTATATTTCCAGATCGATTAGTAATATGCCAATAGAAGCAAAGAATATTCTTTCAAACTCAACTTCTAGAGGGTATTGATGTGTACTGATTCCCAAGGAGTGTCATTTTTTTTCATTCTACGATGGATGTGTCCTCCATGGAGAAATTCCTTTTGAGGATTCTCAAAGAGGATCAGGTCCTTATAGGCCATGTTTTCATATCTGACCCTCATTGGTCGTTGTGGTATTTACCTACATTTGAGTGGTTTTTCACATTTTGTGTGAGGTAGTTTGACCTTGTGAGCAAGTTGAGAAGCTTGTTTTGTAGGGATATGTGAAAGACCTAGAAATCCTTGGGTAGGCTCAAACCCTTTTAGTTCGTTGTCTATATTTTTCAAGGGTATCCAGTTTGAGAGGTTGTCACATGTTTTCAGATTCATTTTTATGAAGTGAAATTGGATTTTTGATCCCTTAAAGATTGAGGCATGATGGATTCTTAGTTCTACGTTATAGGCATGTTGATCCCTTCATCTATTGAAGATGCACCTTTGGAGCTAGTATTTCGAGAATGGATTTTAATGGGAAGAACAATTCGGGTGCCTAGCAAGGGAAAAGAGTGATTTTGATTTTGAAAATGTAGTAAGACTATGGGTATATGCTCGTGAATGGAATGATGTGGTGTGATGTGTGGTGGTGGAATAAACTATGGCACAAGTGAGGTTATCGATTTTGAAGAGGTGTTCCATGGGATCTTTTGGCTACATGAAACAAGCATTCAATGTAGCACGATCAGCATAGACTTGTAATTAATGGCTTGCTTGAGTATGAGTCAGGTGTTAAAGATACATGATGTTTGTGTAGGGTATCATTTGAATTGTAAATTGGGGACTATTAATGTTTGATCAGAGGACCAATTTTTTTTAGATATTCTTTGGACTTGGATCCCAGAAGTTGTGTTAAAATCTACCTGTGTGGTTGAGGTCTCATTGGGAATTGATGTGTTTCCATGAGATGATTTTCCAATTGATAAATCATGGTCACACTTTGGCAGGTTAGTGATTGTGGCTCGAATGGAGCTGTATACACCCATTGTGGAATCATAGACTGCTCTTGTTATTGATGATCAAGCTCTCTCTTGATACGCCTTGAGTTTTCTAAGAGAGAGTCAACAATATTTAGATAACTGTTTTCTATCCAAATGTTTGTCCTTGGTGGAGGATGAAAACTATAGAGGATATTCTTGAGGTGTGGTGTAAGTTAAGCCATATGATTAGGAGTCACCATTGTCTATTTGAGGGTGGTGTCCCCATTTTTCAGTTGATCTTCAGTGGATTATGTGGGGATTCAGGCTTCATGGTTTTTTTTGAGATGACAATAAGGGTATTTCTATAAAGGGGAGTACCAGATCGATCATAGTTAAATGTATTTCATGGAGAAGGTAATTATCGATTCTATGATGATTTTCATTGGATGGTATAGGATACATGCATGTGAAGATGCTTGGTTTGAGAGCATGGTTGTTTTTCCTTTCACTAGGCTTCTTGGGGATGAGAAGGTTTATGGTGGACTGTTTGTAAGGACCCATGTTTTTCTAGAGTGAAAATTTGAGCCGGAATTTTAATGTTTTCTTTCAGATGTTTTTGAAGGGGTAAAATGTTCTCTTCTCCCTAGAAGATGATCATTGATCATTTTTCTGACCAATATTTTGGTCCCATAATAGGGTTTTGACCCTAGGATAGTCCTTTGATAGAAATACAATCCATTCAAATTTTGGTGAAGTAATTAATAATTACTATTTTTAAATTAGATATTAACTTTTAGTAATGTTTTGTTCAACCATAAATTTTGGATGGAGGGTTTGATTGAGATTTCATATCTACTATTAAGTCTATAACAAAGATATTAGATTTGGTGAGGCATAAATCTAGGTTGAGCACTGGAGTGGACCAAAGTGTCCATTTTTTTACCGACTGTGATTTTACGTCAGTTTTTGGAATATATGGTGTTCAGGTGTCACCATATAACTTGTTCCAAACTATTAAGCTGATGATTCTATGACTGGAGTGATGGGTTGGGCGTTTGGGCCACCCTCACACAATTTTTTATATCTTCAAATGCTTATTGTTGATGAAGTTATGGTTACTAGAGGTACTTCATAGTTAGTGGATATTAATCCCAATGTGACGAATCTTTCATTCCATTAGGATGTCAGGATGTTCTTCATGGGACCTATATTTCATGATTGGATGCCCAAATGTTCTTACCAAGGATCTGGCTCCTGATCCTAGATATTTATAATATTTTATTAGTATTCATCGAGGTATTACCTAGTTCATGGTTTTTGAGCCTGAATGTATATATTTTGTGTTATATATTTTATTGCGATATCCAAAGGCGATTCATGGAACTTGGCTACTGAGACTTACATGTTGTTTATACACCATGAGTTATAAATTTATTATTTCTATAATATTTCCCTAGAAGGTCATACTGTGTTTTTTTTGTAAACCATAATTGAATTAGGGATCTAGTTGAGAGACTATATAGATGAGATCAACGGTTAAATATGTTTACACACTGAACGATACATGGATCCAGTGTGGGATGCCTTTGATAGGATCAATGGGTTGTAGAAATCTGTACCCAAAGTGATTCATGGATCCAATCGATGGCTTCTATGGATTTACAGAATGGATTGATGGCTTGTACACCTTGAGTGATACATGGATCTAGTCAAGGGATTCCATGTAGATGCTCAGTGGATGGACATGATTAAACCTATGTGAATCAAGGATCTAGTTAGAGGATTCCATGGATGGGATTATTGGGTGAATATAATTATATATTGAGTGATACATGGTTACTGTTGGCGGATCCCTTGGAAGAGATCAGTGGGTGATAACCTACGTGGTTTGAGTGATACATCAATCCAGATTAGGGATTCTTTGGATGGGCCAAAGGGGCTGATGGATTCCACGCCTTGACTGATACATGAATTTTTTACTGTAGGAATTCCATGGATGGGAACATAGGGTAGATTTTTTATGATTGGAATGACAGTTCTCTTCCAAATCAGTTTTAGGAATTGGGGGACGTAGAATGGAATCTCTTGAGATGTTTGAATTTACTCTCTGAGATATATCTTTATAGGATTGACCGATGGTATACATAATCCTTACATAAATGATTAGAGGTAAGTATAGGTGAATCTAGGTGTAAGTTTAGTACCCCCCTTGTGGTGACATAGCATTCATAGAGATATTTCGAGTGTTGGATGAATATGGTATATGTAAATTGGGATTACAAACCCAGAGGTCCACTTGTTGGTACAAGGCATGAGTTGCACATTGTTCTTCTCAATTCCCTTGCACTTGATGTATAGGAGATTGAGATTATAGTCCCAGGTATCGACTGTAGATGTGGTTTCATGTTATTTATTCATATAACAATGTATATAAATATTTACATATATGTGTATAGTTATGTGATTATACATGTATACATATTTAGATATGAACATCCCTAGGTAACATGACCAGTTGGTAAGGAATATAGACCTACGAATATTCTATGGTTTTACATTTGGTTTTACTTTTTTTTTTTTCTGTGTCTCATTGAGGATGAGCATGTTTCTTTTCCAAACACTTAAAGGATCACAATTATAAGTTTATTATTGGGATGGCCTACTAATATTTTTTCTCCCCCTGCACGCACACCTCATTGTATGTGAAGTCTTTATGTTTTATTTTCAAGGTGAGCATGTGTTTCTGTGTGTCTAGGGATTAGGAATATGGTTGGTTGATCGGGATGAGAAAATCATGTGGTTCTTTGATTAGGCTGGTGTTGTTCACAGTTTTTTAGACCAGGTATGTGGTCTGGCTTGTAATTAGTATTATAAGCCATGTACTTTTAATTTTATTTTCTTTTGTACCCCTATATCTATTTGGTCAGCCAGATGGGTGACCAGTGTTATATAGTATGACACATATGTTTGGGATTTTAATACATTTCATGTATTTTCACAACATGCTCTAATTTATTTTTTTACTACTTCCACACTCGTATCACTTTCTGTTCATAATGATAATAAGATTTTTCCTAATGTACTTTTCTCTGATCAGAGGGAAAATCATCCCCACTACCACACCATAGGGCCTCACTGAATGTCAATATCCTCTACAGTACAAGGAGGGATTCTTGAAAACTATTATACCAAAGGCTTGGAGAAATAGTTTAGTGGAATCCAGTTTGGGATGTTACACAAGGTTTCAATTTTCCAGATCCACCCATGGTGTCCTAGTTTAATTAGTCAACACACTCAAGGGGTGGTTCAACTTCATGATCCTTAACCAATCACTAAACAATCACTTGACTCCTTAATTTCGAGGCCATACATATCAATTCATGTATCTAATTTCACTCAATTGAAAGTTTCAAAATTAGTCATGCGACACTATAGAATATATAATCACATTAGAATTTAATGAAAGGCATGATACAACAAACCGTAGTTCAGTATTTGATAGATCATCAAGTATGAATTCCGGAATCAGCTATGATTGGGTGATAATATAATTATATAGGAATATCCTAATAATAGGGCATATTATCGTGCATCTAAATAGAACATAAAAATTCTAGATGAATGAAGAACATATCAAATGTAATTGAGAACTCCCTGATGTGGATCCACTATGATTAGTGGTGCATGAATTAGTGTTCAGACAGTGGAGATACATAAATTCCAATATTATTCACCATTTAGAGATTTTATGGGGGGTTATTGTTATCCAAGAGAAGAAATAGTATTTAGCATTAAAATATATGTTTAATTTGGGTAAAAATTTTAATTTTACCCAAAATTATATGGGCGCACTCTTTAGGAGCATAATTTTATCTTATTAAGTGAAAAACATTCGTTTTATATATTATTTAAGGGGAACCAATGTGTATTTCTCAATGATATGAAAAACCACTCATATACCATGCCAAAACTAAATATAAATATTACAAACATGGTCACACTATCATGCACCCAAAATTGAACAGTTTGGATCTAATTGTGTGACCTATAACTCCCTACACTATATCCTTGTTCGGTTTAATATAACCATACGACATTGCCCAGATGGTTTTCTCTAACTATGAACCAATAAATTTTCACCGAAAATGTTGGTTTTGGGCTCAGAACCTGCCCCAGACACCACTGAAACCTAAATAAACTAATAGGGAATTAACAAAAGGCTACATCTAAACATTTAATGAGAAAATTGATTGAAAATAAAGGATTTTTACCTCAAATAAGAATCGATTTATTATAATATATTATTAATTACCATATATAAAAAACGGAATAATATTTGAAGAGCATTAGGGTAACATTTTGGTCTTCCACTATAATAAAATTCTAAATAATAATAATTGGAATCCTAGTGGCTCCATGAGGACATAAAATCAGACCAAGGATGATTTTGATTGATAATAAATCCTGTCTAAAATTATGGAATAGTATTTGGGGTAGTTTTATAATACTTATAATATAATTTTTACCATTAACAAATTGATTTCCCCATAACCATGGTAAGTTTTTAAAAAAATAATTAAGTGACTATTAATATACCCAATAATAAAAGGAACATCTATAAATAATTTTCCCTAATATATTCATAAAATTTAATCCATTTTTAAAATTTAAAAGCTACATAATTAAAGTAATTAAATTTAAATGAATTCCATTGATGGTATGAGAAAATGAGTTTTTAAAATTAAAATGTCCAAAATAATGAAATATTTTTATATCCAAATTTAATGTAAAATTAATTCTAATCACCTAAATTAGAATAAATTAAAAAATTATTATCTAATTATACATTAAAACCATATAAAATTTTAATTTATCATTGTAAATTATATTTGTTAAAATGATTTTTCCAAATAAAATGTGATATTTAATCATAATTCTTAAAAATATGAAATATATTTAAAAAATACAAAAAATTAAAGAAATAAAAATTTATATATTCCTATTAAAAAGAATAATATCATTTTTTCTAATAACATTTATAATTGTTTCAATAATTGGATTTAAGATAGGTTCTCCATTATAAATAGGTAATACTAGATTTAGAAAAACATTGGTTTATTTGGGTAAAGTTAGTTTGTTCTTATCTTAGGCTAATAAAATCTATATGATTAATGTACAAATTATTTTATTTAATATATATTACATTAATATCTATCAATAATTATAAATAAATAAATTTATTTAGATAAATGGACATTTTGATAAGTAAAAGATTTATTATAAAACAATTCTATATATTCAGTTGGTTACTATATTCATTTCTACTTAATTTGTAACAAAATAATTCGACAATATCATTGCTAAGTTATTTATAAATACTAATAAAATATAACGTAATTGTTAGGTTATATATTATTATAATAACTAACATTATTTTATTAATATTATTTGATTTTTAAAACTTAGCATTGCATTATCAAAAGACAACTAATTTTTGTGTGTGGAATATTATTATCGGGTTTTTTTGAACTACATAATATAAAATTAAAATTAAATTTTTTCATGCATGAAAATATTTTAAAGTCTTGGGGTGTAAAATTCTCACCATAGTAATTAAATTATGTTCCCATAATTTAAACATGATCTCAATAGTCTAGGGTATTATATTTTGAAATAAAAAAATTATTGAAGAAATCACATCCAAAATAGGGACAATAACACATATTCTTAATAAGAGGGAATGGTAAATGTGATGGTAACCATAGAAATATCATTTTAAATAGCATAACATTAGAGAAAACATGGATATATATATAAGAGAAATTCAACCATATTATTTTGATAGAGAGTGATAAATAATGTGTTAATAAGAATGTTTTTGACCACAAAATGATAAAAATGAGGTGTGACTAATGATAATTGATATAATAAAAATGATGATAATAGAATTTTTTTTTTGTTAAGAACCCCTTCCTAGTTTTGAAAAATTCATTAATCATCCATGTATTTGTGTATATATACATAATTGATATGTTTATATGAGAAAAATATTATCATAGTGTCTTGAAATATTACTACTTATTTTCTTAGTACATGTTTTATCACATGGTGAAGTAATATAATAATCACTAAAATCTCATCTAAAGATCTATTTAAATAATTTCATATATGGTTTACCTTATGAAATTCCTTGTATTATTATACAAAATATTAGAATCATTTCCAAATAAATTTCTAGAATCCAATTTAATTAGTCCATACTAATAATTTTTTAATTAAATATCATTATGTCAACCGTTGTAACATATTATGGATTAAATTTCCACCAAACATATGTTCTTTAAAATTTTCAAATTCATACTGAATAACTATTTATGATAATTGTTACCAATAAACACAAGCTTTCAAACCCTATATGAAAAAAATATTGTATTTAAATCCTTATAAAATCTAGAGTATATATTACAAGGATATAATCAATAACACACATTTAAAACATTTTTTATGATCTAAATATAGAATAAAATTATTTAATCAACTTTGGATAAACTACTATAATAATATTGACTTTGATAACATTGTTTCTTATGATGTTTTTTCTCTTCAAACTTGGGGGATCAGATTTCATAATTTCCAATGTCCTTGTAGTTATAACACTAAATAGTATCAATTTCCTTCTACCAATTGAAATATATTTCCTTGTGATGATTCTCTATACACATATAACATACACCCAATTCCTTCATTCATTTACCAGGGTGATTCTATAATTAGTTATCACGGGTAGGAAAATCATTAGTTTTGTTCTTCCCATTATCTATTTTTTTTATATTACATTTTATTTATCTATTTATTCCATTTGAAACCATATGACTTGGAAAATTAATTTGATATCATGAAATCACATAAAAAACAATTATCGAAAGATGATAAATTCATAAAAGTGCCTTTAGATACTTGGCTTAATCCATTTAAATAAGTGTTCAATATTTCACTTTGTGTTGAGTATGAAATCGTTAACATACCATTATAACCTTGTAATGGTAGACTCATAATCCATAACACATTCTTCCTCATTTTGATTTAATCTAAATAAATTTTTGTTCAACTAATTTTATTTTTCATGTGGAAAGTATTTTTTAAGATAGTGTCCAAAAAATTACATCCAGGAGTTCAATTTCTTTTTTCCAACCCATTATTCTAGATAAATGATGACAATTGATCTGCAAAGAGACTGATAAAATACACGATATGTATATCCATTTCCATTTCACGACACCCAAAATCCATAAATATATTCTCAAATAACGTATCACTTTGATTAGCTATAATTGGATTAGTATCCCCACTATATAATGAGGGACTCTATCACATAAAGCAATCCAATAATTGAGAATCTCGATGTGCAAGTGGTTACTCCATCCAGGAAAGTTTATCTTTCATAACCTATATAATTTTCTCATATATATCTATAACATTCTCAAATATAATACCAGATATATTGGATTTCTCAATAGGGAATTCTCTACATTGTCCATGTCTATATATACTATTCGTCCCTCGAGGTGCCATTCCAAAATAATGGAATATACTGGTTTATCACATAAAATCATGAAATTTAAAATCGTAATTTATAATTATAAATATGATATAAAACTGATCATAAATTAGAATTTAGTATTTTTCAACTTTGGGGAGATTAATACTTTTAAATCAATCATAATGGTTTGTAATGAAATTTTGAATTATACTAACAGTATCTCTTATGATTATAAACTAGGTTCTTATTAAGGATCGATTTCATGTACTAGGTTATGCTTATGTTATTCATGATGCACCATTTTTGAGTTTCTTCCCCTAGGTAAATCTATTGTAAAACCACATCCACTTGTAGTATCCACAATGAAATATATATCTAGGAAGGCCAACATAATCTATACTTTACCAAAATTTTATTTTATTCATATATACATATCCTCAAATCCTATATTAGGGTTATGATTCTGAATAAATGTATTATAAATCTAATTTCCATGGTCACTATTAAAATTACTTTTATACCAACTCTAATGCACTGACCTCAGTAACCTAGAGCATGTGCAGTACATTGTTACATTGAAAAGATTGTGTGGAGTCAAATCCAAAAGTTCAAAATAGTTGGGATGTTTTGGAAAATCGTATTACATAAATCATGCTAATTTTATATAGGTTGAAGAACAAAATACATGTCAAATAAAAATAATCTTCATCCTTAATACTCATTTATTGGATTCCACTTTATAATATGGGGCATACATATAAATAAGGGTGATCCCAAATGATCAGTTATGGTATGTAAATTTGAATAAATAATTAATTAAAGAGAATTAATCAACATGGTATGGAAAATAACTAATAACAAATTCCATTGAAATAACTATATAAGTTGTAATCGATATGGAAAGGAAACTAACTATATACCAATTAATTTAATAAATAATTTGAGAACTATATGCATACATAAATATTTTGACATGAAATATCATGGATAAATAATAATTGAAAAAAATTTATTGATTAATTATTGGATTTCATGTATATAGGACTTGAACCACTACCATCAAGATCATTCATATGATGGTTTATGTCTATGGGTCGAAACATGTATATTCTTCTTGGATAAAAAAACTGAGGTTTCCTCTCAAAATATTTTTCTACATTGTACTATAAAAACATTGATATGATTTCATTAAAAAGTCACCAACCAATGACAACTATGTCCAAATCATTAATCAAATATTTAATATTCGAAGATTAATGTATTTTTAAATTAAGGTTTCCCATACCATTTTTGAAATATTTGAATCACAATCCATATAAAATTAAATAACTATCATCTATAAAATTGAAAAACATGAAGGTAAATAAATTCATGATATGATATTTCATATAGGGATGTAGATAAAAAATTAAGTGGTGAATATAACACTTATCTCATGGATGTTAAAAGTGAGATGAAAGTCCCTTACCTCACAATTTCTTTTCAGTTGTATTTTATTAACTTCATGTATAATAGATTATATCAAGTCAAAAATTCACATCATAACCATATTAGTTTTTATGATATCATATATAATCTTCTTATATTATTTTATCACCCGATTTTAATAATATTTTATCATTTTCACTATTTCAGGATATAATCGACAAGTTTCCCAAGTATGTTTTGAATTGTTATTTTTTGATTCAATTTTGTAGATCATTATTTCATCATATGAATAATGTAAAAAATGTTTTAAATATGATATATTATTATAATATATATTCATATAATAATCTATAAAATATCAAGAGGAAATTAAATTCATTGTTTATAGAGACGGTACGACGTACAAACGCGTGAATGTAAGTTTTGTTACATTTCCTTATTCAAAGAATGTAAATTTACTAATATATATGAATATAATAATTCATGTATCAAATATATGTCATATATATTACTTATATTAGTTAAATTCATTTTTTAAAGATTATATTTACACTTTTATTGATTTTTATCACTTTGGGGAGGCGGTTGTCTACACTTACTCAAATGACGTTTTCATATAATAAAAACTAAAAAACATGAATTTATGTGTTATATAACTATTATATAAGTATTAATACATCATAAATATCATTTATATTGTACAATATTTATTTTCCAACATAATGACCAATTATGAGAGTTGATAATGTAAAAAATGAACGAAATCATTCCGTGAGAAGGTAGTTCGCTAAACACAAACGGTAAATTTGTTACCCATTTGATTGAATTGTATATATGTTTAGATAGAACCGTTAATATATAAAAATCTCAGTATATTGAGAATATTAATGTTTTTATATAATCATCAAATAATGGTATGTCAAGGAGTGGGTAATGAAATGAAACTAAAAAAACCTCTGAAGAACAATCCTTTTTATTTTAGTAAATCCTTTTGATTTATACAAACATACTTCCTTATTGTCATTTATGCACAATGTGGGGCTTCCTTTATTAGGGGAGATAAGTTGGAAGATAATTTTAATATTTTATTAATGATTTATAAGGCTCAATTTGTTTTTCAATACATGAGGGAGGATGTTCCCTTTTATAATTGAGGTGATGGTCACTTTTTGTTTATCTAAAAATATTTAATTAATATAAATTGATTTTTAATTCCAAATAGATGAAAGTGATTAAAATATATTAAAATATATTTATGTGTCTAAATTATCTAATAAACTAATTTTTAAACATGATTATGTGACATTATTACATATATATTTTGATTGTAACCCTTAGTTGAACCCTTTAACTATTGAAGGTAAAACATGGTTTTTTTAATCTGAAAGGGTTAATATAGTTAATATAAAATTCCAAAATAACCAAAAAAGATTTCTGGATGACATTTTAAACATTATCCCAATAATTTTTTCTGCTATTATATATTTCATATTTTAATATCATTTAATAAAATATTATTTATTTTAAAATATCATTAATGTCAATCTTGACACTATTTATTTATTGAATTTTTAGAAATTATCAATACAAAAGATAATATAGTACCAAAACCTTTAATACATCCCTAATATTTCTTGGTCGTTTAGAAATTTGGTGTATGACATTAATTATTTATAATTTATAATTTTAATAACATTAATTTTATATGTCCATTAATTATACTATTAACGAATCATAATTACAAACGCCTTATATTTAATTATTTATTCAGTAAAAAATAAAAATAAATTATAATCATAAATAAAAAAAAATTATACTTTTCATTAATATTTATTGTTTATTGTATATTTTTTATTATCATGTTTTAATTCTATAATACATTTTTTAAGAACACGACTGTGTCATATTTGACTTCCCTTTTAAAAAATTACTAAAATATTATTTCAATCATCCAAGTGAATCTAAGAGGCAATAAAAAAGACCCATAGATTATTTTTGGTGATAGTAAGTCATAATATAATATAATAAAAAAAATTATTGTCGTTTTATAATTCTTATAAAATTATATTCACCCTTAATTACCTGATTCACTATAAACCATGCCAATTAGAAAAAATATAAACGTAATTATTCATATTTACCAAAAATAAAAGGAACATATTTATATAATTTGGAAGCAACAATTCCAAAGACATGATTAATTTTTAAATATTCGTAAATAATATGTTTCGATAATTAATTTATAATTAATCAATTTGATTGAATAAGGAATCAATTTTATAAGTTAAAATATTCAAATGATTGAAAGATATTTTATAATTAAATTCAATGTGAAATTGATTAATATGAAAAATATTAAAATAAAAAAATTATATTTTAATCTAAATATAATTTTATTAAAATTGAAAATGTATTTTATCACTGTGAATAATTTACACAAAAATAGTTTTTTTAATTAAAATGAGTAATATTATAACTATTCATTAAAACATTAAAAAATCAAAACAAAACAAAACAAAAAATAATTAAAATTAAGTTTTTATATTCCCATTTTCCTATTGAAGTTAATTGTTTTAAAAATATATATATATATATGTTACAAAACATTTATTTAAAATAGGATACCTATTAAAAGGTGGTAAAATGACCTTTAGAAAAATATTGGTTTCTATGCATATAATTGGGTTTATTCTTATATTATGAATATTAAAACTATTGGATGAATCTCAAAAATATTTTATGGAATTTATATTACAGTGACATAATTAAGTAATTGTTTTTAATATAATTTACTTTGATAAAACTACATTGTGAACATAAAAAATGTTATTTATAAAAAAAATTCATGTATATTCATTTTGTTCCTATATTCAATTAAATATTGTCTGTAACCAATGAATTAAACAATACATTTTCATATGATCATTAATAATATTCAGGACCAACAACATAATTTATAGGTTATATTTTTTTATATCAAATAATAATTTTTTAATAATAATTTTTTATTCGGTAAAAATCAACATTGTGTGTAACTCATGCCAACTCAATTTTGTGTGTAGCATAATATCATAATGGTTTTGTGGAAAAAGAATTCTATAAACAAAAAACAAATTCATAATTTAAAATATTGTAATTTATTGGGGTATTACATATAAAATTTAATGTGATATTTGAACATTTTCAGCCAATACCTTCCTAGGATTATGTCATAATCATCTATCTCATCACCATAAAAATCCCATATCAAATTTTCTCAATCGACTATTATAGAACATTCTCAAAAAATAATATATAGAACTTCTCATTTCATACATTAACTATTCATAACTTTTTCAGAATACGTAAAACATTAAACAAACTATTTTCCAAAGATTGTATTAGTCTAGTGCCTTTGGAAACATGGAATCACAAACACTGGAACATAAGTGTGATAAATTGTCTCCCACTAGGTTATTTTGAAAATAAAATTTTATAGACACATCAAACATATTACATATCTTCATATCCTAGGAAAGGAAACTGAAAAGGTAGAGATATTTGATTCTTAGTATGTGTAATAAAGGGTGACATGTAATAATAATCATGATTATCCGAGTATGTGTGCTAGATAAAGAATATTTAAGATCATACCCTCCATATATAATATCAGAAACATGAATCACGGAATAATGTATGGATGTTCATAATAATTGGATTATAAGGTAATAATGAAGAGAACCGATTTAATAATTATATAGGAATACAACATGGAATTTTAGAAAACACATATGTATATAATATTATTTCCTTAGTAGAAAAGTCAACACTCCCTTGACCATATTATATGTGTGGGTTCTCTACCCATACAATCATGGTAGTCAAAGTTCACTCCCATATCCAAATTAGATGCTTGATTTCATGCTTTATTTCATATTGTTGGCTTAGTTCACTCCCATAACCATCATGGTATTCTAGGGTTTCTCTCATAACCATATTATTCTATATCAAGAGATAAAAATAATTACCCAATACATTGGATGAAGATATAGGTCCCACCTATCTCATAATTAAATCATACATACATGTTATAGAAAATAAGAAACAATCATATAATAACCCATGAAAAGAATTAGGTATCATAAACAAGTAAACATACCATAACATATGAAAAAATATACTAGTTTCACAATCATTTCACTAAAATCAGAACCCATGAAAAGAAGAGGGGTTTATGAAGCATGTAACCCAGGAAAGAGAAATATGTATCATAAATTCTATTGCAAAAAAATAAAATAAACCATTCATAGAAATTCTATGAATTGATGTATTGAATCATATCCATGGAAACTAATTAGTAACACAAATTTTTGTCATCTTATATGGGAAATAAAATTCATATATCTTTTAAAAACATTGTATCATCAAAATGTAGATGTTTATGCTCAATTACAAGAAGGGGTGAATTTTTGATTTAAAAACATTTTTTTATACGCTTTAAGAAAATCAGTACATAACAAAGATAAAAAATATTGATTCACAATCCATCTATAGTTCACCACAATTAAACTACATTGATTTGGATTTAATAATATGGATCCAATAAAGAAACTAAAGTGATGTTTACTTAGGAAATTTTTCTACCTTAAAGTGAAGAGAATCTTATTTATCAGAGTACAAAAGTATAAAAAATTATAAGAATGTAATAAATTCTTTCTTTAAAAAATGTAGTGGAATAAAAACATGTAATAAAATTGAGAAAGTTTAAGAAATCCTTTTTCCAAAAGAGAAGGGTATCTAACAACCTTAGATAAATTCCATTGATTTATAATTTCAAGAATCTATGTCTTACTCACACATAGATATTCCCTTGATACAAAGATCAGTATCTATCTTTTTATCCCCCCAAGACCCTGATCACTAATGTAGTAGATACCACTATCACCATATCCCTGGATAGCTTGGATCTCTATGTTGATTAGTAAATATTTATTCCTATTCTTGGAATCCCTCTATTGGTCATCAATAATCATAATGACACTAAATATCTTGAAAATTTTGTTCACAGCAAACACACATAGAAAATTTGAGAAGACCTCTCCCAGCAAAATTTCTCTCTATAGAATTCATTATGATCGTTAAAGAGATCAACTGCTCTCCACAAAAAATCTTACTTATGAAAACGATCAAATGTTGGTGTATTTATAGAAAAAAAATTGAACATTCATCTCCTCCTGTGATCATATTTTTCATTGAATTTTGGACGAACATGGACATGTGTCACTTTGCCAACAATTACTTTATAAAAAATTTTATGATATAATTTCATTATAACACAATCATTTCTAAGAAACAATAAAATATAATAAATACAATATAATGTTCAAGAAACTATATTAAACTAGTATCTAATAACATTGGAACAATGTATAAAAGAAAATATTTTATATTACCAAGTATGAATAATAATATTATAAAACAAGTGGGAAACAGAGCCTGGATATGTACATAAATGGAGTCTAAATTTATGAGGAAACAAAGTCTAATTATATGAGGAAACTGAGTCTAATTTTTAAGTAAATAGAGTCCAAAAGTATGAGAACTCATAGTCAGATTTTTTGAGAATTTAGAGTAATATTTTCATAGAAATCAATATCATATTTTATGAGAATTCATAGACAGATTTTTTGAGAATTCAGAATTGGATTTCTGTGAAACTCAGATTCAAAATTTCAGTAGAAATGGAGTCTGAATCAGATGGAAATGAAGTATAAAACAATGAGACTCATCATCTAAGGAACTATAATGTTCCAAATTTTTTATTATAATTTTACAATACAAAATTTTATTTTGTACTAATAGAATATGATTAAGCTAGTATAAGGAACATAGAGAAAAACTTATAAAAGAAAGATAAATATTAAGCCTATAAATTTATTTAGAGTAAAAAGAATATTTAAGGAAAAAGTGTTTGTGATTTTCAAACAAAAATTAATAGAAAAGACATAAGAGATTTATTTTCATAACAATATCCCCCTTTTTTAGAAAGAAAAAAAATCGAAAAATAATATTATGTTTAGAAATCTTAAAAAGAAATACATATCTCCCTTACATTTGACTTTTGGTTATTATGATTAACCCCCCCTCCCCCCCACTTAGGTTATTTCACCCTAAGGATCGTGTTCTTTAACTTAATATGTTTTCTAGAATTTTTTTTAATGAAATTCTTAATTAAGTTAATCTCCCCCTATCATAAGAAATATATTCTTTGGATAATATCCCCCTTAATATGATATTCATTTGAAATAATTATTTCTCTTGCTTTGTGAAATTAAAAAATAAATGGAGGAATATATTTTAGTGCATGAAATTTTAGTTAATATGAATTGGATACACTCATATGTAATGAAAATTTAATTAACTATCAATAAAAAGTTTTTATACACAAAATAAATTATTCAATGAAAAATTATTCATTATTTTTCTTATCTGGAATGATTTTCATGATACTGGATTTCATCTTCTTTATCTCATTATTATCATCTTTGTACGTATTGAATATATTTTCAAAGACTTGGTTCTTCTTTTCAAGGGTCTCAATCCTCTCATCTTGAGTCTTGATCACATATTCTTGGGAATTAAATTTTTCTTTCAAACTTTTATCTGGAATCTATTTCTATCTTTAGAATAATATAAATTTAATTGAGTTTTCCGTTAACATTTATGTCCTCTTGGATCCTTCTACCTTTCCTGTGATTCAACCTCTTAGAAATATTCTTATCATTTTCCTCAGATTTGTTAAAATATTCTTTAACTGAATCCAAATAATCATAAACTCTCTTAATATCATTAATAATAGACTTCAACCATTTCTTTGTCTTCTTACAAGACATCTTATGGGATTCATAATTGATCAAGAATGTTTTGAATTAAACTTCATCCTTGATGATATTCTCCATAAAAATATTTCTAGATTCCATTTTTGAATTAGTTGACTCAGGAATCATCTAGCACAATGATTCAATCACTGAGAATAACATAATTGAATCTACATTGTTTTTAAAATATTTTTCAACAAACTCATGTCCCATGGAGGAGGACGATTGAGAGTCGGCTGAAACATTCACTAGAAGATTATCTATATCTTCTTCAGCATTTTATAACTTGTATTTTCTAATTACAACTTTTTTAAGTGTATCAAGAATGACTCTCTATGTTTTAATGACAATATTTTTTTAAATTTTTGTTATCTCATGTACTTGTTCTTCAACATTACCTTCCTCTTCCTCTTGTAGAATAATATCATCATTATTTTAACTTTCTTTATTAGAATGTTCTTTCTTAAGATATTTTTCATTATAATTTTCCTTTTTAATTACTGAAGTTATTTTGGTGGATGATTGTTGTGAAGTTCTTATTGAATGCTTGTCCAAAAGACTCTCTTTTTCTTTATATTCTTTAACCCTTCAGTTTAATTATTCCCTTTCCTCCTCCTCTTATTCTACTTTTTGCTGAATTTATTTTTGTTCAACGATATATTATGATTGTGGATAATCCTTAAAGAAGGTTTCTGGTACAATAATTAGTATTGAATTGTTTTCAATATAATTTAACAATGTCTAGAAAACATGAGCTTTTTATTCATTCCTTTTTTTCTTCTCCTCCTTATCTTGTTTATCAAGATTTTTAGTTTGAATGATGTTTAAGGCCTTACTCTCCATAGGTTCAATCCCAAATATAGGATCACATTCCATTGTCTTCTTATATTTCCATTTCCATTTATCAACCACATCATCATCATATTTCCTTTTATTATTTGGCATAGTGAGTGATGATTTGGTTTCCCGAATGGGTTCGGCTGGCTGGGCTTCTGGCTCCATATCTTAGATTTTCATAGAAGGCTCAAAAAAATCACCATTCGTTGCATCAGGCTAATTATCCTTATCATGAAGATCATTAAAATTATCTATATTAAACATTGAACGCTATTTTAATCCTTCTTAGTACATCACCATGGAGTAAAATAATGTTTAAATTCATAGCCTTTGAGATATAGGGGATCTAAAAAGATTTTAAAATAAATTCTATAATCATTAATATAATTGTTGGATACATTAATATATGAGACTTCATGATTCCATTCATAATGTTACTAATTGTCTTAAGAGTATACTTAACCAGATCTATCTTCCATAGATTCACCAAAAAATCCAAAAGAAATATATCACAAATCTTGAGGGAATCCTTATCACCATTCCATGGGATAAATAATCTTTGTATCCAAAATTATACCAAACTGTAGTTTGTTTAGAGATGGGAAATTTTAGCTTTCTAGACATAATTCAGACCAAGGAACTCTATAGCCTTCAAATTCTCAAAAGAACCTTCCATAACAGGAAAACAGTATGAGTAAATGACTGTCTCACCTACAAACAGAATGATAAAGATTCTAGTGTACTTATTGAAATATAATATATATGACTTCATATATCCTCTTAACATGAACATTTACCTCCAATGTTGTCCATCTAACTTAAATAATTTAAAAAATTCCTCAAAAAGGTCCACATAGACCGGATCATTATTCATTTCATTAGGAACACAAATTCTTCTCTAACCCTTAAGATTGATAATATTTTCAAACAATGAATTACAGATTCCAATTAAATTCTAATCCACTAACAGTTCTTGGAACATTAACCAATCCTTTGGTTCTATTCTGGACTGGAACTACATCAGAGTTCGAGTAAAATCATTAAAGTCATTCATAATGTTTGGAAACTGAAAAAATGGAATGACACACTTAATGAAGGTAATATCTTCCACACAAAAAAATTGAGAGAACCAACGGTGGATTATAACATGTGATCCCTTTAAATAGGATTCTAGAGAGGGTTCAGATACTTGAATCAATCCAACAGTTGAGATTTGTGTTACCTGATCTGACAGTTTAGATGAATTCCAGAAAATTATTTTATGGGTTCTGGTCTTTTGATGTTGTAATTAAAAATCGACTTTAAATAATTTGAATCCAATAAGTTTCCTTAATACAAAATATAAATACCATCAAGTAAAAAAATCCAATTACTTATATTTAAGTAAGGAAACATACCATTCATATTGCTGAGAAGAAATTATGAATATTGGTAAGGTTCTTGTAGAATAACATTGGATCCAGAAATTTTATTTGGGAATGGAATTTTTTTTAATATCTATTAATTTTATTGATGAATGGAAAAAATTAAGATTCGAAAATATTAGATTATGAAAATATTATTATTAAAAATATATAAAAGTGTAAACATATGTTCTATACCTATGAAAATGGGTTTCTTAATTTTAGGATATGGTTTCAACAAGATGCTAATAAGGAAGAGTACCTTAAAATTATTATTCTTAACTTTTTTTAATGTTTTGAAATTTATTGGAGGGTAATGATTCTGTAAAAATGTCAGCAAGTGGGTCTGGTGCTCCTAAAAATTGCAAAATGATATCTCCTTTTAGTGTGTGATCCCAAAGAATGTAATGCCTAATATCCATGTGCATTGCATTAGAGTAATGTGAAGGGTTTTTACTTAATTAAATGTAACTATTATTATCAATCATTATCTATGTTTTGGTAAAACTTATGGCATAGTCATTAGGTGTGTGTTGCATCCACAACATTTTATAAAAACAACTTCCAGCTTCTATATATTCATCTTTAGCTATGGAAAGTGCTATTGAGTGTTCCTTCTTGCATGAACAATAAAACTATTGAATATCCAAATAAATGACAATTTCTAGATGTACTTTCACTATCCATTCTACATCCTCCAAAAACACTATCTGAGAACTTTTTAGAACACTATCAATTTCTATAAGAATAGAAAAGTCCAAAATCCATAGTTCCCTTTAAATAAAGAAAAATCCTTTCTACTAATTTTGTATGGGATTATTTTAGATTAGATTAATATCATAAAAATTAATACTGAAAACATTAAATTTATATGACTAGATGTTATGTATTATAAACATCCTTCCATGCCTATAAAAGTTGTGTGATCTATGGGTTTCCCAGTTTCATCCTGATCAATAGTGTTTGATGTACTTATTGGAGTGCTTATACTATTTTTATTTCCATATAAAAATTTCGTATGATGATTTATAATATAAATATGTTGAGATATATAATTACCATTCTATTTGTTTGAAATTTTAAAAACATGGAAATTTTTTTAACTCACCTATTATACTCATTTCAAACTCACATTTCATGTGATTTTCGAATGATCTGTTTAATGATTGGTTAGTTGATACGAATATAACATCATCAACATAAATTTGATAAATCACAATATTTTTCATATCATTTATTATAAAAAATTTTGGATTAAAATTTCCCTTAACATAATTGTTCTGCAGCAAAATTCATGCAAGTCAATCATACCAAGATCTAGAGGCTTTTTAAATTCATATAAAGCATTCGTAAGTTACTAAATATGTCCAGTATGTTTTGTGTCTTCAATACGGGTATGTTTTTCAATATAAAATTCCTCTTGAACATATCCATTATGGAAATCACACTTCACATCCATTTAAAATAGTTTGAAATCTAAAACTACTACAATAGAAAATATAATACGAATAGATTCACGTTAAGATACTGGAGAATATTTTTCATCATTTTCTATTGTTTCTTGTTGATTATAGCCTTCAGAATCTAATATCTCATTATTTCTAACTATGATTTCATATTAATAATAGTTATTTTTAAATACACACTTTACTCTAATTAAAAAAAAAATTAGTTCTTTCAATAGAGGTACATACTTTGTTTCTTTTGATTTCATTTAGTTTATCTTACATATATTTATTCAAATTTTTATCACATAATGATTCTTCAATGGTTTTGGGATCTAATTTAGAGAAAAATTATATATGTTCTGCTTCATTTCATAAATAACTTCTAGTCCATACATGTTAATTTACATAATGAAGGATATTATCCCTGGAATTATTCTTCAAAAAAAATTTGTACACCTTGTTCATCCAACATTAGGTAAAAAATATTATGGGGTAAATACTTAAAAACATTTTCTTGAGCATTTTATTTATTAAATTAATCTTCCATATAAGTTTGATAATATATTTTCGAAATCACATCCACGGATGTAGGTTGAGGTTGTTTAAAAAAGGATCACATTCATCAAATTTAACATGTACTGTTTCTTCAACAGTGCTAGTGTTTTTGTAAAAAACACTATAATCCTTAGAGTTACTATAATATACTAAAAAAATTCCTTCATATTATTTAGATGTGAATTTATGTAAGTTATCTTTAGAATTTAAAAATAATACTTTCCATCCAAATACTTTTAAGTAAGAAACATTGGGTATTAGACAAATCCATTACTCATAAGGTGTTTTATTAAGAAAAATGTCTGATTAAAAGGTGATTTATTCTATAATAAGAAGTACATACAGCTTCATCCCAAAAGTGGTTAGAAATAGAATATCCACTCAACATGGTTCTAGATATTTCTTGAAAAATATGGTTTCCTCTTTCAGAATCATTGTTTTGTTGAGAAGTTCTTAGAGGTGAGAAGTTATGAGTACTTCATTTCATACTAAAAATTGTATTAAAATAGGAATTTTTGAATTCTCCCCCATGATCACTATGAATACATATAAATGGATGGTTTTTATCATTTTTAACTTGGCTAAAAAATATTTAAAATATGAAAAGGAATTAGATTTCTTTTCTTGAAGATAGACCCATATAAATCTAGTGCAATCATCATCTAAAACAGATACATAGTTTTTTCCACATAAACTTCTAGTTTTATTTGTACCCAAATGGTCTATATGAACTAGTTAGAATGCATTATAATTTGGGACTTCACTAATTGATTTAAATCATGACATATGTGGATTTCTATATTGACAAGGATAAAAAACTTTTGAAGAATAAAAAATATGCTCTGATAGAACCATAAGAAGTGATTTCATTGAGAGTTTTCATAAGTTTATAAGGTAATTGTGTCATAGTATTTTATGAAATAACAATGAATGATCTTCTATTTCACTGAGGCAAGGCATATCTTGTATCATATGGTCCTCTATGTTATGTATGTAAACATTCTCATTCGAATTGGAAGAGAAAATAAAATCTTCCTTTTAATATTGTAATAGACATTTATAAATCATAAAATTCAACAGGTAACCTGCATCAAATAATTATATTTTTCCAATAAGGTTAATCTTAAGACCTTTATCAAATAAAACATTTGAAATTAATTATATTCCACGATGAACAATGTTACCAGTACCAAAACTTTATCCTTGAGCATTATCTTCGAATGATAGTTTTCCACATTTCAACTATGTAGTATTTTCAAATATGACATTAGTACCTGTCTTGTGATGGGAACATCCAATATCCATGTATCAGGTATTGTTGATGGCACTTCCATTATTTTTCTAAATATAAAATAGATATAATTTCATAATCCTATCATTCATTGATATGGAATTTTTAGAAAGTAAATTCTTTGGTATCCTTATTTTCAAATAACAATAAGATTTATGAAATCCTAAGGAATGGGTTTTATTCAAAGAACAATTTCTATCCTAATGTCCACTACATTTATACTTACACCAAAAAAGGATAACATTGGGGAAAAAAATTATTGTGACTAAATATTGGGTTTGAATGAGTATGACCAAATTCAGAACTATTTCGAAGAGGATGATATTGTGAATTTTTTTTCAAATTCATTCCTTCCAGAAGTGATATTTGATAACTGTTTCCATATTAAAAAAATTCATATTTTAGTCTTATGACTAAATACATATCTTAATATTCATGATTTTTATAATTTGAGTTATTATATAAAATATTATTCTTAGAAATAACATTTTAAAGATCAGTAGAAATCTTATCCTTCTCAGAATAAACTTCCATATGGTTTTTAGAAATACTGGAAAAATCAAGAGTTTTATGATAGTGATATTTTGAATGATCTAATACATCTTTTTTAAAATTGATATTCCTGAATGTTCTTTTCCAAAAAACATATTTCTGTTACAATTCTATTGCTTATGTAATTTAGAATATCTTAAAATTTCATCAAATGAAGGAAAGGTATTCTCTTCTAATGAGGAATATTCTCCATCCGTATATTAATACATTTATTCATTAGGATAATTAGAATTTACAGAAATATTTGTTAATGATTCAGCCCTATGTTCTTTAGCCATAAAAAACGATTTTCAATATGAAATCTAGATAGGAGAGAAATATACTTCAAATTATAAGATTCATAATCTAATTATTGACCTAAAGAGTCACTACCATTGGAAATCTAGTTTTCATTATCCATCAAAACATTCTTAGCCTTAGATCTATAACTCTTCGTTTTTTTTCTTTTAAAATTATTATCCATTCCGTATTTTCTATTGATCATAGGAAAATCAGGTCTGATACGTCCAACCATATTAATTCATAAAAAGTTACTTATATGTATATCATTTCCTTTAGGTCTTTATTTTTATAACTATACATACATTCTCTTCCAAAATCTTGTTCATCCTTCAAGAAAGATTGGAAAGTCATTCTCAGACTGATTATTGTCTCATGATTTAGATATTACAATAGCTCTCTTTGCATTAGATCAACTTACTCTTTCTGGAGTCATGGATTTAGATTTAGTAGTGGAAGAAATACATAAATTTCCATTCTTCTTATTATTAATGTTTGAACACTATTAATTCTTGATTCATGCTAAACAATAGTTCCATGTAACACATCAAGAGTGAAGTTGGATACTTTCCTATTTTCATCAACTGATAACCTTTTAGATTCCCAATCATTTGGTATGATAGAAAGTATATTTTCAACACATATTTCATCATCAAGTTCTTTTTCTCTTGTAGCTTGAATAATATTTACAATAGTCACAAATCATTGATTCACATTACAAACTGGTTCTCCATAAGGAAATATAAATCCCTGATATTCTTATCTGAACATAGCTCTTCTTTTTTCTATCACTTTTGATGTTCCAAAGAGTATAAATTCAAGTTGTATCTAGATACTAATAGAATATTTAAAATAATATATTTGGATATATATATTATATATCATAGAATATATAATAATATTGTGTACCTTATAGTTTAGTTGATATTCTTGTTTTTCTTGATTTGTGAATGTTCTTATTTCCTTGTCAAGAATCTTGTATCACCAGTGAGCATTACAATATTATACACTCTAGAGTTTATAACAATATTCCTAATCATATATATTTAGTACTCAGAATAATTACGATAAAAAATTGGTGGTCTGTTAGGATTTAGATTGTCTATAGAAGCAATGATTATTTATTCCATTCTACACAAAAGAACATTTCCACAAACAAATTAGTAACAAAAGATTATAAATAATGATTCTATAAAAAAAATCTTTATGAAAAACTTAAAGAATTAATATTAATAAAGAAAAGATGAGTAAGAAAATTTAAAAATGTATAATTATTTTAGATCCCAACATTGATACCAATTGTAGGATTGAAATATAAATGTAGATGCTTGATTACAAGATGTGGAGAATTGTAGGTTTAAAAAATTTCATTTATATCCTTTAAGAAAATTATTGTTTAAAAAATTTAACCAATATTGACTTACAAACCCTCTTTAGTTCGTTACAAATAAACTATCTTACTTAGGATCCAATAATATAAATTCAATAATGAAACATATAAAAATTATACACAAGGAATGATTCTATCTTAAAGTGTATATAATCTAATTTATCAAAGTATACAAATATAAGAAAGTATAACAATGTTATACTTTTTTTTAACAAAATAGAGTGTAATAAACATTTGTAATGGAACATGAAATATATAAGATGTATTTTAATCCAAAGATATGGGTATCCAAAAAACATTGATAAAGGTCGCTTGATTTATACATTCAATAATTTCATTCTTACCCACATCAGGGTAATCCCTTGATCTAAAGATTAGTATCTGTATTGCTTTCATTTCAAGCCCTCAATATCTAATGTGATTTTTAACTCTGTCATCCAATCCCTAAAAGCCCTAGATCTATATGGTGATCAGTACCTCTGTCATCATATCCCCTGAAGCACTTTATTGATCAACACCAATCAGAATCACACTACCCATCTTGAACATGTTGTTCACCGAAAACACACAAGGTAGATTTGACTAAATCTCTCAAATTACAAATTCACTCTCTAGAATGTGGCACTATATTTGTAGAGATAAACATATCTCCTTTAAAAATATTACATATGAAAACGTTCTAATTATTATGTTTTTATAAGAAAAATCCCAATAGTTATCTCCTCCACCAATAGTCATATTTTTTCATGAATTTCGGAGGGACCCGCATAAGATTCACTCAGCCAATGGTTAATTTATAATAAATTGCATGAAATTATTTCATTTTAACATAATCATGTGTATGAAACAATAAAATGTACAAAAAACATTCTTATGTTTAAGAGGCATATGTATACTAGGATCTGATAATTTTGGAAGAATATCTTAATGAAAATACGTATCATTAAAAAGTATGAATAATAATATTCTAAAAATATTGGGAAACAAAGTATGAATATGTATAAAAATGGATTCCAGTTATGGATAGAAACAGAGTATGAATTTTTTTGGAAATAGAGTCTGACATTATGAGGAAACATGGTAAAATTTTATTAGGAAATGTATTCTGAAAATTTCTGAACTCGGAGTCTGAGTTTATGAGGAAATAGAATATAAAAATCATAGAACATGTAGTCTGATTTTATGAGACTACAGGGAAATCTTTTCTAGGAATTTGGATTCAGATTTTTGGAGAATCCAGAGTCATATTTTATAATATGTTGGGGTTAGATTTTATAAGAATTTGGTATCTGATTTCCATGAAACATGGAGTCAAAATATAGGATGAAGCAGAGTCTAAAATCAAATTCATATAGAGTCTAAAAACTTTAAGACTTAGTATAATAGGAACAACAAGGTTCTTAATATTATATTATAATTTTATTATATTGAAATGAATTCAGTCTTAAGGAAAAATGATTAGTCTAAGATAAATAACATTATGAAAAATATGTAAATGCATGATAAATATTAAGTATATAAATATCTGTATAGAAAGAAAATAATCATAAATGGAAAAATAACATTGAATTTAAAAACAAAAGTATTGTAAAATTCATAAGGGACATATTTTCTTAACAAAAATTTATTGTGGAAAATATCATTTCATCTTTGAAAAATAGTTTTTATAACATAAAACTTCAGGAAAACCTTTTTTTAATATAGGTTTTCAAACATATAATGAAATATATAAAAACAATTAAACAATTTTGAAATCATTTATACTTGAAAATAATCTTCAAGGATAATTTGAAATAATTTCAGATATTTTTTGAATAAACGTTTTTTGGAATAAAACATGTTCCTGACTGAAGAAGGAAATATAGTAAAAATTTTCATCATAAAATTTTATTAATTATTTAAATTACCAAAGAGTAGATAAATGTTACTAATACATAGACATATCCTGAATTAATTAGGGATAAGGAATCTATTGAATTTATTTAAGAGATGGATCATAAGATTTCATCAAATGAGCATAAACATTAACAATCTTGAAAAGAAATGAAATTGTTTCAAAAAAACTCTTACAACTTGGTACCTTTGAACCATACTACCCAAATAGGAAAATGAAATTAAAATAATCTTAAAATAAGATGAAAATAATTAGATTCATAATATAAAATTTTAGTTGGATCTTATACACATTGTTAAAGAATATATGTGCCTTAGAAAACATGTTTCTCACTAAAGAAAAATTGAGACAATACTATTATAATTATTTATGTATTTTGAAACATTAACACTAATGAAAAAAAGATAATGGAATTGATTTTTAAATACCCATTAATTTAATAATAATATTTATATAATACATCCATGGGAAGAATACACACTAAACAAAAGGAATGGATGGTGAATAAAGGATGTATCACGTAGAAATAAAAAGTGAGATAAACTATGTTACCTTGTGTCTTGACTCTCTTCATACTCAATCAAGAATCCTGTAATGAATTTTATTACTATTATACATATTTTTTGTGACCTAATTCTTGTATAGAATACTATATATGGCTTCACTAATGTAACATCCCAGGAAAATAAAGAATATTACTTTTTCATATTTATTAATATTTGTGAATAAACTATTAATATTACTTTAAGGGGTATTCTATGTTCGATGGCGTACCCAATACACAACAACGAGTTTCTTTGAAATCTTACGATGCACACTAATAATATAATAATATTTTTTCAAATGGTTGTTAACACGTAGTCGTTGTATTGGCGGGAATTAATAGAAATAACTAAAATATTATTATATATATTTTTTAAATGTTTTTACATTTATCCAATAAAAGATAAAGGCATTAAATAAGAAAAGAATTCAATTTTAAGCATAAATACTCTAATATTCACTAAAAGGTCGATTTATCACCTTTTGATGGAGAAACCTATTTAAAAATAGTTTTGGTCACTCTTATACATTTTTTTGGACCAAATAAAATATTTCTTTAGAATTGGGAAATCAAAATTTACTTTGTGTATGTTTTTGTTATTTTTCCGATAAAGTTCATTTTTTAATGAATTAGTGAAAATGGTGTATTTTAATTCAAAAAATCTTTTTAATCTAATTTATTTATATGATTAGATTATCTTTTGAATTGGTTTCAAAGATAAATTAGAATATATTTTTACTATTTAATCCAATGGTGGTCATTGGAATTAATTTCACCTTGAAATTGGACTTAAACTAGTGTCAATCATTTGATATATTTTGTTTCTTAAAAACACGCTATTTGTGTTGACAACGGGAATTAATTATTAAATTTATTAATTCAACTTATATGTTTTTAATTTTTTAAAATAGACAAAATTTTGGATTTCGGAATACCAAATATATCTTAGGGTGAATTGTTTGTATTTTTCTGAAAAACTTCAATTTTTGATGAATAGTGGAACCACTAAGTGGTAGTTAAAAAACAGATTTTTCATTTAAATGAAACATTACCACTTCTGTGATTTGATTTTATAAAATCTGACATACATGGTTGTCATTAAAAATTAAAATGTCGTTCAATTGGATTAAAATAATTTTTTGGTGATTAGTAAATTTTCTGTTTTATTAATCACGATTAAAGGTAATTAGTGTAATTTAAGGTAAAGATAATGTTATAATAATATGAAATGACCTTGAAACATGTACTAACCTTATTGTATGAGTCATGGATGACCAGGAAAATCTATGGGTCAACTTTGGGACCCCATAGAGACAATTTGGTTAGAAAATGACATTAACAACTTTTTTATTTAAAGTTAAAATAAAAATGTCAAAAACATGTATTGTTTTACTAAAACAATGTTTACATGGGGTTATACAAGTAATATTTTTGACTATAAATATTAATTGTATAGATAAAAAGATTTTCAACATCATAGTATTTTTTCTATAATTTTTAGACATTAAATAAATTAATTTATTTATGACACCATGATGATGCAACGATTACCTCATTAATGAACGATTTAAATAAAATGAAACGATAATGTAAAATCTAAGACTTACGCTTGTCAAAAAACTATTGGATGAGTATATTTAGAACCATTATCACCTTATCCGATAAATATATAATTGTGGGACCTTTAATATCTGAAAATAAATTTATAATAAAGTATCTTTTCAAGACTTTCCAAGAGTGCCCCTCCTCCCTCTTATAAAAGGCCCCCACCTCTACCTCCTTACCCACATCTCTCAAGCCATTGGCTCAGCCAACCTCTCCACATTTTATCTCTCCACATCCCTTTATTCATCCTAGAAGCCTTAGCTTTTTTCATAAAGCTATTCAAGAAACCATTTTGGTTCAAACCAAGGGGAGTTGCCTGATTTAAAGGTAAAGTCTTCTCTAATGTTCTTATTATTTGTTTTGCTTCTCCAACCCCCTAATCTCTTTTATTCTATTCTTTTGTAACAAATCCAATATCTTAAATATACTAGGATGTTGTTATGATAATTATTCGAGCTTCACTTACACACACCTCCGTCTAATGGTTAAATAACATACTGTTTCTATGGATGGTGAATTATTGCCTCACGAAATGATGATTGTTCAATCTTCTTTTAACACCTTTCATGGTGGCCATTAAGATGTCACTATAATTATATATGATATATATTATGTTTTTGTTTTAAATATGCTTCTATATTTTTCATTTATGGCATTCCTTTATGTCTTACATTATGCGTAAACGTGATATCTTCATTTTAGGAAGTGCGGACTACTGCCCCCTCAAAGTGATTTGATTCATTAATGCCATATGTGGGACGTTTAAAGGATAGATTTAATGGTATTACATATGATATCCTACTGTAATTACTGCCCCTCAAATTTATTTGATTCGTTAATTCCATATGTGGGACGTATAAAGGATGGATTTAATGGTATTACATTTGATATCCTATTGGAATTATAAAATACCTTTATATCATTATGATTTTATTCCATTAAATACGAAATAGAAATGAAAGTAGCATTCATGTGTACGTACGGCTTACCGTCTCCATGAACAGTGCATTTCATTTCTTACCTCTAAATGTTATGTAATATTATAAATGCATTTATATACTGGATATATATGATTTATATGATATCTACATCATGAATATAATTCTGGATATATTGGATACTTTACCACATGAACATCTTGTAATTATAAGTAGTTTACTTTTGACTCAAGTACCAATGATCGACAAAACAACCATTATTAACTTAAATAATTACATAGTGTTCATAACATGGTAATAAGTGATATAAAAGAAATAATGGACTTGAAAATGGTTCTTAAGAAAGTATAAATTAACTCAAGTTTATTAATCAGGAGATTAAATAATGATCGAGTCAAGTCAGACACGAGGTAGAGGATCCTACCTCTCTATCTTTTTAAGTACTCTCTTTTATGTCATTTCTTTTAAGCTCATCTTTCTTATTTTTGGGGATGTTCTTTTATATTCCGCATACTGTACTTTTTATGCTCATATTATGAGAGACCCTATTTGATATCATAAATCCATTTTTGGATGTTTTAAGTGGCGCCCTTAGGCTGCCGAGTTTTCGTAAGGGGGTTTTCATCTCACTTTTATTCCCGTGAGATTTATGCTACGTTTTCCACCATTTCCTTTGAGTGGTGTATGTACTACCCATTATTCTTCTCTTTGTGTAATATAATTTCGTTTATGGGTATTTACATTAATTTTTTATAGTCCTTCTTTCATGGGGTGTACGTTTCAGAAGTTACCCAATTCGGTAAGGGAACCTTTCACCCTCCATTTTTTTAAAAAGAATTCTTTTGTTATGTCTTTTAATTTACATATTATTATGTTGGGATGTGTTCTTATATATCCTTATTGATTTAAATTTTATTTCCAAGTATTGAGACACCATTTTCTCTCTCATCAACTAATTCTCTGAATTTTAAAGTGATGTCGTTAGGCTGTCGAATTTTTGCAAAGGAAATTCTTAACTCAATTTAAATTATTTGGGTTAAACCTCTATTTCTCGATTATGTAATACTATGAATATGTGTGGATGAACTCTGATTTTTTTTACACTTAATATCCTCTTATATTGGGTGTATTTATATTTGTCACACATAATCATATAATTGGTTTATCCTTAATCTAAGGATACCTACTTTGTATGGGACTTCGTCTCAATCTCCTTTCATTGAGGAATATTTTTTTTAAAACAAGATTTTCTTTTATACGTTGTATAAAGAGCTCTGACTTCAACTTTTATTCAAAAATAATCTTTTCTATACGAATCGTTTTACTAAACAATAAATAGTATGTTTCTTTTTAACATACGTGGTGACAACGACCTTTCCGCCGCCGCGAGTATTATTTGATCCTTGGCTTCCTCAAAAAGCCGTAATATTTTCGAAAGTAAATAAATACCATATACTATTTTATGTATTTTGGTATTGAAAATGGTTTTGATGATTTATTTGTTATGTCAGTATATTTATGTGGTATATTGTGATTGAAATGTGGAAATGTTTTCTTTCAATTATATTTGTTTTATATATTATGATTTTGTAACGGTACTTGGATATTTGATGGGTGGTTATGTGACAAACCATATAACGGGTGGTTCCATGAATACCAGGATGGGTGGTTACGTTATAACCTCCAATGTATTGGGTATGGAAGTCGGTTGTATGGCTATTCCATTTAGTGATATGTGTGGAAGTCGACCGTATGGTTATTCCATGTAAGTATGTTTATGTCCCAAGTTACCATTATATGTTATGTGTTTAATGGTAATATTTTAGTTAAAAAAGGGTAAGTAGTGATATTTTATTTAGTGAAGAGTATTTACTACTTCATAAAGGTGAAAAGTATTACTTTGATAAAGTATTCATGGTTTACTTGATGTTTTGAAAAACTAACAGTTTTCCTTCTTTGTGTATCCCTTACTGATCTTTTTATGCTCACCCCAAGTTTTTTTGAATTGTTTTTCACATGTCATAATGTGTAATAGGGTCAAGGATGGGATCAAGTAAAATTCATGATGTCTTAAACATGGAACTAGACATGACTCTCTCTTTTGTAAGAGTTCATGTCTTGTAAAAAAAGGAATCTTTGTTGAAGTGTCTACTGTGTAATCTTTTGAGTTGTAATTGTTATGTCCTAATTCTCAAAAAATCTAAAACGGAAAAGATCCTCTCTGTGAATTATTAATTTAATTCATGATTATGTAATGTTTTAAGGCTGGGTCCTTATAGTTGGTATCAATGGTCGATTTAGATAAATTTAGAGGTTAGAGTGTTGTTTAAGCATAAGTGACAAGTTGTGTATAACCACAATGGGTAGTATATTAGATAGAGTCGTTATTATTTTGAATGTTAGAATGAGTTTGAGATAACTTGGATAAGTATAACTTAGTTTTTATCCTCCTCATTATTATATGATGATTCTAATGATATACTCACACTGACCTTTTTGGTTTTAGTAAATGGAACGATCTAGGAGGCACCAAAGTGACAATGGGTATGAAGGAAACTATGGTGGTTCTCTGATTAAGAGACTGGATGAAATGGGCGATTAGATGAGAAATCTTCTGGTTATTTTAAACCAACTATCAATGAGTCAGGATTCACCACTTGAACTTTTTTAAGTTCTCTAATGAATTATGTATGAGAGAACCAACTCGATGTGGAAGTTCAGTTAATAATTATAAAGGTAACCATTAGGGTATATATAATCCTTACTTTTGAGGTAATTAGGGGTTACTATATGGAATGATAGAAAGTGAAAGGCAAGAGATAAACATGAGGTTAAATTATGTTATGGTTATTTTTGATGATTTTATCTCTTTTTGGGGAATGTTTTATGAATTATATAGTTTTGGAAAAAGGACAACATGTAGACCGTGTGACAACCCGTCGCGTCGGACGAAGCTATGAGAATCGAACCCACAACCAAAGTGCAACTGGTATTTATCGCCTACCACTGGACTAAGTGAATTCCCTGATTAGTTTGACTAATTCTTTTTAGTTAGATGTTTTTATGAATCAAGAGTATGTTGATTTTGGTTTATCTATGGATATAATTAACCAATCATGGAGGATATTTGATTAGGCTAATTACTTTTCAATACGAGACTTTAAGAGAAGCTGATGTTATTTGCAGAAATATGTTATTATTTACCTTGGAAGACTATGTGATTAAATCCTTCAAAGATTTGGGTTTCAATATTAGTTTTGATTACATTGAAGAATTTTATGGATAGATGTTTATTGAATGGTCTTTGTTGAACATTGTGTACTATTTGACAAATTTTGGAGATTAGGAGTAGTATTTCTTTTTGTAAAAAAATTATCCGTTTTGGGATTATCTGATCTTGTACTAACCTTTTTGGTTTTGGTTTTGGTTAAGGTCTAATGACTTGGGAAATATATAGTTCTCTTTTATATATTAGGTGATTCTCAAGAAGTTGATTATAGCGCTCTTAGTGTGAACAAGTCATCCTAAATACCCGTCTTTTGGATAAAATATGAGTTTGTGTAAGAAATCTAGTAAAAGTTGAAAGTAAACATGACAAGTAAGTATATTTCCTTATGTTTTAGTTAAGATCATAAATAAATTCCTCAATAAAAATTAACTTAAAACAAAAATGTTGTCTATTAATTTTTATTACTGGGGAATCAAATACCATTTAACCCATCACAAGTTTGTGATTTTATGGTGGTTAACTTTCTCCTAAACATGTTTTCTATCACTCTCCATCAGAACATAAACGTTTGTTTTTTCTTCCATATCCATGTTTTCCTACATGGAATCCTTGTTTGGGTTAACTCAGGTTACCTTTTTAATCCTCTTTCTTTCTTTTAAAGTGATTGTTTAATTTACTCCATTTCCGATGTGGGGCTTTCAATGAAGTTTCCAAGGCCAGATTTTAAAATTGCGAGGACACAATTCCCAAAAGGGGGGAAGGATGTAACATCCTAGGTAAATAAAGAACATTACTTTTTCAAATTTATTAATATTTGTGAATAAATTAATAATATTACTTTAAGGGGTATGCTATGTTCGATGGCGTACCCAATATGCAACAACGAGTTTCTTTGAAATCTTACGATGCACACTAATAATATAATAATAATATTTCAAATGGTAGTTAACAAGTAGTTGTTGTATTGGCGTGAATGAATAGAAATAACTAAAATATGATTATATATATTTGTTAAATGTTTTTACATTTATCCAATAAAATATAAAGTCTTAAAAAAAGAAAAGAATTCAATTTTAAGCATAAATACTCTAATATTCACTAAAAGGTCAATTTATCACCTTTTGATGGAGAACCCTATTTAAAAATAGTTTTGGTCATCATATAAATTCTATTGGACCAAATAATATCTTTCTTTAGAATTGGTTCATCAAAATTTACTTTGTGTATGTTTTTGTTATTTTTCCGATAAAGATCATTTTTAATGAATAAGTGAAAATGATGTATTTTAATTCAAAACCTTTTTTTAATCTAATTTATTTATATGACTAGATTATATTTTGAATTGTTTTTAAAGAGAAATTAGAATATATTTTTACCATTTAATCCAATGGTGGTCATTGGAATTAATTTCACATTGAAATTGGACGAAAACTAGTGTCAATCTTTTGATATATTTTGTTTCTTAAAAACACGCTATTTGTTTTTACAACGTGAATTAATTATTAAATTTATTAATGCAAATTATATGTTTTGAATTTTGTAAAATAGACATCATTTTTGAATTCAGAATATCAAATATAGCTTAGGGTGAATTTTTTGTATTTTTCTGAAAAACTTCAATTTTTGATGAATAGTGGAACCACTAGGTGGTAGTTAAAAACTGTTTTTTCGGTTAAATGAAACATTACCACTTCTGTGATTTGATTTTCAAAAATCTGACATACATGGTTGTCATTATCAAGTTAAATTTGGTTCAATGGGATTAAAATAATTTTTTGGTGAATAGTAACTTTTACGTTTTATTAATCGCGATTAAAGTTAATTAGTGCAATTTAAGGTAAAGATAATGTTATAATAAAATGAAATTACCTTGACACATGTCCTACAAATATTTTATGAGTCATGGAAAAACAATACAATCCATGGGTCAACTTGGGGACCCCATGGAGCCAATTTGGTAGGAAAATGACATTAATAACTTTTTGTTTAATATTAAAATAAAAATGTCACAAACATGTATTTTTTTACCAAGACATTGTTTACATGGTGTTATTGAAGTAATATTTTTTACTATAAATATTAATTGGATAGATAAAAATATTTCCTACATCATAGTATTTTTTTTATAATTTTTAGACATTAAATAAATTAATTTATATATGACACCATGATGATGCAACGATTACCTCATTAATGAACGATTTAAATAAAATGAAATGCCAATGTAAAATATAAGACATACACTTTTCGAAATAAAATTGTATGAGTATATTTCTAACTCTTATAACCTTATCCTCTAAATATATAATTGTGGGACCTTTAATATTCAAAAATCATTTTATAATAAAGTAACTTTTCAAGACATTCCAAGAGTGCCCCTCATCCCTCTTATAAAAGCCCCCCACCTCTACCTCCTTACCCACACCTCTCAAGACATTGGATCATCCATACTCTACTCATTTTATATTTCCATATCCCTATATTCATCCTAGAAGCCTTAACTTAGGCAGAAAGCTCTTCAAGAACCCCTTTTGGTTCAAACCAAGGGGAGTTACCCGATTTAAAGGAAAAGTCTTCTCTAATGTTCTTATGTTTTATTTTGCTTATCCGACCCCCTAAACTCATTTATTAATTTATTTTGTAAAAAATATAGTATCTTCAATATAGGATGTTGTTATGAGAAGTATTCGAGCTACACTTACACACACCTCTGTCTAATGGTTAAAAACATACTGTTTCTGTGGATGGTGAATTACTACCTCACGAAACGATGATTGTTCAATCTTATTTTAACACCTTTCATGGTGGCCATTAATATGTCACTATATTTATATATGATATATATTATGTTTATGTTTTCAATATGCTTCTGTATTTTTCATTTATGTCAAACCTTTATGGATTCCATTATGCGTAAACGCGATATCTTCATTTTAGGAAGTGCGGACTACCGCCCCCTGAAAGTGATTTGATTCGTTAATTCCATATGTGGGACGTATAAAAAATGTATTTAATGTTATTACATATGATATCCTACTGTAATTATAATATTCCTTTATATCATTATGATTTCGTCCCATTAAATACGAAATAGAAATGAAAGTAGCGTTCATGCGTACGTACGGCTTACCGTCTCCATGAACGGTGCATTTCATTTCATAACTCTAAATGTTATATAATATTATAAATGCATTTATATACTGGATATATATGATATATATAATATCTACATCATGAATATAATTCTGGATATATTGAATATTTTACCCCATGAGCAACTTTTAATTCTAAGAAGTTAATTTTTGACTCAAGTACCAATGATCGACAAAACGACCGTTATTAACTTAAATAATTACATAGTGTTCATAACATGGTAATAAGTGTTATAAAAGGAACAATGGGCTTGAAAAATGTTCTTAAGTAATTATAAATTAACTCAAGTTTATTATTCAGGAGATTAAATAATGATCGTTTCAAATCAGACACGAGGTAAGGGATCCTACCTCTCTCTATCTTTTTAAGTACTCTCTTTTATGTCATTTATTTTAAGCTAATATTTATTATGTTTGGGGATGTTATTTTATATTCCTCATACTGTAATTTTTATGCTCATATTATGAGAGACCCTATTTGATCTCGTAAATCAATTTTTGGATGTTTTAAGTGGCCCTGTTAGGCTGCCGAGTTTTCATAAGGGGGTTTTCATCTCACTTTTATTCCCGTGAGATTTATGCTACATTTTAAACCATTTACTTTGAGTGGTGTATGTAATTCCATTTATTCTACTCTTTTTGTAATATAATTTTGTTTATGGGTATTTACATCAATGTTTTATAGTCTTTCTTTCATGGGGTGTACGTTTCGGAAGTTACCCAATTCAGTAAGGGAACCTTTCACCGTCGTTTTTTTAAAAAGACTTCTTTTGTTATGTCTTTTAATTTAAGTATTATTGTGTTGGGATGTGCTCTTATATATCCTTATTGATTTAAATTTTATGAACAAGTAATGAGACACCATTTTCTCTCTCATCAACTAATTTTCTGAATTTTAAAGCGATGCCGTTAGGCTGTCGAATTTTTGCAAGGGAACTTCTTAACTCAATTTCAATTCTTTGGGTTAATCCTCTATTTCTTGATTATGTCATACTATGAATATGTGTGGATGCCCTATGATTTTTTTACACCTAATATTTTCTTATATTGGGTGTATTTATATTTTTCCCACATAATCATGTAATTGATTTTTCCTTAATCTAAGGATACCGACTTTGTATGGGACTTTGTCTCAATTTCCTTTAATTGAGGCATATTTTGTTTTAATACAAGACTTTCTTTTATAAACTGTATAAACACCTTTTACTTCTACTTTTATTCAAAAGGATTTTTTTCTATACGAATCATTTTACTAAATGACAAAAATTATGTTTCGTTTTAAAGTATGCGGTGACAATGGCCTTTCCTCCGCCGCACGTATTACATGATCTTTGGCTTCCTCAACAAGCCGTAATATTTTTAAAAGTAAATAAATACCATATAATCTATTATTTATTTTGGAATTCAAAAATGGTTTTGATAATAGATTTGTTATGTCAATATATTTAAGTGATATATTGTGATTGAAATTTGGAAATGTTTTCATTCCATTATATTTGTTTTATGTATTATGATTTTGTAATGGTACATGGAAATTTGATGGGTGGTTATGTGATAAACCATATGAAGGGTGGTGTCATGAATACCAGGACGGGTGGTTACGTTATAACCTCCAATGCATTGGGTATGGAAGTCGACAATATGGCTATTCCATTTAGTGATATGTGTGGAAGTCGACCGTATGGTTATTCCATTTAAGTATGTTTATGTCGCAAGTTACCATTATATGTTATGTGTTTTACGGTAATATTTTGGTTACAAAAGGGTAAGTGTGATATTTTATTCAGTGAAGAGTATTTACTACTTCATAAAGGTGAAAAGTATTACTTTTATAAAATATTCATGGTTTACTTGATGTTTTAAAAAACTAACAGTTTTCCTTCTTTGTGTATCCTTTACTGATCTTTTTATGCTCACCCCAAGTTTTTTTGAAATGTTTCACAGAACATAATGTGGAATAGGGTCAAGGATGGGATCAAGGAAAAGTCATTCTATCTTAAACATGGAATTAGACATGACTCCCTTTTCTTAAAGAGTTCATGTTTTGTAAAAAAAGGAAACTTTGTAGAAGTGTCTACTGTGTAATCTTTTGAGATGTAATAGTTATGTCCTAATTCTCTAAAACTCTAAACCTGAAAAGATCCTCTATGTGAATTATTAATTTAATTCATGATTATGTAATGTTTTAAGGCTGGGACCTTATAACTACCACCATATATTACCTTCTTGTTAGCCTTTTGTGTTAAGGTCTCACTTCGTGTAATATTATCTTTATTCCTTGTATGTGTCTCAATTTGTAATATCATTGGACATTATATATATATAATGATTCTCATAACGTAGTCATATAATAAATTTATTTAATTTCCAGAATATATTTATTACAATAATTTATATAATATAGGTGTATGAATTGGAATACACTGTTCATGGAGATGGTAAGCCCTACGTATGGATGAATGTTGTTTCCATTTTTATCATCATATTTGAAAAAAAGGCAAATGAAATATTTTTTAAAAAATTTATATATATAATTGTTTCATTAGAACTATTATATCATATATAACATATTTTTTCACTAAAAACATTAGTAATAAATTCTATGTATCGTGTGAAGGAATCATTTCACTTTGAAGGGGTGATAATCTACACTTCCTCAAATGAAATTATCATATTTACACAAAATGGAAGGTTTGAATGTATGCATTATAACAAGAATAATTAATATTAATGAAATAATAAATATAATATATAAAATATATACAAATATTTTCCATCATAATTTCTACCATGAGTGGTGGTAACGAAAAACGAACAATCATCATTTTGTGAGGCGGTAGTTTGCCATACACATAAATTGTATGTTTGTTACCCATTAGATAGTGGTGTGTGTATGTGTATGTAAAAACCATATAACAAAAATATACTTTTATATAGAAGATAATTTAATTCAAATACAATAATTGAATAACGATAGTGGATGGGTAGAGAAAGAAAATAAAAGAAAGTAGCTTGAGATAAGTCATTACCTCTTAATCAGGTAACTCTTTTTAGTTTATCCCCAATAGATTACATGAATTGTTTTTTCCCAATGGGAGGAATATGGGAGTATGTTATGAATAATGGGGAGTGTATTCTGTAGATATTTTCAAAACCTAATTAGTTTGAGAGTTGTAAAGACGGGGCAATGTTCTTTATATTTTATAGTGGAGATGGAGTGGAAGTCTGGTAAAATTTTCGAAAAAGGAAACCCCACAAACAATTTTATTTTTGAAATTTGATCCAGTAATGATCCATAGTAGATAAATACAAGGATTGGTTAGAAATTTTTCTATAAAATGGGTTTTTAAAAAATTATATATGTCATTGTGGGTCTTGTATATGCGGGTTAGTACGTTGTTAACCGAACTTTTTTCTAAATCATTGTTATTAATTCTAATCACTTTCCCTAAAAATTTTGTTCAAAAACTATGTTCATAATATTAGAGATTATAAAATATTATTATTCCAAATATGGAATCCATTTCCCAAATTCTGATCCCATCTGTGGCAGAAATTAATTCAAAAAATAATCAAGCTAATAGGACGACACTGTGGGTTTTTAATGTAAAAACATCCAAAAGTTTGCTATGTTTTTTATACCCAATTTGAAAAAAAAAATTAATTCCAATGACCTATATTGGACAATTTTCTAAATATTTGATCAAATTAAAATTTTAAACCAAATAAAAATAAAATTTTAATTTTTAAATAAATTATATGATTAATATGTTTTGAAATAAAATCTATTATTTTCCACTATTATTCAAAAATTTAGGTTTCTCAGCAAATTAAAAAATATTCTCTCAAAGCTAATTTTGATATTAAAAATTGGAAAATGAATAGTATATTTTAATTTTAAATTATTAATTTTTTAAAAAAATAATTTTATTATTTTTCACAAATGTCATTAAAAGTAGTTTTGTTGAGAAAATGGAATTTTTAAACATATAAGGGCATTACAAAATTTTTTTATCTCATAATAAATATGTATTATTTACATTAAAAAATTATAATTTTTTTGAAAAGTAATTATTGGTAAACAAATTACTATGTTTAATGGCTAGGATATAATTATCTCCATTAATTAATTATAACAATAAAATGATGTTCCATGGAAACATTTGTGTTATGTGTTATCCATGACAAGTCGGTGTTGCATGTACCATATGCCAAGTCAATTTTCTATGTAATTAATTCCACGTTAGATTTTCATGTAGCATACATTGTGTTAGTTCCATGTGAAATGAATGTTTTACATACTTTTGAAAGAAATAAATGATAGTTTAATTTATTCGAAAAAATGTCTGCAAAATATTGGGTTGTTACATTAAACCCCCCTTAAATTAAAATTCTCCCTCAAAATTAATAACTTGGGTAATAAAATTTGAATTATTATACATTATAAGATACTCAAGTTCCCATATAGCTTCATCTAAATGGGGGATTTTGAATGAAATACTGACAAGGTGAGTGATGTTATTTTATAGAACTTACTCTCTGTGATCTAGAATATCAACTGTTTGTTCCACATAAAAATGATCCATCTCCAGTGGTATGACTTATGATAATAGTATATGTGAAGGTTCATCCATTTACTTGATCATGATAGATACACGAAACACATCATGGACTTAAGATATATTTGAAGAAACTGACAAGCGATAAGATTCTTTTTCAATATGTTCATAAATCGAAAAGGGGCTGATATACATATGGATTCATTCTATTATGTAATAAATCTTATAACCTTATTCCACGGTGAGATCCATAGAAACAATTTTTCACCAAAATCAAATTCAATATCACACTAATGGTTATCATCAAAAATTTTATCCTAACATTGAGCTTCCATGATATGCTGCTTAATAGCTCTAACCTTTAACTCAATTTCTGCTGGGATACTTGGTCCCAATAGATTTATTTCTCCAACATCATCCCATTACATTGGAGTTCTACATATCTTCCAATAGAGGTATATATACAGTGGAAAATTAATTATTGGTGAAATATATTATTGTAAGAAAACTAAACTTGAGTAAGGTTTTGATCACAACCAACTACGAAATTTAGAGAATAATTTCATAACATATCCTTAAGGGTTTTAATTATTCATTTAGACTTACCATATTATAGAGGATAACAAGTAGTGAAAAATCTCAATTTTATATCAATTTATATCTTATGAAACCACTAGAACATTGAGGTGACACTCATTTCCGAATATGATACCATAGAATATTGTACTATATGAATTTTTACCAATTCCTTAATGTATTTCCTGGATAGATGATTTGAAAAGAATCCTTCTCTAATAGTGATGTTTTTTGGGGGGTTATTAAGATGATTGACTACCTCCCATTAAAAATTAAACCTTTAGAAGTATTGTGTAGTCCAATGAAAAAAGGCAGAATCATTTTCTACCATTTCCATTATGGTATTGGTAATATATGAAAAATGCCAATTGGTTTTTTCCTTCTAACCTTATGTTTTTTCAATACTAAGAACCTACATACAAACTTCGTGATATATCTATTTATTCTATCTCACTTGATGTATTGTTTAATATCCCTATATATGTTCAAAAATATTGGATGAATAGAAATCGAAGTACTATTCCCTTACTCTAATATCTCTATCTTCTAATATGGTTTGGATGGAACAAAATCACAGTTCTATAGCTTTATCATTCCATCCAAAATTAAGGTTAAACTCATGACCATTTTTAACTTTCTCTTGCATCTCTTCATCTTTATTTTTCTCCTCTTTAATCTTCACATTGATAGAGGGTTAAACATTCATTCAATACATATTTTACATTTACCCTTCCATCATGATTCATAGATTCATCTAATGAAAATAAATAAATATTTTTTATTCTACGATCTTCATCATCGATAAGCTTGCATGATCTTTTTGACTTGAAGCATTTACCACCATGTTTTATTTTTCATGGTGGAAATGTTTTGAGAAGTCAAAATCCTTTATCATATCTAACAATTTTCCCTAGATAATGTGTAATTCCTTCCAGGAGAATATATATTTCAGAGAGTTATGATTAGTATATCTATCATAGTTTTTTACATAATGATAATGTATTTATATCACTAGTGAAAAAATAACCACTTAAAACTATAAATCTTGAGTATAGTTATTTTTCTCCTGATTCATTAACTACCATGATGAATAAGAGATAACAATATTTTTATGAATTATAACACATCCCAACCCATTCTTTGAGGTATCATTATAGATAACAAACCCTTAAACACTATAAGGTATTGTATGATCATGTGCACTAAGTTACCTTGTCTTTAGTTCAGTAATATTTTCCCCACATTCATCTGTCTAGATGAACATGACACCATTCATAGTTAATTTTTCTAGAGGATTAGATAGTCGTGAGAAAATTTCCATAATCCACTGATGATATGTATCTAAACCAAGATAGATATGGATATTAGTGATTATGGTCGGTCTAGGGCATACTTCAACATTCTCCATCTTTGATGGTTATACTTCTATAACATCTATTGATATTATTCTACCTTAAAATTGAAACCTATTGTAGCCAAAATTCAATAATTGTAAAATTTTTATATATACGATCCTTCTTTAGGGTCATTAGTGAAATTCTCAAGTGATCATAATTATCTGTCCAACTAATTGAATAGATAATAATTCCATATGTAAAGCCTATGAAAAACTAATTTAGGCAATATCAAATGACACTATTTAATAAATCTATGAATATTGATGGGGAAACAGTAAGACTAAAAAGAATCAAATTATACTCATTGTGTCCATACATTGAATTTATTGACATCTTGGGTACATCATCCTCATAAACCATAAATTTATGACATCCATAATGAAGGTCAATCATGGAAAACTATTGAACTCCTCATAGTTGACCAATAACGTCATCAGTCCGGGGAAGTGAATATGTGTTTCTGATTGTAATCATGTTCAAATCCCGATAACAAATGAAGAGTTGCATTGATCCACCCATCATTTGAATAAATTAATTGATGCACCAAAAGGTGAGCCACTAGGATCATTGATCCCCTTATCAATGAATTCATGGGGTTGCTTCTTCAATTCCTAAAAATCAGTCCGGGCTATTCAATAATGATTATTTTAAATTTATGTTGAACCTTGTATGAGTTATATTGAGAAATAAAATTCACATTTTTGGGGAAGTCTATGACACAGGTCAAGAAATACATACCTAAAATCCCAAAAAATAGAAATATCATCAATGTCAATTTTATCCAAAATGATTTTATATAAAAACTATTTTGAATTGGAATTAAGACACATACACTTGGTGTAACCTCCATTGGATGTTCATTATTATCATTACATTGATGGATGATCATATTAGGGTTTGAAATATCAAAAATAATATTCCTTCCTTGAAAATATATGTGGGAATTATGCGTATAACTCCAATTTTTTCCTATGATTACATAAGTTTCATCAAAATAAATATTTACAAGATTTGAAGGAAACACATTACTAAAAACATCAACCAAATTGGAATCCTAGACATGGAATTAAGTCATCCTACCATTAGGAGGTGTCACAAATAATTCCACATTTCATAATTTTAGATTAATATTAATAACCTTATTAAAATAGTTATATCTGAAGGAGTGGGTAGATATTGAATCAAATAAGTCAATATCAGTTCTAGAGTGGATGGTATGTGTACCTTTCACTGTTTCATTCTCACACCCCTCTTTTGAAATTGAGATTGCATGAGATTTTCAATTTTCTATCATCTTAATAGGTTGTTTTTGTTGATCATCATCACCAGAACATGGTTTTGGGAAGTCGGTATCATAATACCCATTCTCCATAGACATGTTGCAATGAAGAGTGGGAGGTGAATTATGTGTTTTTTTCAATATTATTACCATTTACTAACATATTTCCATCAATAATCAAATGTCCCATGGCCATCCCTTCTACAGAAAAAACATTTATTGTACCCCTTAAGGAAATATCTTCTATGATTTTTCCCAGACATTGGGAAAAAAATAAATCTCATCTTCTTCTATTCAGGGTTTTCATATTTTCCTTTAAAATCCATCATCTATTTTATTTCAATGCCATGTGATTGATACATGACTCAAAGCTAAATTTCCATATTGATTTCACAACATAAAAAATATACATGGTTTCTAAATATTCCTTTTTCCACCACCCTTCTGGGAAATAACTTTAATCCTCTAAATAACATATTGACTTTATAGTTGGGATGGATGATAGTTGTTGAAGTTTTCAAAACTTATCTCATTATATTAGCCTCATATGTTCCATCAGATTATTATTCCAATTTTTTAAACTCAAATAAATAATTCTTCATCATGGTATAAAGAATATGATTAATATACATAATGAAAAATAGGTTCATGAAATTTTCCCTAATGCTGGATTCAATAAAAAAATTTCTCGTGTTCATTATTTGAGTCCACCATTGGTCTGATTCACCTTTTAAACGAAAACATTCAGAATGAATTTATCTTGCGCTAAACACTGGATAATGAAGAATATCTTTTTAGTAGTATTTATCCATTATTTAGAAACAAGTGGACTAGAAGAACCTCTGAAAGAATGGGGGCATTGCGTTATGATACAATCCATAGAATGGTGTTCCCCCCATCCCACAAATGGATGTAAACCATAATTCAGATCTTGAGAATGATTTGTGAGCATATAAACAAGTTTTTTCATTCTTGATACCATTGTATATGGTTTCTCGAAAGGAAAATTATTTCATTTTCTATCACAATCACCATTAATGTATTTTTTGCAAGTTCTATCCATTGATTAAAACTAGAAGCATGTTTTAAGAAACAATTATCATCATTATAAACAACATAATCATGAAAAGTCACTTATAGGATGTCGAAATTATAAAACCTTCATTAATCAATGACACATGAGTTATATCCTATGTAATTCATATCCATTTTATTTTTAAAAACATTATGATGGATCATGGAGAGTTTTTAAATTCCCCATGCATATCCACCAGGACTGTCAAACCAACTGTGTTGCTAGGCCTGTTGTCATGTATAAGATGACACATGTTAGGACCAAAAAAATCCACTCATAGTTTTTACCCTAGGCATATCTATTCTAGAGTACCATCAACTTGCAGTATCTAGACATGGATGTATTTCTAGGAAACCAATCACTCTATCCTTTACAAAACATATAGGAAATTTATTTTACTATTTCATATCCATAGACTTATCCATACACATGTCGTTAAGGGTTATAATTTATGTTTTCTAATCCATACATACAAAGGATGACTAAACATTTTCTCTTATAACAACTATTGAGACTCATGATTCTCATGCATTAAAATATCATAACATTTTCTGAATACTTAAAACTTTATAAAAACAGATTCCTAGAGGCCATATTAGTCTAATTCCATTGGAAATATTGAAACACAAACACTAGTACATATGTGAGATACATTATATCCCACTTGGTTCTTCGTAACTAGGACCCTTATTATTCACATCCAACATAATATTTATATATATAACCTAGGAAATGGAACATAAATATTGGTCATCTTAGATACTCAGTAAGGGTAAACAAGGGAGGTTCATTAGAATAATCATGCAAATAAGTGTATGAAAACATGATCAATTATTTAGTGGTTCACACCCTTTATATCAATGATCATAAACATGAATCATGGTATTATTATTGGGAGGTCATAATTCATTAATAATAAAGAAATAAATAACATATTACATGAAAGAATAACATAGAAATAAAAGATGGAATTATATGAAACACATAAGCCTATAATATAATATCAATATTATCAATGGAATAACATCCAAGACCATCATATTATTATTGTTTCACTCCAAAAACCTTCATGGTGGTAATGGGTAAATCAAAATACCATCTTAGTAGGATGAGTTCAGTCCTCAAACTATCTTGGTAGTCATCGTTCCCTTCCATTACCATATTAGTTTTAATGTTTTACTCCCAAGACCATATTTCTATATCTCGTGAAATACAAATCATTACTAGATAAATTGGTGGGAGAATTTGGTCCCACCCATCTCATAATGAAATCATACATAGATGCTCTAGAAACACTTATTTAATAATATCATAATCTATGAAATGAAATGGGTATCATATGTACGTAATCATATCATAACAAATGAAAAAATATAAAGGTTTCATAATAATTTCCTCAAAATAATAACCCATGAGAAGAGGCGGGTTTCAGAAGCATATGACCTATAAAATAGAAACAGATATCATAAATGTCATTTTATAAAAATGTAAATCCTTTAGAGCATGGGTATGAATGGAAACATTAAATAATTTCTATATAAAGACATGACGTCACTAATGGATTTCATCTTATATGGGAAATATATTTGGTAGTTATTTTAAAAACATTTATTGAGTAAAATATCGTTTATTCTATGAAAAATCTATTTTAAATCATAAAACATTTTGAAAACCTTTTCCACAAAAAATATATTTGAAAACATATAAAGGAATGATCAAAAAAATAAAACAATGATGTTTATGAATTATATAATAATGAATATTTATTTCATATTTTCAAAACAATAAATCATCATGATTTGAATAATCATAAAATTATATAGTCTAATTAATTATAAATAATCATTTCATATTTTAATTGTAAACAACTAGTAGGAGTAAATAAAAATAAATAAAAAAGTGGTTATAATGTTAAAAATGTATATGTATTTTTTCTTGAATAAAAAAACTATTTAGACGTTTTTTGATGACATTTTGGGAATCCATGTTGTAAACATAATTTTTTTTTACATTTGAAATGTGATCTATAAATATTATGTGGCATAATGTGTAAAAAAATTATTCTCAATCTAAAATTACATAAATATATTATCTAATGACTTATAATCCATGCATTGAATGATTTAATACAAACAAATTAGTAGTTTCAGTACGATATGTGTATTGCCTTATGTGGTTTGATATATTTTCCTATGAGGTTTTTTGAACATTTTTGTGTTTGAAGATGACTTGCTATATCAAACATGTGGTGATAAATTCCATAATAATTTAAATTATTTTATTTAAAAATATTCATTCATATTTTCAAAACTAGTTTTTTTTTATTTATGAAATATTTTGACATGTTTTATAACCACAAAAATACATTAATTTAAAAATTATTATGTTATCAATTGTTTTCACTTAAGTTAATGAGATTATACTCACACACTGTTATTTTATATATTATAATTTTTTTTAGAAATTTATGTTCAATATACTATTGTGTACAATAGAAATTATTATACAATGTGATGTGAATAAATTCATTTTTTATTAATTATAGTAAGATTCTTCCCTAAATTTCTTAATACATCTACCCCATTCATTTGAATCCTATAAAATATTGGGTGGTATATATGATATCTAGTTTGGACATACTTAGGACCAACTATATTTTTTAGGTTTTTATAATCCAAAAAATAATACCACTGTAATAGAAATTTTTTATCATTTAATTAGGGAGGAAAAATTATAGGGTTAGGGAAAATATCATGTTTATGGATATAATTAGGTTATTTGAAGACCATGTGGATTAGAGATGTAAACTAGATGAGTTGAAAGAGTGAGTACCCATCTAAAATAATAATATAATATTACATATACTATCTTTCATATTAAATTATTAATTAGATCCCCTTCCTTTTGATTGACTCATACTAAAATATTGGGTTTTAGAGTCAGCCACAACCTATAATTAATTTAAAATATTATCCAAACATATTATATTTATATTTTGATAATCATATTTATATCTCAATACTAATAAAATCATTGTATTATGATGTGTAAATTTCATCAATGAAAATAAAACAAATTAAAAATATTGGAAATTATTTTGTACTTAAATAATTATTATTGGACGACTTTTTACATGACATGAACTTTCAATACTCTAATAATTATTTTTTGATTTTATGGATTTTTTTAATTTAAAAATAGATAAAAAATAATTTAATAGATATAATAGAGTTTTAATTTAATTATTATAAATATTTCTAGATCCTTACTAATTAATGTAGTTTTTCTGTTAATATTTGACTACCTTTACGATCATATTCCAATATTTTGGACAAATAATCCTTATAAATAAATTCCGTTTTTTTAATTTAGTATTTTTGTAGAAATAATTATTCAAAACAAAATAATATACTTGTTTTTAGATATAGTAGGTGAATATTATTTAAAATATATTTATGTCTCTAAAAAACTAATTTTTCAATTTCATTGAGAATTTATATATAATTTAAAATAAAATATAACTGCTAACTTTTAGCTATGAACTGCTTGATAATTTAAAAAACCTTACTTAATTAATCATTAATAGACATATTTATTCATTCTTATATATTATATTTTCTGTTATGAGATTCATGATGTAATTCATTGTATATTTAATATAAGGTAATTGGAAATTGTTTCACTAAATTCTTCACCACATAATAAATTGAAAATATAATTGGATACATTTATTATAAATGGAATTAAATAGTATATTTATTATATATATTTCTCAAAAAATTCTATAATAAAATTATTTCATAAGGTTTTTCTAATCTCCATTTAATTGGTTATATTTTCTATAAAATATATTACCCGTTTAAATGTAGGGTATAGAATTGATTCTCACATTTTATAATATTTAACGATGTCTGCTGACCTTTTTCAAGGAATTTTAATGTAAAGACCTGTAAAAATCAAGGGAAATTTTTTCTTAATTTTCTTTGGGATTTCACAAGAATGCGGTTTCTGACGGCACTTGATTCCGAGGCCCAGTGTGGCCGGAATTTCTATCCGAAGTTTAGCTCAGGTACGTTCAGTGAATGAATGAGCGGGATTTTCTAAATTTTGAACCGGTGCTCAGAATCGAATTCCGAGGGCACCGATGGATTCGCAGCGTCGATAATTACTTAGGAACACGTTTTACAGAGTTGCGTTTACATGGGAGAAGTTGTTATAAATTGTTGAAGGTAAGATAAAATTGAGCATCAATTTTTATTTTTTCTCTCTAAGTGGTTAAAACCTTTGAGTGGAAGTTGGGGGAAACCACCCAACTTCCCAAGTGTGGTTATGAGGGAAGTGGGGCCCACATGAACCCCACCCCTTCATCTGCTGTAACCTTCCATAACCCTCCATTTATTAAGTCAAGTTGAGTTAATTAATTGAGTGGATTAATTCAACTTTTGAATTTCAAACTTAAGTCATGTTAATAAAATAAGTGAAGTACTTATTTTATTTGGTTGAATCTTGTTGTGTGAGTCTTTGGGAGAAAAGGAAAAGCTCTTGAAGTTCTTCTTCCACGACGAAGAACGCAAAGAATGCGAAGAACGCCGACCTACGACGAAGGTCGACAAGAACGCAGGATCCTCGGAGATCGACGACGCGACACTGATGAATCATTTCTCCGCGACACGACTCTCTACTTCCGCGACGTCTTCTTCCACGACAGTTATTTCTGTGATGAACCCTCTCTCGACGAATTCAAAGAGGTAGGGGTTTTATGCATTTCTATTTGTGAATTTATTCCGTCATCATTCCTCATACTTTCTGGATCACTTGTTATCAGATAACGGGAGGGGGCCGGACCGCACAAACACGGCTGACCCTCCTCCCCTTTTTCTCTTGTCTACATTGTGGTGGAATGGAATGAGGATGGCGTTGTGTCGTCGCACTGTGCGGGGTCATGCGAAACGGAATGCGCAGCGCCATCGCGCTGTGCCGTTGAATCGAGCAAGATCGCGGCGCCGTCGCACCGCGGCCGTGGAGGAGGGGCGCGGCGCGATGGCGCTGCGCCGGGCGGACCAAGGCCACAACCATAGGCAGTGGCAGAGAAGGGACCAGCGGCCGAATCCGGACCGCCGGCATCGGAGCAGGGGGACCGACCATCGCCGGTCCCATGGAGGAAACAACCGGCCGGCCGGACATGGGAAGAGCCGGGGGTTACGACCCCCAACTGGCCGGACAAGAGTGGCCCCCACATGGGGCCGTGGTTACAAAAGGCGGGGGCAGAGCCCCCCCCCCCCCCCCCCCCGTACCCTCATCCGCTCGACCGAAACGACCGAGCCACCTGGCCCTGGCCAGCGCCATCTCGCTGGACCGCCAGGCAGGGCCGCGGCCGAGCGGGCCGGACCCAGACCCATTACGGTTCAACCCAGTTTGGGCCGACCCAGAGGGTATCGGGCCGGGTCGAACCGGGCCCGAACCCCCTAATACCGGAACTCTCATGGTATTTTTCCCATAACATGTGTTGCAGACCTCCGATCGATGCACCGTCAGATGCGATGTGATCCTTGGATCGAGACGGTCGTTTCGGTATATTATACTCAAGGTTTCGGAGTACTTTGGGTTCGTCCGGGTTGGATCGTACACGAAACCAACCGGGCCCTCGGAGCGGAAACACTTATAACTTGAGTTCCGGACGTCTGATTGATGTGTCGTCGACTTTGTTGGATTCCTCTTAGTGAGACATACCTTTTGGCTTACTCCACTCGAGGATTGGACGTAGTTGGAGTATGGTTGGGTTGGTTTTGACTTAAAAACCAACCGGGCCCCTAGAACGAAAAAGCCAATAACTCTCAGACCGGGCGTCCGATTGACGCGCCGTCTGTGACATTGAGTTCCTGTTGACGATACGGAACTTTTGGATACATCAACTCCGAACTATGTGTCAGTTGATGTATCATCCCCATGGCTCGTGGAGAGGACCCTCCCGAACGAGCTTGTTGTGTGCGGGAACCCTAGAGCTGGCTGCAACTGCGACGACGATGACGACTGTGCAGAAATCCTCCATGGATTCAACGGCGACAACTACAGCACTCAGCGATCATACGTGGATAAGTGCTACTGATCCTGTTTGGGTCCAATCCTGTGTGGGTCAGCACTCAGCGGTCCTGTGTGGGCCAGCGCCTACAGATCCTGTGTGGGTCAGCGCTCAGTGGTCCTGTGTGGGTCATTGCGGGGGTTAGTTACCTTTCGATCCTTTCTGGGTCATTGCGGGGGTTAGTACCTATCAATCCTGTGTGGGTCCGACAGCTTAGATGAATCAGTGACTACATCTGATCATCTCTATCATCATACGAAGAAGTATACCTGTGTGAGCTGAATCATGACTTTCAATCCTTATCTTTGATAAGATTGACTTGATATCCTATGTGGATTACATTATGCTTTCCTGTGTGGATTGGGTTGTGTTTTCCTGTGTGGACTGGGTTGTACTTGGGCTCAGATGTTGGAGCCGAACTGGAATTTGTGACTTAGGTATATGTATGGGAATATACCTAAGTAGTGTTGGATGTTACTTCGTGATTGTATCTTTCCTTGTGGAGTATCCTTTGTGGATTCTGGGAGACCTTCGGGGGTCTCGGGGTCCCTACTGAGTAGCTTATACTCACCCCTTCACAGGCTATACCTGCACTAAGTTGTGTTGGTTGCAGAAGACGGACAACGCTGATCGTGGTTGAGGCTTGCAGAGCAGGTCGGTACCCGGAGGTGGACCACTGGGCGGGACGTACTCGGAGCGAACAGCTGGACCCGAGGAGCTGTGGAGGCTATCTGTACCCACCCTTCAGGTGGGACTTCCAGCGGACAGCTCGGGGCTGCGGCTTTACTTTCAGTTGTTGTTTTCCCTTTCCAGTTGTACTTTACTTTCAGTTTGGGTTTGTATTCTAGCCCACTTACTTTTCTGCACATTCTGTTGTACCCATTTTTTACTTAGTGTATACTTCTGCTTGCTTGCTCTGTGGTGTTTGTTTACTTTACAAAGGAAATGCCTTCCCATTTTACCGGGAATTACGCCTTGGTGCGAGTCGCCAGCCCCTGGCCTATGGAAGGCGGGCTTGGGGTAGTCACGACACGGGCCCCGAGGACGGGTCGCGACAAATTGGTATCAAAGGAGTTCAGTTCTACTGCAGAACTCAGGACTCAGATCTTTTTCTATGTGAATCAATAGTGTTAAGAGTATTCGGTGTGGTTATCAGTCCAGGGAGTCCAGTGTTGGTGCGGCGGCCGACGTATCCGTACATCAGGACCCTGACTTTTGTTTTCCGACTTAGTGCACGAAAACATTGATTGCATGTGTGTTTCATGTTTTCTTTGTGATTACTTTGTGTCAGCTCACCAGGTATACTGTTTGACTGTGGTGCACCTGTTTCTTTTCAGGATGGCCCCACAACGGCAGCCAGCTAGGGTTCTGAGAGTTTTGTGTGACAACAGCCCACTGAGTGACGAGGCCTCGGTACATGGCCCTTTGACAGCAGAGGCACCAGCGGTACCTTTACCCGCCAAGCCACCGATGCTACCAGCCCCAGCCGCTGACGATGCACGTCGCCTTAGTGCACTGTACGAGTTTCAGATTCTGTGACCGCCCAGGTTCCGCGGGGAGAAGGACCCTCAGGAAGCCGAGGATTGGCTGGAGGCTGTTGTATGGGTTTTTAGGTTAATGAGGACACCAGCGGACCTCATGGTGATCCTCGCAGCGAGCCTTCTGCACGCGGCAGCATGCAGATGGTGGAGCTTGATGCTCTAGGTGCACGACGAGGCGTCTCTCCTATGGACGGACTTTGAGAGCCTCTTCCGCTCGGAGTTCGTCCCAACCACCCTCTGTGTGGTGCGCATCCCAGAGCTTCTACAGCTATGGTAGAGCAGCTTGACGGTCGCCCATTACATGGCGAGATTTACCGATCTATCGCGCTACTCGACAGGCATGGTACGTGACCCATTCTTCCGGGCCCGAACCTTTGAGCAGGGATTGAGGCATGAGATCAGGGCATCGCTGATCTCCCTCAGCATTCCGACACAGGAAGGGGTACTGGAGCGAGCCCTTCTGATCGATAGCTTCCTTGCTGAGCCTACATCAGTAGCGAGACCTACTGGAAGGCGGCACGTAGCAGAGTCTTCTGCAGCAGGCAGTCAACAGATGACTCATGGGTCCAGGTAGACCAGACCCTCAGGCAGACGACCTCAGGATACTAGATCAGTAGTGCGGGGCACACAGTGTGGAGCCAGTCTTTCAAGAGGCAGAAAGTTCTACGCATGCGGCGGGCAGGGCCACATGGCTCGTGACTGCCCGACCCGCCGTGCAGAGGAGCAGCAGACGGTTGAGGGACCACCCAGGCAGAGTCAGAGGGTAAACCGTGGCGGTCCGCAGGGAACAAGTAGATGAGGCATAGAAGCTGGCTGAGCAGCAGGTTGTGGGAGATGCTTTGAGGCTCTACCACCACCACCACCAGGAGGTCCAACCCGACCACAGGGAGATGGCGGGCAGAGACAGGCAAAGCTTCAGGCAGCGGAGGCCTACGACCACGGCGCGCCAGAGATGATTCGAGGTACTATCTGTGTCTATTCCACTCTTTCTGTAGTTCTTATAGACACAAGATTGAGTCATTCTTTCATAACCGTTGCACTTGTTCGGAGCTCGGAGATTCCGACAGATCCGTTGGCTCGATCCTTACGGCTAGAGACTCCTATGGGAGCAAACTCGACGATTACGCACTGGTGTTGGCAGTGTGAGCTTACTCTATGAGGTGAGAGCTTCGGCTGGGATCTTCTTGTAGCGGCGTCGAGGCCTTACGACGTCATCTTGGGCATGGATTGGTTATCTACAGTACATGCTTAGATTGACTGTATTAGGCGCAAGGTGTGGTGTGTACGCACCGACGGGAGCAGGTTCACCTTCACCGGCGAGAAGGGATCCTTCGCAGCACATGATTAACTCTCGCAGAGGAGTGGACATCCCATCACTCATTAGTTGGCTAGCCTCATCCTAGGAGCAGTTGATGTGAGAAGTCCTAGTCTTCCTGCAGTGGTAGATCAGTATGCGGACGTTTTCCCCGACGACGTTCCAGGACTACCTCCTCGTAGAGAGGTAGACTTTTATATTGATCTGTACCCCGGGATAGCCCCGATATCCACTCCAGCATATCGGATGGCTCCCGCCGAGCTTCGAGAGCTACGGGTATATTTAGAGGACTTGCAGGGCAAGGGATTCATCTGACCCAGTGTTTCACCCTAGGCTTCCCCGATATTGTTCCCCAAGAAGGCGGATGGGGGCTTGCGACTTTGTGTCGACTATCGTCGCCTGAACTAGGTGAGCTTGAGGAACAAGTATCCACTACCAAGGATTGAAGACCTCTTCGATCAGCTCAAGGGAGCACGGTGGTTTTCGAAGATAGACCTCAGGTCAGGCTATCCCCAGCTCAGAGTTCGGGACGAGGACGTGCAGAAGACAGCCTTCAGGTGTCGGTATGGCCACTATGAGTTCTTGGTTATGCCATTTGGTATAACCAATTCTCCAGAAGTGTTCATGTCCCTCATGAATAGGATCTTTCAGCCATACCTCGATCAATTTTTCGTGGTCTTCATCGATGACATTTTGATATACTCGACCACTGAGGAGGAGCACACCTACCACTTGCGGGTTGTACTAGACACACTCCGAGAGCACCAGCTTTATGGAAAGCTCTAGAAGTGTCAGTTCGGGATACAAGAGGTCCACTTCTTGGGACATGTCATCTCTGAGGTGGGAGTTGCGGTGGATCCTACAAAGATCGAGGCAGTGCTAGATTGGGAGCCACCCAGGAGCATGATAGAGGTGCGGAGTTTCTTGGGACTAGTTGGGTACTACCGAAGATTTGTACCAAACTTCTCCAGAGTTGCGGAACCACTCTCAGCCTTGACAAAGAAGGGGAAACCATTTGTGTTGTCAGAAAGATGTCAGCTGATCTTCTAGGAGCAGAGACAGAGATTGACCAGCGCACCTATCTTGAGGCAACCAGAGAAGGGAGTTGGGTACGTAGTCTACTACGATGCATCAGGGACCGGACTTGGATGTGTCCTGATGAAAGAGCGGGAAGTGATCGCCTATAGATTACGTCAGTTGAGGCCGCATGAGAAGAACTAAGCTCCCCATGACCTGTAGTTAGCAGAAGTGGTCTTCGCTCTGAAGACATGGCGACACTATCTGATGGGCGAGCGCTTTATAGTCTATTCTGACCATCAGAGCCTCAGGTCCTTCTTCTCGCAAAAGGACCTGAACTTGAGACAGCGGCGATGGCTCGAGTTCTTCCAGGACTATGACTTTGAGATAGTCTATACTCCTTGAAAGGAGAATGTAGTAGTCGATGCACTCAACAGGAGGATGGGCATTCAGCTACATGGGGAGGCGAAAGAGCAGCTAGCTGATTTGCAGATATCCTTCTTGGATAGAGATGGAGCAGCCTTCCTTCAGTCACCCACAATCACTCCTCCACTACTGCAGCGGGTCAGAGTGGCACAGCGTGCGGACGCCGACTGTGAGACGCAGCATGCACAGATATCCTCAGGACAAGCACTTGATGGATTCTCCATGGGAGGAGAGCACAGTGTCCTTTTTAGAGGACGTACCTTGGTACTGGTTTCTTTACGAGAGGAGGTTCTGAGAGAGTTTCACAATTCCCCTTTGGCGGTACATCCTTGAGTGGTGATGATGTACCAGGATCTCAGACGATATCACTGGTGGCCAGGCATGACGAAGACTGTGCCAGAGTTCGTTTCTTGATGCCTCACCTGCCAGTAGGTGAAGGCAGAGCACCAGGTACCAGCAGGGTTGGTACAACCCTTAGAGGTCCCAGAGTGGAAGTGGGACGAGATATCTATGGACATCGTGAATGGACTTCCACGCACTTCCAGAGGTCACGACTCCATTTGGGTGATTGTCGGCCGACTCACCAAGTCGGCTCACTTTTTACCCATCAGAGAGCAGGGCTAAGTGGAGATCTTGGGACGTCTCTACATTCAGGATATTGTACAACTTCATGGTGTTCCATCATCTATCGTCTTCTATCAAGAAGCTTGCTTCACTTCCCGACTTTGGAAGGGGTTGCAGGAGGCGTTCGGGACGCAGCTACGTCTGAGCACCGCCTTTCACCCTCAGACAGATGGTCAGATGGAGAGGACCATTCAGACTCTCAAGGACATGCTCCGCGCATGTGTCCTCGACTTTGGCCGAAGCTGGGAGGACCACCTACCCTTGGTGGAGTTCGCGTACAACAACAGCTACCACTCCACAATCGGGATGGAACCATACGAGGTGTTGTACGTCCGACCTTGCTGATCTCCTCTGTGCTGTACATGCCCTGGAGAGTCAGCACTTGTGGGACCAGAGATGGTCCAGGCCATGACAGACAAGTTCCAGGTCATCCAGGAGCGGATGAGGATAGCTCAGAGCCGGCAGAAGTCTTATGCTGACAGGAGGCGGATGCCACTAGAGTTCTAGGATGGCGACCACGTCTTCTTGCGGGTCTCACCTCGACGTGGATTACATAGATTTGTCCAAGGAGGCAAGTTATCTCCGCACTTCATCGGACCATTCCACGTCCTCAGCAGGATTGGAGAGGTGGCTTATCGCCTGGCTCTACCACCTCAGTTGCACCGGGTGCACGATGTTTTCCACGTATCCTAGCTGAGGAGAAACGTGCACGACCCGACACATATCATTGACCATAGGGAGCTGGACATTGATGATGGGGCGACTTTTGCGGAGGTCCCAGTGGAGATCGAGGATTGACTAGAGCAGGTCCTACGTGGACATTCGATTCCTCTAGTGTGCATCAGATGGAAGCACGGGAACCTCCAGGAGAGAACTTGGGAGTGTGAGGCTCAGATGTGAGCTCAGTACCCACTTTTGTTTCCCTAATTTTTAATGTATCATTACCGGGACGTAAATCCCTGAGCTGGGAGTAATGTAAAGACCCGTAAAATTCAAGTGAAATTTTTTCTTTATTTTATTTAGGATTTTAGAGAAACGCGGTTTTTTACGGCACTTGATTCCGAGGCCCGGTGTGCCCGAAATTTCTATCCGAAGTTTAGCTCGGGTACGTTCAGTGAACGAACGAGCGGGATTTTCTAACTTTTGAACCGGTTCTCGGAATCGAATTCCAAGGGCATCGATGGATTCACTGTGTCGGTAATTTCTTAGGAACACCTTTTCTGGAGTTGTGTTTACACGGGAGAAGTTTTTAAAAATTGTGGATGGTAAAATAAAATTGAGCATCAGTTTTTTTTCTCTAAGTGGTTAAAACCTTTGAGTGGAAGTTGGGGGAAACCACCCAACTTCCCATGTGTGGTTATGAGGGAGGTGGGTCCCACACAAACCCCACCCCTTCATCTTCCTTAACCTTCCATAACCCTCCATTTATTAAGTCAAGTTGAGTTAATTAATTGAGTGGATTAATTCAACTATTGAATTTCAAACTTAAGTCATGTTAATAAAATAATTGAAGTACTTATTTTATTTGGTTGAATCTTGTTGTGTGAGTCTTTGGGAGAAAAGGAAAAGCTCTTGAATTTCTTCTTCCTCGACGAAGAATGGGAAGAACGCGAAGAACGCCGACCTCCGATGAAGGTCAAAAAGAACGCTGGATCCTCAAAGATCGACGACGCGATGCCGTCGAATCATTTCTCTGTGACACGACTCTCTCCTTACGCGACGTCTTCTTCCACGACGGTTATTTCCGCGACGAACCCTCGCTCAATGAATTCGACGAGGTAGGGGTTTTATTCGTTTTCTATTCGTGAATTTCTTTCGTCATAATTCCTCGTACTTTTTCGATCACTTGTTATTGGATAACGGGAGGGGGCCGGACCACACAAACACGGCCGACCCTCCTCCCCTTTTTCTCTTGTCTACCTTGTGGTGTAAGGGAACGAGGATGGAGCGGTGTCGTCACACCGCGCAGGGTCATGCAGCACGGAATGCGCGGCACCGTCGCGCGACGACGTTGAATCGAGCTAGATCACAACGCCGTCAGGCCACACCAGAGAACCCCGAAGGCACCGCGGCCGGAGCGGGGACACGACGGAGGGGCGCGGCGCCATCGCGCCGCGCCGAGAGGACCAAGGCCACGACCATAGGCTGCGGTGGAGCAGGGACCGGCGGCCGGTTCCGGGCAGCCGGAATCAGAGCAGGGGGACCGGCCATCGCCAGTCCCGTGGCGGCAACAGCTAGCCGGCCGGAGCGGGCCGGTCGGATAGGGGGAAGAGCCGGGGGTTACGACCCCCGGCTGGCCGGACAAGAGCAGCCCCCACATGGGGTCGCGGTTACAAAAGGCAGGGGGCAGCGCCCCCCCCCCCCCCCCCCGCACCCTCATCCGCTTGGCCAAAACGGCCGAGCCACATGGCCTTGGCCAGCGCCTGGCGGTCGGGCCGCGCCAGCCAAGTCGGGCCGCGCCCAAGCGGCCCGGACTCGGATCCGGTACGGGTCGACCCGGTTCGGGCTGACCTAGAGGGTAGCGGGCCGGGTCGGACCGGGCCCGAACCCCCTAATACCGGACCTCTAATGGTGTTTTGCCCATAACATGGGTTGCGAACCTCCGATCGACGCATCGTCAGCTGTGATGCGATCCGTGGATCGAGACGGTCGTTTTGGTATATTATACTCAAGGTTTCGAAGTACTTTGGGTTTAGCCAGGTTGGTTCGTACACAAAACCAACCGGGACCTCGAAGCGGAAACACTTGTAACTTGAGTTCCGGACATCTGATTGGCGTGCCGTCGACTTTGTTGGATTCCTCTTAGTGAGATGGATGTTTGGGCTTACTCCGCTCGAGGTTTGGACGTAGTTGTAGTACGGTCGGGTTGGTTTTGACTTAAAAACCAACCGGGCCCCTGGAACGAATAAGCCAATAACTCTCCGACCAGGCGTCCGATTGACGCGACGTCTGTGACGTTGAGTTCCTGTTGAAGATACATAAATTTTGGATACATCAACTCCGGATTATGTGTCAGTTGATGTATCAGTCCCTTGACTCGTGTAGTGGACCCTCCCGAACGAGCTTGCTTTGTGCAGGAACCCTAGAGCTGGCTGCAACTGCGACGACGATGACGACTGTGCCGAAATCCTCCCTGGATTCGACGACAATGACTACAGCACTCAGCGATCCTACGTGGATCAGTGGTACTTATCCTATGTGGGTCAGCACTCATCAGTCCTGTGTGGGCCAGTGCCTACAGATCATGTGTGGGTCCGATCCTGTGTGGGTCACTGCGGGGGTTAGTTACCTTTCGAACCTTTGTGGGTCATTGTGGGGGTTAGTACCTATCGATCCTGTGTGGGTCTGACGGATTAGATGAATCAGTGGCTACATATGATCATCTCTATCGTTATACGAATAAGTATACCTATGTGAGCTGAATCTTGACTTTCAATCCTTACCTTTGATAAGATTGACTTGATATCTTGTGTGGATTACGTTATGATTTCCTGTGTGGATTGGGTTGTGTTTTCCTGTGTGGACTGGGTTGTACTTGGGCTCGGATGTTGGAGCTGAACTGGAATTGACGACTTAGGCATATGTATGGGCATATACCTAAATAGTGTTGGATGTTACTTCGTGATTGTATCTTTCCTTGTGGATTATCCTTTGTGGATTCTGGGAGACCTTCGGGGGTTACGGGGTCCCTACTGAGTAGCTTATACCCACCCCTGCACGGGCTATGCCCGCACTACGTTGTGTTGGTTGCAGACGACGGACAACGCTGATCGTGGTTGAGGCTTGCGGAGAAGGTCGGTACCCAGAGGTGGACCACTGGGCGGGACGTACTCGGAGCAGACGGCTGGACCCGAGGAGCTGTGGAGCCTATCTGTACCCACCCTTCAAGTGGGACATCCAGTGGACGGCTCGAGGCTGTGGCTTTACTTTCAGTTGTTGTTTTCCCTTTCCAGTTGTACTTTACTTTCAATTTGGGTTTGTATTCTGGCCCACTTACTTTTCCACACTTACTATTGTACCCATTTTTTACTTAGTGTTTACTTTTGCTTTCTTTCTCTGTGGTGTTTGTTTACTTTACAAAGGCAATGTCTTCCCTTTTTACCGGGAATTACACCTTGGTGCTAGTCGCCAGACCCTGGCCTATGGATGGGGAGCTTGGGGTAGTCACGGCACGGTCCCCGAGGACGGGTCGTGACATATAACTCTTAAATAAGTTTTTTTTGTTTCATATTCACCATATATATTTATATATGACAAATTTTTTTATTAATCCTCATTCTGATAATGTTTGATTATATTGTGTCATTTTAGTATCATTGAGTGATCTGTATCATGGAATAACTTATGAATATGTTTCATTGAGAAGATCATAATGTATTTTTTAGTTGATTATATTCAATTATTATATAGTTTTTCTAGAATGATGTACATTAATTTTATTTAATAAAAATTATTCAATCATATTTGACGATTCCATTTGTATTCATCAACATTTAAACCTATTAAATGATATTCATTAGTGACTAAATTTTTCAATTCATAATGGAATATGGGATAATATTTAATAGAAATATGGTCCCAATGATATTTCATGAAAATATATGTCTACAAAAAATTTAATTCATATATTTATAATTGATAAAAATGAATTTATATTATCCACAAATATGAAAAAATAATGATTGGGGTTTTTGATAAATTTTAATTCCCTAATATCTAATAAAATTTTATTTATTCATATCATTCCATTTATGAAATATTAAAATAAAGCTCCAATAATTTGATACAAAAATAATTATTCAAAATGGAGAGCTAATTGACAATTTTGATATAATTAATTCAATTTTTATTTTTTGAAAAGGATATGGTGATTCGATTCATCTGAAGAAAAAATACATTATCCATATATATTAATAGTCAATATAGTAATATAAATCGTTTGATCAAAAAGAATATTATTTTTTATTTCAATTTATTATTTTCTTAAATATATAAACATTATAAATAGTGTGGAAAATATTATAATTATAAATTTACATATCAAGTACAAACATTAGTATAATGAATTTGTTAAAATATGGATTTTCATAGAATTATTTGTAATCTACAATATTTAAAAAATAATCATTTGGGATGATAATACAGAATTAATAAGATAATTTCACTAAGTTAAGTCAAATATAATTATAATTCATTATGAATTATTTTATTTTTAATAGATCTTCATGTCATTTTATAAATGTTTTTAGCTCTATTCTTTTTCACTTAGTCATAAGCTATGCAATAATTAGTAACATAATGTTATTAAAAATACTAATAAATACATTAAATGATCAATTTTATACATTCATTTTTTTTGGTATTTTGATGAATGATAAATTTTTATGTCACACCAGTATTTTATATTAGTAATTTTTTATATTTATAATTGAGTTACTTTGTATAATAACATTAGAGATGATGAAAAAGTACTGAAATATTTAAATGACCCAAATATTATGTCACAACAAATTAGAAACATGATATAATCATAGTAACTAAATAAAATATATATTTTTTTTCTATATTCATAAATGATACATATTCATCATAAAAAAATATTTTTTTGATTGAATGAAAGAAACTTTGTTTTAATAAAATAAATATTTAATTATCAATAGGTCAACATGGGTTGTTGTGAATTTTATTGTCATGATAAAATATATTAGGTTACGTAACATTAAAATTTAATTTATCATTTTCTCATTAATAACAATATATAATGTAACTTTTTTAAATATTTATAATATATTTGTTTATTAGATTTCCACAATCTCAATAGCATTTCTTTTAATATGATTTATATATATATATATATTCATCCTTATATAGATAAATATCTAGAGTCTCATTCTAATAATTAACATGTTTCCATATATATTTTTTTGAAGATCCACAAACAAAATAAATAATTATTAGATTTTAAAAATCCATATTATTTATATAAATTTTATTAAAACTAACATATATTCTGGTACTAGAAATTTTTAATTATTGATTCTCATATTTGGTCGATTATTTACTTTTATTAAAATGTAATTTTGAAAACTATATTCATTAATTATTTTTATTTCGAGATCAAATTTTTAGAATCTATATATTTTTTAAATAAAAATATTTATAATATAAACATTAATAATTATTTGAAAATTTATTTATATTTATATATAAATATATGTATATATATGTAATTGTAACGACCCAAACTTTTTGAATAGTATAGTAACTTACTCTTAACGATTTAATAGAGATGTTAATGGTTAATGCAAAAAGATGAGTCAATGGCTTCATCCAGTAGACTCGATCCTTATGAAGCCCACTTATCAGAGCATGGGAAGGAGGTGACATCTTTGGGTTTCGCTTTGGACCAAGCCCAAGCCAAACTCCAGCGTGTCAAGATTGAATGGAAACGCCTGCGGGAGAAGTTCAAGTTAGTAGAGATTACTACTAGGGAAATGTTATCTGAGCCTCGATCAGATTCTCTCACCATAGCACACCTTACACTTAGGCCATATGCTGGTTTTATGAGGGGCTATGTGACGAGACCGCAGCTTCATTGTGTAATCCTTTGGGATGAATAAATTGAGATTTCTTCCTTGAGTGAAGTTTGTGAAATTTCAACTGTCCAGATAATTTTAGGATGTATTTTATTGATGATTTTTGAAAAAAAAAAGATATTTTAAAATATTAATGTAAACCTTAAGTAATTAATGATGTGTAATGATTTTCAAAAAATAGTCTTCTGCAAAATTGTTCAGTAAGGAATTTGAAGTCTAATAAGATCAACTTAATTTTTGATGAACAGTAAATTATGAAAAGTGATTTTACCCTTAGGATTAGTAATGTGACCAAATGGATTAGTAATATAACTTAAAGAAAGTTTTGATATAATTTAGACACCTTGATTAAGTAATGTGATTCAATAAAATGGGTAAATAATGGTTTCATAAATTATTATTCAAGTATTAGTTTTTTTAAGGTGAATAGTGTTTTTTAATTAAATATTAAATTAAAAATATTTAGAAAATTATTTTTATAAAATGGGATTTATTTTTGAACTCAGAGAATCGATATTATGTTATGGTAATTTTTTGGGATTTTTTTGAAAAAAATGAATTTTCGGTGAATAGTGTATTTATTTAAAAATTAAATTAATAATATTTAGAAAATTATTTTTTTAAAATGGAGTTAATATTTGTACTCAGAGCCTCGATATTTGGTTAGGGTGAAATTTTGTGATTTTTCTGAGAAAGATGAATTTTCATTGAATAGTAAAAATGTAGTTTTAGGGTTTCATTATGATTAATGACATCATAATTATGTCATGATGATTTCATGAGATATTTTAAGGGTTGGCTGACCAAAAGAGAGGAATTATTGTATTGGGGCCCCATGTGGCCTAACTCAATGGGAAATTCCATGGGAGAGCTCATGGTTTTGAGAAAACCTCCTGTGAGGTGTCCCTTGAAATTATTAAAGTATCACCTCACTTTCCTTATAAATAACAAGCCATTCTATCATCCTTTTGACTCCAAAATCATTCTCAAATGATGTTGTGGTCTCCTTTCCTACCAAGGAGTCCTCCCATGGTGCCCTCAAGCCTCTCAATGTCCCAACCTTTGAGTTTTAAGAGTTACGTTTAAGATAAGGGATCATACCTCTCTCTTTCTTTTCAAGTAATCTCTTTTATGTCATTTCTTTTATGCTCCATGATATTATGTTGGAGGATGTTCTTTTATATTCATCTTACTTCACTTTTCATTTTCATATTATGAGATAACCCCTCTTGCTCTCATCAACTCGTTTTAAGAATGTTTAAGTGACGTCGTTAGGCTGCCGAATGTTTCAGAGATTCTTTCACCTTTCTCATTTTTCAAAGTTCTACTTTCATGTCATGTATTTAAAGTTCCTTTTTTATTATTTTGGTGTATTATATATATATCTATCATATTTAACATTTATTTTCATATTATGAGAGACCCTATTTTATCTCGTCAATTCATTTTTGTTGAAGTTTAAATGACGTCGTTAGGCTGCCGAATTTTCATAAGAGAAATCTAATTTTTGTCTTCCTTCCATGTTTTTCATTTCAAATGGTATGTCCTTAAAATTTCATTCCCATGTTCATATATCTTTCATATTCTGTCCCTCTACTGTTTTATAGGTCATTTATGAATTTTTGACCTGTGTCCCCTCTCTTTTCAATGTTTTCTAAAACCCCGAAACATAGCTGTTATGCTGCCGAATTTCCGACTCAAAATGTCTCTCTCTTTTTCTAATGTCCTTATATTTTATTAAGTGAATACTCAGAGATCACTCTTCTGTATGGGTATTAACATATATACCAAGTTGTTCTATTTTAAATTCTGGTATTTACATACATGAGACCCGCTTTCCCTTTCTGTGGGTTTAAAGTGACATAAAGATCATGTCTTTAAAGCAGTTTTTAAAACGTTATGATCATGAAATTAAACCCATTTCTTTTATGATATATGGGTTCTTTATGAAATAATTGATGATGATATATGTGTCTCACATGATGATAAATACAAATTTAAGGGTGCGCCCTGATAGCGATCCAATGCATTGGGTAAAGACTTAATCTCTGGAGATGACCATTTTTAACGACGCCTTGGTAAATAACCTTGGTAGTTTTAATGACACCATGGGGATGGACCTTGGTGAAATGGAAATGATTGTCTATGTTAAATGTTGTAGCCACAACTTCAAGTTATGAAAAAAGTTATTTTTATTATGATGTGCCTCATGATTTCTTTCTCATGCCTTAAAGTTCTTTTCATGACCTTATTGAAGTATCTCAAGTTCACATGTAAAATGTTTCTCTTGATTCCCTTACTGGGCCTTCTACTCACCCTTTCTTTTGATGTATGTCCCCAGGTTATGAGATGCACTAATGAACCTAGGATGAACTTAAAGAGAAGCCTTTCAAGTCTTTAAGAAGAATGTTTTATGTTTTTTTTCATGTATTATGTTCCTGGTTTTCAAGATACTAAACCTTAAATATCCTCAGTTTTGTGTAATGTAATGAATGTTTATGTTATAAAAAGGCGGGATGCCACATTAGTTCCACTTTTTGAAAAAATATTTATATTGTTTTATATTCCATGGAATGTTATGTAACAATGTTATGAGCTATGAAATGATGGTACTATTTTATAATTTACATAAAATATAACTCTACCTATTGAAATTTTATACACTTGATAATACAAAAAATTATTCCTCACCCAAAACTATAAATTTTAAAAATAAATTCAAATATAAGAAACATATATTTTTTATATGATAGTTTGAATGTGTGGGAAATCGCTACCTGTTGTGTTTGAGTCAAGTAATTAACAAAAAGATATTCAATATAATCATTAAATTATTACAAGTTTTATAAGAATGCATAATTTTCACCAAAAACATTTATGGTCGTTAACTTCTCTCGAAAAATTATAATATATATTCCAATTAAAAAATATTGTTATAAAAAACATTAGTAAGATAAGTTTTTATGTTAGTTAATTTTAGAGAACTAAAATCATCGACTGAGAATTATTAATAGTTGATAATAAATTCTTTTTATACCTTTGGTTATAAAATATAAATGGATCAAATTTTAACTACTATAAATTAATATTTGATTCAATTGTCTATCATTTTGACCTAAGATTTTTATTCTTCAGGAATAGATTCAATGTTTTTTAGAACCAATTATCAATATCTTTAACCAATAAAATCATTAAGAATATATATGTTCTACTATCAATATTACTTATCTAAAAATATTATCATCTATATTTCATTGACCAAACTCATTATACAACCAATCATTCGTAGATATATTCAGTATTTGAGTTCTATATATTCTTCCTTCATCAAATCCAATTTTACAACAAATAGTTCCTCTAATTTGATAATTTTTAATTATAATTATGCTCCCATAAATAATAAAACCATTTATCTCGTTGGAGTTTATAATTATTATCTAGAATCATGATATTTTGTATAAAAATTTCATATCTTTATTTCAAATTCATTGTCACAACTCATGGATATTTTGGTTCATTGTCTTAATAACATTAAATATATACTGACATGATAATCATTCTACATATACTTGTACACCTTTTTCTACAATATCTATGTCAAACATAAATAAAAACTAAACCCCAATACATAATCAAATCTAGAACATGACCGTTTGATTTTATATTTCCAAGTGTAAAACACATAATTCATTCTATGTAATGTTTCATCACACATTATACATTATATTGGAATGACTCTAAAATCTAATCATCTCATCTTTATGCTCTCTGGACATCTGGATCCAATAGATTAAAATACTTCATTCATTGATAATTTTCTAGTTCACAGAAAATTAATGTCGTAATGTATTTATTTTTTATCCTTATATATCCCAGATTTATCATTTATATAAATTTATGAATCACGATTCATTTTATTTCATAGAAACATTATATTCACTATTATGAAAAACCACACAACTATTCATAATAAGAATGATGAATTATTCTGAAAGAATAATGATTTTATTACATTGAATGATCTATATGTTTCCTATGACTTCACTTATAATCCATTTAGATAAAAATATCATAACATATATCATATAATAAAATCATTCTTACTCAAAATCAAAAACACAACTTGTAACATATATTCTTCTTCTATAAGAGTGAACAACTTATCAACTCATGAATCATTTTTTTAACATTAGTGTATTTCTAACATTACTAAATTATATATTTTTTCTTAATAAATATTAGCAATTACATATCTGGTGGATTTTGAGCTATATTCCACATTTCCTCTCATTTATTAAAATTAAATAAAAAATAGTTATTCTTATATATCAACGTATTTAATCTCAATTTTCCTAATTTTAATTTATATTTTAAAAATATATCATATATTTTTTGATTTTGTACACAATATGTTCCATTTTCAATTTCAAAAATAAATTTAAAAACATATTAATTTAAATATTATGAATTCATTCAAATACTAAATTATTTTTAAATATGTAATAATTATCTATTTGAAATAATGGTAACATTTGGTTATTTATTTATTTTAAATAATCCCACATTAGCTTTATGCATACCATTAAATATAATGGCTTCATAATCAATAGTTTTTCAAAATAATATATTTATAAAATATTCAAATAAATACATTAGATAATTGATACATCAATAATTATATTGGGTAATTAAAGTATCCACATTGAATTTTTGTTCCATATAAATAAATCAAATGAATAGATCATTTGGGAGTGCGGGATGAGAGACGGGGATCCTCTCTGTAACCCGGCTGCGATCTAGGGTTTCATGGCGTCGAAGCTTTGATCTGCGATGGTATCCGAGGTCCAGGGTTGTAATGCTGGAGGTGTTGTCGCGAACAGCGGGGCACTGGCGTCGCAGGTCATGCGGCGAGTTGCGACAGCGACGATGGTTGCTAGTATTTCTGAATTCTCGGATCGTGATGCAGGGGGCGGTGCTGTGAAGACCGGTGGAGTGTCGGCACCACAGGTTGTGCGGAGGATTGAAGCGGCGGTCGAGGGTTCTATCTCTGAGGTGGTCGGTACCTCCCATGTCGTTGAGACGAAAACCATGACGGTGTCCGAAGGTGTGGGCTGTGAATTTCACGGCACCACTGCGAGAATCGGCGACGTTTTGCAGCAGCATCTTGAGCGGATTTCTGCACCCGGTGGAAATCCAGTGACATCTCAAGAGACCGGCTTTTCTTTGATTCCTACTGATGTCCACAATGCTCCCTTTGATCTGAAAATGGATGCACTGCCACAGGGGTTCCCTACGAAGGATCCTCTTCCAACCGCTCATTTGCCTGTTTTAATGGTACGTCTGATTCTTCCATTATAAGGAATGGGAACGTTCCTCATATAAAAGTGGATCCTCATGTTGTTTCAGAAAGAATCAAAATGGGAGAATTTCCAATCATTGCTAGACTTTTTTTACGCAATGGCTCTCGGACTATGAAAATTGAGGAGGTTAAAAACCGAATTTCATCTTGTTGGGGATTCTCTTCCTGGAAATGTATTTCATTGGGAAAAGGGTATTTCCATATGCTTTTTCCCAAAGAGGAACTTAAACATAGAGCTTGGGGTTTTGGTTCTATTGCACATAAACCCGGAATTATTCATCTTCGTGAATGGAACAAGAAGTTCAATCCTTTTGAAGTGGGAAACTCTACAACTCATGTTTGGGTTAGAGTTTATGGATTAAACTGTATTTTGTGGCATCCCAAAATTTTATATGATATTGGAATTCCAATTAAAATCGACAAAGAAACAGAAGTTTCTCTCTTTGGACACTTTTCTAGATTATTGGTTGAAGTTGAACTAGGTTATACTCTTGTGGACAAGGTAATGCTTGCCATGGTAGATGACATCATTGAGCTGAAGATAATTTATGAAAAAATGCCAAAATTTTGAAAGGATTGTATTGTGATTGGTCACGATCTATCTACATGTAGGCGCTCCATTGTTTGTAGCTTCTATGATCTACGGGGACATGATGCAAATAATTTTTTTAAGAATCACAAAACGAGACAGGAATAAAAGGCTACTGAGAACAAAAAAAAGTTGGAAGAAATTAATGATTCTGTACCTAAGGAAGTGAAAAAATCCATCGGTGATGAGAAGGGGGGCACATCATGCAAGAAATCTTGGGCTGACATCTTTTCCACTGAGACGAATGCTTGCAATGACCAAAATGCATTAAGAAGTGCTGATGATTTAATGAATGAGAAAATGGTTGAAGATAATCTTCAAAAAAATATTGATCATCAACTCTCACAAGAAAAGATGGTAACATTAGGCAGTCGAAAGGGCAAGAAAATTTTGGACTCTGAATCTATCACTTCTAAAAATTTGCATGCATCCCCAAAGCAGTTTGTGGATAAAGATGGATTTCAGCTTGTTTCCTATAAAAAGACAAAGGCTCCGGTTGTTCCACCAATGGTGGATAAACAGGTTACTACTAGTAATCCTGCACCCCTCTCTGACCAAAATTTCAATGGTGTCGATATGTCACAGGTCTCTATCCAGGGAAAAACCGAGGAGTTGATGCAGAAAAAGCTTATTGCACCACCTGAAGCAATTGAAGATAAAGAGGAGATGGATTTAGTGGCACATGGAGTCTCTCTTGAGCAAAGTAATGATGACAGCTATGATGATAGCACTGATGATGAAACATTACTGGAAAGACTTCAGTCTCTAACCTCAAATAGGGGGAGAGCAAGAGTTCAGGGGCGCAGTTGAGGGAGAGCAGGATGTCTTGTTTTTCAAGAGGAGGAAAGAAAACTCACTAAAAGACTGATGAAAAAGATAGGCTCTAACCTTTTCAAAAAAATCAATAGATCATTTAATAAAGTATAAAAATATACCATTATGAAAAATAAGTGTCCTCGAATCAATATTCTAGATGACATATTTTATTATCTTTAATTCCTTCCCTCAATAAAAAGAAAATTTTTCTACACTGATTTTATTAGTCCCTCTACATTATTGATCAAATATATCTTTTTTCATAAATTATTTATCCTTCCATTATATTAGATGAATATAATATCATATTTATATTTTATTTAAATTTACACTAACATCTATTATTTATTAATTGATGTCACATTGACGAATATTTTTGTACACATTTGTAATCAATGATAGTCTCAATGGATTGACAGAGCAGTCAATAGTACCTAGATTGAAATTAGAAATTTTAATATATTTTTCAATGTTCCCATTTAAATCCTCATGGGTTACAATTATATAACTTTTTTTATATGAATGCGTAGAAGAAACATAGTTATCCTTATCAATAATAAATATCACAAAATTATATTTCTTATTATTCTATCTTAATGACCATTATCCAAAAACGAATATTACCCATAATATTTACTTTTTACCTTTTCAATATTCAACACATTATGTAAAATTTAACCCCATTATGTTTGGTAGTCGCACAATTTTATATATTAGAATGTTAGTAACATTTTTTTCAAATGTTATCAAATTTTATTGGTTTCAAACATGTTTTATTCAATTGATCACACAGATAACATCGTACATATTTAGAACAAATCTCCAAATTCAGTTTGGATATTGTAAAATAAATTAAGAATATGTTTATCTTACTAGTGAATTTGTGATTCATTATTCTTATAGAATCACATATTTTCATTTTCACACATAATAAAATAAGTATGTATATTTAAATAAAGTCTTACACTCCATACTCCTTCAACGTCCTTGGTATATTTTTTAAATTATAAGGTATTGTTTAATTTATAATTGTAAAAATTGTAACCAAAACAATAAATTAATATCAATGATAATTTGAGAACTAAATTCATAATTATATGTTCAAAAAATATCCACATGCGTATTTAATATATTTTTTATAAATCATATCATAAAAATTTAGATTGAAATATGAGTTTTTTATGATTATGTCCGTCATATATAAGTTACAATCATTTATTATTATAGATATGTATAATGGATTCCACACACTATCTTGTATTCATTATTTAAATCATTATACATATGTTATCACATGAAATGGTTTCATCCTCATGAAAACCATACGTACATAACTATCAAATATAATAACATCAACATAACTAATAAAATAATCATTGTCACGATCATGATTTATAAAAGTAGACTTCACATTTTATTAATAAAATTTGTAGTGTTTTGCAGTTCTAACATTTAGAATAACATGATTAATTAATAGATTAAACATCTAATAATTTAGTATCAAAACATAAAACATAAACATTTCAATTTTATGATAATATTTACTCATTCATGAGGTCAATCCATCACCATTTAGTTTATTTATGAAAAATATTATATATCATAATATATCTTTTCTTCTAGTCTAGGAATGGGATTTCAACTATTTATTTTTCATTCTAGTAGTGTTGTACATTCATGTCATTTATCGAATTCTTATGATCAACAAAATATATATATATGTGAAATAAATAATTACATTTTATGCCTTATATGCTTTATAATATTTACTATTATAATTTAATATCACATAAGGTTTTCATATGTGAAATTATTCTATAACTTCTAAATTTTAATTTAATTAGATTCATCTAATATTTTAATATATCTTGGACAATTGATGTTAGTAATAACATAAATTGATTAATAAAAATTTATCATTTCAGTGATATTTTATATAATTTTTCATTTTTTATATGTTGATACTTCAAAATAATATTCTCTAATATCCAATTATTTAGAAATATTTTCAATTGCTTACTCATAACATGAATTAGACATATTTTGTAACATTGATTTCTCAAAACTAAAAAACCTCTATATGCTGAAGAATATATGATTACAAATTATTAATTGTTTTTTCAATAATTACATATTCTAGATTATTTGAATTCATAAAACATGGTCTCGTAAACAATTGAGGTATTTTAATTTACGTTGATTCATGTATAATATCTAATAAATAGTAATATTTAATTTTTTTAATATTTATATTATTTGAACATGCATATAAATATTAATGTCTTCTTTCATAAATAATATCTTCAGTTTATATTTCTTCACCAATTTTCTCATATTTCAAAAAAACAGGATTATACATTTATTAGAATACATTTTATATGTGAGTAAAGGAATATATTGATTTTTAATCTCTTTCATGGAAATATAGGATCCAAATGAAATTAACGGTCATAGACTTTCAAATATTTTTTCTGAACATCCAAAAATATACAACCATTTCACATTTTTTTAATATTTGGAACAATTCCACATATATATACATTTATTTCTTGAATTTAACTGATGTCAGCATGTTGAAATTTTGAAATAATGTGAAAATTAAAAAGTAAATTATTGTCAATTTTTACATCATCATTATATGAGAACTAGAGTTGATAATCTATGTGTTTCATTGGACTACAAACCCACCATGTTTGGTTTATGTTCTCCTTCTTCTCTGTTAGGATACTTTTATAGATAACAAACACTTGTATATTAAAAAGGTTTATATATTTTACCATATCAAGCATGGTAATTTTAAACAAATTCACTTATCCAGATGGATATATGGTATGTTATATACAATATTTTAATTTATAAATGTTAAATAGATTATACAAGCTAGATCAATAATATATAATATATTATCCTAGGTCCCATCACAATTAACGTTAATTGGTACATCAATTTATCACATTATGATAAAAGTTAATCTCATTTATAATATTTCTTTTTCATCATCACAATGTTGGATTGCACTTAATATTTCTTATTTTATCCCATCAATAAAAATAATATTTTGAATTTATTTTTAAATACTCATCAACATTTGTAATGATTCAATTAATTATCATTAATCATGTATTAACAAAGGAATCATCAGTTACAGCATTTTCAAAAAATATATTTTAAATTTACATATCCTCTATAAATTTATTGGAATTGCTTCTACCAAGTACTGATTGCTTACTTTTTGTTATAGATTATAGAGGATCTTAAACTATTATTTTATTTTATTAGTCCCTATTTTTTTAACATCATTTCAATTTTTAGTATAAGTATACAATTTATAATGAGTATAAATAAATTCTTCATAAAATCAACCCTATTAGTCACACATTCTAAAATGTTTTTCGAAGTTGTGAAATCAATCCTTACTATACATACTCAGAAAACTTCTATATTATTTTACTTACATAAATCAATATTGAACATCCTAAACATACGTTCTTTTAATTTAGAGTCATTAAAACATGATTTGTATATATTTGTAGAGGGTGAAATGTTGTTCCAATATTTAGAGCCTTTATTCTAAATAATTCTACTATTCCAATAGTGTTATTTGATTATTGATCATCAATATTAATATATATGGTAATTTTATATAATATGAATGTTTATGACATTTCTTATATAGTTAAAATTAATAACCATTGAATATACATTAAAATAAGAATTTGTTAATCATATCATGATTTTATACTATATATGTTTTTTATTATTCCTCACAACCAAATAATTTAAAATTTTAGTTAATATAAAATCAAATATATTAATAAATTATTAATTTAATTTTTATTTGTTCTAGAATTATTCTAACATAATGAGATTCCATTAACTATATAACGAGAACAATTTTCATTTCTGCATTTAGATTTACTAAAATCCTTAGTAATCTAGGATGATGTATTCTAAATTTAAATACACCATAAAAGTTCAGTAATTAACTTATTTTAAATTTATATAACTTATTCCTAGTTATATATTATTGTGTAATCATTACAAAAAAGATTTATATTGAGAATTTTTATATTAATCATGGTGAGAGACATTCCTTTTGAGAACCATTGATTTTCATCCACTCATAATTTAATTTATATTATTCATCAACATAAATTAGCTCTTTAGTATCTAATTTTTCTATATAAGAGACACTTTTTTCTCATTCAATATCTATTTTATGTAAGTCACGCCATCTCCTTAATTATCACTATTTTATGTTAATTTTTTCATAAATTCTATAATGATTGAGAACCATTTCACAACAACATTTTAATGGCCCAGACCCTCATCATCCATCCCTTTGACAAATTATAGGATCTTAAGGGGTCGCACCTCATTCAGTGAGACCGATCGATGTTATCCAGCCTTGTCGGGTTTTCCTTCTACAGTTTTTCCCGTAACGCCTATTTTAGGCCATTTTGACCTTTTAAGGCTTTTCAAGGGTGTTTTTAACCCATAATTAATATCTAAAAATCCCAAGAAACATCCCTATTAAATAATAATTAATTCAGTTGTGTGTAACCACCCAACCGCGTGGTAGAATCACTATCTGAATTTAAAGCGTTCAAATTTCTCATATCCCATAACAACGGGATTTTATCTATATATCACATAAGAAGTTATTCTCCCCCTTCTTCCTTCTGGCCGACGTCTCTCTTCTCCCTAGTGCTCTTGACGTCCCTCCTTCCTGAGACTTGTGGTGCACCTAAGCTTAAGTTGTCTGCTCGTCCTTGGAGTTCCCGACGTCCCTCCCCTGTAAATCGCGCATCCCATGTTCTTGGTGCGTGGAGAAAAACTATGTTCCTTGGTCTCCCAAGTAGGGATTTTCTGCTTCTTCTCTCCTTTATATGTATCATGCGGGGTGGGAATTGTTTTGTCTCTGTGTAAATTGATATAACCAATCTTAATGAAGATAATGAACGGACCTTTAAAGAATGATAGGGGTGTGATGGATGTTCTTATGTACTACTTTTATGTGTTGTGAATTTTACGGGCTTATGCTAACTGAAAATCATGGTCGTTTGAGGTCTTCCTATGTGCACTAATGATCCTCGGTGCTCCTGGATATTTAAATAACCGTAACATGTATTTGGTTAATTACGTATACTCGGTTAAATAAATTGAAATCACCAGGATTAACCCTTTTCTGTGATAACCCCTGTTAAAGCCCAATGGAATTGAAACCATGGAGTGTGTTAAATCGTTTAAATATGAAAATACCTCCATGGTCCTACCTTGTGTTGGTGATAGCGGTTTGGTTGTTTCTTTCACGGGATGATTACAGTTGAAATTATGGTTTTCTTGGATGGGGGATTAGATTTCTAGGCTAATATGGGTGGGGATGGGATCCCCTATTGTTATACTTTCACTGGTTGTGAATCTGAGGCTGTGTGGTTACTCTGCTAATATAAAAAATTGGGGTGGAATCCTCTGTTGTTGAGAAACCGTTGGATCCTGGATTTTGGGGACATGGGGTTATGTCTCGGGGTTTTCTTTGGTTCCAGTACCTTGAAGGATCTCACATATCCCTTTGTTGTTGTGACTATACAAGTGAACTTGGTGTGAATGTTTAATATGTTGTTTGAAGGTCTTCTTTCTCTAGCTTGTGGTTTTGCCTGTTAATTTCCCAGTAGTGTAGAATTCACCTAAATGGGGTTACTTGAACGTGAAAACAGGAACAGTTTAAATGGGAATTGGTTTTGGGAATGAGTTGTGGCTTTTCCTTGAGTGTCGTGCTATTCTATCATGAATGAATAGTAACGAGGGTGTTTGTGCTTAGGTTTTGGAACCCCTAGGTTTGGATGAGTGCTTGGAACCTATACCTATATCTGTAGCTTTTATGTTTCTTATTCGGTCCACACCCAAGTTGATCACTTAAGTGACGAACACTCCCATTTCATGGGGGAGGATGTTTTTCCCAACACTCCTATGAGTGGCTGGTTATTAAAAAATTTTCTTCTCCCTTTCCCGAATAACCCAATACTCTTCAGGCAGGCTGTGATGGCCTGAAGTCCATTATTAGCCCAATAATCTTCGGGCAGGGTAGTTGTGGTGGTTGGCCCAATTGTTTGTGGGAATGTTGTCTCCCAAGTGTCTTCGGGATGAGGCCTACGTGTCTTCGGGCATGGCAGTAGTTATTCCGATCCAGGTGTTTGCGGGAAGGTTGTTTCCCAAGTGTCTTCATGATGAGGCCCAGGTGTCTTCGGGTGTGGCAGTAGTTGTTCTAACCCAAGTTTTTGCGGGAGTGGTTACACGTGGTGGTTGTGGCCTAGGTGTCTGCGGGCAGGATAGCGGTTATAGCCCAGGTGTGTGTGGGTGGATTTTGGCAGTGGGACTGCGGTGAGGTTATGGCCTAGTTGTGTGTGTGTGGGGGGGGGGGGGGGCTTTGGCAGTGGGACTGTGGTAAGAATGGCGGTATTGGTTCGATGTGTACGATGTCTTTAATAAACAGTGGGAAAGTGGCGCGGGGTACCCAAACATCGATGTGCTATTACTATACGTTACTAGACTTGCGTTATTTGGGGAGCGTGCCTTGGTGAAGTTTGGGAGGATAACTTTTCTTGTTGGGTGTTTGGTTATCTCTTTTTCCAAGGGACATTAGAATGTCTCCTCACTTTTGCCTAGGAGTCTTTGATTTTTCCTACTGAGGATACTTGTATGCTCACCCTACGTATATAAAACTGCTTTTATCTTTCCAGGAGGACTTCAGGGATTGTGCTGGACAGTACTAGCTCGGGTGTTGTGACTGTCGCAGTTGATGTTTTCTTCCTTTTGGTATTTTTTACCTTGTAGCCCTTGTACCTTGTGACATTATTTTTATATCATGCATATGGGAATGGTTCTTTGGCATTACTTTTACATCCAGTCTTGGTTTTGTTTGGATTTTACCATCTTATCTGCCAATCCAAATAAAGAAAAAGGGAAATGCCTTCCATTTTTGTGTGTGTGATGTTTATACCCTTGGTGCTAGTCGTCACTCTGGGACCTATTGAAGGCGGATTTCGGGGGTCATTATCTCTCCTTCAACTTGAAGAATGAAGTGTCCGGAAATCTGCTGTCCCTTCCCTCATCTTGGTGAAGGTGGGTCGTGACAAAATGGTATCATAGGAGAGGATTGAGATATAGGATGGAGTCTGGAGTTAGGAATAGTGAAGATTGCATGGGATGTTAGGGAAACAGTGTTGGGTGACCTTGGTGCGTGAATTAGGCCCGAGAAGACTGGCTAGGACCCGGTATTTTAGGCCCCCCGTGATCCGATGCAAAGACCCTGGACCTACGAACAACCAAGTGAGGACACACTGATTGCAGGGTAGAGACCCTAGGAAAGGTACATTCCTCATAATGAATTATGTTCTCATGTTTCATGGGTGTCTTGGGGATTCAAAACGAATGAATAAGTCTAAGAAAATTTATGAACAATATTCTACACTACCCGGGCTTATGCATTCTTTGTTTACCTTGCAGTTATGGCACTTGGGATGTGACCGCGAGTAGTACGGACTATGGATCCCCAGGAAGTTGAATTGGCCGATCGATAGAGGATCTACCGAGAGGAGGAGGATGACAAGTGGTAGAAGATGCTTCGAGCTTTTCAGTGACAGACCCCCGGGAAGTACGAGGGAAGCATCTCAAACGTGGAGACAGAGAGCTGACTCGAGGAGCTAGTGATCGCCTTCAGCCTGATTTGGGCCCCGAATGAGTACTAGGTTCCTCTAGCCATTAGCCAGATGTGTGGAGCAGGGCGTTAGTGGTGGATGCTTTATCTTGGAGAGAAGAGGGAAGCTGAGGTTGCGTGGGTTGACTTCGAGAAGGAGTTCCGGGCGGAATTCCTCTCTTCCACGATGATGGTTGAGAAGAGACTGAAGCAACTCTCCCTACAATAGGGGAGTATGTCAGTGAGGGAGTTGGGGATCAAGTTCAAGTATCTCCTTCGCTTTGCTCCAGACCTCTTTCCAGATGAGAAGTCTTGGGCAAGATGTCTAGAGGAGGCACTTCGACCTCCTCTTCAATATTCTATTGTTCCCTTTTCCATACTGACATACGTAGAGGTACAGAAGAAGGCTGATGTGGTGGAGAGGATGCACACGTTGGGAGGTGTTTCGCGAGAAGGAATCCAATTGGGCCCATCGAAGGGGAAGTCCATAATCAGCAGGCCCATGGCATCAGGACCCTCTAGGTTTTGACCGGAAGGAAGCAGGCCTCAGCAGTTCCAGTTCCAAACACCCGACCCTCGCCCTTTCTCTTTGGGCCCAGGGCCAAGATGCTTCATATGTTGAAGCCATGGGAACCTATGGAATCAGTGCCTGGACCAAGTGTAGTACGGAAATGGCGGGAAGGTTCAACAACTTCCTCAGTAGCAGCAGCTTCATGCGAGGCCCTTTCAGCAGCTGCAGCAGGGCCAACGAGCTCCTACACCTCTGGGGGAAGATAAAGCAGGAGGAGGCCGACCTTAGGGCACTCCTTTGGGACCTCGACCGAGGCATGGTCAGGGAGTTGGCTGACAGCTGAGGGGCAGAGGAGCTGGGTGAGGGCAGTTGCACCCCGTGGAGGTAGCTATTCCAGCAAGACTGGAGGTCGTTCGAGGTATGATCAGTTTGTTCAGTACCCTTGCTTACGTCTTGTTCGATACAGGAGCTTCACACTCCTTTTTTACACCCAGTCTGGCCCGTGCTTTGGGTCTACATGTTGGGATACTTCCAGTGCCCCTAGTGTTGACCACAACAGTCGGAGTTCAGACCTACTTGATATATGTTTTCAGTCGGTATAGACTGATGATAGGGCCACATCAGTTTATCAGGGATTTTCTATTGTTGCAAATACAGCCATACGATGTCATATTAGGCATTGAATGGTTTTTCTATGTGTGTTCCATCATTGACTTCTTCTGAGTAAGGGTTGTGTTTTCAGAATTGGGCGGTCAACGTGTAACATTCGTCGGTGAACGGGGTTGTCAGAGAAGCAGCGGGTGAGAGGACCCCTCTTTTATTTATTGGTCGAACTATTGGTGGAGTCAGTAGATGCAGAAATAGTGGGAGTCCCAGGAATCTTCAGTGATTTTATGGATGTCTTTCCTGAGGAGGTGGAGACTCTACCCCCTCGACGTGATGTTGAATTCGGGATAGACTTGCAACCTGGTTCCCATCCGATTTTGATGGATCCATATCGGATGGCACCTTTTGATCTGCGGGAGTTACGGATCCAGATTGATGATCTAATGAAGAAGGGTTTTTTTTGACAAAGTGATTCACCGTGGGGTGCTCCTATGTTGTTTTCGAAGAAGGCGGATGGTGGTCTAAGGCTGTGCATAGACAACAGGAGGCTGAATCAGGTGACAGTCAAGAATCACTACCCCCTCCTGAGGATAGACGATCTCTTCGACCAGCTGAGGGGAGTGGGTTGGTTCTCAAAGATCGATCTGTGGTCTGTATATCACCAAGTGAGGGTGAATGAGGGTGACATCTCGAAGACGACCTTCAGGTGAATATACGGGAACATTGAATTCGTAGTCATGACATTCGATGTTACGAACTCACTAGTTGTGTTCATGGGACTCATGAACTCCGTATTCTGGGAGTACCATGACCCGTTCGTAGTTGTGTTAATCGACGACATCTTGATCTACTCAAGATCAGAGGAGGATCATGTTATTCACTTGAAGACAGTTTTAGAGGTCCTCTGACAACACCATCTCTATGGGTTGTTGTCCAAGTACAAGTTCTGGAGGCAAGAAGTGCTTTTCCTTAGACACATGGTGTCCGAGCGAGAGATAGCAGTGGACCCATCGAAGGACGAGGTGGTTGTTTCTTGGGAAGAACCCAATAATGTGGTAGAGGTTTGTAGTTTCCTTGGGCTGGCAGGTTACTACCGGAGGTTCGTGCCCCACTTCTCTCGAGTTAAGACACCCTTAACAACCTTGACCAAGAAAAACCAGGCCTTCGTGTGGGACAAGTAGTGTGAGGAAGCCTTTAGCTATCTGAAGGAGAAGTTTGTTAGTGCCCCAGTGATAAGGTTTCCAGATGAAGGGGCAACATATGAGGTGTTCTGTGATGCTTCAGGGCAAAGACTCGGATGTGTGTTGATGCAGCGGTAAGGGGTGATCTCCTACGGGTCTAGGAAGTTATGTCCCCATGAGCGTAACTATGCCACCCATGATCTAGAGATTTCGGCGGCTGTGTTCGTACTAATGTTTTGGCGGCACTACCTCGTTGGGGAGCGCTTCATGATCTTCACCAACCACAAGAGATTGAAGTATGTCTTCTCCCAACGGGACCTGAACTTACGACATTGAAGGTGGATGGAATTCATTCAAGACTACGACTTCGAGATTTCCTACACCTCGGGAAAGGGGAATGTGGTGGCTTATGCTTTGAGCAGGAAGTCGCAGAAGGATGCAGTCTGAGAGTCATAAGATGCTTGGAAGGAGATGGAGGAGTTGGATGCCCTTCACATAGATGCACGAATGGATGGTGGTAGAGTTTTCATGCATTAGATGACAGTGCAATGTTTTCTGTTGCGGCACGTAGAGGAGTCCCAATGGGGAGACTCGGAAAGTGAGGTGATGTGTGACCAGGTTAACCAAGGGGTGCTTCGGAAGGGTGGACGGAGGATGGTCAGAATCAGGTTCTTTTCCAAGGAAAGCTATTTGTTCTAGAGGCTATGCGCAAGAGAGTTCTTAGTGAGTTCCACAACTCACCCCTAGCAGTGCACTCGGGAGTTTCCAAGATGTACCAGGGCTTGATAGGTTAGTTCTGGTGGCCTTGGGTGAAGCAGGCGGTGGCAGATTCCATGGCCAAGTGCTTGGTGTGTCAGCAGGAGAAGTTTGAACACCGTGTTCTAGGCGGTTTGTTCTAGCCTCTGGATGTTCCCGAGTGGAAGTGGGATGACATCTCTATGGATTTCTTCATAGGGCTACCCATGGTTCAAGGAGGTTGCGACGCTATTTGGGTAGTGGTGGATCAGTTGATGAAATCGGCCCAAATTTTGGCGATCATGGAGTCTGGTGCAGTGGATGCCTTTGCACAAAGGTATGTGGATGAGGTGGTGCAGTTTCCTGGAGTTCTGAGATCCATAGTCTCGGATAGGGATGCGCAGTTCACCTCATGAGTCTGGAGGGGTTTTTAGCATGAATTTGGAACCCAGCTGCGCCTTAGCACTGCCTTCCACCCCCAGATAGATGGGCAGACAGAGCACACTATTCAGACCTTAGAAGATATGCTCCGACCATGCGTTTTGGACTTCGGGGGATCATGGGTGCGATACTTTCCTCTAGAAGAGTTCGTCTAAAACAATAGCTACCACTCTACCATTAGAATGGCTCTGTTCAATGCTTTGTATGGGAGTCCGTGTTGCTCACCCGTATGCTGGACAGAAGTCGGTGAGGTAGGTGTTCTTGGCACGGAGGTGGTATAGAGCACAACAAAGAAGGTGCAGCTTATACGAGAGAGGATGAAGGAATCTCAGGACCAGCAGAAGCCATATGCCGATGATAGTAGGAGACCCTTGGAATTCGAGGTCGGGGACCACATGTTCTTGAAGGTCTCCCTCGGTGTGGACATCATAGGTTCGACAGGGGAAGTAAGCTCTCTCTCAGGTTCGTCAGACCCTTCGAGGTGTTCCACCGGGTCGGTGAGGTGGATTATCAGCTGGCGTTGCCACCAAATCTACAAAGGGTGCACGATGACTTCCTTGTATCCCATCTTCATCGGTATTTTCACGATGATTCTCACGTCCTCTACTGGGAAGAACTAGATATTTAAGACGATGCAACCTTCGTGGAATAGACAGTGATGATCGAGGGTCGTGAAGAAAAGGTGCTTCGTGGACGAACCATCCTATTGGTTTGCGTGTTATAGAGTCATGGTGGGCTTTAGGGGAGTACCTAGGACATGGAAGCGCAGATGTGTGCCCAGTACCGAGAGTTGTTTTGAGTTTTATCCTGTTTTGTCAGTACTTGTTTGCTATGTAATGATTTACCTTGTTGACTATGGGATCTGCAGTTTCCATTTTCTGTGAATGTGTGTGAAGTGTCCTAAAGGATGGGGAGGGGAGGACATGATTCCTAGTTAGGAAGAATTAATGTGGATGCACCTAAACCCATGCAGGCGAGTCAGTGCCACCTGAACCGGATAGTATCTTAACATAGAGGAAGGGAAACCCCTCTCACACATGGTCAGATAGTTTAGTCTTTTGTTTTGCGTGGTTGCATGAGGAAATGAGCGGTATGACGTCCATGATTGTTCAGAAGATGAGGTGTTCCTGTGTCAGAGAGGTTCACTCCTTATAGGTATCTTCTGGGGGGTTGTTCTGACCCCCCGTTTTCCTTCTGGTTTGGTTCTCGATTCTCGAGGGTGAGAATAGTTTGATAGGTATCTGATGTAATGTCCTAGAACCTCATGATCCACCCCTTTTCCAAATTCTAGGATCCTAAAAGGTTGCACCTCGTTTGGTGTGACCGATCGGCGTGACCTATCGATGCGACCGATCGGCACGACCAATCGACACGACCGATCGGCGCGACCGATTTCCGCGACCGATCGGCGCAACCGGCCTCACGGTGCGACCAATTAGTGTTATCCAGCTTTTTCAGGTTTTCCTTCTACAGTTTTTCCCGTAAAACTTCTTTTAGGCCTTTTTGAAATTTTAAGGTGTTTCAAGGTCGTTTTTATCCCATAATTAATAACTAAAAATCCCTAGAAACCTCACTATTAAATAACAATTAATTATGTCATGTGTAACAACCCAACCACGTGGTAGAATCACAATCCGAATTTAAAGCGTTCAAATTTCTAATATCTCATAACAACTGGATTTTATCTATATATCACAGAAGAAGTTCTTCTCCCCCTTCTTTCTTTTGGCCGACTTCTCTCTTCTCCATGGTGCACTTGAAGTCCCTCCTTCCCGAGACTTGTGGTGTGCCTAGGCTGAAGTTGTCTACTCGTCCCTGGAGTTCCCGATGTCCCTCTCCTCTAAATCGCGCATCCCCTATTCTTGGCGCGTGGATAAAAACGTCGATCCTTGGTCGTCCAAGTAGGGATTTTCTCATTCATCTCTATTTTCTGTATATCATGCGGGGTGGGAATGATTTTTTCTCTGTGAAAATTGATTTAACTGAACATAATGAAGATAATGAATGGACCTTTAAAGAATGAAAGGGGGTGTGATGGATGTTCTTTTCTGCTGCTTTTATGTGTTGTGAATTGTACGGGCTTATGCTCACTGAAAATCATGGCCGTTGGTGGTCTTTCTATGTGCACTAATGAACATCAAGGCTCCTGGATGTTTAAATAACCGTAATAGGTAATTGGTTAATTACATATACTAGGTTAAATAAATTGAAAGCACCAGGATCAACCCTTTTCTGTGATAACCCCGGTTAAAGCACAGTGGAATTGAAACCATGGAGTGTGTTAAATCTTTTAAATCTGTAAATACCTCCATGGGATTGCCTTGTGTTGGTGATAGCGGTTTGGTTGTTTCATTCACGGGATGATTAAAGGTGAAATTATGGTTTTCTTGGATGGGGGCTTAGATTTCTGGGGTGATATGGGTGGGGATGGGATCCCTTGTTGTTATACTTTCGCTGGTTGTGAATATGAGGCTGTGTGGTTACTCTGCTTATATCACAAACTGTGGTGTAATCCGCTGTTGTTGAGAAACCGTTGGCTTGTGTATTATGGAGACTTGGGGTTGTGTCTCAGGGTTTTCTATGGTTCTAGTACATTGGGGGATCTCACTTATTCATTTGATTTTGTGACTTCACATGAGAACCGGGTTTGAATATTTAAGTTTCTATTTTACTATCTTCTTTCTCTGGCTCTCTTTTTTTCCTGTTAATTGACCAGTAATGTAGAATTAACCTAAATGGTATTACAAGAACATGAAAACATGAACAATTTATATGGGAATTGGTTTTGGGAATGATTTGTGGCTTGCCCGTGAGTGTCGTGCTGTTTTGTGATGAATGAATAGTAACGAGGGTGTTTGTGCTAAGGTTTTGGAACCCCTAGGTTTGGATGAGTGGTTGACACCTATACCTATATCTGTAGATTTTATGTTTCTTTTTCGCTCCCCACCCAAGTTTAGCACTTAAGTGTCGAACACTCCAATTTCATGGGGGAGGGTGTTTTTCCCAACACTCCTATGAGTGGCTGGTTAATAACTCCTTTTCTGCTTCCTTTCCCAAATAGCCCAAGACTCATAGGGCAGGCTATGATGGCATGAAGTCCCTGATTAGCCCATGAATCTTGGGGCATAGTAGTTGTGGTGGTTGGCCCAGGTGTTTGAGGGCAGGTTGTTTCCCAAGTGTCTTTGGGATGAGGCCCAGGTGTCTTCTGTCATGGCAGTAGTTGTTCTGTCCTAGGTGTTTGTGGGCAGGTTGTTTCCCAAGTGTCTTCGGGATGAGGCCCAGGTGTCTTCAGCCGTGATAGTAGTTGTTCTGACCCAGGTGTTTGCGGGTGTGGTTACACGTGGTGGTTGTCGCCCAGGTGTCTGCGGGCGGGATACCGATTATGGACCAGGTGTGTGTGGGCGGAGTTTGGCAGTGGAAATGTGGTGAGGTTATGGCCCAGGTGTGTGTGGGTGTGGTTTGTTTGTGGGACTACAGTAAGAATGGAAGGATTGGTTCGATGCATAGGATGTCTTCAATAACCAGTTGGAAAGTGGCGCGGGGTACCAAAATATCGATGTGCTATTACTATACATTACTTGACTTGCTTTATTTGGGGAGCGTGCCTTGGTGAGGTTTGGGTGGATAACATTTCCTTGTTGGGTGTTTGGTTATCTGTTTTTCCACGAGACATTAGAATGTATCCTCACTTGTGCACAAGAGTCTTTGGTTTCCCCTACTGAGTTTACTTGTATGCTCACCCTACATATATAAAACTATTTTCAGGTTTCCAGGAGGACTTCAGTGATCGTGATGGGCCATACTAGCTCAGGTGTTGTGACTGTCGTAGTTGTTGTTTTCTTCCTTTTGGTAATTTTTTTACCTTGTATCCCTTGTACCTTGTGACATTAATTTTATATCATGCATATTGGAATGGTTCTTTGGATTTACTTTTACTTCCAGACATGTTGTTGTTTGGATTTTACCATCTTATCTCCCGATCCAAATAATGAAAAAGGGTAATGCCTTTCATTATTTGTGTGTGACTTTTATACCCTGGGTACTGGTCGCCACTCCGGGACCTATTGATGGCGGGTTTCAGGGGTCATTATTTCTCCTTCAACTTGAAGAATGAAGGGTCTGGCAATCTATTTTCCCTTCCCTCATCTTGGTGAAGGCAGGTCGTGACCAACTTCTTCTAATTCATTGTATTCATCATAATAGTGTTCCTATTCATTTCACACCATACAACATATTTTATTTCAAGAAAATATATTCAAATTCAATATAGATTTTGTAATTTCTATTCAATTTGACACCATGTATTCCTATGAGGCATTTCATCTACCTCAATACCATAAAACTCTCCAATTTTTTCCACAAAAATTATAATTTTTTAAAAAATCACCCCATGCGTAATAAATTCATATAATATCATATATTTATAAAAACCATTTGATATTCAAATATTCATTATGATAACAAAAATAGTCCTCTTAAACTAATAATCTATGTTGTTCTCATCTACTAATTCTGAAAATTAATTATCATACACTTTCTATATTAGAATCATACTAATTGATTCAAAATCCATCCCCAACATAGTATTAAATTTCAATAATATTTATTTTCTCATATCCGAATCAACATATAAGTTATGTAATTTAAAAATTGATAATTCAAAATAATATTGTAAAACATTAATTTCGGAAGTATAAATTCCATGAATTTTCACGTCAAATAAAAAATGATAATTGAATCTTTTAATGATTCATTGAATTTGTTGATTTTAAAAAGATTTTATTAAATATTATGTTGTTATTATATAATTTTTTTCAATCCATACAAAAATATTTAAATTCAAATTCTTAATTTCTTTTACTTTCATCCTTCACATTATAATTCCCAAAATAATTGATTTGTTTTTTTTCAAAATCTTCATCATAAATTTGTGAATATATTTGAATATAGTTTTTCTAATAATGGTATATCAATATAGGTCATTAATATTCTACACACTATAATATTATTCTTATTAGAATAATTTGATATTGTATAAATCACCTTTGAATTAAATAATATAGTACTATTACTATTCACATTCTGGAGTAGTGAATGAAAATAACGAGACATCTTATTCTTGTATCTCTTATAAATTTTCCCATAAAATATCAGATTAACAAGATTCTTGATTGAATTAATCACATATATCCATAGTAGTTTACAAATAAATTATATGAAACTTAGTTTGACCAAATAAAACATTATATGCATAGTAATATGATGTACTGCTCATATGAGGAGGAGTATTTATTATATTATACTCTATGATAAATTAGTTTAATATAAAAATAACCTCACTACAATGTTATATTTTTGATCATATAAAAAATATATATTATCCATTATAATGCCCCAACCCCAAAATCCCAGAGTCGGTGCATTATTTTAATACAATGGCATCATTACAAGGAATGAAGTCCTAAAATACTGATCAGTTTAGCAGTCTTGGAAAATAGATTATATACATGAACGTTACATTACACTTTCCAACATACAACATAAAAAAATACTTTGAGAATTCCATTGTTCTCTTAGCTTAACCCTGTATCTTAAACATATAACACTTCTTGGGATCCTGGGAAAAATAAAACATAGAAAGGGGTGAGCTCAAATGCTTAGTAAAGATAACAATATAGCGGAAACTTTCATAAATAAGCATAAACATTTAAGGAAATTTATTAGACTAAAAAAATCCTTTTAAACCTAAACATCAGAATAATATGTAAAATATACAATAAAATAATGCCATTTACATATTCACATGGATATTATACTAGTCTAATAATTACATGAAATATCAATAGCCACTTTCATAATGATGGAATGCATAATGACAGACTTCATAACCACATAGTCAAGGCCTTGTTCCATGACTACAAATAAGTTTTTTTCAAAGCCTTGTGCCAAGAAAATAGTTTGTCTCATGAGACCTACTGATGCATCGAGGAGCTATAGCAGGCTCCACCAGTCAGTTACTAAGTCTAGTGCATTCTTCATATGAAAATGATGAAACATAACATAAACATTCGTATTAAAACTAGCATACGAAATTCCAATACTTTATTCTTAAACCATGAATGGTATAAAAATAACACATCCATAGTAAAAAAATCACAAAAAATTCAATACAATATGGATGATTTTTATCATAATAATTCTACCTCGATCAAGAATAATATCCCATAATGGATGTTGACATAGTTGAAAATGATCAGTAAAAATCATTGAGAGAAATATACCTTTTTCATGAAATCATTTAAAAGTCAAATAATTTATCAAGGAAGTCACTTGAAAGATATTTTTGAATCAAGGTGTCGCATACCACTTTGAATCTTTTGAAATGGATTAACATTTTAAAACATTCATGTCCATACAAATAAATCTTTAAAACCATTTTGAAAACATGTACATTAATGAGAAAGGTGTAGGAAAATAAATTTTTGAAACATTTTAAAATTTTGTTTTCATAAAAATACCCTTAAAATATTCCCTTTGAAAACTCTTTTATGAAACATGGACATGTATAATAAATATGTACCGACATATACTTACGTAAAAACAATCTCGGATAATAAAGAGTTTGTGAAATTAACCCTTACCTTGCACTTTCCTTTAGTTGAGGATACGTTTAACCTCCTGTATGAAGATCATTGTATGATATTAAATTATACCAGAACAATATTAATATTTATGATATAATACATGATTAATTTATGACTTTTCACTACCCATTTAATAATAATTTTCATGTTAAATTATCATTTTTGGTAATAATCACTTTCTTTATCGTAGGTGTTTTAACTTGTTACTCTTGATTGTATCACATAGATAAAGATTTAAATAATTCCATAATATAAAAAAGGATTTATATATCATATATATTTAGAATATAAATATTTATTATAGTCATATATGTGAAATGGAAAAAACCGTTTATGGAGATGGTAGTCCGTACGTACGCATAAACGCTGTTTCCATTTTCATATCATATTGAACGAGACTAAGTGGATAAGATATATGTAAGTAAATATATATATATATGTATCTAGTATCATTATTATGTCATATATTACATACTTATTAATGATATATATTTTATAATCATCATTGAATGGTGAACGTGGAAATGAATCCCATCACGTCGTGGAGACGGTAATCCGTACGTATGCACGAGTGACAATATCATTCTTTTGAAAATAAAATAATATATATTTGGATGGTATATCATATATAAAGAATCATTATCATGTTATATTTGTTATTTAAATAAATTACACATCATTAGTATACCCATCCAAATAATAATTTATTGAATAACAATTACACCATGACGTGGAGACGGTAAGCCGTACGTACACACGTATGGTGACATGTCATTAAAAGGATGGATAGAATAATGAATGTGTTTGTATAATATTTATATTAACATCACAGAAAAAATAATATATTGGAGTTATTATTTTATAATGGAAACAACAAAGAAAGAGAAAGTGGAAGAAGAAAGGAACTAGAAAGAGGTGAAGAAATATTTACTCTTCTTCGGGTTCTTCCTTTTGATTTGATCAAATAGGATACTTAAATTGGATTTCAGACTAAATGAATGACTCTATGATGAAGGTAGGATATTTTAGAGGATATTTGGGTAGGGGTTGACAGAGCCAAAAGGATTTTAAGGTTTTAATTTCAGAGAAGGGGGAGTGCCCTTTTATAAGAGGGGTGAGGGGTACCTTAGGAAAAGCTAGAAATATATTTACATAATAAAATAATTTTAGGTTTATAATGGTTCCAAAGTGAATTATTTAAAAGGTAAGGTTGGGATGGATCAAAAACCAATAAAAAAATAGGTTTTAGACAGGTTTGGGTCACTATATTAACTTTATCTTTTATATTTAACTCTTAGTTAAATAGTTTGACATTTACCATGTCTCTTTTTATTTTTATCTAATATGGTTAATAAACATACTATAAGCATACAATAGAACATAAAATTGTTCATTAATGACATATATAAGGTTATTTAAGTCCTTTGGCCGAAAATTAGATTTTTAAGAATATAATATCAATTAATTATATAATATTTGTTTTAAAAACTATTTTATGTCAATTTTGACACTATTTGGTATTTTGTTTTCTCAAAATTCATTAAAGCATTATTACTTCGAAATTAATTCATCTAACCAATAATATAATACCATAGTAACCTATAAAATTAGTGTAAATCATAAAAATTCTCAAATTGCATTTATTTGGATATTTATAATATCAATTATTTTAATCATTCATTAATACGGTAATTACTTCATCATCATTGTGTCATAAATAAATTTAATTATTTAATTTCTAAATATTATAAATAAAATACCATTATATTGGAAATCATTTTATATTTCTAATTAATATTTATAATAGAATTTATCTTATGTATAACCCTATATTAAAAATGTTTTAGTTATTAATCATTTATTTTAACTCTTTTAACTATTCTTTACATAAAATAATAATAAATGTCCTATTCTAATACAAGTGGACCAAATAGGTTCATATTTTATTTATAAGGTTGTTTTTGGTAGAATTATACTTATCCAATAGAATTAGGACATGTGTTAGGGTAATAATAATATAATTTTTACCCTTAATTACCCTATTTACTTTTAACCATGGTAAATTAAAGTAAAAAAGTTATTATTCACCAAAAATTATTTTCATCTTATTGAAACAAATTTTACTTACTGATATAAATCGTGTCTCTCAGATTTTCTAAATTCAACTCACATAAGCGGTAAAATAATGTTTTATGTATATTTTCAAATGCTCCTAGAAGGTTGGTAAAAGACTGTAAAAAGTTTAATAAAATTTTTATATATATAAACTTATTAAAAAATGACTCCAATTAATTATATTGAACTTAAATAGGTATTATGTAAATATTTTGACATAAAATAAAAATAAATTAAATAAATAATTATTTAAATAAAAAGTCGGTTTTAACCAATAACTCATTTTTTTCACTATTCATCAAAAATTGTAAGTTTTCATAAAAATACAAAAATTTCACCCTAATATAATTGTGATATTCTGAATTCAAAAATTAATTCTATTTTACCTAATTAAAAAAAAGAAGTTTAATATATTAATTTAAAATCAATTCCTATTGTCAAAATCAAAAAGCGTGTTTTAAAGAAATAATAACTAGGAAGACCCGTGGCGCTAGGAGGGTGCCGCGCAGGAGGAACCACGACCCACCTGTGCGGGCCGCTCACGCTAGGAAGACCGGTCGGCTTCGGCCGGCCGGACAGTAGAGTGGGTCGGCTTGGCATCGCCGGTTTGGGAGACCCCCCCCCCCCCCCGTAGTGCTCAGCCTTCCGGGCCGAGCCCCTCGGGCCGAGCTGCGTGATTCACTGGGTCGGACCCGCCAAAACTCGGTTGAACCAACCCGCCAGCCCACTGGGCCGGCCGGGCCGGGCCCGATAGGCTTAAATGCAAATAAAATAAAGACCGTGCGTCTGATCGACACGCCGTCTACAGCATTGGGACCCTCGCGACGAAGAGGCCCTTTTGAGATACTCTAAGTGAGTTTTGGGAAACATTGGAATACTACCAGGTTTTGGAACAAGCATATTTCCAACCGGGCCCCATGGAATGGAAAAGATAATATCTCTCAGACCGGGTGTCCGATTGACGCGCCGTCTATCGCGTTGGGTTCATTTTGATGAGACTGGACTTCGATATACATAAACTCTGGACTTCAAGATATATGATGTATCGACACCTTGGCTCAAGGATTGGACCCTCCCGGAATCGAGCGTTCTGTATGCGGGAACCCTAGAGCTGGCTACGACTGCGACGATTATAGTAATGGGATCCTCTGTGGGTTCAATGAAGATGACTAATGTACTTGGATCCTCCGTGGGTTCGTCAGCGATTTCTACTATACTTGGATCCTCCGTGGGTTCGACAGTGATGACTGCTGTACATGGATCATTTGTGGGTTCAGCAGCGATGATTACTGTACTTGGATCCTACATGGGTTTGGCAGTGATGAATTTTGTACTAGGGTCCTATGTGGTTTTGGTAGAGGAGATGATTCAGAGGCTACATCTAATCATCTCCACCCCTCTTCATGAGTTGTATACCTAAGTGAGCTGAGTCTTGACTTTCAATCATTACCATTAGTGTGATTGACTTCTTTCCTATGTGGACTGGGTTGTGCTTGGACTCGAGAGTTGGAGACAAACTGGAATTGATGACTTAGGTATATGTATGGGAATATACCTAAGTAGAGTTGGTTGATATTTTGTGATTGTACCTTTCCTTTGTGGTTTATCCTTCGTGGATTCTAGAAGACCTTCAGGGGTCTTGGGGTCCCTACTGAGTATTTTTATACTCACCCCTGCATGGGCTATGCCCGCACTATGTTGTGTTGGATGCAGATGAAGGACATCACAGATCATGGTAGAGACATGTGGAGCTGGATGGTACCCAGAGGTGGACCACTCGGCGGGACGTACACGGAGCGGACAGACGGACCCGAGGTTTTGTGGAGACCATATGTACCCACACTTCATGTGGGATTCCCGAAGGACAACTCAGTGGTTGCTGAATTACATTACTGCTGTTGTACTAGTCTTTCAGTTGTACTATACTCACTGTTGGGCTTGTATTTCTAGCCCCTTACTTTTCAGCACTTACTTTTGAATACAGTTTTACTTTTGCTTACTTCAGTTTCATACACTATTGTGTTTTTTTACTTCTATAATGGCAATGCCTTCATTGTATAGGGATTTACGCCTTTGGTTCTAGGCGCCATCCCCTGGCCTATGGAAGGCGGGATTGGGGTAGTCACGACACGAGCCCTGAGGACGGGTCGTGACAAATTGGTATCAGAGGAGTCGGTTCTACCACAGAACATAGGACTCTAATCTATCTTACTGTGAAGAAATAGTGTTAAGAGTATTGAGTGTGGTTTTCAGTCTAGGGAGTCCAATGTTGGTGTGGCGGCCGACGTATCCATACACCAGGACCTTGACCTCTGATTTCCGACTCAATGCACGAAAACACTGATTGCATGTGTGTTTCAAATGAAATATTTTCTTTGTGATTACTTTGTGTCAGCTCACCATGTATACTATTTTGACCATGGCACACCTGTTTATTTTCAGGATGGCCCCATGAAGGCATCCATATAGGGTTCCGAGTTACGTACAGGATGGTAGCCCACAGAGCGACGAGGCTTTGGTGCAGGGCCCCATCACAGCAGAGGCAGAAGCGGTACCACTACCCGCTGAGCCACCGATACTACTAGCCCCAGCAGAAGAGAGTGCACACCGCTTGAGCGTGTTGCACGAGTTCCAGTGACAAAGGCCGCCCAGGATCTGTGGAGAGATGGACCCACATGCATCCAAGGATTGGCTGGAGGCTGTCGTTAGCGTTTTCAGATTGGTAGGGACACCAACCGACCTTATGGCGATCCTTGAAATGAGTCTCCTACATCTAACAACAGGTTGATGGTGGAGCCTGATGCTCCAGCTGCATGACGAGGCATCTATAATTTGGACAGACTTCAGGAGTCTCTTCTGCTCAGAGTTTGTTCCAGCCAACCTTCTTGCGGTGCGAATTTAGGAGTTACATCATCTGCGGCAGGGCAGCATGACAGTAGCTCAGTACTCAGCGAGGTTCACCGACCTCTCAAACTACTCCACATACATGGTGCGTGACCTATTCTTTAGGGCCCAGACATTTGAGTATAGACTTAGGCACGAGATCATGGCTTCGATGATTCCCATCAGCATCCCGATACAGGTGGGGGTGCAAGAGAGAGCCCTTCTTGTGGAGAGCTTTCTCAATGAGCAGTCGCCAGTGGCGAGACCCACCATAGGACGACAGGTAGCCGATTATTCTGCAGCCAATAATATACAGTTTATGCAGAGGTCCAAGTGGACCTTGCCATCAGGTGGGTGACCTCAAGATACTGGTTTGGATGAGCGGGGCACACGAAACGGAGCCATCCATATGAGGGGAAGGAAGTGCTATGCATGCGGCGGGTAGGGCCACATGGCTTGTGACTACCTGACCCACCATGCAGACGAGCAGAAGGCAGTAGAGGGACCTCCCAGGTAGAGGCAGAGGTTCGACCGTGGTGGTTCGCCGGGAGAAGGCGGATGAGGAAGAGGAGCTGGCCGAGCAGCGGGTGGTGGATGACATTTCGAGGCTCCACCACCACCACCACCGCCAGGAGGTCCACCCCGACCACAGGGAGCTGGTGGACAGAGGCAGGCTCAGCTCCAGGCAGTCAAGGACTACGACCACGATGCACATGAGATGATTTGAGGTTCTATCTGAGTCTACTCCACCCTTGCTTCTGTATATATAGACACATGAGAGAGTCCGTAAAGACCCTGAAATTTCAAGGAAATTTGTTTCATTAATACTTTGTAATTTTATGAGTCTGTGGCTCCAGACGACACTTGATTCCAAGGCCCGGTGTGCCCAGAATCAATTTCCGAAGTTTAGATCGGGTACGTTCAGTAAAAGAATGAGCTAGTTTTTCTATCTTTTGAACCAGTGCTCGGAATTGAAATCAGATGGAACCGAAGAACTCTCAGTGCCGGTAATTTCTTAAGGAGACCTTTAGTGATGTTACATTTTATGCGGGTTGAGAATTAAATTTTGGGGACTTAGTTTAAGATAAATAAAATTGGTGTGTACAATTTTATTTATATCTATGGTAGTTTTATCCTACAAAGGGAAGTTAAGGGTGGGACCCACAACCACCTAACTACGCAAGTGTGTATATTTGTGAGGTGGGTCCCACACAAGCCCCAACCTATCACATTCTATAACCCTCTTCAACCCCCCTTCATTAAATGGTAAACACCTCTAAAATTGTCCAACTCTTCTTTTCTCTCTCCCTCTTTAACTCTTTCCAAAACACATTAATTAATATTTAACCAATTCAATTATTAATTAAGAGATTTAAATTTAGAAATTTTAATTGCTTGTTTTAATAAAATAATAGGACAAGCCTATTATTTTACTTTGGCACATGTTGGGTTGGGGGATTTTGAGGGAGCTCTTGTGAAGAAGAAGAAGATGATGAGAATTCCTCCTTCGTTGAAGAATGACACCACTTCCTCCTTAGATGCATGCCGATGTCATCTACGAATCCTATTTCCACTACACCCGACGTGCGATGTCAACTATCGAGGTAGGGGAATATTTTATATTTCTAATTTATGTGGTTTATACCCTCGAGCTTGACTGTTTTTTTGTAGGATTTATCTTTGTGGATTCCTTACCCCGATTTAATTTCTCATGATGAACGCGAATTAAATAAATTAATTTTCGGATCGATAAAAAATAGATTGAATTAATTTTCATCTTGTTTATCCTGAATTTGAGATTATTGAAGCATAATAAATATTTAATTGAGAATCCCCCATGTTCTTGATTCTAAAAAACAATGGCCAAACTAACACGACTATCGATCCACACATAAACCGATATCCTTTCTTATTCATGGTTCGTGCATTCTTTGCGTGTTCTTCATCGTCAAATAATTAAGCGCGCTAGAAACTCGATGGTTCATTGAGCACGACATACGGACGCAAAGATCTCGATCTGAGGATCAAGTATCTGTGATCATCATATTTATTGGGGTTAAAATGATGGTGCTGCGGACCGGAGGCGTAGCAGCGTGGCAGGCCGGATGCAGGCTGTGTGCGAAGAGGAGGCGTAGCGTTTCAGGTTCGTGAGGGCCGCGTGAATTTTTGGAGGAGAAGGGAACGTGAAATAATGTGGTAGATTGGAGGGAGAATAAATTTGAAAGGGATTAAAATTTAAATTAAGAAAAAATAAATCAATCAAGTATGGGGCGTGAAGACAAGGAGTAAGGAAAGGGAAGCATTACTTTTGGTGGTGTGTGGATTTGGGGGTGTGAGATTTAAGGACTTTAATTAAAAAAAATATAATAATGTTATTATTATTTTCTTTGGGAAAACTGTATTTTGATGGTATCTTTCTCATGCGACCTCGGTTTCACGAACTGTCAGCAGAAGTGTGACCCTGAATCCGAGGCGGAATTTATGAGTACAATATTGAATGTCTTTTTCAGGTTTTTGGATCGGGTACCCGAAGCGCTCGGAAAATAATAGATTTAATATTATTATTTAATCTTCGACTAGCAATAACTCATGTGTGCAACGTCCTATTGGCTTGCCGTTAGTGGAGATGTAATACTGTCATTAATACGGTCAATTCAAGTCTAATGTTGGATACTAAATTCTGGTTCGTGGATCGGGTCAACGAAATACTGAATAATAATATTATTATTATTATTAGGGGATCTTGTATCTGATATATCTCTCTCATATGGTATCTAAATAATGAACCGTATGCGATGTTGCGACCCTGGAATTAAGATGGATGTTTCAAAACCAATTTTGGATATTTAAGTCGAGGTCGAGGAGTGGGCCCCACGAGGGCCGGTTCGCGTGTGTTTCGGTGAAATGCAACTTTTTCACCGACTATCCATTTTGGACCAATGGGTAGTCCATCTCATGTGTTTTTTGATATGGATTGCAATGGTGTGACCGGTTTGGTTAACCGGTGTCATTTGAAGTACGACCGGGTTGGATCGAACATGAATTCAACCGGGCCCTCGGAGCAGAAACACTCAAAACATAATGACCGGACGTCCGATTGACATGCAGTAGACTATGTTGAATTCCTCTTGATGAGACGGTTCTTTTGGTATACTTCACCCGAGGCTTGGACATAGTTGTGTACGGTCGGGTTCAATTGTACCTGAAATCCAACCGGGCCCCTGGAACGGAAATACTAATAACTCTCAGACTGGACGTCCATTTGAAAAACCGTCACCAGCGTTGGTAATCACGTTGAGAAACACTTCCTTTAATTATACCCCATGGGAGTTTGGGGTACAGTTGAGATACAGCCGGGTTGGTTCGTACACGAAACCAACCGGGCCTCGGGACAAAAATTCTAATAACTCACAGACCGGGCGTCCGATTGACGCGCCGTCTATTGCATTGAGACCCCTTTGACGAGGTGGTCCTTTTTGATACTTCTATTTGAGACTTCATGACACTTGTAAGTAACTACCAGTAGCTCTTGGAGCGGACCCTTCTGGAGACGAGTGTACGGAGTGTGGAGACCGAGTAGCTGTAGACCTGACAACTGCTTGACCGATTCGACTCGTAGTGATTCGGTTAGCCCAGTGGACGGAGAACCCAGTTTTTGGCAGTAGAAAAATGGAGGACGGAGCACCTGGTAGTTGGCAGTAGACCCGCGGTACTCAACAGGAGGAGTACCTCTGTAGGCTATTAGGGAGAGTGCCCGATATTTGGTGGCAGACCCTCAGTGGACGGAGCGCCCGGTAGTTGGCAGCAGACCCGCGATACTCGACAGGAGGAGTACCTCAGCAGTCTAAGGTTAGTGAGTAGCGCCTCAGAGTCGTGACATGGCCACTATACTCGACAAAGGAGGAGTTATCCAGTAGTTGTGGTTTCGATAATGAAAATCCTGGTTTAAGCTGAGTCAATGACATTTGTGTTTACCTCATGATTGTGATGGGTTACTTGATAACTTAGGTATATGTATGAGAATATACCTAAGTAAAGGTTATCTTTTGAGATCTTTCTTTGTGGTTTATCCATGTTGGATTTAGTGAGACCTTGAGGGTCTTGAGGACCCTACTTAGTATCGTTATACTCACCCCTACACGGGCTATGCCCGCACCTATTGTGATGGATGCAGACGACGGATATCATTGATCGTGGTTGAGGCATGTAGAGCTGGACGGTACCTGAAGGTGGACTTCACGACGAGAGGGTACCCAGAGGTGGACTTCACGACGAGACGGTACCGGTGGAGGCGGACGGACGTGGAGTGCTAAAGAGGACATCTGTACCTACCCTTCAGGTAGGAACCCAGAGGACGATATACCAGCTGCTTCACCTTTCAATTGTTTTCTTTTAAGTTGTAAAATTCTTTCAGTTGTAGTTGTACCTTCTTGTTGGGCTTGTTTTTCCAGCCCCTTTGTACTTTCATCACTTTTTTTATACTTCTTACTTAGTATTTTCTTCCTCTTGATCTCTGGTTTTGTGAGTTTTCATTTTATAAAGGCAATGTCTTCCCAGTTATAGGGATTTACACCTTTGGTGCTAGTCGCATGCCCCTGGCCTATGGAAGGCGGGCTTGGGGTAGTTATGACATGGGCCCCGGGGGATGGGTCATGACAAATTGTTATCAGAGGAGTCGGTTCTACCGAAAAACTTATAACTCTGATCTTTTCTTTCTATGAAGAAATAGTATTATGGGTACCGAGTGTGGTTTTCAGTTCAGGGAGTCCAGTGTTGGTGTGGCGGCTGACGTATCCATACACCAGGACCCTGACTTCTGATTTCCAACACAGTGCACGAAATCATTGATTGAGTGTGTGTTTTCAAAAGTTTTCTTTAAGCTAGCTCAAACCAGGTCAGCTCACTAGGTATAGTCTTTTAACCATGCCACATCTGTTCAGGATGCCTCCTCGCAGACAGTTAGTTGGAGTTCCCAAGAGAGTACACGATGATGGTCCACCGACAGATGAGGCTCCGGTGCAGGACTCTCTTACTATGATGGCACATTCGGGTGGTGTACCAGCAACAACACCACCCGTTGGTTAGCAGATGCCACCAGCCCTAGTAGTAGATGATGCACGCTGACAGAGCCTATTGCATGAGTTCCAGCAGCAGAGGCCTCTAAGGTTAGAAGGCGAGACAGATTCCCAGGCAGCAAGGGGCTGGATGGAGGATATTGTTAGAGTTCTACACCTATTTTAGACACTAGTAGAGAAGATGGTGATCTTAGCTACTGGTGTTTCACAATGAGTGACCATGAGGTTGTTCTTCATAGTAATGAGGCTTCAGTATGTGGACCGATGTTTAAGATATTACCTTCGGGTAGTGTTCCAGCTATATCACTACCTGTTGGTCAGCAGTTACAACCGGCAGTACTGGTAGATGACACATGTAGGCTTAGTACCTTACATGTGTTTCAGCATCAGATACCCCTCAGGTTCCGAGGCAAGCCCGAATCACAGGCAGTTGAGGACTGACTTTAGGAGGTGGCTGAGAGTTTTCTAGAGCTTATATAGCTTCAACAAGACAACATATCTGTAGCTGAGTTGTCATCGAGGCGTATCGATCGTTCTTGGTACTTGATGACTACGATATGATCAGTGCTTCAGGGCTCGGACTTCCGGGCAATGTGTGTTTAAGGAAATCCAAGATAGCACCTTTCATCTAAGCATTCCTACTTATGTTAGGGTGCTAGAGAGAAACTTTGTGGTTGAGAATTATTTGACTGAGTGGATACAGCAAGAGAATGTTAGTGGTGGGAAAGCAAGAAACTAGCACAAGTCTCAGATACTTGGGCGTGTAAAATGTTTTAAGAAGAGGAAGTGTTAAGGTAGATGAATCTACATAACTGCAGACGTGGAAGTAGAGCTTGGAAGGCAGTAGGTTGTGATTTACATTTCGACATGTTACAACCACCCACCTTTGTAGTCCCTGCCACGCTCAGAGAGCAGGAGGGTATGGGAAGAGAGTAGCTAAATGCGGTCAATGAGTGTGACCCAAGGGCTCTAGGAATGATTCAAGGTACAATCTATGTCTAATACTAGCTACCGTAACAATAGACATTGATACGAATCATCCCTTCTTTCCACGTATCTTGTCCCAGACCTAGAGTTTCCGGTTAAGCCGTTGAATTGACCCTCACCTATGGAGATACCTTTGGGAGGAGACTCGATAATCACACTTACGCAGACAGTGTGATCTGACCCTTGAGGAGAGAGTTTCAGTTGGAATCTCTTGGTGGCAGTGTCGAGGCCTTACGACGTTAGTGTAGGTATGGACTGGGAAAACACGGTTCATACACAGATTGACTGTATTAGGCAAAAAAATTTGGTTTACCTATAATGTTGGGATGGGGTTTTCCCTTGGTCGGCGAAAAGGGAAACCCGGGAAGCATAGGATAAACTCATGCATAGAAGGGTGCAGCTGATCACTCTTGTGTCGGCCAACCATACCCTCATGGAAGTAGGAGTTTTCAGTTTTCAGTTCCAAACAGGAAAAAGATGCCACTAGAGTTCGAAGATGGAGACCACGTCTTTATATGGGTCTCACCTCGACGAGGTTTACGGAAATGTTTCCGAGGCATAAAGTTATCTCCGAGGTTCAACGGACCTTTCCAGGTCCTCATCGGGGTAGGCGAGGTGGCTTACCACTTGACCTTTCCACCATAGTAGATCCATGTGAACGACATCATCTACATATCTTAGCTGAGGAGATGTGTCCATGAATTATCCGTCATCATCGACCACGAAGAGCTGGACATCGATGATGGGGCAACATACACGTAGGTCTTAGGGGAGATTGAGGATTTACAGGAGCATGTCCTACGTGGATGGTCGATTCCTCGTTTGTGATTTTGCTAGCAGCACAAGAACCTCTATAAGATCACATGAGAGTGGGAGGCTCAGATGCATGCTCATAACCTCTTTTGTTTCCCTAGTGTGTGTTGAAGCTTTACGGGGACGTAAATCCATGTGTTGGGAGTAATATAAAGACCCAAAAATTTCAAGGGATTTTTTTTCATAAATACATTTGAATTTTATGAGTATGTGTCTTTTGACAGAACTTCATTCTGAGGCCCGGTGTGCCGGAATAAATTTCCAAAGTTTAGCTCGAGTACGTTCAGTATATGATTGAGAAGGTTTTTCTATCTTTTAAACCGGTGCTCGGAATTGAAATCTGAGGGAACTGATGAACTCTCAGCGCTGGTAATTGCTTAAGGATACCTTTAGCATAGTTTCATTTTAAGCGGGTTGAGAATTAAATTATGGGGAATTAGTTTAAGATAAAAAAAATTGGTGTGTACAATTTTATTTATATCTATGATAGTTTTATCCTACAAAGGGAAGTTAAGGGTGGGACCCACAACCACCTAACTACCCAAGTGTGGATATTTGTGAGGTGGGGCCCACACGAGCCCTAACCTTTCCCATTTCATAACCCTCTTTAACCCCCCTTCATTATATGGTAAACTCCTATTAAATTGTGTAACTCTTCCTCTTCCCTCTCCCTCTTTAACTCTTGCCAAAACACCTAAATTAATATTGAACCTATTCAATTATTAATTAAGTGATTTAAATTTTGAAATTTAAATTGCTTGTGTTAATAAAATAATAGGATAAGCCTATTCTTTTACTTTGGAACATGTTGGGTTAGAGGATTTTGAGTGATCTCTTGTGAAGAAGAAGAAGAATAAAAAGAGAATTCATCCTTCGTTGAAGAACGATGCTGCTTCCTCCTTAGACACACGCCGATGTTATCTACAAATCCTGTTTCCACGATGCCTGACGTGCGACGTAACTATTAGGGTAGGGGAATATTATATATTTATCATTTATGTGGTTTATACCCTTGAGCATGAGGATTTTTTGTAGGATTTATCTTTGTGGATTCCTTACCCCGGTTTAATTTCTCATGATGAACGCAGATTAAATAAATTAATTCGCAGATCGATAAAAAATAGATCAAATTAAATTTCGTCTTGTTTATCATGAATTTGAGATTCTTGAGGCATGATAAATATTTAATTTCCAATTCCCCATGTTATTGATTCTCAAAAATAATGGCCAAAATAACACGGCTATCGATCCGTACTTAAACTGAGATCCTTTCTTATTCATGGTCCGTGCATTCATCGTCTGTTCTTCATCGTCAAATAATTAAGTGTGCAAGAAACTCGATGTTTCATTGAGCACAACATACGGACGCGGAGATCTCGATCTGAGGATCAAGAATCTGTGATCGTCGTAATTGTTGGGGTTAGAATAAAGGTGCAACAGACCGGAGGCGTAGCAGTGTGGCAGGCTGGAAGCAGACCGTGTTTGAGGTGGAGGCGCAACGTTTCGGGTTCGTGAGGGCCACGTGAATTTTTGGAGGAGAAGGGAACGTGAAATAATGTGGTAGAATGAAGAGAGAATAAATTTTAAAGGGATTAAAATTTAAAAGAAAATAAATAAATAAATCAAGGATGGGGAATGGAGGCATGGAGTAATGTAAGGGAGGGGTTACTTTTGGTGGTGCGTGGATTTGGGGGTGTGAGATTTAAGGAATTAATTTAAAATAAATATAATAATAATATAATAATGTTATTATTAGTTTTGTTGGGAAAACTGTATTTTAACGGTATCATTCTCATGCGACCTCGGTTTCATGAACTGTCAGCGGTAGTGTGACCTTGAACCCGAGACGGAATTTATGAGTCCAATATTGAATGTCTTTTTTGGGTTTTTGGATCGGGTACACGAAGCGCTCAGAAAATAATAGATTTAATATTACTAGTTAATCTTCGACCTGCCATAACTCATGCGTGCGACGTCCGATTGGCTTGCCGTCAGTGGAGATTTAATCCTATCATTAATATAATCAATTGAAGACTAATGTTGGATACAAAATTCTGGTTTATGTCTTGGGTCCACGAAGAACCGAATAATGATATTATTATTATAATTATGGGATCTTGTATCTAACATATCTCTCTCATACGGTGTCGGAATGACGAACCGTCTGCGACATTGTGACCCTAGAATTAAGATAGATGTTTCAAAAACAATTTTTGATATTTACGTTGAGGTTGAGGCATGGGCCCCACGAGGCTCGGTTCGCACATGTTGCGGTGAAATGCAACTTTTTCACCATCAATCCATTTTGGACCAATGGGTAGTCCATCTCGTGTTTTTTTGGTATGGATCGCAATGGTGTGACCAGTTTGGTTAAACGGTGTCATTTGAAGTACGACCGGGTTGGATCGCACATGAATCCAACCGCGCCCTTGGAGCGGAAATGCTTCTTACTTAAGGATCGGACATCTGATTGACGTGCCGTCGACTATGTTGGATTTCTCTTGATGAGAAGGTTCTTTTGGTATAATTCACCTGAGTTTTGGACGCAGTTGTGTATGGTAGGGTTGGATTGTACCCGAAATCCAACCGGGCCCCTGGAATGGAAATACTAATAACACTCAGACCAGACATCCGTTTGACGAACCGTCAGCGACGTTGGTAATCACATTGCAAAACGCTTCCTTTGAGTATAAACCATGGGAGTTCGGGGTAGAATTAAAATACGGCCGGGTTGGTTAGTACACGAAACCAACTGTCCCCTCGGACAAAAAGGCTAATAACTCATAGACCGGGCATCCGATTGATGTGTCGTATTTTTCGTTGAGATAACTTTGATGAGGTGGTACTTTGTGATACATCTATGTGAGACTTCGTGACACTTGGAAGTAACGACTAGTAGCTCGTGGAGCGAACCCTCCCAGAGATGAGCGTACAAAGTGAGGAGACCGAGTAGCTATAGACCTGACGACTGCTTGACCGATTCGACTCGTAGTGATTCGGTTAGCCCAGTGGATAGAGCGACCGTTATTTGGAGGAAGACCCACGGAGGACGGAGCGTTTGGTAGTTGGCAGCAGACCCGTGGTACTCGACAGGAGGTGTACCTTTTCAGGCTATTAGGGAGAGCGCCCGGTATTTGGCGGCAGACCCTCAGCGGACGGAGCACCCGGTAGTTGGCAGCAGACCTGCGATACTCGATAGGAGGAGTACCTCAGTAGTCTATGGTTAGTGAGTAGCACCTCGGAGTCATGACAGGGCCATTGTAATCGACAGAGGAGGAGTTCACTAGCAGTTGTGGTTTCGATAATGAAAATCCTGGTTTGAGCTGAGTCGATGACATTTGTGTTTACCTCATGATTGAGATGGGTTACTTGATAACATAGGCATATGTATGGGTATATACCTATGTAAAGGTTATCTGTTGAGATATTTCCTTGTGGTTAATCCTTGTTGGATTTAGTAAGACCTTGAGGGTCTCGGGGACCCCACTGAGTACTGTTATACTCACCCCTGCATGGGTTATGCCCGCACCTCATTGTGTTTGATGCAGAAGACAGAAAACACTAATCGTGGTTGAGGCATGCGAAGCTGGACGGTACCCGGAGGTGGACTTCACGACGAGACGGTACCCGGAGTGGAATTCACAACGAGACGGTACGTTGTGGAGACAGACGAACGTGGAGTGCTGAGGAGAAAATCTGTACATACCCTTCAGGTAGGAACCTAGAGGACGATCCAGGAGCTGCTTCACCTTTCATTTTTTGTCTCTTTAGTTGTATTTTTCTTTCAATTATAGATGTACCTTCCTGTTGGGCTTGTATTTTTGGCCCATTTGTACTTTCATCACTTTTGTTTTACTGCTTACTTAGTATTTGCTTCCGCTTTTATCTGTGGTTGTGTGAGTTTTCATTTTATAAAGGCAATGCCTTCCCAGTTATAGGGATTTATGCCTTTGGTGCTAGTCGCCAGCCCCTAGCCTATGGAGGGAGGGCTTTGGGTAGTTACGACACGAGCCCTGGGGGACGGGTCGTGACAGAGTCATTCTTTTATTGCCGCTGCCCTTCTTCAGAGATCGGAGATTCCGATGGAACCGTTGGCTCGATCCTTATGGCTAGAGACACCTACAGGAGCCGACTCGATGATTACGCACTAGTTCCGGTAGAGTCAGCTTACTCTAGGAGGCGAGAGCTTCGACTGGGATCTTCTTGTAGTGGTGTCGAGGCCTTATGACATTATCTTTGGTATAGACTGGTTATCTACAATTCATGCTCAGATCGACTATATTAGGCAAAAAGTGTAGTGTGTCTGCATGGATGGGAGCAGGTTCATCTTCACCGGCGAGAAGGGAGCCTTTGCAGTGCAGGATGGACTTATGCAGAGGAGAGTGGTGCCGATCACTCATCAGTTGGCTAGTCTCATTCTCAGAGTGGTTGATGTGCGGAGTCCAATTTTTCCTTTTGGGGTGGATCAGTATGAGGACTTTTTTCTTGACGACTTCCCAGGACGACCTCCTCGTAGATAGGTAGACTTCTACATTGACATGTACCTAGGGAAAACACCGATATCTATTCCAGCATATCAGATGGCTACCTCCGAGCTTCGTGAGCTGCGGGTACAACTGGAGGACTTACAAGGGATGGGATTCATCCGACCCCGTGTTTCACCCTGGGATTATCCGATTTTGTTCGCCAAGAAGGCGGATGGGAGCTTGCAAGTGTGTGTTGACTACCGTCACCTGAATCAGGTGACCATAATGAACATGTAACAACTTCTGAGGATTGACGACCTCTTTGATCATATCAAGGGAGCATGATGGTTCTCGAAGATAGACCTCAGGTGAGGCTATCACCAGCTTAGATTTCGAGATGAGGATGTGCAGAAGACAGCCTTCAAGTGTCGGTATGGCCACTACGAATTATTGGTTATCCCCTTTGGCATAACCAAAACTCTAGAAGTGTTCATGAGTCTCATGAACAAGATCTTCTATCCTTATCTCGATCGATTTGTAGTAGTTTTCATCGACGACATACTGATTTACTCAACTACTTAGGAGGAGCATGCCTACCACTTATGAGTTTTACTGGATACACTCCGAGAGCACTAGCTTTATGGTAAGCTCTCAAAGTGGTAGTTTTATATTTGAGAGTTTCACTTTCTGGGACACGTCATCTTGGATGCGGGAGTTTCAGTGGACCAAGAAAAGATCGAGGAAGTGCTTGCATGGGAGCCACCCAGGAGCGTGACGAAGGTGTAGAGTTTCTTGGGTCTGGCTGGATACAATCGACGATTTGTGCCAGACTTCTCCAGAGAAGAAGAACCACTTTCAACCTTGAAGAATAAGGGGAACCCTTAGTGTGGTATGGTAGATTTCAATAGAGATTTCAATTGTAGAGGGATAGGATGACCAGTGCGCCCATCTTGAGGCTACCGAAGGAGGGCGTTGGGTACGTAGTGTACTGCAAAACATCAGGGATCAGACTTAGGTGTTTCCTAATGCAGGATCGAGTAGTGACCGCATATGGTTCACGGAAGTTGAGATAGCATGAGAAGAAATACGCTACCCATGAATTGGAGTTAGCAGCAATGGTCTTTGCCTTGAAGATGTGGTGGCACTATCTAATGGGCGAGCGCTTTACAGTCTACTCTGACCACCAGAGTCTCAGGTACATCTTCTCACAGAAGGACCTGAACCTGAGATAGAGGCGATGGATCGCATTCCTCCAGGACTATGACTTTGAGATAGTCTATACTCCTGGGATGGGGAACGTTGTAGTTGATGCTCTCAGCAAGAGATCGGGCATTCATTTACTAGGAGAGGCGACGGAGCAGCTAGCTTCGTTGCATATATCCTTTGTGGATAGAGATGGGGAATCCTTTCTACAGTCACTCATAGTCACTCCTCCACTCCTTCAGCGAGTCAGAGAGGTACATCATGGGGATGTTGGTTATGAGACGTGATGTGCTCATATATCCACAGGGTAGTCACCTGATGGATTTTCTGATGGAGGGGAGCACGTCATCCACATCAGGGGACATACTATGGTACCAGTTGCACTGTAGGAGGAAGTGATGAGGGAGTTTCGCACTTCCCCTCTAACAGTTCATCTAGGAGTGGAGAAGATGTATCAGGACCTAAGACAACAGCACTGGTGGCCGGGTATGAAGAAGGTTGTAGCAGAGATCACTTCACGATGCCTCACATGTTAGCAAGTGAAGGCGGAGAACCAGGTGCCAGCGGGATTGGTACATCCCTTAGAGGTCTCAGAGTAGAAGTGGGATGAGCTTACTATGGATTTCGTGACGGGGATTCCACGTACATCTAGAGGACATAACTCCATTTGGGTGATCGTAGACTGACTCACCAAGTTGGCCCACTTCCTACCAGTCTGAGAGCAGGGCTCAGTGGAGATCATGGGATATATCTACATTCAGGATATCATACGACTTCATGGGGTTCCATCGTCTATTGTTTCTGATCGTGATACTCGTTTCACTTTCTGAATATGGAAGGGGTTACATGAGGCTTTTGGGACATAGCTCCATATGAGCACCACCTTCCATCCTTAGAGAGACAACCAGACTTAGAGGAAAAATCTAGACTCTTGAGGACATGCTCTGTACATGTGTCCTTGACTTTGGTCGCAGCAGGGAGGATCACCTACCATTGGTGGAGTTTGCGTACAACAACATCAATCACTACAACGTCGGGATGGCACCTTATAAGGCATTGTACGACCGACCTTGCAGACCACCTATGTGCTGGACTGACCCTAGGGAGTCAGCACTTGTAGGACCAGAGATGGTTCAGGCTATGAAAGAGAAGGTGCAGATCATCCAGGAGCGGATGAAAACTGCACAGAGTAGACAAAAGTCCTATGCTGATAGGAGACAGAGACCATTGGAGTTCGAGGATGGAAACCACGTCTTCTGATGGGTCTCACCTCGATGAGGTCTATGGATATTTTTCCAGGGTGTAAATTTATCTTTGTGTTTCATCTGACCTTTCCAGGCCATCAGCAAAGTAGGCGAGGTGGCTTACTGCCTGTCCCTTCCACCTCAGTTGCACCGGGTGCATGGCGTCTTTCATGTATCTCAGTTGGGGAGATAAGTGCACGACCCGTCTCACATCATCGACCATGGGGAGATGGACATTGATGATGGGGTGAAATTCTCGGAGTTTCAGGTGGATATCGAGGATCGACCGGAGCGGGTCCTACGTGGGCGGTCGATTCCTCTGGTGCGTATTTGATGGCCGCACAGGTACCTCTAGTAGAGCACTTGGGAGAAGGAGACTCAGATGCATGTACAATACACCCATTTGTTTCCCTAGTGTGTGTTATAGCTTTACAAGGACGTAAATCCCAGATGTGGGAGTAATGTAAAGACTCGAAAATTTCAAGGAAATGTTTTTATTAAATACTTTGGAATTTTACGACTCTGTGGTTTCTGAAAGCACATGATTCCGAGGTCCGGTGTTTCCGGAATCAATTTCTGAAGTTTTGTTCAGGTACGTTCAGTAAACGTACGTGCGGGTTTTTCTATATTTTGAACCTTTGCTCGGAATTGAAATATGAGAAAACTGATGAACTCGCAGCACCAATATTCTCTTAAGGGGACCATTACGACAGTTGTGTTTTATGCGGGTTGAGAACTAATATTTGGGGATTTAGAATAAAATAAATAAAATTTGTAGCACACAATTTTATTTATGGATGTTAGTTATTTCCTCCCAAGGGGAGTTAGAGGTGGGGCCCACACCCACATAACCTCCCATTAGATGATATTTGTGAGGTGGGTCCCACATGATCCCTAACCGTTCATCTCCCTATAACTTCCCTCAACCCTCTTAAAACCTTTCGACTTCCACTTAAAAGTGGAGCGTCACCATCTCCCATCCATTACTATTGAAAACTCAATGCCTTAATTAATTCTATTTACATTTTGAATTAATTTGAAAATACATGGGAATGTTATATTATGGGAAGGCCTTATTATTATTTGGGTTGGAAAATATTTGTGGGGAGATTTAGAAAGTGAGAGTTCTTCCCCGAAGAACGCGAAGAATGTTCCCTGACCTGAAGGACATGAAGTAACATATCCAACCTTCTTCTTCCTCTACTTCAAGAGAGGAGACACCGCCATGGGGAACGTCGCCAACAACGATGTTTCGTTCTCCATCATTGATGGAGCAACATTTTATTCCACGAATACGATGAATAAGCCTTGATCTAGGTAGGGATCTGAAAAATTTTAAGTGAATATTTTGTACATCTTTCTTCATTGAGAATCATAGATTGTATTTGGCTTTATGATACCGCCTAACGCGGAGGGCGTGGGCCGAACGAACATGTCCCAACGACCCTCCGATGTTTCCTATTTTGGTTCTCAATAAATGTGTGTTGGAAGAGGTGGCGATGGGAGATGGAGGGGGCCGCGCGCCGACCTCCTGCGGAAGAACCGCGGCCCGCAACCGTTGGCCGCTCGGCCAAGGAAAAACCAGCCGGCAATAGCCAACCAGACAGAAGAGACGGCGGCACCACAATGACACCATGATACGGAGGACTGCGGCCAGTGTTCCGTGGGCCGCTCGGCAGAAAAACCGACTGGCATCCGGCCGGTTGGGCAGGGAAGACCTATGGCACCATGAGGGCGCCACACTGGAGGAACTGCGGCATGCCCGTGTGGCCCGCTCATGGCAGGAAGACCGGCCAGCTTCGGCCGGCCGGACAGGAGGGTGGCACCACTTGGCGCTGCCAGTTCGGGAGACCCCCCTCCACACACCGCTCGGCCACCAGGGCCAAGCTGCGACCAGTCGGGCTGGGCCACGCGATACATAGGGCCAGTCCGACCCTCTACCGGGTCAGACCTGCCAAAACCAGGTTGACCCGACCCACCGGACCACTGGGCCTGACGGGCCGGACCTTTTATGCTTAAATGTGAATAACTTAAAGATCGTACGTCTGGTCGATGTGCCATATACGGCATTGGGATACCCGTGACGAAGAGGTCCTTTTGAGATACTATAAGTGATTTTTGGGCAACTTTGGAAAACAAATGGGTTTTGGAACGAGCGTATTTCCAACCGTGCCCCAGGAACGGAAAAGCCAATATCTCTTAGACCGGGCATTCGATTAATGCACAGTCTATCACATTGGGTTTTTTTTGATGATATGGAACTTTAGGATACATAAAATCTCTACTTCATGATAGTAGATTTATCGACCCCTTGGATCGGGGAGCAGACCCTCCCGGAATCGAGTGTGATGTGTGCGGGAACCCTAGATCTGGCTGCGACTATGACGACTACTTTACTGGGATCCTCCATGGGTTCGACGACGATGACTGTTGTACGTAGATCCTCCATGGGTCCAGAAGTGGTGACTAATTGGCTTGGATCCTCTGTGGGTTCAGCAGTGAAGACTACTGTACTTGGATCATCCGTGGGTTCAGAAGTGATGATTACTGTACTTGGATCCTTCGTGGGTTTGGCAGCGACGACTTCTGTACTAGGATCCTACATGGGTTCGGTAGAGGAGATGATTTAGAGGAAACATCTAATCATCTCAACCCCTCTTTGTGAGTTGTATACCTGAGTGAGCTGAGTCTTGACCTTCAATCATTACCATCTGTGTGATTGACATCTTTCCTGTGTGGACTGGGTTGTGCTTGGGCTCGAGAGTTGGAGCCAAACCGGAATTGATGACTTAGGTATATGTATGGGCATATACCTTAGTAGAGTTGGTTGATACTTTGTGATTGTATCTTTCCTTTGTGGTTTATCCTTCGTGGACACTGGGAGACCTTCGGTGGTCTCGCGGTCCCTACCGAGTATTGTTATACTCACCCCTTCATTGTCTATGCCCACACTATGTTGTGCTTGACGCAGACGATGGACAACACTGATCGTGGTAGAGACTTGTGGAGCTGGATTGTACCCGGAGGTGGACCGCTCGTCGGGAGCGGACGGATGGAACCGAGGTGCTGTGGAGACCATCTTTACCCACCCTTCAGGTGGGATTCCCGGAGGACGACTCAGTGGTAGCTGCTTTACTTTACTGCTATTGTACTAGTCTTTCAGTTGTACTGTACTCACTATTGGGCTTGTATTCTTGGCCCCCTACTTTTCAGCACTCACTTTTGAATACCGTTTTTCTTGTTCTTACTTTAGTTGCATACTATGTTGTGTTTTTTACTTCTATAATGGTAATGCCTTGCCATTATAGAGATTTATTCCTTTAGTGCTAGTCGCCAGCCCCTCACCTATGGAAGGCGGGCTTGGGGTAGTCACGGAACGGGCCCCAAGGACGGGTCGTGACAAAAAAATACTTCAAAAGGTTATCATGAATAAGTTATATGTTTTCAATTAAAAATATTTTCAAAATGATTTCCAAAATATTTATACGGGTTCAATAAAAATGTTTTTCTAAATTTTTTCAGGCTTTCTTTAAATTTTTTCATGGAAAATGGTTTTAGAAAATTCTTTCATCCTTACTTTATATTTTTTCCTCGTTATTCTCAAATGAAATTTTTTTAAATATGTTTATTACATTAAAATTATTTTCTAAATAAGAAATTATATCTTCTACAAGAATAATTTTTAGAATATATTTTAATATTATTTTCTATCTATGATGACATGCACAGGTGTTACTCGTGCCTTTATGTGGATATTATCCAAGGGTTCTAATCACCATCTTTATCTAAATGGTTTATATTTTTATACCATGTTATATATGAATCATGTTTCTCTCCCATGGGTTAAATTCATAGTGGAATCATTAATCATTAAAGGATTATATGTTTTTGACACTTTTTTATCATTTATATGTCATATTATTATGAAAACCTATTTGTTTTATGAGTTGTGATTTTAAGAAAGGTTTATAAAAACTCTCTCTTTACCACATGTTATGATATGAAGACATTAATATGATAACCATTTCATTTTTGTGGGTTATTATATGACTGTTTATTATTATGTTACACATGTATGTATTATTTCATTACTAAATGTGATAGAACTATATGTCAAACCAATAGCTAGTGTAATGATTTATATCTGATGATATTGAAATGGATGAAATGGGGAGTAAACACACTTTAGTAAGTGTCTTTGTCTACTATGATTGTTTTTAGGAGTTATGTTTGAATACTAAGACGGTCTTGGGAGTGAATATTAACTATTATGGTAGAAATGGGAGTTAACCTTAATTACTAATATAGTCTTGGAAGGGAATATATAATACCAATATGGTATTTGGAGTGAACCATGACTAACAAAATGGTGTTTTGTGTTATCATAGACTACTAATATGGTTTTGAGTGTTATCCCATTCAACTATAAGAAAATGGTTTTGATGGGGAATGGTTGTGTGTCCCTCCTTCAAGGTTTATACCCCATTATGTTGACAAATATGTTTTTAATAAGATCATTATCTAATATTGAATAATTATATATTCTTATATGTCTTCCATAATTCCATGTCTTATTCCATTATTGCGCTTTCAAGGATTATGATTTTGATTCCCTTATGATTCCTCTTTTATGAACATAAAATTAATTTTCCATGACTCAAGTTTATGAAAATCTATATATAGGGTATGATCATGAAGTGTTATGATCATGTTCTCATACCCATGTCCTCATAGTATTTTCATGTATTTTCCATCTTTACCCTTATAGAGCAAATGATCTCACCCTTTTTTTCTTTCCCTAGGATATGAAAAAATGTTTTTAGTATTAGTGGTAAAGTGGAAGATAATTGGGTGAAACAGTGATGATCATACTCTATGATAGAAGATTCTGATGAAATTTTCTAAATAAAATAAACTGTTATGGTCCTCAGGAATATTCTCTTGTAATTTTGTTTAATATTCATCGAATATTATCAAATATCTATTCATGTATAGCATAGGTTTCTATAGTTAACCCTTTCAAATAAGTATTTTTAATATATTGTGAGATACCTAGGGATTTTTATGAGGAAATTTCTTAGGATGTCTCTAAGGATAAACATCTGGTTCCATAGATTTAAAATATAATTTCATTAGTAATGAAAAAAATATAATTATTATTTTTTGAATTGTGTGTTATTAAAATTTTATATTTGTTTCTGAAAATATATTTTATGGTCATATTTAATAGGAAGAACATGAAAAAACTATGTAAACATTTAAGGTTTCACATTTGGGATGATGGAGAATTAGGAAAATCGATGTCATCTGTTGAAATATCTTTTTGAGAATTAGGAAGGTGGTAAAAATATTGGTTATATTGATGAATATAAAGATATTGTTAATGTCATGTTAAAGGTATGGGTTTTTTCAATAAATTATATTACATTAATTTTTATTGTCATGATTATATTGATATTGAGTAACTGTAATACATTATTCATATTTAAAATTCATTGAAAGGGGTATTAATAAAAACATGACAAATCTTGACTAATGGATTAAGAAAAATTTTAGATGATTTAATTGTATATGTTTTATAATTCAAAGAATATGTTATAGGAATCATGAAATATAGATGTATTCTAAATAAAAGTTTTTTATTAAGGATTTAAAATGATATGTTTAATGGGGTTGATGTCCCAAAAAAATTAGTTAATGTAAATCTGATATTTTCAGAAAGACAAGGTACACCTTAATATGTTTCTGATGATGGGAAAATAATATTTAGTATGGATAAAGAGTTGATTTTATGGATAAAATAAATTAGATATTATTTATGACCTCATGACAGATAATGAATTTATTGATAATGTGATTTTCACTATCATGGATGGATATTATGATATTTAAGGAATATATCCAATGATATTTGAAAAAACAAAAGCATGCATAATTTCAATTAGGATGTATAATAATTCAAGTTATTACTTGGTTTCAAGATAATACAGGATAATGTAATTCACACATTTATAATGTGACAACCATGAGATAAATTATGCTTTATGGGGGATCAATGTTAATCTGATTTGGTGAAATTATTTTTAAGGTTTTTATTTTCATCATTCTGAAGGGTTACGATGTTGAAAATTCTTATACTATTTTATGTAAAACATAATATGGGGTTTTTGGGATTTAAGTATTATCTCACTTTATGGGTATTTTGTCATATTGTAAAGCCTATGATTTTTTTTAATGTGATGATTACTCTAGAAATTTATAATAGTATATCATCATACATGTGGATCTGTGATCCATTATTTTTTTAGGTATAACAAATTCACATACACATTTAGAGTAATGGATTAAGTGAAAAGCTTCCAAGAAACTACCGATAGTGGAAGTTGTTCATATGAAATGGAATGAAATAAATAAAGTGTATGTTGTTAGGAAAATTATTAACCTTTATGAAAATGGTATTGAAATAAAAAATTTCTCATAGTTATCATTTTGGATGATATCATTGATCTTTTTCAAGACTCTTTCCGTTATGGAATTCTGATTATTAGCCTTCTACGAACCATAATCCACATCAATCTCTATCAAAACATGATTTTCATGACCCGTCCCAGTGGGTCCCGAGCCTCAACTCCACAAGCCCGCCTCCAATAGGACAGGGGCTGGTGACTAGAACCGAGTAGGCATGCTACTTACATGGGAGGAATTGCCTATAAACCTGTACACACACACACACACACATCTCCAAGACAACAAAGAAAAAAGGTAAAAACTACTAAAATAAAAAAGATGAATGCATACACTAAAACCCAACCAACAGAGTACAACAGGAAAGTAAAGTACAAGAATGTAAAACAATGGGCCAAAATTACAAGCCCACCAAAAGAGAGTCCGTAACAAAGTCCAACCTGTAATGAAAAGTGCTGGGACTGCAATCTATAGCCGTAGGAACACACCTCGGCCTAACTGATCTCACTGAGCACCATCCAGTCCTGGTTCTCCAAGATTCCTGTCATAGGCTCGCTCGTCTGAACAAGACACAAAATGTGTGGGCAAATACCGTGCAGGGGTGAGTATAACAATACCTAGTAGGACACCCTGAAACCACAAAGGAATACAACAAGGGTAATACCACAAAAGAAATTATAGTCAGCTCTACACAGTATATGTTTACGGAACAAATAATAAGAATATCCAGATATACTCATACACAAACGACCATTTTGAAACCACCACTAAGATCCAGCTCAATGATTCCACTATGCATGCAACTGGGAGAAGAGACTCCTAGGTTTGAAGAGAGAGATACGAAGTACATGTTCCAGGAGAACACACTCCACAAGTACTTTGAGAACATGATGCTCAGATGAGGATCACAACCAAGTCATGGGGTGATTCCGACAACTTAGTCTGAGATAATCCGCTAAGAAGAGGATCAGCGCCCTGATAAAGTTGGTCACGTCGATACCAAGAGCTCTACCTAGGGTTCCAAAAATGAATAGAGGATCTAGCTCCATGTATAATAGAGGGGATTCCAACAACTCTATTCAGGAGGTCCTGTTGAAGGGATCATACTCTTATTTGTATTAAATGATACCGGGAACCTTTATAAGAAAGGATAAGGGGAGGAACCCTAAGGAAACTAGCCCAAGTCACAGAAGGAAAATGACTCAAGACATGAAAGATTAGTTACACGGTGTGTAGTATGGTTAAATGCAGTGTTCCTTGACCATGGGTACTGCCCGTGTAAACGGCCCGTGTCATCCGTTCAAGTTGTGTAAAACTCAACTACACGACGTGTAGAAGAATCACACGCAGTGTTCCTTGACTCCGAGTACTGCCCATGTAAACAACCCGTGTCATTTGGATCATCGTATAAAAGGTAACTACACGACATTTAGTAGGGTTACACGCTGTGTCCAAGCACCAAGGGCTCGCTCCGTTTACGCTGGCCATGTGCCTGTACACGGTCTCTATCCGTGTCGCCTACCCATCTACCAATACATGGGGTATCCCGTGTATCTGGCCGGGTCTGGCCGGGGAGGTGTATATATGCCATGTCCTTGGTCGTATACCCAACCCGTGTCCGTGTACTCCTGGAGTACACTCCAAGTGGTATGCTGACGAACACACGCCGTGTAGCCCATACTACACGCCGTATAGTTGGGATTTTTCTAGAAACGACATCTTCCTCCTTGAGCTGCGACTGATCCTCCGGATCAACGGTTTCCCGTATGTTCATCTCAATACTCCAGGGGTTGGTTCGTTTCATCATATGAACTCCGAAATTGGTGTTTTCGGTCCTTAAATCGGATCATAATCCTCGAACAATCCATTTGAAGAAAAAATCACAAAAACTCATATCTCTCAATCCGCTCCGAATCGTCTGCCGAAACCGTCGTCGCACCTCTGTGACATTGCTCTGGGGTTGGATCTACAATCTCAGATCGTTGTGCCAACAAATGAATGCACAACGATCGATTTCCTCCATGAATGCGTAGAACGCAACAAAGAACGTGAGGGAGAAAATACAATGAATCAAAAATAGGGACGAACCTAGATTGTTCTTCGTGATGATCCGGGTTCTTCGTCGTTAGATCAAAACCACAATAATCAACAGATTGTAAAACTCGAGTATTTGATCTCCCGATATAACCCCAAATCACACCAGCCCGCAAAACGATCGATCTGTGGGCTAATCATTTCGAAAATTAGTCCGAGTTCGTCATAGTAATCAAGAACAGTGAAATGAATCAAAATCAAACATCCTACCTGTATCCATGGCGTTTGTTGGAGAAGATCCGGTTGCCACATCGTCGTCGCTAGCAAAAATCGTCAAGAACGACGTCTCAGCGTGGGGAGGTTTTCTCCAGAGCCTCCAGAGCCACCAAGGTTTTTAGGGTTATGAGGTTTGTAACCCTGGACCCCTAAGCTAGCCTTTATTTAAAAAGGATAAAATATATCTACTGCAACATATTTAAAATGATTTTGTTACAGAATAAAATATTTTTATTAAATATTTTATTATTGTTACGTCCAAAAACTAGATTTCACCACCAACCTGCACAGATTGATGATAGGCCTCATATAAGGTGAAATCATTGTTCTGAACACAATGGTGGCCTCAGATTTCTGATCCGAGCACCCGTTCTGGTTTTATTCAACCTTTTCAGGAAAACTGCACGCACGCGTAATTTAATTATTAAATTAAATTCCAACATTTGTTCTGGGCTCACTGGGCCTCGTAACTACACGCTGTCTCGAAGACTGGTCTCGAATGAATTCTCACGTATTATTAAAAAAATAAAGAATTAAACATCCGACACATTACATCACACCAACCTTAGGGATTTTAAATCCCTGAAAATCCAAAACAACGGCTACTCAAAAAGTTGTGGGTACTGAATGCGAATATTAGCCTCCTACTCCCACGTGCTCTCTTGGATATTACCGTGCTGCCACCAGACACACACTAAGGGAATAGCTCATCCAAGAAGGATCTTCTCCTGCCGATCCTCGATCTCCACTGGATACTCAACAAAGGTCGCTCCATCATCGATGTCCAGCTCTCCCCAGTCGATAACATGCGATGGATCGTGCACGTACCTCCGTAGCTGCGACACATGGAAGATGTTATGTACCCAGTCCATCTGTGGAGGTAGATCCAAGAGATACGCCACCTCACCAACTCTACTCAGAATCTAAAAAGGGATGATGAACCTCGGAGATAGCATGCTACCTTGACCAAATCTCCGCAATCCCCGTCGAGGTGAGACTCGAAGGAACACATGGTCTCCTTCCTCGAACTCTAAGGGCCTCCTTCTCCGGTAGGCATAAGAATTATGCTGACTACATGCAATCTTCATCCGCTCCTGGATGACCTGTATCTTCTCCGTAGTAGCTCTCACCATCTCAGGGCCCATGATTGCTAAGTCTCCTGGGTCAGTCCAGCAAAGTGGTGACATGCAAGGTCACCCGTACAGAGCCTCGAATGGTGCCATACTAATAGTGGAATGATAACTGTTTTTATAAGAAAATTCCACCAGTGGTAGGTGATCCTCCCAGCTATGACCGATGTCAAGTATGAAAGCTCATAGCATATCCTCCAGAACCTGGATGGTTCGCTCCATTTGACCATCAGTCTGAGGATGAAACACTGTGCTCAAGCGTAACTGAGTCCCAAAAGCTTCCTGAAATCCCTTACACAATCGGGATGTGAATCGAGCATCACGATCTGAGATGATCGTTGATGGAACTCCATGAAGTCGTACTATATCCTGCACATAGAGGTGTCCCATGATCTCTACTGATCTCTGCTTCTGTATGGCTAGGAAGTGGGGCGACATAGTGAGTCAATCAACGATCACACATATGGCATCGTGTCCCCAAGGCATGCGTGGTAGACTCATCAAGAAGTAAATAGATGTCCCATCCCACTTCCACTATGGCACCTCAAGTGGCTGAGTCAAACCCGCTGGTACCTGGTGCCCACCCTTTACTTGTTGACAAGTAAGGCACCGAGAAACAAACTCTGCCACACTCTTCTTTATTTCTGGCCACCAGAACTGGAATTGGAGGTCCTGATACATCTTTTCCATTCCTAGATGCGCCGCCAAAGGGGATGTATAAAAATCCCTCAGAACCCCCTCTCGCAACGTCCCTGGTACTACCGGGTTCCCTCTAAAAAAAACAACGTACTCCCTACCTGTTGAATATTCATCGGCAACATCACCCGCAGATATCTGAGAACGTAGAGTCTCACAGCTAGCATCCTTGAGCTATGCTTCTCTGACTCACTGTAATAATGGAGGGGTAAAAATCATCGACTGAAGGTAAGCTCCCTCATCTCTATCCACAAACGATAACTGTAAGGAGGCCAACTGCCTCGTTGCCTCATCCAGCAACTGTGAACTGGATTTCCTGCTGAGAGCATCTGTCACAATGTTCCCCTTTCCAGGTGTGTAAATGATCTCAAATTCATAATCCTAGAGGAACTCAAGCCATCATCTTTGTCTCAAATTAAGATCATTCTGAGAAAAGATATATCTGAGACTCTTGTGATGAGAGTAGATGGTAAATCGCTCGCCCATTAGGTAGTGCCGCCACATATTCAAAGCGAAGACTACCGCTGCCAACTCAGGATCATGGGTTGCATAGTTCTACTCATGGGGCCTCAAATGGCGTGAGACATAGGCAATAACAACTTTCCTATCCATCAGGACACAACCAAGCCCGGTTCCTGATGCGTCGCAGAACACTACGCACTCGACACCCTCCTTTAGTAATCTCATGACCGGGGCGCTCGTCATAATCTATCTCAACTGCTAGAAAGCTTGCTGGAATCTCTCGGTCCACACGAAAGGCTTCCCCTTTCGGGTTAAAGATGTCATGAGTGCTGAAATCCTGGAGAAATTAGGAATGAATCTCTGATAGTAGCCTGCCAACCCATGGATACTCCGCACCTCCATCACGCTCTGGGGTGGCTTCCATGCTAGCACTACCTCCACCTTGGCTGGGTCCACTACCACACCATCTTTTGAGATAATGTCTCCCAAAAATTGGACCTCCTATATCCTGAACTGTCACTTCAAGAGATTTTCGTACAACTAGAGCCCTCAGAGTGTGTCCAGAACCATCATTAGGTGCCTCTGTGCTCCTCTTCAAACACAGGGTACAAAAGTACATCATTGATAAAGACTGCCACAATCCGATCTAGATAGGGATGAAAGATCCGGTTCATGAGTCCCATAAACACTTCCAGGGATTTCATCACGCCTAAGGGTATCACCAAGTACTCATAGTGACCGTAGCGACATCAGAAAGTCATCTTAGGTACATCCACATCCCGTACTCGCAACTGATGATACCTTGATTGTAGATCAACCTTAGAGAACCATCATGCCCCTCATACCTGGTCAAATAGGTCATCGATCATTGTTAGTGGATACTGGTTCATCACGGTCACCTGATTCAAGCGCTGGTAATCCACACATAGCCTCAAACTCCCATATGCCTTCTGGGAAAAAAAGCTGGGGCCGCCAAGGGTGAAACACTAGGTCTCACAAATCCCTTCCTTTGAAAGTCTTCCAGTTTCACCCTCATCTCACAAAGCTATGCAGGAGCCATCTGATATACTGATGCTGATACTGGTGCCATCCCGTGTTTCAACTCAATGAAGAAATCTATCTCCCGACGGGGAGCTAGTCCGGGGACATCCTCCAGAAAGACATCCTTGTACTCACCCACTACTACTGGAAACTGGAAACTCGTAACATCTATTGTGCCAAAGGATATGCTAGCCAACTGATATGATATCGGTTGCACCTTCTTACGCATGAGTCCATCCTGTGCTGCCTGGGTTTTTCTTTCACTGAAATAAGAGAACTTCGTTCCATCACTGCAGACACACCACACCCTTCGTCTAAAATAGTCGATCTGGGCATGAACTATGGATAGACAATCCATACCAAGAATGAAATCATAAGGCCTCAACACTACCACCAAGAGGATCCAACCGATACTCTCACCACCATGGGTCAGGTCACTCTGTCTGCAAAGGTGTGTGATCTCTGAATCTTCTCTAGCCGGTGTTTCTAAGTGTAAGGGTCGAGTCAATAGTTCAACTAGAATATCAATGTCTCGAACAAGACAAGAATCCAAAAAGGAATGACTAGCACCTGTGCCTATCAGTACGACATCCAAAGTAGAAAAGACACAGATTGTACCTATAATCATTCCAAGAGTACCTGGTTCATAAACATCTACCACCTGCAGCTGTCCCTGCCTCTGTCCACCGGCTCCCTGAACCTGGGGTGGACCTCATGGGGGTGGTGGTGGTAAAGGGTCAAAACGCTGACCACATCCAGCTGCTCTCCCAGCTCCACTGCCGTGTCCACTGCCCCGTGGATCTGTCTGTTTCACATGTTGCCTTTGCATCAGTGGCCCATCCACTGCTCCCATGTCAGAAGTATTGTGGGTCAGACAATCTCAAGCGAGATTTCCCCTACCATCACATGAGTAGCATCGCCTCTCTCGAGGCTGGCTGGAGGCGCCCTGCGAACCCTACACAACAGATCCTCTATCCTGGGATATCCTCTAAAAATGTCTCCCACGCCTAGATCACTGACATCGGCTCCTAGCTGCTGAGGTCTCTGCTCTAGCTCTCTCAATACCAACAACTGCTGGTTGTCTCTGCTCTGCCAAGAATCTCTCAACCACCAAAGCCCGCTCCATCACCCCACCATAAGTAGGAGTGGTCATAGGGATGATGCTAGCTTGGATATCTCAGCGCAAGCCCTGCTCAAAAGTCCGAGATCTGAAGTACTGATCTCTGACCATATCCATCGAGTAACACGAGAGGTTGGTAAACCTCAAAGAATAGCCATCCATCATCATGGTTCCCTACTGGAGATGAAGAATATCCTATATACCTACTACTCTCAGGGTAACCGGTGAAAACTCATCTCTAAAGAGATGCTCAAACTCCTACCATGAAAGAGTCGCCTTGTCGTGAGTCTGAATAACCAAACTCCACCATCATCCCATCGAGCCCTGTAGAAGGCTCGCTGCCAGGATCATCATATGATCTATTGGCGTCCTGACCAAATAGAAGACTATAGTCACTGCCTCAAGCTAGTCCTATGCTGCCTAAGGGTCAGGCTCACCCCGAAACCTGAGGGGTCTCTATCTCTGAAACTTGTGGAGTGCGATCAGCCTGCGCTCCTCCTCCACTGGTACAGGAGGCACTAAACATGGCTCCACAGGTGGCAGAATAACTGGCACACCACCTGATGGTAAAACTGGGGGATCTGGTCCCTGTATCAAAGCATAATCACTTAGGGGGTCACCCTCGTGATTGTGCTACTCGATCCTACTGGGTGCACGTCACGGAGGCATCTTGTAAAGAAACAAGATGTACCTTGGTCAGTGAGTATATCTAGAGAGCTGACTCAAGAAGGACATGGAAATCACAACCCATTCCTATATGATGCATGTACCATTATTTTCCACATGCCACTAGTGTTATCATGTTCTAAGTTGAAAAGAAAGTTATCAGAGTCCGGGTGTATGGATACGTCGGCCGTCCATACCAACATTGGGGTCCCTGTCATGAAAGTCGAACTCGAAACACTTTACATTGTTTCCCCAAACCAACTCACATAATCTCAGTCATAAGGTAGAACCAACAAGCTCTGATACCACTATGTCATGACCCGTCCCAGTGGGGCCCGAGCCACAACTCCCCAAGCCCGCCTCCAATAGGCCAGGGGCTGGTGACTAGCACCGAGTGGGTATGCTAATAACATGGGATGCATTTCCCATAAACCTGTACACACACACACACCTCTCCAAGCCCACAAAGTTGGAAAGTAAAAACTACTAAAAGGAAAAAGATGAATGCATACACTAAAACCCAACCAACAGAGTACAACAATAATGTAATGTACAAGAATGTAAAACCCTGGGCTAAAAGTACAAGCCCACCAAAAGAGAGTCCGTAACCAGGTCCAACCTGTAAAGAAAGGTGCTGGGACTGGAATCTATAGCCGTAGGAATGCACCTCGGCCTATCTGATCTCACTGAGCACCGTCTGGTCCTGGTCTACCTAGAATTATATCAAAGGCTCACTCATCTGCACAACACATGACACGTGCGGGAAAAGCCAGTGAAGGGGTGAGTATAACAATACCCAATAGGACACCCCGAAACCACAAAGAAATACAACAAGGGAAATAACACAAATGAAAGGTACAGTCAGATCTACACAATATATGTTTATGGAACATATAACATGAATATCCTGATATACTCATACACAAACGACCATTTCGAAACCTCCATTAAGATCCAGATCGAAGATTCCACTATGCATGCAACCGGGAGAACACACTCCTTGGTCTCAAGAGAGAGATACGAAGTACTCGATCTGGGAGAACACACTCCACAAGTACTTTGAGAACATGATTCTCAAATGAGGATCACAACCAAGTCATGGGGTGATTCCGACAACTCAGTCTGAGCTAATCCGCTAAGCAGAGGATCGATGCCTGGGTAATTATTGTCACATCGATACCAAGAACTCTACCTAGGGTTCCAGGAATGAATAGAGGATCTGGCTCCAAGTCTCACAGAGGGGATTCCAACAACTCTATTCAAGAGGTCCTATTGAAGGGATCATACTCCTATATATAGGAAATGATACCGGGAACCTTCCGGAGAAAGACCAAGGGGATGAAACCTAAGGAAACTAGCCCAATTCACAGAAGGAAATTGGCTCAAGAAATGTAAGATTAGTTACACGGCCTGTAGTATGGTTACACATCATCTTCCTTGACCCCGGTCACTGCCCGTATAAACGGCCCGTGTCATCCGTTCAAGCTGTGTAAAACTCAACTACATGGCGTGTAGAAGAATCATATGTCGTGTTCCTTGACTCCAGCTACTACTCGTGTAAACGACCCCAATCATTTGGCTGATCGTATAAAATGTAACTACACGGTTTGTAGTAGGGTCACACGCCATGTCCTAGCACCTGGGGCTCGCTCCGTGTACGCTGACCATGTGCCTATAAACTGTCTCTGTCTTTGTTGCCTACCCATGTACCAGTACACGGGGTATCCAGTGTATCTGACTAGGTATGGCCGGGGATGGGTATACATGCCATGTCCTTGGCTGTGTACCCAGCCCGTGTCCGTGTACTCCCGGAGTACACGCCAGGCGGTCCGCCGATGAACACACGCCGTGCAGACCATACTACACGCCGTCTAGTCGGGATTTTTTCAGAAATGGCATCTTCATCCTCGTGCCACAACTGATCCTCTGGATCCACGGTTTCTCATCCGTTCATCCCTATACTCCAGCGGTTGGTTCGTTTCATTATACGAGCACCGAAATGGGTTTTTTTCGGTCCTTAAATCGGATCATAAACCTCAAACGATCAATCCGAAGAAAAACGCCCGAAAACTCATATCTCTCGATCTGCTCTGAATCGTCTACCGAATCCGTCATCGCACCTCTGTGACATCACTCTTGTGTTGGATCTACAATCTCATATCGTTGCGCCAAAAACGAATGCGCAATGATCGATTTACTCCAAGAATGCGTGGAACACAATGAAGAACGTGAGGGAGAAAATAAAAAGAATCAAACAAGAGGGATGAACGTCAATCGTAGTTCGTGACGATCCAGTTTCATCGCCGTTAGATCAAAACCACAACAATAAAAATATTATAAAAATCGAGTATTTGATCTCCCAATAAAACCGCAAATCACACCCTCCGGTAAAATGATCGATCTACAGGCTAATCGGTTCGCAGATTAGTCCGCGTTCATCGTAGGAATCATGAACAGAGAAATAAATCAAAATAAAACATACTACCTGGATCCACGGCGTTCTTTGGAGAAGATCTGTTTGCCGCGTCATCGTCACCAGCGGAAATCATCAAGAACATCGTCGTCGCTTTGGGATGTTTTCTCCAGAGCCTCCAGAGCCGCCAAGGGTTTCAGCGTAATGAGGTTTGTAACCCTAGAACCCGGCGTAAGCCTCTATTTAAAAAGGATAAAATATATCTACTACAATAGATTTAAAAATATTTCGCTGTAGAATAAAATATTTTTATTAAATATTTTATTACTATTACATCCACAAACAAGATTTCACCACCGACTTGAGCCGGCCGATGTTAGGCCTCACCTAAGGTGAAATTGCTGTTCTGAATGCAACTGTGCCCTCAAATTTCTGATTCGAGCCCCCATTAGAAAGTTATTCCACTTTTTCAGGAAAATCAAACACCCACATAATTTAATTATTAAACTAAATTCCAACATTTGTTCTGGGATCACCAGGCCTCAGAACTGCACGCCGTCTCGAAGATTGGTCTCAGAAGAATTATAAAATATTATTAAAAAAATAAATCATGGAAAATCAGATACATTACAATGATAGTTATATTTATATTCCATTTCCATTTTTTCACATTCCTAATTTTTTCTCCAATGTGTAAACCTACTTGTGAGTTTTTATGGATAACCATTATGTTTCTAACATTCCTTTTTTAAAGGGAGTTTTAGTATTTATTTTTACAATGTGGGTTTCTATAAAATGAATATTCAATTGTCAAACCCTTGATTACCTAGATAAATTATGAAGGTGAAATTCATTTTAATGGGTGTACAATGTAACACCCAGAGATTTTTTGATGTATTATTTTTAGAATTATTTTATCCATTTCAGTATTATTAATTTCATAAAACACTAAACATATCATGTGTTATTGGAAATCAATATTTTTGGTTTTCATTGTATACAACACAATGTTAATCTTATAATACACAAAACAATTATATTATGTTTTGGAATATGAAAGACTATTTTTGGCTTGTGTTTCAAACATATTCATTTTCATTCGATAACATTCAATACATGCAAGAGAATGATTTAAAAATATAAAATGAAATCTTTATAATATTGAAAAAAATATATTTATTGATGTCACCTAGTTGTTGGAATAGTGGTTAAGAATAGTAGAAATTAAATTATAAATATATAGTTTACACATGTATACATGAAGATATATTAAATAACAAATTAACAAGAAATTAAAATAAAATCATCTTGAAAATATAAGAAAACTTTTGCTAGAAAACAATATTTAAGAAATCAAACATGTTTTACCACAATAAATTAAAGATAAAACATTTTATAATTATTTTAATTATATATTTATAAATAATAAAATAAATTATTTAACATTAATATTATGTGTTTTCTAGTCTATAGATATGAATAAAACCAATTTTTTGAATAAATATAAATATTTTCTTAAAATGTAATTTTAGAGGCATTTAAAGGTGCACCTATTTTAAATAATTTTTGTAATATTTTATATAATATATATGATAATATAAACATTATATTATATATCATATCATCAAATTAGGTTTGGGTGATTTTTTTTATTTTTCTTAGACGATTAATTTTTGGATGAATAGTGAAAAATTCTAAATTTTAGTTGAAACCTATGTTTTCATCTAAAATAATTTTATAGATAAATTAAATTTTAATATATTTTTAATGTATAATTTGATAAAGTAAAAATAAATTAATTGTATATTGTGCATTGAAGTCAATTTAAAGTCAAAATTTTATATAAATACATTTAAATCATTTGATAAATTTTTCATTAAAAAACTCATTCTCTTATCCTATATGTGTAAATAATTTCAAATTAATTTCTCTCACTTATGTGATTGGAATTCAAAATAATAGGTAAATATTTTGAATAATAGTATTTTATAATTTCAATTAAGGGTAACTTATATTTTTACCATAAATATTAGTGGACTTAATTATAATTAATTATAGGGATATAATTTAAAATGAGTTTATGTAGGGGTTTAAATTGATATTATGGGGCCAAATAAATTTTTTACCCAAGTGCTTTTATGGCCATATTTTGATTATATACACCATTTTATAGAATTTGAACTATTATTGGTGGAAAACTATGTAAGGTAGACCTCTCAATAGTGTTTCCTTTTTATATGTACAAGAATGACACTCCACCTCCACTATAAAAGGGCACTCACCCCCTAACATTTTCAAAATGATCCAACCCATTTGGAATATCCATCCAATTCATAAATAATCTCCATAATTATCTCCAAAACCCTATAAAACCTCATTTTTGTAGAGATCAATCCTAGTAACACCATTTGTGGAAACTAAAATGAGTTACCTAAAGAAGTGGTAACATCATTCAACACGCACGTTTTTTTTCTCCAACACCAAAATTATTATTATTACATGATACTAAAATAACCTTATAATTTTATATATAATTATTTTTTTATGTTAAGATGTATAAATACACCTATACACACTTCTATCAAATGCGATACACAATCATTATTTTTTTGGATGATAAACTACTGCCTCACGAACCGATGTCATTCTTACAACCATTAAAAACATTCAGTGATGGTAATAAAGATGGAATTAATGATTTTATATTTTTCATATGATATTAATTATGTATTTATGTTCAATTAAATAAAATTTAATCCATTCCTTCATTCATTCATTATGTTGGAATGTGATAACATTCTTTGTGGACATGTGGACTACCGCCTCAACAAAGTGTAGTGATTTATTTACATATTACATGGAATGTATTAATGATGAATTTAATAAACATATATATATATATATATGAAATAATAATAGTAATAATAATAATAATAATAATGTATTACTATATTTAATTTACATACATTCATTCAATACGACAAGAAACTGGAAACAAAGTTAATGCATAGGTACAACCTACCATCTCAAGGAACAGTGTATTCTATTTCATATTTAAATATTTTATATATTATTTTAAATAATTTTATAGTGAATATATATTACTTATATATCTTTTATTAATTTTTTAACATAATTAAATATTGATTTATGTAAGTGGATAAAGAATAATATGCGAGAGCATATACGAAAAATGTGGTTATTACATGAAATGTAACATTACCATGACATTGTTTATTAATGGATAATATAAATTCATAATCATAACATATATAGTAATATATATAAGAATACTATTTTTATAAATATTACTAATAAACATATATTTCTTATACAATAGTTTTGAACGTGTATGAAGAAATTTGTGACTTATGGTACGGTTTTTTCTCATCTCACTTTTATTTCTGCTATATATAACATATATTCCCCAATTTGTTATTTTGTGAGGCTTATATACACCCCTTTGAAAATTTATATCTGGAAAATAATTTATTTCATGATATGAAATGTTTCAATTTATGTTATTATTTGATTGATCTCAGGACTCAGAAGTTACATATGTAGTAAGAGGATTTCTAGTCTCATTTTTATTTATGTGAAACTTATGACTTATTGAAAAAAAATTTATTTTGTGTTGCGTACTTTCATAATATTAATGTTTTCTATGATTTTTTACGTTAAATTTATTATAATTTATATATAAATTTTAGTATCTATATTTTATGTGGTCTAATGGATCAAAAGCTACATAATTGGAAAGGTAATTGTGTTATAATTTCCCTTCATTGAGACTCATGTTTTGTTATGCATATATGTTATTATACAAGGCGTATATACTATCAGTTGAAATGTCATATCTTTTGTATCAATCATTTAATGATATATTAAAATTAATTTAATTTTATTATATCATGGGATTTATGATTCAAAGATCTCATAGTTATAAGACATTAATGATATAATCTCATCATTATCAGAATAGTTTATGGATATTCTTTCATTGATGAATCCTTATGATTTATTCTCATGAAAACTCATCGATTTCCATCACCCTTAATTATTCATGACATATTCAAGTCATGGTAACATTTTTCCTTTCTTTGTTACTCAAGATAATTAATAAAATATTTTAAAAAATACTATATTTTTCTTTCTTTGTTCAGAAGTCATTATTATTCAAAAACCATGTATTATAAAAATTATTTCCAAGATTATTTTTAATTTATTATTCATGGTCGTATTGAAGAAATGATTATTTTGAAATGATTTTTTAAAAATCGGTATAGTTTATTTCCATTTTTCCTTTATATGTATCAATTAGAAAAAGGTTTTATAATTTTTTCAATCATCCATTATATGTTTTCAATGAAAAAGGTTTTAAAAATGATTTCATGAATCCAATAAAAATTCCCAATTGTTTGGTTTTGTAACATTATTTTAGAAATAAATTAAAATTTTCCACAGAAATAGGTTTTCAAAATTCATTCAAGATTCCATTATTTTTTTCAATAATTTTTTTTGAAATTGTATTCGATGTTATATTATAATATTACTACAAAAAAGGTTCTAAAAAATCATTTCATGTATCATTTATCTGATTTCAAGATTATATTCAATGAAAATAGTTTTTTTAAGTTTTTATGTTTTAACATAATTCAAATAAGATATGGTATTTTCCTCATTAAATGTTTTTCAATGATATTTGAGAATTATTTTTCATCTTGGATGACATATATTGGTGTTAATAATTCATTTCTAGGAATGTGATATATTGTTACATACACATTCTATCCATGAATGGTTTATGTTTTCATGTAATGTCATTTGTGAAACCGATTTGTCTTCTATGGGTTATATTTTTTAACAAACCCATTTCTCTTTTAAGGGTTATTTGTTTTTTAAACCCATTTTTCATTCACAGATTATATGATTTTTAATGACACTTATTTTCATGAGATATTCTTTGATGAAATTATTATGAAATATTTTTCTTTTCCATAGGTCATTATAGGATGAAATGTTTATGATATACATTTATTTTAAAAGGGTATTATATGATTTTTTATTATAATCTGGCACATGTATGTATGATTTCATAATACGATCAGTGTTATATATATCGACCACTAATGAATTGGTAGATTAGTTATATATCATGAGAGAGACTTTGATAAAATGGGGAGTGAACTCGATTCAATAAGGGACCATGTCCAATTATATGTTTTTCAAAGTGATACATAACTACTAAGATGATATTGGGAGGGATCCTTGACAACAAATATGATCTTAGGAGTGATTGTTGACTAATAATATGGTCTTTGATATTAACTATGACTAGTAAAATGGTATTTAGAGTGAACCATTACTATTAAGATAGAATTGGCTGTGATCCATGACTACTAATAATGATTGGGGTGTGAACCTATTTTATTATAAGGAAGGGGTTATGACTGGGATTGGTGGTCTGTCCCACTATGTTGGGTCATCCCCCATGAAGTGGTTTGATAAGTTTTAGAAATTTTCCATGACATATAAATAATTATTGTATATGCTTTTGTGTCATACATGATTCCATGTGTTATTCTTGTGTCATGATTTCATGTATTGTGATCTTGATTCACTTCTCATTAATGTTTTAGGAACTACCAATTTTTATACCATGACTCTTGTTTATGATATTTAATATGTATTGTATTATCTTCAAATGTTGTTCACATGTTCTCGTAATGAAATCCTCACGTTATTCATACATTACTTCATTTATTACTCTTATTTAGCATCGTATCTCATTATTTCTTATGGTTACTATCACAATTATATAAGTAAAGGTTTTTAGTATGAGTAGTAAATTATAAGCTCTTTGTGGGAAACATTTAACATCCTTAACAATGTTATAATATTGTCTTACTAGTTCTCATTGAAACTAATCTATTATTTTTCTCAGACAGGTACTTTTTTATGGTATTGAATATTCCTCTAAAGTTATATAATAACATTGTCTATTCTGCTTCATCCTCTATAAGATTTCTATGCATATCCTGGTTATTGAGGATGATATTCCATCTTACATTACTTACCCTCACTACATTGTATAGTAGTACTCATGTTTTAAGGGATGGTGGTGGTCATTCATATTAATGGACATGTGATATGTCATGGGGGTCATTAATAGAAGGATGAGTCAATACAGATGATATTCATCATGTTCATGATAACATACTATAATAGATAGGTTATATGGGCTTGAAGAAAAGGATCAGAATACTAAATGTAGATTATTTAGTGATTCTAGTATGTGACTACTGATTATTGAAATCATTTATCAAGATATGTTTATCCCCTCTATATAATGAGTTAAATAGTATTTTAATCTAAATAACATCCTAATAGGATGTGATAATTCTTAGGACGTATAAAATATAGACTTGAGAGCATCAAAATGATGAGGATGTGGTATCATAAAACATTTAATCAACATTATTCTTATATTATATTACATATTCATTGTATTATTTGGTTATAAATACATTTTTTGGAAGTATATTTTCTATTTTTCATATGTAATTATTGGATATTTAGTTTATTTATTGTAGAATTTCTGTAACCTATTCACATTTTCTGGAGAGAATATTGGTATGATCCAAGAATGTAGAAATGTATAAAAACCAATATATTGAAATATATAATTTTTTTATGTTTTCATGAGGTATTTATTGTTATATAAATATATTAATATCATAGTTAATTGAGTTTTTGAGTCCCTTCATTGGTGTTTACATAGGATAGAATCGATAAAGATTATACTTATTTTTTACATGACATCCATTTATGGATGTCTTGATTTTTTATATCTTAGACGGAGTATGTTAGCATTTTTATACCTAGTATATAAATATCCATCATTATAATGATATTTAGGTCTCCCATTTAGTTTTTTATATGTTTATTTCTATATTTTATTCTAAGGGCATCGAGAGGTAACACTTGATGGTCACAATCCTCATCACATGTGGTCCACATGGGGTTTCTTGTGTGTATATTATAACAATTAGAGTTTCCCTATACATTTTTTGAGACATATTATTGAAACAATTTTTAGGAATTATTTTGGTCTCTGTAATATACATTATTTTGGACAAGATGGAATTCCTAGCGAAATTTGAAAATTTCATTCGGTGGATTTGATAAATCATATACTGATACATGGAATGTAATTATGATTGTCCTAAAAGATAAATGTTTTTTTGTTTTAAGGTATTATGGGTATATAAGGTGTTTTATTTAGTTTTGTGACTATTATTCCTTGAAGGAATTGTGATTGGAAATCCAAATAGAGGGGCATCATTTGTTAAAAATTATGGCTAGCGATGCAGCTCAGCCATATGAGTCCAGTTCGGGACCCAATATATAGAAAATATATGCATAAAATCATGAATTATCCTGAATTATGATAACAATACATTCTTAAAAATATCATACTTGTGGCACATGATTTCACTAAATATGTTCTTATCCATGTGAGGGGGTGACTATTTTGTTAATTATATCCTCACCAGTTATGCACTATTTGTCTATCCATGTACAATGATATTAATGGACAAGTATGATTGCACATATGTTTACATATGTAGAATATGACTTTCAAAACCATGCTCCCAAATTACATTACCCATTTATTGGTTGAAATTACGATTTTGACCCTACCTCCTTGTTTCATTCATTCATCAGTTATTATCCTAAATCATGAAAAAAATCCACTCCATCCCTAGACCTCTCCCTTATGATCATTTACTCATGGATTATACTCCTCCATCATGTGTTTAAATTGAAAAATATCTAGTTCATTGGAATCATATTAGGTAGTCATATACACTTTCTATCACAAACAATTCATTTTATCGCCATATTGAAAATAAAATCCATGAAAGATCTATCTCCCACATTTAGGGTACTTATTTGTTTCGAAAATTTATCTCAAAAAACCTCAAATTAGTGAATTATAATGAATTAATGAACCATATTATTCTCAAGGTAGCTATTATATAATCTGTTACCATGTGCTTTATTGTTTATATAAAATATGAAATGAGTCGAAATGTAGTCATTCTATGTTTAATCCCTTAAATAATAAAATTAATTCAATTAAATTTAAAATATTAATTTTGTTTTTATTAATACCATATGTGGATGGTCATTTTGAAATGAAATATAGCCTCCCTTTTATGTATGATTACATAACATCTTGTTATTTTCATTGTTTCCTTTTGAATGAATACTTCCATGGGTGAGTTGAGTTTCCTCATTCAATTGGAATGCAATTGTGGAATTAAATTAATGTTGTGTGGTAAAAAGTCCCTATTGTTATTAATAAAATCAATAGGTTATGTTATAATTATAAATAAATTGTTTTTTAGGTGAAATAACACTATTAACTGAGCTTGAATGAATTGTTCGATGATTAATGGAAACATGTTTTAGAACGATCTGTACTCTACGCCCAAAGTAATATTTACCAATTTAATGTATTCCCCATTTTAAAATAATTGAATATGATATGTTTTATCTCATTTCCTTTTTAGAATATTAAATAAATTGTGAAAATGAATGTACACTACACATTGAGTGATACTAGGTTCAACTTTTCAGAATACCATGGATAAGGTCAAATAGGAAAAGATAGATTTCCACACACATGAATATTGCCTATGGACCATAGTAAGGGTTAACTAATTAGTGTCTCAATCACCCATGGATGTGGTTATTGAACATGGATTTCTAAATCACATTGGTATCTCAAAAAAAAAATCATTTCCCCTTAGATAATATGATTGGAATAAATCCTCTCTCTTTATTAATTTTAATTCTCAGAATTTAATCTTACATTATTCATGTTAATCTGAATGGAGACTATAATTCCCAATCATACATGGGTATGGAATGCTTCTTTTTTCTATGAGACACCATTTTTCATTCATGAAGCCTCAGTTATGCATTGGGTCTTTACTATATTTTGTATATATATATATATGGATATATATGATACCACCTATATTGTGTATATATAAAAATGCATACATATATATAAATATATATGATCATATTCATATGTATATAATAATGTGCACATGTTCAATGAAACTCCATCTTAGGGTGAAGTATGTATAGTTGGGCTGGTGTACATGGGGAACCTAGGCCTGAATTTTAGACATTTGAAATTATAGTAATTCCTTAATACTTATTATATATTCACACTAAAAATTTATATTAAAAAACAAGATTACATTTGAAAATTTTTAGGTAGCCTACAAAGTATATGTCACAAAAATTTGGGTCATTGTTTCACTATGATATGTGAATATATCTTCTAATTAATGGATCAATATCATGAATTATGCTTGTGTTTTGACCCATATATAGGGGATTAAGGAGAACTTGACAGATCCATTGATTACAATTCGAACAAAGAATTTTATTTTTGATTTTTTTACTTTCTCCAAATTATATATTTTATGTATATTGATTTTATATTATAAAAAAATATAGATATTCTTTTTTTATTTGGAATTGACCATTTAATTATATTTATGATATTCAGAAACATTATAACGTATTTTTTGATGTATTTATTAATGATTCATATTTTATAATCTCTGGGTGTTTCTATATTTAGACCATAGCTTCTAGTTGACATTCTTTGGTACATAAAAGAAAACAAAAAAAAATTCATGAGGGACAATGGCTCATAGAAACGTTTCATTACCTCCATGTTTTGTTCATTTCTAAGTTGTATTAGATTTATTTTTCCATTTTCATAAAATTGTGGGTCGGTAGAAATTAATCTATAAATGATTTAGCTCATAGAAATTATCAGTTTCTGGATGTGATCAATCCACTCCATGGAAAAAGTCCTAGTGAGTAGAGATGTGACAATTAACTATTTTTTCATTATTATTGTTTATTATAATTTCACATTGGGTGACTAATGCACATCATATTTCTTTTTGATTTATGAGATTTATTTTATTTTAAAAATTTCACCACATGGACATGAATTATTTGTCCATGTTTAATCATAGTAACATATAAAGTAACCTCCCATTAATATTTGATACCATGTAGATTCGATTTCTTCATTTCTTGATAGATGATTGATGTCCATTATTTGATTATATTCAATGTCACATAATTATTTATTATGTATAAATGTATTCTAAGTTTATATGATTTCTCATCAGACTTATCAATATAATAGTATTGTGTATTTATTAGAATTATTTGATATATACTATGCTTCTGTGGCTTCCATATTATTTGTCATTTTCCATTACATCCATTTGATAGAATCCCATAATTTGAATATGATATGTTATTGGTTATTAATGGGTCTATATAATCCTAAATGGATGTTTCTTATATATCATGATAGTTTCACCTTAACTAACCAATTATAATATTATGGATTAATTAAAATTGGTAGAATAAGCTAAATCAGTTATTCTTATGAATAAATTGAAACCAATAAAAATTCATAAAGTGTATGGTCCATAATAAATTGGGAAAGGTAACACATATTACCAAACCATCATAGTCGGACATGTTACTTTCTAAAATCAATTAAAAAACATGGTGTAGATACATTCCTGAAAATTAAAAATTATAATTGGTTGCACCTATATCATAATTGAATGGTAATGCATCTAACGGATCCATGTTGTTTAAAAAAACAAAATCCATGATTGAAATGGATACCTTTTATAATTATTTTACATATATTATTTTTTTTATGAAAAATATGAAACTTTAATTAAATTAATAGATAGACCAATGTAGGATAGTTGGGTCTTCTTTCCTTTAAGAGAAATAATCTATGGGTGTTTTTAAATCTTGGTACTAAATATGGGACCCCATTGTTCTCTTTATTTTTTATATAACTTAGTAATTAACCCCATGGGTGCATATTCAATACTATGTTTAATATGATGGTTAATTAATTGGTAATCAAAATATTTTCTTGTTGTGTATAATTCTATTGTAGAATATTACTATAATGATACAATTAATTATTAAAAACAAGATATCTGATTTTGAACTTTTTTATGGGAAGATTTTTTTATAAAAATATTAATTACAACATAATGGGTTTTTTCCTCTATATCATTAAATTTAATAATATTTTTTATAATACCAATTTTTTATATATTATTCATGAATAAATATTAATAGTAAATTTTTGATGAGTTTCATAATTGTGATAGGATATTATCTAGTAGATAAATTCATGAAAGAAAGTCTCATATATCATACCTATGTTACCTTGTTGAATTTTCTTAATAAATTACCTTGTATTTTTTTCATTCGTAGATAGTATAAAGATTATTTTAAATTTATGATATTGAAATTAATTAAAGAATATTTTAATTAGTTTAATAGATTAAATGAAACTATAAGGTGGTGTTCTTGATTTGATACATGTATAAATTTAGTTTAAATAATTATAAGAGTATTTCCATAGAACTGAAGTATGAGAATTTCTCATAAGCCTCTTTGACTTATTCGTTGATTCTATTGAATCTAAATTATATCCTATAGAACATATTTACCTTCTTGTAGGTACTATGTTATATGAAAAATAGTTAGTGATTGGGTAAGGGGTTATCATAATTGAGGTATTGGCCTCTAATATATATTTGAACTGCTAGATAATTCTTTTACTTTAAAAGTGTGAAGTGTTGTTCATGTTCCATTTTCTTTGATTATTACATGTGTTGATGAACCAACACCCACCCGATATATGGGTGGTCATTATGTATATTCAACCACATTAAGGGCATAAACATCATGTAATAATTGAATTATATGTTTTAAAATTTCTCATATCATGGTCATCAACTTAGTATATTGTGTGACCCATGTTTAAAACATTGACAATGACTCATGAGGTCATTATATAGGATAATAGTCATATTGGTTTATGTCACACTAGGTTGAATATTTTTTACAAACCATCAAACATTGTTATTTTTAGGGAATATATCGTTATACAAAGTATCATATATTTTTCTGTTTTTTGATGAAATCATAGGGTTGTATGGGTTTATAATCATGGTTCCCATAATGTTGGTAAAATTATATAGTGATCCATATTATTTTTCCTGAAATGATTTAATCTACCAGTTTTACCCTATTTTATAAGGTTATCTCTAATGTATAGTGAGATTGGTGTTAGTGGAATTGTGTTTCCCAAGTACTCGAGATGATGTTGAAAAAAAATTGGGTGCTATAAAAATCTATATAGAATTAGTTTACGATTATATACCTGAAGCTAATCATGTATTTGAGTGATGATCATAAGAGTGTCACTTGTAAATCAAGAGAAAATATGATCTATCATGATTTTAACTTGTTTCTATGATTTCATTTAGAGTTTCCATTTTGTATAAGGGTGTTGGCAAGACCCATAACTTATGTGATAGTGGATGGAGTGTGTTCCATGTGATGAGTTCCAATATTCAAAATAAAATTCATAAAAAAATCATATAGTACGGAAAATCTGGGACAACATTTATTAAGTTTTTATATCCATGTAGATGTCACATGATTGTGATGATAATTTTATAATGGTAACTACTTCTCTGGGACACGTGAGGTTTTTCAATTATATATTTATAGTATATGAGATTATGGTTGGTATGAAACCCATTTATGGGAGTGGATCTTATATGTATATTAGATTCACTCCATGGGTGGATGAACAACCATGAAATGTTATATTTTTGATGTGTGTCATTGCTGGAAGGAATGAAATTGAAATGGATGGTTGTATATGAATCATTTTTGGAAAATGTTATTTTGGTTTCTTTGAACTTAGTATAAATAAAAATTTATGGGATTTCCAAGTTTTTTTGGAAATAAATATTAGTTAATTAAAAATCATGGTCATATTTAGTATAGATCTTTAAAATATTTATCCTACGTTTCTGTAACTATTCTTCTTATCGAAATCTAGATGATATTGGTTAGAAAACAGACACAGTAAACTATCGTAAATTTGAAAAGTGTTTATTGTGACTTTTGGAGTCCCTTAATATTCTATTAGTAGAGTAGTTCCATATACATGAGTATTCCCTATATCATTATACCATATAGTGTTTACTAAAATAGTGTTAGTAATGCCCCAAAATATTGAAATAAAATTGAAAATATTGATGGATCTTTAAATAAACACATATGGAATGAATTTATGAAAGTAAATATATCCATTATTTAGTTTTTTATCCACAATATTACTGGTATTCCTATATATGAAGGCCATAGATGGGCTAATGGACACCAGAAAACACTATAACATAAACTCAATGTGAGATACTGGCATTGGGATCAGTTAGTATTATTAATACATGGACATCGCAATAAATTATATATGTCTCATATGTAAAATCCTAATAATAGACTACCTTGGACGAGATCCATAGACTCTATTAGTATATTTCATGGTTACCCCGTACTTTTAGTTAGGCACATTTGATAAAATTGGTCTATGATGATCTAAGGGTCATTCACATTGTATGAACATATGGTCATTCTATTGAACAATGAACAAAATTATTATATCATAAATATAAATTAGAAGCAGCTGGTTATGGGCATTAGTGAATGTTGTTGAATTTATCTCAATGTATTATAAAGTATAGGTATCATAATTGTGTTGTGTGATACATCAACTACTAAATTTGATTGTATTCTGAAATAGTTACCCTATAGTTCCTCAAAATTATTTTCAATATGAATCGTAACATAAAATTTGTTTGGAAGTAAATCCAGAAAGTAATCAGGTGGAAAAAAGAATTGTGTGATGGTTAACTAAGGATTTTCAGTGATAAACCATAATAAATGAGTTCAAAAGTAAATATAGAATTTGATGAATTTTGAAAAATTCTCTAAGGTAATTATTAGAATGAAAATGGAATTTCTAAACAGTGGATTCTAGTAGCAGAGACACCACAACATGGAATCAGCAAAAAACACTAAAGCCTATGGTGGGGAGTGCAATAATATTGTTAACGGAAACATATATAATGTCATGACCATGTCTCCAGGTATATCATCTTGGGTAAGTGTTTTGTTAATGATCTAATTTTCAATATAAATATTATCTTGAGTGTTAAAAATATGTCTACAACACAAATGGAAGATATTATTATAGTAATTATTGGTGTTCAAAACAAATTTATGTAATTTCAATATCGATTAAATTACCCAAGTAGGTCATGTTATGTTTCGGTGATCCCCAAGGGTTTATAGGGATGAGAAGTGCTATAACAGGGATATTTCAATGTCCTCTATTTTGGACTAGATGCAAATCCTATGGAAATTTAAATTTTTAATTTGGTTGACTGGATAAATGATAAAATTATCTTATGGAAGAAAATAATTTTAATGGAACACATGATGTTTTATTTTTAGATTTAGTTTAATGGCTAATTTTTTTCTTATATGTTATGTTGAGATTCAGTAGCATCATAATTTGAAAGAATAGTTTAATGATGTCAATAAGAGTTTTATGGTTATATAAATGTTATTAATATCAATTCACCTCAACCATGAAATACTATAAGGTTCTATATAATTTTAAAAATCATACACCCAAGGCTACAGGACCATGCATGAAGTATACAAAAAATTACAATGGAGAGCACATGGTTTATACACGGTTTATCAAACTGTGTTCTTAGTAGTGCAAGGGGTGACCCTTTGTGAATGAATACCTGGTGGGTATGCTCATAGTTTTCATCACCATTACCTTATCCATGTGTCCCCATGTCCCTTTGGGAAGTTAGTTCACAAGGGTGGTTTACAATTATCTAAACAATACATCCAAACAATGTTCTTTTTTAATGGTGCCAAATTCTGATTTCTCCTATGTTTTTATTTCATTTTCCATCAATTATTCTCCCACCTCATTAATACAAGATTCTATAATTTTAGATATCTATCGAAGCCTCTTATAGGTATTTATTTTTTCCTTCACAATGTGTCTAAATTAAAGGTCGTCTGGTAGATTGGAAATATATTGATATGTGTCAAATTTTTTATCCACCATCATTAATTTATCTCATTATATGGAATGATAAATCCACGAACACTCATATTAGCATTTTTTAACGTTTTTCTTGATTTATTTTATTTCCCTCAAATTAAATAAATTCAATGATTTACAATGGAGGACCCAATCATACTAATCATGATGAATTGTGTCTGTCATTATTTCTCAAATTGTTTAGTCATTTATAAATTTTCTTTGTTTATTTTATTGATAAACATCCAAAACAGTTCCCATTAAATTATAAAATGTTTTGTATTTAAATATATATAACTTCATTTATTCTCAATATCATAATCATTTTTATAGGTATTGAACATACATTGAAGAACCCCATTGGTATGGGTTCACATTAACAATAATATTGTACTAATTTTAAATATAAATGAAGAATTCATTGGGTTAGATGAGAAAATTATTTCAATTAAAATGAAAAGAGGAAATAAATTTTGTATCCCTTGACATGATGTCCCATAAAGCCATATCTATATTATTATGTGAAATTATAATAAAAAAAATTGTTTTGTTGAAACAAATTAATGGTTAATTGGGATTATATCAATAGATATAGATTATTAGAATCATATGATTTAATGTTGGCTAGACATGGCACATAGTGTTATTTAATATTTTTATATCTATAGAGTTAAAAAATATTGGACTATGACATGTGTGATCTCATGGATTGTTTACAGTATTAAATGAATTATGACAGTAATGGTACAATATAACTTTAGTGATTCTTGTTTCCTATTTACAGAACACCTTGGATAAGGATTAACAATGAAAGTAAGATGACATTTTATTGTATTTTTAGAGGGATTCTATATAGCATTATGTACATGGTGTTTCAAACCATGTAAAATGACGACTTTTGAAATGGTGTTTCATATAACATGGGATGTTGGGCTTGATGTTACATTCCCCATTGGTTATGATGTATGCAATGAACCATATCTGTTAATTAATTATTAAAATATTCACTATGTCAAACATTATATAGGATACATATAATGGAATCCTATATTTTTTTTTATACTTGGTAAATGAATGTATTATTCTACTAAGAGACTCCTATGATCGTGCATGAATTCTTGAGTTATTCCATGGTACATGGATATACTATATATATATATATATATATGGATTTTCTACCACATATATAGTGTTAATATATAAATACATAAAAATATATGTATAAATTTTTTTATTTATAAATTTTTGGACACAAGTTTATAGACATTTTGTCTTATATAGAAGTATGTATCATCATAATAGTTTCTTTGATGAACCTAATCCCATCCTATTGAAATTTACATTTAGTATACTACCTTACATCATATTAGACTTTAAAAAAACATAAAATATATTAGTGTCCTATGTTTGATTATACACCACTAGTAGTGTCGTACTAAATATATATAAACCATATTCGGGAATCCATTATAAAAGGGCACATGAAAAGACACCTTGATTCCACGTTCAATATCATGTATTATGATTTGGTTCTTAAACATGTATATGGGATCTAAGAAAATAGCTTTGATCCTAAAATTTTGATTATGATGTATATAAAATGTGGATATTTTGATCATTTGGATTTGAACTATTTCTAGATTACCAATTATAGGTAAATTTCATGTATATTATAACATCACAAGACATTCATAATTATATTTGGAATTGTAGGTTAGATAAGATATTATTATAATTTAGTACATTATTACATATTTTTATCTAAATATTTATTACTGATAAAATAATTATATTCTCCCCACTATTAATCTTTCAAAACAACACTATTCATTAGAAGCTTCTAGAATATAGGGTGGAGTTCCTGATGATATGTGGGTAACCAAATTTGGGAGCCTTTTCAAGGGATACCCAGTGAGGATATAATAGAATTCATGTGTTAGTAGACCAAAAAATTCATCTTAACATATTATAGGAATAAATTATAGGATGCTATTAAGGACATAGATTTTAAGACCACATTTCTCTGAAAAATATACCATATGGTTTTCAAATAAAACTTTAAAAATTTCAATGACATATTGGTTAGGTATATAGGATTGGTAGGTGAATCATATATCATAATATTTTCACTGAATATAATAATTCATAAAAAAGTTAAAGTAATTAATTTAAAATAATTTAAATTAATTTCATGTTCATTTCTTATTAATTCTTTTATTATGTTTATAAATTCCATTTTTTTCATCCATTGGTGGTTTAGGGATAACAAGTTCTACACGGAAACCTTATTTTCCATCGTTGCATTGACATAGACGAAGATGATAAGTTATGTAATAGAATTTGAATACCCCATCCAAAGTATCCCAAAGTCAATATATAAATTATTAAAATGGCATAAGATAAAACAAATCACATCATGAAAGAAAAAATAATTTTATAGTCGTCGTAAACTAGATACATACATGATTAACATGTTGTAATTGAAATTATAAGATAAAGTTTCTTCAAGTGCATCATTATTTCCTCAATCATTACCAATTATATAAATCATAATAAACTTCATGGTATCTAGGAAAAAAATCATATATAATGGGTGAGATCATATTCTCAATAAGGGTAGAGTATAATAAAAAATATCATGAATAATTAATAATTATTTATATAGAACTATATATAACAGACACATAACCTATATAATCAAATAATTGACAAAGATATGTTAGAAAAAAGGGATGGTCAAATATTTCCATATAAATAATAAGATTATATTGAATCTTAAAAATAGTTATTCTAACCAATAAAATAGTCATATTGATCATCAATAACTAATATCATATTTAGTGAATGTGTAATATTGGATATAATTACCATATTATCAGGGCCTCATTCAAAGATATCTTATATAAATGGGTAATTCCTTATCCCTAACACAATGTATGTTTTTCTCATGAATCTTATCGATTCATCAAGTGGATATAGAAAGACCCATTAGTCATATATTATGTACAATACATTAATAAAATTTATGTATGAAGCCCAAATATCATAATAATCAGTATTGTATAATTTGGAATGAAAAATGATAATAGTTTCCCCAATCAATAAACATAATAATAAATCATTCATATTAATATAGATAATCATGTCGAAATACAAAATCCCAAATCAAACTAATCATAATATATCAAAACAAAGTATTAGGATGAAATTAAAAAAAATCCCCAATGAATCATTAGAAAAATATTGTCTTTATGTCTTTTTTGAATATATATTATTAAATTTTCATTAAAAACATTCTTGAGGAAAACATCTTTTCAATATGATAATAATTTAAAAAGATATACTACAAAATATTTTAAAAATATTTTTTTTCTGAAAAAGATCATTTAAAATTATAAATGATTCATTACAACATTGACTGGCTATGAAAAAGGTGAATTATATACATTCTATACTTTATAAAATAATGATTCGTTAGTAGTTATCTTTAAAATACAAATTAGCATTGTAAGAAAATATAATTGATGATAACTAAGATATCATATTATAAAAATTCACAACTATATAAAATTTTATTTAATAAATTAATTGGATTAAGAAAATTAAAATTTTTAAAACATTTTTTTGTGAAAAATTGTTTTGGAAGAAAAATGATTTTCAACTAAAATGAGAAATAATGAAATATTTTGTTATAAAAATATTCAATGTAATCTTATCTTCACAATAGTGGAAAATTTTATAATCAATTGATAATGTTCAATCATAACCACAGGTGAGTAAAATTATATTTTTTTATTTAAAAATATCGAATAATTTACCAAAGGGGTACTTAAAAAACAATCTTAAATAATGGTGAAATTGTAAAAAATGTCATACCACATTATTAATGATTAAATATTAATACCCATTAAGGAAATAAATTCAAATGGACCATTAAAAAACGTATAAAGAAGTTAACAATTTATGATATCAAATGGGTCAGTGTATACCCCACATGATGATATATGTGGTGAATATTGAACATTCCTCCTGAAAGTAAATATGAGATAAGGAACCCTTAGTTCAAATTAATGTTCTTTATATGTATCTAAACCACATATTAAAAAATTATTTTCTAATAATACATATAATATAGAAAAATAATATAATATATTGTAATATACTTTATTTAAATATGGTCATTTATCTCCCACTCATTAGAAATTCCTTACAAAAGTCAATAGTTTCAGGTAATAACAACTTTTTTGAGGTATATGTTGATTTTGAATTTTTTTCCTTTGATGTTGATAGTTTTTAAATAATATCCATAATATCTAGAATTATATAAATATACAATATATTAAATATATATTTATGTAGCATAATAAAAAAAATTATAGATAAAAAATATATTACATTGTTCCATATGTATGCATGAACACTGGTTAAATTTTAAAAACTGATGTAACAATTGGAAAGTAAAAATTATTTAAACATTATAGGAAAATTATTATTATATATTTATAAGATATATTAACAATGATAATCATTTCATCCATGTACATAGAAAATGAAAATAATTTCACATCACTATGCGAAGGCGTTCGACCACACGTACATAAGAGATATATTATTTTTTCCAAAAGGATTTCAAGGTACATAGTTTTAAGTGGTATTATATTTTATTATGTAATGAAAAAACATATATTAATTTAAAATTATAATTATATATTACATGTAATGTGTATGAGGATAATGAATCACATCGCTTTGTTTGTCAGTAGTCCACCACACAGAAGTGAAACATTACTATATCCCCCACATAATATAATGTAAGATTGTATATGTGAAATAATAATTATAGAAGTATTATAATGACAAATAGATAAATTATTATTTTAAATACCTCATTATATCATGCCATTAATGTTGGGGATGGAAAACGAAATACATCACTGGTGAGGATGTACTCCACTGTACAAATGACCAATAATATTTTTTCTCATTTGATTGACGTGGAGATGGATATTAGTATTTAAATAAAATTATATAATTTCACTTTATACGGAATACTGTTTTTAGTATATTCTCATAGATGAAAATGATATGAAGGATCTGGATGAAGAACATAATCAATTTCTCACATTTAATAGTTTTCCTCGTCTTTTTTATTATATATATATATACATTCTAGGTGGGTTTTATAAAGAACCCAATGCCTCCAGGATGTGGGGATGGAATTATAGAATAAGTTTAGTATAGTAATTTTTGAAAAAAAAAGTTGTTTTTATTTTTTGAGAGGGAAGAATAGTGGAGACCATTTATAAGTATGGTAGAGGAAAAACATGAATTTTTTTAAAATAATATTTTTTTACCAAATTATTTACATATCAAAAGGATCCAAACTGGATCATTCTTGAACAACAGTGATAATAGATATATATATCTACCTAAAATATGAATTTTTCATGTATTTTAGTCTTTTTAAACATAATGATTTCAGTTTGTCCGATAGGTAAATTTTTTTGATTTAACTATCAAAATTAGTTTTTACAATTTTCATTATTAATTATTGTAAAATTTTTTGTTTATGTTATTAGTTAATATTAATTATTTTAATTCCAGATATTAACTCAATTTTTAGATAATTTATTCACTAGAGTAGAATAATTTGATTTAAAATTAATCTTATAGACATTCCGAAAAAATATTTTTCCATACGAAAATCAATATATGTATAAAATGTATTTAAATAGATATTTAAAATAAAATATATCCCAATAACCTATGTTATTTAAATTTTCAAATAATTTTAATTATTTTAATTTATAAAAAAAATTCAATATAGTTTTTCTAAATAATTTATGTGAAAATGATGTTTTAAATATTTTTTATTACTTATCACTATTCATAAAAAATTAATATTTTTAAAAAAATGCTAAAAATTTAACTATTTTGTAATTTTAATTTTTTTATTTGTAAAATGATGATAATTATTTCACATAATTTTTATATAAGGGATTAAAATTAATTTATAAATAATTGATCAAAACAAGATGAAACAATACTATAAATATAATTTTTATTTAGAAAATATTTCATTTTTCATAAAAATATTTTTATTTTATTTATAATCAATAAATAATAATTTAAATAACTTTATAAATTTGTAAACAATTTAATTTTGATAATTTATAAAGTCATATTCATATATAAAAAATTATCTTCTAGGTTATAATTTTCATGTTTCAATATTAATAATTTATTGGAGTGTCACATATTGTTTAAAACAGATATTTTCGGCAACATAAGATTTCGAAGAGATTTAATTTATTTAGAAATAAAATATTCTGTTATATATTGATGTGTTCTATTCTATTATATGAAGTTTTTCCGTTCATATATTATATCAATTATTATGTTTATATTTTAAAATCCTGGGGCATGACATATTAACCCCAAAAATGAAATGATTCTTGGTCATATAATCTTGATTTCAAAAATTATGTATTTAAAATTTGATTATTTCTCTTTTAGAAATAAGAATAATAAAAAGGGATAATAAGTCATCCTCGTGATAAAATATAAAATGAAGTAAAAAAGTATATCTATATTGACACATAAATATTTATACAAGTAGGGGAAATTAGTGGAATGTAATGATTTTGAAATCAACTAATTTATTAGATAAATAATGTTATTGGGATAGATCATTGATAACCTAAAATAATGATATATAGAATGTTAATGTCCTTAAAACAAAAAATATGTGATGATTTATGAGACCATTGGTTCATCAAATATAAAGGTAATAAGATATATTTTTTAAAAATTTTGTTTTACTAAAGATGGAAATTATGATCCTATAGAAGAATATATGGATATATTATTTCTTGATATATTTATATTTCATAAGAATAGTTTCATTATTTTTTTTGCTTTATTTAATTTCTAATTCATATCATACTCTAATAACAGATTATCTATAAATTATTATTATTATCAGAATCAATAAAATTATAAATAAATTGATATTATGATCCATAAAATAATGATAATTCATTCATTATATCTATAAAAAATATTCCAAAATCAAAATTATTATCAGAAATTATCAAATATAATACATTAATATTTGAACATCAACAGTAACACCAATGGATCGACATTAATATTTCAATTTTTAAATGTTAAACTTATTATAATGAAATATTTACCAAAAACGTAATGTATGCCACTGTTATGTGAAATATGCTTGTCACCCTTTGGATGTGGGTTCCATCCCACTTTATGACAAGATGTGATGGATAGTCCCCAAGAATTCATGTTGTCCTACATCCAAAAATTTTATATCTTAATAACTATAATGTTCTCAAATTGTATGAACCTATAATTACATCAATATAAAAGGAAATATAATCCATAAAGGTTACCAAAACCTTCATAAAAACCACATTATTACAATTATCTCAACATAGGGAACACATTAATGGTTATAATCCCTCAATGATTTTTTTCTATTATGTTCAACTATTCATTTAATATATTTTCAGGTTCATCAGTACCAATAAATATATTCTCTTTGATAAATATAGAAAATTTACTAGGGTATAGTCCTTATAAATATTCTATTTAATCTAACGACTAAATAAATGATTAAATTAAAATAAAAAATATTTATTCAATCTAAACACCAGAAAATAATTGATTCAAATTTAAAGCTCTAAAAAAATAAAAAATATTTTTTTCGCTGCTATGGTTGAGAATCTCCATGCGATCTGGTATGATAAAAGATGTCTCATTTTTAACAGTTCCTCATTCAGCCTAAATTCAGGTCAGATGCAGATCCTCATTGACATTCGAGAAGCTGGCACAATTCTAAAGGCTTCCTCTAAAAACTCTATCAATGATATTGACATTATTCTATATATTCGAATTGTCAGAACCTCTCATTAGCCTAGGCATACAGTTGATGTGTTCTAGCAATCCACATCCCTAGTATGGATTATAGTGGATGTGGACAATGCCTCTACGGGAAATCTGGGACCCATGGGTGGTAGTGTTATCTTCATAGAGCACCTTTGGAAATGCCTCAGTAGTTTCTATGGAAGCTATTGAATAGCTTCGTCCCTAGAAGTTGATATGATAAGTTTGATCCACACTGTTTCCTTTTCTATGAAACTGTGTTAGAAGATAATTTAAATTAAAACTGATTCAACCACTATTGTGTAGGCCATATGGAATGGAATTGTGAATCTTTATTGGCTGATTAAACATGATGGAGGAACTGTATTTATTCATTCCAAGATATCAGTTACATTTTTACTCATACCTTTTGCAAATCCAATAGGGGTGGAGGATGGTCTTGAAAATAATGGTGTTAACCATGACATAACCTAACTGGTTGACCATCCTAATGATTTTTTTTAATTTATAATAATGATTGTAAAAAGATTAGGTCATTTAGACTTTTTTAATCCCCTCCTTTTAAAAATATAATAATTTGTGTCTTGGTCGTTGATGAGGGAATCAACTAAAAAACATTCTACTTAATCTTGTATCGTAGTTTATCATTCTATATTTATCACATATGAAAACCTCTTGAATTTTATTATTTCCTTTATCTATTTATTCATATTCGTTGACTTCTTATCATTGATACCTTTTAAGGTTTAATACCTGCAGAAATATTTATTGGTATTTACAAAACATGATATTATGTCCTCATACATTGAGAATGTATGGAAGACCATTTCTCTTCTGTGAATTGGACTATTCCCATCATTAAAATGGCATATCATTCTCTATGGATTAGATTAACTATCTGTAACATTCATGTTGTGATTTATAATGATGGTTTCATGCATTAAAACATTTTTATTTCCTATTTATCATATATTCCTTATTTCCCTCACCATATCCACTCTCTTTCATGAGGAAAATACCTTTTCCAAGAAATTTACCATAAAATTCATCCATTCCATGTCTTATATTTGTTCTTCATTCTTATTGTTTTGAATCAATTACCACTATTTATCCTCACATTATGAATGATTATAATCTTCCATGACATCATTGTCCCTTTAATTTCTTCCAAAATCGGGAAATATCCCCTAATAGAACATATCTTTTTCTTAGAAAAAATGTATTTTATTACCACTAAATGATTGGTGTTTCTGAATTCTAATGAGGTCTAACTTTTTTAAACAAGGTTGTTGAATAATAGGATGGTCCATTCAAGAATGATTATAGCTCATAACTTGAGTAAGATTACCCAAATATGGCTATAATTTAATCAATTCTTATTGTTTCTCCACATCCATCTTCATTATCATTCATATGATGTATTTCAATACATGGGATATTAAAATTTATTTTATTTCCATTAAAATAAATGTGAAAAATTTCTGATGATTTTAAAACATTACACTGGATCATAAGAATATGAAGCATGCGGTATAATATTATAACTATTGAAACATATAATATAAATTTAAAAATATACTCATGGCTAATATCATATTCATAAACATGTGTTCTCTATGAATATTTTTTAGTTCATTGAAAAAAACATTTAAATAAATTTTTAATTATCCTAATTTTGTCCTCTTATAGAATAAAATTAGTTTCATAGAAAGGCCATATAATTTGTAAAATTAATTTCTCATATCTATCAAAATGCACCTTTTTCTATTATTACATCTAGGAACATCTGTTCCTAAATCATGTCATCTTGTATTAACCAATAATGTATTTTTCTAATTCATAATTAAAATAATATTTTCCTCAGTAAAATAGTTTGATGTTATTCTATATATATTCTAAAATTATCTAATATGGTAATATTCCTAATTATACATTTTCATTTTTCTAGTTCCCATGTATTATACAAAACATCCTCTAATAAAATTTGTAATGAAACTTATCCTAGTAGAAAAAAATCAATGGTTTCTATTATAAAATGGTGTGAGATATAATGAATCACATAATCAATGACTACATATTTTTGAATAATTCGAAATCTATATAAATGATTGAGTCTCTCATTGCAATAAAAAACATAATGTACAACAATGTATTTATTTTATTTCGTCATTACCTCCTCTATCATAATCATGAATATGAATCTTAAAACACTTCATGGAATCTGGGGAAATAAAAGATAAGAAAGGGGTTTATTTATATACCTATTAAGGGTAAGCATATGGGGGAAGATATCATGAATAAATAAAAAAACAAGTATGTAAAGGTAAATAATTGAAACATAGTTCATTAAGTTAATTAGTTTGTCATTATATGGAAGGAGAAAATGATGATCAAATAATTCCATATAAATAATCACATGAGAGTCGAACATAACCATTGTTATTCTATGTTATCCAATGATCTCAAGTATGATGAATCACTAATACTAAAATAAAGTAATTCATATTTCATAATATCACAATCATACTATCAAGGCAACATTATAATAAATATTACATAAATGGATAAGGAGTTTTCCATAAACCCATGTTATCATGTCAAATGAGACCTGCCAACGCATCAAGGGGATATAGTGGACCCCACCAATCACATACTATGTAAAACTAATTCCTTATATAAATGAATGAATCATAATAAACGTAGAATTAATATTAGAAAACCTAGAATATTAAATGATAATACATTCTCAAATTAACTATCATAATCTATACCATGTTTATATATATAGAGAACATTATCAAAATTATGCATTCTAAGAAAATTTGATAATAAACCACACAATAAAATAATAGTGATTATATTAATTAATTATGTCCTAAATTTATCATATTTATAATAATGGGTTTTATTTCTGATAAATATAAACACAATAAATATTGTTTTAAAACATTTTTTTGGAATATATCCCCTTTAAATTTGAAAATAATTTTTAAAAAAATATTTCCAATAAAAAATTATGTCTATGATTTTATTTTAAAATAATAATTGAATCATATAATGAAAACCATAAAAATTTTATTTTTTATTATTGTAGAAAATTATGTACATGTTTTACAAGTTAAAATAGTAATTCAATTAATATTTCGAGTAAAAGGAGAATAAGCCTTATTTGGAAAATCACATGAATATTTCCTTAAAATCACTTTGTAAAATGTATACCATAGAAAAATTTATTTTATAAATAATTTTTAGAATGATGAATGCATTTTTTTAAAAATATTGAAAAAATAGAAGGAATAATATTTTTGACCGAAGAGATAAACAATTTTATATTTTATTAAAAAATATTTTATCAACCATTATAAGTACAAATGATATAAAAATAGAACTATTACATAAATATGATAATGATTAAATAATGGATAATAAAATATATTCAAATTATAATGGGGATATTAAATACTTACTATAAGGGAGACATTAAAGTAAAAAACCTGAATTATAATGAGATTATGATGTAAACCGTTACCACATTGTTAGTATTGGAATCATAAGAACCATGAAATAAATATAAGAACCCATATCTTCATTCCTGATATTAATCTTTAGTTACATAATTTTTTTGGGAAAAATGAATAATTTTTAAGTTTCTATGTACAACCATGTACTTAGGAGTACACATCATGTACACGGTTTCCATGTCTAGCTGCATACTGTCCATGCAATGGCCGAGCACATGGTTGTGTAGGTGACCTAGTAGAGTGCCTAAAGTAGGGTCCAATTGAGGCTAGTACACAAAATGTACATTAATTGAATATGTCATTTACTTTTCGTTTTATATTATTAGTTAGAGTGGGGTATTGTATCATCACTATAAAACACTTCATATCAAATCAGTTCATACAGGAGAGCAATAAATAGTTGAAGAGATTTGATCTCCTCCCGGTTCTCTGTTTGATATCTGATTGAGACTTCGCTGGGTGCTTTGGATTCCCACCGGTGTGTTCTATCTTTCCATATATACTTTCTTCTAGATTCATCCCCTCTCATGAGTATTACAAGGTCGATTTTTTCTATCCTTTATGTAGATCTACATCGTTCTATGCCAATTCAACGACCTTCGTTGAAGAGTGTTGATCATACGACATCAAGGTAGGTGTTTTGTGCCTTTATTTGATTTTCTTTGGATTATATATGATAAATGTGTCGAATAACCTTGTTCAGGGTATTGTGTGATATTTAATTTAACCCTCTTTGAGACCAGGTATTGTTTTTTATTGATAAAGGTTAATTTATTATGTATAAGGTTTTAAACCTTGTTATAGATGACACCATGGGTGGATTCCCCTGATTGACTGTTTATTACCGTTTGGAAAAGGTTTCCTGTGAGGCATATCATGTTTTAATGCCATGAATTGTTTCGGATTGAGTTTGACTGATTATATGAGATGCATGTGATTCACATTGTGAAAGTCTAACCAAGGGGAATTGACTATGACAACTTCCCAAAGTAGGGTCTGTTTTGTATGAATTATTGTTATGTTGTCCAAGAGGTATTGACAGTGAGATCCTCTAGGTGGTCATTGACCAGATGGGTTAGACCGTGAGATCTACCCACAAGGTCATTATTAAATGAATTTTTTTACCTAGGTAATTGACAGTGAGAGATTCCATGTGGTCATTATAATTTATTGTTTCTATGTATTCCAAGGGGTTATTCAACGTGAGAGATTCCTAGGTGGTCATTTGTAATGATTAATGCTACATGGGACCAAAGGGGGTAGACTGTGGGACATTTCCCATAGGTTCATTATTTATTTAATTGATGATATGTTAAACATCAATGGTTAGACTTTGATAACATTCCTAGAGTTTTACTTTTGAATGATTGAATGATTTTGATGAGTCTTCCAAAGGAAATCACGATCTTGGACTCTGTCTCCCTTGGATGATTAGATGGTTTTTTGATAAATCTATTTGTTATTATGAAGGAGGATATAGAGCTTAGTCTAGATCATGAGTATTCATTATTCAATGGCTTGAAAAATCAATAATGGTAAATGTATGTAACTGGAAACCGTAGGATTGTTTACTTTTGATTACTTCATAGTTTATTTATTCAATTTTCATATTGTCCTCTATATATATTCACTTATAGTTACACACAAATATTTTGGTGGTTTTATATTGGGATTCATATCCCATCCTATTTGGGTCATGATTTTGGAACCAAACAGATTATATGGTTGTAGGTATTGAAAAGGGAAATCACCTTTCTTGACACATGTGACATGCATCATATATATATATATATTATCTAGTTCCTTATCTGCTATCAGTCTTCCATTGTTTACATCTGTTGTATTGTATTACTACATATTATAATATTTACTATTTTTTTAGATGTGTATAACATTCCAATGTTTTCATAGTTTCCCCATTATCAAGCCTTTTCCCTCTCTAATAGTCTAAAACCTCTAGATATTGGAGAAATGTGCTTGATGTCATGTGACCAACCGAGTGCGGGGCACCTTTTGGCAGCACATGGAACCAAGACATTTCAAACCGGTATCTCAGGATATTCATTTCTAATTTGCCTTAATATTTGGATCCTATATATTTTGATAGTAATTAATATGTATTTGGTAATAATTTGTGCCTGAGAGTAGCTAACACCTGTACAAATAAATGCTAATTTAACATGAATATTGCAATTTTCTTGGTTTTCAATTGTTACGGTTGATTTGATTTCACCTTTTGGTGACAAAATATTATTGTTATGTTATTATTGATATAACTATGGTAATATTTATATTTAAACTTAACCAGATGAGGATATGCCATATCATGCATCATAAGCACTTTCTAGAGAACACATGTCATGCATTCATGTCAAGACATTTAGGGTGAATTTCTGATTGCATTATGTTGGCATATATGTTGTTCTTGATACACATGCCGTTATGGTATATTCCATGATAAAATACATACTATTTTGATAGGGAATTGGAATATTTAAATTTTCATTTGGATGGATTCCAAACATTGGTTCCTGAGGTGTTATTGTCACACTTGCATTGGAATTTGGTGGATCATGTTTGAACATTAATTCATTTTTTCAAGTATTGATGTGAAAACGGATACCATAAATTGATTTTATGGGAGTATGGGATCCTAAGGTCAGAATATGACATTACTTGGAAAAAAATTTATGTTTTTAGGGGCTTTGGAGGAGTTTTAGAGTCTTACTGTTTGCAAACCCAGACAACACGATGTGTCATGTTATGAACACATGCCATGTGTTCTTCAGTTCTGGAAGAAACCGATTTTCATAAGTACACACTGTTTACCATATGTACATGTTGTTTTGTCTTTATCCATGTGACTGACTATGTGTGTAGAGACACAGGGTTGATAAATGTGGGGTAGAACACGCTTTGTACTAAGAGGACACGACATGCTGTAAAGACTGAGTGTCCAGTTGTTTGACTAACGAAACAGGTGGATGAATCTTATATTGTACATTCCATTTCAAGAATTTACACACTATTTATTTAAAAAATGTGTATCTGGTCATGTGTCCAATGACATTAGGGGATTATAAAATAAGTTGTACACACTATGTCAGGGGTGAACACGCCATGTAATGTTACCCGGGAGAGAACAATGTAGTTCTAACCAGGTATAAATACTTGGACAGGAGGGAAAATTCAAGAACACACCATGTCTCAGGAGGAACGCACTATGTGTTAAGGGTGTTACACGACCAGGATAGGAAGAGTAACATTCCATGTTGAGGATTAAAGGGAACACATCGTGTGGCGGTTATAAACACCGTGTAACACTGTTTTGTAAAACAGGAATGCTTTCTTTATCGTGTTCCTCTCTTGCACTTTTAAGTTGTTCTCCTTGATAATCATCTACTAATGTGTTCAATTTACCTTTAATTGTCATGCCACCATGATGTCCTCTGCTTTTACTCTAGGTACAACGAAATTATTAGACATTGGGAATGGTTGATCAAGTACAACCAGCAGATCCTCTCGTTGTGCCCATTTTGGCACAACCTTTAATACCGAATGCAGGTGTTAATGCACAATTTTGTGAAGGATTTATGAGGAAGATGTAGAAATTATAGAGAGCATCACATTTTTCCTTCACTATGGATCAGTTGACATAGCTGTTCCAACATCACCATCCTCCCACTTTCTCAGGGGTTGGATAACTGCATGCTGTAGAGTCATGGTTGGAGGCCATTCTTTCCATCTTTGAGCATTGGGAGAAGCCTCTGGAGAGGAGGTTGAAGATTCTTGACGTACATGATATGTAATTCAACCAAGATTTAGTGGGATTTTATCTCACATGAGGTACATCATTGGGATATGGTTTGGATAGAGCTCTAGAGGCCTTTCTATGACTACTTCTACATCGAGACGTTGAGGACCAATCGATCCCGAGAGTTCGAGAATGTGTAGCAGGGCACTCATTTAGTGATGGATTACTCTTAAGGCTTTACAGAGCATCAACGCTTTGCACCTTTTTTGGGAGGTGACGAGCAATCACTGGTTATGATGATTGACGATGGTCTTAGGTATGAGATCTGATCTTAGGTGAATGTTATCAGTCTGACTTTATTGATGGCTATAGTAAACAGGGCACTGATTACCGAGCGCAATATGAGGGAGTTGGAGATGCAATCCAGGGTAGTGTAGCATCTAGGGGTGGTACTCCATCTAAATATAGAAGGAGGTTCTGCATGGAGAATTCACGTGTTGTTTCTTCAGGTAGTCAGGTGGTGTGCAACCACTACAGGATGAGTGGTCATACAAGACCACATTTCCCAAATGTCTCAGTTGACTGACAATATTTCTAAAGTATCGGCCATCATCAATGTTTTTTGGGTGTTTCCACCTGTTGCGAGGGATATGGGGTCTACTATAACTCCACATTCAAGAGAACGACCACCAATTTCACATCAGTCTTGGAACTCGTGTTCTTCCTGTCGTTCAGGTTGAGGTGGTGGTCATAACCATTATATTCAAGCTACATGTTTTTAGCGAATATAGGGTGGATTATCTCTGGGTAGTAAGGCAGGGTTGCATGGTCGCAGTATAGGGCAGACTATTGCGATGGAGAGGACCCTGTAGAGGAAGCATCCATGACCCTCTATGGTTAGAGGCATGATTCTATTTTCCTATGTTTTTACTTATTCTCTATTTGATATAGGTGATTCCAATAGTTTTATATCAATTTCCAATGTGTAGAGCCTTGGGCTCTGCATCGTTACTTATAAGGATGTTATGATGCTTGGCAGTCCGTTAGGGACTAGAATGGCAATTGTACATTAGTCAAAGTAGCACCCTCTTGAGGTTGTTAGGTGTTACTTTTTATGAGACCTATATGTCTTAGAGATGATAGGATTTCATTTCAATCTCATAATAGACTAGTTATATTTTTTTCAATCCTTTTTTGATTTCTATTATCATAGGGTGAGTTTTATGTCACAATTGGTGGGTTATTTTATACACAGGGATGTATGGTATGTCCAAAAAAGAAGAGCGGGACCTGGGCATCAGGGGTTAGGAGGAATTACATCCCATATTGTTATTTTATTTCTGGATGACCATGGGACTTCACAAATAGGATTTCCACCAGTGTTGGATCATTTCAGGGATATCTTTTCAGAAAAAGTTTTAGGTTTACCACTAGTATGAGAGGTAGATTTATCTATTGATCTTGTTCCAAGAGCAGTATCAGTGTCCATTCTTCTTTATTGGATGGCTACACAAGAGTTTAAGGATATTAATAATAGTAAAAGGATTTATAGGTGAAGGGTTTCATCTGACCCAGTACTTATTCTTAGGATTTTTCTATCCTTTTTCCGATGAAGGCAGATGGTAACCATAGACATTGAGTGGCTTATTAGAATATAAACAAGTTGACGGTCAAGAACTGCTATCCCTTGATATGGATTGATGATCTATTTTATCATATTCGAGGATATCAGGTGTTATCAATGATTTAATTGAGATCATTCTATCATTAGTTGCATTTTAGACCACTAGATATACCCCCTATAATATTTCATATCAGTTAAGGTCTATACGAGTATTTTTTTATATCTTTCGGTCTCACGAATGCACTAAAATTTTTCATGGCATGGATGAAACTATTTTTCCATCATTGGATTCTTTTCTGCTTGTCTTCATGGATGATATCATGGTGTACTCTCATACTCAACATGACCAGGCCACCAATCTTGAGATCGTATTGAGTATACGAACATAGCATCATTTATATGAAAATCTATCAATGCGAAACTTTTGGATGGATCATATTCACATCATGGGTCATTTTATCTTAGAGACAAAAGTATCAGTAGACCCGGAGAATGTGATAGGGGTAGACGCATTGGAGTATTCGAAGAACTCTATTGGGGTACAGAGTTTTCTGGGGAAGTATGGTTACTACAATAGCTTTATACATGGATTTTCATGCTTAGAGGCACCACTGACGGGCTCGACTAAAAAGGTTGAAAAGTACTTGTGGAATGATTCCTATGATTAAACTAATCATGAGATGAATGGAATATTGATAAAAACACTGATACTTACTTTTCTAGGGCTGAGAAAGAGTTATACAGTTGATTTTGATGCATAGGTTTTAGGCTGGGAGTATTACTTTTTTCAGGGGAACGATTCATTACGTATGGGTCTCAATAGTTGAGTCCACATGAGAGGAACTACCGGCTGCACAATCTTGAATTAGCTGCAATTGTTCATGATTTATGTTTCTAGAGACATTAGCTTTTTGGAGAGCATTTTGTGGTATTCACTCACCACAAGAGCCTCAAGTATATCTTTACTCAGCATGATCTGAATTTGAGATAGTGAAGGTGGGTTTAGTACCTTTAGTCTTTTGACTTTGAGCTTTCCTACACGCCTATGAAAGACAATGTTGCAGCTGATGCATTGAGCATGAGGACTTAGATATAGGTAGTTTAGGAGGCTATTAGTGAGTGGAAGCTTATGTATCTATTCTATGAGATGCATTAGGAGGTTCACGATATGAAGGGGCAGAAATTTCATTCATCAATAGTTGTTACCTCTACTCTATTGGATCAAGTACGAATGAGGAAACTATCATATTTTGAAGGGCCATTTATATGAGAGAGTGTGTTAGGTGAGGACCCTACTTCTGGATGGACCATAGACGATGATGAGTTTTTAAATTTTATGGGTGTGTATGGGTGTCAGCAGACATACGTGAAGAGCTTTTGTGATATTTTCATGCCTCACCATGGAAATTTCATCCTAGTGTCACCAAGATGTATCAAAATCTACATCATTCATATTATTGGATTGTTATGGAGTGGGATGTTGCATGTTTTTTATGAGATGATCCACATGTCAGCAAGTTAATGCAGAGAATCTGTGAACAACAATGCTTTTATAAAAGTTACCCATTCCCAAGTGGGAATAGAATGATGTCATTATGGATTATGTGATGGGTTTACCATGGACACCTCGATGGAATGATGTGGTCTGAGTTTTTGATGACATAGTCATGAAGGTTTCACATTTCTTGCCAATTGATGAAACTTTTAGTGTTGATAATGTTGGAACGTTGTACATCTGTGTGATTGTACATTTTCATGGGGTTTCACACTATATCATTTTAGAAAGGGACACTTGGTTTAATTATCATGTCTAGATAGAACTATAGAGGGATTTGGTTTCATAGGTACTTATGAGTACAACATACCATCCACAAATAGATGGAAAGTTCGAGCGCGCGATTCAGATTTTGTAGGTCATCCTACGAGCAAGCATCTTGGATTTATAGGGATCTTGGGAGAGACACATTCCCATAGTTGTGTTTTCCTCCAGTAACTATTTTCTAGAGACGATACAGATGGATCCTTATGAGGCTTTGTATGGTAGGTCATGTTGATCAACCTTATGTCGACTTGAAGTTGGAGAGGAAGATATACAACTACCTCATATTGTCCCGGAGGCCACTGAGAATGTGGAGTTCATTCAAAAGAGAATGGATAATCCACAGCCTCAACATAATTATAAATTTGATCGATGTAGATGAACACCTGTGTTCGATGTCAGAAATCATGTTTTCTAACATGTCTGACCAAGGTTGGGACACATGACGATTTGGAGACAGGGGAATCTTTTTCCATGATACGTTAGAGCATTTGAGGTTTTGGAGAGTGTCAGGCTAGATGCCTTTCAGTTGTAGTTACCTCAGAGGTATTGGGCTATGCACGATGTCTTTCAACTTTCTCTTCTATGACATTACTTTTTAGACACGTCCCATGTCTTCTAACCCATGGAGGTTGAGTTAGTGGAGGACACATCCTTCGAGGATCACCCTATATGGGTTGTGGATCGCAAAAAAAGGTCTTCTATGCTTCATCTATTCCTTTGGTATGGGTGTTATGGAAGCACGAGCGAGTACACGATGAGACATGGTAGATGGAGGCTGACAAACGATCCCAGTGGCCATTGTATTTTTGAAGCTTCTTCTTCACCACCTCGGAAGGCCAATTTGGGGATGAATGTTTTTATGGGTGGATGTTTGTAAGGACTCAGATATTCATTCCATGTATGAATCATTATTTATGGATTCTTATAGGAAAAGGGTATAATTGGTAATTTTCTAAGTACACACTGTGTACATAGGAGTACATGTTGTGTACCCAGTTTTCGTGTGTAGCTGTGTACTAGTTGTCTAGAAGTCGAGTACATGGTTATGTAGGTGACCTGGAAGACCGCCTAAAGTGGGGTCTGATTGAGGCCAGTACCTGGAATGTACATTTAATGAAAAATCCATGTAATTTTTTTTATAATTTGATGAGTTGGAGCGGGGTCACATCTCATCTCCAGAAAACTATTCTTCTCCCCTCTGTTCGTACAAGAGAGAGACGAATGGCCAAAGAACATCGATATCCCCACAGTTCTTCATCCAAGCTCTTATTGAGATGTCGTTGGGTGCGCTGGATTCCCACCGGTGACTTATCTCTTTCCTTAGAGCCTCTCTTCCTAATTCATCCCATCTCATGAGTATTTCAGGGCTGATCATTTTTACCCTTTTTGTAAATCTACGCCGTTTTAGGCCGATTCAAGGGTCGGTGTTGGAGAGTGCGGATCATACAACATCTTTGTAGGTGTTTTGTGTCCTTAATTGATTCTTATTGGATTATATATGCTAAAAGTGTCGAATACCCATGTTTAGGGTATTACGTGTTTTGGAATTTAACCATGTTTGAGACCTTCTATGGTTTGATTGATTGATAAAGGTTTATTTATTATGTATAAGGTTTTATACCTTGTTATGGGACACCTCATGGGTTCACTCATCTAATTAACTATTTATGTATATTTGGTCAAGGTTTCCTATGAGGCATACCTTGTTCCCATTCCTTCAATTGTTTTGGCTAGATATCAACCGATTATATGAGATGCATGTGACTCTCATTGTGAATGTATGGACATGGGGAATTGGCTTTGAGATCATCCCGATGTAGGATCAGTTATGTATGAATTGTTGTTATGTTGGACCCGAGGTATTGGCCCTGAGAGATGTCAGGTGGTCATAGACCAGAGGGGTTAGACAGTGAGAGCTACGTAGGGGGTTATTTTTAAATGATGGTTGGACCCTAGGGAATTGACTATGAGAGATTCTATCTTGTAATTATAATTTAATTTTATTATGAAGACCAACGGGGTACTAACTATGAGAGCTCCCCCAGTGGTGGTATGTAATGATTTATTCTATGTATGACCTAAGGGGTTAGAATTTGTGAGATTTCACAGAGGGTCATTATTTATTGAATTAATGATATGTTAACCCATAGGCGATAGACTATGAAAACATTCCAAGGAGTTTTCTTTTGAATGTATGAATGATTGTGAAGATTCTTCCAAGCCAATGCACTATTTTGGACTCTGTATTCCTTGAAATTTTTATGGAATTTTGAGTCTTATATTTTTTATTATATAGGGGATATAGAGCATAGGATAGATATTGAGGTTGCATTATTCAATGGTTTCAATAATTAAAAATGTTAAATCAATTTAATAGATTATTATAGGATTGTTTACTTTTGAGTACTTCCTATTTTATTGCTTCATTTTTCAAATTGATTGCTATATATAGTATCTGACTGTTAGGCAGATATCTTTTGGTTTTTTTAGACTAGAATTAATCTCACACCTTGTTGGGTTCATGCTTTTTGACCAAAAAATATTATATGGTTGCTGGTATAGATAACGGAAAGCACCATTTTTTATTAGGTACATGATTATTGTTGGAGGTATAGAGAATGAAACCATGGTGAGGGTTCCAATGCTAGGGAGTTTACTACTTTCTTGTACCTTAGTTTTAGTATTGAATTTTCAGAGTTTTGGCTAGTTTGGATGAATTCCTAGACAATGTTACATGTATCATATATATAGAAGCTCTAGTTGCTTATTTCTTTATCATTCTTCATTGTTTACTTATCTTGTATGGTATTACTACTTCCGCTACTGTTTAGTATTTTTTTAGATATTTATATATTGCTTATGAGGCAATATTTTCCACATTATCATACCCTGTAGCTCGTTGTTAGTCAGTAGCTTGTAACATTTGGGGAAATGAATTTGAGGTCATGTGACCAACTGGGTATGGGGCACCTTTGTGTGGCACCCGAAACGATGTCATTATAATAAATAACTTCAAAGGAAAAATTAAATATCTTTAATATAAATATAAAAATTATATAAAATATTAAAAGGTGAAATATAATCACAATATAATGGAATAAATGGTGAATATGGAATATGTATCATGAATGTTATAGTGACAAGGGAAATTTATTGATTAGGATAGTCTTCATTCAAATATATCATATCCACCTATATAATAAATTTTGTTTTCTATACATATATCAAATAACCATAATCATATATATAATACAACATATTAGTTAATTATCTATTTTTTACACTCTTTGGTTAACGATTATTTGTTCAAATCTATATCTTTCATAATAATTTTTTTATTTAATTTATGTTAAAATTGGGTATTTTTGGTCATTTTACATTGATAGTGGTTCCACAACATCCTTAATGTAAATTATGAAATTAATATCATATATATTAATTAAATATGAATTTAGAGTTATCTAAAATCAAGAATGTGGAAATGAATTACACATATCATGGAGATGGTATGTCATACAAACACATGCATATTGTTTTCATTTCTTTATTCTGATGGAATGAAAGGAAAAAATATATTATTAATTATTAATTATTAATATTTTTATGTATAATTTATATTAATAAAATTCATCCATATTACCACCCAATTAAAAATAAAATTCAATCATGGCACATTGCTAAGTGGATGTTCTAGTCCACACAGATACATGAGGGACATTATTTTATTCCCTAATAATTTGAAGATTAGTTTTTATATGTGATATTATAATTATAGAATAATATTATGTCATATATGTATTATAAATTCACAAAATAAATCCTTACTACATTTTATTTAATTCTTAATAGAAAAATGAATTCCACTATTTCACGTTACTGTAGTCCACCGTACACACAAGTGATATTATCATACAAACCAAAAAATGAAAAGTAAGTAGGTATATATGATATAATAATTTCAAATGTTATAAAAATTTACAAAATATATAATAAATTTTCTAAATATTTCCTTATATATAGCCATTAAATGTGCTGTTATAATGAAAATTACATCAATTCTTGTGGAAGTAGTCCAATGTACACACGATTAATGGTTTAATTTTCTATATGATATAAGTGGAGATAGTTTTGGGTTATTCACATAAAATAATAAATATTTGTATATAAAGGATACTAGTATTATAATATTATAATATTATAATAATACATGAAGTAGGTGTAATAATAGATAATATAAATAAGCATGTTTAAGAATATTAACACAAACTCGAAGACCATGTTTAGGATTATTTATAATGCCTTTATATGAAGAATTGATAATCAATTTAATTCCTAGAAAATGTGAATGGGGATGATGGGAATGTATTTGGTTATTTCATGGATTACGATAATGGTTTTCATTTGTGAAAAGTTGAGGTTGTGGGTGTCCTTTTATAACCATGGAGATGATTCACTTGGAATTTCTGAAAAGATATATTTGTACCCACAATTTTCAAATTCTACAAGGCTAAAAACGTAAAAGTATAAAAATTTATTAATTATGTGGTGAAAATAATGGTAGAAATTATTAATTAAAAAATTATTTAGTTCTTCTTAAGTATTTACATTTTACATTAACTATAAGTAAATAAGTTTTACTAAAAAAGATTTAAATAATTTTTATATATTCCTTTATTCAATGAGGTAAAATATTATGTTGATCATATTAGATTGTATTAATTATTATGATTAAAAACATGGAATCCATTTTTCCAAATTAAATTCAATGAATTTTATTAATTTAATTCATATGATATCCAAAACATGTGATCAAAAAAATTGTTTCCCAAAGAAAAATTTATCATAAGTATAGATATGATTTTTATTAAAATTGAACAGAAGATTGATATTAATCACAAAATATAATTTAATTTTAATAATAATTGTTTAATTTCACATTTGAACCATTTTAATATTTAATATACATTTGTAAATAATTTGAAACGAAAGTATGTTTTGTATAAACCCCATTAAGTTTCATTATTCAATGAAAAATTATTCTTTTCAGAAAATTATGAATAATTCACTAAAATATAAGATTAAAATTTGGATTTTAAAAATGAAGATCAATTTATAAAATTATTTATCTAAAATTAGTAGAAAAAGTAAATATATTTTCCAAAATTAGATGAAGCCACTCTCTAGAAAAATGTAGTTTTTCATAAAATAATTATTTTTCATTCAAATTGTTTTTATTCTTTTCTTAATAAAATTATTACCATATAATTTATATAATTAATGTCTATAGAATATAAAATAAATAATCTATTTAGTAACATTGGTAAATAAAAATATAATGGATATGTTAAAAATAACATTTTTAAATAATAATAATTAAATTGCGGTTCATGGTTCATTTATACCAAACTTAGTGCACATCATATGTAATCCATGATAATAAATATATTTAAAATTTTAATATATATTAATGTAATGGTTTGCTATATCATTCAATAATCATAATTTATTATATCTTATACATTATAATGGTTATCATTTCACTTTTCAAATATCGTGGTGTTACGAGGAACATTGTTTGAGTTTTTTGATAGGGATTTGAAAAGTACAAGGGATGAACATATGATTTATAAATAGGCAACTGTGTAGTCGAACTATAGATAAAATTCCATTTTTATTGGTTTTAAAATAATTATTATGACTATTTATAATCCAATCATTTTATGGGAAATCTAAATCAGTTCTGGATGTTATATAATAGGGATTGAAAGTATGGTGATGTTTCATTTGTGGATGTTCAAAGTGGTTCCCAATAGAGTTTATATATGTGTAGATATCTGTAGTGGTGATTATTGAATATATTTATATTTAAATGGGAATCATGAGTTTAATGGAGCCTAGTATTTTTTATGTATCATTTGGTGACTACTATTGATATTTTTAGGGATGAGTAGTCTAGAGAATAAACTTTGACAATAGACGTACATCTAGAAATGAAATGTGTAGTCACCCCATTATAATTGAAAACATAAGAATATATGCATAAAAAAGAATTGGTATTTTATATGATTAAATAATGGAGAAGTCCAACATTAGAGTTTTAAAAATAATATTCTTTTTGGGTCCACCATTAGATAAGGGATATTAAGAATTAAAACTATAAAGGTCTCAAAAGGTGGGTAGTTGACCTTGGTAATTTACCATATGATCTTTTAGTTCTATTATTTATAGAGCCTATAAAAATATATGACTAATTTTTACATGTTCTTATGTGGATTATGGTTATAATAGATCTCAATGATTGTAAATTCAAGTGTTAAAACATGAATTTAGTGGTCCAACTCCTTTTTATCGAAACCAAAAATATATTACATTAATGAAAGTTCAAACATACATTCCGCTATTTTTTATTCAGAAACCTATTCAACATGTCAATGATCCATTTAGAAGAAATTGATATGGTGGTGCTCACCACCATATCATACAACATCATCAAATAACTATGCATGATACAGATAATGGATATTTTCATAATAAGTGAGGTTATAGAGACCCTACTTTTCTTAACATGTATATTACATCATTTTAATTATAAAAATTAAAATATAATTACAAATAATGGATACAAATGTGTATTTTATTGTAAAATATATATATATATATACATAAATATTACATAATAATAATAAAAATATTATTTAAATCCTTCTAATATATCTTCTTAGTGGCCCTCACATTATCTTTATTATGAGTAATAAAATGAGGTTATAAATTAATTAAATAGGTGAGCTAAAAGACCAGTATAAAGATGAATAGTAGGAATAATTCAATATACCATTTGAAAACTAAAAAACCTAATCATCATAACATAAAAATAGGATCATCAACAAAACCATGATATGAAACATTATAAAAACTCATAGAATGTGGAAATTCATAAATATGGTACATCATATATTATTTATCAAATACCACACAATGATGTGAATGATAAGTGCATCATGTTAACATTTATCATACGTGTATAACCATAACATAATAATTATGATAAAATCAGTAATCATTTTTACACATACATAAAATTATCTCATGAGATACATATCATTTCCCAATGAATTATAGGGATATATAATTACAGGCCGGTCCATTAACTCATAACATTTTCATATTCATGCATGCCACAACGAATATATAAAAATCATAGTCATGAAATAACACATGGAATGGAATGGGATTCTTAGTAATTAAATAAACTATAAATTCATAAAGATACTTTGGGGATACAAGATTAAATATGTAAAAACATACTTGTTATAAGAATCATCAATTTTGAGTCAAAAAGAAACAATCTCAAGGGAGTTGTGGTTTGTTTTAGAATGACTTTTTATTTTTACGAAATCATTATATGTTTCACAAAACCATGATGGAAACATATATATCCTAAAATTGAACTTTCTATAATAACAAATTTATATTTATGGAATAATAAATTAATATTCACAAATAAATTGTTGATAAAGAAAGAGACCTAAGGAAATGGAGTGGCGTTCTATAACCCCCGTTAAATTTATTCCCTATTTATTTCATAATTTATTTGCACCCTGAATAATAATTATAAAATTATTAAAAAATAAATAAGGAGTTTTATTATTGTAATTTAAAAAACCATTTATCAATTATAATCATCATATTATAATTCTTAGTTTCCATTTAATTAATGGAAGCATTTTGATCTCATGATTTTCTAAAAAAAATTTAATTTCAATTTGATTTACCTATTTTATTAAATCTAATTTTTCCATTACTATAATTAAATTCATAAGAATAAAATCAATAAAATAATATGTTAACATATTATCTATAGTTTATAATATTCATCCAATAATATCATAATTTGGTTTAACATGTAAATGCTTCTATTGGTTGTCAATTGGAAATTAAGGGGACAATATCCAGATATTAGGAATGAGAAGATCAAAATTTATTTATATTGTATTATTACACTAATATAAGGGTAAAATCATTAATATAATTTAATTTTATTTCCCAATTATGTTTTTTTAGTTTTTAGTGATGAAACTGTTAGTGGAAAAATAAAGGAAATATAATGAATAAATAATTAAGAGGGAGGAGGGGTCAGAACATACTTAATCCTCAATATTGCTTCACATGTATAACACAATAACCTTGTGTTTAATGTATATGGTTTTATCAAAAGTAACCCTAAGGATTATATGGGTCGTTAGATGGAGTATTTGGCTAGTTAATGGGCGTTGTAATGGATGGGAAGAATCATTTTCCAAGGGGAGGTAGAAATGTAATTTACACTTGAGGAGATTGGTATTTATAGAATTATATTTTGAATATAATAATATATCAAATGTAGATCTATTTATAGTGATTTTTTGAAAATTTAAATTTTATATTTTCATTATATGATTATTTTATGACTTCAATCCCCCAATATAATTTTAATTGATTAATTTATGAAAAAGGAATGTATATAGAAAGAAGGAATTTTATTTTAAGGGATCACTTTGGACTTCAGGTTTTAGAAATTTCATTTTCGTTTTGAAAATTTAGTTTATTATATTTTAATGAAGCATTTATGAAATTCAGTATACCATGTATGAATATAAAATTATAGAAAGCATTATTTAACCATTAAATCATGAATGATATAATTTAAGATAAAACAGTTATGACCAATACCCTATTTTTTCTATTCACCCAAAAATTAATTTATTTTAGTGAATTATCAAAAAAATAATTTGGTTGGATTCTTTATTCATTATGATATCAAAATTACTCATAAATTTATCATGATAAATTTCGAAAATTTGGAATTTAACATTTTAATATAAAAATATTTATTTTTAAAAAATTCAATAAAATATATCTTATTAAAAATGTGGTTATATTTTTATTGATTTTATTAATCTGGATATTTATTTTTAGCATTATAATAATCATATATAGAATAATTGATCATGATAAATATTATTTTTATTATAATTTATCTTTGAAGATTAATGAACTATTCCAACATTCATTTTACTATTTCCAACCAGGATGTTTCTATTCTCAATTATCACATTACTATTCCCAACTATCAAATTATGTCATATATATACTACTCTATTATTTCACTCAATATTAAACTAAATTCCTATCAAGCATCGATATTTCCATTATGATTCTTGGATTGCTAATATTTTTCATATTTTCTAAACTGTTTCCAGTGAGAGGATTATTCTATTACATTACGGTGATCTATGTTTATACATTTTAGCATTTATATATTTTTTTAAAATTTTTTGTAGTTTTAATTTTGGGAGTTTTTATTTGTTTGATTTTAGATTAAGGTAACCATATTTATTAATTAATGTTATCCTTTTTTGGTTTCTCTATAATTATTATGTTTATAATATAAAATAATACAATAAATATTTATTTTGGAATCAAGTATGTCTATTAATAATTAATTCATTAGATTATTCACCAATTTTAGAAATTTATACTCCCAAATATCAACTCTTATTCTCAGCGGAGAAATGGGGATGAAACTTTTGATTCATCTATTCATCTGGTTACTAAGATTCCTTTTTGTACTTCTGGTTCCTCCATAAAACATTAAAACTGTGAATTGTCTTATTCCATAGAAATTTTTCTTTACAGGCCAAGATCTTTATCATATGTTCTTCATATTAGAGTTCATTACCCAGTTGTATTCCCTCCATCTTCAATATATATGAGGGTTCTTTTATATTCATCCTATGGAGTGATATATGGAAGACATCAGGATATTGAGCCATATTTGGTGGAAGGGCAAGGTGACAGTCCACTGCTCCTATACGATAAAAGTTCTCAAAGGGGCCATTGTACCCTGTGCTAATATTCCCTTTCATTCCAACAATGCTAAATCTATTTCAAGGTGATATTATAATGGAAAATTGGTCTCCAACATCAAAATCCATGTCACTTTAATAATTGTGTTTATATATATATTTTTTCACATTGACAAGTTTTTAAATGATATTTCATGACTTAAACCTTCTATGTAATCTCATGAAGAAGATCAGTTCAACGTATGATTTTTTCCCCAACATTATCCAAACAAGTTGGAGTTCTACATTTTTACCAATATAAATATTCATATGGAGAAATATAAATACAATAGTAGATAATATTAGTTTAAGAGAACTAATCCAATGGGAGATTCTAATATCACCGTCCATTTAATTCTATTGTTCATGATCTTATCATTTTCTAAAAAATTTAAATAGTCTTTTTTAGTTTGGACATTATTATAGGGGAGATGGGAAATTATTAAATTCAATATAGTACTCAATTAATGTTGGATACTTCTAAAATATATATATATGAGACTTGGATAATGATTAGTGATGATTAAATGTGGAATACCAGGAAGACACACCACATCCTTCACATATATCAATGTATTTTTTAATGAGATAAATATTTCCAAATAGAATTATAGTGGTAAATCTTGGTGAGTCCGTCCAAACAACCCATATTCAATTGTTTCCTGTGAATATCTTTTGGAGACCAATACTGATGTCCATGAGACACTCTCCGATTTCCTCATGGGTTTATGAAATGGTTGCATCATCCTTTATTTACATCTATCATTCAGGTTTAACCAACAGACATACCAAACATCAAGATATATATTCCATAATGGACTTCTTCATGTTACTACAATAGAAGTTTTCTCAAATATAGTGATCTATATTAGTATATCTAGGATATATAAATATTGATGAGCTATCTGCATTATCCAATAGTTCCTTTATCCTGGTTGATTTAGGTATACATTGCCTCATTGAAAACTATATCACACCATCAACATCAATGTAGACCTAATTTATCTTTCATTCCATCAATTTTTACACTTTACATAATAAATCTAGATTTTCCCTTTGTACCTCAATGGTATTCTCTCAGATAGATGGTGTGAAATTATTTGGGGAAATTAGGATTTGTTATCTACAATATTTATTTCCAAATAATTAATTTAAATTTAAATGAAGATAATGTCATTATCAATCCAAATCACGAATAGAGAGGTATTTTCATTTCTACTATGAGAAATAGCTAACATATTGACCTTCCCCCAGATTGTAGCAGATAGTGAAATCCTAGACATATATTAGGTCTTATAATCTTCTGTGATTCATGTTGATATCCTTCTATGTGAATATATACTTCGGACTATTATGATCGATATATATATCACACTTATCAATATAGATATAGTTCCTCCAAATCATTTCATAGATGATCACATATTATAATTCCTGATTATGTGTAATGTATATCTTCTCATCGGTCTTCAATAATCAAGAGTCATAGGTTAAAACATTATCTTTTTCAATGAGTAATCAAACCAATATTTACATTAAAGAATGATGGTATATCAAAAAAAATTCCACAGTTGTAGTTAGTGTGGGTATTGGTGTTGTGAGAAGCCTCTTCTTCAGCACGATGATGCTTTCCTAATATTCTTTTATCCATAAATACATTTTCACTTTCTTTGTTAACATAGTTATAGGGATAGACAATTGTCATAAATCTCTCAAAAAACGATAGTAGTACCTAGGTAATCCTAGAATACAATCAATTTTTTGGGACACTAATGGTTCTATTAAATACATCAATTTCATTATAAATGGTACACTAAAACTACCACACTTTTTATCATTTGATCCATGATTGAAACATGATACATCCAAAATTTATACATTTAGAACATAGTGTACATTTTTTCAATCCTTATGGTCTCCATCCTTATCCATGGATTTTATTCATGTTCATACATTATCATAGAGTATATAAAAATATATTGTATAAAACTACCAAAACGTTTCTAAGGTATTATCTAAAGTCTATATTCAAAAAATCCATGACAATTTTAGGGGAATATGTATGCTAAAAGGGAAGAACTATGAAATTGTATTTCACATACCATGTATGAAATGTTGTCTTCTGAATATATTCTTTGTACACCATAAGTGGATGGTATGGTAAATGAAGATCATCATTTTAGAAGTACTTATATCCTCATAGTGGATTGAACAATTCATTTATACTTTTAAAATGATGCCTTTTCATAATGGAGATATTATTGAGGTCCTGTTAATCGATACACTACCATATTGATCCATCCATCCTAGAAAGAGTTCTAGAACACCCCAAGGTGATACACACTGGTTTATGATCCCTTTCTTCACAACTTCTCTTGTAGCTGCTTCTTTAAATACTCTACTTTGGTTGGGGCCATCCTCTAGGGTCATTATGAGATAGTAGTAGATTAGAATATGAGATCAAATGAGAAATCTACCTTATGATCTTGGATAAGTATTCATCAATAATCTAGAAATATATCGGTGTATTCCCAAACAATTACAATCTCCACAAGTTTTATTCTTGACATCGACACAACCATTTTGGGATAGTATGCTTATGAAAATGGTTAAAACATCTAAACCATTGAGGAATATTCCAATGGATATTTTTTCTCTTAATTTCATTATTGAGGAGAATATGATTGTTTTCCAAAAAAAAATTTGGTTGCCTATATAATGAGAGGCAATCCAGGCACAATATTGTGTTGAACTCCATGAAGGGTATAATGATGTGATTCACTGAAAGATAATTCCCACATATTTTAACAGTACATTAGTAAGTAAAATTGTTGAAATGATTTAAATTCAAGGTATTTTTTATAGATATCTCCACTTCAAGGTATCAGATATTCAAATATATAATTAAATAAAACATATAGTACACAATTGAATGTTTAGAAGTAGAATAAAAAGATATTCGCATTCATGAATAAATATTATTTTTATCTAGTACGACTTCATTTTCTGGATTTAGTTCATCTATAGTGATGGTATATGAATTCCCATGCCGCATTCAGATTTGGTGGCTCGTGAGGCTAATTCCCCTCAAAGACTCATGGTTTGGATTACTGGATTTCATTTTTCCCGTACTCCATATAGTTATATAATAGAACCATATGTGGTGCATTAGGTGGTTCCATCATTTCCTCCATCATGTTTGATGGATTTTTTATTTCTCATCGACATTCTTTTTTTTATTTTCTTCTCTCCCAATCATGATGTATTTACACATCCCATTGAGAAAATTTCCTTAATTCTAATTCAAAATATTTGACATGTGGCTAGTTTGATTCTCTATAAATGTTTTAAAATGTAACCCTAATATTGAAACTCTTTCATTTTATTCATATATCCATAACCATGGTCTATTCTTCAAATTTCATCTCTACTTTTTGTGTGAATTGAACAAATTATTTAAAGATCACATAGTCTCGCATTAATAGAGAGTTTCGAAGGAGTTCTATTGTGCCAATAAAAAATTTATATATTCTACTATCTTTTTCATAACAACTCTTGAGTTGTATATTGATATAATTTCGATGTTTTCACTGTAATCCATTATAGATTTGCCTTTTTTCTCTAAATATATGAATTATCTCTTAATCCCTATTAGATTATTTCAAAAAAAAAATATTATAAGAAATATTTTCTTAATGTCTTCACACCTTGTCTATTCCATTTCCTTCATTAGATTGGTGTTCTTAATCAATACACACCATATTTCATCTTATCCAACTTAATGATAAAGGGCTATAATCACCCTCTCCTTCTCAGAATAGTAAATCATAGAAATGAACTTCTTTATTCGGTTAACTCGCTATTCCATGATAAGTGGATCAGAAGTTCTCATAATCATTAGTGGTAATTATGAATAAATGACTTAATGTCTTGTTGATACATATTGGGTGAAGGAGGACACTCCTCATGATGAATTTTGTTTTTAATATCAGGAGAATTTTGGGTACACATAAATATAATGTTTTGAACTCCACCTCCAATGTAGTTTGAGATGTTGTTCATAAATCCTTACATTTTCCCTATCATGGGTTTTTCTCCTAGATTACAATGGTTCCAACAATTTTGAAAAATTTAAAAGGTTTGAACAAAATTTATGTCAATGATGTATGACTAAATATTTTATTTTTTTCACAATTAAATCTAAAGTCATATCTTATGGGATCCCTGTAATTATTAATTTTCCAAAAAAAAGTTATATATAATTACATATACCTAGTCAAATCTGAAGGGTTTTCATTAAGTTTATCTAATAATAATACCCAAATTAACTAATCCATGATAAGATATAATATATAGAGACCATGGTTATTCATACATGTATATAACGTCATTTTAAAGACAAAATTTTAATATAATTAAAAATAAGGGATCTAAAGGGTTAGTGTCTCTAGAAAATTACGATTATACAATAATTTAACAAAATAAACATTAAAAATATTTAATTACATACTCTATGTATTCATAGTGGTCCACTGGTTCTCCTTAGTGTGAGTATTGGAAAGAGGATAAAAAATAATGAATAAAATGCGCTAAAAGATCATTAAGATGATGAATACGAATCATTAATCAATATATCATGGGTGAGTATAAACATTATCATCATAATAAAATAAGAATAGGGTAAAAATCATAATCATGATAAGAATAATTAGATAATGGAAATATTTTTTCAGTGAAAAAAATTAACCATATTGTCTTCGTGGTCAAATACCACACATAGATGTGAACACGTATAACATCATGTTCACACATAACAGATGTCTATAACCTTAACATTAACTTTGCAAATGAGATAAAACACATAACCAAATGAATTGGAGGGCTATATAATTTTGGTCCAACACATCACATCATAAAAATTACATATTTGTACATTCCATATAGATTCTAATAAAATATTTTTCATAAAATTACCACTAGAATTGAATGGGTTTCATAAGAATTTCATAATACATTTATTAATGAATAATTATTATTTTACCAAATGAAAACGGAAAAATCATACTTGGTATAAAAATCATCAATCTTGAGTGAATAAGAATAAATCACAATAGAGATTATATTTATATTTGAATGTATAGTTATTTTTAAAAAAATATTTTTTTTTCAAACAACAATATTGAAAACATGATTATCTTGATAAATAAAAGGGATTAATAATGAAATTATTTTAATGGAAAATTAAATTAATAGCCCCAATGAAACTGTTGATAAAGTGGGAAACCACATGGAAATGTAGCTGGGTTTGAGATTCAACTTACCTTTATTCCTATATTATTTCATCACTTCTGAAGCTACTTAATATAAAAAATATTTACTAACACATTGTTAAATATATGAATTATAATATTTTATACAACTATTTATCAAATATAATAATTTTATTATATTTATTATTTTTTATTCATAAAATTGAAGTATTTTGATATTATTTTTATAAGATTTTCACTTTTCACATTGACTTCCATTTTTCTGTGAATGTAATTTATATATTATTATAATTAATTAAAGAAGAGTAATTAATATAATTACATGATTTTTTATTTATATATTTTAAAATATTCATCAATGATTATTGTTATATGGGATTACATTGAAATGTATCCACATGTGGTTCACCATCCTTTATGGGGACACTAAGGGGAGAGAAATAAGTAGAAGTTAAAAAAATATACATAGTAAAATGATACTTATGATAGGTTAAAATAATTAATATAATGGTATATATTTAAAAAAGTTATTTTATGGTTTGGTTTTAATTTCTTCTGTGGAAAAATGAAATAGATTAGGAATAATAGATAAGAAAATAAGGGGAGGGGATTATAACATACTTAATCCTTGTTGTAGCTTCTCATGTTCGACACAATTACTCATTACTGATTAGAGTTTCATTTCTCAATAATATCACTATGGATTATTCTGGCTTTAGAGGGAGGATTTGGATAATTACTAGGCATTGGAATGGATGGGATGATGGAGTTTTCATGGGGTGGGAGAAGGGTTATTTCAAAAACATGATAGCGGTATTATTCGAATAATTTATTGAATAAAAAAATATATCAACAAAAAAACATGTCAAAGTTATTTTTGAAATTATTAATAATATATTAATATAATTCACCAAGTTTAAGACTTGAAAACACTATTATAATTTGAATCCATTAATTAACTAATAATTAAGGTGGAATGAATGAAAAATCATTATTTTAATGAATCACTTTTGACATTGTGTTTTTGAATTTTATTTTTTATTGAAATTCCGATTAAAATATTTTAATAATCCATTTATGAAATAAAATTATCCATGGTATAAAATAAATTTCTATAAATTATTATGCCACTATTAAATCATGAATGATGTAATTTAAGGTAAACCAGCTATAGGAAAATCTATATTTTTACTATTCACCTAAAAACTAATGTATTTCATGAAATTACCAAAAAAATAACCCCTTGATAATTTATACATGATAATTCAAAAAAATTATATTCTTGTTATCAATATATATTTCTAAAATATGTAATTTTAATTTTTAATATAAAAATAATTATTTTTATGAAATACTATAAAAGATAGTTTATAAACAAATTCCTTATTTTTTCATTGAGTTTTAAGATAATTATATTTATTTTTTGGATTATAATACAAATATTTACATAAATTAATAATGATAAATATAATTTCATTACAATATAGTATTTTAGGAAAATTTAATATTCCAATGAAAATGGTTATTATTCCAAAAAGTCGAGTTACTATTCCCAATGGTTGCATTTCTATTCCCAATAGTATTATTACTTCCCCTATATCGTAATATTTTCTTACACTACATCTTTATATATATTCATCTCATGGATATTTATTTCCATATTTTTTTCTTTGTTATCTGATAATTTTTTTCTTCTCTATACTGTTTTCAGTGGGGGAAATTGTTCTAATTTATTGTGGAGAACAGTAATCTCTTATTCCACGTCTCAATTTTTTTTTATTTTTGGTCTAGTTATAATGTTTTGAATTTTAATTGATTTCAGTTATTATTAATATAATTATAATAATAACAACCAAATGAATGTTCTTATTTCTCAAAATTTTAATGTTTATAATATATTTTAATATAAATCACATTAATTCAGGGGAAAATATTACTAATAAACAATGGGTCGTTATAGATGTAAAGGATTTGAATGTTGATATATTCAGCTCATGGGTGTATCACTATCATAAGTGATATATGTTTTTCAAGGTAAAATCCCCCTTTCAAATACAGAAATCTCTATAAACATTATTGTAGATTATTACACTACTTTATCATGAATTATTTTATCCATTCATTTTTAATAGATGTGGAGATACATAATGTTTTTTTAGAGTTAACCTTAATATTGGAATTTTATTCATATTTTTCTAATGGATTATAATTGTTTAGAATGATTATATGGTTTCATTGGAAGTTTTTTCAATTTTTTGTTATACATATGTCACCATAGAGTAAATTTGAATTGTATTAATATTATTTTGTATATATGGTTAATGAATTTTTTCATAGAATACTATTTTTTTATAAATTCAATGGAAATAATTTCTAATATATTTTAATTGGGTATATTAGATGGGTTGTGGGTGTGTGTATATATTCCTTTCAGGATATGAAAAATTATGAGTTCCAGGTCCAATGGTTGTTGAGGAATTTTTGAATGTATTCCTTGATGAGGTTTTGATGCTACCCCCTCAAGGAGACCTGAAGTTTGTGGATTTGTTGAAATATGTTTATCATTTTATTTTAATGGATCCACATTAAATGGTAGATTTATAGTGGTAAGAGGATATAATTCATATTGATTATATAATGAAGAATAATTTTATTAATCCATTTATGTTACCATTGGTATAAAAATAATTATACACTAATGGGAGGATAATAGTATAAGGATATATATAGAATACATGAAATTGATTTAGATAATTCTTCATTTCATTGTCCCCTACTAAGTATTCATTTTATAATTGACTAGTTAAAGGGATTAAGTAGTTTTTTGATGATTGATTTGTGGTATGGTATTTGTCAGATGATGGTAATAGAAGATTATACTCATACACAACATTCTAGTGTCACAATGGGCTTATTTGGTTAATGGTCATATTGTTTGGTGCCATAAAAACCCTAGAAATATTCATGGGACTTGTGAACCCCAAGTGAAATGTGTTCCTAGACCAGTATGTGGTTTGATACATCATCTAATCATTATAAAATCATGGTTTGTAGAGTATTTCATTGGGAACCATGGGTCAATTTTTTATTTCCTTTGACATCACAAAATCTATATAAAAAAATCAAAGTGTATGGTTCTCCCATACTATGATCATTTTCTTGGACATGTTATTTCAATATAAGGAATACTTGTGGTGTTTTTGATTATTGAGTTCAACTTATGATGGGAAGAAATAATTAAATTTTATACGTGAAAAAATTTATTTTATCACTAGTAATTATAGTATGTATGTGCCTAATATCGGTATTATTTTAAGATATATAAAATATCTAATTATGAGTGACCTGAATTTCATTTATATTGTGTTTTTACAAGTAGTATTTGATCCTCTAATTAGTCAGTGGGATAGTTTACTTATGAATCATCTTTCAGGTGGTGGTGTGGTTATCTTGTTGTTTAGTTAAAAATCAGGTTTATTCATTGGAGCTTCTTAAAAATAAGTAGGTGGTGATTTAAAGTGGTTTTATGAAGACATGACACCATAAGAGTAACTATGAAACTCATTATCTTCATTTAGTGGTTTTATTCATTACCCTAATTCCATAAAGACATTTACTTCCTATGAAATTATGTTTTATCGTTGTTGATCATAGGATCCTATGTAATTTATTCTCCATGAAGTATATGAATATAAAATAGTATAGGTGGCTATTGTTTATCTAGGATTCAAATATTTACATCAAAAAAATAAGCAAACAGAAATACCATGGTTATCATGTTGATGATGTTTCCATGATGTGATGTGTAATAGGGATTGAATAATTTATGATATAATTGGAGGATATAAAATATTTTCATATGGAGGAAGGAGATCTTTAGGGAAAGGGTATTATATTTCCTATTATGATGTAACATTCCTTGTTTTTTTAAAGGATGAGTCTCATTGGGGAGACTCCAAGGTAGATGTGAGGTAGGATCATGTCATTTATAGTGATTATATATTGAGGTTGTAAGAGGATGTAAATTAAATGTGGGTGTCCCTAAAAAATATTATGTTTTCTATTGGTTTGGAATGAGTAAGGACTCTATAGGTTTTGTTTCTCACATTTTAACAATATATATGTGTGTGTATTTGGTGTACTATTTCAAAGGAAGTAGGTTTTCTGGATATATATAAAGTGTTCGGTAATGGAATTAATTACACGGTGTTTGGCATGACAACACGAGATGTTGAAAATCATGTTCTATATAGATTTATATCACCCTTTTATTTTTTTAGTGAAATTGGGATGACATATTAATGTAATTTTCACTATGATATCACTATCATAGAAAGGCAATGATTTTTTTTTTGATGATTATCGACTAGCCAATTAAGTGTGAATATATTCATAATATAATGTTATCACGTGATATAGATAGTATGGTGAGTATATAAATAGATGATGTAGTGATATTTTCTTATTCGTTGACATCCATTTTTCCTGACTAACACACTCTTTATCATTCAGGTCTGTAGGGTTTTTTAGTAAATTTTTGGATTTAATTTATACCACAGTATATTCTTCTATCCCTAGACATATTGGAAGATATATTAATTCATATAAAAATTATTTTATATATTTTTATAACATTTCTCTAATTTCAATTAACCATAGGTGAGGAATTTTCCATAGGATGATTACAATTCTAATAATATATATATTAATTCAATTAAGATGGATTTTTTTGGGGTGTTATAAGGGTATCCTTTTTAATCACTAGTTATTTGGACATAGTTTGGGGAGTATGTTTTCATCAGACCTAATGTACTTTATAGTGAGTTTGATAAAATTTAGATAAAATATGAGAGGAAATATAAGATAAAGTAACACCAAAAATATTATGGGTTTAAAAGTATGAGGAATATCGTGTTTTTTCATGCCAAATTTATATTAGAAAATGATCCCATTTTAATGTGTAGAAAATGATTGACTATGGGAGAAATTTTTAACCAAAGGATAATGGGTCTTTGGAGAGGTGAGTTCATGTTACAGTGGTTTATTAATGGTTGGTGCATCATCCATTTATATATAGGGTCCGAAAATTGATCTATCTATACAAAATTCATTAGTATCATCATGTTTTCTATAATGTAACTGACTAGTATGTGATTAATGTTTAAGATAACATAAAAATTAAAGATATACATGTCTAGATATATAATATTTTAGAGAATGGTTTTTTGGGTGACTAATTCTATTATCTTCTATCACATTGTTGCATGTTGGATGAGAATAGAGAACATGGGAATCGAAGTCAAATATTCCCACTCAATATCCAATATTACATGATTATTGGTCTTTACATTTAGATGAATAATTATATTCCATTTTGTCAGAATGATATTTTTACATTAATAATTTTTATGTGTTTTCCTCTCTTACAATATGTAATTCATCATTAATTTTGTTGTGTAGTTTTCTTTGTACCAACCCCAACAGAGTGTCTCTAGATATAGATATCATATGATTATTAATTTCACTAGAGTGAGAGTCACATGATTTTATTTCAAATACTACTATTAATCTATCTCTTTATGATTTATTTTATATTATCAAGGATTATAATTGTTTTATAGGAATTTGTTTTAAGGACCTATAATAATAATGATATTTCTTTTGATTTTCTGATTGATAGAGTTTTGAAGAGGGATATCATATCCTTTTAATTTTAATTTTTTTCGACATTATATACTTCCATTTAATTTTTTAGATGATCCTAATGATTTTATTTGATTGATAGTTCATGAGTTCGATCATTGTAGTCATGTGTTTCTTAATTTTGTTGATCCCTTTGGTCAAATTATCATTCCTTTACTAACTTAAATGAATTCTTTTTTCATGGGGTTTATCCGTATGGTTTAAAAGTTACTCAAGAGTATTATCCATTAATATATCTGATCTATGTTGTCTATTTTTTATTCACATAGTTGATCAAGGCTGTATCATTTTGATTCATACATCTATATATGTTGACCATGTGGTATTTTAGTATTGTATATAGTTTTTTAATTTAGAGGATAAATTTTTCTTATGTTCGGTTGATTAATATTTTGGATCATTGATTTTTTAATCCAATAGATCACTCTGATAGATTTATTGTTAATGTGGTCGATCCTTCTGTTTAATCTGATCAACGCATTCACATATTTTTTGATACTCACAATTTTTATCTCTTGTAGAAAATCCATTACATATATCCGAGTTGTTGCATTTCATGATCAATTAAATCAACATTCTTTATCATTAAAAAACACTTTTCACAAATTAATTTAATACAATATTTGAATGAAAAATTACTAATTAATAAATTAAAGAAAGGTATTTTTACCCCATATTAGTTGAAATAATTTAGATGAATAAATTATATGATATCAGTGTAACATATCTGATTTTCAATGATTTGTTTTTGGAAATTTTATTGTCTTTTTTGAGAATTGGTCCAGAGATGATGTTTGATTATAAGGACCATTGTGCCTTGAAATTATGTTTGAAGAATATTAATATTTATTATACCACACAGAATTAGTTTTCTTGAAAATCGGTCAGAAAATCTAAATGGGTTCCTTGATTAGATTTCAAAGGGGATTATTGAGATCAGAACATTAGTTTTAACTCAGGTGTGACCAAACATTGGTCGGCACCAGTCATTTCTGAAAAATATGTTGCAGACATGAATGGAAGAAAAATAATGTAATATTAGATTTAGTTTTACTCATAGATATATATTTTTTTAAAATAATACATTTTTCAAAAATCCACGGTTATCCTCCAAAACCATGAATTCTCTAGAGACGTTGGTAAGAAACCATTGGAGATCCTCTCGAGAAGAGGACAACAAAACCTCATATCATAGATCGATGGACACTTATCCTAGTATATCTCACCTATGAAACAGACAATGTAACCATTTTTCATCAAAGAGAAATATGAATCCAGATAAGACTCATTATTTTGACCAACATCCTCATTTTTGACTCCTATAATGAATGTGGACCAATCCACAAACAGATGATCCATGGTTCGTTCATATTTGTAGCATGAGATTAATTTTTCAGGTATATTGGGATGAGTTAATCATTATGATTAGAATTGTTTAAAAATTCATTTACATTCTAATAGTGAGTAACATAAACTAATATGGACATGGAACACGGTTCACCCCTCTCCATTTCATTGTGCGTTTCTCTATTGAGTCAACATTATTCGTGTGTTCTTAATTTCCTCCAGTTCTCTGAAACCCTTTATGAGAAAATTTATTGTTGCACCTCTGATTCATAGGACAATGATATGAAACTATAGATATGGTATCTGTACAAAACAATTGGGGGTGTGATACAAATGGCAGTAGTGTGACTTGTTTGGTACAATACTATGATGTGGTAGCAAGTGGTAGCCTGGGTAGTAGCTTCGGCTGGTCGGATGAGGCGGAAATGTCGGTAGCCTAGTGTAGTGGTGACTTCAATGGTGAGTGGCATGATGGATGTGGAGGTCGAGAAAGGCTGGTGGAGGTAGATTTGGCAGTGATGCATGTGTGATGTGGCGAAAATTAACCTTGGTTCCACGGTAGCCTTAGATTCAGTTGGGTAAAGTGACCATGAGGTTGGTATATGATGGTCAACCGTTGTGGGAGACCGTAGTATCCTATTAGGAACATCAGGTAGATTATCCAAAAATTTCAGTCCACAGTCATCCAGTCTATGTGGTAGGTGGACCGACAATGATGGTCTCCCTTTGTTGTCAACTATGGTTGTACTTCTACAGGACATTGACAAGTATGCACGTAGATTCATTCATAATACCATACATCCTAAACGGAGCGTTCAATCGATGAGTATTCTATGGAACTGAGACCTTAACATTGAGACAATATTTCTAATACAAATGGTGGGTTTTTAGATTGCACCAGTATTTGATGAGTTCATTCCCTATGTCATATTATTGAGGGTGAAGTGAAACATTACATCCACGTCACTGGATTGTAATACCCTCTAAGGTCTGAGTCTTAGATAGTGTATATAATCCCTCTGTAAGACTAGAGTGTGATTATTTATCACCCCTAGTGGAGTTTTTGGAATTGGAATAATCTCACTGAGTAGGATGTTGATCCTCTCTACAGTATGATGGAATGGTAGGAGGAGGACGTAGCGCCGACGCGCCGCATGGAAGAAGAGCGGCTGCTCGTCTGCATGGGAGAATGACCAACAGTCAGATCATGCTGATCATTTTGGATGAAAGGACGGTACCCCATGTCCTGTGTAGTGCAACCAGCCCACAACACATAGTTTGGGTTCTCTTGTATGGCCGGACCTGCGATAGCTGGGTTGGACCCGCGGGCCGGACGGGCCTTTCCACCGGGACTGACGGGCCAACCAGGAAGAACACGTGGACCCAACGAATGGACCGGTCTAGACACTTATTGGACCCACTCCGGACCTTCGGGTCAGGTCGGGTCAGTCTGACCAGGTTGGACGAGACCCAGAAATGACAAGCCTTGTTTCACTAAAACGACTATAACTTGCAGACCAAGAATCTTATTGATGTGTCGTCTATGGAGTAAAGACCCTTGTGACATGGCAGTTCTTTTGAGATACTTCATGTGATTTTCGGAAAATGTTGGAGTACATATGGGTTGGATCGGAATGGAATCCAACAGAGCCCTGTTTAATTTTTTTCCTATATCATACAGACCGGGCGTCCGATTGACGCATCGTCTTTCACTTTGGAACCCTTATGACATGATATCCATTTGGGTTATGTCTAATTGGGACTTTTTGGTGGTTGAAATATAACCAGTAGCTTGAGGATGGACCCTCTTTAAATAAAGCATGCTATGTGAGGGAATCCAATGGCTGGTTGTGACATGATGAAGGAATAGTGATTCCCTATGGGTCAATACATAGTGATCCTATGTGGGTCAGCACATAGTGATCCTCTGTGGGTTAGCATGTAGCAATCCTCTATGGTTCAGTAACTATCAATCCTCAATGGGTCATTAAGTAGCGACCCTCTGTAGGTTAGCACCTAGCGATCCTCTGTGGGTCAGCACGTAGTAATCCTCTATGGGTCAGCACCTAGCAATCCTCTATGGGTCATCACCTAGCGACCATGTGCGGTGTAGCAACAAAAACCTCTCGGGAAAATAAGATGGTCTAAATTTTTGAAAAATCTTATTTATTCCAATTCTTTATGTTTTATACATGGTATGAGTTGTCTTTTTCATTGTGCCATGTGATTGTGATAATGATCTTTAGATTTTCCTTGTGGAATTCTGAGAGACCTTTAGGGGTCTCAGGGTCCCTACTCAGTATTGTTATACTCACCCCTACAAGGGCTTCACTGACACCTTATTGTGTCCTATGTAGACGAAGGATAACTTGACTTGGACATTGGGGAGCCATGGCTAGACAGTACCCAGAGGTGACCGATAGACATAGTGAGCCGTAATGATGAGATATACCTAGTCTTCTTGAAGGATCCTTGGAGGATGATAAATGCAGCTTGTTTCACATTTATTGTACTAATAATTCATGTGAGCATTTAAATTGGCCCCTATTTATATTAGTACATATGTTTACTCTCAGTTGTGGTTTTTAGTGGTGGTTGTTCTAATCCTTTTCTATTGTATTTTTATAGTGTGTAGTGTGCTCTGTCTGTGTGTGTATAGGTTTAAAGGCAATGCCTTCCCTTTTTGGGTTTCGCCATTCCAGTTCTAGTTAGGATCCCCTGGCATATGGAATTTGTGCTTGGGGTGGTCATGGAACGGGCCCTAGTGGACAGGTTGTGACATAGTTTAACAATAAAAATAAATAAGAAAAAAAATGAATTTTTCAATTAAAATTCAATATTTTTCAGTATTCATAATAAAATGAAGCATCTCAAAAAATACCATGAATTAACACTATAATAGTTTTTTCACTAATAATTAAAATCGATGTTTTTATCAAATTTATTCATT